>SMSO01000034.1:3412500-4832500 GCA_004764695.1 Schizochytrium sp. TIO01 | reverse complement strand
GACCGCGACAGCTTCAAAATGTACCCAAACGGCACACGCTGTCTCAGATCCAATCTTGGCGCATTCATCAGGAAGTATTTTGAGCTTCAAATGTTCAACTGAGTTGAACCTGTCCGCACACACCCTTCCTCGCGCCACCTCGAGAACTCACAAAACCAGCAACAGATGGAACTTGTCAAATGTTCTGTTCTGTTCTGACGGTTTCCCGTTCAGTGGCCGCGTTGAACAAGGGCCCTTCGACACAGAAGGTGTTGAGAGATATTGCAGGTGTTTGTTTGTTTGGAAGGTTTCAAAATATATAATGTATGATGGAAATTTTGGTAATTTCCAAATACTTTTACAGGAATTTCTATAAATTTAAAAAGTGGAAATTTCTGTGGGGAATTTCTTCCAAAATCTTGTTCCGGTATTTTGGGGTCCATGTTTGCTGCATGTACAGTTGAAGTACCGTGATGCTTAGACGAATAAGGACATATATATATATATTTATTAGCGGATCAAATGATTAGTGCCTCAAACATGATAGCCATAAATATAATGTAAACAAACACTGGCTGATTTCGAACAACACAAGACATAAACTCCTGCATTGCACAGTATTGAAGCATGACAGTTAGGTGTGCATCTACAAGGACGCCTCAATCATAAATGTGTTCAGTCCAAGGCTCCTTGACACAGGCTGCTTGTGGCATTTCGAAGATCGAACGCAGCTCTTACATCATCACCTCCTGGCGTAAGGGCATCGCAACGACGTTAGAATAGAGAATCTTGCCTGAAGTCCTCGCCCTTTAGGCTGTTTCTATACAAGTTGTCTATTGAATTCATTCGCCTTATATTCCATATTTATAGTAATAATGATAATAATAATAATAATAATAATAAATTATTTTAAAAGAGAAAATTTTAACTTCTTTCAAGTTAAAGATTTCTTTTACTTTTCCATTTTAAAATAAAAGTTTAAAGAAATATTTTCAACCGAAAATCTTTTGCAGTTAAAAAAAATCTCTTATCGTGCACGCTATAGTACAGCAAGGAAATTGCACACCTCGCTCCAAAAGCAAGCATGCCCTTTTGAAAACACCCAAAGTAGTGAATCACTCAAGCCTCACCGGCCATATAAGCCAAGTCTCCCTAGCCTACACATAGCTAACCTAACTGACTCACATGAGCTTAGTTTTCTCAAAGAGCTGCGACTGCGCTCCACGCACGCAACCTCTTTGTTCACCGTTCTGAAGGCTAGCCTATCCTTCCTCGGATCCCTTCTTTCTTCTCTCCGATGGCCTTTCAATCAACTAGGGAACGCGACTCTGATTGAAATAAAGAAGTAATCACATGAGACCTGGAATGAGTCGCGGTACGGTGCACCAAGAGTAAGAAGGGTCCAAGAAGAAAAAAGGGTTCTAAGCCATCTTTCTAAACATTCACAAAGTGTTTCAAATGTTTGGTCAGAGCGAAAATACTGAAGATTTGTGTAAGCAAGATGGGCGTCAAGACAAGATAGAAAGAAGAAAGAGCTGCTTTGAACGTGAGGATTTGAGGGCAAGTTTGGAGGCTGAGGCAATGTTGTTCGACTCCATCTTAGTATATCTACAAGCTTATCATCGCAGTGGCAGAACTTATTAGAATGATGTTGTCCCCAGTAGACACTTGTTAAGTACAGCCACGAAAACCTATACACCTGACACTGCCATTGAGCCATAAACGTTCGGGTTTCTTGAGATCCAGTTGTGATCAGTGTTTGACGCTGTGAATTTTCATATGATTTTATGCCGAACATGAGTGTTTCGTTCAGCTTCATTCGCGCGCAGATTATTGGTGTACGAATTTGCTCTTACGATTAAACAAAGTCAGATCATCTCAAAACTAGAAAGCTATGTTGCACTAATGACTCCACGGCTAATAATACTACAATCCCTTTTGCTTTCAGATTGAATGTGCATAAATCAAAACAATTACTTTTATCGTAAGAGTGTGAAGCAGACTAGTATGTGGAGCCGTCCAAGCAATGATGGTCGTGAACTGAAAGGAGGAAGGAAGGCAATACATCCACGGTAAGGCTCTGCTCTTCCAGACAATTTATACGACGTGAGTCCACCTCATCACACTATTGGGCGCCAGCTGCCTGGTGAATTGAATGCCGTACGCAGCTCTTACATCCATGTCGCTCGATATATGGCGTTAGAATCTGCGTTCAAAAAGAGATTGCTTACTGAGTTTTATCGAAACAGTGATCAGATTATACCAGAAATGAGCCATTAAAGTACACCAGACACTTTGTTAGGATATTCGCATGATACTTTTGACTGCTCGAGCTTTTCCGCAATCACACGCTTCTTCTTCTAGCTTCTTTTTTATTTGAATACAGTCTATATCATAAATACTTTACCAGAATACAACATTTTAGGTTTGCTAAATCTAGCTATTGCATATTAGCTTCTGCAATGGAACGTACAGAGGCAGTCTGACAAGAGAACGAGCTCTAGTAAGGTGGTCTGTGAGGCCTAACGAACAGTGTGAAAGAGAAAAGGATAGTATTGAGTTTATTGAGCTTCTAGACACAGACAAACTGATTACATGGATTTCGCATTGAAGGGTGGCGTTAATTTACATTTGGGTGAGACACCTGAATAGATATGGCTTTGGTACTGAATGAGGCCTGCAACATCATTTTCGCTCAACGCACAACAATGCACAACAACGCCATCTTTGTTGGAGAAGGGATTCACATTCTCATTATTGATCATTCTGCAACAGGTTATTAGTTATTAAATCACATGTGTCATTGAATATTTTGTCTGACACTATAGAAAAACAGAAAAACAATGGTCAAGCTTCCCCATAGACGTTGCTTCAGAAGTTGTTGCATTTTCATAATTTATCGAGCCTTCTCAAACTTGGAAAGGTCGTCACGAGCAAACCATGTACTTAAAGAAGGTGAATCTAGAGTAATAGGAACAATGAAAACCAGAAATTTAGGTTCAGTGATTTGATGAACTTGAAAACGACTTCTAAACTTACCTTCACATCCACACTCCAGGATATGAATGAAGAATTATGGACCAATAAGGCACTATTTAACGTCAGGTTATATGTTATTCATACAATGACCCCCTAGCATTCTTTCTAAATGCAAACATTGGGGATTTGAGCTTTACGACAATTTTTCACTTCACTTCTTGAAAATTACTGGTTGCTGCATGCGCGTTCACTAATTGTGTATTGTTCTCCAACGTCTTTCAGAATGTTGTCTATGACTCTTGCAGCGTTTAATTTATTCACTTCTTAAATTGTCAATCTTAGTATTCAATGAAAATGTTTCCATCACCTACACGCTCTATATTATGATAATTAATATTTTCTAGCACATTCATAATCCGATGAATCTATAAAATAGTAATATCCTTCACATAGTTCTACATACAAGCAACAAGGTTTAACAAAAACTAAAGTATTTAAAACTTCTTTTATTACAATATGTAAGGGCCTAGACAGCCCAATGTTGCATGAAAGGCAACGTTTGCAGCTTCCAGCAATTCAAGCTCTACTTTCTGCGCAGCAATATAGTCCTCTTTTGAACTCGGCATACCAGACCTGTTCGCAGGCCAAGCTTGTGTAAGAATACTATGCTGCACTGAAAACGGCAGAGAAAGTGCATCGTTTACAACATGTATACAACGAAGCTCACGAGATATCTGTATAAGACTTGTCCTTCTTGTCTTTGCAGAACAAATTTGCTTATTCAATTCGAGCTCCTCGCGCATTTCGTTCACCCCCCGGGCCATTCTAGTATCAGTAAAATCCAAATGACATCAACTCCGTTCGTTAGTTTACAAGTTCACGTCATTAAAAGGAACCCACAGTATTGCCAGTACAGTTTCATTTCGTCGCTGATACTATCGTGCTCTTTGTTCGATCCACAATCAACCAAACAAACAATTCCACAACAAACTTGCAATGGCGCGAAGAAAGACATAGGCAAAATAACACACTAGACAACCCACGAAGCAACGAACCAACCAACCAACCAAGCCTCGTGTACAAACGAGTCCATAAACTAGGGTGTTACTAAGATAACTTACTCAAGTGATGTGAGCGACCGGTTCTCTTTCAGCGCCGCACCCACTGCCTTGGAGCCCTCTGAGCCGATATTGTTGCCCGAAAGACTGTCGATTTGATTGAATGATGGCAAGCAATACATTACATTGCAATAGATGCACGCATGCATGTATGGACGTGAGTGATTTAGGTTGGCAGACAGGATTTCATCATTGTTGTGTTGTCATTTTGCAGTACGTTCGATGGATGGATACTCAGTCAAACAGACAACGTATCTATCCATCAATCAAACAACCAATTGCATAAACTTGCAAAACAACACTGACCAAAATAACACACCAACGAAGCAAGCATCATGTACAAACAAGTCCACGAGCTGCGGTGTTGCGTAGACAACTTACACAAGTGATGTCAGCGACCGGTTCTCTTTCAGCGCCGCAGCCACTGCCTTGGCGCCCTCGTCGCCGATCCGGTTGCGTTCAAGACTGTCGATTTGATTGAATGATGGCAAGCAATACATTACACGTTACATATTACAATAAGTGCATGCATGCATGCATGGACGTGAGTGATCTAGGTTGGCTTTCAGGATTTCGTTCTTTGTTGTGTTGTCATTTTGCTCTTTGTTCGATGGATGTATACTCACTCAAACAGACAACCCATCCATCCATCAAACAAACAAGCGATTGCATAAACTTGCAAAACAACACCGACCCACCCACCAAACAATAAACCAAGCATCATGTACAAACAGGTCCACGAGCTGCGGTGTTGCGTAGACAACTTACAATAGTGATGTGAGCGACCGGTTCTCTTTCAGCGCCGCAGCCACTGCCTTGGCGCCCTCGTCGCCGATATCGTTGTAGGAAAGACTGCCGATTTGATTGAATGATGGCAAGCAATACATTACACGTTACATATTACAATAGATGCACGCATGCATGCATGGACGTGAGTGATCTAGGTTGGCTTTCAGCATTAATCTTTGTTGTGTTGTCATTTTGCTCTTTGTTCGATGAATGTATACACACTCAAACAGACAACGCAACCATTCATCCATCTATCAAACAAACAAACAAACAAACAAACAAACAAACAAACAAGCGATTGCATAAACTTGCCAAAACAACACCGACCCACCCACCAAACAATAAACCAAGCATCATGTACAAACAAGTCCACGTGCTGCGATGTTGCGTAGACAACTTACTCAAGTGATGTCAGCGACCGGTTCTTTTTCAGCGCCGCACCCACTGCCTTGGCGCCCTCGTCGCCGATCTGGTTTCTAAAAAGACTGTCGATTTAATTGAATGAGGGCAACCAATACATTACACGTTACATATTACAATAGATGTACGCATGCATGCATGAACGTGAGTGATCTAGGTTGGCTTTCAGGATATGTTGTTATTTTGCTCTTTGTTCGATGGATGTGTGCTCACTCAAACAAACAACTTATCCATCTATCCATCGAACAACCAACTAAACGAACAAACAAACAAGCGATTGCATAAACTTGCAAAACAACACCGACCCACCCACCAAACAACAAACCAAGCATCATGTACAAACAAGTCCACGAGCTGCGGTGTTGCGTAGACAACTTACACAAGTGATGTCAGGGACCGGTTCTCTTTCAGCGCCGCAGCCACTGCCTTGGCGCCCTCGTAGCCGATATAGTTCCATTGAAGACTGTTGATTTGATTGAATGATGGCAAGCAATACATTACACGTTACATATTACAATAAGTGGATGCATGCATGCATGGACGTGAGTGATCTAGGTTGGCTTTCAGCATTTCGTTCTTTGTTGTGTTGTCATTTTGCTCTTTGTTCGATGGATGTATACTCACTCAAACAGACAACCCATCCATCCATCAAACAAACAAGCGATTGCATAAACTTGCAATACAACACCAACCCACCCACCAAACAACAAACCAAGCATCATGTACAAACAAGTTCACGAGCTGCGGTGTTGCGTAGACAACTTACGATAGTGATGTCAGCGACCGGTTCTCTTTCAGCGCCGCAGCCACTGCCTTGGCGCCCTCTGAGCTGATCCGGTTGCTTCCAAGACTGTCGATTTGATTGAATGATGGCAAGCAATACATTACACGTTACATATTACAATAAGTGCACGCATGCATGCATGGACGTGAGTAATCTAGGTTGGTTTTCAGGGATTTATCTTTGTTGTGTTGTCATTTTGCTCTTTGTTCGATGGATGTATACTCACTCAAACAGACAATTTATCCATCCATCTAACAAACAAGCGATTGCATAAACTTGCAAATCAACACCGACCAAAACAACAAACCAACGAAGCAGACATCATGTACAAACAAGTCCATGAGCTGCGTTGTTGGGTAGACAACTTACTTGAGTGATGTCAGCGACCGGTTCTCTTTCAGCGCCGCAACCACTACCTTGGCGGCCTCTGAGCCGATAAGGTTGCCCGAAAGACTGTCGATTTGATTGAATGATGGCAAGCAATACATTACACGTTACATATTACAATAAGTGCACGCATGCATGCATGGACGTGAGTGATCTAGGTTGGCTTTCAGCATTTATCTTTGTTGTGTTGTCATTTTGCTCGTTGTTCGATGGATGTATACTCACTCAAACAGACAACCCATCCATCCATCAAACAAACAAGCGATTGCATAAACTTGCAAGTCAACACCGACCAAAACAACAAACCAACGAAGCAGACATCATGTACAAACAAGTCCACGATCTGCGATGTTGCGTAGACAACTTACTTGAGTGATGTCAGCGACCGGTTCTCTTTCAGCGCCGCAGCCACTGCCTTGGCGCCCTCGTAGCCGAATTTGTTGCATTGAAGACTGTTGATTTGATTGAATGATGGCAAGCAATACATGACATTGCAATGCATTACATTGGATACATGCATGGACGTGAGTGATCTAGGTTGGCTATCAGGATTTCATCTTTGTTGTGTTGTCATTTTGCTCTTTGTTCGATGGATGTATACTCACTCAAACAGACAACTCACCCATCCATCAAACAAACAAGCGATTGCATAAACTTGCAAAACAACACCGACCCACCCACCAAACAACAAACCAAGCATCATGTACAAACAAGTCCACGAGCTGCGGTGTTGCGTAGACAACTTACTTGAGTGATGTCAGCGACCGGTTCTCTTTCAGCGCCGCAAGCCACTGCCTTGGCGCCCTCTGAGCCGATCTGGTTGCCAGAAAGACTGTCGATTTGATTGGATGATGGCAAGCAATACATTACACGTTACATATTACAATAGATGCACGCATGCATGCATGAACGTGAGTGATCTAGGTTGGCTTTCAGGATTTCATCTTTGTCGTTTTGTCTTTTTGCTATTTGTTCGATGGATGTGTACTCACTCAAACAAACAACTTATCCATCTATCCATCGAACCAACCAACTAAACGAACAAACAAACAAGCGATTGCATAAACTTGCAAAACAACACCGACCCACCCACCAAACGACAAACCAAGCATCATGTACAAACAAGTCCACGAGCTGCGGTGTTGCGTAGACAACTTACTTGAGTGATGTCAGCGACCGGTTCTCTTTCAGCGCCGCAGCCACTGCCTTGGCACCCTCTGAGCCGATATCGTTCTCATCAAGACTGTCGATTTGATTGAATGATGGCAAGCATTACATTAGATGGCATTAGATGCACGCATGCGTGCCTGGTCGTGAGTGATCGAGGATGGCTTTCAGGATTTCAACTTTCTTGTGTTGTCATTTTGCTCTTTGTTTGATGGATGTATACTCACTCAAACAGACAATGTGTCCATCCATCAAACAAACAAGAGATTGCATAGACTTGCAAAACAACACCGACCCACCCACCAAACAACAAACCAACCATCATGTACAAACAAGTCCACGAGCTGCGGTGTTGCATAGACAACTTACTTGAGTGATGTCAGCGACCGGTTCTCTTTCAGCGCCGCACCCACTGCCTTGGCGCCCTCGTCGCCGATGCGGTTGTAGGAAAGACTGTCGATTCGATTGAATGATGGCAAGCTATACATTACACGTTACATATTACAATAGATGCACGCATGCATGCATGGACGTGAGTGATCTAGGTTGGCTTTCACCATTTATCTTTGTTGTGTTGTCATTTTGCTCTTTGTTCGATGGATGTATACTCAATAAATCAACCAAACAAGCAATCGCATGAACTTGCGATCCAACAAAACAAACCACTACCCAAGCAAGCAAGCAAGCAAGCAAGCAAGCAAGCAAGCAAGCAAGCAAGCAAGCAAGCAAGCAAGCAAGCAAGCAAGCAAGCAAGCAAGCAAGCAAGCAAGCAAGCAAGCAAGCAAGCAAGCAAGCAAGCAAGCAAGCAAGCGTGTTAACTTACCTCAATGTTGTAGCGCCATTCTGAAGCTTTTCAAGGGCAGTGACAACATCTGGGTTGTCTGACATCGCGCAGCAAGTAACGATCTATACCTTAACCAGCGGGCGCGTGCGTGTGCCTTTTCAGCTAAGCTCGTGGCACAGTCCCAGTCGTTGCACAAGGTTTCGAACCTGCTGGACGTAAAGCTGCAACGATGACAAGGGTTGTGCACATGGTCTGACTTACTGAGTTACTATGGTTTTCCCAAAGAAGTTTTAGTGCTCTCGAAGTGAAAGGATATTTTACTATTACGATCCTAACCTTGCCTACTAAGCCTCGGGTTCTGCATGCGCTGACCTCCTTTCTCTCTCGCTCTTTCAAGACTATTACTATTTCCTAAAGCCTACTCCTAGAATATATTCTGCAGTAATGGTGCTCTAGAAGTTCCAGCAGTACTATCTCTTAGCACTACCTGCTATGAAACATATCAAAGATGTAAAGAAAGTAAACAACAACCCACTCAATACTTCGTTTATATACAGTATACACCTCTGAAGGGGTACATTCGATCATACCACGCGGGTAACACCTCATCTCATTCGCACTGAGAAGTAAAGTCGCGTAGGGCCGGGTCAGTAGTATGATAGGGGACTGCATGCGAAGCCCCGGTGTTGAATGTTTTTTTCGTTCAATTTTTTACCCAAGCACTACAAGAAAGCAACTCCATGGTTGATATCACAATATTATTCTACACATCAAAGAATAATTTCATGAAAACAAACCTGCCCGAAGAGGATTGACAGCACTATTACAAAAAAAGCAATTAGGCATCTACTCTCGGTCAAAGATTCTCCACTTTTTGAAACTTTCCTTCCCTTCTTTTTGGCACACCTTTGGTCGCAGCCGCCAGTAGCTCTGATCGTTGAAAGCACCTCTCTGCTTTTTTCACACTGAAGCCGTGAAGCCTATATCCAACAACTTGATTGAAATCCGAAAATAGACAACTTGCTCTCCATTCTTTCCCAAGCTTTCCCGATCTCAATATATTTATTTCACAGATCGCATCGCAAGCCTGTTATTATCTAATAGACAAAAACCTACTCCCGACAAGCAATTTATTCCTTGTACGCTCCTCGATGAAACAGTTGCGAGTTTTCGTCGCTTCAAGACCTTATCAAAGGCAACGAAAGGACTTCATAAGTTCTCGGCTCTTCTGTCAAATCGACCTCGATACAAGAACCTCTTCTTGCCTACTACTCGTTACACAAAACGCGATGGCAATCAAAGTTCAATCTCCTTCCTTTGCTCTACAAAACCCGACTTAATCTTTTATAACTTTAAAAAAAGAAACATAGCTCGAGCAGTACATCTGCACGGTCACAAATGTATAGAGTCCTTCTTGCCACGTTCTGCATTGTGTGTGACCTGATAGAAGCACAACGCCTCCTCGTTTTTCTTCAAGAGCAGAATCCATTTTCACACCTTGCGCTCTCAGGAAAAAATTGACTCAACGGACCTTCGAAAACATTAGCAGCGCTTAACCTACATGTACAACCAACTATCATACCCAGCAACCTACTACTCTCGCCAAAGCCAGCCATCCTCGCAAACCCGCAACACGAGGCAGCGCGCGCGCACAATATCTACGCCTGCGCGACCTCTCGCGCGCCGCATCCCTCCACGCGTTCGTTGCTCGTGGCCGAGGCTTGGTTTGCAGAGCGAGGCATCGCGAGGAGTCCGCCCGTTCCTCCTTCCTTGCTGTTCAGAAAAAGAAGGAGAAGGAGAAGAAGAGAGGGCAGAAGTCTCCGTTCCTGATCAGCACCGCGAGCGAAGACTCGAACCATTCTCTCTTTCGAGTGCCAAAGCAAAGCGAAGACAAACGCGAGTGATCAATTCGTTTGCTCCATCCATAGAAAAAGTGACACTCACTGCTGCAACACGATGACTCGGGCACGCAGAATTGAGGACATCACAGAACATACGGCGTGGATAAAGTAAGTGCGCGATGGAGATGGAGAGGAGGAGACAGAAGAAGGAGGCATCGCGTGATCGATGTGTTGTAGAAAGCAAGTCAATTAGCTTTGGTAGAAGAAAGAAGAATAGTTTTGTACTGGGATGGCACTAATGAAGAAATTGGAACTGGCACATACTTACTTCCACCTGTTTACCAGCACAAACACAGTCTTAATGGAAACGGCATTGACAATGAAAGTGCAAAGGCCGCCGCAAAGGCACTCGAGAGATGCAAGAACCTTCAAACTCTGATGTACGTTTGTGGAATCATCCATGGAAAGCTTTAGGTAGCCTCACAATAGGTAGTACTGTCGTTTTCTTTCTTTCCTTCTTTCTTTCTTTCTTTCTTTTTAGTGGTGTTTTTAGTAGGGGAAGGAAATTAAAATGAAAGCACTATTGTTATTACCTAAGCAGTTGGTAGTTAAGAAAGGAAAAGAACTTTAAAAAAATTAAAATTAAAAAGTGAAGAAGGAAGGGAAAAGGGAATGTATTCAGTTGTATCTCTATACAAGTTGATAGGCAGCAGAAGAAGAGGTGATTATTTTTTGTGATGCATTTGGAATTACTGACTGGAACTGTCTTTCTTGACAGCGAGTGAAATAACTTATTTATTTATACTCACAGTCTTGAAACAGACAAGATTGGCGATGAGGTCGCAAAGGCCGTCGCAAAGGCACTCGAGGGTTGCAAGAACCTCCAAACTTTGTCGTACGTTTGTGGAATCATTCACGGAAAGCTATAGGTAGCCTTGTAATAGGTAGTATTGCGGTTCCCCTTTTTCTTTCTTTCTTTTTAGTAGTGATTTTAGTATGAGAAAAAAGAAAAAAACACTGCTAGTAATGCCTACGCAGTTGGGTAGTTTAGAAAGGCAAAGAACTCTTTCCTTTCTTAATCCAATCTGAAGAAGGAAGGGCAAAAGGAAATCTATCCAGTAGTATCTCTATAGAATTCGATAGGCAGAAGAAGAAGAGGTGATTATTTTTTTTACGAGGCAACATTTTGAGAATGAAAAGAAAAGAGGATCAACGAATCACTGACTGGAGCTGTCTTTCCTGACAACAAATGAACTCATTGTTCAAACTCACAGTCTTTCTACCAGCAACATTGGCGATGAAGGCGCAAAGGCCGTCGCAAAGGCACTAGAGGGATGCAAGAACCTTCAACATTTAAAGTACGTTTATAGAATCATCCACGGAAAGCTATGTAAGAGAAAGTACTAGCCTACCATGGTTCCTCTTTTTCTCTTTCTTTCTTTCTTTCTTTCTTTCTTTCTTTCTTTTTAGTGGTGTTTTTAGTAGGGTAAAAGGAATCAAAATGAAAACACTATTTGAGAAGGAAGTTAGAAAGGAAAATAGCTCTTTCTTTTGTTTTTAAAAGTGAAGAAGGAAGGGAAAAGGAAATCTACACGGTAGTGTCTCCATATAATAATAGTACGATAAACAGAAGAAGAGGACTTCTCTGGAGATTATTTTTTATCATTGTGAAGGGGGCAAAACGAAGAAAAAGAGCGCTGACTGGCGGAATTGCCTTTCCTGACAACGAACGAAAAAAATTATTGATTTATACTCACAGTCTTCTTCACACCAAGATTGGCCCGGAGGGCGCAAAGGCCGTCGCAAAGTCTCTGCACAAAGCATGTCCTTCTGTTCAAATCGGGTAAGTTCCGTTCCCTCTGCTGCTGTTCCCAGCTTGCGCCAAGCCTTGCCTTCGCTGGTTCTCTCTGTGCCTCCACGGACTTGCAAGGCCGTCTTTAACTGTGTTCATCGTTTTTCTAACAAGCACTCTTATTCTCTTTCATTGGGTTATTCACATTCGTTTACAAAACGCCGCAGTTTCGATGACCCATTTTCGTTTTTGACCCCTAAAGAATTGTTCGAAAGGGTGTGTTCTCCTGGAGAAGATATCGTCGATTCCTCGTCAGACACCGACTTCATTAAGGCGTCAGAAAGCAAGCCTTCTGCAGAGCCCAAGAACAAGCAAGACGGCATTGGTGGCACCGGGCCTGTTACTTTGGATGGATCTGGGTAAGTTCATGCAGTCAGTCTTTGTTTGGGATCGTGTGATCATTCATTCCACGAATTGTGCTATTGAGATAGAGGGAATCCTAACTTTTGCTTCTACTTTTATTGCTGCTTCAACATCGCTTTGGTCGTTTGTTCACGTCTTCTGGTTCACCTTAGAGAACGGCCGGATGGAGCGAGCGTGAGTTTCGCTGATGTGGTGCAGCTTGCCAAGAAAGTCTCGGACTTGCGCGCGGACCGAGACGGGCTCAGAGGAAACTCCTTGCAAACTGGGATTGCCTTGCTTGAGGAATTCGTTCGACCGGCGATCCAGGGCTACTTTGGACAAGTGAAGTTGCGACAGGTTTCCGCTGACATCAAGAGCTCCAAAGAGAGTCTTGACGCGCTGCAAGACCAGATTCGTGCAAGCTCTGCTGATGGCTTGCCCAGCCTCATCGAAAAGCGAAATGCCGAACGGAGGCACCTGCATTCACTTTTGCAGGTCGTGTACCCATGGGTTCGCGCCAACCTTTGCGAAAGTGATGAGGGTGCAGTGCGAGAATTCAAAGTGAGAGTTGAAAGTTTGGTAAACGATCTAAAGATCGACCTTGCACCAGTCAATGAAGAGACCAGCACAGATGACTTCAAACACTCCCAAGAACTCATTGTTCAGGCTGTCCAATGCATGGAAGGGTACAAGGGGAGTGGAGAAGGCCAACTCAACAACATTGGGGAACGAAGCCAACAAGCTGTAAAACGCGTCATCTCTCGATTGTCTGAGCTAAAACTTGGTGATGGATTATCAGTTGCTCTGAGAACACCCGAACAAGCCATGAAGCTAGAACCCGAGTTGTCTGAACTTGAGATTGCTCTCAAGCAAGAAATCGAAGTTCTCCAAGGAGATACACTTCGTGCCCAATTGTGCAAAATACTTTGCGCGATAAGTTCAACATTTGCTCGATTTGAAGGATACTCTGAAAGTGCTGCGTTGAATGACGCGAGCAAGTACACACCAGAAGAACTCTCTGAACTGTATGACTATGCATTACTGGGTTTGAAAGAACCTTCCGTCTTAAATGTTGAGAAATTGTACCAGAAACTTGACAAGTCGAGGAAAGCCACAAAGAGGTTAAAAAGAGCTAGAGAAGATGTCGACTCTGAGGACCTGGAAGAGGAAGAACGAAAGCACTACAGGAGTCAAATCAAGAAACAGAAGCGCATTCTCTCTCAAGGCAGCCCTATCGAGCTTAGCAAAGTTTTTCGTCATAAGCTTGCAGAAACTCTGCAACTTGCGCAGAAACATTATCCTGAATTGTTGCAGGATAGAGCTTGGTTAGAAAGGCTTCACGTAACTGCAGAGGGTGTTTTTGAAGTAGCATGTTCTGACCTTTGGTTGACGAATGTCACAGTTTCAGACTTCAAGCCTGTCGGCGAGCCCCTTGCTTCCAGAGTTGGCAAGACCGTTCAGAAGGTTCTTGATGGAGATAGCAGAACTCTGGTTCTCAAAAAGTTTCAGCTTGGGCATCTAAGTCAATCCAAAACCTTCTACAAACAAGTTGCCAATCTGGGCAAAGTGGTGTCTCATCACATGATACGTATCACTGGTGCTTTTGTGGATACCTCTAATGGAGAGCCACGTGGTTGTATTGTCATGCCTTTCTACGAGCAAGGTGACCTTGCCAAGTGGATTGAGAATCATCCTAACGAAGGCAAAGCAGCGCGCGACAGACTTGCTATGGGCCTGCTTATCGGTGTGGCGGATTTGCATACCCATGGCATTGTGCATTGTGACATCAAACCAGAAAACATTTTCCTCACAAGCAACGGGACACCATTGATCGGCGACTTTGACGGCATCAAGGTTGCAGACTACACTGCAACTTACACATCACTTCAGGCAACGCCACGGTACGTTTGCCCCGAGTTGCAGAATGGGCCTGTAGATAGGTTTGAAACAGCGATGGATATGTACTCTGTGGGCATAAGCTTAAAGGAGCTGTATCCTACTGAGCGAACCGCTGCAATGCAGACACTTATCGATGCTCTTACAGCAACAGACCCTGGCCAACGTCCAACCGCTCGCCAAGCACTCCAACATGAAGCTTTTGGAGCTCCTAAGACCCCTGTCAAGATATGTCTAGTATGTATGGAGACGCATCCACTTTCCGAGGGCACGAGCTGCGAGGAGGGAGACTTCCTTTGCAGAGACTGTATCGAATCTGCAGTAGAAGCGGCGGCACGGCCACTTGCTAACGTAAGAGTGGATGCTGATGGAACGATGGCATGCATGAAACCTGAATGTGGTGGAAGGATATCAGGTCAAGAAATCACCCGTCTTGCACCAACTGCTTTGAATCACCTATTGTTGATTGCGAAGATGAAGGCAGAAAATGAAGCAGCAGTGTGGGCGGAGAAGGAGATCCAAAGGCGTATAGCACAAGTTTTACGTGCTGATGAACAGAATCGCGACGCACGGGTTCATTTACTTCATATTCAAGAGAAGATCTTGAGCACATGTTGTCCGAACTGTAATACTTATGTTTATGAGTTTGAGGGTTGTTGCGCTGTAAAATGTGGTAATAATGCTTGTGGACACCTCTTCTGCGCTTGGTGCCTTGGGTATAGTTCTCAGGATGAAGTTGTTTGCCATGCTCATGTGAGAACCTGTTCAAGAAGACTTGGGCAAGATCTATTCTTTCCTGATTCATTCGAGCAGGTTCGTGAAGCGTGGCGGTTGCTCCGTGCAGAGCGTCTGCGTGAGTACTGGGATGCAAATACACAAGACATAAATCTTCGGCTCGTTCTGAAAGACTTATTGTCACCTTTGCTAACACCAGAGATTGTTGGCGCAAATTTTAGATTGGAATAAACTATTCGAATTTTTAATGATTATCTTTTGCTTAAGCGCCGTTGGCTAGGGCCTGCAGGAAGGTGAGAAAGTAGTTGGTCACCTCGCAATAATACCGACGTCTGCTAATCAGATTAATAATTTTATTTGTAAGGTTCTTGGTGAGGAAATATGCTCAAAGTTAAAGTAAAGTAGAACATAATAATGATTTGGCAACATTCGACTGATATTATAAATATATATATAATATGCTTCCAAAACTTTATTTTTCCAGGTTGAGGAACACATTTAGTTTATTTCTGTATAAAAATTCTTCCTTCATTTTGCTTTCTCCGCTCTGCCGATAGATTATTCAGCAACACTATAGGGTATCAGAAACTCTACCCTTTAAGCAGTTACATAGGCAAGTCGTCTCAAAGCAGTCTGTAAAATGCTTTTTTTCAACTATCTTTCAATAGCGCTGATTTTGGAAAGAAACTCTATTTATGTTTTCGTCGAAGGCGGGAGATTCTTATTGAGCACTACCTATCTTCAAAGCCCTCGATCTGATGATTTCCTTGCAATTTATATATTGCATGACAGAACTACCAATCGCTGCTTCACACTAGCATTTAAAGGGCAAATTCCACTTTTACGCTCGCATCAGTGGTTGGATACTACGATACTGCGATTGCAAGGGTTTTGTGCTTTATGAATTCGCATAAGACTCCATCAAAGGCAGGAGCAAGAAAAATATTATAGCCACAACCCTTTCTTCGAACCTTTGGTGTCATGAACGATAGGATATATACTCTTTGTCTTGATCACTATCTACTATCTCGGAATAAATCATTTATAAATAACTTAGGCTTTGCATTCCAGACAACCTCTGAAAGGTAGAGTTAAACCATCAGCTCCTTCTACTTATTTACACCCTCAATAAGTTATCATCTTGATGTGTATTGCAGAGTAGCTTGTGCTGTGGAGCGTGCAGAGGTAGTCTGACAAGGATGGCGAACTCAGGAGAAAGAGAAAGAGGATGATATATGAGTTATTGGGGTTTCGGGTCTGGATACAGGCAGGGATGAATGTATGATGTCAGTCCGATACACAGGATGTGTCGGACATGAGAGGTGGTTAGGTTAGGTTAGATTAGGTTAGGCAGTAGCTGTATATTACTTCAATAATGTGCTATGTATCCAGATCTACTACTCGAAGCATAGACTCTTCTCAAGAAAACCATTCAATTTCTACATCTTAAACTCTGAGGACAAAGTTGACTCAACGAACCTCAGAAAGGTAAAACGCTGGGTTCATGATCGGCTCGTCAAGTTTCTCTTCAAAACTATTGTAGAATAAAGCATGAAAGAGTCAGTTTGTTCTATCGAATCTGAGATTGCGAGACAATGACAGAATTGAGGATATATATGATGGTGACCTTGGAGATGAACATCTAGCGTCAAAACGCCAAGAACCTTATGCATTCAAAGTTTTACTATTTAAGTGAATTATCATTTTTGGGATCTATATTTTCACCAGATGGGTTAGTTCATTCCGTAATTAGGAGACTAAGGAAACTGCCCTTTCTTCCAACCCAGATTCGACAAATTCTCTTTCAGTGTTTTGTCATCATTGATGCCATCATTAGAGTTTCTGGATGTTTCGAAGGCGAAGTGGCAGTGGATAACAAAAGCCAAAAGCTAGATTGCTGTGGGATAGAGTTGCTCAAAACGTTATGAGCGAGATTCTTAGCTGGATCTATTACAATACCAATGTCAACTTTGACCTATGAATGGGACTCGAGAGCGAGAGACTTGTCTGATTCTTTCTTGATCAAAGGCATAAAGCTGATTGCATAAGTGAACTTCTGTTCACATACTTCGTCAGCATGGTTTGCAAAATATGTCTTCTTGATCTTGTTAGTTTGGTGATTAGCCTATTTTGAGAGGATCATCGATTGACGATTTAATCACTCTTGTTAAGGACATCACGCTGAAGTAAGGTACCTCATTGTTGTATATCTGTACTTGTAGATATGATCAGTACGAATGCCAAGCTTGCTAGAACCAAATCTATACTGTTGACCGTGAGAACCCCCCGTCGGAGATTTGATGACTTACGGATGGTGGATATTCAAAGATAAGACGAAGCTGTGGCCCCGCATCAAGACGCATGCATCAGGGAGGTTCCCAAAACGAAGCAAATCCTGAAATACGAAGAAGGTAATCCTAAAATGTTTATATAGGAAAATAGCAATGCGCCTTCAAGAAGTACGGATGCGCCTGAACTGTGTCTTTGAGGTACCACAAGCTGTGCGCGATTCAGGAATCGTTGATTTTTTCAAAACCCTCGATGCTGGTCGGACCAAAGCAGAGGAATCAGCCGCCGAAAATAACTTGGAATTCGCTCTTCTTGTAGAAAGCACGACAAATCCAGATTTTCGAGGTCGGGGAACGCGACTGAAGCTGAAGGAAAGGCAAAAGTGCACTGTTTCTAAAAAAAGCTTTCGTAATGTTTCCCGGCCAAGTAACCAATGCTGTAAGTGTGCAAATGAATAGCCTTGGTCATGTTTACTTTCCCCATTTTGCATGAAGGAAAAATACTCCCAGAAAACCAGGCATTTGGTGCACACCCAAACGTATATTTCAGGCCATGTACGATGCTGATGGCCGGGCCATTGAGTGGAGGCACAGGGAAGGATACAAAGCGATGCTTATTCTCTGTTGCCGCGTCGACAATATCAAAGGTAAACTGACTCGAAAGAAAAAAGGTAAAACTGCCTTGAAATGTGCATACCATCGTGCACTCCTCGAGATGATGAACAAGGCTACCGAGGTTCACTGCAAGCTTGCACTCTAGCTCTCTGTTGTGAAAACTCCCGTGTCATCCTTTTGACTCCTCCCAGACAGTCCCAATGATGTTGCTGGGTCCATTTTATTCTGTCAAGCGCTCATTTACAAAGCCTGCCCCCTCCCTCTGGTATAAACTTGTACTTTGCAGGGAGAACTACACTTCAAAAACATGCAATGAATGTGATAGGTGCCAAGCTCGGAACAGCTCAAACATCCATGAACAATATATTAAATTGGCCCATAGGAAAAATAAAAATAAAAATAAAACATTAAAAAAAGTATCTGTTGTACAGATGACGAGGATCGAACTCGTGACCTTCCGCGTGTCAGGCGGACGCTCTACCACTGAGCTACACCTGCTTTACGAGCAGACTCTTTTGAGAGATGCTTCACAATTTCATATTGAACATATATAGTGATGTATCTTACCACAAAGACTGGTGATCCTAAAAATCTGGATATGTTCGGGTAGAAACCCCAACTTGAACTTGAAGTACTAGGGCTAAAAGAAAATCAGGGATCTATCAACCTCGTAGGTAATAGGCAATTACACTCTCGCTAGTCACGGGAAATTACTTGAACAAAACCAACTCATTTCCTCAATGATTGATTGTTTTCGCGCAAGGTTTTGTCCAAGCTATTCGATTGTAAGGATCTGCTTTTAGAACACACGTAAAAGAATAGCATAGTCGCATGGTAGATAGGTACTAGGTAGGAAGATGCATCAATTACTCTCATCATTCAATTATGTAATTTATAAAGCTCCATTGGGAGAAGGTAACTGGCTACTATATCCCGAAGGTGGGAAGCAAATCTCTCGAGAACAATATATAGCCTGATGTCAAGTGGGTTAAGCAGATGCGTTAGTGAAAAACTCAAGTTCACCATAGCAGCGGCTAATTATATTTCAATTTCTCACTTTGGCCAACAAAGAACCACTGGTGCTACCAAGGCTGTTAAGTATATTATGCACGCCACACTTGTCCATTAAACTGAAATTCTAACAGGGAACTTTGTTTTGCAGCTAGCTCCTGAGTCTTCAGCTCGCCTGACTGCCGACCTGTCTGCCATCTTGATTGCCTGCCTGCCTGCCTGCCTGCCTTCTCCAAACACATGCACCTGTGCCTGGTTCCACGTTGTCTGCGACATCTTGAAACCTATGCAAATCTTTGAGTGTCCAGCAACATTAGCCTTGACTAGTTAGGTAGCATGCTTGCCACACCCTATGTACTTCTATGCGATGAACGCTTAGCATTTCACTCGACACGCAAACGAACGAATAATGAGCCGACAAGAACTAGGGCTTGCTTAAGCAGGCGTGCCCATACGCCCTCATACCAGACAAAGAATGTAAGTGCCCAGCCTGCCTTCACATTGTGTCGTAAGTAAAGCAGGCCGCTCTTGCTTCTACTTTCCTTCATCTGCAGCTCATCGAAGGGAACTGCCAAAAAACTGCATAGTAAAACGGCACTGGCACTTGAAAGTCGCAAGCTGTCACCGGTGCGCTGCTATGGCTTGCTGCCATGAACCTGTACCTTTTTACTGTGATCCTGCTGCAATGAGTGTCCTTGCTCCAGAGCATCATACTCGTAGTCTGAGAGGCCAGACAATCTTGTGTCTTCAAGTTGCGCTGTTTCGGGCTGATGGTGGCTAAACAATACCTGCCTATCTGCTAGTTAGCTACTACTAACAATAAATAGTATGCCCCATTTTTGCTAAATAAGAAACTATAGGTAAAAGCAACAGATTTGTCCTTTGTCTTACAAGCAAGAAGAACTAAAACCACATCACCTCTTCACCTAGACATCATCACTAAGTGCATGCCCACGAGCTGCACGAGCCAGGGTTCCCTGCGTATGGCCTCTTCTCCTTCAGATTGCACCAATTCCTTGAGGTGGTCTTCTCCGTGTTCCGCAGTAGGTACTTGCAGGACGTGAATATCTTTTTCTTCTTTCTCCTGTTCCCTTGTTTATATGATTTGTTGAAAGTGGTTAGTTAGTTAGGTTATCCTTCCTTCGCTTTTCTTCAAAGTCACGCCGTTCTTCGCACGCAGTGACCAAGTCTTGAACAGCCAGCGGCCAGCACGGACCGTTTTCAACACTTGTTTAGAAAAGAGCAGCGTGACGCAGATCAGGGTCCGAACTCGTAAACGCTCGTTGCCATGCCGCGCATCGACCGCACTCTGTCGGATCCCGCACGTGAGCGTGCCAACAGCGCCGATGTGCGCGATGGCTCCGACGCGCGCCACGCCCGTCTGCAGCAGATGCGTGCACCGTTGCTGAACGGAGAGGCTGCCAGCGAGGGTGATGTAGATTCGGAGGACGAGGTTGATATTGAGCAGCTCCTCGACGCGGCTGATAACAAGGAAGGCCTCAGCTTCAAGATGGCGCTCTTCACCTCGCTCAACTACAACTGCGGCTTTGGCATTCTCTGCTATGGATATAATCTCAGCCGCGATGGTTACTCTGGCCTGGTCATCACTACGGTGGCTTTCATTGTCTGCTGGATCACTGCCATCATGCTTGGCGAAGTCCTCGAGCGCTTTCCTGGAATTCACAGTTATGCCGAAATTGGAAACCAAGCTGCGCGTCGTGGCTTCTCAGCACGAAGTGCCACCACCATTGCGGCAGTTGGTCTGCGTATCTTTCAGATTCTTGAACTCTTCTCATACCTTCTCATGAACGTAGTAGCAGTCAAGGAAGCCCTGCTGGCCATTCCGGGCATCTCCCACTCGCTAAGCGTGGGGCTCATGTGGGCTATCATTGGACCCACGATTGTTTTTATCAACCCTATTCACCTTAGCTACATTAGTCTCGCAGGAATCGCAATCTTTTTCCTGCTCTATGGCGTTCTCGCCTTTGAGAGCGTGCGGACCATGGTCACCACAGGCATCGTCTACACAGACTGGCCCTTTTTTCCATCTAGAGCTATCGAGTTTAGCGCCAGCTACGGAGGCATTCTATTGCTCTTTGCGGGACATGCTGTGTACCCGTCAATCTACGAGACCCTCCGCCACAAACGCGACTATAAGAGAGTTGTTAACTGGACATTTGGCTTCATGGCCGTGCTACTCTTGGTCCTTGGAATCCTCATGTGCCTCGCATTCGGCAACACCATTACTGATTTGCCTACAGGGTCACTTGAACGGGGAACTGTAATGAACGTTGTGGCACAAATATGTATTATTGCAAAGTGTGTCTGCTCATACCCTGTGATCCGCTTTCCTATCATCGTTGAGCTTGTGGGCGTGTTACGCAACTGGCGTGAGGACGAATTTGACGGAGGAGATTCGCCAGACTCTGCACGAGGCCATAACGTGCTCTCTGGCCAAATCGAAGCGGGAACCATGTCAGTACCCATGAGCTACTCCCCGTACCTTGCTCTCACCGGTGCTACGCAGACTTCTTTTGCAAACCCTGTTGCTGCGGAGGCTGCTACAGGTAATGGCCTCAACCTATTTGATTTTGGTGTAGGATTTGTTGTGGCACTGCTTTCCCTCTTTGCAGCGATGGTTCTTAACAGCCTTGGACTTGTGATGAGTTTTGTGGGGTCTACCTTTGCAGTGTCTCTGGCCGTCACTATCCCAGGCCTTTGCTTTGCTGCGCTCATCAAGCCTTCTTCGGACTCAAAGTTTAGGTCGTTGGCAATACCCATCTCTATCTTTGGTGTCATCTCAACCTGTGTCTCCTTCTCTGCAATTGTCGCTGGCGTGTACTAAACGCCGGTTTTCTTTGCCGGTACCTTCACAAAATACCATCAGCAAACATAATTCGTTGTGCACAATATGGGTTCATCTGTCTTTCCCAGTACCTTCTCCATTTTAAAAGTTTGCAAATGAGAAAGATACCCCAGAATGCTCATATCGCAGTGCATAGATATGAATGAGTTACTACGGAAGTGTAGATATTGCCATTAGCAATGGTAATCTACCTGGATTTGTTACTCCAATACCTTCGCAGCCTGGATTTGTTACTCACAGAGTACAATACCTCGGCAAGATGTATGATTAGTATGCGTATGTCCTTGTATAGTATATGTACTACTTTTCCCCGAACCACAATGTGCTAAAGTGCTACTTCCTATCATACACCCCCTTTACAATGTATTCATCTATACATTTTAGGTTGTCAGTCCTCTACCAGAATTTTACATGCATGCAATTCTTATATCTGCCCCGCATTGGCATGATTCACCAACTCTATTTCCTCCTCATCAGCCATTCAGCCAAACACCTCGCAAAGTTACATCATCTCAGAACCTTGTTTTCACTCCCTTACCATTTAAAGGCTACTCCTATCAATCCTTTGTTTGTTGGCTCCTTTTCTGGGGTAGAAGCTCGAGTCAAGACAATTGCCCATATTAGGTACCAAGCCCTCGTTTTACAGTAGTAGGTAGTAGTAATAATATTATTACCTTAGGAGGCACTAGTGGTCCATTTCGTCTCCGTTGTAACGGGCGGTAATAGTACATAGTACTTACCTAGTTAGTATACTTCTGGGAACCTTTGTAATGTCTGACTCGATGATTGTTGTTGTTGGCAAATTACTTTTAAAATCAAAGTAAATAGAAAACGAGTTGTCTAGCCCTCTATATGCTTAACACATAAGAGCTTATCTTGAAACGAAACATGAGTTGAGAAGTGATCAAATACTCTTAGCTTGACTTGAAGAACTATCTTGCCACGTGCGCCGAGCAATCCAATACTTGCTAAGTTCATGCTTGAACGCTATAGAGGAACATGACAGACTCAATGTCTGCAAAGTCGGGAGGAATAGCCACGATTTCTAGGGTTCGCGAGGGATTGGGCACCAGGAGCAACAGCACCAGCACTAGCAACAGCACCAGCACCAGCACCAGCGAGGAGGTCATGGCTTCTGTCTCCAACACGTTTCACTTACTGCAGGCGCTCAAGCTAGATTATCGCCGGGAAGAAGAAAGGCGCCAGGAACTTGCAATCGCAACCACCTTTATTTGTGAGGAAGGACAAGAACGAGTCGCTCAATTTAAAAAGGAGCCAAAAGGGAGGAACAGCTCACGCAAGGTGAGCAACTCTGGGAATGCGGTTGAGAGCAGGATGCCAGGCGCTTTACAGAACGGTAATGTGCCAGTAGCTCATGGAAGTAGAGCTCGGCAATACACCAACCGCGCGAGACGCCACGACGATGATCTCCGAAATGCACTATTTGAGGAAGAAATGCGTGAAGTTCGCCCACATCCTCAAGTAAATGCACGATCTCAACGGCTTGTACAGCAAAGGTCTGCAGCAGATCGTGAAAATTGGAATCACCAACGCAAGGCCAAGATTGAATCCCGAAGGATGATCAAACAAACATCCGAAACAACCGAATGCACATTTTCACCAAGTGTTAATGCGAATAGCAGGCGAATCGTTGCTAAAGTAGCCTCTCGCCCTTCCCTTGCGTCTTGCTCCCCCACTTCTCAAAATTCACCTTCGCCGTGTTCTTCTCACGCTCCGCTGTCATCCTCCATCGATGAAATATCAAAATCACCAAAGCAAGGCGTAAATTTACAGTCGCATAAACCTCAGAACCCTCCGGCTGCAAGCAAAATATCAGCAAAGCTCCAGGATCGCAAACCTGAAAGGCCTTCTGTGAAACGTTCTTGTTTGCTCTCACCCCCAGGCTCAACACAGAGTTTATACCAAGGAAAGGAGTGTGTATCACAAAACGGAGGCCATCATTTAAATGTCTGTAATGCACCTCGTCAGAGCAAGCTTTCGAGCTCTTTTCAACCGGAAGTAATCTCACCACCGCCATCACCTCCTCCTTCGCCACCTCCGCCTCTTATGGCAGCAAGGGCTGCACCAAACCCGCCACGGTCTTTCCCAAGCTCTTCTACTGTTTGCAAAGACAATAATGCCTCTCCAGGTGAGTTCAGATTTCCCTCTGAAGACTCATTAAACGAAACCCTTTTACGAGCTGGAGGCTTAGGTCTGCTTCAATCTTCAACATTATTTCGGAGCTACTTTCGCTAAACAAAGCAAAAGTTTAATTTTGTACTCTTATACTTGACTTTAAAATTTGCAATTATTTACATTTATTAAAAATGATCTGGCAATATGCTATTGTTATGCATCGCAAAAATCATCCCCGGCCAGTTCCTTTCATCAACAGATAAACTGCACGCGTAATGGTGACAACAGCTACTGTGAAGCCCAGATTCCCCGCACGATTCATCAAGGAGCCTGCCTGAACCATGCCACGGACCGATGCAGCAGCACAGAAAATTGAAGCCACAGAGTTTCCATACCCTGTTACAAGCATAGCTGCCGTCAATGAACGAAGTTCGTCTCCAGAAAGCTTTGTGAGTACTGGCATGATGGCAGCTACAAGGAACATGCTCATTCCATTCAAAAGACCCTCCATATGAGCCATCTTCCATGCCCTTTCTGTGCCGCCAGTCTTCAGTGCCAAATTGTATATCGCTGTTCCAATGAGCGCGTTTTGCTCACCAGCAGACCAGTCTTTGGTATACTCACGTAAAATGACACCAGTGTATGGGATACCGGACAACAATCCCAAGGCAAAACAAATTGCACCATGATACACTGTTTTTTGTTGACACACCAAGAGCACCTCTCCCCGATTGTCCTTGTTTTCTTGCATTCTTAAGACTGCTTCGATAACCTCAATAGATCCAGACTGTTCCTTGGAGTATCTGTAACTCTTGTACAAATGGCGGTTCACTGTATTCTAATTGTTGTTTTGCTGCGCTGTACGGAGCAGGGTCTAAAATCGTAGCGGACTGACGGGCTCATTTATTGCAAATTTGATCATCCTATCTTGCTTGACATAAGGCTATAAATTATCATCTATGATACATGATGTTACCCAGTAGGTCGAAGTGTACGTGAATGACTAACCCTTGCTTGCGCAACTGCTTTGATCTGTATCAGATTTCACTTCCATAGCTCGATTGGTTGTTAGAGGCTATTACTACATAGGCACTTGAATACAAAAAGAACTGTAGGATGATGAGCTATAGAAGTTACTAGCCTAGCGATCTTATGAGAATTGATTGGCAATATCAGAGCGCACCCCTTTGGCAAATCTCGAACCTTACTAATCTATTGGGGCGTCCTCACCACTAACGACTGTATTTTTGAAAGGCCAAGGTCTATTATAGATATATAGCCTCGGAGCTTGACTATTTATTCGTATTTTTATTCATTTTTTAATAGTTAAAATTATTGTAAAGTATGGATTAGTTCTCTAGAGGGGAGAAAAGATACCCTGTTAGTTATGCGTCATAGCACCGACGCCAGCTACAGAAGAGAACTTGGCTTGCTCGTAAAAGGATTAGCGCATAGTGGCTGTACATAGACCTACAAGTACAATGTCTGACTCTTCACAGCCAACATTTAAAGCAAACGCCACCATCCCTACTCATAAACCAGACAGGGAAGACAAGAATGGAGCAAATGTTGAAAAGGCAAGACAGGACCACCTTTTACCCGTCAAAAGCATCTTTGGTAAGCAAGCTTTCCGTACACTAGAGGCTTTTGGCGACCCCGATTTGGCCAACGCGCTCGCATGGCTGATCATCTTTAGTGCTCTTATTCTTGGAACCTACGCTTTGGCTCAATATCTTCCTCCACTCACAGCGATCCTCGTTGGTCCTGAACTCTATACTATGGTGAACTTTAATTATCAGCACCCTGTCAAATTTGATGACACTTGGCCTACGTACGTTACGGACTACCTCCTTTCTATCATTATGACATTTTTTGCCTTAGCTATTCTCTCCGAGAAGCGCACGCCACAAAACGCTCGACTCATGGCTACATCTTCTGCTCTCCTTTTTTCATATTCTATTTCTACGTTTGCGGGTGCAATATGTCACCACTTTCTGGCACATTCCCTCCATAAACTCCAATTTAGGCTTATGTGGAATGTCTGCGTTGGTGCGGTTGCCGTCGCAGGAGGAATTATGGGGGAGGCAGCTTCGGCAATTGCACGTCTTCCACTTGATGACAAGCAGACGCATCCGAGGTTTCGCGTGCCTGTAGTTCCCGGCTTCTGCTGGGCTTTGTGGTCACTTTTCTTTATGGGCGTGGTTATATCAGGTCGTTTTTCAATGGCTCAACCCGCATGTGACATCTTCCTTACAGGGGTTACTCAGGCACCACCAACGTTCTATCTCATGTCAGTCATTATCTCACGCACTTCGTGGCAAAATGTCAGCATCACCGTCTCCACAACAGTTATCCTGGTCTTTGGGGCCATTGCAAATAGTGTCCTTTTACCGACTTATGACATTCTGAACTATCTTGAGCCTTCATTAGGTGTGACCAACACGATCTTACACGCGTGGCTCTGCATTTCGTGGGGTTCTCAAGGTTACGGACTCTGGCAGTTTGTAAAGGGTTCAGCTTTCCCTCTCACTGGGTCTTCTCAATGAATGATTTGAGGTACGCTTTGAACTTCTGTCAAATAAAAGGTTAGAGAGAGTAGTTTGCTTCTTCAACCACTATTCTCCTATACTTTAAACAAGTTTCGAATCAATTTTTTGAAAATAGATTTTTTTTCATGTTCAAAGCGGGTCAAACTCTGCATATCAGATTATCTCATTGACCATTTCAAATTTATAGTTTGCACAGCCTTGAAACTTAAATACAAAAGTTAAAGAAAGAAAAGCAAAACAGAAATCCTCTCCTGTTTTTTCCAGCTAGCTATCGCTGTATCAATTCTTCGAGTGCACGCTTGACTTTCGAAAGTAACAGTCAAAGTTTGAATGCTAAATATCATAAAAAATTAACAAAGACTTCATTTATAATCTCAAGTGAAAATCTTAATAATAAATCCATTCCATACTCTCCTTTAATGCTTTCTCAGGAGAAAAGTTTTCAATTAGGTGCTCTCAACCAGACGGCATCAGCATGTACTGAATGTACCCCATTTGCGTTCTTGGTTTGAGAAATCCAGTAGAGTCAACATCAGGCGTTATTGTATTTCAGGATATCTATTTTCCATAGGAGAAAAACATCTAACCAAAAAAAAATAACCCAGGAGATCAAGATCAGCGAGAATTCGAAGAGAAAAAGGTGGAGCAGACTTGATTCAGCTTCATGCCCTCTGATAAAAGACCAGCCCTCTGAAGCTTCCTCATCGCAACTTCATGATCTCCAACGTAGCCATAACAACCTCGCAAAAACGCATAATTTTCGATCCTGGCCTCTCTTTGACTTTCATTTGCCAACGAGAGTGCAACCCAGGCAATTGTCTCAAGTCTGGCAGTCGCCAAAAGAATCTTGTTCAAATTAATGCGCGACTCAGTGAGTAAAACATTTACATCATCCTCAATTTGCTTTGCTGTAGCTGTGATTGCGTATTCCTTTGAATCCTTGCAGTATTGTCGCACCAGTCGGTGCCACACAAGGGCCGCGCTTAGACCTCGCACCTGAAAGAGCTCATGACTAGATTCTGCGAGGACGGCCAGGCTAGTCAAGTCCTTCAAGGAAGGTGCAGTCTGAATCTGCACCTCGCTTAATAGGCGTATGATAAAGTCAGCATCCTGAACATATTCTGCCCAGGAAGTAGTGGCGAGTACTCGCGCAACGGGAATCACAAATGATTCCTCGGCAGGGCGAGCAACACAAGCGAGTCGTACAATGACACGCTTGTAAAACTCCGAGGCATGTTTTCGGTGAATGGTTGTTGCAGTGGACATGGCCGCATCATAGGCAGCATCAATGTGGAGATCCGATCGGTTTACTTCTAACTTGAATTGAGAAAGTACCGTATGGAATGTACCAGCATGGGAGCGCCAAAACTTGTTGCGGTCAGGGCCATCTATGTAAGGCGTATTCTCAGGCTGCGCACCAAGCAAATAGCCTCGCAAGTCCATCTCATGCCGGGTCGCAGTTGCAAGGTCTTGCAGGATGGACATGGCAAAGTCAGCCTCGACAGCTAGCCACGAGTCCTCAGCTTTTGCACGCCCATCGCGACCAGAGTCTAAACAAGACAGTGCAAATTGCACAATGACACGTTTCACGTCTAAATGCAGTGCAGGTTCCTTCTGGTTCCACTCTGACTTGAGCAGATCTAGAGCTGCTGGCGTCTGCAAGCTTGTCAGGAGACGCACCAAAGATTTATGAAGCCCTACTTTCAAGACCTTCCGGTGATCCGGCCCCAACACAATCCGAATAAGTTCCACAAACTTGGACTCGCTTATTTTCTGCCGTGCTCCAGCAAGTGCAGTTGCAGTTGCGTTGCCATAGTCCTTTTGCATGACACTCGGGGATAGAAGAAAGCCAAGGCATGAGAGTGGATCTTGGATGGAAAACATGCCAGCAATAATACTGGAAATACTTCCCTGCGTCTGAGGAGACAGAGCATTACTTTCCTCGGTTTCCTTGGCAGCAACTTCATATAGTTCGACAAGGCTATTTACCACCTCCCGCGAACCCAATGACGGGTTCCTGAGCCACTGCACAAGAGCATCTTGACGTTCCTTAAAGGTAAGCTTTTCATTTGAAAAGTCCTCCCAGCATTGTTCTGCAAGACGATGTAATACAGGGACAGGGAGTTTTTGCAGACGTAAGCGATTTCCAAGCTGACCAAGACGGAAACCTACAATGCTTTGCAAGAACTCTTCGCGTTCTTTCGGATCTGTCATAGATAATAAGCTTTCTATCGTGCTTGCTGCTTCCATTTGAAACTGACCTGCAAAATTTTCGTGAGGCAATAATGGATTTACAAATGGCCACAAGTGGTCTTGGCGTATGTTGCAGAGCACCTTTTGCACAAATGGTAGGTGCACAGCACTCTTATCCACACGCAACAGATCTCTGGCAATGCGTGCTTGAAGCTGGATATCTTTCCTGTTCAAAGCATCCTCTGGACTACAGACGGGCGGAAGGAGTTTATTTAGCCAATGAAAGGCCGCCAATGAACGAGGGCCAAGCTTTGTCGTCAACAGGTGTTCCAAATTAGCCCCTAGTGTGCAAAAAGCCTCGTTGACACGGTTGACCTTCTCCCATCCGGACGCGATACTTTTATGAAGGTTAGCGTCATAACTCTCGCCTGGATGCCTATAAATATATGTTTTTGACGCAGCTGGAATTCCCTCACACACTAGGCGATAAATCGCACTGCGCAAACTGGGTAAGGCCATACCAAGTGGTTCAAAGCTTTCAGTCAGATCGAAAAGGGACTGAATAAGCTGATAGGTTCCTCGCAAATCGCAGAGCCGATCTCTTGGTACAGATGATGCCTTGCTCAGAGTCTCAATAGTCTTCAGAATACCTGGAATCGCCGGCCAGAAGGCGCCAATCGCTGTTACCAGGCTGTTAAGACGCTCCAATGTAGGAGCTAGCATATTGGATGGCGAAAAGGGTTCATCCAAACCAAGGCTTGCATATCCTGCCTGCACAATCTCGAGGAGCTCGAACACGTCGATTTCAAATGTGACATGGGCTCGCGGAATCATTTTGTTCTCTGTCTGAATGGCACGAAGATAATCAGCACGAGCTGTCTCCGAGGCATCTTGATGAAGGACTGAGTCAAGCATTGGTTTAAGATCAGTGTCAAAGTCTATACGAAGAGGGCTCTTTTGGGCAGATTCCATGTTGGCAAACCCAAGTTGAATAGACTCAAGAGCGCGCGTTCCCTGAGTTACACTCTCGATCATCAATTTACACTTTGCGGCAGAGATATACCATTTCTTCCTTTCTTCCATGTAGTTGTCAGAGCTTTGCTGCAACTCATTATTACGAGCTTCAAGTCGGAAACAGCATATGGTTTGCACATATGAGATCATACCTTCGAGGTGGGACTTGGCAGCTGTCATAGAGCGGGCATCCATATTGATTGCACCAACCGTGTCCTGCGTCAGCTTTTCAAATGCAGCGCGAACCTGTTCAGCACAGCGAGGTAATTCCCAAGCCTGCAAAAAGCCGCTTTGATTTGCTGTATCGACAATGTAATGCGGGAAACGGCTATCAACCACTGGTACAAGCAAAAATAGGGGCACAATCGTATCCCATATTCCGTTCAGATCTGCTAGAGCTTCAAGACGGTAAGGACCTTGCTCATTCATGATACTACGCACCTGATTAGCAAATAATTGTGCAATGCTTGTGTAGCCTTTCCGCTGGCAAGCTTTTCGAAGAAGTTCACTGTATACCTGGCGACGTCCTGGAGAAAAGTTTTTCTGTTTGCAAGCCTCACGGCGAGTTTTTGCAAAAGCTCGATCCCGCATGTGAGCATTGCTCTCAAGAGATTTTATCAACGTCTGCTGCTCAGATGGCCGAAGGACCTTGAGCTGAGGAATAAATTCAGTCATAACAACATGAATAGTTCGATCAACAAAGTCGATGGAACTCGATGAAGAGCCTGGTAACCTGTTCAACTGCGAAGTCACAAATGAAAAGAGAAAATGTTCATCACAGGTCACAGCTTCCACGAAGATTTCCCCAATGCCTGGAAATACTTTTTCAATAGGGATTGTCGCTCTAAATCTCACAAGAGTTGCCAAGATTCGTGACAAAGAGTTCGATGTTTCCGTGTTGGACGTTTCACACACAATCTTTGCTAGATCCTTAACAATCTCGCATAGCCTCTCTCGGTCGCTAGAGGCGCCCTCGGGGCCCACTATCAGCATCTTGACTAAGAGGTTGCCAAAAATCTGAGGAGAGATCTTACAGGGTGGCCGATACTTCCAGAAAATCTCATCAACATTGTGTTTTGAAAAGGTCTTGGACTGTGCAATTGGCGCGTACATTGTGCTTACCATACTTTCCCACCGAGCAAGCATATCCCTTTGTAGAGATAGAGATGTGGACTTCTCATAGTTTGCTTTCACAAGTTTGTGTGCCTCAGAGCTCCAAATCATCGAGCTGTCGGCATCCTCCGGCATCGGAGGGAACTCAAACGCAGAGTGTCGTGCATACTTTTGCCACTGATTTACTATCATGGCAAGACCCTTTTCTCCCACCTCGTCGATGAGATGTTTCCAATAGGCAAAACCATCAGTTCCGGAAACTTCAGGGTTATTAAGGAGACTAGTGAGATCATTGTCAATTGAATTTAGGCACTCAAAGACACTACTGACGCGGTCTAATATATGCGGCTGGAGCATAAATTCGAGTCTTTCAAGGTGTGATTTAACGCACCCATCCAATACAACTTTCATAATCTGTTTCCACTGGTTTCCCTCCTTGCCATATTTCAAGGCACGACAGAGTTCTAGTATAAAAGTTGACTCTGAAAATTGAATAGGCTCATATCTATGACGATTTCTATAGCCATACGAACTTTCGTAAGCTGCATTTGTTGCAGTCACACTTGACAGAGCTTCATGAATGGGGAGCCATTTGGAGACCATAGCACGAAGAAGCGTAAGGTACCTGCTTATGTCCTGAACGTGATGCACCAGGGCGCTAGCGTAGAGAAACAAGCTCTTTGCAAATCCAACAAGCATAACCTTCTTTGTCTTGTCCTTTTCCGTTGCGGCATTGCCCTGGTCAGCACGTAGCAAAAGTTGTTCTGCAAAGTGGATAATTGCATCGAAACGTGCATCACACATGGTTTTACCGAGCTTACTTGAAAAGTTTGAATTGTCTATCTCGAAAGCACCGAATATTCCTTTTCCAATGTGCTCATTCAAGCCTGAAATATGCTCATCAAAGCGGGCCCGAGCCCGACTGAATAGTGTTGCCTCGCGCTGAAGTTGACCCTGGCGGCATGTTTCCCCAGGTTCGGGTAATACCTGGCAAAGTGTGAAGTCCCATACTAGCGGGGAGGTCTCGTTGTTTGTGCCAAGCGTAACATTGTCTTCACTTTGAATAAGTTTTGTGATTTGTGCCACATACCAAGTGATAAGCTTTTGCAAAGCTTCTGTTTTCCCCTTACTTGAGGCAAAGCGAATGTCTCGAGCAAGTTTCCTGTTCAGGCGGACATGCAAGTGTTTGCCGAGTGTACCTGCAACGGGAGCCCATTTCAGCGAACTCACAATCACAGGAAGACTGGATGCAGGATCAGTTTTAGCCAAGGGAGTCTGGAAGCATCCTAGGTAGACATCCACAACTTGCTGAAAGCTTAGCGAAGATAGAATGGGGCTGTTCGCGGTGAACCAGTTAGGCAGTTTCAGCTGAAGAACGTTCTCAGTAAGCTCATTCACATCATGTTGTGTTATTTGTTTCAAGAGGTCACCCTGGTGTGCGGGTGAGTTATTTTGAAATGCAAAGGGCGGATATGCCATAATGAGACGCAAAAGACGGGTACTCCCAGCACGCGGAACACCTTGCCAAGATTGCACTACAGAGGCCCACATCAGGTGAATCTGGCCAACGCCAACCAGGGCATGCGCTCCCCCCTTTGCCTTTGCAGCCTGCAGATAAGTCTCATAAGCTTGAAGTAGTGAGTCACTATAGCGGTTCCAGAGCCTTTTCATTGGAAGATGATTAAGCAGAGGCCTGGATGGTTCCGAGGTCAGAGGCAAACCTACGAGGACTTTGTCTAGCGACTCCCGTACCAGTTTTATGACCAGCCCGGCGCTGCAGTTGGGCATAACTACATTGAAGGCAAGGGTGGGCTCTGGATACCTCAAATTCTCAAAGAGAGCGTCAGCCACTCCCGTAGAGGGTCTGCCACGCAGAACTTGCTCTGTGCGGGTGCGCATCTCTTGAGCAGTACGCGCAGAGCTTACCAGCATCACCAATTCCTCGTCCAAGACATCCTTGCACTTTACCGCTCCACGCATCGCCAGAGCCTGCATTGAGACGCTAGCCTCTGCCACGGCGTACAAGAGCATATCGGCTCCCCGTCTGCCAAGTTGGGGTGCCACAGTGAGGGCAATCTCAGCTAGATCTTGCCGATTCGTCATACGCACTGGGTTGGCGTCTGCATAAAGAACACGCACAAACTCGTTATCCGTGAGTGGTGACACTGACGCCTCTTCCATAGAATCATCGTTGGGAATCATTGCCAGCGTTGTCGCTCTCGTTTGCACTTGATATGCTTGAATCTTGCATTGTGAGGAGGCTGTACACAAGGTCGGCTAGGCCGTCTAGCTCACGTCCTTGTGCTTTGGCATCGCGGATTTGTATCGCCAACAGGCTCACGCGAGTCTTGTGAGGCAAATTCTGCACCGCCTTCATAACTTCCTCAGCGCTGGGCAGCCGGCCGTCCTTAAAGAGTGCCTCTAGACATTCGCGCTTCTCCTCATCTCCAGAGAAGCCACCGAGCAGCCCCAGCACCCCCACCTTCGTGGGCTCGCCAGCCTGTGCCATCTTCCCGTCTTCCCTGTTGAGAACCGCGCCCCACCCTGTCTGTTCTCGCAACCAACTCTTGAACCGAGTTTCAGATTTGCTGGCCCAGCGACGCCTCTCCCTTGCACAAGGTCCAAGAAGCTGAAGAAGGAAAGCGGTTTGGTTTCACCTCGCGACGTCAATTTTGAAGTTCAAAATCCTCTAATTTTTGCTTTCATTTTTTACTTTCCTTGAACGTTCCGAGGACCTCCTCAATCCAACTACGGCACAACGATGCGCAGACTCGTCACCATCAGCTACTCAGTCCACGGCCGCATCCTCTGCAGCCGTTCGCAGCGCTCTCCAATATCTTTCGCTCGCGGTTCCGCCTTCTTTCCCTCCGTCCAATTTCCTCAGATACCGTACTTCCGCGGACCCCGCCATATAAAACCGCGACGCGCAGCATTCCTTATACTGGCAGGTCATGAACTTCTTCAGTATAACTGCGCTTTGGGTCTCTCGCGAGCGAAGTCTTAGGATCGATTCCCGCGAAGGTCGACGTGTGATTTCTTGATAGCGGTAACGCGCGGTGCTAAAGGATAGCGTCCCGATTTCTCATTTAAAACTTGGATTAATCTATCGGGATTCCGAGGTTCAAGTCCTCGTCGCGTGTAGGCGGACAGCTGTTGCAGCGGTCCGCACTCTCTTTTTCAATCTATTGAGCTTCGATTGCGTGTGAATTGTCCCCGCTTCGCTGGACTTGGCGCCTGTCGAGCGTAGAGAAAGAAACAAACAAACAACTCGCGCAAGAAATCGTGCTCCAGCTGGTGGAGTGTACTTTGTATTTCTTGTGCTTACTTTAATCTTTTAAAGAAATATGTACCTACGTACCGTGCATATTTAAATATCTTTTTCTTTTTCTTTTTAATATTTTAAAATTATTTTTAAAAGATAACTCATGTAAGTAAGTATTAGTAGCACTTGTATCTAATGAACTTCGATCCAGACCAGAGAGATTTCCTTTTGGAACTGGTAGGTTTGGTTCTTAGAACGTACCTAGAACCTACTTGGACCCAATGAAGATCGTTTGGGGAACTTGCTTCGGATCAAACGAACTTTGGTACGGAAGTCGCGCTGAGGTTTATAAGAGGTCTGCTACTCAGAAGAATCACGTGCGGTGCTGAAGGTCAGCGCCTCGTTCTCATGGATCCCGTTAAGGGTTCGACACTAAGCAATCGTTCAAACGAGGTCTCGAGGTTCAATTCCTCGTCGCACGAATTGGGGATGTCTGGATCTCTAGGTCGCTTTGTATAGCATCTTTTTTTTTTCTTCTTTCATGCTTAGATTTGCAACAATTCCATTGCAGTTCCGGGTTCACTCTTTTTGAGTTCTCAAACAGTTCCTAACCACTCTTCAAAGTGCAGGAAGTTTGTTTATTATTGAGATATTATGTACGTGTAATTGCTGAGGTTTATAAGTGGTCTGCTCCTCAGAAGAATCACGTGCGGTGCTGAAGGTCAGCGCCTCGTTCTCATGGATCCCGTTAAGGGTTCGACACTAAGCAATCGTTCAAACGAGGTCTCGAGGTTCAATTCCTCGTCGCACGAATTGGGGATGTCTGGATCTCTAGGTCGCTTTGTATAGCATCTTTTTTTTTCTTCTTTCATGCTTAGATTTGCAACAATTCCATTGAAGTTCCGGGTTCACTCTTTTTGAGTTCTCAAACAGTTCCTAACCACTCTTCAAAGTGCAGGAAGTTTGTTTATTATTGAGATATTATGTACGTGTAATTGCTGAGGTTTATAAGTGGTCTGCTACTCAGAAGAATCACGTGCGGTGCTGAAGGTCAGCGCCTCGTTCTCATGAATCCCGTAAAGGGTTCGACATTAAGCAATCGTTCAAACGAGGTCTCGAGGTTCAATTCCTCGTCGCACGAATTGGGGATGTCTGGATCCCTAGGTCGCTTTGTATAGCATCTTTTTTTTTCACTCTTTTATGCTTGGACTTGCAATAATTCCATTGCAGTTCCAGATTGACTTAAGTCTTTCCATGAGCTGTAATTGTTTGCGCACTCCGAAGATTTTCTTGTGAGAAATTGATGTGAACTTCAAGTTAAATTTTTCTTTGCTAATGTCTTTTATTTTGAGTAAATGGGATATTTGACCAATAAGCGGATTTCACTTCACGAAGGTGTTTTACAACACCCCGTGCGTTTCGCTTTGCACGGCCGTATCCATCCTGCACGCTATCTCCAATAGAGACTAACTATAATTGAAGTCCAGAAAACACGAGTATTTACATAGTTGCTTTGAGTCGGCTTTGTCAAACAAAAAACAAGGGACTCAAGAAAAATATACTTTCTTCATTATTCTATCAGATACAAAATGCCACATCACTATACCTAGACTTTAACAAAAAGACACATTAAATCTATGAGAAGCAAGTGGATAATTCTGAAAAATTGTAAAACAAATATATTCGATCAAATGAAGAAAAGTACAAGGACATTTTCGCGTAGCTGTTTATCAATACAAAGACATACATGACCTCTAAGAAGGTTCACCAGTCATATTTCGCGAGCCAAGGCTAATTGCAGGCTAGTTCACGGGAAGCGTCCGACACCTATTGGCCATATAAGTCCGTGCATTAGGATGACGGCAACTCCAACAAGGGCTGCAACTTGGTTATTCGTCAAGACCGACAAGCTGCGAAACACCACCAGGGCTACACATGCGCTGCTCGAAAGAAGCACACAAAGTTTACACAAGATCATAAACATTCCACTTCCTGCCGACGTTAGCCCTAGCAGAAGGCAATGGGCAAAACTTCCATACCCACAAACACAGAGAAGTTGGTCCAGCCGCAGAGGTCTCTGATAGATTTGTCGCGTCGCTCCTATCCCTTCATCTTCGCTCCCAAAACCTGTTTCTTCGTCATGACTTAGAGGTGAACCACCGTCAGCTGAGATTGCGATTGGACTAAACTCGTGAAGAATCCTTTTAAGAGCAATGTAGAGACCTCCTGAAAGACCAATCCAGTAAAAGACTGCAATCAAGATACCAGCGAGAAGAGAAAAACCTGCAGTTTGCAAGAGCAGAGCCTCGGTTGCAACAATCATGAGTGGACCAAAGAGGTCTGGGTCAGCAATGAGAGCTACAGTGGCACGGTGCATGGGCACCATGGAGTGCACAAGTCTGCGTAATACAAGCTTCGTTTCCACGCGCTCGAAGTAAGGCCGTGCTAATTCCATCGCAGCTGCTAGTTCCTGAATAGCCAAGGTATCCACACCGGCAGGTACATCGCTACTCTCGCGCCTGCCGCCGGCGCCGACGCCGACGCTGCGACCGCCAGATGTCTCCGCCATGCCAGGTGCACTTGTTGCCATCGCTGGTGTCGAAGTCACCATGGCGTCGGGATTCATGTGCTCGTGCGTGCTCACGCGCCGCTTTGGGGACCCAGGCATCGTCCGTAAAGAACGGCACAACACGCGACCTCAGCTTAGCGCCGAAGAGGTATGCAAACACCGGCGACGGGCACCCGCGCTCGAGTCTGCTTGGATAAGAGAGCAACGGGATTCCGGTGATCATTGGAAAGAACGACTAGGTACAATATATACTATTAATAATATCATACTAATATTATACCATAGAGGTAGTTGGTAATGGATATTCTCGATGTTGTTGCAGAAAGTAACTTTGACTAGTAGAAGAAAATCAAGAGATATATGACAAATATCGCTCTACCAGAATACTATCTACCAAATAGAAAACATAACCACCACATTGATTCTTCTTCAAACTAGCCTATCATCAGAGAAGAAGTCCTTTCGACGCTGGAGCTATGAGTGCTGTGCAGTTGCGTAACTCAACGTCAAGAGAGGTTTCTTGAGAAAACGTGAGAACGAAAGTTGACGTGGATAGAGTTGATAGAGAAAAGCAGCAGCTGGAGGTACTGTTTTCTGAGTGGGAAGGGCAAGATGGGCATCAAGCAACTCATGAAGCTGCTCGATGAGGAGGCACCAGGGTGCTACAAGGAGGCTGAAAAGGCCAACTACATGGGCCGCACCGTGGCAATCGACGCCTCTATGCAAATGTATGCCTTTTTAGTGATGGTTCGAACTGCAGGTCAAGGAGGTGCTCCTGCCCAGCATCTTATGAACGAAGCTGGTGAGGTGACCTCGCACATCAATGGTTTCTTTTACCGCACCATCAACCTTTTACAAAAGGGTCTGAAGCCGGTTTTCGTTTTTGACGGCAAGGCCCCCGAGCTTAAGAGCGACGAAATTGCCAAACGAAAAGAGTTAAAGGCCAAGGCAGAAGCGGACCTTGCCAAAGCCCAAGCTGCTCACGCTGATGCCACTGAGCAGGACAAGACCAAAGAAGAGCTCGAGGCTGCGCAACTCGAAATCGAAAAGGCATCTAAACGCACCACCCGTGTAACGCGTGAACACAACACAGATGTGCAAAAGCTTTTACGCCTTATGGGCCTCCCAGTGATTCTGGCCCCAGGTGAAGCTGAGGCCCAGTGCGCAGAGCTTGCTGCAAAGGGCAAGGTGTTCGCGGCTGCAACTGAAGATATGGATGCACTTACCTTTGGCGCACCCATTCTGCTCCGTCGCTTGACTCTTCCGGACTCTCAGAATCAGCCAGTTGTGGAAGTGCACCTTGACAAAGTATTGGCCCAGCTGGAGCTTGACATGGACCAGTTTATCGACCTGTGTATCCTGTGCGGTTGTGATTACTGCTCCAACATTAAAGGAATCGGCCCCAAGAAGGCACTCAAGTACATTCGTGATCACAAATCTCTTGATAAGGCTTTGGAGGCAATCGAAAAGGAAGGAAAGTACGACATTCCGAGCTCGCTCAAGGATAACCTTGACCAGATTCGCGGCATGTTTAAAACCCCTGATGTCACCGACGGCAACACTGTCGAATTCAAGTTTGACTCTGTGCAAAAGGACAAGCTTCTCAAGTTTCTTGTGGATGAGAAGGGTTTTGATGAAAAGCGCGTCAAGGCCGCACTGGAGCGCCTCGAAAAGAGCAAGTCGCAAACTTCTCAGTCTCGTCTTGAAAGTTTCTTCAAACCCAAGGAGGGTTCTGCAAATTCTGCTGCAGTTGGATTCAAGCGCAAGGCCGGTGCTCAACGTGGTCGTGGTGTTAAGCGCGGTCGTGGCCGCGGCCGTCGATAAAGTTACTCTGTCTCTCTAATCAACCAACCAACCGTACAAAATCATTCGACAAAAACAAAGCAAAATGAACCAAAGATCTAACAGTCCATTCCCACCTCTTCACAACATATAGTTTGTCTCATTTATTCATCAAACAAATCTGCATCCTTTGCTGCCATGGCCCGCTGCTTCGAGAGTACGTTCCTGCATGTTGCAATGAATGACTATAATTATGTTCTCTTTTCTCTATTTTCGTTAAAGTGTGATGTTGATGTTGTTATTTGCGTGCGGTATTAAAAGAAGGCTTTGACTTGAGTTTTGACCCAAGTAAAAGGATTAGCAAGTGTGGCCTCTGCCTGTTGAGAATCGTAGGTAGACATTTACTAGTTGGAACCTTTCATCACTGAAAAAACAAACAAAAAACATACCTACTTAATTCACTTAGTTTCCTAATTTACCTATTTACTAGGCACCTACATACATACAATTTGAGATTCTTTTTTGTGTGCTTATAATTGATGCTAGTAGAACTACCAGTATCCCCAACATGCACCTGCAGGGACACCAGATCAATCTAGCTTCGTATCAGTCACGAAACCAATTTGAGGAACTGCTTCAACGCAAACGGCAAAAGATTATTCCTGACAGTGGAGGCTTATAGCCACTTCCCACGGGTTTGCGTTGTAAAGCGTGCGCGCACGTAGATAGCGCACTTCTTGAGTGCTGTTGAGAATGGCGGCACGGGACGGGGACAAGGACGATGGCCAAGTCGACGAAGAAACAGAGCTGACGTCCGGTAAATATGTTGTGAATGACAACACCGACAGCCTAGAGAGAGGTCACAGAAGTAATGCACAGGTGATTGTAGAACGCACAAGGAAACAGTTTGAGGCAAAGCATCCTAAATGGATAATTTTCCCCACAAATAAGTGGATACGTTGGTGGGATGGACTCATGCTTTGGGCTCTATTCATTCTGTCCTTCTCCTTACCTTATCAAATCGGTGTAAGTGGAGGCTATTACTTAATCGTAAACGACGCGTGGTTTGCAGTGACACTTTTTATGAATGGTATTTTTTTCGTCGATACCTTTCTTTACTTTTTCAGGTCATTTTATGACAAGCGAGGTCACCTACAGCTTGACCTGCGCCAAATTCAGCGACGTTATCTTCGAGGCAAGTTTCTACTCAATCTTATCTCATGCTTCCCAAGCACGCTAATATTTACGGTTTATACGCGGCATATCACAGATCTTTCTATGGTCACCGAAATGGGTCAGGAGTGGTTGATCTTACTAAAGATAATTGAGGTCCTCAAGTTTGCTCGTTTGGCACGTGCGAACGATATCTTGAAACACTCAGAGCTAGCCATGAACATCCGTTCCCGAATTAAATCGAGCTACCTGCAACTGTTGTGGTTTCTCTTTGTTTTGACCTTGGTCAGCCACTGGCTAGCTTGCTTCTGGGTCTTTGTGGCACTTTGCGAGGCAGGAGGCTTTGGTGATGCCCTCGGGAACTCAGACAATTGGATTAGCAGCTGGGATGCCAACAATACGTCTGGTATTAATCCAATCGGCTGGGAGAACAGTTTTGATCGATACGTATTGGCACTCTTTTGGTCAATTCAGACGCTCACAAGTATTGGATACGGTACCTTATCACCATATACACCAGTGGAATGGTGGATTGCTTCCATTCTAATGCTACTTGCAGGACTTTGCTGGGCTTACGTAGTTGGTAGTACTGTTAATATTGCGGCTTCGCTTCAGGCTGAGGATGAAGCTTTTCGAACAAGGATGGATGCCGCAAATCACCTTATTTCGCATTTCCCTCAAAAACGTCGAAGCATACTACCAGCGGGTAGCTTGGGGGCTCATATGAACAAGGTATTAACTACAGAGGAAACAAAATGGGATAAAAACTCAGCTCTCGCCGAACGAATTCGTGATTATATTCGTATTAAAAGTCTCCGAGGGAACGGAAGCCATGATTCGTCACGAAGTACAATGGATGAAACATACTCAATCCTTGGAATGCTGCCACCCGAGCTGCGCGCGGGTGCTGCTTTGGCGCTAATGGAAGATAGTATTTGTGTGGTCCCATACCTAAGACGTGAGTACATGCATCTTTCGGCCTTGATGGAGGCGGCCACCTCTTGTCAACTTGTTGATTTCTCGCCTGGCGAATCGTTATGTATCTATAGCTCTCAGACATCTGATTTGGAGCGTGGAATTTATATCATGAGACTTGGGTCTGCACTTCGAGCACATTATGACAGCACAGGGCGTCGTGTGTCTGCTCTGCGTACCCTCACAACTGATTCGACGATCGGGGCAGGACAGGTCCTTCTTGAAAGTACTCACCCAGCTCGTGTTCCTCTAACTAGTGTAGGGTTCCTCACATATACAGAGATGGTCTTCCTCTCGCGAGAAGTAGTCATGTCCATGTTAAAGACGTCTCCCGAAGCTTGGAAATTTCATGGTCGTTGGATTTACCTTCGCGAAGGGCTCCAAGCTCTTGGCCGGGGCATGCTAGACCTCAATGGAGCCTCTACGTAACCCATTGATGTATCGTAGTCGATAAGGTTCTATTTTGAAATTCCTACTTTAATTTATTAATAAGCGTTGAAGGATAATAATTTCTTAACAAGGTACATGTCTTTTCTAAATTCACACCTAACAACATTGTATTTGCCAGCACAATTGTCTCAAATCTTCAGCATATTTCAAATCCCAGGGGTGATTACATGGGATATAGGTTTGATATTGATTACATGGGATATAGGCTTGCTATTGTGTCGGAGGAACACTTTGCTCTACAATTGGCATTTTCATTTTTGTTGGTAATAGCTAAGCTTTCTTCTTTCATTTTTTTTTTTTTTTTCACAGAATCGAATATTGCAGAACCTAGCAGCTTTGCTCACAATTTATGAGCAAAGTTGGCAGACAGAGAACTTGATGTAGAACGCCATAATAGCCTGTAACGTCCAAACTATAGTATTCAATTCATATGTTTATCTACTTTCTGGCACATCATGAATACTCCCTCCTCATAGCCCACAATCACCTATAGATGGCGAGCATCATGATCCAAAAATCATCAAAAAGGAACTGTTGTGCATCCCTGCCTTCTTCAAGACACTGCACCTTTCCTCTGCTCAAAATTGACTTTCCCCGTGAGGAGATCTTTCAGTGACGGACCTTCTTACTCTTCTATCGCTTCTCCCATAGATACATTATTAAAAAGAAAAGACTACTATGAAGCCTATTTGTAGTCTTTTATTATATAGAGTCGTTCATCTATTCTATTCTATTTTAAAATAATGATCTATCAAGTGACTAATTGAGTAGTATCTACAAGTTACTAACTATAAACCTATGTAGTGTGGTACTAGTATTCAAATAAATAAATGAATAATGACGAATAAATCTATCTAATAATAAGTAGCCTTGAAAGCAGCCAGCCACGAGCAAAAAGGCGGCGGTAGACCCCTCCGACCCCTCGCTCGCTCGCTCCCTGTGTCTGCGCCGATATTGGTCGTGCGCGAGGGCCTTCGGCGACCCTCCTTCCCGTTCCTTCCCTGCGTGGCTCGCGCCGCGACCTGGTTTCCTGCGCGGCGCCGCTTCATCGGCTTCGTGACGGTGGCCGGCTAGCTCCGCCTCAACGCCCCAGCAAGGTCCCTCCTTCTGCTGCGCTACGTGATCTTTACGCAGAGCGGAGAATCACTCTCTTGCCCAGGTTCACGCTTTCGTCGTGAGTTTCTTGGTCCACGAAGTTAACTCAGGCTAGAAGAGATCTTCTGATTACCCTCCAAGCACCATGAGCGGCGAAGATATTGGCGGCGTGCAAGCATGGTTCCGCTCTGCGGACATGGAGTACATTAACATTGTGCTTCAGGAGGACTGTGCCCACCGTGTACTGTCGCAAGTTGGCCGAATGGGTGCTGTGCAGTTCACTGATCTGAATGGCGACCAGACCCTTTTCCAACGCCGGTATGTGAATGAGGTCCAGCGATGCGACCAAGTGGAACGTAAGCTTCGCTACCTCGATGAGCAGCTCCGTCGCTTTGAGATCCCGGCGATCGGCAGTCCGAGTGTCGACGCCTTTTTGGATCGCCTGGACCAGCGCCAAGGATCTGATGGCGAGGTTTCCCGTCAGCCGATGAACTACATGGACAACCTCGAGAACCACGTCGAGGAGAAAGAGTCCGAGCTTGTACAGCTCAACATGTACAACTCGACCCTCAGCAGTGAGTACTACTCTCAGATTGAGCTTCGCCACGTCCTTCAGCAGGCCAAAATGTACGCGCAGGAGAATGTGACTGATGCCACTTTCGATGCTCAAAGTGTTGAGGTCAGCGGAGGCAACCTCGAGACTGGGGCCGTTTATGAAGATGCTCTTCGGTTCCGATTTATTGCTGGTGTGGTATCTCGCGAGAACCGCAACCGTTTCGAACGCATGGTATTCCGCAGCACCCGTGGTAACTGCCTTATGCGTTTCTATGATATTGATGATGACACGATCAAGAACGTCGAAACTGGAGAGGTAATGATGAAGGATGTCTTCATCGTCTTCTTCCAGGCTCCTTACATCGAGCAAAAGATTCGCCGTATTTGCGATGCCTTTGAGGCACGTCTCCACCAGATTCCTGACCTCAGTAACGTTGCGGCAATCGAGGATCGCCTTCGTGAGGTTCACGAAGACATCCAGGACCGTGCACGTGTGTTGCACAAGAACGAGGCTGACATTAAGGCCTTGCTCTCTGAGGTAGCCCAGTACCTTGAGGTCTGGAAGTGGATTGCCATGCGTGAGAAGTCCATCTATCACACTATGAACCACTTTGCGGCTGACGTTGCTGGTGTTTTGCGCGGAGAAGGTTGGGTAATCGCTACGAAGCGAGAGGAGGTTGCTGAAATGGTCGCCCGTGCTCATGCAGAGTCCGCTACCTCTCAGGCGATGCCCAGCTCCGTGACTGTGATCCCAGAGTCCGAGTGGCCCTCATCACCCCCGACCTTCTTTCGTACCAACAAGTTCACCTCTGTATTCCAGGGCATTGTTGATACCTATGGTGTACCGCGCTACCATGAGGCCAACCCTGCATTGACTACTGTGATCACCTTTCCGTTCTTTTTCGGTGTCATGTTTGGTGATATCGGCCATGGTGTGCTTCTGCTGATTTTTGCATGCTACATTGTCTTCAAGGAGAAAGAGTTCGGTAAGATGGTTGGTCAGAACGAACTTGCTGACATGGTATTTGGTGGTCGTTACATCTTGATCCTCATGGGATTATTTGCCACCTACTGTGGTTTCATTTACAACGATTGGTTTGCTATGGGTCTGCGTCTCTGGCCGTCCAAATGGATTGAGGAGACCAGTGCTACTGGTAGTGAGACCATCCACTTTACACCGAATCCGGATTGGACATACCCTTTCGGTGTTGACCCGACCTGGCACCGCGCTGAGAATGATCTTCTCTTCTTCAACTCGCTTAAGATGAAGATGGCTGTAATCTTCGGTGTCACCCATATGATGATGGGTCTGTTTCATCGTCTGTTCAACGCTTTGTATTTCCAGGATCGTGGGCTGTTTCACAACCTCGATTTGTGGTTTGAGGCTCTTCCCATGATCATCTTCATGGGTGCACTCTTTGGCTACATGTGCTTTCTCATCCTTTATAAGTGGTCTCTTGGCTGGCTTGAGAAGGACTGTGGGCGTGTCAACTGCCAAAACCCCCCGGCGCTGCTATCAACTCTCATCAACATCGCTCTTGAGCCCGGCAATGTTCCGGAAGATGAGAGTCTTTATGATGGCCAAGGTTCCGTCCAGGCCTTTCTCCTCTTGCTCGCCGTGATCATGGTACCGCTCATGCTCATTCCCAAGCCTTACTTCCTCATCAAACGCATGCATGAGCACCATGGACACCGCGGTGTTCGTGATGTTCGCCATGATTCTCTTGAGGCTAACGAGCTCATGATTGGCGACGAAGCCCACAACAACGATGATGCAACTCTTAACCCTGCTGCTCAACCGCATGACAACGAGGAGGAGCACTCCGCAGGCGACATTTGGATTCACCAGGCGATCGAGACTATCGAGTTCACCCTTGGTTGCATTTCAAACACCGCCTCGTACCTGCGTCTCTGGGCTCTTTCCCTTGCTCACTCCCAGCTCGCCTCCGTCTTTTTGGAGAAGGCTCTTCTCGACTGGCTTCCGGATGACTCTGCAATGGGTGTCATCATGGCATTCATTGGCTATGCTATCTTTGCCGCAATTACTTTTGCTGTGCTCATGTGCATGGACAACCTCGAGTGCTTCCTGCACAGTCTTCGTCTCGCCTGGGTTGAGTTCCAGAACAAATTCTACAAAGGTGACGGAATTGCTTTTGCCCCTCTTGACTTCCGTGCGGCTCTTGTCGCTGGTAACCCTGCAGCTGCTGCATAAGCCGGTTGGAGACTTGTTTATCCGCTGATTTAAGCAAATTTCATTCTTCGCGTTCCTCTTGTCTGTAGGACATCGATGTTCGATTCTTGATACGAAGAACACGACATCTAGCATAGAAACTCATAAATCGTTCAGAAGGCTAGCTTTTCTTTTCTTTCAATTATTATTTGCCTTGCCTTACATTGCTATGATTTATTTCAGCTTTAGAAAGCAGTATCATGTATGTGTTATATCTATAGTGATTGTCCCATAGCTTCCGCTTGTAGTAAGTCATCCCAGAACCTCTCTTTGAATCATTTTATTTCCATCCTGAAAAAATTATATGTATAGATGCATGCTCGATTACTTTTCTTTTGATTGGTCAATCACTAGTGATTCGTGGTACGACATCGCCATTGCCCATTCACTGACCCAATCTATTGTATTGAACAAGCCAATCATATCTCGATGCCTGTTACCTACAGGTTCTCCACTAGGCCTTGCCTTAGTGTAAAGATATCGACAGGCTTTGAACGGAGGGGCCGGGGGGAGAATGTAATTAAAAATCAAATGAATTTTAATATTCTGATACAGTTTTCTTTCAGCGCCGCACTTTTTTAAAACTCTGATATATCCGAAACCGAGAGATGCTAAGAAAAAGCTCATTTAAAAGATCGCAAGTCTTTGGGCGGCACTTTGTGTTGAGCACCTTACTGGAGTACCTCGGAACATTCTTTTAAGAATAACCGAGGTAATTCAAGGCATCAGTATACTAATCTCAAGATTAGGTTTGTATATACTTCACAAGGAAGAGTCAATTTTTGGAGGCAGCATACAAACCACTCCGAAAAAACAATATTTTTTGGCGTCGGTCCTCGAGAATTGAGAATTTTTAAACCGTGAGAAAGGCATACTAACTTGCACGATTTGCAAAAGAAGTACGCCGGTAACATGTACCTTGTCTGACAAAACTGTTCTCTTTTGAAAACAACAGGCTCCAGTGATGGAGGAGTTTAGTTCCTAATGCAGACGAAGTAGGAAAAGCTACTATATAAACAATAGCAGGAAATTAGGAACCGCATTTATACCTACTGTATTCTTAATTAAGACGAAAGAAATACCAATTCCCTGTGTTCACAAAAATTGTGTCCATCTTTTTTTCTTAGGTGAGTACCAGTGTGCCACGATCAATTTTTTACTTTTATTTATATATGTATATTTAAAAAAATAAAAAAAAAAAATTCATATTATAGGATTATAGTGATCTAATAGTTGTAACTATAGAACTGTTGAGGCAGTTTTCAAAATAGTTATTTTTGAAAAAAGTCTGGGGACTCCGAGTCGGATTTTTTTTTAAATTTTTTTTTTTTTAATTACAAACCGGGACACGTTAAAAATCGGGAGCGCTTTTTAGAAAACCAAAGACATGCACAGGTAGGTAAGCACTTCTTTGAAATTAGTATTATAAATAATTACATGTTATTTATATAATTTTCCGCGAACTTTTTCTCTCAAGGTAGCCAGCCCAGTTGGCTTGAAAACTCAACAAAGCTGTTTTCTGAAGTAAAGAACATAGAATATTGATTAGCCTTTCACATCATCCAGTTGTCGTACCACACTTCTCGAATATTTTCAAGTTGCGCACTGATGCAATAGAGTCTATGTGCTGAAAAATAATAAACAATGTTTTTAATGTTTCTACCTGAATGAACAAATTGTCAGACTGGCTAGATTTGACCGTGTATAAACCCTTCCCCACAAGAAGTATTACCAAGGTAATAGTACCCTGCTTTAAAAAAAATGCAATTCCGAGAACGTCCATCGGTAAAGAGTGACGCATGCACGAATGCAAGAAAGAGAGTGCATTGGCATTAGCAAAACCCAAACGAACAAGCAAACAGGTGCTCGCCCTAGTTCAGAAGCTGCTAAATTCTATATACCCTGCAAGCAAGATAACAACGTTTTACTAACGAAGAGTTTTGCATACTTGTGATTGTGCAATTTTGTTAAGGGGAAGCTTGAAAGTCGCTGAGCCTCGAACTTTATCGAAATTATTGAAAACAACTACTTCTCCAGGACACTATGGCAAACCATCGAGGGGTAGAATTGGCGACTGAAAAGGAGATCAAAATCAAGGACGTGGAGAATCATATTGTTGAACTATTTGACTTGAACCAGGTAGAGCAAATACCTCTATGCCAGCTTCCCATTTTATTTAGAAACCACTTTAAGGAGCCCATTGCCTATCAAAGTTATGGTTATAGACAGTTACGAACCTTCGTAAGTGATCTTCCTTCTTTAGATGTCCATGGGAAAGGTGGAGGCTTGGCATGCTTTATCACGCGTAATGCAACGCAGCAAGGGAAGTCCATGCTCGAGAATGTCGCGATAAATCATTCAAAGTCCAACAAGGAAATTATTCGGGGCAGGCAAATACGACGCGTGGAAAGGAAGATTCTTGAGCTCTTCAAATCAATGTCATCGATACCTTTGGACCAGCTTCGAGGTCAATATGAATCAAGATATCATGAAACTATATCCTTTAAACATTTAGGCTACAAAAGCTTGCAGGATTTTATTTGTAGCTTATCATCTTTACATCTGAAAAGAACTAGGATTGGCCAAGGGTTGTTGTCCGTGCTATCGCTGAATCAGAGGCAACATAAAGGGCCAGATGGTGATAGTGCAATTTTGAATGGTCATCGCTTAGAAAACAGAATTATACTGAATGAGAGCACCGAAGAGACAATCACAATACTTCAGGATTCATATCATTTTCAAAAGAATTTGCATGGGTTTCTGCTTAAACATCCAGAAGGTGTCACGTGCAACATGGTTGTGAAAAACGTCAAAGGTTTCAAGTATGCCCTGTCCCAACAAGGTAATGATGGCCATACTGTTTCTCCAGGGGTAGTACTAAGAGAAATGGAAGGAGTAACATGCATGAAGATGAACAATAGGATATTGTATTTTCATGCGAGTTTCATGACGGGAAATAAAACAATCAATAATGAATGTGCCAAGACCACAAGCAGAGCTAATTCTTCGGATCACCAAACAGTGATGATCAACTTTATGTTGCACTTGAGCGTGAAGTATGGAGACAATTGGCCAACTGCAAAGAAAACCTTAAAGGCTCTCTGCTATAAGTTTTATGGTCTAGACAGTTCTTGCGACTCGCATAAGCAGGTTGTTCACGGAATTCTCCTGCGCCTTAAAGAGGCTGGGTGTTTATCAGGAACCTCCAAAAGTTGCATATGGGATATGACACTCGCAAACTCGATGATTCAAGGAAAACTGCGCTCGCCTTACGAGAGTACCAATCATAGTAATGTTATCCAAGAAACAGAAGTGAGCAATGACAGCGAAAACTTGACTCGGAAAGCTGCTCTTGCTGCTCCTGTAGACGCTACGATGTATTTGGACCAGGCATGCAACAATGGGGAGGATGTAGATATTAAGATGAGTCAGGAGCAACTTTATTTGACATCTGAAAGCTTGAAAACTACGCCAATCGCTTGCAACCAGACTAACCGAGAGCCGAACTTAAACGGTGATCGCGAAGACGATACTTTGGAAACTCCTTCCCAATGTCCTACTTCTGCTGCGGTAATTACAACGTTGTTGGAACGAACATGCAACGATTTGAGAAATCTAAATATGGGGACAAGTCAAGGGCATGCTCACTCAACCACCTCTGAGGTGATTTTGACTACCAAATGCAATTCAGCTACTCAAGAACAGGAATTGAGGTCCGGTCGTAAAGATACTGTTATTTTTGTTGAGACTGCTATGACCTTGATTCAAGCATGTGATGAGTTGAAGGAAGCTGATTTGGTGGCCATTGACTGCGAAGGCGTACCCCAGAACTTATATTTGATTCAGATTTGTGCAATCATGAGGACGAAAAAGATCACATATATCTTTGATTGTATTCAGTTAGACCCAATACTGGTTTGTTCGGCTCTAGAAGATTCTATATTGGCAAACCCTTCGATAATAAAATATTTCCACGACATGCACAAAGATGTTCTGGCGATGTCACGAATTGGTAGAGTTGGGTCTCAATTTAAAGGGACCTTTGATACTCAGCTTGCTGCGGAAGCTTTATCAGGAGACATTCATGTCGGATTCAACATGATGCTTGATAGATTCGGGCAAGGGCAACAACACAATTTAAAGAAAGAAATACACAGGAAAATGAACAGCAGCGGTAACATATTTTCCAAACGCCCTCTACCTCCTGATGTATTGAACTATGCTGTTCTTGACGTTACTCTTCTTATCTCTGTTATTAAAGGCATACGAGACAGTCTTGGAGAGGAGCTTTGGTCCCAGGTTCAGCGGGCATCAGACCGCAGAGCAAAGTCGGCTCTTCTTTATGACGGAGGCCGACACATTTGCTTTGATGAAAACGAAGCCTATCAAATGAAGTCATTTGAGCTTTGGATCGAAATTTCTGGTCTAGATAGTAGGCAACTTCAACCCATCGATGTGGTGAATGACGTAGACACTTTGTTCGCGACCCTTCCACCTGATCTTAGTGAGGCCCTTGCCAAACGCGGAGACTTTGAGAATCTAATCGAAATTGTTCTTGATCTAGGTAGACCCCCACACGCTTGGGTGAAACGTAAACGTGTTCTTCTTCGCGACCAAGTGGTGACGAGAGAGGACATTGATACAGTTGTTGAAAATATTGGGGATTTCGGAGGTGACAATAGATCTGGATTGGAGCGGAAACTTCATCGTATTTCGGCCATTCGCAATCGTTCATCTGAAATCATTGGGTTGACAATGCGAGTCGGGCGGCATGTCACTGGTGCTGCACTTATCATCGAAGACCTTCTCTTTAGCGATCCAAAGAAATCGATACTTTTTCTTGGTGAGCCAGGTTCAGGTAAAACAACTATTGTTCGCGAAACATCTCGAGTGTTGGCCCAACGCTTCAACGTATGCATTATAGACACTAGCAATGAAATTGCTGGTGATGGGGATGTTCCCCACCCTTGCATCGGTCATGCTCGTCGTATGATAGTGCCTTCACTGAACGCACAGAGCGATATAATGTTAGAATGTGTACAGAATCATACACCGCAGATTATGGTGCTTGATGAGATTGGAAGGGCAAAAGAAGTTGGAGCAGCCCGAACTTGTAAAGGGAGGGGTGTGCGACTGGTCGCTTCTGCGCATGGCTCTCTCAGAGGCTTGGTTAAAAACCACATGCTGAGAGCATTAGTAGGCGGCGTCACAAGTGTTACTATCGGAGATAAAGAAGCACGATCAGCGAGTTCTGGCTCTTCATTGCAAAAGGTTAGAAGTCAAAGAGCTGGATCTCCTATTTTCGATATCGTCATAGAATTGAAGGCAGGACAAACATTTACTGAATATAACATTATTGGGAATGTTGGGCGAGCTGTTGATAAAATCCTAGAGGGACAGAAATATCACATCCAAAGGCGGACTCGTCACCTAGATGGAGCTATATCAATGGAATTGGACTCTGCTTGATCAACTACTTATCGTTGCGTAATCAAGCAGAGGAAACAAGACATTCGAAGTTGCGTAAGGCATGTTTCTCTCGTGACTTTGTTTCATTCTGGATACAATTTGATTAAATAAAATAAACGATTATCTAGTCATGTCTATATTCGTTTCTTGTTTAATCCCTCAGCGTTGGCAAACGTTTCTTTATAACAGATACTTTTAGGATCAGGTGTTAGAAAATACCAGAAAACTCATATAATTCTAGTCTTGAGGTTATTCCATTCGTCCCTTTCTCCATTGATAAAGTGGAGCTTGCAGAAAACTGCTGTCATTCTTGAGAGAGCGAAGTATAACTTTAGATGTTATCGCCTCGTTTAAGCTATGATTGTGGTGTTTTTTGTAATAATTATTGGACGACTTCGAATTTGAGCTAAAAGTTGTTCACATTCAAATGTATTTATGTGTAGCGAGCGGGGTTCTCCAGAGTCTTGATAAACTGGTTACCATTGCTCGGAGACACTTTTTCTAATATCATGCACCGGGTTTCCCATCCATCATTATTCTCTTTCTTTGACTTTTGCAACGCGATCGAGGCTGTGAAAATCAGAATGTACTTCTGAATTTCAGATACAAGTCTAGTTTGCTTAGATAAAGTTTGGACAGGGAGTTACTTTTGTTATTGGTGCTTCAAAGTACAAGTCAGTTTGCATTTTGTTGTTTCAAGAATCGCCTGTGTTGGAAGTACAAAGTTGAGCTCCACAAGTTCGCCCCTAATTCAAAGGGACCGGTACTTGATATCGAGAACTGGTGATAATTGTTGATTGGATTATACAAATGCGAGTACAGAAATTCTGCGTTTAAGGCTATCTTGATCATAACTAGATACATATTTATTGATGAAAGGTGCTTGTTTATCTATATTCGAAATTTCATATTTTAGTTAGACATCTTCAATATTCTCCTGTTTGATACTTGCTGTTCAATCCAAATTTTTCTTGCGAGTTTTATGAGCCTGTTTACTGTCCAAGTGTGTCGTAAGCCCTATTACAATACATAGACTTGATATCCATGACGTCCAACGTTCGTTCCTCGCATCTCGTTGCTGCTGTCAACCTACTCCACCTCGCAGGTACTTCCTTCCTTCCCTTTTGTTTTGTTTTGTCTTCCTCACCGGGCAGAGTTGCTATGATTATCCCTAGCCTTGGCTAGTAATCCGAGAAGAGGACCTTCTTCGCTTCCTCGTTCTCATCGAATATTTAGTACGTAGGAGTAGATACGAGGGCACTAGTATTCCTGCTACGAGTTTGCTATCTATCATAACTGAGAAAGAGAAAGAGTTGATGATGATCGATCAACTTGTATCTAATACCCAATACAGACAGGTACCTAGATCGGCAAGAGGGTCGATCATTCAAATCGCGAACGGCGCCGCGCGTCGGCCTCGCCAGTCTTCTCGCGCGGGGATCTCGTGTGCTGTGGAGACCCTCCTCGCTCTGTAGTTCTTGTTTTCTTGGGCGCCATGAGCTCTCCCAAGCAACAGTACCATGCGGTGGGCTCCGTTGGCGCTGGCGACAACCAGCTGGTCATGATGCACCATGAGGACGACGTCTCTTCGGACGACGGCTCGTACGAAGAGGATGATGTGGACGACCTTGAGAAGGACGTGCACGCACTCTCAGGGACTGGTGACGAGGAGGTGGGTATGGGCGAGAACGAGGCCGGTCGTGGCAAGAAGGGCCGCAAGTCTAGGAGGGTTCGTACGCTGTCGAGCACAACCTATGAGGTGCATAGGCTTGATGATAGCAAGCAAATGAAGCAGATGAACATCATGGTTACAGGCGACCGCGCGCCCACGGAGGTCAATCATCGGCGTTGGATTGGTATTGGGCTCTTCGTGCTCTTTTCTATAATCCTTAGTGCTGTCGTGGTTGCCGAGGTCGCTTTGCATGGCGCCAAGACCGACCTGGTAGCTTTCATGGAGAGGCACGCCTCGCGCAGAGATATTCTCTTGATTCATTTTAGTGCGGCGGGAAACCGTGTGACCTGGGCAGACACGGCTATGCTGGAGAGCATCGATATTACCAAGGCACTCATCGAGAAGCTTGATGACGTACCCTTCAACGACTTCAGTATTGAGGTTTATAAACGCTCCCTCGCAAGCGAGGTAGAGATTGTGGTTGTATCTGAGGACAACGACAAGATCGATACAGACATCAAATGCACGGATGACCGAATCCAGAGTTTTGAAAAGGTTGAGGTGAAAAGGTGCATGCCAAATGCCAAAGTAAGCGCTCTTAAGGAAGCTGTGAATTGCGACAGCAAAATGAGTGGCCGAATGATTAGCTTCTGGCAAACTTTGTTTAAAAATCTTGAGGTTAATGAGGGCCTCAACTCCCGCTGCTGCGACTACGACCAAGTTGCAGATAACCAATCCAATGAGCTCGAACTCTGCAAAGCTTCTATCCCATCACCTGATGAGCCCAACCTGCCCCATATCTTTCGCTATTATACCAAGGAGAAGCGTATCAAGAATTGCCACATGACCATGTGTGGCTGTGAGTGCATTTCTGACTCTGAATGCCCCAGTATCCCTGCGACTTTGGACACGAACAGTATTTGCACCCAGGTAGCAAGCTCACACGTTGGTTCACCAATTAAATGTGCAGATTTGCCTACTATTGCAAACAATTACAAGAACTTGCTTACAGCATATAACATCGATCTCGGCAAAAATATTCGCTGTTATGGTCGTGATCTTCAATCTTAATGAATTTGATCTGGTGTACAGAGAAAAAATAATAATAATCGTAATAATATAATTTCTTCTTTAATGTACCGATTCATTTTATTGTCACTTTAGAGACACGTAAAATTATTAGTTCGTATAGCCTTTTACTTTCTTTTGGGTCCTCTGCATGCATTATAGTCAGGTCTTCCTTTCTAGACTGTTTTTCTTTTATATATAATAATAATAATAAAATCGAGTCACACTTCCTCTAATTTGCTATCGGGGAAACGTTGACCTAGTTTTCCCGCATTCAACGGATCTCTTAAACCTCTTATCACTAAAGAGCCCACGTTTGCTAGTGCATGGACCCTGAGCGAAGCTAAAGTTTCATAACCAAACCTGCAATAGTGCGAAATAGTCGTGAATCACGAGCAGTGGACCTGGTTCGTGCGGAGACCGCGAGGGTGCTTTCTTTCTTGCCTCATAAATAAACAATCACAAAGGAGAAATGGACCACTCGGGAGCATCGAGCACCAGCTTGCTCGAACGCAAGAAACGGGAGCAACAAGCACGCGCCTCGATTGCAAATAAACTTGAGGAGACCGGTGAGCGGGAGCGGTAAGTTGAAATGGTGCATAAAAGTCCCCATGCTCTGCTGGATATGAAAAGAAACAACAACTCACGCTGATTGGCACGATTGTACAGACTTGAAGAGCTCTTGAGAACAAAATTAATCGAGTGTGGCTGGAGGGATGAGCTCAAAGCTTATTGTAAAGGTACGTAGAGAGCTGTGTAAACCCCCATGTGACGGGAAAATAGCACCCAAAGAAGTGCTAACTTTGCTTTTTATTCGAAATTGACACAGAAATAATCAAGAACAAGGGCACAGAAAGTATTACCGTGGACAAATTGATTGCAGAGGCGACACCACGAGGCCGAGGTAAGTAATTTGTTTTGAAGCGAAATTTAATTTACAAAGTGATATGCACACTACTAACGTGTTTAATGACACCATGATCTCTTCGTGGTATAGCAACGGTTCCGGATTCCATAAAGGCAGAGCTCCTCAACAGGATTCGTACCTTTTTGCAGACATTCTGATCCTAGCATTTTCCTAGAAGATATAAACCACCCTTTAGTATCAAAGTCAATTAAAAATAGTATTATAATCCCTCGCGTGTTCACAATATGATCAAACTTCCGTGTCTTCCGAGAGCTCAGTGCAATAACAAGACAGCAACATGGAGGCTTGGAAGTCAGGCGATGTTAGATTTTGGGTGACAGTTTGACATCTTGTATTATCAACGTGGATTTGTACTCATACAAAGAGGTACTATGGCTGTTAAGAGTCTCTTGGGGAAGTTAGTATTAAAGATTATCTACATAAGATTGCATTTGTTTTGACTCGAGTTCTAACCTCCAAGTAAAGCCGTATGTATACCAAGCCCCTTTTTCGTCTATTGTATCTACATAAGATTGCACTTGTTTTGACTCGAGTTTTAACCTCCAAGTAAAGGCTTACGGTATATATACCAAGCCCCTTTTTCGTTCTATTGATAGTGCTATTAGGACTTTGCTAATGGTTATAGGGTAAATATCTTTATCTGGTGACCAGTGAAATTGGCGGCTTGATTGCAGATTTTCTAGCGCCAACGAGCGGGGGAGGAGTAGCGGTAGCGAGGGAAGTGATCAATAAAGCAGGCTATCGATCCTAGCGAGACAATCTGAACCGACTCGGAAGCGAAATTAACTTTTCATTGCTCTTCACGACTTGAATTTCGTAAGAAGAGAAACTACCTACAGACCAATGGCGTAGGTATTCTAGCAATATGACATATTAATGAGCTCCTGCGAAGGGAGATGGGCATGGTCAGCTTTGTCACCTCTTGTAGGAAACGGAGGAATGCAGCTCGCTGGATGACAACTATCAAGTTGATCATTTTTTTAGAATATTAAAAAAACTAACTTGTAACTAACTCTCTTTGAAGCCCTAATATCACCCTCCAAACAACCGCACTACCTTAGTTAATAACTTGCTTTTCTGAACCAAAGCCTTTCAAAAGATCTCTATCCACTTGAATTTCCAAGTACTCTGACGTTAAGGAAAATTCATGTAAACAGAAAAATAAAAAGTCATCTTTTTCCTTTTCATTATTTTTAATCCACTCAGCATAGGAATACAAGACAGCATCAATTTCCACAACTCGTACTAATCTTGTAAGTGAGCGGGCAAAGCAAGATGCAAAATGCATATCGCAATAAGCAAGCTTTCCGCGAGCGCTCGTAGTATATATCTGGTTATCTCTAGAGGTACTGCGAAGCACTTGAACTTCCATAGTCCCGAGAAGTTGACTTAGCACAGTACACACCTTTAACGACGAACTTCATTAAACATATTAAAAGGATATACTGGACGAGTGACTTTTTGCCGTGAAACTTGGCCATTCCTAAAGTGGGTGCTTTTCTAATGATACCCTCCTTCCCCTGGTCGCCACGGCCGCGGCCCTGGCCTCCTTTCATCCAATCCCCATGTGGATAGCAGAAAATGACTTGACCTATAATGTGGATATCCCGCCAGTCAATTTCTGCGGCCATGATCAGAAAAAAATGAATACCAAAAAAAATAGATCTTTAAAACATGATGAAGTAGGTAGAGCTATCAAAGTTGGTTTCTCTCGTTTGTCGTCACATTGGCGTCGAATTTCGTCTCCCGCTGCAATCAATCCTCCGAGTCTAAGCAGCAGCCTCAAAGGCTAGATGCATAGGTACCTGCTGCTTTGACAGTGGAATTGTGGTGTGTCAGTCGCTGCGAACTCGATCAACTAGGGACGAGGTTGTATGGAGGCGTCTTGGTCCAAAGCCCGTTTCCAATGCCGTCTTGCGTCGAAGCAAAGGCTCGAGCGCAATTGTCCGCTGCAGAGGTAGGTACAGCAATTCCCTGAGGCTTTCCGGGATTCCATGCTCCATTGGCCAGCAGAAGGGAGGTATCCACGTGCTCTCGGCTTTGCGTTCAACGTGAGCAGCAGCGTTTTATAGTCTCACAAAACAAATACCTTGTGGAGTAGAATTGATTCCTTAGCGCCTCGGTTTAAGACAGCCTCAGGCTGAATATAGTCATGGAGAATTGAGAACGTCACCACGAAGTGAGAGCTGCTCACCACAAGCTGCACGTTGGCTGAGGATTGTATGCTTGAGGCCACCTTGGTGTCCACTGAAGCCAATGCACTGCGCAGCCTCGTAAGTTCAATCTTCAGTGTGCTCAAATAAATGATTTCTGTGATAGTTATATTGACACACACATACCCAAGTTCTTCAGAAAAGAGTTTAAGGAGTTGCCTCTGACTGGTGAGAGTGTTATTTCTTTCTTCCTTTACATGGTAGACATGGTAGAAGTAAGCACCTTCGAAGGTACCTAGGTAGGTATTCACCCATCTGCTTCTCCAATATCTTCTGCTCTAGCACAAATTATGAATCTTGAATTATATATAAAAAAAAAAATGTATATATTTATTATTATTTTAAAGTCACTGTTTGCTTCCCAGAAAAGACAAAAGTGGAAAGAACAGTGCCCGCCGATACTTTGTTCACTCACTCACACAGCCCACCCACCCGGGTATCGCAATCATTACCCCCCCGTGGCAGCTTGATGACCACCCCGACTCCATCTTCGCCGCTTCACCAGATGCCTCGACCCAAGAGTCCCTCCGGCCACGAAGTCGAACTCGACGCCGAAGGACGAAATCAAGAGGCGCATTGACGGCCCTCCTCAACTTGTATGAAGCCGTGCAGAGAGAATTCACGTGCTGGCCAAAAAAACTGAGGTAGGGGGCCTAGTGGCCATCAGTAGGTACTCCTAGCAGAAGTTTTACTTCGTCGTTGTTTAATAAATAGAACTATTATTTCTGTTTTTCAGTAATTATTGTAGACTGGGCAAATCGATGATGATAACGAAGTTGGATTATGACTGCTTCATTGGACACCAAGGCGGCCGGCATGGCATGGCATTAAGAACGTAAGTAGGGAGGTACTTGGAGACGGGAAGGGGGCGAGCGATAGCTAAGTTTTTGTTCAGGTGTGTGTTAGGTAGGTAGGTAGGTAGGCAGTTAGTTGCAAACATTCGAAAGGAGGAAGAGTTTCTTTTTCTATTCTTTTTTGCATCCATTCAGCAGGTCACCTCTTTTTTACTTTCTAAAAACAAATTATAATAAATAATAGTTATTCATATTACTACTATTACTATGATTCCATGGATGGTTATCTAAAAAACGTGTAAGCACAGCTAACTGACAATAGGTACCTACTACTCAAATGAGAATAGCTTTTTTTCTTGTAGGGGGACACTATCAGTTTACCTAATAATTGCGAAGTCCGTATGTACTACTTTGGAATAAAAACAAAGTTTAAATTAAATTATAATTAAAAAAAGAGCTGAGAAACGTAATCAGCGAGGGGAACACGTGCAGAAGAAGGCTTGTTGTTGCTTTGGGAGCAAATACCATCGAAGCGCAGGCAAAGAACGTGGGTTCCTTCTGCCCAAGGACCTGGCAATCTTTGCAGGTCCTCAGCAGCAGGAGAAATGGGCTGCTCAGGTAGTATTCCCCTTGCAGAAGGTGACGACTTCGCGTTCATTGAAGAGTTTGTAGATCTGTGCCGTGAGGACTATGGGTGGGATAACAAGTCACGCGCGCAAGACGGACCTCGGGGTACCAAGGTAACTTATAAAATGGATGCCGATTATAGCATAGATTACTGGCGAGGATCGGCTGTGTTTCGAGCACCGATGGATATTGTCGCGTGGTTCATCCGGAATCGTACGGAGTACAATACCCTCGCTAGGACCATTGATCCAGAGGTTGTTGGCGAGAACATTGCAACCATGTTTCAGATGGACGAAATGAAGGTTCTGGACATGGAATCCCCCTCAAGAGCAAAACTTCTTTGGACTATGCAATTTCCGGCCCCTCTTTGCGCACGAGACTTCGCGCTCATCGAGTATACATACCAGCGTCACGATGGTTCGCTTGTTGTATTATGCCGACAAGACCCTAGTGGCGACCCCACCGCACCAATTCAGCCTATTGCCAAAAAGAAAAGCATTTCGTCTCGACCCAAGAGCACCAAGTCAAAATATTCCGTCATGAGTGATACCTCCGTCAGTGAAGAATCGACAAGCTTTGTTCGATCTCTTTCGAGACCTTTATCTGGCACTCTATCTGCCCTCATTCGCTCCGTCAGTGGGTCGGCTGCCCAGACCAAGTCCCTAGCAGCCTTTACTCCAGCCGCCCCCCAACGTCCCACTGTAAAGGGTAAGGCGTATGTGCTAGGGTATCTCTTTGAACCCGTAGAAGACCGCAAGTTCACAAGGGTCACTTTCGTCATCCGCTTGGATCCCCGGCTCACACCAAGTGACGAGCAGTCTCTCACAATGTTTGATACGCTTATGGCTCCTCGTATAGCGAGTCTAAGAATATCTCAACACATCGATGGAGATTCAGAAGATCGTGAAGACGACTTTCCTTCTTCAAAGTCAGAGAATGCCTCTAACGTAGCCAATTCACTTGCCCTTGCCCCTAAACTGGAGTCATCCGTTCGAGCACGAACCCGCGCCAGCAAGAGGATGTCTTCACAGGCGAAGTTGACTCCCGACGCCAAGCTTGAAATTACTTTGGGAGGCAGCCGCGTTCTCACGCAAGTTGAAAGTGCACGCCGCTATTTTGACGACCCCAAGTCGATTTGGGCAGAACAGCTTTATCGCCTGCTTAGTGCTCGCAATGGCGAATTTGGTTTCCAGGGTGTCGAGGCTGTTCAAGTTGGCGAAGAGCGGCTTCAGCCAGGTACCCATGTAACAAATCGCCAATTTGGACATGGCATTATCAAAATGTTTGATCTCATGGGTAGAGTACATGTTCAATACGACAGCGGTGAGGAACATGTCTATACTCCTGATGAAGTAACACATGAGTTATCTGCAGCTGTCGAGGTAGGTACTCGCGTGCGTCATCCTGAACGCGGCCTTGGTACAGTGAAGCGCTTTGATGCCGAAGAAGGCAAAATCCATGTGCTATTTGATTCAGGCGAGTATCATCGGTATAATTCTGAGTCTTGGAAGGAGAAGATTCGTGTTGAGAATCAAGGTCGCGCATATGCCAATGTGCAACTTTCCAAATGCCCGCAAGTCGAAATGGAAGGGATCACAAAGGGTTCGAATATCCATCTTCATGCTGGTGTCCGTGCTCCTGCTATTATGCAGAAACGTGCTACACTTACAGGAACGATGAAAAGGCACCAGACCCTTACCCCAATGCCAACGATCGAAGCTGAAGCCCAACGAATTTCTTTTGTCATTCAGGCCTCTGCAACCGATATTCTTGACTATATTGCTCATCACACCGAGGATGCAAAGGTTGGTTCTATAGCCGAGGAGCATACATTGAAAGAATACTCAGATCGCCACCGTACCATGTATCAACGAGTACATTACCCTCAAGGCCTTAATGATCGTGACTTCATATATGACAGCTTTTGGCAGGAGGTTGATGAGGACACTTATCTAGTCGTAGAGAAATCAACAGAATTTAAGGACGTCCCACCTAAACCCAACGTCGTGCGCGCTACAATCGTCATTCGAGGATACCTTTTAGAACCGCTCTACGACAGCCGTGATAGTGAGTGCGTTGGAAGCGACGAGCTAATGACTCGTGTCACCTATCTCACATGTGTCGAGCCCAATGGAATGGTTCCACCCAAAGTTGTAGCAGCCCAAAACCGCACTGAGCTTCTTGGAGCCCTCACCGATATGAGATCCTATTTCTGGCGGCGAGGTCAAGGCATTGCTCTGAGCTTTCCTGAAAACGCAGCAAAGCACGCTTCCGAAGAGGTCCATGCAAAGCTTAAAAGGCGCTCACTCCGCCGGAGATCGGTTGATAATGTGCTACCAGCTCTTTAACCTTTTCTTCTCTTTCTTCACTAGGCCTACTACTTCTTGTGCAAGGTTGCTTTTTGTTTGATTATATTTTGGCCCACAGCCTTTCAAAAGTGCTCATCTCTCCTGATTTCTAATTTTTGCCCATACAAGCACTTCTTTGCCCTGCTCTATATTGTTTTGTTTTTTAAATGTTTGAACTCTATTTTTAATTTTGCGATTCAACAGTGGCCTTGTTTCCGAAATCACTATCACTCTGAACTCTTCAAGCACATCATATAATCCAATGCAGCCAGGATGATGTTGCCAGAAAAGTCTCACGCAAGATAGCAGAAAAGGTGAAGCTAGAGACAAGGTTTTGTTGTACACCACATGAGCCGAAAACGCTAAATCATGGTTCCTCAGTACTATCTTGTCTCGAAATACGCGTCTGAAGATGTCATTGTCACCGGTTATGCCTCATATTTTTTTAGTCAACACCGAGTTTTGCCTATATGCTTATTGCAGAGTAGCTGTCCTTGAGTAAAATAAACATAAACGAAAGCTTGAACAACGTGGCCTCCCTACGCTCTCAAGAAAATCTCAGACAAAATAGCAAAAAGCAATGAGTATCGAATTGAAGCTCGAGGTTCCTTATGTGGCATCATTTCTATATCTTTGCTCTAGCAATTGCCGCTGGTCATACTATATACATTTAAATTGTTCAAAGATGTGAATTCCTCGAGCCTTGACGCAACTGAATATAAACGCGTTTTCCTACATTGCGTTAATTGATAAAAGACCAGTAATGCATTCTTGGCCTGTTCCGCGGAACCAAAGGGGACTATTTATGAACAGTTAGGCCATTTTGGAACTGGTGCTGCCCACCCATATATTTGAATCGGCAGAGCGCTTTCCAGGATAGTTGCCACTCTCCGCAGGTGCCGTTTTTGCGATAAGCAGCTTCGTTGCGTTTGCACGTTCATTGTCATTGATATTTCCTTCCTGAATTCACGCAGGTTTCTCCTTCCCGCTAACAATCATGTCGCTCGCCTCCAAACTGGACATGTCTCTTGACGAGCTTGCTAAGCTCCGTCGTGACGAGGAAAAGAAAGAGCTTGCTGCGAAGAAGCAGCAGCAACAACAATCTCGCGAGGCCCAGAAGTCTTCCAAGACTCCGCAGAAGCAGACTGCCTCGCAGAAACAGAAACCTTCCCAAAAGAAGCCTCAAGCTCAAGTTCCGTCGCAGAAGAAAGCCACAAGTGGCGTGGCTTCAGGCCCCAGCAAGCGTGGAAGCGCTCGTAAAACTCGTCGTGAGGCTTCTGGACCTCTTGGAGCTGGTAAAGCTACGTCTAACAAGCCCAAGTCGCAAGACAACGGTGTCTCGTGCAGGGCTTGTGGAGGAGCACATGTCAAGGCAGATTGTCCGCACAAGGATAAGGAATGCCGTGTTTGTGGCGAGACAGGTCACCTGAGAGCAAAGTGCCCGAAGGCATGCTTTGCGTGCGGAGGAGACCACAAGAAAGCTGATTGCCCGAGCAAGGACAAGCGCTGCTCCAACTGCTTTCAAACCGGCCATATGCGGGCTATGTGCAGACAAACGGCGCCGGCCTGTCGTGCCTGTGGATCTTCGGAACACCTCAAGGCAGACTGCAAGTTCCGTGAGAAGGAGTGCAACAACTGCCACCGCGTGGGTCATATTCAGGCAGCATGCCTTCAGCTGGCCAACTAAATTTTAATGGAGAGTCGTGGTACAGCGAAATCAAAATTTCTTATGGTTTGAGCTGCCCTCCTCCTCCGACCTCTATTGTGCGTCTTTTGCAGCGATGCAAACTTATCAACAATCGTCAAGAACACGCATGCCTAGTGATACGGTACTTCAATGTGCGAAACTACCCAAATGGTATCAACAACGTGCAAAGTACTGCATCAGATTATTAAACAAACAAAAGAATCAAGAAAAACAACAACATATAATCACTGACAGGTGGCACATAAATGTGCATATTGTCACAACTCTATTTTCATCCCATTTTTCAAATGGATTTATTCCTTTAACCAAAACAAGACGTCTTAAATGCTAGTCAAGGTGATCGTAAGGTGCCGTTCTCTCTCAAGGATCGTCCAAATCTCTTTGGAGCCATTTTAGCTGGGTGGAGATATACTGTCTTTTCATATTGTATTGATGTTGAACTCACTATTGAAAGCTGGATATGGGTTTTGGTATGTACTCTTCTATTCTTTAATTCTCTCTATCTCGCTTACGAAGATCTGTGCTGAAACTTTTTTTTGAAATTTAAAATTGTTTCAATTTCGCAGTCAAACTTCTCATGTTGCCTGTGTCTACGCCGTTGCATTGTACATCGTGGTCCACTCTCAAACAGAATGAAATAGGACTGAACTTCTCATCTCATTGCGCAAATTTTGGTTTATACTTATCTTTAAATATTTCAACAACGCCACTGAAGTGTTGTGAGAGTCTTTAGAGATTCGCTCTTAAATGCCCACTTCGCGATCTTCGGGATTGACAGATTCGGGCTGCTGCGCCTTCTCATTAACATTATCCAAAGAGTCGGAACCTGTGAATGGACTGTATTTTGCCATTAGGGTAATGGAGGTGAGAATTGCCACCAATGGAAATAGTGCAGGCCAGGATTTTTCGTAGCCAACTACGCGCATAATGTTTCCGTCCGAACTAGCAACAATGGGGATGGCAGAGATGATGCCAAAAAGTGCATCACCGGCTACAAGGCCTGCACAGTACAAAACACCCTCAGAAGCATTATCATCTGGTGTTGTACCTGCGAGGAAATGTAGCATGCTCCCGAGAAAAATGGGAACAAGGTATGCACAGGGCAGATAAAAGGCAACAGCAAAAGCAAGTACAGGTAGGCGAAAACTGCATCCTTTGCGTTCAAGTAGCTTGTCAATCACAATGATGACAGCACCAAGTGCAGCGCCAACGCCAATGTACGCCCATGGAAGAGTGCCGTTGATGATGCCCACAGGGATTGTAGCAATAATGCTAGCCTGAGGCGCCTCAAGGCCCACACCAAGAGTATAAGCAGCGTTAAGAAGTTCTAGAATGGGCGCAATCACAACCGATGTCACCGTAACACCGAGAATCATTGCCAACTCCTGCTTCCAAGGCGTCGCGCCAAGAAGGTAACCGGCCTTAAGGTCTTGCATGTTGTCACCGCTGATAGCACACGCTGATGCTACAGCGCAGCACATGATGACAGCGGTGGGAGGCCCAATAGGGTCATCAGCACCCCATAGGCCGAGAATGAGTGCAGAGATTACAAGGGACGATGATATTGTTACACCAGATACCGGGTTGTTTGAAGACCCCACCAAACCAGCCATGTATGCCGCAACTGAGGCAAAGAGGAAAGAAAGAACCGATACGACCACAGCCATGAGCAGACAGCGAGCCCAGCTATCGCTAAAAGCAGAAAAGAGAATGTAGAGTGGAATGATGGTTCCTCCAATGATTGCAAGCGTGAGCTTGAACGGAAAATCCTGATCGAGCCGAGCCGGCAGACCGTCGTTGTTAGACACTTGATTAGCATCAGATTGCTTGCCACGGAGCTGGCGAATACCAAACTTGACACTTGTGACCAATGCAGCCCGAAGATTGATCAAACTCCAAATTCCTCCAATAACCATGAGACCGATTCCTGCATAACGTGCTTCGCCAAATTCGGCTCCTGCAACGTTCTCTCCATTAAATTCGCCATTCGAGCTGACATCCCACTCACTCTCACTCCAGCGGTTATTAATGACTGCTGAGATGGGAATCATAATAAGGTATTGGCACATGCTACCAAGGAAGAGGACAATTCCCACATTTGGTCCAACGATGTATCCCACGCCAAAGAGAGCAGAAGAAACGTTGAGACCAATGTAGGATGGGTACATGTTCTTGTAAAGCCAGCCTACACCAAGGGTTGGAGAGTACAAGCCGAGTGTTTCGAATAACTTGGTGGTGGTACCGAGCAAGGTACCAGCACCGACGGCGTAAACTGCTTTGCCCCCTTTTTCACCTGAGCGCAGGACCTGGGCCGTTGCAACACCTTCAGGGAACTTTAAAGGAGGTTCAATCTCGATGAGCAGAGCGCGGCGCAGAGGGATACTGTAGGCGATGCCTAGGCAACCACCAAAAAAGGTCAAAAAGGTCACGTAAGCATAATTACTGCCAAGAAAGGTGTCCCATCCTTGCACGCCTTGGAAAGTTGGGTTTCCAAGGTCACGTTCAGTATTCATAATCACAAGACCAGGAAGCGTGAAAATAGCCGCTGCTGCCAAGGCTTCACCGGCAGAAGCTGCTGTCTGTACAATGTTGTTCTCCAAGATGTTGGAGTCTTTGAAGCAACGCAGGGCAGCCATGGACATAACAGAGGCCGGGATCGAGGCACTCACAGTCAGGCCCACGAGCAAACCTAGGTACACATTGGCGGCACCAAGAACCACTGCGAGGACAATCGAGAGAATTGTACCACGCAACGTGATCTCCTTGAAATTATTGTGCGTCACATATGGGACGAATTGGGATGGTGTCATCTTGCTAGCAAGCACCTTCGCTTGAACTTTACTTGTAAGAACCTTGTTACACTCTTGCTTGGTATTCAAATCCTTCCAGACTGAACTTGATGCACAACGAGGCTGAATCCCCTTGCGTTAGTTCTGAATTATCTTCCGAGTTGTGTTTGGGATTTGCTTTGACTCCTGAATTTCTTGCTTGCATGATTTCCATTTGGAGATAGTTTCCTACTTGTTTCAAACCTTGAATGGTGGCCATTGGGATTACTTATGATAAAATCTAAAACACAGAAGAATTCCTGATTTGTGCCTTGGGTTTTCTTTTCGGAATGCATTAATACCGAAGCAATTCTCTTGCATACTACTAGTTACTTTGTGAGGGATGCGAGAGAAAAAATGCATGTGGAAAGATTAAGTTCTCACTCAAGGTCGGCCTCCACCGACACTACTTCTTCTACTTGAGATTATGACAGAGGTTTTCCTATCTGTCCTAACACACTCGACTCGTGCGCAGCACTGGAAAATTCATCGGCTGGGTTGCGCACGGGAGTTAGGTTAGCTCGGTTTTTGTTTTTTTCTTTTTTAGTTGCGAGAATACCTTTGCGCAACGCATTACACCTGTGCATCCGTACTAGGTACTACTACTGCCACCCTGGGTCCTGAATTGGGTCACAAGAAATAGCGTATCTCACTGTACTTCTGGTGTCCCAGAGTCAGAAATAGGTAATATCAGCGACCCATCATCGTTCAAAGAGCACCAACGTAACAATCGGAGTCTCGCGATCGTTTTGTTCCTCATCGCCACGCGCGGTATGGTGCTGAGATTCACGGCAATTCAAGTCTTGTCAAGACTTGAATTTCTGCATGGACCACTACCTCACAAACCAGTGAACTAGATCACAGAATAAACCACTGGTATCCCTGACTCGGATATTGTAGCAATATTCGGCGGTCGAAACTACGAACGCGACTGTGCTTTGCGTGCTTGGGACCTCTGGAACGCTCCTCGGAAGCTTATGGTGCATACACTACTACTACTGAAAGGTATCATTGACAGTAACAACAAAACAATGCAAGAAAAGAAAGGACAATGACATGAAAATAATAAGCAGAGCTTGTCATGAGGCTCCCATGCACCAGGAACGCTTTCTGCTTGCAGCAGACAGACGCGTTTCATCGTGGCGACCCGGCTCCTCTTTTACGAGGAATACCTTTGAGAAGAAAAACTAGGGATTGTTCCGATTCATTTCTTGTGATTGAAATGCACCAATAAGAAAAGGAAACCGGTGGAGACGGAATTTAGGTGAAGCAATATCTCTGGAGAAGCTGCCATCAAACGATCAGCGAGGCCGCTTTTCCATCGCGACTGGTAGACTAAAGGACAGCAAACGAGATGGAAGGAACTGCTATTACAACTCTAATAGCAAGTCGTGATAATTTATTTTTATAATGTATTATTTTATTTCAAGTTTTATTTTAAATTTTAAGAATTCGGAAATGACCGATTCTTTTTATAAGTAATCGAATTTGAGTCTAATAATTAAGGTCGGGCTTGGCGCAACAACTGTTTCTTTACGATTTGAAGAGACACACGATCACCTGCTACATACATGCCACAATACCCAGGCAGGAAGCAGGTAGTCGTAGATACCTATAGAAACTTTTGATAGGCAGATCGAACAATATATGGCCAACAAACCCGCAGATGCGACAGGAACCAAAGGCGCCGCACTTGGAAGCTGAATTAAATGTACATATCAATAAGAAAGAAGAACGTGCATCGAAGGCACAGGGAAGGCAGAATTTAAAAAAAAAAACACTCAAACGTAAAGGAGGCCGCCAAAGGTTTTGCTTAAGGTACTTCTCGAAAATGCTTCATAAAGCGGTGTATCGCAGATTGGGATGCAGGAACACATCCAGGCTGCTCAAGAGTTCGTGTGGAGAATGGTAATGGGTTTAGTTTGTGGCCCATGAACCAACCAATAATACTCCAATTAAAATCTTCTTTTCCAAGAGAAAATGCTAGTACTGGCATAATTTTGTGCTCAAACGGATATTGCGCAGCCTCAGTCGTGCGAGCATCTAAGCGCGTGCTCAGGAGTTGCTTTTTAATGACACAAAAAACTTGTTTGCTTTAAATTGCGCTTGGACCAGCGATGCTCATTTGCAGTTCAAGGTACTTACCTACCTGCCTACAAGTAGGTAGTTTTTATTTCTCTTAAGGCAAAGCAGCAAATTAATTCTTTCATTTTACTTACTATTTGCGCAAAATACTTGGGGGCACAAAATCTTTCGTCACGGTCTTTCAGGTAGGCGCGCCTTTCTCATTATGATAGCAAACAATCTAATTAAGCAGAGCGTGTTCCATGAAATGTGCTGGTATTTGCGCAACCCATCCAGAGAGACTACAAAAGCTGCTAAACAGGGAAAGCAACCTTTAACAACAACAAAATGACTTCGTGCAAGTAAGCTTCCAACTCGTGGTTGCCTCGTGCTAGGTACAAAAAAATGTCTTTCCGCCCAGTTGGGTCGCAATGCGAGCAAGTCTTTACAGTCTATGCATTTCAAATATACGACAACTACTATATAACCCTGAGTAGATCTAATGTTATTGAAGTCATCTCCAGTTAGGCGGCTTACCCAAACCTAACCTAAGCTGGCCAGACCCTTCGGCCGACACGAACCATATATTCTGCCTGCATCTAGAAAAATCCCATTAACCTAAATGCTATTTTTTTCTTTGATCTGAGTTCACAAAGTTGTCCAACTAGATCTGCATGCTCCACTTCACAAGCTAATCTTCAATAATTACGAACAATGGTTTTAAGTGTTGCCAAGAACTGTTCACCTATGCTGAATCATGACTTAGGATTTAACTTTCAAGCTCGAAAAAGGTAGCAAGACCAAGTTTTGCGGAAAGATATAGTACTCCGTTCCCCAAACTTTCTAATCAATCTTCGTGAGATTTCCTTCAGTTTGGAGAAACATGAGCGAATTTACAGATAGAATAAGTTTGCAAAGGTTCAGGTAATGGGAAGATTTAGATATACTCTTATTACCTTACACGAGGCAAATAATTGGTTAATCTTGCGAAGCAATGCACCTAAAGACTTTGCAAAAATATTAATTAAAAGTTGATTTTTTTTCCTAAAGTGGATGCTTGATGGTCAACATGATCTTGGCTCAAACGTTGTTTTGAGCTTGCTTTAAACTTATTAATGGTTAGTTAGACCAAAAAGAAACATAAAAAGGCGAACGTCCACGACGATCTTTTTGCCCGGGCGGAGAAGGCGCGGGTTATTAATCACTTCACGTAACTCGCTCCGAGGCACATAGTGCGTTTGAATAGATTCAGTTTCTTCGAGTTCTTGTTTTGGGCGTTTATTTTCCGGTAGAGACATGTCTACGTGGACCTGCACAAACTGAAGCATGGAATTTGTCATTCCAGCATCTGCAGGTACAATGGGTGTTGCCTGCGGATTAGACCCAATGTATCCTGTCTCTTCCCTTAACTCACGAAGCGCTGCTTCTTCTGCAGTTTCTCCTTCGTCCACAAGACCAGCGGGAAACTCCAGCACATAACTATCCACGCAAGGACGAAATTGTGAGACCAAAAGAAGCTCTTCTTCATCCCTTCCACGGTCGAGAAATGCAATAATAAAGACTGCATCAGGGATGCCTGACTTTCGAGTGACTCGCTCTGCTGTCTCCCATTCACGGTCCACACCATTTTCATCAATAAAATAGGTCTTCTTTAATTGAAGCCAACGAAATCCCTTTGGCTGCGAGGCTACTTCATGAGTTACCTTCGCCACAGTCCTATTATCGAAATTATCGTCCGCTTCATCTTCGCTCTCCGCTACTTTGCAGTCGTCGTCTTCTTTGGCTGCGTCCTTTTCAAGTTGCACGTGCTGATCACTGCTGTGATGGTGCAATCCTTTCCGCAGTCCACGAAGCCGTACGGACTGCTTCATTGAGCCAAGTTTGTCAATAAGACTTGGGCGTTTCGAAGAGTCGCTCATGATCTTTATATATTTAACCACTGCGTTCCACGCTCCACGGCGCTGAGAAAGGGGAATTGATGAATCGATCTGATTGCCTTGACGAGTTGATAAGGAATAGGTGAAAACGAGGACGCCCGAGAGCGCAAATGGTGTTATTGTAAATCCTAATAGCCTTATGGGGAACCCTTTTGAACCTTTTGAGTTGATCATCTATGCCCGTGGTGTCCAGCATCATACTTTTCATTTGAGGTTGCATTACGGTTATATTAAATGCGACCTAGCACCCACGATCATGCTGGCAATTGTGCTACGGTTTTCATGGTTTTGCATAGGATACTGAGAGGTACCCAATTCTGCATTTTCTTGTTGATTTATCAAAACTGGAAGTCTTGTGTTGCAGGTAGGTAGAGCTTAGTCTACTTCTAGCCTAGGTAGCAAATGGCATCTTTTTCTTTTTCCGTGAGTACTACTATGAGTAGTGCCGATTAACTATCTACTATCTACGACATCTAGAGTTCTTCATAGCAATTTATTCCTGTCAAATATTTGGGTAATGATAACCTACCTATGCTGGTAGCTAGGATTGGCATTGAGAATTGTGATTTCAAAGAGACTCTGTGTGAAATATATCCTGACAAAATTAAAATGAAACAAGTGAAATTTACTCGATTTCTTTATACGTATTATTGATGAGATACTTTCTGAGCATTTTTGAAGTCGATCAATTAAGAAAATAATTTACACATCTCAACTTCTAGAGCTGGACAGAGATAGACTTAGGTCTACAAGCATGAATGTTTCTGCAGGTGAGATATACTATGGCTTCCCCATTTACTGAATTTCTATTTCTTTCAAACTTTATTGTGCTGTTACATTAAGTATTATATTCACGCACACAAGAAGATTGGGAATGTGCAAATTTATCCCTTTTTCAGTGCAATTCTATGATTCAACTTGAAGCATTCACCGGATTTTCCAGCATATTCTAGATGTTAATCGAATAAAAAAGCCACCAGTCCCCCTTTCCGTGGCAGAACCAGCACAGAATTGAAGATTATCTGAACTGATTGGGGAAAATATATTTACATTTTCATGAAAAACGCTGGGAGTGACCTTCAAGAATATCAGCAGTAAGCATCACCAGCACCAGCACCAGCACCAACACCAACAATAACAGCTACAAATACAACAATGGAGGATCGGGCGATCGTGGTTATGATCAAAACCCAGACATTGATTCTCCACAAGAGAAACAGCCGTCAGCCCCGAATGAGAGTACTATACATATCTTACTTCCAACTGTGTTTCAAATCTAGAAATGGCTTCCTCGTTTTGACAAATTGGGTTTTGGTGTCTGTCTGTCTACTAGAACGCACCAAACTTCCATTGTAAGAAAGACAGTAGACTGGGTTCTTATTCATATTATGATCTGTGATTCCTCTAGTTAGACTTTTGAAGCAGCAAAATTGATGAAGCAAGACAAAGGCAACCTCGACTTGTACAAAACCAAAAGAAAATTCTCCTTTAGCCTTTAGCATCCTCCTCCGTGTCTTCTTCAAGTTCTTTTGATTGCTTCATCGAAGGCTGCTATAAATACGGAACACTTCGAGTCTACCTGACCTATTCAACACAAAGCAGGGATTTCGGCCTGGACAAAGAACTTAGCTAAAGTGGAAAGTAGTATTCTAAACCTATAAGATCCGAAGATTGAAGCCGTTGTAGAGAAGATATGGTTCTTGCTTCGCATAACTTAGTCGAGGAAGCTGATTTCCCAAGTAATAGCGACCAGGTGCCAACTATATGAATGTGCTACACAAAAGAGAATTGGCAGAACCATAAGCAGTCTCCTGCGCCTGTAGATATTTGCTAAAATAATGTCGATGGATATAAATTCTGGAAGAATAAAAAAACGCATGGGGCCTCCATTGCATTCCACGAAGCGGGAGTCCATGTAGTTCCTGTGACTACACGACCTGCGATACCGTTTGGTTGTGATTGTGGATATTCTCACGTGAGCGACTTTAGTAGCAAGTTTGATATTATCGGCATTCTCTCCTTTTCTGAAACTCTGGTACCACCTAATAGTAAAATCTTATATTCCATGCATATACTAATTTTATTTTCGAGCCTGGGATAGAGAGCGATATTGCACTGCTCGTGTAGACCTCGTACCCGGATTTCCCCAAATAACCCATCGTCAAAAGGCTATTGAGTTGTACTATTATTTGTTTCATTTCCTTCAATTTCTTACAACAGTTTGAGCGTTCAATGGCCTTGCTTCACTTCCGTAACATTGTTCACCCATTCTTAACCGGGATGTCAGGACCGGCTCCCAGGTCCTCCAAGGTTCACAAACGTTGAATACTAGCGCTGCTAGCATAATATATACCTTCAAAAGCAAAAAAAAAAAACTGGCGCACGCGACTTTTTCTTAGCTTGGTACTTTCTGGCTTAGCAGCCTGGTGCAATTCCTAAATATGCCACCCAAGAGCACAAGGTTCTGCGCGAAGTAGAATCCCAACGACCGGTATCATGTCAACTCCTCGCTACCAAAGCAGCTGGCTAGTGGGAGAAGGGCACATCATGCAAACTCGACCTTTCATTGGAAGCTAGCATCTCGAACAACCAATTTTCATCTGCGAGCAGATCCCCAAGCAGACTCTCAAATTGTAATTACTAACTGCTGGTGATTAAAATTCCCTTCAAACCAATTCTGACCCGCCTCATTTGTAGGCGTTGCTTAGCCCTCACACCGATGTATCTCGGGCTGTAGTGAGTCTTGCGATTGGTTGCACAAATCAAATAGTAATTTCTCCTGCCTTTTGCTTTTTATTTCAAAAGAGAAAGAAAAAGAAAAAGTGCACAACATTTTATCAAATCCCCATATTTGTCCTTTTAAGAAAAAAGTATAAAGCGAAATTGCAATTTGAGAATGACCTGAGCTGCGGACTAAAGGAAATAGTTGCTATCTACTTCGTCTGTAAGTATCTCGAGCTTGAAATCTCTTTGCTTGATAAGTAGTACCTAGTGCCTAATCGCAACAGAACTTTGCGAAAGATGAGATGCGTTGCACCTATTGTTGAGTCTTTATGGGCTGCATGTACTACCTTCACACAACGTGAACATCATAGCCAGGGGGAAATTCCGAGCGCGCGCCCTCGCTCGATCTGCTGTTTGCCTGACTAGACGCTGGATTGACATCCCCCGCTCGATCACCGACAGGAACTCTCGGCTGTTCTTCTCAAGGTCGTCAGCCAGTCAGTGTGTTGGAATTCTTTTGTTTTAGAAATTCGATGAAATGAACAGGCAGAGGAACTTGGACATCGTCATGTCAATTGACATGATGGGCTAGCATTATGCTTGCATAAATGGCTACTTCTAGCCTGGGCCACAAGCACGGCGGCCACCACGAACGCGACGTGGGAAGGCAATGCCGAGAATATGCAATTGAGCCCGATTTTTGTGAACAAATAACAGTTGCAAAGTAATCGATACAAGTTGGGGGCTTAAGTTCATGATGTTGTGCCTAATTGCGCTTGATTTAAAACCACCCATCTCGAGGATGAACAAACTTTGTGATAGTTATACTACTACTTCAACGCAGTGATCCTCGGCGTAGTAGTAGCGATTCGTTTGAGTTGCGCTCAGGTGCAACTTCAAGTTGTACTTCAGCGAGCTTAAAGTTGGGTGTGTGCGGTATACGTGTGTATTTTATGAGGCTCGCATATTATTAAGCTCAGCAGTCAGACTTTTTGTTTGCTAGGAGCCGGGTCAGGGATGGGAAGGGAAACTCTTCGTCCAATTGTCATAAACAGTAGAATGCTTGAGACTGAAGGAGCTCAGCACGGTCAGATGGTGCACACTAACGACAACCTAACGCAATTAGCACTAACTGCTGAAAATTGCAGAAGAAAACACCCCAGCATCCCTTCCTACTGCCCGTGAACTATCGAGTAGTACGCACCTAGAGAGTCCAGCAAATTTCAAGTTGCTTGTTTTTAATTTTTAATCTTTAACCCTTTCAGGAGAAAAAATTAAAACAAAAAAAAACTACTACAACTTTTACAGTTAATGATAAAATGACATGGTATAATGCACTACACTCCTTCGCACGTGAATGCCAAACTCATGACTCACGATGGTTCTCCTAGCCCATTAATAATACAATTGGTCTATGAGGGTCTTCTTTCAGGATTCAGGCTCATTACGCACCGCGTGTGCTGCCAACTCGAATCGCACCATGTGTAAATTAATAGCACTAGTAGTAGAGCTATCTCTTTGATAACTTTGATGCATCATCCTCGCCAGTTACCGACCTCTCTTCATCCCTTGACTACAGCAAACTACTGCACACTTCTACCTATTACTACATCTCATTCTTTTCTTTGCCGGGTGGAGTAGGCTGAAATGCAACGCACCCCAAGATTTGCGTGAGATATTCGCACCTCACGTTGCACTTTCGGCCTTCAAGTTTATAAAAAGAGAAAAAAATCAAGAAGTACTACTCGAACTAGTGCACGCAAGGCATTTTGCAAGACCCTCTAGCTTCAATCCTACCTCCACTATGGGTTTCATCGGCGAGGTTTCCAAGTGTTTTGTGTGAACATAATGAAGAAGACCGAGATCAATGATCCTGCCAGAAAATGCTGCTGCCGTCGGTGTTCGCTCAGTCAGCGGCACAATCCTCTGAGAAAACTATCTCCCTCCACAAAAGAAAGAACCTGAAGAAAGACCATGAGCATCTCTAGCTAGCTAGACAGGTATCTATATATGCATGCTCTTCCTGCACGTGCTGACATCTATAGTACAGATCAGCAATCTTGGCCTTCGCTCTAAGAGTCCTACCAGTTATAAATAGCTGCCAACCTAGCTTTGCTCAGTCATGCCATTACTCACGCTTAGAAGTAGGTAAGAATCAGTCACTCGCAATAGGAAGACTATAAGGTGTGCACACCCCCTTTCGTGCACGCGCGAGGCGACTCTACCAGTTTCTCCACTGGCCCTCAGTCCCCTTTGGACGCTCCTGTTCCAGGTGAGCTTGTGCTCCTAAGACAAAAAGAGTCTGTCTCGATATATGTCACTGCAGGTGAATTTTGAGTTCACTTAAATCCTGATTGCAATCTGCATATAATATTTGTCATGAAAAATATTAGAGCACTGTGACTATAAAGTTACAGTGTAATAGGATTGGATAAATCTCCCGCAGCTGTATTGTAGTTAGGAGGAGAGTAGTGTACACACTACGTAGAGGGGGCCATGCTTGATGAAGAGCCTTCAAACTTTGTTCATGCCTTGACGAGGCCTCGGCTGGCCTGCGACTCCGTCTAGCCCAGTTCGCGTGCGAGGAGCTCGCAAGCGCGGCGGCACTGCGGGTCGCTAAAGATCTATTGGCCAACCTGCGCCGTCACCTCTTTGACCTCCGAGGGACGAGCTGACAGGCTGGTCTGCGCGCGCACGCACATCGATCAAGCCTCAGATTTCCTCGATTCACTATTCTCCAGGTTTTTGCCAAACCCAAGCGCCTTTACGAAACCAAAACCCGAAGGCAGCGTTAGGTCTCTCGGTCGTAGCTTGGCGGGCTCGACAGGTATCTTCTGCTCGGTATTGCTCGCTTCGTGGAGAGCGAGGCAGGAAGGGGAGTGAAGAAGCACGCCTTTTTGTGGAGGGCTTTCAAAAGTTTTTTCTCTTAACTTTTTCTTCCTTTGCTTCTGTTTACTTTCTTTTAATTTCCTTTTTCTCTCTCTCTTTCATTGTGGAAGTGAGAAAGGTATAAAAGAGCCCATAACAGCAGACTTCAAATTGAGACACAGTTCTGCTCGCGAGGGATCTATACCTTGCGGCAGTTAAGACTCGGCTCGCAGGGAAGCGGTACCTTCTTCTATCGCCGTGTTGAATTTGAAGGAAGCAATAGCTACAACAGCTTGCCTACATTTGGTGTTTCTTCTGTACAGATATTGATTCCAAGAAGTTCATTTAATTGAAGACGTGGCGCACGCCCATCCAGGTTTACCTCGCTCCCTCGTTCACACGTCTGTTTTATAGCAATAGAGACAGACATAAAACGTGCATTTACTGCTTGCTTACTTTCTTCCCTCCCCAGCTATCTTCCGGCCTCCACTGCAAAAGGAGCTAGCGTACCCTCCGCGAGCTGGCACACGCTCATCAAGTTAGATTGAATTTTACGACAACTTGTACTGTTGCAGTTCGAAATAGTCGGGCAAGCGGAGATTAAATTTTGCTGGGCCCACCTTTTCATCCACTGTAGTAGCCTCGACATTCTGGTCGACGGAAGAGAAAGCACAGCGCACAAACCACAAGCATTGCAAGTTCTGTTCGCACGATAGGCAAAAGAAAACCAAGGCAAGGCCTGGTTCTTTAGCACAATGTCCACACGCAAGCGCTCAGAGGTGAGACGCAGCTCATACTGGGCAGATCACCCGACGCCTCGGCGTCATTCCAGTGTTCGCCAAGAACGCCGCGTTGTTAGCGAGCGCCGCGGCGAACGGCGGAGTAGTAAATGGAGCAATCGCTTTAGCTCCATACTTGGCAACCGCCACCGCCCAGGCCCAGTTTCTATTGAATCCCTCACGGGCTGGGAAGCTCGTTACAGCATAGACGGCACTCTGTACTACTTTGAGGTTGAAACAGGCACCGTGTCATGGGAGAAGCCTGAGCAGTTGAAAACACAGCGTGAGAAGGACGAAGACGCGGCCGAGTGGGTTTGGGTCCCGCATCCCAAAAATGTATGGCAGCCTGCAAGAGTTAAGAGCCGTGAAAAAAGTGGCGAAGTCGTTGTCCGTCTCCTTGATAACCGCACTGTTCGCATTCCTCACATTCGGGTCATGAAAGGCAAGCTCACAGGTGGTGTCTCACAAAAGGTGCCTCTCTGGCCTCTGAAACGTGATGCTCTCGACCATATTGAGGCCGACCTTGTTGCCCTTCCTGCACTCGATGAAGGTATGATTCTTCATAATCTACGCATGCGCTACGAAAGCAATGAGATTTATACCTGGGTTGGCTCCAGTCGCACAGTACTTATCTCTGTCAATCCTTTTCAGGAACTGTCCTTGTACACAGACGATCAAATCAAGCTCCAGCGACTTGGTGCTCGCGCAGAAGGTCTTGGTGGCGGCCTCATGCCACATGTCTACGCTATTGCAAACGACTCGCTCGATTCTCTTCTCCTTGAAAACAAGTCACAAAGTATTCTCGTGAGTGGTGAATCCGGTGCTGGTAAGACCCACGCGACCAAGGCATGTCTTGATTTCCTCGCCAGTGTGGCAGGTAGTGATCAGGGTGGTAACGATGATGATCGCCGCTTCGCAATGATGGCTGCATCTTCTGGAATGGGCCCAGATCATAAGGTTGAGCAGAAGGTTCTGGTCGCTAACCCTGTTTTGGAAGCATTCGGCAACGCCAAGACCGTCCGCAACAATAATTCATCACGTTTCGGTAAGTGGATTGCTGTCTACTTTGACCGCCATACCAAGCTCATCAGTGGTGCTAGTATTACCAGTTTCCTTCTTGAGTCTTCTCGTGTGACAATTCTTGCAGAAAATGAGCGTAATTACCACATTTTCTATCAAATTCTCAGCAGCCAGGAAACCCGTGAGCGTTATATGCTGTACGACGAGCCTGACACTTATCACTACCTCAACCAAAGCAAATCCATCAAGGTCGGAAACATTGATGACGCCGCTGATTTTGAAGAGGTTGTCGACGCACTTGATGAGCTTGAGATCGAGGATGAAGAGCAAGAGTGGCTCTTCCGTACGGTCGCTGCCGTCCTTCACCTTGGTAACATTGACTTCTCAGATATCAAAATGCCCAACGGACAGCATGGCTGCAAGCTTACGGGTGACATTGGCCCAGCATCTGAATCTCCCGCTGGTGGCGATGAAGATGCACCAATTGACCGCGCTTCTTCCTTGGTTAATGGTGGCGATAGTGCTCCTTCCTATGTTGCATTGGCCCACGCAGCAGAACTACTGGAGATTGAAGATGCCGAACTCGAGCGTGTTCTTACACGCCGCACAATCACTGTCCGCGGGGAGGATTCAGTCATTCCACTCAAGGTACGCCAGGCTGTGCAAGCCCGTGACTCCCTTGCCAAGGCTATCTATTCTCGTCTCTTTGACTGGCTTGTAGCTCGCATTAACGAGTCATTTGGCGAGACCTCTGGTAAATTTATTGGCATCCTTGATGTCTTTGGATTTGAAATTTTCGAGCACAACTCATTTGAACAGCTTTGCATTAACTACGCAAACGAGCGTCTGCAAAAGCTCTTCAACCAGCACACATTCGGTGATGAAGAGGAGCTCTACGAGGTTGAACGCGTACAATACAAGCACATCGAGTTTGAGGATAACCAAATTGTTCTCGACCTCATTGCCAAGCGCCCCAATGGTATTCTCAACCTTCTCGATGACGAGTGCGTCGTTCCTGGTGGTACCGATGAGCGCTTCATCCACCGTATCGAAAGCGTACACGAGAAGAACCCACGCTTCCAGAGTATGGGCGGCGGTTCCTCGACCAACCGTGCGGTAGCGCGCGGCAAGGATGACCAGCTCGCCTTCTCCATCAAGCATTTTGCTGGCACAGTCATCTACGATGCTCGAGGATTTATGGCAAAGAACTCCGACACATTATACCAGGATCTTTACAACTTGTGTTCCAAATCTGAAGATGACCTTACCCGCACCCTGTTCCCCGTGCTTGATGAGGATGATCGTGTCAAGGTCCTTTCTCAATCTGCTCGATTTCGCTCCCAGCTGAACGAGCTCATGACGATCCTGCGTAAGACTGAGTGCCGTTACATCCGTTGTATCAAGCCGAATGATCAGCAGGAACCCAATAACTTTGAGGGCCGCAAGTGTCTTGAGCAGTTGCGTGCCTCTGGTGTTTTCGAAGCTGTAGAGATCCGCAAGACTGGTTACCCCTTTCGCCTCTTCCATGAGGATTTTGCCGCCAAGTACCGATGCATCAACGTTGGATTCGCATACCATTCTCGTGATCCCAAGGGTCTCTGCCGCGAGATTCTCGATGCCTCTCCGCAGGCATTTGCTGGTGTGCAAATTGGTGAGACTCGCGTACTCTTCCGCACTGAGGATCATAAAATGCTTGAGCTTCTGCGCAACCTCGCCTTGGCCCTTGTGGTACCTCGTATTCAGCTTATGATGCGCCTTGCTCTTGGTCGTCGTCTCCGCCGCAACTTGAAGAAGGCTGAAAAGACCCTCAAGGACGCGATGAATGAGGAAGAACCTGATCTTGTCGAGCTGGAAACCGCGATTGACGATGTACCCGATATCATGGGTAATGTAGGTGTCATCTATCGTGTCAATCCACCCTCGCTTGAGGCTGCTCGCCGTCTGCATGCTGGTCTAGAACAGTGGGAGTCGGTGGAAGAAGACCTTGAAGAGTTTGAGGATTGTGAGGATGCCAACGACTCCTCTTTCGACAAGTCCCGTGCCGAGTCCTTCATTGCCGCTGCTGATCGCTTACGCGAGGAGAAGTTCCCCATGACTGAACATCAGCAGGAACTCTACGACCATGTGAAGAAGCTTGTCTGTGGCGTAAGCATGGAGGAGGAGCTTGAAGAAATGGCAGAGGAAGCCCTCAAAGAGCCTACCCCAGAAAAGGTCATCTCTGTGGCACGCGAATCCGCCGGTTGGACCATGCCTCGCAACGTTGCGGTGGCTAAGATTCGTGAAAAGGCAAGCCAATACGAGTCCATCGAGTCCGACCTTCGAAAGGCTGTGGAAACTGTTGACCATGATGGTTTGCAAAAGGGCGTGGAGGAGGCTCTTTCGCTTGGTTTGGACAATGACCTCATTGAAGAAGCAAATGCTCTCTTGTCTTTGCCCGAGAAGAAGTTCGTGCAGCAAGAGTTGGAAGCAGCTAAGCGTGTCGGTGATCGCCGTCGCCGTATTCAACGTCAAATGCGCATTCGCGAAATTGAGTTAGCAGCTCACTTTAACAAGTTTCAAGACTTCTTTGCCAACGAACGTATTCGTGGCAACGTTTACCACGGAGTATGCGCTTCATCCTTTCGTTGGTTGCGCTGGAATTCGAGGTCTACAGAGCCATCGAATGTTCCGCTTGAGGAAATCGCCGACCATCACCGTGACAGTAGCTCGACTACAGTGACGCCAATGTCCGGTCGCCCCGTCGGCTCCACTGTTTCCCCTCGTTCTCGCCTCGGTATTCGTTTCTCAACAAATCTCGACAATAGCGTTCTATACACCAATGACCAAGACCTTATTGCTGACTCCATGCATGTATTCTCGTTGATCAAGACTTACATGGGTGACAACAGCAAAAAGTCTCAACATGACTATGTTGCTCGCAACAATGCTGGTTATGAGGTGGTTCGTATGGGTATGGATCCTGATGCCGATGATCTCCGTGATGAGATCTTTTGCCAGATTGTGCGCCAGCTGACGGAGAACCCAAACCCGGATTCTGTCAATGCTGGTGTAGATTTGCTCTGTGTGTGTATCACTGCATTCCAGCCTAGTGATGAGGTAATGGAAAACTTTCTCACTGTTTGGGTCCGTCTTCATCTTCCAGATGAAATCTATCGTACCTTTGTGTCTGTGATTCACGAATCTCGTTTTGATGAAGGTTTCGTAGATCGTGTTGACGAGCTCTTGGTCCTTGATCGTGTCGCCATAACTCGTGCTGAGCGACGCGAAAGCGTTATGATTCAGGAACCCATGCAACCCATCAAGAACGAAGACATTAGCAACTTTAGGGCTAAACACGTTCTCGGCAACTTGAGAAAACTCTTCAAAGCCTACGCGCCACCTTCTGGCAGTCGATTTTCCTTGCGTCAAGGATGGGAGCAAGACATTTGGCTCACTAACAGGGCGTTCGAAACTGCCGTGGATTTGGTGGTCCCAAGTGACTTCACTCTTGACTCCCTTCAGGGACTTGGTTCCCCAATTGCTACGCTTCCACGTAGCGGTGCATCTGGACTGCGTGCGACATTTGGCATGATTGGGTCCTCACTGAAGCAAATTCCGTCAATGTCAAAGATCCCTGTGAAGTGATTTTGTGATTATGACCGAGAACACTTTTAGATGTTGCTGAAACTTTCGCATCTTGTGCCATTATTTCACATCTGTGGTCTTCATGACTATTGCCGTCTCTGCCTCTGCAACTCACCTACTTGAAAATTATACTTTGTGACAATCAAAGGCCGCCGCTGTTGTTCTCTTGCGGCGTTTCCTTCCGAGTTATAGCTCAATCAAGCTTCATGTGCATCTACCCTTTCTATGTTTCTTCGTCTATTTCCACTTGACAGGTGCTGCGCTCCTTCAAAAAAAAATTAAAAAATATGTTTTTGTGTTGTTTGTCTCGTACTTTGATTCTATAAATCTCAATCCGGACCGGTCAATGTATTTTCTAGATGGCACATTCGATGATAGCATCGATAATAGCCACAACGTTGTATAGAAATGCTACTACTTGATCCGTTCCATGAGAGGATAACGGTTCCAAGTTCATAAATATCATGGTTACCAGAAAAGGGTCATGAAAGCAAAAAACTTTGAGCGTATGATATCTGAAGTTCATTTTTCTCTTTAGCTGAGTGAGGACCAGCGTTGAATATTTCACCCATTACATCAGGAACAATGTACCTAATTGTATATTGGCACGCATGACTTAAAACAAGGTTATTCTTTTCGGGAACACGAAAGAAACTTTAAAAGAAAACAACATTCAATCTTGTGCATCGTCCCCATAGAACGACAAAGTTAAAAAAAAAATCAACTAGCGTGCGTAGGCGGGGCATGCGGGGCGGCAAGTCTCCCAGGCCTGGTTAAAGGCGCTAACAATTTCCTTCGGCAAAGGTCCTTCATTTGTGGCATCAAGGTTTTCCTGGAGGTGATCTACAGAGCTTGCGCCAAGGATGACACCATCATTGAGACCACCGCGAAGATCTGAATGGTGCATGATCCAGCGCATAGAAGCAGATGTCATGGAGATGTCGTGGGACTCACAAGCTGCCATGATTACATCCAACGCTTTGAAGTATTCCGGCTTCCAGAAGCGGTCACGATACTTGATACCCCAGGCAGTCTCGCCAAAGCGACCACCCTTTGGAAACTGCACCAAAGACCTATGCTTACCCGTAAGAAAGCCACCAGCAAGTGGATTGTAAGCGTAAAAGCGGATACCAAGTTCCTTCAGAGCTGGCAGGAGTTCGCGTTCTACCTCACGTGTAATGGCGTTGTACATACCCTGGTACAACGTGGGCAAGACGTATCCACTTTCCTTACAAATGTAGTAAATTTGGACCACCTGCCAAGCACTGTAGTTGGAGAGTCCAAGTTCTCGGAACTTGCCTTCCTGGTAAAGTTCCTGCACCGCAGCAAGGGTAACCTCAATCTTGGTGTCATGGTCAGGCGCATGCAGATAAAACACATCCACGCACTCTACACGGAGAGCCTGTAAGCTAGCCTCGAGCTGAGCACGCACGCTTTCGGGCCGAAGGCTCTCGCCAGCTCCCTTAAACGGGTTTGCCTTAGTGGCTAGCATGTAGTTCTTGGCAATAATTGAGGATTGCGTAAAAACATCCGAAATAACAGCTTCGGTCTCACCATCTTGATACATACGGGCAGTATCAGCCTCAACTTTCCCTCCCGTGAGATGCTTGCGCACAGAGGGCGCTTTCATAAAGAGCTCAAACATTGACAGACTCTGACGGCGGTTCACGGGGCCACCCATGGTCATGGTTCCCAAAATTACTCTGAGCGGACGACCAGCATTCTTCGAAGGCTCAACGGGTGCTGCTGGGACCTCTGGGGCTGCGACAGGTGCTGGCGCAGGAGTAGTGTCACGCTTATCAGCAATTGCAGCAGAGGTCTCCTGAGTAGTTGATGGCGCTGTTTGGTTTGCATCAGCCGTAGAAGGGATAAGCTGGGCCATCAGACTGGTGAGATCGGCGAAGATGTCGTCCACAGGGCGATTCGTGTTGATGGTCCAGACTTGCTCGCGCTTGTCAAAGTAGTTGACGATGGGCATAGTGTCATCACGGAAGGTCACGAGACGCTTTTTGATGGTCTCAGCATTATCATCAACGCGGCCACTGCTCTTGCCACGGTCAAGAAGACGGTCGGTGATAACGTCCTCAGGGCAGTCAAAGAAGAGCACGCCGAGAACTTCAATGTTCGAAGCGGCGCTAGTTTCACGAATCCAGCCGTCAAGGTTGTCCTGGTTACGCGGGAAGCCGTCGATAAGGAAGCAGGGTGCTGGCTGAGCGTTCATGGCATTCATAAGCAACTTGACAGTAATCTCGATAGGGACGATCTTGCCTTCCTTAATGTATGCCTCGATGAGTGCTCCATCTTTGGAGTTTGGGTTGTTCCGCTCTTCACGAAGAAGGTCACCTGCAGAAAGGTGAGAAAAACCAAACTTCTCCGCAAGCTTAGTGCACTGTGTTCCCTTACCTGATCCAGGTGCGCCAAGAATAAAGAGCACCTTGCTAGTCTCAGAACCCTGTGTGGCGGCAGATGCTGTATCTTTGGAAGACGTAGTGACTCCAACAGGAGTCGAGGGCTGGCCAGATTTGGGCACATGGGAGATGGTAAAGGTCAAGGTCTTATTCGTGACCCAGGAGTAAGAGTTATCAAACTGAAGCCAAATGCATCCCTTCTCGGGCGATGTGGTCTTGCCCTTGTGGGCCTGAACCTCAGAGGAGATGCGGTCCTTTGCCACGAGGGTGAGTACATTTCCGTCAGGTCGCTCAAGGAGCACACAAAATGCAATGTCACCGCCCTCTGTGCGGAATGCCCAGTGTACTTCCTCGCCAGCTTCTACATTAAGGGAAACTTCATGCACAGCTCCAGCTTGAACTTCAACTGTTGTATGCGACATTTTCCCTTGTCCGAGTTTAGCTTGCTGCTCTACTTGGCCTCTATCTAGCTCTTCTTCAGGTTGAGATTGTTCGTTTGCAAGCTCCGTAACTTCTTGACTTTTCGACGTCGGTGTTCCACTAGCTATTTCCTCCCTCACTAAACCGTGCACGTGTGTATGAAGATCCGAGTGGCCTTCACTGTCTTCGGGCACTGCTTCTGTCTCCGACGTTGGTGTATCCTTCACGTCGCCGTTATCAGTGCCAACACGGCAATCGCGGCCCGATGAACGTAGTTCTCGGAGCTTTTCGTCGACCAGTGCTTGTCTACGGGCCTCAAGAGCGTCTTGCTCTGCCTGGACAGCCTCCTGCGCCTCCCGACGCGCTCGAGCCTGCCTACGCAGCTCCCGGATCGCGCCCCTCGGCATGGTCTGCTCGCCGACTCTCTTAATATCCCATCCTCATTACAAACAGAACAGAATCTTTTTCCTACGGTCGTTTAATTACTTACTACCACCCTGCTTATCCCCTACTACTTCTAGGTACGATTACTTCCAGGACTCCTAGGCACTACCTACTATCTACTGTACCTTCTCCTCGCTTCATATGAAGACATCGATCGAGCGTTAATCTTCTTCGGCTCTCAATATAAATTACATGGGATGGAGTTCTTGGCCTTTCCGGTTGTTCGCGCATGACAGACTATTGGGGATCCATCCGACTTGGAGATTCTAGATGTAGTTTTGATACACATGTAGCAACCAGGCGATTGTTTGGAGCAACTTGGAGAGTGATGCGGTGTAGAATTTTGGTTCTTCAAAGTGCTCAAAACACACAGGATTGCATTGAGGCGAGCACGGTGTGTCTGGGCAGTGGTGGTGGTTTGCCGACCGCGAGGCATTTCCTGACATAGGGAATGCATTTTCTTTAGCGTGATCAGTGGACTCTACCCTTGAAAGATATAAGAAGAAGTCATTGAATTTCAGCATATGAATACGTCTAACTTTTCATATTAATGCATGTAAAGTTGTTCTGCGAGCACGCTTTGTTTTGTCTCAGCACATAAGGTTGATTTTCGCATTGAAGATGTCATCACTGACCGCACAAAATCATTCTAACAAGCGAGTATTATTTGGGTGCGTCCATTCATGGCAGATCTTTCAAGCGGGGCTTACAAGTGAAGAGACTTAGAGGATCTTAACGTCTAGCTCGTGGTGCTGCTTCGCATATCAGAATTATCTGCAATGTATAGCGATCTCTAATTTTTAGTTTGGATTTTTGCTCAGCGACCCGTCTATCTATATTTCATAACCATCTTTTTGTAAAGAGAAGAAGAGCCCATCATTTCCTGCATTCATACTGTCCCAAGTTTTGGTGACATGAACAAATAACTTGCGTATAACGTTTTCTGGGGATTTAATGTTTCCATCTATAGAGCCATCAGAGGAGCTTTACAGGGTTCGGCCAAGCCCAAGTCGTCATTGGATCCGCGGCAGTGAACAACCATGGCCATCGTGTTCTCCAAACACGATAGGGACACATCGCCTCTTTCTACTTCCTGCACGTTAATTTTTATTCTGATGTCTATGGGGATATACTATAGTATCATATAGCATAAGATGTGATGCGATAGGATAAGAAAGTAATAAAGAAAGTAAAGCACGGCCTATGATTTATAGTACCTCGGCAATATAGAAAATAATCATTTCTATAGAAATAGGAAGGAAAGGTTAAAGGAACTGTGCTGCGAACTGAAAAACGGTTTGTTTATGCCGCCATTGAATTTTCTTCTTCATTTGTGCTACCAGTAGTGCGAGTTTCAAGCACTCCCCGTGCAGGGATTAATGGAGCTGTTTGGCAGAGTATCGATTATGCAATGGAGCACTACGAGTGCTGTTTGTAAATGAACCATGTCTTATTTATAAATAAAAACTTTATTTTATAAATGAAAGAAACGAAGAGAAGTAACACTTCAATAAATGTCATCTGAAAGACCAGAATGCTCGGCTGTCTCAATCTGGTAGAGCTGACGGGAAGCATACCCAGAGCAATACGGTGATAAGAGGCCGTTTGGACAATGTTTACCTCGACATATCTTCACAGATTGTTTGATCTCGTGCATTTCATCTGCAAGCGGATTCCACATCTTGAAATCACATGATAGCCTTAACAAACCTTTTCCTTTTCTTTTAAAATTAGATTAATTATAGAGAAGTGAATTTTTTAATATATATATTTTTATTTTATTTTTAATAAAGCAAACCAGCACAAAACAGGATTTGGCTAGAAAAACCAAAACCAAACCATATTGTGGGCACGCCATAGCCTGCCCGAGTTGCAAAACCTTCACTTCTGCACCTTAAACTATCTCACATGAATTTCCCGTACGCACTGCCAATCAAACTCTTGCTATAAATCCTCCCTATACTAGCGCACGTGAGGCACATCCGCAAAACCATGCGAGAGGGAGGGACGATGGGAATGGGGGCATTATGCACCTTTATGCCACCTTAATTTTCCAACGGCCGGAAACCGCTCACCTTATCCACCTTCACGCGCCGCGGTCCCTTGCTTTATTATTATTTCCTCGCCGCGGCGTGATTAACGTAATAACACAACAAGGGAAATGAGGGGGTTACCATGGATGTTTATGGCGTTGGGGGGCATATCGAAGGAGCCCTCTGTCTTCGTTTTCGGCCTGACAGGGTTCCTAAGGTACACCTATTGTAATCCATAGGAAGGCTGAGCCGAGGGATCTTGGAGGCGTTGAGCTGAGAACTCAGCGGGTATTGGCGATGATTGGCATTGACATTGACATTGTTGAGGCGTGCGGAGAAAAGTCTTCGTGGAGTCTTTTGATAGGCGCTGATGGCCATGACCTTCAGCTTCTTTGGCTGCCTTCTTCTGCCGCTGCGTTTATATCAGCTTTCGTGAACGGTTATTGCCTCGCTTCAGACATCTGTATTTATCCTTTTCCTTGTTTTCCTACTTCTTTCTATATTAAAAAATATATATAGTTTTTCCATTACTTGAAAGGATTGTTTTCTTTGCAAGACCTCCATTAAAAATTCCCTTCTCCCTGTAATTGCTATATAACACTGTTCGTGTTTAACTTCGTTAAATTCTTTTTGCCTCATGATATCATAGGCACTAGTGTTTTATCTATTCACCCACATAGCAATCTGTTGATTTTGTAATGTTTAAGATCAATAACTTGAAAACAATACGCACATAGCTTGAAGGGGGTTTGTAAAATCACCATGAGAGTAAACTAAATGATGGGAGGCTGATTTACCCTCTTTAAAACGCCAACATTCTAGGCCCTCGTAGCTCTAGCACGCGCACTTAAGCCCACGCGCCAGCAGAGCTAGCTGCCCATTCCCGACATCTACCATCCCTTCGAAAAACGACCGTCGATCTCTAAACGACATTGCCAGGGAGACTTTCTTTCTTTCTTTCTTTCTTTCTTTCTTTCTTTCTTTCTTTCTTTCTTTCTTTCTTTCTTTCTTTCTTTCTTTCTTTCTTGTTTTCTCATCAACTTGCTATATAGGTATGTCTTTATTAATTATATATAGGTCTTCAAGTTGCTCGTTCACCCTCATAGTGTTTCTAATTCCCTCTTTGCTTTTCTAAACAGTCACAGAAAGAAAGAAGAAGAAGAAAAGGATTATAGTCTTATATACAACAGAAAGGGCAGTTCTCTCCTCTCTTACTTCTATTTTTTATTTTCAGATTTTAAATAATATAAACAAACATTACCTCCGCTAACAGCCCCCCCCTACCCACCACATCTATCCCAAACGATAGCAATGCTGGTTAAAATACGGTGTCCTAAAATGAAATAATACACCGCACCCTGGAGCTCCTAGTGAGCTGGTAGTAGTGTATAGCTCTGGCCATCTCTCTTTCTTTTTTAAAATAGAGTTATAAGAAATGAAAATTCTTTCATTCTACTAGTTTCTCTTATTTTCCTAAAGAAAAGTTTTTTTGTTTTGTTTTTCTTTTGAATTCTAATTTGATGAATTATCATTCCTTTGATCAGTTTGTTGAGATTTAAAAACGAAGTTTTCAAAAACCAACTTAACTCAGGTCTGGCGCGTTGCGAGAGGCTGGGTCAGCTCTGCCTCCTCGACCGCAGCCCCCTAAGTGTGTCTGTCTCCTGATTTCTACTCGATCTTCTCTTTCTGTTCTTTCCAGGCTCTCTGCGTCTCTCACCGTCTCTTGTGCTGTCTCCATCCCCTCTCATCGACCCATCCCCATCCATCTCATTCGTCCATCCTCATCCATTCTTTCATCTATCCGCCACCCGTCGTGAAGGATATCCAACTGACTGAGGGCCAACTCTGATCAGAGCTGGACTCCTCAACACCGTGTGCTTAGCCACGGTGCTCAAAACGGCCGGAGTAGTTTGCAAGCTCACTTTCAAACCTTCGCATGCAACTCGCATCGGGCATGGCCATGGAGGCCACCTCTGTCTCTGCACGTTCACGAAGGCCTCGCGCCGCGGGCCCTGTTGGAAGCACGATTGTGGCTCCGCGATCTCCACTAGCTCTCAAACGCCCAGCACCTCTCTCGCTGCCGGTGGGTGGTCCTCTGGCAGCCCCTGCCTCGGATGCCTTGTTGGCGCCGGCATCGGCATCAACGGTGCTCAACTCCACCTCCACAGCAGCACAGAGCACTATGGGTCTTGGACTCTCACCAGAGGAGCAGGCTCGCGTTTCTAACTTCGCGGGGCTCGCTTTGGGTGACCCCGTTGCGGAGGTAAACCTCTTCGAAGTTTATATCGAGATCTTGGGCTGCATTGCGAGGTGGAAGAGGAACGGTGATGGCTCTGCTCCACTAGAACAACTGCGGCGCGAGTTCTCGTCTAAAGGACCCGAATACTTTGCCATGCGTCAGGATGCAGCGTCTAGGGCAGAGTGGACGCGCCTCGTAGCCCTCGTGGACGCAGCCAGGTGCCAGGTCTTTGGCGCAGATAATCTTTCTAACAGTAATGAGGGCAACAAAGATATCAGCAACGATCAGAAAGAAGTCAATAACAACAAGAGCAACACTACAGCTGTTTATGCGACCAGCGAAATTAGTGACAGCGCCAGCCGTGAACTGCAGGGTTTTGTGGGAGCAAATGGAAAAGGTATTGCAACTAACAAAGGCAAAAACGGCGCCAGAAACGCACAGGGCTCGAACGAAGCTGAAAGGGCATTCTTTGCGGTCTGGGATAGGTTCCGCGTGGGTGTGGAGGCCGTGCAAAAGATGCAGGACCCTGGAGATCTCAAGAAACTTATGGAAAGGAGCCTATGCGGACTGTTCTCGCCTAGAAACAAGGGTCATGCTAGCAAACTCTTAGCAAAGGCTCGCGATAAACACCAAATTCTCGCGGCAGCATCATCCATCTCAGCTATCGCAGCAAGCAAACTTGCAGCAGAGTACAGATCTGTGTCAGACACTATCCTTAAAAGTGGAAGTCATCTTCAGGTTGGTATTTCAGGAAAGTCCCCGCTCGTTAGGAAGCTTGTGGCGGACGGCTTCCGCACCGCAGGCTCCAACGGAAGCCTAGGAAACTCTGCCACGACTTCGTCGACAAACCAAGAAAATGCCCTAGGCGCAGGCAATCGCGAAACTCGCACATCAGGAGCCACAACACGCACACGAAGTCGTCAACGATCAGCAGCGCAAATAGCTGCAGAAGAAGCGGCTGGGGTTGTATCAAACGACATTCATGGGGCTGTTGCAACAAAGAATGCATCAAGAAACCTCATGGCCCTTGCGCATGGTGATCAAGGCTCAACATCAAGTGATGAGGACGCTCCTATCCTCGAAGAGCTCGACATTGACGCGAGCGAACGTGCTACTCTTGAGCTGCTCTCTAGCTTAGCGCAGTTCAAGTCCGGCAGGGTCCTGCTGACACCACGAAGGGCAGTGCTCACACCCCGCAGTACATTGACTATGGTGACTGCAAATCAAAACAAGGGTGACGCATTAGCAGTAGCAGCAGCCATGGCAGCTTCTGATGATGTTGCTGCTGCAAATGAGTCTACACTAGGTCAAACCAGGAGGAGACGCCGCGCAGCAGCTGCCGCACAAGCTATCAATGCAGAATCTCGCAATAGCAGTGAAACAGAATTGTCCGATGGAAATCATACCAAGACTGAAGATGCCGGCAGCGAAGGCTCTGTAACCATATGCTCTGTCTGCGCCAAAACCATTGAAGAGAAGGATTTTCCCGACGCTGTAGGATGTGATTTTAGCTGCTGCAGCAAGTGGTTTCACCGCCGCTGCGTTTCCTTCGAGGGTGGTGAGCACGTGCCACTTCCCGAACCGTGGTTTTGCCACGCGTGCATTGCACCAACCATCAAACACTTGGAGAAGGTCCACCAGCAGTCACGGTCCAAGGGGTCGCGCCGCTCCTTGACACACCTGCTCCCAAACGCTTATAGCGAAACTTTTGGCGCGCCAGACTTCGGATCCGGAGTTCATCATATGAACTATTTCAACCAGACAATTCCGGGTACAGGTGCAACTAATGATCCTGTTGCTGCTGCTACCGCCGCTGCCAATGCTGTTGAAGCGGCAGCTCAGGCGTCTACAGTGCAGCCACGGACAGGGAAAAGGAGATCAAGCATTTCTAGCAATCTCAGCAGCTCCTCGGCTCTCGCATCAGCGTCGGGACAAGGTCCCAAGCCGCGGTCTCCCAAACGCCGCAAGTATGAGTTCAAGAACGAGCTCGCTTTGAAACGCAACCCTCACCAGACGACTATTGTGGATCTTGTAGAACATGGATATTTAAAACCTGGGGATACAATCAGCGTGCCCTACCTTAACAAACATCGCTTTGAGGGCGTGATCAATAATGATGGTCTCATTGAGTTCGAAAATAACGTTTTCATCTCACCGCCGAGCTTTGCGCTGTACTGCAAGCGCAAAATCTACAAAAACAAGCAAAGCGATCGGGGCTGGACATCCTGCTTCCATGGCGATACACCACTCCTGCATTACCGAAACCAGTTCCTCAAGGTTGGCAAACCTACTTAATATAATCCCACCATCGTCCCTACAACCCCCTCATGGTGATAGGACTTTAGAATTTGCAGCAGCACTCGTGTCAATTACATACAATCATGAAACTGGTCCTGCCGCTACCGCTGCTGAGTGAACTGATGATAATGATGGAAAAGGTGTCTTGCATATTGATGATGGCTCCCGTTTGGTTTTACACTCTATTGCTTTGCATTTTGTCTGATTTACTATATAAACATACACATGATCTTTCACATGAGTTTTTCCGTCAGTTTGCTGTTCTTTCCTTCATCCGCATCTAGTTTTCCCTGCCTTTGGTTTGCAATAACGTTCGCTGGAGGCATAACCTTGTCTCAGTTGTCTAGAATTTTTTGATTTTCTTTTTTTAAATAAGCAAAATAAGCTGCGAGAAAATTCTATTTGACAGAAGGAGTGATGCTCTATTTCTTTCAAAGGAAACAATATTTGAATATTTGATTTGGTTTTTTAGATTCAAACAACATTTAGTTGGCAAAGAGAAAAACTAAATAACGATATCGACCTTATGCTGGCCAGGTTCTGTATAACGGAAAATGTAGTCCTGTTCGCCATCACTATCAAAAAGGACCGGTGAAGACAAGCGGAATCCTCGAATGCGATACACCTCAGGTTCGTTGTCATCATCTGGGTCAACAGAGACAAATTTCGAGTATGCATTTTTCACTTTCACAGAGCCAATCAAAACTTGTACACCAGGTTCAGCAAGGATAACCAGAGTTCCATCTAGCTCAACATTGCCATCAAATTGAACATCACCACCAATCACAAGAGTCGATTGTGCTGATATGCTTATCTGTTCGGGTTGCGAGAAGCGCGACCTTAACTGTGAGTACAGAGGACAAAAGCTTGGCATAAGCACAATATGCGCCCATTCAGGTTGCTCAAAGCCACCATATGTAGAAGAAAGGGGCGGCTCGACTTTACAACCAATGTCTCGAAGCATAAGAGCATTGCAGGCGTATATGGCGAGCTCAGTAGAGGTGCAGCTGGCGTCTGGAATTCCCTTCGTAGCCTTAGACGCTGCCTCTTTAAGGTTATTCTTTGCTGGTGCATACAAGCGATGCGTCAAACTAGGTGGACCGGAGATATAATCATTCTCGAGATCGCCAGCATCTTGAAATACAGTCACGCCAATTGAACCAGGGGCAGGGGGCTCACCCAGGTCCCGAAGTGTCAATGGATAGTCTTGCATCATGCATTCTAGGCGAGTCGGGGACTTAAATGTGGTACGAGAATCATCTGCATACTTGGGATTCACAAACTCTGGAATCGCTCCTCCTGTTTTGTTCAAAGTACTTACATACGGTTCCAGAGCAAAAATCAACTGATTCATGTTGCCTGGGAAAGCAGAGTATCCATCGGACCCATTTACGTCACCCTCATCTGGGCTAACTGTAGCACGCAACAAACTGTCGATATAGTTGTATTCAACATTAATGGTGATCTCATGACCATCTTCATGGCAAAGTCTCATTAGAGCACCAGCTGCAGCCTTGGCCTTGCGGGGAATAGCCACCGAGTTCACCTGATAGTCTCGCATGGCACTTATGCCCAAAGCTGCCGGCATTGTTCGAAAGGACAGCGGATTCGTATCTTGGAAAAACATTACCCATTCGCGGTCCTCGTCGAGCCATTTTTGAGCAAGACCAGTCTGATGGAGCAAAAGATGCACGTCACCATGCCCATGGGGCTTGGTGAGAAGCGTGTATGGATCATCACTCGCCTGTGAAAGATGCGGGGTGTCATCAGAAAGACAAGCGACCTTTTCCTGCTTCATAAGGTGAACTTGACTGGGGGAAAGACCAAAGTAAGACTCTGACTCAAGCAATGCCTCCGTTTGGGCATGTGTATCGTCCGAAGTCATGATTGCAAGAGGAACTGGTGATGAAGGGTCTTGCAGAGCAGCGATAAATTGACAGTATAGTCCGAGAAAGCTTGTGCCAGATGTCGTTTCACTTGGTAGCTCAACTTTGATTCCTGAGTAACCAAGCCGTTCACCAAGTCCTCCTGCCACGAGGACACAGGCGCTACGAGCAAAGGCATCTTTGCCTAAACTTTCGGCTTCGGCCCGCTCGGGGTTGCTGCCCTCAAAAGGAAATGTCACACACTCAGGAACTTTGGGTGTGTATCCCTCAAAAGGATTTTCCTCACGTTTGCTTTTGCCAAGAAGGTCTCTGGCACGTTGCACATACGCCGTGAGACCTCCTGGATAGTTTGCCTCAAGAGTTTCTAGTTGATCGAGGAGGCGCTTTTCATCAGGGTTTCGACCGTCGTTAGTCCACCCTTCAAATAGGTGTTCCTGGCCTTCGTCCTTGAGCTTTTCTACGAGCTCTGAAGTCATCCTCTCCCCCAAATCCTTCTCGACTGATGCAATTTGCTGCAGCTTGTTCTGCTACACACATGAAAATGATAAATCAAGAAGATCCTGTGCAAGAACAACTTTAAGTATATATGTAGAACATTCAGAACAATGTTCTGTTCTGATTTTTCCAAGGGAACCTTTCATTTACCTTGTTATTTCAATTTGATGCTATGGCCTCTTAATCCCTGGCTAATTTGCTCCAACATGTAATCATTTAAATTTTATATGGAGCTTCGCTAAAATTTAGTTACCTATCTAATCAACAAGATCTTACAGGCTGACTCATCAAACTATTCGTGTTTTTTTTCCTACGTGAGATTGATGTCCACAATCAAATAGACTTGCAAGGAAGCTCATTCATATACCTTTCTAGTTCGATTCTGACAATCAATATTCATCGACAAAAACATAAGCCAAAGAAACGATAGAGTAGAGCCGCTCGTACATTTCATGTTGTCAAACATGGTTCAACTTTCAAACTATTTAATGCAGGCATCCCTACTGACCTTGTTTAACTTACTTAAACCGCAAGACTAAGAAATCGACTTGAAGACAAAGTTGAAAACGAGATTTTATTCTCCGACCAAAGGCGGGTAAGTTGCCGGGAACCCCCCCTGGCATTGTAAAAGAATCCGTCTTTTTTCTGTTTTTTTCCAGATTAGAATACTAGCTACACTACATTAATTTTAAAGAAATATAGATCTTTTCATTTTTTGATATGCATATGTCAGATACGGATGGTTCTGCTGTCTATGCATGGCATGCGGTTTTCTGCGATCATTTCTCCTGTCGTATGCTATAAGCATTGAGACCATTCTCCCAGTTTACTTGGTTCCTTGAACATAAATATTCAATGCGTTACTTGAATAATCTACGTAAATCATGGGAAATTGCTCAGATCAAAGGCTTCTTCATTTGGGTGCCTAAAATGCATAATTTCGAATGTTTACGCGCGGTCGGCCCATTTTCTGCAAGATACTAATATTTACGAGTTTGTGCTTGTCAGGGACATGAAAATATGTATTACATGAGTAACTTTTAAAAGTGTACCTTGTAAGATGTGCGCGAGAGCAAATCTATCACTGTAGCTCCCTACAAAAATCATGAATAGGTTTGCTCATTTATTATTGTATTTCAAAGTTTATGTGAGCCTCACTTATACGTGTTCTCCACATTTGAAAAACATAAATTTCTGAACCATTCATATCAAACCATTGTAAGTAGAAGTGGAGTGTTCACGAGAGCATTCTTCAATATTTCTTGAGGATCAAAATGAGTTGCGCACGCCGCGGAAAGGTTTTAGCTAGGGGGTATGCAGATCGGCTCTGTCCTATTAATTATGTAAGTACGCCTGAGTGTGAGTGCTCGGGGTAAGCTACCGTAGTAGCTGGGGGGGCTCATCTATAAAAAGGGTTGCGCTTTCGGACAAGGAGAGGGGTTTATAATGAATAGTTGATATAGTAACTATATGAGTGTGGCATAGCTGGGGGGGTACCTTTGTGCCTAGGCAAAGGGACTGCAGAAGAAGAAGCGCTATCGAGACGACGGTGGCGTGAGCACTAACTCCTACACTGAGCAAAAACCGCAGGAGCACGGGTCGCTGCGCTGCAACCTTCGCCCAGCTCCAGCTCTGCAGACCCATTCTGCTCCGCGTGTTGTGATAATCTTCGCCTAGTGGTATCTATAGGTAGGTGTGTCGAGGTGGCACGAGGCTGCCAGCCTTTGTTTCATCCGGTCTCCATGTTGTCGTCTGTAGAACACCTCTCTGCGTCATCTTATTTCCAGTTGACCGTCTTGAGGCTAGCCTGTATTGCAATGGGCATTTCGGAGGATCTATGCGCATCGGGTGTTTGATAGAGATAGATGCTTAAAGCAAGAAAGCTGTATCTCAAAAATAGGTCCCATTATGTAGTAGCTACAAGCGGAGAGGTGTCGGTCGTTACTGCGACGGTGGTGTTGAGAATTGAAATCCTTCTCCTGAGGTTGGCTTCACCATTGGTATCATTGCAGGCGCCAGCAATGCTGTGGGATCCCATTTGAGGAAGAACATTGCTGGATTTGGCAAAGTTATGAAAGGTTCTTAGGATGTGCCAAGTTGACTAACATTGGAATCTATTGCTTAATGATACTCTGTGAGCATTTACTACTTTACGGAATACTGTTTCTTGGCACACATGACATTTAATCTCTGGATGGTTATGGACCTTGATACGTTTCCGTTGATCAATCGTGTATATATGGCAACATGCCTAACCCACGCTGGTGAACATTCAATGTGTGGATGGTTTAACGGGGTTTGGATTTATGGTTATACAGTTCATCAAACTTAGAACAATGATGTCTTGTCGCCTTCGATGGGTCCTCTTGGTGGCCCTTTTTGCCTTCGTCCAGTTCGCAAGTGCTGCTGACGTCTCGGATGAGGTTAGTGACACCTTAAATCGCAAGAGCAACCTCCGTGGTATGCTCGTCGAGGGCTTAACACAACAGGTTGGTTCCGAAAGTGATGAGCCGTACGGAACCTTCACCGAGGCCACTATCCGCTCTTTTGCGATGATTATTGTTTCTGAGCTTGGTGATGAGACCTTTATCATTGCGGCTATCATGGCCATGCGTCACCCGCGTGCTGTGATCCTTGCTGGTGCTCTTGGCGCCCTGTATGTGATGACTGTTCTGTCTGCCGCCATGGGCTTTGTGATGCCCAAGCTCATCAGCCCGGCACTCACCCACAAGATCGCCACCTTTATGTACTTCTTCTTTGGTTTCCGTCTTTTGTGGATTGGCTACCACGCTAACCACGACGATGCCGATGAGGAGATCGAGGAGGTGGAGAAGGCCCTCCGCTCCAACAAGAGCAAGTCTGGCTGGCGTGCTGCCCTTGGCAAGATCTTGACCCCTGTGTTCATTGAAGCATTCATTCTGACCTTTTTGGCTGAGTGGGGTGACCGCAGTCAGATTGCCACCATTACTCTTTCTGCTCACAACGATCCGATTGGTGTCACTATCGGAGCAATGGTTGGCCACAGTATCTGCACAGCCATTGCTGTCTTCGGAGGCCGTCTTATTGCTACCCAGATTAGCCAGCGTACCGTTGCCTTTGCTGGCAGCTTCACCTTTTTCATCTTCGCCTTCCTCAACCTTTCTTCTTAAAAAAGAGAAACTTTTGTTTTGGTAACCTCCCCCCCTTTTCCCTCCCTACTCTTGAATCGACTTCGGTTTTCAATAAACAAACTTCTAGCCTGAGCTACTTAGGTTTCTTGAAGAAAGAGGCTTTGGGAAATACTCCTCGAACAATTCTTTAAATTGAACAGACACCTGCATAACACACTGTGTGTGCTGCTAAAATTACAGGAGGGATCACGGATATCAATGTTCATACCCTTCTTTGGCATGGTAGGCTCTCTTTTTCAACTTAAAGGAATCCGAAAACATGAACCTGGGCATTTCCTAATATTCAGTTGTGCTCATCGCCATGCTCTCCTTTTCGTTCTAGAAGGTGAATTTAATTCTTTTCTCCTTGTTCGATCACCCAAGGGTTGCTTGTAACCCTTCATTTCTTTAATGACATCAACCAAGATTGTAGGAAAGGAACGATCTATCATCTTGTAGATTTAGTAATAGAGATCTTCGTTCCATTTGTGGCTTCTATTATCTTCTTTTTAAATGTTCCATACCGCCCTCGCTGCCAATATGATTTAACTCTTCTTACTACTTTTCCTTGCTGTAGTTGTGAACAATTATTCTTTGATCATCATCTGAAGCTCTCAAAATAGTCTCTAGGAAGTCAGCTTTAACGCATGTATGCTATCTAGGTCCGATCTACCATCTTTTAGGTTGTAGGGAGCATTTTTGGGAGAAAGTTCAGCGAAAAAAGTTGGTCGAATTGAATCAACTTGCAATCAATGCATTCACATATACTCACTGAAGGAAAAAGCCAATCAACAGCATCTAGCGCATCAGACAAAGCTCAAAAGTTGATTTACTGAAGTATAGAAAAATTATAGGAAAAGAGGAAATAAGGGGAGTCGGCGGGCTGGGCTGGGCTCGAATAGCTGTGAACATTAAGCGCGTGACCCGAAATGAGACGAAGCTTCGGGTCGCACAATCAAGACCGGATGATTGCAGGTGTTCGTGCAAGGGAATCGTGATAAGGTCGAGTGATAGGTTCGTCTTCACCAAAGAGGATGAAGATGTAAATTGTGATAGTGGTCGAGGAAACAGTGAACAGAGAAACCAAGATGAGAAAAAGCTTTCGCTCTCGCTACTGCTACCTCTGCCATGTATGGTGGCTCCGACAAAGCCATGGGCATGAGATGGTTGACCGCTAAGAATGCCGAGCAAGTAAGCGAAGAAGAATAAGACACCAAAACGGGTACTTCGCCTCTATTGCTCAAACACTCTTGCAAAAACTAGAATGCTAAGGAAGGTTGAGCAATGAAATGGTGTAGTGGATGATGAAGAAGTTGACGAGGAAGTAGTATACCTGTACCATCAATCTGATCGTTCGAACCATCGAAGCCATTCGTCACTCGTGTGCACGCAATAAAGTGTTGTTCTAAGAATTGTTAAAGAAGAGTCTCTTACGCGTTAGTCGCGGTCTCGGCAGCGGCAGCAGCGGCCATCTGCTTGCAAACTTGCTTGTGGCCGCCCTTCCAGTGCTTCACCTGGCACTCCCTGCTGCAGTATGACTGCTGCAAGCACTGGGCACAAACCTTTTTGGCAGGGTTTTCACAAGATGGCTCACAGCAGATCTCCTGAGGAAGTGCACGCACGGATCCAGTGCTGCGCTTCTTCTCCAGCTCGCTGATTTCCTTGGCCTCATCTACAGCGCTCTTCGCCTCTTCTGCCAAGCCATTTTTGGCCTCAGCCAGGCCATTCTTGGCATCTTCTTTGGCATCATTCACTGCCTCAGCCGCAGAGTCCAAACTCGAAGTGAGCGTAGCCTTAGCGCCAGCAACGGGCTCCATCAAGGCGGCATCTACATCTTGAGCAGTTTTGGCAGTGTCTGCAAACGCCTCTGCAGAAGGAACAGACTCCAGAGTCTTTGCGGACACAGCAGCTTCGAGGCTTCCATTGGCAGCTGTCTTGACAGGCTCTGCAATAGTCTCGACTTCACGGGCCGACTCTGCAGTCTCCTCAGTCACTTCGGCAACAGCGATCTTAGCATCCGCGGCAAGTGCCCCCGAAGTGGCCGCAGCAACAGCAGCAGCAGCTGCCGCCCCCGCGGCGGCGGCTGGCTGTGCATCAACAGCCTTAGAGGTTTCTTCCTTCTCTGAAGCACTCTCACCGGCCTCCGTGGCCTCCTTGTCCTCTTGGCCATTTTCTTCGGGCTTATCATCCTCTGCAGCAGCCTTATCGTCAGATTCCGTGACAACCTTGGCGTCCATGGCCTCGACTGCCTGGTCCTGAGCACCTTCAGCAGCTGCGGCAACAGCGACGGGGGCGGCAGCTACTGCTGCTGCTGCTGCTGCGCCAGACGCACCTTCTTCATCCTCGTCCTCGTCTTCGTTCGTGATGGTTTTCTCGTCGTCATCTTTTACTGCCACAGGAGCTGCCATCGGAGCGGCAATGGGAGTTGCGACGTTTGCATCTGCAGTCTCAGCAGGGCCTTCCTCGCTCTTGACAGCGTCGGCTTTGGCGCCATTCTCGATCTCGTTTTTAATTTCAGCCTCAACCTTAGTCTTGACCTCGTTGGCAGCGTTTTCGATATCGCTCTTGATGTCGTCTTTGTTGATGTTCTCAACAGCGTTCTGTGCAGCTTGAGCAGCGGCGACGGCCTCGTTAGCGGTGGGCGGTACGGAGGGCGTTCCGGAGGCTGCTGGCGCCGCTCCCAAGGCCTGCGAGACCTGAGGGAGTGCCTGTGCAGCCTGTGTTGCCGCTGCGGTGTTGGCGGTTGCCTTGGCAGGCTTCTTGGCCTCTTGCGAGCTCGCGCAGCCCATGATAGCCGAGCGAGAGCGAAATCAATCTAGTCTACCTCCAATGACCCACGGCCGGAGCCGACGACGCTAGCTAGCTACCTAGCTAGACGTGCCTTCTGAAGCTGCTTTCTGCCGATCTTCCTTGACGCCTGCTGGCCCGAGCCACAGACCTCCTCGCACCAGAGCCGAAGTTCTTCTCAGTCCTTTTCTGATCTGATTGCCTAATCGACGATCGATTTGATCGCTTCTTCGATCAATCACTCAATATTTTCTTTCATCAATCAAATATCGAAAGAAATTTTTAGTTACAATTTCTTTTCCTTGTCTTCACCGCTAGCCTCCACATACCCTTAACCCTAAGCCTCCCCGCTGATCATCCATTCATTCATTCATTCATTCATTCATTCATTCATTATCAAGAGCTTGTGATCAATCAATCTGGAGTACCTGCGCTCCTCCACGTATTGAGATCGCAGACCACGCTGCCTTCCGTGTCCTCCTGCAAATGCAAATGCAGGCAACCCTTTGGTCTCAGCCATCGCCCCGTGGACTTGTTCGTTTGGAAATTCCGGACGGAGGTCGTTCAACCTGGTTTTCTGTTTATTTGGCCATTTAGATTTTCACGTGGTTTTACATTGTTTTACATTCCAAGTTTTCATTGATTTAATCAATGAAGCACAAACAACTCAATTCGTGCGCAATCAGCCGCAAAAGGGGACACGGTCCTCGCTCGAAAGCCTCTTGATGCCTCCCAGTCTGCGCAGAGCCGACCTCGAGACCCGCGTCTTCTTCACTCGACAAGGTCTATCTATCTATTTCCACAGGGCTTTCGCTCGCTCAGAAATGTTCGAAGACCACATTCGAACTAAATCCGGCCCGCTTGTCCAAAATCGCCCTTCTATGGTTTCGGGTAGCCCTGCCCTAGCGTATTTTAATGCCCATGCGTACTTTAATGAGCGCCGCATACCCTACTGCAGAGGAGGCCGTCTACAAGTGAAGTAAACTGTATACTTCACTTGGGAGCGCGGCTATAAACCACTTGCGATGGGCGTATAACTCACTTGCGGCAGACCGAGTCGCGCGCCGCCCCCAGCTCAAGAAACCGATCCCCACTCGCTCACCGCAAACTGCTTTTCGAATGGTGCGGTGCACAAAGGCTCCAGCTGGGCGCTCGTGCGTCGCTGGCGAGGGCCGAGGCGAGCTTGCATGCGTCTCGCCAGGCAGCCAGCCTCTCGCGCCGGAGAGGCGTAAGGCGCGCCTGGAGGCGGCCCAAAGGAGCTCAGGAGACAGCGAGATTGATGGAAACGAAGGAGGGGAAGAACTAAGAGGGAACCAACGGGGAACGAGAACGAAGGGCACGTTCTCGGGTGCACATGTGACCGTTACGGAAGGAGAACTTGCAGGAATTGTGGCACAAACACGATTGGAGCAGAGTTCATCTGAGCAGTATAACGTAGCACTTGAGTGGAAATGAGTATAGGTGTAGGGTTGATAGCGCGTATTGTGAAAGACTGCATCTTGTGGTGGCGGAAGTATGTGTGTATAGAGGCATGGAGAGCTTGGAAGCAAGCAACAATTTAAAGCTCATTGGTTCATTAACTTGATGGATACTTTTAGTAAGCGGCTGGCCTCAAGGGGGTTGCAGGGGGGGGAAGAATGGTTGTGTGTACCTGACAAGGGGATTCACAGTGTGAATGCTAAGAAGAAAAGGTCCGTTGGTTCGGCCACTCAGGCTAGCCCTTTCATAGGTGCAAACCCCATCATGAGCTGAGGAACGCGGTAGTACAGACTCGAAACTGTCAACAAGGTTATTGTTCAATCTACGATTTGTTACTAAACAGATATGTTAAATTAAGTCATAGTAGTCCTTGAGAGGACTCTTGTACCGCACAAACGTCGACCTGAAGCGATTAAAACGGGATAGCAAACTTTGTGGCATGAGGTTTTGCTTGCACAGAGTGGAAAAGTTTCCAGACGCTAGGCAGTCGTTAGATCTGAGTCGCCCTTAGGATATCCCGCGAAATAGTAAGTATACTGCAGCGTACAAACGACCCAAGAGGTTTGGAGGAGCAAAGCTACATTGTAGACAAATGAGGGAGTGCGACCTTTCTACGTGGGCAGCAATGCGCTTGAGTGGAAAGAACTCTGCTGACGGAGGAGAGGATAACCCAATCGAAATGGTTTGCTTGCTTGAACGCAACGACCCGGTTTGCATCTTCTTACAAAACCAGCTGCGACAAGTTCAAGAAGAGGCACAATTGACACAAGTCACAACAATATTGGAGGATGATTTCTTAGAATGTGATCAGCAACTCCTACAAGAGCTTGGCGCTTGCGCTTTCCCAACTACTCTCCTTCTTTGCAAAGGCAAACCTGTAAGAGTTTTGCGGCAAGGGTATAGAGAATCCAAAGCTATTGTTGGTCCAGTAAGTACGAATGATCTTGTGGATTTCATTCGGCATGCACGTGAAAAGCTTGTATATTCTTCTAGTGATTTTGAAACAATGCTCACAGAAGCAATCCCATTGTCTTTTTGAAATATCTCGAGAATTTATTTGTACAAATTAGATCATAGGCATTCTAGCTCTTTTTGTTGCTCTGTAGTTGGAACAACCAAACACAATTTATGACTCTTAACAGAATATTACTATTTAAGTTAGATCGCTGTAGCTCGTCTATCGTAGCATGGACTTTAGCCTTTACGAATGATTTGACTCCTCTAGCTGTGGGTGCAACATAAAAGGCTTCGCATGGAATAGATTGGTTAGCCAAATGTATTTGGTCCTGGTGTGTTTCTTTTACGTCCTTTTTTATCCTCGTTATCGGCATAATGTTTTCCCCTGATTGGATGTTTTCGCTCCTCCAACCTAACCGATAGGAATATGCAAGAGCAACATTGACAAACCTAATACAAAGAACTCAAAAAATGTTTCCTTCCAATCTTTTTTCCGCTATGCAATATTCATCGCCAAAGACGTCTATTCTTCTCAAATAGAAACACGAAAACAACGGTGGGTGATTTACAAAAGGGCGACTAAACCTTACAGTTTTAAATTTTGTGTATCGTTTGCGTTCCTTTTATGCATTCCTAGAATACTAGTTCTATCTCAGAGCGAGATGCCTCACACTTCAGTCCTTATCAACCTCTTTTGGCTTGGGTTCTCATGGTAGAGATCGGTATATACTAAAGAATGCCAAGGCCTGCATAAAGTGGATGCCGCAAAGCGATCTGGACTTATAGACCTAGAACTAGATAAGAAAAGACAGCTACAATTGTACTATATATATATGTCCGTTGTGTACAAGGTGGTGATTCTTTCGTATCTACACACGGTAGGTTTCGTTGTACCTTTTTTAAAAAAATGATCCAGCAAAAATCCGTTACATACCAGAACATGGAAACTAGGGGTAGCAAGATGTGTGGGTGAGGTGAACGTCCTTGAAAAGTTTTTAGCCTGCGGTAAATTTTTGACAAAAACTTAAGTCATGATACCTATTGCAAATACAGAATAATACTACAATTAGCCAAGGCGTTCACGGACAAGTACGTACTTTCAGCGTGAGATTGTTTAAATATTAAAGACGAACTCAGCTGCGGAGTGTAGGAACAAAACGTTGACCTATTTGAGTAGCAGCAAATTGGAAGAAGGTAGATGGAAAGCTGGATCCGCTAGTAGGCTTGCTTTTACTATTATAATAGATCTTGAGTTACAGGGAAAGACATTCTTAAACATCTTTGCGTCCCTAGGTCAATCAAGCCAGACGAAGGCAGTATAAAAGGTAGGTTATAATGGAGCTCTAGAATCAAAGAATCTATTAGCTGGAAAATTTAAACAGTCGGCAAAATACTTTCAAACCTCGAGCAGCAGTACGGATCAAACTTACAATCCTGCCGGGGCCTCGACAACTACTGATGTCTAGCCTGTGCAATTCTATTGGGGTTTAGGCAGTACAACTCTATTGAGGTCTAGACAGTACAATTTTATTGAGGTCTAGGCAGTACAACTTGGATTTAGAACGAAATCAATACACTCCTGCTGGATATCTCGCCATCGTGCTGGCTTTGATTATTTCAAAATAGTTTTTAAACCCAGACTTTATTCAGTTTTTCCATAGATTTTGGTGAAGCGGGTATGCATATTTGATCGTCTTGCAGCCACAAAGCTCAATAGATATTTGTACGCTCGCTCCTCATGAAGGCCATTCATCCTAACGAGGCGAATGACAATGTGCAAGTAATTGATGCGGTTCCAGTAGAGAATGTTCTGATTGGGCGACCTACTGCATACATAGACCCAAATAATGTTGCAAGTTCGCCTCAAGTAGCTGGCGTCCAATATCACGATTGTCCTCAAAATGGCCAAGTTGCTGGCGTTATCATCAAAGAAAACTATTGTGGGCCAATCACATGCCTGTTTGCTTTGTTTATATGCCCATTTGTTTGCTGCTGCCCATGTGATCAGCGAATGGTATTTATTGATCAAAATGGAACACGGACACTTCTTTAAGCGATGTCCATACATGAATCAATAACGTTGTCTAACTTACCCTAGCTCGAAGTATTATTGCCATCTAATTTTTGTATAGTCATGCTGATTTGGTACGCGAAAAGCAAGTGAATTTTCTGAAAAAGAGAGCTGTCAAAATTGTTTTATTGCCCCTGTAGAGTAAGAATCCTCAAGGAGACACTTCTTGATCACACTAAAGGCATGGAAACTTATTTTTATAAGAATTTAAGGCAAACAGGGCTTGCTGATGTCTTCGATTACCGCAACAGAGCAAAGCCCTGGTTGACCTTGATCTTAATCAAATGCGAGCAGCAGCTTTCCAGTAGTTTTACCAGACTCGATAAACTTGTGGGCTTGCCCAGCTTCCTTAAAAGGGAAGACCTTCTGTACGTTGACCTTGAGCTTGCCTTCTTTGTACCAGTTAACAAGGTCGCTCATGCCTCGTTGGTAGTCCTCGTGAGTCTTAATGTATCCATACAGGCTGGGGCGGGTCAAAAAGATGCACCCGTTGGAGGTAAGGTCTAGAGGATCAATGGGCGGGGTAGTACCGCTGGAGTTTCCGAAGATGACAAGCATACCGCGGCTGCGAATACACTTCATAGACATCTGGTAGGTCGACTTACCAACGCCATCGTAGACAACGTGAACTCCCTCACCTCCGGTAGCCTCCTTGACACGTTTAATCATCTCTTCGTGGTCAAGTTCATCGTAAGGAAGCACAAGGTCGCATCCGGCGTTCTTGGCAATATCCACCTTGGCCTTGCTACATGTACCAATTACAGTCTCGGCGCCGAGCAGCTTGGCAATTTGGACAAGCAGCTGGCCCGTGCCACCCGCGGCAGCGTGAATTAAACAGGTCTTTCCCTTACCCAACGGGTAGGTGTCCATTGCAAGATAGTGTGCAGTCAGTCCTTGGATGCTCAAGGTGAGCAAATCCTCAAGAGGCACATCTTCGGGCACTGCACTGACCGTATTAATGTTTGCCGCCGCGTATTCAGCATAGGTGGGGTGACCCATATAAACCACGGTATCTCCGATACGGCACATATCATCCGTGACCTCTTCTCCTTTGCCAACCACCTCCCCAGCGCCCTCCTGGCCAAGTCCAGTGGGCAAAGGCTTGGGGTACAGCCCTGAGCGAAAGTAGGTATCAATGAAGTTTACGCCACAGTACTTGTTGCGAACGAGCACCTCGCGAGGTCCGAGAGGTTTAGACTTTCCTGGTACATCAATGTCATCTCTCACAAATTTGCCGAGGTCTTCGGCGTTTTCCACAGGCTTATCAAGCAGGACTGCGGTCATCTTGTCCGGCACGTTGTCCGCCAGTCGAGCTGCCATTGTGCCTGCTGATCTCCTTGCCACAAACTTACTAGCTGTACGTACCCAGTGGTTCTGCTGCTGAGCTGCACAGACCAGATTAGATTTGTATGTTAGAGTTCCTGCTCTGCTCGCGATCCTGGTGGCCTGCATGATTTAGAAAGCTTCAATTTCGGCAAAGCTTTGCTTGAAGTCGATTGATTTAGAAGTATGTAACTTTCAGTGTATCTTTGACATGATGCAAACTTTGGACGTGGCTATGAACCTTAAGCATATCTATAGCACCCCCTAGTCACTAAAAGGATCATTTTTCTTCTTCTTCTTTTCATAGCACCTTGGACTATCTCGTAATAATACTTCATACAATATATACTGGTAGTCAACTCGACACTCTCGTTCTTTTCTTCTTCTTTTTAACCTCTGAGAATTTTAGAAAACGAGGTCGACCTCTACTTTTACAGCTTTGCAACCATCCACAAATCAGCCCGAGTCCTGCATACCTCCTGTATGTCGCTCTTGGCTCGAAGTACACTGCCTACTGCCAATTCTGCTCTATGGGCGCTTGCTGCCTCCAGGTTTCGCCAGGCAGAACAATGTCGCAAGCTCGCTCTTCAAAGATCGAGCTGCACACTAGCTAGCTAGGTAGCTGCTGCATTAGACGGGGTAATTTGGGATAGGACTTTAACTCTACTTCAAGTATCCCTCCTCTTTTGATAGAAGTGGTGAGCGTTGAGACACACTACACCCCTAGTGGTATGTAAGGATCACCAAGCGCATTCAGAGATTGATCCGTCGGACCGTAACTCGGGCGTTCCTGATGGTTTCCACGGAGCGGTCATAGCCTGGGATACAAGTGGCAAATATCCTTTGGTGTGCTCCCTATATTACTAGAAACCTTATCTTGAGGCTTGGGAGGACTGAACCGCTGACTCCTCCACGACGCTGCGCGTTGATGCTTTATGGTATAATTTGAGTGTATTGACATACAGACCAACACAAGTATGGACAAGGAGCCACTTCATGACAGTTTGGCGAGACTCAGAGGAGGCTCTGTGACTTCGTGCCATTATCCGCGTTTCCTTTGTGGAGCCTTACTAGTCTAAATATGTTTCACGGCACATCTCGATATTCTAAACACTCAATTTCCCTCAGCTCAAACTCAAAGTGTTTCGCAATATGCCATCCTGCCTTGATGATCTGGTCCAAGAAATGATGCAGTGAACCTCCGAACAGCGTGCACTCAGCCTACTTTGAACCCGAGCATGAAGAAGCCAGGCAGCTCTGACCTGGAGATCAGGTTTGTATGAGCGGTTACGCAGATACCTTATCAGGGCTGTGAGAGAGTACAGGATTAAAGGGGTCCATTACTCTCAGTTACATAAGAATGATTGAGACCTCGGTCAGAAGAAATGATGTATGCCCAAGCCCTTTCGCGAAGGTGGTCTGGTTTAATCACACATGCTAAATCTCTGTCTCAATCAGCATTCTCCACGAATATGTTGGACTTTCTCTATCTTGTTTACGTATATCCGCAAAGATCCCTGAGTAGGATGGTAAAGTATTCTGATTCTGCTTAGGCTAGCAAGTCCTTCATATCTACAGACGTGTTGTAAAAAAGACTATCTCGTCCGAAAAAAAAAAAAATGTTCATTTGGCGTTCGCGTTTTTTACAACAACAAGTTGCCTTAGCAACGCACACAGCGCGAATCATGATTCAGGCTTGAAATTTGCTTATCCGTAAGTAATCGGAGAAAGTCACATGGAACAAGAAAATATGGCTCAGATGTTGTTGATTTAAAAATCAAACCTAAATCTTTGAAATGCCAGTCTGCAACGCTTAAATTTCTCGCTCGTTACTTTTCTCACAGTTTCGTTGTGTTTGTTATCTCACAAGAATTGAAGTGTCAACTAAAAGCAATAGTAAACGCAGCGCAGAGAGAAATATAGGATTGCGATCATGTGAAAGAAATAAGCTTGTTGCAACAACTAGGCAACTTGCTCAAGACTAAATACTCATTCATTACGTCTGACCAGTGAGAGTTTCTCAGCGGGAAGGACGTTTTTTGACTTGACTCTTTGCCCCCAAAAATAGGATTACCAGCCTGAGGAGAAAGAAGCCTCTGGCTAGAGAAGGCTTGCTCCTCTTATTACTCCTTATTCTCGTACAACGTACCGGGAACAGCAAATCTCGGAGGAGGGGCCAAATTCCGAATATATAAAGGGAGAGATTTGGCACGTATTTTTGTGCTCGCTGTTTTCATAACGACTGATCGTCATTTGCAAACTGCAAGCCATACTTGACTAAAAACTAGAATTTCAGTCGTGCACTGACGAATAGAAATCGACATCTCATGATGGATTAGAAAGAAATGATGTATCTTCAAAAGACAGGATATGTTAATAAAATGTGATCAATGAGAATAAGGAGATACGTAACAACTGGAAAACTCGGACTGGGCAACACATACTGCTTGCATAGGCTGTCTAAATGCACGAACGGCAGCGACTCAAAACTTTATCACATTTTATCCAATACTAGTAGTTTGCCTCGGCTAGAGTAGGTCTCTACCCTCTTTCGAATTGGAAGAACTCAGCCACCAGTAAAGGATCTCAGCTGGCAAAGCGCTAACTTTAACAAATCAAGATTCGAGATTATAAAAAAACTTAGAACGGCGGTGGGGCACGTATTATCTGATTATACAACATATAAAGTTCCTAGTTATAGTAGCAGGTAGGTATACCTAGTTTCTATATGTTTCTCAGGTTAGAGGTTAAGTATTCACAACAGACAGCCAGCCATCAGTCGTTATAAAACCCAAGTGAATGCACATCGTATGCAATTGAACAGCAATGATGCATGGCGAACAGGGATCATGATAATCAGAACCTTTCTTCTAAATTGGCACAATTCACTTTAGCTGGCACCCTGCGAGAGAGGGAACTGCATGTGCATTCACTTTCGTCTACCCAGATAGTACCAGCACTACTCACTTTCTTTTCTAATGTGCACGCGCCTAATCTGATGTGGGCTTGAAAAATCGCCATGAAGAATGGTACGTGCGCCATCTCCATGCACTTAGAGAGTAGCAATTTTGAAACAGTTAATCTAAGATGCACTTTATCACGACAGGTTATTAAACACTTTAATTGGTACAGTAAACTCAACTTAAAGCACGACACTGAGCAAGCGATGCTAGAAAATGGGTCCTGGGCTAGTCGAACTACGAACCTGCCGTTAGCACTCAAGAGGGAAAGTACCACAAAGTACATCTTGACTCACTTCGCAGCACCCATAAAAGCTAGGCCTATAACAATTTCTTCTTTGGGCCATATAGTTCATGTACGTGAGTACTTTCGTCCCTAGTAGGCCTACTACTTAACATTTTTTCTTTTTTGCACGAGCTAATGTTTTACTTAGTAAGTAGCAAGGCTCAATCTTAGAGCACTCTTAGACTTGCTTGCTTACCTGCCTACTTAGTAATCTACAATGGCGATAAAAAACTAAATCAAAATTTGAGAACTTGGCCGTAGTAGGAACCTAGTATTTTGAGGCTTGTATGAAAACAACCGGAACAACTTCACAAATGAGTGAGGCGTGTGCTTCCATGAATGCGTACGCCTGATTGGAGTTGGCAGTTTAAAGAGTCTTCCATGTTGAGAGCATTGCAGCTGGAATTCTATTTTAGGGGTACTTTCGACGAAAGTGCACGCCATTCCACTTGTCAATCTGTACTGAGTTCATTCTTTTTTAATTAACTAGGGTGAAAACTCAAGCCAAAGCAATTTCTCACTCTCTTCCCTCTCCAGTGACTCAGATAATGATTAGACAGTGGAGATATCGACAATGTTTTAGGAGAGCATTCGAATCTGATCAACGTCGTCATGAGTATGCAGATGCGTGCGCCCTATTGGCAAGTTGTCTTTGCAACTCCGACATCAGAATAACAATTAATGGTTAATTTTTCATGTTAAAAGAATAGTACGCTTACCTAATAAGCAAGGAGCATGACTGCTAGGAGTGGGCAGCTTCCTTCCTTCTTTGTAGGTACCTTTTCTTCGGGAACCGCGTTCAAACCCTTTGCTGATACTAATATCCCTCTTTGACAGCTTCAACAGAAAAGCTCTCCAAACGAACGTCGAGTCAGCAGGCTAAATCTCAGGTACGCTGGAGCGTAGTAGAGCTTATCAAGTCGCCAGGTCTAGATTTGGAAGGGCCTTGCTTGAAACTCTGCAAAGAAGCGCCACAGGAGAACTTCTCGGCAACATGAAGATGACATAGAACTTGACACTGCCGATGAACAAGCTGGCTCTTGCGGTGTGTACCTACCTCCCTATAAGTACTTTCTTTCAATTAATAAAAGATCTTGGGCTAAAAGTGTCTTTTCGTTCTCGCGTCAGAGGACACGAAGGTACAGTTCCATCCGTTCGTGCTGAGGAATCGGTGTCAAGAGAGCAATTGGGATGGTGGCAAGAGGGGCGTGGGAATCAGGAGGCCAATTGTGCTCATGATGGTTGACTTCATGCCGTTTGGAATGAAGTTTATAAAGTTAAGGCCTGCCGTCATCACAGAAGAAGCGAGTCCCAAAAGCCCAAACCAATTTATATATTTTTTTAACATAAATTTAAACATAAATGTAATATTATATATATTAAGACTACCTATATTCAATCGTGCTGGAAAGTTGGTACTACTACCAGGCGTATAAATATCTTACGACTTTCCATGTAGCTGGAAAGTAGTATATTGAGCCAACTTCTACTACTAGAGTAACTAAGGAGAAGAAATCCCAGAAGCAAAAAGGTACAATAACAAATGTCTGAAGGAGGCGACCACGTTCGTCTTGAAAGCAAAACCCAAACTATCAGTGTGGAGAACAGTTCACAACCAAGACACGCATATCAAGATAATGGATGGAAAGGGCGATCTTCAAGCGGCCCAGCCTGTCATGGTGGACCCCCGCGTAGCTTCGCGCGGCGGCGCTCCTGGTGGATATTACAGCAATGAAAGCTACTGTGGTATAATTACAACTCTTCTCGGAATCTTTCTTTGTTGTCCTTGTGTTGTTTGCTGCCCTTGTGATAATCACGAGGTTTATGTTGAACCCAGCGGACGCAAGATTATTCTGTAATTGCACGACACATCAAGTTCTTGTTTATATAAGGCGATGCATGTATTGCAAGATAGTTTCAAGAATTAATGGTGTTGTGCATCTGCTCTTATCCCTACTTAGCTAATTTTAGGAATCATTTTGCAACGTTTTGTGAATTTAGACAACCGGTTCGCCAACGACTACAACTAACATGTATTGGGTAAAGTAAGCAAACTACTTTATATCAATTTTACCCTGGAATTTACATGGTTCTTCTTGCTTAAAGTATATCAGACCACGTCTTGGGCATTTACTATAAGAATATCTTCCTATTTAGCTCAACCTAGCCACATGACCAATATGCAACTAAACCCTTGAGATTTAATGTAAACCTATGCGTACACGGATAAATATAAAATATAGGGGAAGTCTACACAGCCTTGTAATTCTCTGCAGTGGAGCACAAGCATGTATGTAAGCATTTGCCTTCAAAATTGGATATCACTTTTTATTCTTGGTTCACCCAATGTGCTTCATCCTGAGTCACATACACTGACCCAATTTGCTGCTGAACAGTTAAGAGCATACTTTGTGCACACGGTGGGTTGAACTCACAAGCACAGATTTGTGGATTATGTTGACGCACGAGGGTATCTGAAAGCGGGAAAAAACTTTGGTACCATACCAACCATGTTGTCAAACAAGGAGTAAACACACTGGGACACAGAACAATATGTGAAAATGCAGGAAGATATTCGAATTCATTGGACCACGTTTTCCTATCCTAGTCTCTCTTAGTTTGCATTGGATAACGACAAGAAACCATGTTGTTCTAAGCAATGAGGGATCTAAGGAATTTCTCGTGCGCTAAAAGAATTGGAAAGAACAGTTTGTTTTTAAAATATAATATTGTCGAACCTTTAGCAATTGACTTGTTATGCAGGGCTACATCGAAACCCTTTAAGTTCAAGTGCATACGCGCTCAATTCAACATCTGTTTCCGCTCTGCTTAAGAGAACTTTTCTCAATCGTGCCCGGTCTAACTCATTTGAAAAAGCAAGCTTGTGATAGTCCTAGCGAACGAGGTCTCAACGGATCTGTATACAGGGGACAACGAGCTTATCTGACATATCGCTGCCTCCTGCACAACCTTTATAAATATCTGCAAGAATGCATTGACAACATATATCTCAATATAGCAACATAAACACTCAGCTGTTATATTAAAATAAAAAGTCTATATGTCTATAAATACATATGACTACAAAGAACACAAACTATTGAACGACCAGTAGGACAGCAAAGGAATCTCACACGAAATAAATGTCTTTTGAAGTTCGCAAAAGCGCGTGTACAGTCTTCCTGAAGATTATTACTATGTATCGTTCACATCTGGGGGTATTCCTTCGTAAAAACGCATGCACATTCTCTGCTATACGTATGTAAAAATTCAAGTTTAGCTGAAAAACATCCTCTAATTTCACCTAGTTCAACTAGATGTTACTTCCTTGCAAAGAAATGCTTTGTGAAGCATTTTATGATATGTTCCGTTTAAGTGAAATTTAGTTGCTCTGAATGATGTTAATGAAAACACAACCCACGAGGAGTCCCCGCACAGTAACGCCCCCACTTTTGATTCCTGAGCTATTACCCGATCTTAGAGATTCATCCTTATTCAGGCCCTGCCAACGTATCTTGTTCTCCAACATGTAAAATTCAATACTCTTCTTACTTATCCTTGTCACTTCAAAAAGTATGTGTGTTAGGAACCTAGGAAACTAGCGAATTTGAGCTGAGGTTTTGATGTTTAGCTCCCAATTTTCTAGGGGTCCTTGATAGTTTAAATAGGGTGGGTCAAACACGCTCAGGAAGGGGAGCTATTGTCAATCAAGAATGACCGTAAAAGCAAACCCATAATCAGGACACACAGAAATGAAAAGGGAGAACATCCCACCCTCCCTGCCGACCCCATCCCTCTGATATCAACTTTACCACCGAGAAGACTCATTTACGCACCCGCAGGGTAGTCTAATACTTGAGTCATGGTTTTAGATTACAAATTAAATAGTAGCAACCATGAAAATGAAAAGCTGCTCTCAAAAAATAAAGGATAAAAGCTCTTTAAACTACGATGAGAACATTCAACGAGCAACCCTTTGTATCGAGGCACAGTTGAGGATAATTGAGTTGTTTGATACCGAGAGTAAGTAGCTAATTTACTAAGTTCAGGCAGATCGGCTGCTTCAACAAGGTCTAACATGTCATAACAAAGAAAAAAGGAAAGTAACGGAATATTATACACCAATCTTACATGCTTCGAGTCGGTTTGGCAGAAATGACAGCTATGTATGGAAGTCTGGAAGGAGAGCGCGGTGGTCGGTTGATCTTCTAGTGAATCTACGTAGCATTCTAGCGTTGCAAGGCATGGAGCAAGAATGCCTATTTGAATCAGTTATAATCTGAATTCCAAGATGAAATGAAATGTTTAGATGCCTACTCCCAAACCAGCTTCGCGTAGAGGGCAGATGTAGTTGTAGATTATATAAATGGGTTAGTAAAGTGGAGTTTCAAGCACCATATCCGAACCAGAAGCAATTGGAGCTAAATTTTGAGTTCAACGGGTTTTCACATATATACTAAGCAGTTAAAGTCAACGCGGACACTTTATTTAAGATTGTCTGCCTCGTGCTACTTTCTTGGTCAGTCGTGCATGATAAGAGATTAAAGATGAGCCATCAGAATATGATCATCAAAACCCAATTAAAGTCGTCTTGGCCTAAAGTCTTTCAGGAAATTTGTGTCGCCCTATTTGTGAAGAATGAATCAAAACGGAGCCCCGGTGATGCAAGCAACACCCCAGCCCCAAACGGGGTTTGTTGATCCTCGTGTTGCGATGCGAGGAGGTGCGCCTGGAGGAAGATATGAAAATGAAAAGTATTGTGGTATCATAACGATTCTGCTGGGTCTGATTTTTTGGTGTCCTTGCGTTGTAAGTTATTCGCGTATCATGCTCATCCTCTGTAAATTGAGAGCTAACTATGTTTATGATATTTTTTTTAACCAAACCAAGGCATGCTGTCCTTGTGATGAGCGTGAGGTCTACATTGAGCCGGCTGGTCGAAGGATTATTTTAAGCAAGTAGGCTACGGAGGAGACTATTTACGACTCTCAGCTTCTATCAGGGACCACTATCTTCCAGTGCAACAATCAAGAGTATCTGTATGCCTGTCCACATACACTTACCTGCAAATCTTCAATTGGCAAACTTTGTACAGAACAATGGATCGTTATTTGTGAGAATACTACGAATACATACGACACGATTCTTTTACAGACAACAATTGCTTAATGAGGTCGTTGATTTCGTTCATCCCTAAAGTTTACAAATCTTTCATTTTAACCTTTCTAATTGTTCTCCAAGAGTTGAAAAGAAATAAATTCTGAGAGCACATGCGCTGATTCCAGAAACGAGAATGTGATTTAATCTGACTCGGGTAAAACTCACGTACTTGAATAGTCGAGGGTGACTTTCGTACGAATACGAGAGGCTTAGTTGTAGTTCACTACTTGAAATGCTTGTGTGTTAATGGTCGAAATTAGCAGATCCTTATACAAGAGGCTTAGTTGAAGTTCACTACTTGAAATGCTTGTGTGTTAATGGTCGAAATTAGCAGATCCTTATGATGGGGCCAGATATATTAAAAATAGTGCACATGCGAGATATATTCATCTAATCAACCTTTCCTATTTCTGTGCATATCCCACGAAGCAAGCATTTGGAAGGAAAATGGATTCTATTAAGTCTCTTATGAACTCGAGACTTTCTAGATAAGAAAGTAGCAAACAAGTGTATTTATGTGTATGTATGTATGTATGTATGTATGTATGTATATCAAAACAACTTAGAATTTAAATCGAAACATTCTGGGAAAGCTACTGTAGGTACGTCGCTGATTTCCTGATGAAACAGCCTCTTCAAATAAATCAACACATGCCGCAGAACAACACCACAACCTTACCCAAGGACAATACGACGACCAGAGGGCTCCACGTATACCTCCCGATCATCGCATGGGCAGCAGCAAACTGTTTCACAGGTTGTTGTTACGTTACAAATATCACGAATAGCAGTAATTATGACTCAGCATTAGTTTTATGTTTCTATCCATTTCACACTGGCCAAAGAACAACCAAACACCAAAACATGTTGTTTACGCTCGAACTTACTGCAAGGAAAGAGACAAAAGCCAATCAGAAGAGAGATCACTCCACAGTATTTCTCGTGTTCATAGTAGCCACCAGGTTGCTGTAGTTTCACCAAGAATGTAAGAATCAACAGGAAAAATGCTCTCAACAAAGCAAGCTCAGTTAGTCTTGCTCAAGTCTACATGCCAAAAGGATTTCTATCCCCCCTCTTTCAAAAATGAAGGCAGTTGCCTGTACCCAATTTCACGCAGTTCTAGTAAAAGAGCGGCTGTGGAGACCTTTTGGTGCTCTCAAAAGCTGCTCCTTGCAACTGCCTGACTCTTCGCTCAGTTCTAAACTTACGCCTCCACGCATAGCTACGCGCGGGTCCACAGCAACTTGGGGCTGAGCATAGGTAGGCTGTGGCTGCCCGACGGGCTGGGCGTACGCTACCTGCTTACCGTCGTTCATGGCTAGATGACTTGTGACGATACCTTTGTCTTAGTTTCGTCTCCGGCGCGGCTTGATTTGCAGTTTGCAGACCCTGGTTGACTGTAAAATCGAGACTTCCTTTAAAATTTATTTTAAATCGCTATTTTCTCTTTCATCATTTTGAGTCATAATAAGTGCGTAGTAGATATCTACTACCTACATAGAATTGAATTAAAGTTCTTTTACTTTTGATTGTTCCAAGTTATCGGTAGGACATCGATAGGAGGCTCTAAGGAACACCCCCGAAAGTGTCTCAACTTTTAAATTATGGTACGACGTCAGAATACTTTCAATTTAAGAATTCTAATCTGGCTTTAGCATCCATTCTTCGAGAGCAATAAAGCAAGCGAGACTTGATCTCTTCCACGTTAGCAGCGTAGCGGTCATGCTGTTTATAGATTTGGGAGCTTGCAGCGCCTCGGTTTCTTTCTCAAGAGATAGTTTCTTCGTGCTTCTTTTGTTCTATGGTTTTTTAAAGATGAAAGTAAAGGGGGGAGGGAAATGAAAAGCAGTAGGTAATAATTGCAAAGGCCTTTTGCATCTTTGGTACACAACTCTTATCCACTTTTTATCTATGTTAATTTTAATTTTATTTATTAAATTAAAAAAGCTATTATTATTATTATTATTATTATTATTATTATTATTATTATATTTTAAGTTTTGGTATCAATTTTCTGGTTTCTAGCCGCAAACCAAAGAAATAGACTTAGCAAGTCTCACTTTACGTGTCCAACGCTACACTTTCATTCTAAGTTTTACGAGATGAAGAAGGGCCTCCTCCTCCTCCATCAGAGAAATCAGATTAGCCCTGCATCATAAAACGTTATTGCGTACGGAAGTGTTGGCAAACAACGAAGACACGGAGTTAGTTATCCAATATGGGAATGAGGTGTCCCAATAGCCGAGCTCTGTGATATGTCAAGTTTCCAGCGAACCAAGAAAAATGGATTTGGGGTCATCATAAATGTTCATTTGGTATGCAAGCCACTGTTTCTAGCAATCCTTTTACAGATCCATGGACTCGAGTAAAGTGGAGCAGCACTTTTCGGCACTAAGTCCATAGTGGAGTGGAATTAATGCAATTCAATTAAAGGCCGTGTGCTCTTGAGACAACTCATGAAAGAGTTCCCGCCAGTCAACGCCCTTCCCTCCTTCATTCATTCAGTCTGTGCGCATTGCGCTGTCAAAGCTGTACATAGCATCCATGATTCACTGATGCCCTGGGTGATCGATGCAGCTGCGCTGGTTTTGATCATCGAATTGGAACAAAATTGATTACACAACCAACTGGAACATCTATTATAATAATAACTACTGTTATTACTATAGTATATTATTTTATAATTAAAAAAAATTTACCTAGTTGGTTAGTTTGTCTGTCTAAGTTTGAATAGTACCTAGCTATTGTGGACTAGGATCCTGGGCTTTACCAGCGTGCATCGTTGGCATCTTCAAGTTCTCTATCAATTTACGGATGCTACACGCTGAGGGTTTCAAGTTGAAGAATGCTGTTGAAAGCAATAAGCTACCCCCTGCGTGCAAACGCAGAAATGATGCACTCCCTGGAGTGGTACAGGATAACAGCCCCAGAGACAAGGCAAAAGTCGCGCATAGAAAGAAGGTTCCTACCTACCTACCTACCCACTGGCCATGCAATTTGGCCACCTGAATGTGTGCGAACTTTAATGAGAACTCCAGGGAGGGAAAGGTTGACATTCCTTTTCTGATCTAATAATATATTAAGAAAGAAAGCTCAGGAACAAAGATTAGACAGGGTGCACGGCTTTCTTTATGCAACCACTACCTGAGGTGCTTTTGCCAACTGCTTGAAGAGCTGAGGTGTCGCAGTTTTACTCAGGCTCCGTGAGTTTGCGGACTGTCATGTCTAACTTGCTCACTTAACACGGTGCTCCACACTCTAATAGTAACATTTAAGGAGCCTGCCCGTCTGCGCTCACAGAATTGATGTAATCTCTTTAAACTTTAGCAGGTACTACGTAAGGAGAATTGTACTAAAGAATAGACATCTCGCCTCTGCTACTGCTCTCCAAAAAGTTAAGATTAACCTTCTCATCTTATGATATTGCACTCCAGATTTGGTCCGCACCAAGCTGCTCTGTAAACTTCGTAACTGCTTGTCCTAATGTCGGTTCCTACACCACTGATGTATATCTCAGATAAAATAGAGGGACAAAATCTCTAGACTTCAGCCTCTCGTAAGTTACCATTTTCTGCAAATTCACGCATCCAGAATAATAAGCATACCATGTGTCAAACTTTATCCTCAAACAAACACCACCATCGAACAAAGAGAGTCTTTCATGATTGTCATCAGGTTCATTAGGATTCGAGAGCAAACAACTCTATCTTGATACTCAAGCGACAGGTCTTTCTAAACCCCTCAAAGCATATTTCACACCAAAGAGTTGCTATGCCAGCCTAAACTCCTGCTCCCTGAGATGCGAAAAGAACGGAGAACGTTACATTTAGAACGTTCGTTCTTTTCAGGTGCGAAGGTGTTCCAAAGTAGTGGTGGTTAGGTTAGCATCGAAGCGTTGGAAAACGAGAATGCAATTAATCTGCAATGGAAAGCGGTCGTTTAGACTTTGTTCGATCGCAGCTGAGAGTTTGGCGTGAGGGTGATCGTGCCAACCAAGATGTCGGACGATGAAGAAGAACGTATGCGGATTACGCACACATATGTTGACTCGGAGGACGAGGCAGCAAATGCTGCTCGTGACGATCTTGGGGACTCTGACAGTGAAGATGGAGACCAAGGTCCCGTGAGCAACGACAACGACAATTCTAATGCCAATTCTAATCCCGGTGGCAATGATGGCAATCGGATCCAGCATAATACAAATAATGGCATAGACCATAACGTCAACGACAATGGTGATAGAGATGGTGGAGAGCATGTCAATCGCAATTTACGCTTGAACATGGACGACAGTGATAGCGAAGACGAAGATATGCCTCTGCGAAACCCTGCAAATGCGAATGATGACGAAAACATTGACCCAGCTGCAGCAGAAGAAACAGCAGAAGGCCTTGGTCCTCATGTTCTTGCCGGCGCTGGCGCTGACGCAAACGTCAATGCTGGTCTTGAGGATGGTGGAAATGCGCCAATGCATGTGGATCATGACGAACATGATGGTGAAGAGGCCGTTATCTACGGTACTACGGTGCAGGTACAAGCTGCAATTGCGTCGTTTCGACGATTCCTAGACACATTCCAGCGGCGTGGTGAATACTACTACCGACGACGCTTGCAGGAAATTCACGAGACACGAGAGCTCATTATTGATATTGACTGTCAAGACTTTTACACATCTGAGCTAGAGTACCTGCTTTTGTACAAGAAATTGATTCAATATCCAAACGAAATGATCCCTGCCTTGGATCTAGCCGTATATCAGCAATTCATTTCAATGTTTCCAGACGACCCTACACTCGAGTCTGGTGAGCGCATTCAAGTCCGCACTTTTAATCTTCACAAATTGAGTCGCATGCGTCAGCTCGACCCTGAAGACATTGACATGGTGGTTGCTCTTCGTGGTATGGTGGTTCGTGTTTCGCCTGTTATTCCAGATATGAAAACTGCCAAGTTCAGATGCACATTATGTAACGCAGAAGCAGAGGCAAGTATCGATCGTGGTGTTATTGAAGAACCATCCAAGTGTGACAACTGTGGCAAGCCTAATGTGATGCAACTCATTCACAATCTTTGTTTGTTCAGTGACAAGCAGATGGTCAAGTTGCAAGAAGCTCCCGAAAACATCCCTGAGGGTGAAACACCTCAAACAATCTCCATGTATGCCTACGATGGCCTTGTGGATGTAGCTAAACCAGGTGATCGCGTTGAAGTCACAGCTATCTACCGTGCCTCTGCAGTACGCAAAATTGCTACGCGGCGTACGACGCAAGCCATTTACAAGACCTTTTTGGATGTTTTGCATTTCCGATCCATCCAAAAAGGCGCTAATGTTGAGGCACGGAACCGAAACCTTGAGACCTTGCGTGCACGCCTGATTCGTCGCGAGCATCGTCAACAGCAAGGTTTGTCAAACTCAGAAACCGAAACTCAAACCCAGCATCGCTCAAATACCGACTCTGATGACGACTCTGACTCAGATAGTGATTCTGAAAATGGCCGGGAGGGCGGTTTCGACGACGATGATGTCATTGATGAACACGAGCAAGAGGTTGTCTTTCGGCAAATGTCACAGGATCCTGATATTTATAGCAAGCTTGCACACTCAGTTGCCCCATCTATTTGGGAGCTCGATGATATCAAAAAGGGGGTTCTCTTGCAGCTCATGGGAGGAACCAATAAGGAAGCCACACAACAAGCAGGAGAAGTGCGCTCAACTCATCGAATGCGCTCGCGTGGAGAAATTAACGTTCTCTTATGCGGTGATCCTGGTACATCCAAATCACAGATTCTTGGTTACGCCCATAAGCTTGCGCCACGTGGTATCTACACTTCAGGAAAGGGTAGTAGTGCTGTCGGTCTCACTGCGTACATCACCAAGGATCCTGATACCAAAGAACTTATTCTCGAAAGTGGCGCTCTTGTTCTGAGTGATCGTGGCGTGTGTTGTATTGATGAGTTTGATAAGATGAGTGATTCCACACGTGCCATTCTTCACGAGTGCATGGAACAGCAAACAATCTCCATCGCCAAGGCTGGCATTATTGCCACACTTAATGCCAGAACTTCTATTCTTGCAAGTGCTAACCCTGTGGAAAGTCGCTACAACCCGCGTTTATCAATTGTCCAAAACATTCAACTTCCGCCCACGCTCATTTCACGTTTTGATCTTATTTACCTAGTGCTCGACAAGCCTGATCCTGCCACCGACCGTCGCCTTGCACGCCATCTTGTCCAGCTCTACTTCCGAAACCCTGTTGCCCGTGGAGCCGTTGTAGACCGTACTACGCTTCGAGCATACATTGCATATTGTCGCCGCACCTGTTTTCCGGAGATTAGCAACAGTGCTGTTCGCAAGCTTGTGCAAGGATACGTGCAGATGCGCCAGGCAGGATCATTTAGCAATGGCAAAAAGACCATTTCGGCTACACCTCGTCAGCTTGAATCCCTCATTCGTCTTTCTGAGGCTCATGCTAAGCTGCAACTTTCCGATGTTGTGACTGAGGCAAACGTCGACGAAGCCCTCCGTCTTATGCACGTAGCAACCCAAACTGCAGCTGTCGATCCTCGTACTGGTACCATTGACATGGACGCTATTACCACAGGTGTTGCCGCAACTGACCGTGCCATGAATGAGGCTCTTGCGCAAGAAGTGCTACCTCTGATTCCTCGCGAAGGCATTCGTGCGTACGCACTTACTGCAGCTGTAAACGCACAGAGCTCCACACGTGTAACCCAAGAGCAAGTCATGAACGCTGTGCATGGACTTCTCGAGGACGACCAAGTTCTCTTTGATTCACGAACAGGTATCATTCGCGTTGTGTAATGCTTTCATAGTCGATATATGTCAATCAAATTCATGGAAAAAAGTGACCACTCGTATAGTTGCATCTAGAGGGAAAAATCCATTCAAGAGTATTATATCTATCAATGACTCGACCTAATTTAGGCAAGTAAACTTCTCTAGCTACGACTGATATAACTCGCATTTGTTTCACAGTAAGGCATACTGCAGATGTTACTAGGGCGGCATCAAGCAAAAAGGTGACGAATATTTCAAGATAAAGAGATGCTACGCATCTGCGGCTCATCTATACTACCAAAGTTACACCATAAAAATATGATTTCATGCAAGATAATTTCTTTTCTTAATTTCTAATGTTGAACACTGCCCACTGACGTAGCCCAAACACAACAAAGACTCTGTAAAACAGTTCATAATTTGGAGAGCTCACGGTTAAATGGACCGTTGCAGATGAAGAATTGTAATTTCGGTATGACAACACAAGTTGTATCAGTCTTTTCTTGGGAAGAATGTGTTCTTGAATGTTGCTTGCAGCACGATATGCAGCATTTGTGTTGAATGAAGTCTATAAAGGGTTGTAGGGGTGACCTGAAGTCTTTTTTCATTTATTTATTCTGGCAAACCTCGTTGGCGGATAGGAGCCTGGTCGTAGAAATATGCGCACACAAGGCACATGAAAAGTGACATGACACCTTCCGGGGTAGCATGGTTGTCCCATACTAGGATATTGAGCGTAACAGTAATGACCTTGCAAGTGTTGCCTAACACAGTAAAAGAAGTTGCAGAGACAGCGGCACGACACAGAAATGCATAGTAAGAGATGGCCACTCCGCACGCGCAACTTAGGAACAGCCAGAATTGTGACACAAAACCAAGCTCCATAGAGGAAAGCTTCTCGAATTCCCCGGTATAGTACATAATAAAAAACAGTGGGATCACTGGCAGAGCATTCGTGTAGTATACACGGCCCCAAGTAGTCATTTCCACGGTGTTGGTAACGTGCTTGATAAAAATTTGGTCAAACACAAATACACAGTACCACACGATAACCCAAAAGTAGGAGTTCGCAGTCATTTGACCCTTCTCAAAGTTCAAGTAAAGCAATGCGCCCACCAAGAGGCCAAGTAAGCAAACAAGGGACTTGCGCGATGGCAGTTCCCGGCCCAGTAGAAGCCAGTCCAAAACGGAAATAATGAGGGGCGTTGAGGCACGAAAGGTGATGAAGGTCTCCACATTGGAATACTGCAGGATCTTGATGTTTGCAAAGACAGTGAGCAGAAACGCGACAGGTACAAGCCAGAATTGTCTGACCTTTTCCATGGACAGTGGATCAACCTCAATGTAGCCCAACTTTCCAGCACCCCATGTGAAGACCGCAGAAGCCGCGAGTTGACACAAGAGCACGAATCCTGGCGTCGGAAGGTGATGCACGGCAAGTTTATTCACCAAGAGCATGCCAGCAGAGCACGCCATGTACCCTACGACCGCATAGGCCGTTGACAGCGTGCCACCAGACTTGCCTGACTTCCTCATTCTTTTACAAGACCGCAGACCGAGGACTCCCCACACAATCAGCAAAGCTGTGGTCCTCGACCCTTATTGAGCTGTGTCCCAAGACCAAACACCGTCAGCAAGCGATTCCTGGAGCGATAGCGTCTCCAAGACAACCTGCACTTGCCCAGGTTCTGATTTTGCAGCCTCGCTTTTTTCTACTTTGACAACCCCGCCAACTCGGCACTCCAGCCCTAAAATAGAGCAAGTGCCTTATCATTTAGAACGTTATCTATTTTATAATAGAGTATTCTATAACCCACTATACTGTAGAAGTTGATTTTCAAGCTATAACCGACTTGCACCGGAGCGCCACTTCACAAGTGAGTTATAAGGAGGATAGTCTAGTGTATAAAAAGTATATAGAATGAAGAATTGCAACTATAAGTCATTGTGAAGAGGGGGCTAAAGTAGAGTAATTTCTTCATTTCAAAGCGGCGCTTGGACTTTCTCAGTTGGCGGCAGTTCGCAATCCTCCACCAGCCGCCAAGATGTCCACTACCGAAGCCGCCGCCGAGGCGCCGCAGACGAAGCGCTCGCCCTCGGATTTCCTTAAGCAGGTAAGTTTATATGCTATGCCAAGGTTATACGCCACCTCAACCAAGTTGAGGAAATGAAGCGAGACAAAGGAAGGAAATCGACGAAGCTCGAGACCTTTTGTCACTTCGAGAGCTTGGCATTACAGGAGAGAGTGCGACAGCACACGCATGCATGCGGCATGTGAACTGACGCGTTGAAATTATATGATATATCATCTTATTGTTGTGTGTCTACAGGTTATTGGCCTTCCTGTTGTAGTCAAGCTCAACTCGGGCGTTGAGTACCATGGTATCCTTAGCTGCCTTGACGGCTACATGAACATTGCATTGGAACAGGCTGACGAAATTGTCGATGGCAAGAAGGAGCAGCATTACAACGAGTGCTTTTTGCGTGGCAACAACGTCTTGTATCTCAGTGCGGCCTCATAAAATTATAATCTCAGGGCTGTAGTTTATATTATTTCTGCCTTGGCGATCTTCTTGTCCTCATCCTCCACCTCATTAATCAATTCAGTTGCTGCAGCTATCGAGGCTGCGTGGAATCAATAAGCGGGGAACACTATTGATTGACTGCCATGATATTACCCTGGCCTGAACCAGATCAATTCTTCTGTACAGAACGAGTCCCCTTGTATCAATAAGGGCAGTAGGCAGTAAATGCAAAGTGATTTAGGATAACAAACCAAGAGCACATCATTATAATAATAAAAAATCATTTAGAAGAAAGGGCAGCAAAAAGAGCATTTTCTTCCATGTCCTTGTCATTAGATGTGTGATAATAGCAAATAAGACAGCAAACTTTTTGTTGCTTTGAGGATTGTACTAAAAATCACCTAACGAAACGCAAAAACATGGTTATTTATCATGTCTGGTTATGCTTATTAAATCCTATCAAAGTTTTTTCATCACACAACTTGGAGAGATGTGCCCTCTTCATACTCATATTGCTCATTCTCAGAGTTTGTCTCATCTTGGGCATCAATCGAATGCGATCTAGTTTGTTGTAGAGAGAATTCAGGTTGGACTGCTTGCTGGAGGTATTGTGTATGTGCAGGCACCGCTTGCCCCGTTGGCACAGTCTTGCTAGGATGACCTTCAGCAGTTGGCTCATGAGTTCCCCCCTGCGCCCCTGTAGTGTGGTAATTTTCCACATCATGGAACGCTGCAAGAGACTCTTCAATGAGCTCTCGGACGCCTGGTGCTTGGGACTCAATTACAGACCAGGTAAGCTCCCACATGTTCTCCCCAGCCTGTTCTGACACCTTGGCAAAAAGGTCTTCAGCTTGCATTACCATGATAAGGTTCCGCAAGCTTTCTAGTGTGCTCTCACGAATATTCTCGGTACGAGTAAGTGCCTTGCTCATGATAGTGACCGTACGTAACCAAAGCATGTGAAAGTCAGGTGTTTGACTCAGTAGACCGACATTGTGAAGGAAAGTCCGCATAAGAAGATTGATAGCACGAATACTTAGCTGTTCACTGCACCCCTCGCGAGTTGTATCCTCCACCAGAGGGAACAAGATCTTGCTAAAGATCTCGGGCCACCGACGAGGTGTAATCTTCTCAGGTGGGGACCACAACGAGGATTGTAGACCCCGTGTAGCAGCTGCAGCAACTTCGACCCGTTTGTCCCCAAACCAATAGCGTAGTTGCAAAACCAGTAGCATCCAGCACTGGTCTCGGTTCGGTAGAAGCGATGCGTCAGGACCCTCCACTACATAGCTGCCATTCACTGTTTTGTGCAATGGACTTGTAGCAAAGTCCTCCAAGTCTGATCCACTCGCCGTTGAGGAAAACGACGGAGCCATCGTGCGGTTCAGCTCTTCTTTACCCACTCGATGCAGGTCCTCTTGGATTTCTCTACTAGAAACTCCTGCTGGAGAAGCTGCAATCACAGGTTTGGAGGTATTCCCTGAATTTGGCGTTGACTCTGAGTTACTAGGTCTCTCGTCGCAGAAATCGGGGTCCCTAGAATAAACTTGCTGTGAGATCTCATAAATCAGGTTTACCGCCTCAGCAGCGCGTGTGGAAGCCGTAGTTGCAGGCTCCACGTTAGGGAGAGCTGCTCGATCATCATTACGAATAAAAAGGCAGATGGTGTCAACGATTGCATTCATGTTGATGCGAGTTACATGCCCACTCCGCACCAGGGTCTCCACAATTCCCCAAGTATCATCTACAGAGTCATGGAAATGAGCGAATCTGTCAAGAAGCCGACACACGATACGCCAGTCTTGGGCCTCGCGAACATTTCCAGCGTGGAACCTTAAGACTGTTGATAAACCAGAGCCAATCCGAGCAGCAAGAGGCTCACAGAGGTCATCAGAAAAATCCCCAAGCCAGCTCAACGCAGAAAGAAGGTAGGGCATCATTTCGGGCTTATCAAGAACCTGGACGCTAATACGCAGCAAGTTTACAACAACACGCTCGACAACAAACAACGAACATTGTCCGGCACGACGTACACGTTGCGGGCGTGGGCGCAATGGCTCAGGAGTTGACCAATTGGCAGTAACTTCGTCGTCACCTTCTACAAGAGCACCGGCGTTTACTAAAACCTGGCGGTAAGCACGATGCAAGAGCGGCCAGAAAACAGCAATAGAGTCTTTATTCGCCAAACCGACCTCCGTCAGAAGTTCAACACACAAAATGGTGTTTTGTTCGAATGAAGATTCTGATTCATCCAGTCCAATACCAGCTGCAAGAGCTGCTTCCTCGCTCAAACTCGGGTCCTCCAAGGGCACAAGCAAGGCATCAATAAGAAGCAACAAGGAGGTCTGCGAAAGCCCCTTTGACTTGGAAAACACCGTGCTCAAGCGGCAAGCCGTAAGGGTTTCTCGCACGAGTTCACGACATTCCAGAAACCTTTCATCTACAGCATCGTCTTCAGACCAAATAAGTGAAGTCAGAGCACTGAAGAAACCACCTCGAGATTCAGTATGGATATTGTTAGATTGCTGCTGCTGCTGCCGCTGCTGTTGTAAGCTGTGATGGCCATGGTGCCCCCCAGAACTTCGCGAGCGCTCCCCAGAGCTGGCGCTGTTGGGTTCGCTCCTCGGGGCTAGCAAAGATGCGCTTGTAGGTAGACGCTGCCCATGCTGGTCCACGACATCATCCACCTCAACGAAAGATGATGGTAGCATATCTAGCTCGTGTAAGACAAGTAACGTTTGGACGAAATTCCGCCAAGACTCACGCATCAAGTTACCATACTGCTTTGTTAAAGACAAAAGAGCGCGAAACGTGAGCAGTGCACGACACGCAGGATAAGCTGCATAGCGTTCAGCTTTGGCAAGTGAAGCAGCCAGCTTGTGTCGTTTGCGGCTTCCCTGAGTCGAGTAGACGGTTGCATCCCGGAGTGCCTCGAGCCCATCGAGGTCAAGCTGGGTCTGTGCACCCTCCTGAAGCGCGGGGAAAAATCGAACAAAGTATTTGCAAAGGGTAATCATAATACGATTGTAGTGGTCAGAGAGACCAAAGAAAACAGCAATTTTGCCGAGGTTACGGAATCCTTCAAGTGCTCGTGCTGCCATTTTACCATCTCGCGTCATTTCAAACATAACTGAGATTGCCTGCATAGACGAATCAAAAAGGATCATGTACATGTCTCGCTCGTGAACCCCAGCCCTGAGGAGGCCAAGGCGACCTAATCCACGCGGAGTGAATAAGGCTTTGTCAACTACTTGGGAATGGCGTAGAACAGTATCCCACGTTGTGCCTCCAGCAGTCAACGAGTTCCGTGGACCTGCAGTGCTATTGCTGCTGTTGTTACCTCCTGCATCTAAATGTAAGGTTGACGAATGGGAGTGTGGGTCATACAGCATGCGCATTTCCTCATCACGAATTGCCTCGTAAACGTTCACCAGGAGAGACTCAGGCAGGTTTTCTCCAGCATTAATGTTGCGATTGTTCCGGATAAACTCTTGCAATTTCATCTTCTTTTCAGGAGCAATCACCGGGTTGTGCAAGTCAGTGTGGAGCATGATGATTGAGAAAGCAAAGATGAATGCTGCGTCAGCAGACTTGAACACGCCCCGCGCATCTGCATCCTCACCCAAAGATTTACTTTCATTATGCTCCCCATCTTCCTCGAGGGAAACAATGTTCTGTGCATAGAGGTGTTTTCCAAATGCTTCCATAACTCGATCAACACGCTGCGCTTCTCCAGGAAGGCGGAAGCTTGCGAGAAACATACGCAAAGCACGATCAATACGCACACCTGCAAAGCTGAAGCTAGCAAGGTAAGCTTGCATGACCTCATGGTTGAAAGGCTTGTAGCTAGGATCTTCAGAAAGATATTCGCCTACAGCAGCCTTGTCGAGACCTGGGGTGTTGAGGAAGAATGCAGCGACATCCTTTGGCATGACAGGGGTTGGTAAGATACCCAAATCTTGAGCATACTCAAGCCAGTACATCTTGTTTGGCTTCTTATTGAACTGACGGGCAGCGAGCATTAGTCGTCGCTTCATTTGCTTGCGCTCGCGAAGCATTTCAGCTCGACGCTCGCGGGCATTTGCAAGCCACTGCAAATCCTCCCCTGCACCACCGGCATCGCTATCGAGAAAACTAGACCAGTCCACTGGTGATGCCTGCCTTTCGCGCTCCCGCTCAGCTGCACTCACAATGGCCTCTTCTGATGGAGCATCCACACACCGGCGCGCAATAGAATCAATGACAGCTAAGACACCCTCCAGCGAGTTACACTCAAGAACTGTGATGCCGGTGCTGTCATCGTCTGGGTCCAAATGATTACCTAGTTCCATAATAGAGTCTAAACTTGACGCAAATTCCTCCGCAGAAATCACAGCGGATTCTGGACCCATATCTTCATCGGTGTCAAGACCGGTAATATAAGCTATTCTTGAGTTGCTTGCCAAAATATGAACTGGGATAGAGCATCGACACAAGCACTTGCATAAGGTCTCAAATAAGTTGGTGCAACGAAAGTCGCAATCATAGTTCGTGTACAGGTCAAGCATAAGAGCTGGTTCGCGACAGAAGTCTAGCAAAGACTCCAGCGCAAGCTCCTTACGCTCATAGGTAGCAGATGGGGACTCCGCAATTCTCAAATGTACGCTGGTTAAAAACACCTCGAGTTGTACCTTGAGATGACCCTTCATGGCATTGAAGAGATTAAAGATTACACGCAATGTGAGTGACAAAACAGAAAGATCTCCAGACTGTGAATTTTGTAACAAATGCTTGCACATATCCCCTTGCAATACTGAAATAATAGGTGAAGATTCAATCGGAGGCGAAGAAATTGCCAACGTTTCGCCGCCACTCTCTAGAACAATATTAATAAGTTGTAGAGCAAAGACACGCGCCGACTCACTGTTATACAATGGATCCATTAATTGTGCTAAGAAGTCAAGTACTTTTACAAGCACAGCCAATCCATAGGAATCTGCAGATCCGTTGATCTGCAATGGTGTTGTTGGGGATCGTGCCGGGGCCGAAGACGAATTGCCGAAGCGAATGGGCTGTAACATTCTGTAGAGCACCTCATCAGGGTCCTCTTTGTCCAAACCACGAGACCCAGGCCGTTGCAAGTGTACCATAGCCTCTAATGGTGGCGTTTGAGATGGCGAATGCTCCACATATGAGCCCCGAGCAGATGCCGCAAGAGGTGAAAGTTGACCTGAACGTTCTGCTTGCATTGAGAGGGTGGAGTCATAGTCGCCAGTGGCGCTCGTCGGGATAGCAGACAATACCACTTCACGACCTCCTCTCGACGAGGAGCGCCCAGGTCGTGGTTTTGCGGACTGTACATTTGCAGAGACCACCCCGCTGGCCTTTGCGTCATTGAGATCTTCTTCACTTGGCCTTTGACCAAGACTTTGGGTCGCAGTTGTGTCGGCATCGCCGTCGTCATCCTCGCTCCCAGCTTCACCATCTTCATCGACGTCATCAAAGTCTTCTCCCTCCCCGTCAGTTGTACTTGCTATGGCATTATCTTCATTTTCATCTGAAACGTCGTCATCAAAGAACTCCTCGCCAGTTTCGCTTCTTCGACGAGCACGACCGGAACGTAAAATATCCTCCAAGTACTCTTCTCGAGTTCCTGAAAAGGATTTCATGCGCTGCTCCATTTCTGTCACGGCTTCGACCGTGATGAGTTCTGAAGATCTTGAAAATAGCGTCAATACAAGGTGAGTAAGGCTGTTAGCTGCCGTACTTCGAAGCAACTGACTTGTACCGCTCTCGTTCTTAAGTCGGTAACAAGTTTCCACCATTTTCCAGACATTAAGGTCACTAATATAACTTCCTGCTTGACATCTTAGAAGATTTACAAGAACCTCCAAGAGCTGCATGAGAACTACTTCATCGCTGTACGAATTAGTTGCTTCGAACTTGCATTCAACAACACTTGCCACGGCCAGGTTGATAGCCTCGCGGCCCCGTGGCGACTCTTTTGTCACTGCGCCATAAAGCAAGAACTTGTTTACGCTTGAGAGCGCACGGCCAGTCATTGCACCGTTTGTATTTGGAAAAGCTACTACATCTAGAAATGGCTTCAGGTAAGCAACCGCATCCACGTCGCTGATATCGTCAAAAGGTTGCAGGTAATCGTGCAAGGTGCGTAATGAGCGAATCATTGGATTCTCAAAATCGCTTGGGATCTCACGCATAAATCTCTCTTCGCTAGCCCACCTTCCGTTGCGTCTCATTGTGGATAGTACATTGTGAATTTCACTGCGCACGCAGTTCAGGATCTGTGCGCCGTCCATCGTGCCAACTATTCCGTTTCCAATATCTTGCGTGAGCTTGTATTTTCTTCACAAAGATGAACTTGGTATTGGGTTTCGGGGTCTACGAGCGAAATTGGCCACGTTGTCAAAGGTCCACACCAGCTAAAGAATTCCTTTTTTTTTAATGAGCGCGGTAAAGATACCTTGCTGCACTATCTTTTGTAATTCGGGACAAGGTTGTTGCGAACGTTACCTGCCCAAGATACACCACTGTACAGCTTGCAGATTTCTTGACGAGACCTTTGCGTTCTTCTCCAAGGTCCAATATCCAATGTAATGCCGCAGAGTCAAGATGTTTAAGGTTGGCAGAAAGGTCGACGGTAAGAAACCAGGAAAGAAAGGAAGTGGACAAACAAATAAACAACAATCGAACGAACGAATCTGAGGCCACGTCAGCCGCCGTTTCCGCCGCACCTAGCTGAGATACACTTCCTCACTCAGACCCAGGTCAAAGCAAGGGCCCACCAGAGTCCAGCGACCCCCTGACCTGTCGCTAGAGCAATCTTCCTTAGAGCAAGGGCCTCGACGCGGGCCCAATCTGCGTTTGATCGAGTCTTCGATCACTACCTTTTTTACTTGCTTGCTCTCTTTCTCTCTCATTATTTGTAATGCTCACTTGGTCGCACAAGAGTGTGTATTAGTATGCTAAGTTACTGCTTTGGTGGAATACCGTACAACGATACCTAGTGCTTACTACTGCCTCATAATACTGCTACTACCCCTACTACTACTTCTACTACAATAGTACAGCGATGTCACAAGGGTGTGTGCGTGTGTGCATACTCTAGCTTCTACTCACCCTCGCTCGACACTCGATTTGGAAAGGGAATCTGTAGCCTATCTGATGGTGAGATCAAAATCAAACTCATATTTCTGCGCTAGACCTTGCAGAAATAGAAGCAGCTTTACGGGAACGTGCTTTCGTTGCCTCACACCATCATAGTTTGGGGAAGAGCAAAGCAAAGCCACGTAGCCGGAGTGTTTAGTCGCCTCAAAGACAAAAGACTACACAAGTAACCACAGGTACCACGTCTCAAAAGAGGCACGAAGGTTTATCCAGTTGATGAAGACGTGCAGATGATTAATGAAATTGTGCCAGAGATGCCGCTGTGATAGGTTTTGGAGGATTATACATGCCAGGGAAGAGCTGAAAAGGTCATACACCTCGAAGTATATTTGAGACCCGATCCTTTCTTCTCAATGTCACAATTCAGATTTCGTTGGCCATAATTATAAAAGAACTAAGACGACCTATTAGCAATGTTTTAAAATATACGATGACGAGAGAACTCCCCCACGAAGTCTTTGGCGAGTTTCCACCATCTAATAATTTGTTTCTTCGATTGTCATGCGGCACATCAAAACACCGCTCTCTCTAGGATAATTTAGATACTGCCACGTCAATGCTTTCTCTCAAAAATATACTCTATCTTGGGGGCTAGTATGCCATTAATGTAAATGCATTAGTATTTCTGGAAGACGTGCTTTCCTGTGGTTTTGCCGCTCTCGCTGGTCAAATGCTACTCCGACCAATCCTTTGACTTGGGTAGAGCTCGCATGAATGCAAACACCCATGAATCTATTTGGCACATACTCTGGATGTAGGTATCGTCAAGGAGTTATCAAAATCGCGTAGCTGAGTCAGGGGCTAGCTACTCCTAACAACTTGGGTAGAAACTCAGCTCAAAACACATATTTACATATAACATAACTAACTCATAACTTGAATTGAATAACAGTACTTCGACAGCCCTCAAAGTTGAGCTACGGCAGCCCCGGCGGCAGCTAGCTAATCATTTAGAGGCTGCGAGGCCGTGGGTAGACGGGCACCACCTCCTGCTTCAGGCGATGATTGCAATACAATATATATATGTATGTATATATATATATATATATATATATACACATAAGCGAAGAAGACATGATCGCAGCTGAGCACGAGGCGCAGCGTACATGGAATATGTGCATTGTGCATCTGCATCTCTTAGCCGACTTTCCACGGTACGCGCACCGTGGCGAGCGAGCTGCTCAGACTATGGTCCAGTCAGGAAGCTGACTGTGCGGGTTTCCTTTGTTTCTACGAACCACCCACAGAAGTTGGCTGCATTCTGGCGCTTGAGCTGCTCAGCAAATTCGCGCGACCGACGGTCATCTTCTGCCCTCGAGATGCCCCGCAAAGCCGCGGTCGCCTGAGCAAACAAAGCAAACTTCGCATTGCCCAACCCAATTCGCAATCTCCCGAATCGTGAGCTTGCTGTATTCTCCACAAACGAAGCATGAGCCACATCTCCACCGCGTTCACGATGCTCAATATCCCAGACTCGCCTCGGTCCTGCACCGTGAGGGCTCTTCCTCACGCCGCGGCCACAGATTCCGTCAGCCGGCATCGCCTTCGCGACTTGGCTGGAGTCGGTGGCGAGTGATGAAGATGATGCCGACTCCTGCCTGCACAAGGAAGCGAGGAGGGTCCACGAATCGATAGCCTCGGGTGAAGATCCCTCGCGAACCCGATAAACCTGAGCATACTTGTAAGAAGAGCGAGATTTCGGTGACCCTGCTCATGTGCTGCTGCTTTACCTGTAACTTGTGCCTCGAGGAGCAAGCACTACGCAGGGGCTTCTTCGGAGTGGAAGAAACCCTCTTGCTTTTCGCTTTTCACAGAGAGATTCGAGCTAGCAGCCAGGACTCAGCCGGCAGCATTCGCTTCTTTCTTCGAGCGCTCGCGAGGAAGCTAAGCGATGCTCGACTGAGGCAAAGAAAGGATCCACGAGTTTGCTCGTGGGTTCGGACGAAGAGGTGCGCAGTGCTTCTTCTTCAGATCGCACACGTCACCGATTCTGCCGCACGACAGCTGGCACCCCGCTCACTTGGAGCAAGCGCTGGTGCACGATAGGCGTGCATGCAGGCAGACGGAACGGCCTGCCCGAGGGTCTGACCAGGTTTCGCAGCAGGCATTGCCAGCGCTGTGAGGCTGCTGATGGATTGCACTCGTGCAAACCTGAGCTTGAGCTTTTCGGGCTCTCATTCTGCACATGAGCGACAGATAATGATTAAAAAAATGGCAAAACTTTTTATTTTATTTTATTTTAATAATAATGGTAGTAATGATGATAATGATAATAAAGATGATAATGATAATAACGATGATAATGATGATAATGATAGTATAATAATGATGATGGGAAAAAAATGAGGTAAAAAAGTTTGAGAAAGTTACAAAAAAAAACTTTAAAAAAAAAACTTTAAAAACTAAAGAATGATATCCCCACAAAAAAGCACCGCGAAGACTCCGAGGAGCCCGAAGCCAAGCCGAGGAAAGAGCAGCCAGAGGCGCAGAGCCGTCGCATCTAGCGGCTTCGTCTAGCATAGAAGCGTTCGCTGTTTCTCCATGTCTGAGCACCATCCCGGGAACCTTGAGCTGTTTGTCAAAGGACGGTACAGTATGCAGATAGGAAGCGATCGATATTCTGTTCATCTTCTGTGTCCTGACTTTCTTTTTTCTTTTTTCTTTTTTCTTTTTTCTTTTTTCTTTTTTCTTTTTTCTTTTTTCTTTTTTCTTTTTTCTTTTTTTAATGAATACTGTTATGGTTAATGGTAGATGGGTGATTATAAGGAGGAATGATATTTTTTAGTGCTCTTTCCAATTACTATAGTCGTCGTTGCTTCAGCCTCGCCGAGGCGATGTTGGTACAGCAAATCCGAACGCAAATCCGATTGAGAGCGAGGCAGCAAGTGCCTTTTGCCACGATGAGCAGCCCCAAGATCCAGACAGTGAGCACGAAGCCCTATGAGGGCCAGAAGCCTGGCACCTCGGGTCTTCGCAAGAAAGCCAAGGTCTTCATGCAGGAAAACTACGTTGAGAACTTCGTCCAGGCCACCTTTGACTCTCTTAAAGGCGACGCCAATCCCGAGGGAGATCTGTTGATTCTTGGCGGTGATGGCCGCTACTACAACAAAGAAATGGCTCAGACCATCATCCGCATGGCCTGTGCCAACGGCGTTGCAAAGGTCGTGGTCGGTCTTGAGGGTCTCATCTCCACGCCTGCTGTGAGCCACCTCATCCGGTCCCTTGGCGCTGCCGGAGGCTTTATCATGACTGCCAGCCACAACCCTGCCGGCCCTAACGAAGATTGCGGTCTCAAGTACAACTCCCGCAACGGTGGCCCTGCAAACGAGGCCATTACTGACGCCATCTTCAAGATCTCCCAGACGATCTCTGAGTATAAGATCGCCGACCTTCCCGAAGTAGACCTTGCCACCGTTGGTGAGACCTCCTTTGGAGACAACTTTAGCGTCGAAGTCATTGACTCTACTGAAACATATGCGCAGCTCATGGATGAAGTCTTTGACCTCGGGGAAATTAAGGCCTTCCTGGAACGCGATGATTTCACCTTCACCTACGACGCCATGAGCGGTGTGGCCGGTCCTTTTGCCAAGCGCATCTTCCACCAGGAACTCGGCGTGCCTCTGGAGCAGCTTCAGAACTGCGAGCCTCTCGAGGATTTTGGCGGAGGCCACCCGGATCCCAACCTCACTTACGCTCATGACCTGGTCAAGAGCATGGGCTTGGACTCCAAGGGATGCGCTCTCGCCGACGTAGATCCTGACAGTCTCCCAGACTTCGGAGCTGCCGCAGACGGTGATGCTGATCGTAACATGATTCTCGGAAAACAGTTCTTTGTGACTCCTTCGGACTCACTCGCAGTGATTGCCAACAATGCAGAGTGTATCAAGTTTTTCAAGGACGGTCTCAAGACGGTGGCTCGCAGTATGCCGACATCTGGAGCGGCAGATCGCGTGGCAGAGGATAAGGATATGAAGTTTTTCGAGACACCTACAGGCTGGAAGTATTTTGGAAACCTCATGGACGCCAAGGAGCTCACCGGCGGTGAAAAGGACTTCAACCCCGTGCTCTGTGGAGAAGAGTCCTTCGGTACGGGGTCCAACCACATTCGCGAGAAGGACGGTATTTTCGCAGTACTTTGCTGGCTTAACATCCTTGCAGCCAAGAATACCGATAAGTCCAAGCCGCTTGTATCTGTCGAAGATGTGGTCCGTGAGCATTGGGAGAACTTTGGCCGTAACTACTACACGCGGTATGATTATGAGAATGTTGAGGCAGACCTCGCACAAAAGGTCATGGCCCGCCTTAATGGCATCATCTTCATGTTCCAGCTCACGGGCGAGAAGCCTCTCGAGGTCGGAGGTGGCTTCACGCTCGTGAAATGCGATGAATTCGAATTTCACGATGAGGTTGACGGCTCCATCTCCCCGAACCAGGGTTGGCGTTTCCTTATGGGCGACGGTTCTCGTTTCGTCTTTCGCCTCTCCGGAACTGGCTCCGTTGGCGCCACAATCCGCCTGTACATTGAGAAATACAGCAAGGAAGACACGAACCAGGAGACCGCTACGGCGCTCGAGTCCCTTGTACAGCTGGCCCTTGACTTTTCTGACATTCACGCCATTACCGGGCGTGAGGGTCCCACTGTGATCACCTAAATTTGATAGACTACTAAGCTACGAATGTTTGATGATTTTCTTTGCATGCATCACTCTTTTTTAAATGAAATTGTTTTTCCCACGTTTTCCTGTATCGATTTATTGGAGTTATATACACAAAGGTGGCAACTCAGCATTTATAGAATCAAATATAGATAATAATAAATGTCACATTTTTTTTGCCTTCATGCAAAGACCGCTCGCAGAATGGCTCGTGGAGCCCTAGATTTAAGTAAACAACAACTTCCTTCTTTGCGTTTAAGCAAGTGATTTCATCAGAGGACATTATTGACTGCAGTTCTAACATGCGTAAAAAACATAGCACCTATGTGCGTCTACTGGCATTTGACACTTTTCTTTCTGTGAGTGAAATCCAAAGACAGGATCATCAAGTTCAGAAGCGAGAGCAATGTTAACAATTGAATTCCTTGCTCGACTGTGCTATCCTTCTGCAACCTTCGTGACGGCGGGTCAGAACCAGACTAGCAAGCAGAGTACTACCTACCTCTGCATAATTGCCCATCTTGTTAGTGGTATCATGAGTGGCATACACGGCACCCCATGGTTGCAGGATGAGAATAAGCAGCAGTTGGTATGTAGTAAATAAACTCTACAAGTTATATCCTTAGCTTAAACATTTGTTGGTGCTTGGAGATGATAGATGATAAGTTTTTCTTTTCTTTTTTTGCTTGGCGCGGAGAACCCCTATTGAGCAGCACTATGATACGTCTTTTCATCGCATAGGTAAAAAACCAAGGCGTACGAGTATCAAATACCCAGAACTGCTTGAATGCCTTACGTGAGATTTTAAAGACGTGCATTGTTGTTCGTAGGCGTATGGATATCAGGATTAGCGAGGTCTTCCTTGACAGCGAGGCCTGTTTGCATGCGATTTAGTAGAGGAACATCGGTCAGTAGCTCCCAAGTAAACACATTCCAGGGAGCGGATCGAATTGCACGCAGAGTATGGCGATTGCAATTGCAACCGCCACTCACAACTCTCCAGAAAGGATTGATAAATTGTTGAAGGTAATTGAGCAAGGTTCCTTCCTCGTAAGCAACGTGTTCTATGTAGAAAAGCTTTCCTCCAGGACGAAGTAACTGATACAGATCCTTGACTGCAGCGTGTTGATCTGGTACTTCGCAAAGAACACAACCAACAATAATGGTGTCGAATTGCTCTGGACCACGCTCGCGAAGCAAGTCTGCGGAATACTTCTTATAAACGCCCTTGAAAGGCACACCGAGTGCTTTCGCGCGCTCTTCAATCTTCGTATGAAACTTTTGCAAGGGCTCAAGGCTAGTCACAGATTTGATCTTATCTACTTGGCTCGCAACGTATTTTAAGTACTGTCCATCGCCTGCACCAAAATCGAGAACATCTCCTTTCAAGTCCTTGAGTAGCTCCTTCTTCACTTTGCCCATTGCAATGTCAAGTCCCGCCATCATTTGAGGAAGTAGGCGTGAAGTAATTGCTTCACTCAATGATTTTGAGGAGCGCATGATGGTGTAGAGCAAAGCCATTGCCACACCTGATCCAGCAAATCCGGCAGCAAAAAACAAACGAAGCCGTCTTGACGCTGCCAATCCAGCTAACACCCCCAGATACGCGAGCATCTTTTGCGTTCTTGCCTGCACAGTCGGAGGCTTGCGCCTGCGAACCATATCAGATCGAACCACATACTCTTTCCCATCAATCTCAATTGGCTCAGGGCCAAGCATCAAAGGAGCACTTGTCATCCTTGGTTGTGCTAGTTTTTCCAAACACTCCCGCGAGCCTTGATTTTCAACTTGGGAGGTGCACTTATGCTCTTGCGTTAGAACTTTCGGTATTTCAATTTTGGGCGCGACTTTCGCAGGTATTTCGTATGCTCAGAGAAGTTGTTGAGATGAGCTCAAGACTGTAAAAGTGCGCACCGGATCCTGCTACAACCCACGAACCTTTTGCGTGCTTTACTCAAGACAAGGTACACGAAACGTGAATACACCCCGCGGTCTAGGAATCGGTATTGTTGCCTCCTTGGATCGGTGCCGAAGTCATTCTTGCTTAACCTTGAAATGATAGTTCATTAGCGGATCGGACGGAAGAAGGGTCCAAAACATCAAAGATACCACAAGGGCCGAATGGGACTATTATTATTTCTTGTAAATGACTCTTATCAATATCTCGTACACATCGTAAACTTTAGTTCGCTAGTGCAAATGTTTTATCGTCAAGAAGAACTAACTGAGATCCAACATAGGTGCCTTAATTGCAAAAGGAGACTATGAATGAGGGCTTCACGAAATACAGATGCCAAGCTTGCAGCTGTCGATCACTCAGGCTATTACATCTCCAAGAAGAAGTACGGTTGCTGGTAGAAAAAAGGACCTAATGGCAGAAATGCTCTGCCGGGTAGGGAATAGCAACGCATGATTGTTTTATATTAATTCGCCAACCAACTTGGAGTTTAAGTTGTTGGTCAAATAAATTGAATAATATAATGTTCAATCAATTAACCCTGCGGTAGTAGTGGCCTATTTACCAATTACTGATACCGGTAGGTAGTACCTAGTAGATGCCTTGGTAGTGCTAAATACACCTAGTAGTACAGGCTTTCCATCTGAAGTGCAATAGCTAAGTACGGATGAGGCACATACATACCCACGTGATTATCCTGCAATTCGAGCAATGCATCGCCTATTGACATTCTTCAGAACCAAATATGGGAAGATGTTTTATGTCATAATGCCTTTGTGACGAAATGAATATTGTAGAAAGAAATGGGGGACCCATAAGGAGTATCCTTTAGAAACGGACAAATGAGATGGTAATACGAGAAGTGCAAGGAAGTCCCAAGACTGATCAGGTTGTTACAGAGACAACCTTTAAGTGGCTGTAGCTTGGGCTCTTTGAGAAGCAAATGGTATAGAAATGTGTGCAGACTAAAGTATTGGCTGCAGCAAAACAATACAGAGTTCAGAGGGACAGCGACAGCGACAGCAACAACGTTTGGAAGAGGAATATTTCTATCAAAAGTGTTTGCGGACCTCAGACAAAGCAGCAAATAAGCTGGTAGAGACTTCGCACGGCAGATCGGGACCATATGTAAGGCGGCCGGGTGGTATTGCGAAAAGTTTGACACGCAGAAATTTGGTGGTGGGAAGGTATTTCCGGAGGCTATCAACATGAGCCAAACACCTCGAAAGCCGAGAAGGAAACGAGGCTTGGTCCTCATGCACGTGCAAGAAGATATTTATAAGCGATCAGACAACCCGGACTTGGTCCTTGCAAATATCGAACACCTTCAGACTGATGGATTCTTCGATGAGGTCTTTATTTGCCTGAAGTATCATCCATGTACGCATTGTTCATTTGTAGAAAACCACCCCGGTGCGCAAAAGGGAGAAGTTCGCTATATTTTACAACTTGGGGACACCCAACGTCTTCGTAATGAAGAATGTGTTGCGGGGACCAGTGGAGCAACACCTTTGCGTCTTGCCATCGATAACCATATTATCTTCACGGGCACAGACCCTCAACGTGACACGTACTCTGCATTTCGAGACTATGGTTCAGAAACACTTACGGCTATGAAAACAATTTTGCATCGCTCTGGTGCAGTCGACGATCTTTATATTTGTGGTGCAGGGGATGCAACACGATATACTGCGATTGATGCATGCGTCCATGTGCAAGATGCACGAATCTATATTGTTCAGGACGCCTGCTTTCGAGAGGCAACCTTAAATGATACTGGTGATGAAGAGGTACACATGCAAAACTCACAAAATAAAATTCATTATGTACAAACTACAGACATTGTTGCTACGATTGAAAGTTCTCTGTACGATAGGATTCCAGGAAATATTATTGATGAAACCGTGTTGCTTCTTGCTCAGTCAGAGCACTGGGTTCTTACTGAGGACCGCCTTAACAAGATTGTGGATATCAATGCACGTTCGAGCTACTGTCAAAGGACAATTCTGCATGCGTGCTGCCTTTCAGGGAATATTCAAGCGCTAGAGACTCTTTTACGAATGTGTCCTGACATCGATCCTAGAGTCCAGGACGATCAGAGACTTACCCCGTTGGGCTTAGCATTATATTTTGCTCCGCGCACTTACCGCACAGAATGCGTGCGTCTCTTGATGCTTTCTAGCGAACGACTCAGAGCTTCTGTCGCTATGCATCAGCACCCACCTAACTCTCAGACATCCTTGATTGTAGCTTGCGAACAAGGCGAACCTGAGATTGTAGAAATTCTTCTCCAAATAAACAGTGCCTCAAACCACATTGAAGCAATAGACATGTACCGACGAACCGCTCTAATGCTTGCTTTATCCCAAGAAAGTGAAGGCCACGCGCGGTGTGCCAAGCTTCTTTTCGAATACAGTCTAAGTCCTGTAGGACTTTTGCAAGCTGTCGACCAGGACGGTTGGAATGCTTTACATTACGCGGCAAGAAGTGGGGCCTTTGCGCATCTTTCGTGGAGCAAACTACTTGGGCAGCCATTTTTTGAAGCTCCTTTGCCAATTAATGAGCTTACTTTAGCACATTACTCATTTACACATTTGGCCACTGCTAATGGAAACGTTGAAGTCATTCGGACGCTGGTTGAGCTATGGCAAGACGCCGAAGCAAATGCAGAACGCGTGGAAGATGTCTTCCAAATCAATCGTGCCATACACCCTCCTCTTGCAGAGGCCTCTCGAGAGCAGGGAATTACAGAACTTGATCTTGCTATCGAAAAGGATAACCTTGAAGCAGTACGGATGTTACTGCGGATGGGTTGCTATGCATCAGCTGAACGTGGACGAATGCAAGAGCTCTTACATCGCCTTGTGCTTATGGGAGATGTCGAGGGATGTGAAAGCATATTGAATTTTGCTCCAGAGAATGACATACGTATTGACCACGCACTCGTTGCACTAACAAAACGAATCGAGTCCCCAGAGACATGTACATCCTCATGTGCCGATTTCAAACATATGCTGCAATTCATGTATTATTGTTCGAAATGTGAGATGGATGTATGCCTTGTGTGCCGTGAGAGATGCCATAAGAACTGCGAAGGGCCTCTAGTGGCAAAAGGTTTTAGCCTTTCACTTTGTGAATGCAGCACTAAACCGCATTGGGTTTGTCAAGCAATTAAACCTTTTGATGCAAGGGAACACGCTGCTCAAACATTCGACCCTCAACCTTTAGACACGAGTGTGGTGCGCCTAAGCCCAACAACGAAGGCGCTTGCGAGAAGGCTTGCGAGAAATATGCACAATGTGTGGTGCATGCAGAAAATTAAAGATAGTTGGTCATATTCTAAAACACGCGACGACAATGCTAAGCTGCATCCCTTATTAGTTCCTTTTGAAGATCTCACAGCCGAAGAAGCGAAATATAACATGCACATGGCCTCTGAGACGGTGAAACTTATCCTCTTGTTGGGTTTCAGGTTGGAGCCACCGTCTAAAGACACTCAGGAGCCGTTGCGCAAGTCTCCGCCAACTGGACGTGATCACCGAAAATCTCTTCGCTATGCTGATAAGGAATGGGATGAGGATAAGCCAGGTTGTGCTTCGATTGATACTAGCAAGGTATCGAGCACCTTATCGATTCACTTGGAGGAACTAATCCGATGCATTTCAGTCAATTCTCATGAAGTCTGGGCTCGTGAGAAAATCACCCAGGGTTGGCGATATGCTCCGCACCGAAATATCGCAAGCAACCTCAAACTCAACGCATCCTTAGTACCCTACTCGAAACTCAACAAAACTGAAAAGTTTGATCTGGTGCAAGGCGTAGAAGAGACGATCAAGGCAATCATGTGTTTGGGCTGGGAAATATGCCCTGTAAGCGAAAACGCAACTGCAAATATCCTTAAGAGAACACAGGAGAGGGCAAGGCGAGAATCAGTTGACATGACATGTGAAAAACTTACGTTTCACAATGTGCATCAAATGCGCCAGCAATTGTTGAACTCATACTTGCTTGCAGCTGTGCGCCGTGGGCATCTTGATTCGATCAATATTATTCTATCTCATTCGGTACAGAATGCAAGTGCCGATCTTAACGTAAAGAACAAGAACGGAAGAACAGCGCTTTCTCTTGCGGTGCTTGGTCGGCACTATTCAACTGTACGGCATTTGTTGGCACTCCATGTTGATGCAAATCGGCGAGATACAAACGGCTTTACAGCGGTGTCTCTTGCAGCGTATATAGGTGATCTTGAAATGTGCAAGATACTTGTAGAGTCAGAAGTAGATGTAAAAGTTCTCATCCCTGATAATCTTGGTTTCACTGCATTGCATCATGCTGCATATCAAGGGCATACTAAATGCTGTGAATACCTTGTTCGTCATTTGCAGCAGCTTTATCAAGTCGATGAAATTGTCAATCTTAGCTTACGGGGGGTAGAAACTCTTCAGCTTTCAGAAATGGCAAAGGTTGACAAGAGCTTGGAGATTGAAGAACTCATGTCATTGGACGATCCGCAGATGAACAAATCTGTAAGTTTTTCAGTTTCACAAACGAAAGGAGATAGCCCAATCCCACAAAGCGCTAAAGCTCGCACACGATGGAGTGTTTTACGTTTAGTTGTACCTAAGCTCGTCTCAACAGCCGTTGCACCGCTTGGAGTAAGTCACTCCAACGTTAAGGAAACTAAGCAACACATTTCAATGTACTCGCCCCTGTCTATGGCTGTCCAGAATGAAAAGATCGAGGTTGTTAAAAGTCTGATCGAGCTATCTGCGGATCCTATTATGGAGGAGCCTGGGACGGATGCAGGGCCGCTCACACCTTACTACCGAGCATTATACCAACACATTCATATTGCTGATGATGTTGAAAGATTACGAGCAGAGGTTCAAGAACGCTCCATGCACTGGGGCTTTCCATCAGCTCCTTTTCAATATGGACCTCGCGCTTCACTACTAAAGGATTCCAAGAGAGGAGGCATTCTGCAACATGCTCGTTCCGAGTTGACTCCGGAGTCGATTGCAAATAAGCCGCTTCGCGAGCTGCAGCACATCCTCAAAGAGCTAGAACTTCAGCTTGTAGCATCGACTGAGCTTATTGATGTGTTAAACTTGTCTCATTCCGTACGTCGCTGGCGAAACCGGCATGCAATGTGGCAGTTCTTTCGACGAACTACAGTTCTGATTGGAATTTTAGTATGGTTTGCAATGATGGTTCAACTTGCGCCTGATTATGATGTTACAGCAGAACGTAGCTGGCGAGAAAGTTTGAAGGCAGAAATTGAGGACAACGTACAAGATGTGAAGTCCTTTGAGGACATGGAGAATTGGTTAGTGAATGAGTTCCCGAATCAATTTAGATTTAATATCACAGATGATTCACTCATCTATATGGGATACAATCGTGTAATTGGAGGATTAAAGTTGGAGCAAACTGTCTTACCTTTGCTTGCTCATGGCCTAGTTTGGCAAGACGCAAGTGAGTCTTTGAGAGAGACAGGTGAATCATTTGTATCAATTCTGGCTCAAAGCACTTCGGAACAAATTTCAACAGTTATGAACTCGACTATACGGCACAATGACACTGGTGGTATGCAAGTCCTCTCGATCGAAATGAACCTATATAACCCACTTCATAACATCTATGGCATAGTTCAAGCTACTATGTCAACTTCGTTCTATGCGGGTCCAAGTCTGGACGTGAGTGTCCAGGAGTTTAGAGTCGATTATCGTCGGTTTCCTCCCTCAAGGGAGTTCGAAGGCACAGTTGCGGGGATGATACTTCTGTTACTCTCTTACGCTATGCACTCAAAAATTATTCGTTCTCGGAAGCCTCCAGCAGTCGTTTTTGTTGTGCTTGCACTTTTGCTTACGGTTCTTGTGATCGATTATCAAGCTTTTGCTCAGACCAGGGGTATCCGAACTAATGTTTCAGGTAGTGAATTTTCTTCTTGGGGCGAACATCACCGCCTCTTACAAACCGAGCGTCGAACGGTAGCTGTGATCTTTCTGCTAAGCATGATTCCACTATTACGTGCTGCACGGTCAATTCCAGATATTGGTCCTGTAATTGTTGCACTCACCAATACCATTACTAACCTTGCCGTTGGTATCTATCTACTCGTGGTAGCCGCTGCATGCTTTTTACTAGCTTTTTGTTTTCATGTGGGATTTGGATCAAGTGTAAGTCCTTGGATGACTTTTGGGAGCACATTTTACTCGTTATTCTATACCCCATTTGTAGAGAGTTGGGATGGGCTTGAATTGATCGCGTCAACTTCTTGGTCTGGGCTACTGGCAGCAGCAAGCTTCATCATGTTTGCAACAATTAATATTAATTTACTCATTGCTATTGTTACAGATGTGTATCCCAAGGAGAGAGAAGCAAGTGATTCAATGTGGGAGCAATTTATTACCGAGGAAATTGAATCGTCATTGCGAACAAATCGCAAACATAAGCATCTATTCAGAGACTTGGATATTAATTATTGGGATTCGCGCAAAATTATTGCAAACATGAGCAATGAAGCAATCTACGAGAAGCGTGAAGAGGAAGCTTTTGAAGTTATTGAACCAAGTAGTCATAATACGAGCTTGCCAGCACAACATCCTCCCGCAATGGCCAATGCCGCTCTTCTAAACTATAGCGAGGCCATGGATAAGCAATCTATTCGTTTCCAAGAGCTTGAAAATAAGTTACGCGCCGGTCTTAAGTCGAATGGATACAACTGATAGCATAACAAGATCACCAATAGCTATGTCAGAATTAGCTCTGCGACGTCCTTCTGCATTTCAAGATCAAGTTCATGATAATGTTGAAGATGCAAAAAAGACCTCTTCTGCAACTCTTGTATCAAACCGTGAGATCAATAATCATAAGTTAGCGGACAACCAAAACAGTGCATGTTTGACTACCGCTTCTCCGCCTTTACCACGGGAAAGCAAACAATTAAAGTCTTCATCTTCCGCTTTCTCTTCCCAAGCAGAATCAACAGGAACAGCAACAGGAGCAGCAAAAACAGATATTGAGCCTATTAAGCAGGATGACGCGGCTAGGATTCGTACTTTTCTCCAACAAGCTCTTGCACATGGACCATCTAGACTTAGTTACATTAAGCATACGGTGCAAGATCATGGATGGAGCTGGGACAAAGCAAAGGCGATTCGTCGTGAAATGGGTATTTTTCAACATAGAGAGACTCTTGAAGATGGCCAAGTCGTCAGGATTTGGTGCTATGAGCATCAAAAGTCTCCCAAGTCTCCATGAAATTGAATTTCGGTTGTATTTTAAGGGCAAACATGAAAGACAGCATAACCTATAGTTTACAATTTCTTCTTTTTACATATGCTTATAGTACTCCACGGAAACGAGGCCGTTTAGATTTATGAAAAATAGGCCTCGATACTTCCTCGTGAGCAGGTTGAGCAATACCTACAGAGGATGCTTTCAAAGGGGCAATATGTAGATAACTACGGGATGCTAAACCTTCTTGGGAGTTGTATTTGCTCGCAACTCCATGGGCCCGCATCCGAAGGTAAAGATCAGGAGGTACATGTGGTAGAATACTTTGGGGATACCCTTCCGCGCTAGGACGTAAGAATGAAACTTGTGTAGAGAACTCTTTGGATTGCAGATTAATCTTACGCAGCCTTTCGCTCATCTCAACACCACCGGACACCGGATCACCCGGGGGGGTAGCGGTCTGTACAGCTTTGGAGTTGTGGTTTTTAGCAAGCGTTTCCAAAGGAGGATCGAAGCTCAATGTAGCATTGCTCTCGATTTGCTCTTCCTCTTGTAAGAGCAAACATGATGGTGGGGGTGATGGTGGGGGTGATGGAGGAGGTGAAGGCACAAAGTCCTTTGGCGATTGATAAACTGGCTCAGGAAATACCAGGGACCGAGGCGGAGGCGGAGGAGGAGGCGGGGGAGAAATTGGGGCAGAGTCCTCCAAGGCTACTGGGAGATTTGTGTTTAGCTGTGCAAGAGTATCTTTTGGTTTCATTACAGCAGGTGAAAGTTCGTTAACATTGTCCGTCTGGGTCGCCATAGTAGCGTGTTGAGCCATATTGCGTCTGTGGCGATACATTCGAGAGGTTTGTTTTGTAGTTGGATGGACCATAAGTAGCGGAGGTACGTTTTCATCAAGTTGCGTAGGCCAGTATCGACGGGTTGCCTTCTTGCGACTCGGATTTGGTGAAGTCGTCAGACCTGGAAACATATAATGGTGCGCCTCTTCCTTATCAGCTTCAAAGCTAGTGGATGGAAGTCTATCTGTTGGCTCACGTAAATGACTTCGTGTGCCTCGATAGCGGACGTGACGGAGAAATTGCTGGGCTGCGAGGCCATGAGGGAGGTTTGTTTCATCCTCTTCATCACTTTGCTGTGACGAGCTCTGTGAGTAGTGGTCAAATTCTGAAGAGTCACTTGCGCTATCAGGGCTCTGCAATACTTCATCGGATTGCTTATTCTCAGTTACAGCCTCGGGCCTCTGGCCAGAAGCAGTTTGATGTGTAAGCAGTTTTTCTTCTAGGTTCCTTATAGATTCTACTTGTCGAATCTGTACTGATTCCGCGATCTGCTCAAGACGACTGGCCAAGGCTTCGAATGCTCCATGTAGTTGCTTTGTTGTGCGCTCTTCTGCATGCCGTTGATCAGATCCAAGTCGGTCTAGAATTTGTTTCATTTCCCCATATTGACTCCTTAAGCGGTTAAGTGCATGCATTTCATCATCACTTCGCGAGGAGACGTGAATAATCTGCGGAGGAACAGGCGAGGTTTTGTGTATTAAATATCCATGGGCTCGGGCCTTCGACTTCCCCATCAGCTGAACTGTTGCTTGACATACTTGGCGGAGAGAGGGGCATTGAGAGAGATTCATTGTCTTTACTAAGGAGACTATGATCCTCAAAGTCGCTTTCATCACTACTATCTTCAGAATATATGCTAGCTAAATCGCTATCTGACTCCTCATATTCTGGGAGTTTTATGGATGAGTGACTTTTAGCATTGGTATTTTGACTATGTTCATCGTCAAAAATATTGTCTGCGCCATCTTCGTTTTCGCCGTTCTGTTCGGGTATGGTAAGGATTGATTTTTCACTCATATCTTCTTCATCTCCAGAATAACTATGGTCAGAGGAGATCTCATGAACGAGGACACTGTCTCGTGAAGCTGCGCTCTGGCTATCATCCTGAAATAAGTCTTGTGTGAGATTGTTTTGGTTTACAGCATGAGCATCTGTATAACATGATACCGAGTCAGTACCAGGAGTGTGATTTTCATCATCAAGCAATTCACTTTCATCCTCTGAGCCTTTTCCCTCAAGGCATTCAAAGTCATCACCTTCAGGGTCATTAGCATCAAAAGGTTGAGAAACAACACTTCCCAGATCAATATTATCATCATCATCCAAATTGGGCGAGCCTCGCAGTAGAACTTGTGTAATTTCGGTGAAATCAACATCGGCAGTTTCCAAAAGAGTATTACATTCTGCAAAGAGATCAAACTCACACTCCCTACCAGGCAGATCTCCAAGCCTGCCGTGGGAACGCAGAAACTCGGAGAGCAACTTATTTCGCGGCTGATTAGTGGTAATCCGCCAAAACACGATCACCAATGCTCGTAGAGGCTGTAACCATGCAGCTTGGGCGGGGAGAACACTAGCATTTTCAGTTGATGCATGTAGTAACGGACTTTCCCAAGTCAGGTTACAACCTGAAGACCATGCCACTAAGAGCACTAATTTTGCAATATATAGGGCGTGATGCACTCTTCGTGATTCATCAATTTGGACCTTATCAACGGAGAGAACGAAATGATTCACTTTGTTTTCAAAGTCTACCATATCAAGATCAATCAGTAGAATCCACAAAAGTGCAAGACGCACGTGCAAGTTTTCCTTCACCTTGCGACTATATATGATAATTCGAGCACACATGCGTAAATCTCTCAAAACAAGTTGAGCAACTAGCTGCCGCTGAAGAATTTGTGATCGCTGCTCAATCTCGAATGAATCGCGAACAAAGCCAGTCTCAAAAACTCGCAAGACTTGGCGTGGATCTCGTGCCCTCATGATCACTTGATAAGATAGAACCTGGTTATCATCAGCAAGTAGGAAGCATGCTGCCCACCTGGCATCCCATCGAACGACTCTACGGCTTTGTCGGGCGAGGAGGTTGAGGTCAAGATGGCGCACGGATCGGCGAGTAGGTTCGGCACAGGGGCTAGGAACTGCTGCAAGTTTGGGGTCATTGAGGAATCCAGCTGCCATAATTGTGCCGAGTAAGCCTAGTGCGGCGCGATTACTTTTGCGCGTTTACAGGTTGGGACCACCACGTTTCGGCCAAATCCAGCGCCTTTTCAAGCCGCATTCGCCGCAAGCAAAGACAAATTAGAGGGTATGCACCAAGTGGATGAGAGGCATATTCATCTTCTGCCTGATCATACAAACCCATCAAGAAATACTCGTCACCTCTTGGTACGCTGTTGTATCTAAGCTTCGGTCTAATATCTGCTGATAGACTCTTGGAGTCATGATTGTCAGGTAAGCTGAGTTGAAGGTCCTTGAAGTTCAGATCTAGTGCTTTCGTACGCTCAGTAGTCCAAACGTTATAACGCTGAAAAGAATAGCTTTGCACTGCTCGAAGCAACAACAGAGTATCTGCAGCAGTATCTGAGGATGGGTCTCGCATACTTTGAAGAGATTCAAGCTTCTGATTACATGCTTTCCCGAGCATCCACCAATGACGATCAAGAGTTGGACCATACTCTTCAGAAATTTGCGTTGTGCAGTGACGAAGAGATACCTCAGCATGACGCAATGTGTGCAGCGCTGCATAGAATTCCTCATTGCGGATAAATGCTTCTACAAGAGCGCATGCAATATACGCTGTTTCTCGAAGTGCGTGAACTTGCAATCGCCCTGCAGTAATTGATTGTGTTGCAAGTTTTAAAGCTGCAAGGGGTTCTTCCTCCACAAGGGGTGTTAGAGACTGAATGAGCAAATCTGCGACGTTCTGGACACATGCACGCTCTAGAGCAGTCCATGGAGCAGGGCTTGCAAACATGCATGCTCTCCAGGCTTGAACTGTCCTTCCAACATTTGAAACACGCATATTACAATGCAGGCCCTTAAGCAAGGGGAAGGCTCCACTTATGCGTGGAACAAGTGAGCTTAATGCTGATACAAAGGCATCTGCTTGTGTATTGGGTTGTTGTTCTAAGTTTGGTAGCTTCACATGGACGAGGTTGCGATGTCCATCACACCAAGTAAGTTCTGATGCCTCAGGGTGATGACATATAGCAAAATGAGGTTCTACTTTACCAAGCAACTCAAATGGTTCTAAATCTCTGAATGTGAGCCGTGGTTCATAAGAAGATTCACTTGAGAGTGCACTAATGTTTAGAAGTGCACCTGCACTGGAAAATAGGCATAGAGAGCCATCTGAGAGGGTCATGGCTAGGATTCGAAGGCGTGTAATCCAGCACAAATCACACACAAATGTTTGGAGGAGCTGGCTACTTTCCGATGAATTTGCTAGTGCATCAAATATGTCAACAACAATCACCTGCTCGCTATGACTTGGTGAGATAATAAGCAATGGATTCCTATGAGCAGAAGCATAGAAGTTGATAGCGTAAGCGTATAAATTCAAAGTGTGTTCGTCGTTTGTAGTGGCAAGGCACATCGCCCGGACGGCGCATGCATCCATGGGCTCGTGATGTATTGTCATTTGGGATCCATGGTAGTCAGATCTTTGGAGGTTTGCAGACCAGGTATCCCAGCGAACGACTTCTTGAGTAAAAGCCAGAATGGATCGTTTTGGGTCTCGACCAAATGACGCAAAGCCCATAGCAAGTGTAAAGGCGAGTTCTGAGGACTTGGTACATAGCCATTGTACATGAAGAGCTTGTGGCACGGCTTGGTAATCTGCAACAAGGTGCCATGCTAGCGGGCTCTCGACACCATATAACCATACTTGGTTATTATCAGTAAACAAAAGAAGTGCTTTTCCATTGTCTGCTATTGAAATTTTCACTGCATGGACCTGGTCTTGTAGCTTTGCAAGAGGGTTGTGCATCGGAAATGCTAGTCGTGCAATCAACTTATGCTCCGCAACGCTCAAATCAAAAATCTGCACTGCACGCTGATCAGACAAAGCTGCTGCCGCATAGTTTCCATTGTCTGAAAGCGCTAGGCATGAACATTTGCGGATTTTTGTTTTCTTACGTACCACACTGAGAGATTCTGTGGCAGCATAGAGAGTATAAATTCGAGCTTGCTTAGACTTGCGACAGGTAGCAATCGCAGTAAGCTTCCGTTCGTTTGCCTTGTTCTTTTGCTGATAGCGAATGCTCTCAATCTTTTTCCACAGTCGTAGTTTGTTTACCTTTGCTCTCACTCCCTTGGCATTCCCTGCCTCATTCTCGCCTGCTGTGCTTTGACGAGGCTTGAGTGTCCTTGTAAAGTAGTCCACATCGACTTGCATCGCCTTCGCAGTCCAACTTGGGCTTGCCCCTGACAACTCCAAGACTGGGCCGTACGCCTGCTAAGCCGTGTGCTCTAGCACCTGTCAAGCCCAAGCGTTTTGATTCTGGTGTCTTAATTGTCATGCGATGCAAGAGCAGCCAGGTCTTGCTCATAAAATCATGCTGAGTTGGTTATTTCTAACATCAACCGTTGAGACCCTAGTTATGAGAACCACTTTTAAGGTGGTTCCTAGTAGCTTTGCTTGGAGTTAGTAGCGACTAGTATTTGTGTGCTAGTACTTAGAGCCTAACTGCCCTTAGCTTTAGTTAGGGGATAAGGCTTGGTCAGACAACAAGCTCAGAAAGGGTGGGCGAGTCTGCATTCACAGAGAAAAGGCAAAGAAACCATTGATCTCACTTGGTAGGACACTGTCAAGTGAGATGTTCTGGAGAGACTAAAGGGGTTCAGTAAAATTTGCGTCCTCAAACTGCAGCGGGATTACGAAGTACTCAAGTCTGGTGCACAGGCCGTCTTTTGTTGCATAATGAAGTCAGGCAAGGACGTTTTGATCTGCTTATGCTTCGGCTTCTATGTAAGATACTCCTGTTTCGTTGAAAACAAAACACCAAAAAACCAAGACTAAATTTCGTCTGCAAATGACATCAGTTTTGGGAGTGGAGGGAGAAGGATGAAATTCTCGGAATAATCACGAGGAGACAATACGTTCGCGAAGGAAAAGATCTTCAAAGCTGTGTAATTAGTATTTAGTTGGTCAGATGAGATTTATATTGCTTTTGATCAGTCAATCATCAATGTTCCGCCTAACAGGGTGCGCGGAGCGCACGCGAGCACTCGAAGGCGAGCGAGGCGCTGCCGGCGAAGATGGCGAGTGCTTGGGTACAGCCATTTCTTCAGGTTTGGAGTCATCTGCTTCTGCACGCGAGTCTGCCTGGTTGCCTCTTGCCCCATAGCTGCGTTTGGGTTCGTCATCGTGCGTAGCAGGCTGCTGTTGGTGGTGTGACTGCATGTGTGCATGGGATCGAGCAGCTTGCTGTTGCTGCTGTTGATGATGGTGGTGATGAGATGATGCTCCAACGCCGTATGAATGTTCGACAAGAGGAATATCAGATGGAGGAATCGATTCTCTTGATGCTTGGCGGAAAGAGGAAGTATTAAGAAGCTCCGGGGCGCTGCTGCGACGCATACGGGGCGAGTTTCGGCTTTGGACAGACATCGGAGATGATGCAGACGAGTTCCTGGGAGATGCTCGTGAGGAGGCCCCAACTGCTGATGCAGGGCGCCTACTGGAGGCTGTAGCTCCTGTAGCTCCCGTAGCTCCAGGAGGAGGCCTATAAAGAGAACCACTGTGATGATGTGCCATGTCCATTTCGTCAAGATGTGATTGGTCGTGCTCAGTTGGCGCGGCAATAGAAGCTTCGTCCACTGCGTCCTGGTCGGCCGAAATACCGCCCGGTGGTGGCGACTGTGCAATGTCATCATCTGCATCAGTGTCAGCCTCGCGGCGCAGGAGTTGACGAGCGAGCTTTGTGAAGTTACTTCTTGAGATGTGATATCCTTGCACCACAAGTGTTGCCTCTTTATGACGGACACCCTCGACATGTTCAACAATACTCACACCCGGGATTCCGGACTTTTGCATAAAATAGGCTAGTCTGTACATGAGCGCAGACCAGATGCAACTCTTTGGTGGCGCGTTATCTCGGCTCCGGCGGTAAGCACGGAGCACAATTTTGGCTGCTTCATGAAGCATAAAGACACGTCGATCGCCGTTGCAGGTTGAGCTGCGTGAGAATGCTTGAGCGTCAAAAACAAGGCGCTCAGTGCCTCGCAGGAGAAATGAGAGATCATCTTGGAAGAGCACAGCGTTACGGTGTTTTGCCTTTTCACGCAGACCAGATTCTTCGAGCTCGTCTCGCTCCTCCTGAGAGAGCTGGACTTTGTGGTAGCCCTCAAGAGCATCAAGAAACCAATGTGCATCCTTGACAGTAATCTCATAGCTTGCCTCATCCGGGAGTTCTGCTTCTGGGAGGCCCTGATGCTGTTCGACAGCAGCAGCAGAAGAATCCCCTGTCAGACCAGGACTTGATACTGAAGAAATCAGATTGGGCGTAGCACTAGTTGAGGAGATTGTTGGACATGGTGGTGGGGCTCCCGAGGCACTATCGAGCGCTGACGCTGCTGCTGCTGCCGACGCAGCCGCGGAGGCTCTTGCCCCGGTCGCACCGCCAGGTGAGGTCGTCGAAATGATGTTCAAGTTTGCACTTCGAGATTGCCCACTTTCCCATATGGAAGGGTCGTGCTCTGTGTCAGCAAAGTCTGGCCTGGCACCCAAGCCGGCGGAGCTGTGCTGTTGAGATCGTGAGCCTGTAGCAGAGTGTACTTGGTGTTCAAGGATGTATTGTTGATGTGATGACTGTTGTCGCTGTTGTTGTTGCGACTGTGCAAAGTGTTGGTGTGATAAAGGCGGAAGACACTGCAACGGGAGATTGTGAGATTGTTGGTGTTGCTGATGAGCAAGCAAAGAAACTTGCTGCTGGTCTTGCCTTTGGTGATGTTCCTCGTGAGGTAGAATTTCACTTGAGGCGGCGATGGGCGTTGATTGACGCCCACCGCCGCTCTCAACGTGATCCGGCTCTTCGATGGTGTCGTTAACGAAACGCAGGCTATTGACGAAGTTGTTGCTTTCTCGTGAGTTTGTGGAAGGATAGTTTGCCGCCAACAGCATCTGCAGGGGGGTACAGACGTGTATTTGTGAGACGACGGCTTATCAATAAGCTCAAGGGCAATAAAGCAAATAAGAAGGGGGGCAGGTGGGGTGGCTAAACCTCACAATCCGCCGCTGTCTATTTAGAAACCCAGGGAAAGAAAAATACAAAGACGTCAACGCGAAGATGATGACGACGACGATGACAATGGCTGTCTACACAGTAGAATATAAAAGTAAAAGCACCTTCTACGTTTGCTCTTACTGTGGCCAAGGTCAGGTCTATGTGTCGCTCAGATGGCTAGCTAGCTAGTTTGATCAACCAGCCAGCCAGCCCACGCACTCGCGAATGTGTGAGTGCGGTGGTCGAGGAACCTTGGGAAGCGATTTGAAGTGGCCGCAGTTGATGCCGGGTACACCCTCGAAATGGGGATGCTCCACGGCCTCGGTCGCTGACAACGCTCGTGCGTATCAATGGAGGCTTGGGGGGAAGCACAGACAGTGGCCTTCGCTTCAAAAAAAGTCTGTATGCGAGTGTTTTTCTATATCGCTTCGTGATTGCGGGTTTGCAAGACACCGAAGATGTAAACAACAACTGATGTTGAGAAGCAAGGTTATAGATCTTGCGCAGTTGTCGTAAGTGGATGAGCTCTTGCTTAGAGTGAAAGCTTCTAACTAACTTGGCAGAAAGAATGTTTTTCTTGATTCACGTTTGCTGATGCTCTGTGATCTCGGTTTACCAATGTTCACCGAGAAACCAAGAGAGCTGTTTCGTTTCTACTTTTGGCTGTCTAGAAGATGATGCTAGACGAGATTTGCGAACAGACGCAACGTCTCTTTTTTGCCAGCAGATGGGTACGTGGTTTGTCTCGACGCGGTGATGAACACTGGCACTAATGAGCGTCGCAGATACGGCTCTATGTTGAATCAGATATGGGGTTCTCCACCTCCACTTCGGTGGCGTATGTTCTTGCCGAACCGACTCTGGGCTGTTCCTTCTGCTAGTATATTATATATGTATTTGACTGTGTTTTGTGTATGTATATATATATATATATATGAATGAATGAGAGAGAAACAGGGCTCCACTTTAAAAAGAGCGAGAGTTTCACAATGAATTGGAAGATGCAGGAATGGGCTCGCGTAGACAAAGGACAACAAGAGGACAGGACAGGTAGGATCCCTGAAGAAGAAATCCACTGACCGGCTCTGGTTGTTGCGTTCTGGTATCGCTGAAGAATTCAACTTTGGCGTGACTTGTGAAAAGACTTTCGCTGCTAACTAGTAGGTAGGTCGAGTCTTTCAAAGTTTCCCCCCACTATTTTATGAATGACCGGAGGAGGTAAGAAAGAGGGAGGTGTCACACCTAGAGGAAAACCTACAGAGAAAAGACACAGAATAAGAAAAGTGAGCGCTGGCCACAGGAACTGAAAGCTATCCAGCTCGTGTTTTAGCTTCTTGGACGATCTTCCTACGAAGTACTGCGTCGACCACCAAGGATGAGACTTGGTAAGCCCAGAATGGACAGGATCAGCTCACAGACGAGAATCCAGTATAACAAAGGTAATGTTCCAATCAATGGATAGGAAAGAGCGTTGTTGAGAAATAGCCTGCGCCGTCCTTGATTGGGTGGGTTCTTTTGAATCTCTTTTAGTTTGCTATGTGCTGACCAAAAGATGGGGCGAGAATGGGAGAAGTCGTGGGATTCCTCTTTTCCTAATTGAAGGATTATTGCTGCGAATAAAGAGAAAAGTGTGAGGTGATAATGTCTGTCTCTTTATGTGCAGAACCCAAGAAGAAAGCTTTGGCTTTGAGAATGAGTTTGAAGGATCAGGACTCTCGCAATGATGATGAAAGGATATTTAAGCGCAACGCGTAAGTCAATTCTTGTCCTGTATATCCAACCAAATCTGCCCTTAATGCTCACGAATACTATTTTCAATCGATGGTGTGATTTGGTCAGAAGATTGATTGGCAAAAAAACTTTGCGAGATGAAGGTCGGAGAATGCGCCTAGTGATGGATGGGAAAGTCCAAGACTGGAGACGGTCTTGTTAATGTTCTAGTAGATGCGTCACCCAATGGAATCAACTTTTCTGTATGAATCCGCCACTTGCGTTTTCCTCCTCCTCCTCCTCCACCTCCTCCCTGAAAGTATATTTATGGCAATCTGCGAGACCCAGTGCACGGTGTCAATAAGTTGACAGAGAATGGATATGCTGTCAGGCCAGAAAAAATGGACTTGGAGAGCCGCTTCTTTGCCACCGCGGCGATATATATATATGTATATATATCAACAGAAGGCAACTCCGCTCCCCTCCGGTGCGGGTATCGGGGTGGATGCCTGGTCTTGCCTTCGGAACCTCGGTGGTGCTGTCTGAGCGTGATGGTCAACGCGCAATTGCTCCCGAGCGGTCGCTTTGCTCTGCCTGCGCTCTGGTATGGGCCGTCGTTGCCTCTTTGTTCGCCTTTTCCTGTGCTTGCTCCTCCTCCTTCTTCTTTCGCCGCTCTTTTAAATAAAGCAAAAGAAAAGAAAGAAAGAAAGAAAGAAAGAAGGAACGAAAAAGAAAAAAGGAAGAAAAGTGAAGAAAGAAAAGAAAGGAAAAGAAAGGAAAAGAAAGAGAGAGAGAGAGAAGACTAAGTCTCTTCCGGATCCACAGTATACGTCTCCTTGTCGCACTTTTTCCAGGGAGTCAATCTATGACCAATGAGATAAGAACAGGCTTACAGAGACCCTGACTGATGATGACAATGTCGTCTCCCTCCTTCCGTAGCTCGCTCACTCGCTCGCTTTGCTTGCCTGCTGCTTATCAGCTAGCTATCTGCGTACCTACCTACCTACCTACCTATGCAGGTATGAATGAATGCCTAGCTAGTGCCGGATGGAGATTCGCCACGCGAAGAAGCGAGCTCGCAATCAGCAAAGTAGTCTTACTGCTGGCTGCCGCTATGAAAATAAGATCAGTGATGGCGATGTGGCGCTCCTGCCTCTGGCGAATATGGCGGTTCTTCTGCCTGACAGAGTCAAAGTAAGGAGCCAAGCAAAGTCGGTCTTGATATAGAGGCCGCTTTCCTTCTATGCTTGCTTGGTTAACTTCTAAAGCAGTCTTTGGGCGTGCTGGAGGAGAGGAGAGTCCAATCAAAGTTCGCCTCAGGGTGCTTCCTGAGCCCGCTTCAGATCTCCTTCTTTTAATGCCGCTGCTTTCCTCGTTTGTCTTTGTCTCGAAAGAACACCTCGCAAACTAACTGACCTACTGCAAACTCTGCCGGTGCTGCTGCTTCTGACCCTGTGAATGTGAATAATGCTTTTGTCTGTCTTCTACCTGCAAGCTTTTCTGTTTCCTGTGAGTTCAAGGTCGATTTGGCGGTCGTGCGCCGATAGAAAATCATCACCAGAATGAGTATCGAGGCCGAGGCCGTGATCTTGTTAGTTACCAACTTGTCCAAGCCCCACACGACGTGCCAGCCCCTCCTCCATCATCCATCATCGCCATAATCCCCAATATACATGCATTCATGCATTCCTACATACACCATCACATCACTACAGTGCTTGATGCCCCTCTATCCACATAGATAGGCAGACAGACACAAAGCTATGGAGAAAGCGCAAACCAAGCAGGAAGGAAGGGGAAACTAGGAACTATAGCCTCGTTCAATCAATTGTTCAATCAATCGTTCAATCAATCAATCCATTCATTCTTCCCATTCCCTCACATTATCCTCTTTCTCTTTTTCCCTTTCTTCCTGCCTCTCAATTTTGTTTCTTCGATGAAAAATTGATTTCTTCTTCTGTTTCCTTTTTGCCTTAACTTCCTCTCTCGCTAAAATGGACACGTCGGGTCGCGCATGCACACACCTTCTTTCTTTCTTTTTTTCTTCTTTCTTTCCCCCTTTTTCTTTTTGTTCTTTTCTTTCTTTCTTTCTTTCTTTCATCGCCTTTTGCCTACTACTGTGCAGCGTCTCCCGCAAAGATAGATTGACAAACAAACAAACAAACACACGCTTGTGCTCAGCTCGGCGCCTCCTCCGCCTTCACGAGCTCTGCCGCTGCCAGAGAGAGCAGGACTGCCGTATAACAACGTGGCTGTTTCTGCATATCTCAGAATGCGAGTCTGACTTATGCAGTAGCTAGCTATCTACAGCTTCTTTAGCCATAATGGGGACAGATTCGTGGCGCTCGAATTTATGTTTCTTCGAACTGATGATCTATCGCTGTCCACCGCGGTCGTTATTATTGCGGCGGGGAGGTCGTGAGGTGGGGCATGGCCGTGCGGCAGGCAGGCAGGCTGCTGCTGACCTAGCGAGAGGAAAGTGGACTCGGAGAGGAGCACATTCGCGAGCTTTTGCTCGTTTGTTTCCGAATGTTATACTACGCTGAGCGCGTGCTGCCTACGACATTCTGCATATAACTACGAAACGAAGAATAAAGCAGAAAGCAAACAGAAAGAAAAGAAAAGAAAAGAAAAGAAAAGAGAGAGAAAGAAAAGAAAGAAAAGAAAGAGCGATCAGGTTGAAAAGGGGCGACAAGACAGCCTCTGCTGTCTGCTACGCCTCTCTTTCTCCGACGGCCTCGCTTCGTGAGCACATTTGCCTGCTGATGGCTTGCGGCCCGCTCGCTTCGCATTTTGAGAAGGCAGGCAGGCACGCAGGCAAACACGGGCACCTTGTATATTACTTCGTAGGACTTACCTCTGGTTGTATGTGCAGTAATTGACGCTGGATGCGCCTATCAATGAAACAAAAAAATATAAAATGTGCGATAGCACACACTCACACTACACTAGCTATCAACAAGAGCTGGCTAGCGATGACGAACGACGCTGTCTTCAGCAGTAGTTGTTGTTGCGAGGAAAGTCGCTCAAGGTCGAGCTAGCTGCTTTGTAAATCAACCAAGAAAAACCAGAATTAGCATGAAAGATGACCAACGTTGTCAGTTAGTTTGCTCGACGCCAGGTTACAAATATAGAAAAGGCCATTCGCATGAAATCATCATCATCACCATCACCCTATTCCAAGAAATACGCGACCGCCCGCTCTCTCTGTTCTATCCTCGTCCTAAACGCCCCCTCCTCCGCTTCTACAGAGCACCTGAGCCAATGCTCCCCATCAAACAAACGACGCCGATAGCCAGCCAGCCGCCTAGATCAATTAATCACGAAGATCAGCGCAAACCAAGATGGCGGGCAGCCAGCCAGCCAGCCAGCCAGCTCGCCAGTCAGTGCAGCGCGGGAAGAGGAAGACTTGCGTCCGTTCGCTTTTTCTGATTTGTCTTTTTGTGGACAGCGAGGGAATCGAGTGTTCCGACAGCTCAAAGTAGCTCAGCGTGAAAAGCTCCAGAAAGGACCAGGTCTTGGCATGCATGCATTCATGAATGCATGCATATGCATTCATTTATTCATTCATGCATACATGTGTAGCTAAGCTAGCTAGCAAGCAATGTTTCGATCTTTCCGTCTGCAGCAGTCGTGGGCCCGGAAAGCTCACTCCCTAGCTGGAGAGATATCTGTCTTGTGGGCCCGCGTTGCGAAGACCTGTCCGTCACCAAGTCTCCTACCTCCGTGCGTGCTGCTGCGATGACTAATCACCGACACCAGGCAAGTCTGTCTCTGAGTGTGCGCTGCTTAGATAGATTGTTTCTCTAAGGGTCTGTAAAACTGGATCCAGTTCTTGAGCGCCATGTTCCTGCTTCAAACGTGGGTGGTAGGTGGGTTCCGAATCCGCTGCTTGCGAACTCCCATTCCTTGAATGATTGATTGATTCGCTCATTGACTCATTCATTGATTCATTGATTCATTCGAAAAGATAGCTAAAACCTTCAAAGCTAGCTTACATCAATCAGCCTGCCTCAAATCGTCAATAAAGATCACATGAGGGTCAACTCGGAGGGTGTCATGGCTCCGAGCCTGGCTAGCGCGGTCGGCTTGCTGCATCAGCGAGGAGGTACGGGCGGTCCTCAGGGCAGCAGACTGGCTCGCGATTCGAACGAGATGAAAGATAGATAGATAGATAATGAATTCCTCACGAGTCTCGAGCACAGAGAAAAGAAAAGAAAGGAAGGAAGAAAGGAAAAGAAAAAGAAAAAGGAAAAGAAAGAAAGAAGGAAAGAAAGGAAAAAGACTCGAGACCAGGAGACAGCATCAATGCCGCTCCTCGAGAACTAAGGCGTATCTGTTTACCCGCAGACACATTCTCAGGTCGGCGGCTCCTTCGCACTAGGGTACAGCAAGCAAGCAAGCAAGCAAGCAACAAAGAAGGCTTTGGTGAGCGTCTGCTTTGTTTTTTTTGGTGCGTGCGTGCGTGCTTGTTTGCGTGTTACAGCTAGATTGCCATCGATCGAGTCCGTCGCGCTTTTTCGATGGAGCCCTCTTTCAATGCGTTGATTTCCTCTTCTCGCCACTTACTTCTGCACTCCAAGTCCTTCCCATTCTTTCGTTCGTTCGGCGAGGAACTGCCTCTGAACGCGATGAAAAATGGATTCTTCTCCTTCAATCAATCATCGCACCTTTCGTCTGTCTCCCTTGTACGTCCTGGGCTGATAAGATCAGCAAAGGACCTCGGATTCGCCGCTTCTGCACAAATGTAGAAGATGTGTATGTATGCTCTTTCCTTGCTGTGCCTGACTGCCTGCCTGCCCATCACGGCTCGAGCATCCTCGAGGCCAGGCACTTGGCGATTCAAGCACTTGGCGACTCTTCGCAATCAGTTCCACGCGCGCAATAGCAAACAGACAAACCAACAAACAAACCACGCAAGCTCACCCGTGTGCAACTAACTAACTGATGGTCTCTTTCCCCAGGGCTTCGATTTGATCCTCCTCCTTCAGCAGGATTTCGATTTCTTCCTCCTGATTAACGCAGCCACAGACGTCCAGAGATAGGCAGCGTTTAGGCAGCAGCACCAGGAAGGGCCTTGGTCTGTACACATCCATCCATCCATCCACCCATCCACCCGCACAGCTACGTCTCGGCAGTGGTACACGGGCACGAAGATGAGGAGCGATCACAATCAGTCAATCAATCAATCAAACAAACAAAGACATCGAATGCTCATGAAAGCTAAGGAGAAAAAACAGCAAAAGAGAGAAAGAAAAAGAGAGGAAGAAGAAACCGAACAAAAGGCTTGGAGCAAGAAAGAACCAAAGCAAAAGCAAGCAAGACCTGTCTCTCATCTCGCTTGCTGTGGCTAGCCTCCTGGTTCTTCTGCATGCCGTGCTCCCGTCAGTCTTTGTGCTGTGCAAGCTCGCTTGCTTGTTTGCTTCATATCTCCAAATAAAGCAATAAACAAAAGAGAGAGCACTTGGTTCGAAAACAGACAGACAGACAGACTGAGAAAGAGAAGAAAGAGATCAACAGAGAGAGAGAGAGGGAGAGAGAGAGAGTGGGGCGAGTAACGCACATCACAGCCGACCCACCGTGCAGGAGTGCGTGCAGATATGGCCGATCGACGGTCTCTGCAGCAAGTCGGCCTCCACCCGTCATCGTCATCAGCGGCAGCGGCAATGGAATGAGTGAGATTCATTCGACCCGACTAAAAAAGAAACAGAGAGAAAAAGAAAGAAAGAAAGAAAGAAAGAAAGAAAGAAAGAAAGAAAGAAAGAAAGAAAGAAAGAGTGTCTTTCGTTCTTCGTTTCTCTTCTCTCTGCTTTGGTCCGCTCTGCTTCTTCTTTCATCCCTTCTTCTTTCATTAAAAGGAGAGGAAAGGAAGGAAAGAAAGAAATCCTCTTTTCTTTCCCCTTTTAAACTAACCTAACTCTTCTTTCATTTCAGGCGAGGCTCGAAAACCGAAGATGGGGTAAGGAAACTTGTGGTCGAACCGCCAGCCAAGCAGCCAGCCAGAAGGTGGCCAGGAAGCTCTCGATGGGCATCGTGCCAGGCGGGCGCGCATGCAGCTCAAGAAGGGGCTGTGCTCCTTTCCCTCTCTTTCCGTACGCACGGCACGCAGGCAGGAGCGGAAGACTCTGACATCTAAGAAATATGTAAACAATCCATCTCTCATTCATCATTCATGTCTTTCTCTTTCCTTTCCTTTCCCCTTTGAAAATGATCATTAGAAAGAGAGAGAGACACAGGAAAGAAAAGAGAACAGAGAGAACAGAGGGAACAGAGGAAAGCACGCACCGCTGGGAAAAAAAAAACATCATCAGAGGAGACACTTGTCCTCTTTCTCGCGCCTTTTGCTTGCCTTTCTCCTTCCTTTCTGGTTATTGCGTGGATTCCTTCGCACCGCTCGCTTGTCTGCTTGCTTTCTTCTGCTGGCAGTCTTTCTTCTGGGTTCAAGAGCTCGATGCCGCTGTCAGGGGTGGCTGCTCCTCACGCACCGGGTATTCTGGGCTGAAGGTCTCTTCTTCTTTCTCGTCTGCCTCTGGATTGATTCTCCATTCTTTGATGGATGGATGGATGGATCGATCGCTTGCTTGCTTTTGCCTGTGCAGTAAAAGAACAGGAAAACAGAACACCAACTAAGTCAAGAAGAAGAAAGAGTCTCCAAAAGAAGAACGAACAAGAAAACAAAGAGAGAAGAAAAGAGAGAAGAAAGAGAGACGAAGCTGCGCACGCACGATTTCGCTCGCTCGCTCGTCTGCCCATCGCTCTGCTCCGTCCTCCCGAGGCGCCCGCGGGCTCGCTAGCTAGCCAGCTCCGGCGCGGCCTTCCCAATCCCAGCCCTGGCAGCTAGCTAGCCGTCATGCCGCTCGCTGCTTGGCTCCTGCCCGTCCAAAAACCGAGGCGAGCTTTGGAGACCAAGAAAACGAGGGTCGCTTCGTCTGTTTCTTTCCCTTCTTTTTCTCGTTTTCCTTTTTCCATTTCTAAGAAAGACATTCATTCTCCATTTTTCTTTGAAAAAAAAAGAAAAAGAAAAAAGAAGAAAGAATCAAAGAAACAAATGAACGAATGAATGAATGAATGAATGAATCATCGTTTTCTCCTCCTCTTCGAATCATGCACCATCTTACTCTTCCTTCTGCCTGATCCTCCGCAGCGCCCATACGCCAGGCTCCTCGGCGAGCGCGGCGCCGCTTTCGGGAGGGCTCTGCGAATCAATCAATCAATCGATCCATCGACCAAACGAGAGAGAGAATAAGCGAATGAAAATGAAAGAGTAAATCACTGTAAACTCACTCATAACAGCGAAGAAAAGAACACAGAGAGGCGTTCTGTTCCTCTTCGCTTTCTCCGTTCTTTTACCATTGCTCACACATGTAACATCAATCGATGATCCGCGTTCTGTTCTCTCTTTTCTTCCTCTGTTCTGTTTCTCTCTCTCTCTGTCTGTCTGAGAAAGCGAGCCGCACGGGGACTCTGTTCGCGGCCGCTGGCGCCTGCGTTCAGGAGGAGGAGGAGGAGGAGGAGGTCGCGCGCCGCCCCGCCGCCTTGCCCAGACGCTTTCGCTCCGCTCGAAAGCGTACGGCCGCCACGAATCGATCGATCGATTGATTGAGAGATGGGCGATCGATCGATCAATCTATCAATCAAATCAATCGATGAATGAATGAATGAATGAACGAATAATAAAAAAATAAAAAAAAGGAACAAAAACAACACTCAACATTTGAATTTCAAAATGTCACCAACACCGCCAACACTCCGCTCCACGCCAAGAACCGCCTCCCTCTCGGGCGGTCCGCATTGATGATGACTCCAACGCGCCTGCCGCACGCGGCTGGCTGGCCAGGGCTTGCCTGCCTGCCTGAACTTACCTTGAAATACTGCCGTCCTCGCGATGTGAGGCCAAAAAACACAAAGATAGATAGATAGATAGATAGACGGATAGAAGAGAGACGAACCGAAGGAGCGACCTGCTCCGCTCCTTCGAGGCTTCTTCTTCTTGCCTGCCTGCCTGGGCGCCTGCAGGGCCTCCACGCCCTCCGCGTCCGCTGCTGCGCTCGCTAGCTACCTAGCCAGCTGGCCAGCGAGCAGGCACGCGGGCTCGAGCACCGGTTCTGTGCGGCGATGAGGATTACTTTTCGGTTTTGGTAACTTAAACTTCGCAGAAACAGAGAGGCCTCGGCTCTCTAGGGGATTCTCTAGGACCTGATAGTGTGCGTACACGCCGTATAGACTGTGCTATGTATACGAAGGCTCCTCTTCTCTTCTCTTCTCTGCCTCTCTATATCTATATACCTGTGTAAGTATGTATATGTAAGGAGAGAGAGAAGGAAAAGAGAGAGGGAAAGGAAGAAAGGAAGAAAGAAAGGGGGGGGAAGGAGGAGACAGAACCGAAGGGTGTGAGGAGGGGTCGCGCCAGAGAAGGGCAGAGGGCCTTTCTCTTTTGGTATGTGAAGTTCTTCCCTTTAGGAAGGATTTGGTTTTCTTTCTTTCTTTCTTTCTTTCTTTCTTTCTTTCTTTCTATTTGCTTCTTTCAATTCGTTCTAGTACCTTTTTTGTTCTGTATTGTATTGTATTGTATTTGTATTGTATTGTATTTTGTTCAAATTGTTTTCCTTTCTGCGCCTTTCTTTCTTCTTCTTCTTCTTCGTTTGGAACTTTGAAGAGGACAAGCAAGATGAGGCCAGGCAAGGTACGTGAAGATCAACACCACCAAGGGGGCGCAGGCTGAGCGGAGAGCAAAGCAGGCACACGCGAGAACACGCAGCAAGCCTTGTCTGCCAGTAGCCAACTTGTCTTTTCGAGGAACGCGGCCACGGAACCTGAATACTTTGGACAGCAGTCAGCCGTGCGAGTGAAGCAGCAGTGTTACGATCTGAGATGCCAGATCTCGAGCACGAACGTCTCTGACACAAGCTTGCAAAGTGCCCGCTTATTCCCGTCTGTCTCTGCTGACAATGCCGCACACGCTCAGGTACACAGAGCGAGCGGGCAGCCTCTGCTCCCGTGTTCACGCAAGGGAGTTAAGTTAAAGGACCAGGCAGAAAACGCGCTTCCTATCCAGGTGGGACTACGCCGCTGCGCGAAATCTGCGAGCTCGCTGAGTGCCGCGAATGCACGTACGTATGCAGTGGCAATGCTCAGGCAGGCGGTGCGTAAAACGATGTGTGTTCTCAGTCTTGAGCGGCTTCTTCTCACGTGAGCAGAACCGGGTACTTTAACGTGGCTGAAGAAAGCTTTGGGGACAAAGCTCAGGTCCTGAGGTAGCAGCAGCGAGGTCTCGCGAAGGTGAGAGCAAGGCGGATCGATGCAACAGAGCAGCCTCGTTCGTCAATCTCGGCACGTCTGACCCGATCCCGTGGGAGACCTGGATTGGACAGGAGGTGAGAAGAAAGGGTTTTGGGGAGCTTGGCGAGTTGGCTGACTCGCTGCAAAGCTGGGCTGGCTAAGTGGCGGGCTGGCTGGATGCCGCCCGGTGGTCGACTGCTTTCTGTCCCGCAGAGACTCTTCCGCCTTCTGCGTTTGCTGTTCAAAGTAGCTTCTTGCTTGCTGGTCGGGATTTACTCTCGCTTAGGTCTGGGTTTACTTGGTCTTCGCGTGAATGTAAGAATAGATGTATGTAAGTATATATAAATGTGATCTCGTCTGGAAGGATGAATGGTCGATCCAGGGCGTGTACGTTGAAAAGGGCAAAAGCTTTCGGCCTATCTCGTCAATCAAGGTCAAACCACTATGTGTCAAATTAAGCTATTGCTCCTGGTGCCGACGCTTGTTCACTGATGAGACTCGATATGTTCTGTAAAGCAAGGTACAACTCTAAGCAGTTGTTGAGGTCTGGGTCGCTTGGCACGAAAAGGAATGTATGCTCAAGAAGTCGCTATATAACGAGTTCGTTTCGCCCTAAAACAAGTAAGCAAGCTAGCTAGCTGTGAGCGATGGCGACGAATGAGGTAGATCACTCGACTTGGTCGACGGGTCTCTCTCTCCTCAATCAAAGGCTGCGTTCTTGCCGTTCTCAGATAGATTCGCTTGTACGAAGAATAACACGCGAACCACACGATACGAAATCCAATGAGAAATCAAAATGCGATTTCTGAGTGAGTCAGTGAGTACGTTTTCCCTTTCTATCGTCCTCCACGTAAGTTCTTGTGATTTCACCTGCAGCAAACACTAAAACCAGAAATAAATGCCGGCTAGCCCAAGAACCGTGCGTCCCTTCGCGCGGCTCCTGGCTAGCCTAGCTTGCTACCGCGTCGTGGCTGATCGAACCCGTCTCTCAACGGAGCACGCCTCAGCTTTGATGAGTTTCTTCGCCGCTCTACGCCGGTCGAGGGATCTTAGGAACCCTCTCACGGTCAATCCGCAACAGCGCAAAGTCCTAAATATAATCGATCAGGCAGGAGTCTTCGCCTTCTTGTTCCTTTCTTTTCGTATGATTACCTGACTAGCTGCTTTGAAAAGCGAAGAGCTTGTGAATGTTCAAAAGGAGCAGAACCTACTTTTCTAGCACACAAAGTAGAAGAAGATGCACTGAAGAACGCTAGTACCCAACTAGTGTTTTGCTGTCGCTGATGGGCTCGTGAGTGGTGTGCGCTCGCTGCGCGCACCCTCGCGGACCCTGCGCAGACCCTTCGCGCAGACGGCCGCCCTAGTCCTCCCTCGGACAGGGCCTGCTACCGACACGGGCTGTCGGCCTTGTTGCCGGCACAATAGCGACCCCAGGCAAGTGAGCAAGCTGCTTGCTTGCTTGCCTGCGACCTACCTAGCTAGCTCGCTCGTTTGAGATATATATATATATATATCTCGAGACTTCTAGCTTGCGAGCACTAGGCTCCTTCCCCTACTGATTATGCTAATGAGCCCCTTGCCTGCCTACTTGTGTGCAAATTCTTTGCGCGCACGTGGGACTGACTATTTCTTTTGAGTTAATTAAACTCTGATGATTGACCCGCTCGTGCGAGTTCTTTTCCGAGGGCTTTCTTCGTTCGGGTGTCGTCGGTGAGCGACTCTGCTGCGAACGCCGGCTCTGGTGTCAAGTCGAGTCGAGTCAAAGACAGGAAAGCGTGCCACCACCGGCTGTGCTGCCAAGGGGCTGCGGCTGGCTGGCTGGCTTGTTGCTCTAGAGCTAGCTGGCTAAGCTAGATCGATGCTGCTCCTGCTGTTGTTTCGCTGGGTTTCCCTGCTTCGCTGGCGGGCCCGACGTCAAGGTCTGCCTCGCCTCGCTTCGTTCCTGTGAGCTAGCTGGCTCGCTGGCTTGGCAAGAAAGCAAGCGCACGCGCAGGCTCTCGGTGCGACGGTGGTCTGCACGCAAAAGGGAGCGGCGGGAGTCGGGGTGGGACTTGCGGCTTGGCGGTCCAGCGGGATGGCGTCTTGCGAAGAACTCGGACGATCTCAGCGCCAACAGCTGGATGCTTGGCGATGCGGAAGGCAGTGCTCGCGCGTTTCCTCGCGGAAGGCGGGTTTACAGGTGGAGGTCGTGAAGCTGGCTGTGAAGCGGGGCAAGTGTGCAACAATCAATCAGCGTTGGGACCAGCAGCGGGAAAGTTGTTGATTTTGTCCACAAAGTATCGTTGGTTGTTGTTAGGCGGTTAGTGAACAACAAACGCGCGTCCATGCATGACCCAAAGGTGAGATTGGGGTAATTAATACGCAGCAAAGTATTGATTGATCATCAGAGGTCGCACGGTTTGAGAAGTGTTCGTGAATCATTCGCGGTTGGTTGTCGAGTCAGGAATTCAATTCTTCGTTAGTCAACTTTTGTGTTCTTCTTAGCATGCAAATTCTCTACCATCCTTTTCCCTTCCCATCCCCGTAATGCCTCTTTGCTAGCGAGCGCCCCGTTTGTACTCGAGATGATCTCATTTCTATGATGCCAAGTGCTCAAGTCCTTCTTCCGTTCTGGCTCGACTTCGTAAGGCAAGTAAGTCGTTTCCTGAACCACTGCATCTGCATGTACATCGCATCGCTCGCAGATTTTTTCTCTATAGATCCGCCAACTCCGAAGCTGATGCCATTGCTGCCATTGCTTGTTTTCTATCCTGTCCACATCTCCTTCCTTCCTCAGAGACGGCGTTTGTCGGGCCGGGTTCCAGTTGCGAGGAATGAGCGGCCCTAAACAGCACACATCCATCTATGTATGTATCGACGACTCACTGACTGACTCACTCACTCACAGTCTGACTGTCAGGGAAGTCTGAACCGCGCTGCAGCCGGAATGTCGACGTCATCTTTGCAGGGAATCCAAAGTTCGCTCGCTGCGGACGCCCCTTCGCAGTCCAGCCACTGGGCTTGCGAACGCCTCTGCAAAGCTGCTCAGCCTCTCATTTCGGTCCGGCGTACAGGCACGGCCTCCTTCATTCCTGCATCACACAGACAGACAGAGAGAGAAAAGCAGGCGTTCTCTTTGCGTTCCATTCCGGTCGCTGTTCTTTCTGCTTCGTCACATCGCTCACTTCGTATGATGTGCCAAAGTGAGGTGAGTGTCTTTCTTGCATAGTTCCAAGGAGGGTAAAAGAACAGCGAGGGAACGAACGGCGGCGAAAGAGGGGGCGATAGAGGGCATGGGTTACTGTGGCGGAAAGAACGGGGAAAGAACGAAAGACACGGCAATAGGAAGAACGAGGCAGGCACGAAAGACAACGATCGACCTCATCGACGTGTGAATTATTCATCAATGGATTGATGGAGTGATTGATTCATTCACTCACTCACTGGCTCATGATCGCATGGCTGTCTCCTCGAGAGTCTCGTTCTCTGCTCCTGCCGGCCTGCCGTGCGTTCTCATCTGTGGAGAGGCAGGCACACATCGCAATGATGAAAAGGAAGAGAAAGTAAAAAAAAGGAACAAAGCCAAAGCCAACAACAACAACAGTACAATCAAGAGCCGCACACATACACATGTGGAGATCAAATAAAGCACATTGGCCAGCAGGCAGGCAGGTCGGCCCAGCCAGAGATCGAGCTCCGCCCGTTTGCTTGGTCTTCTTCTCTCGCTGCCCGTCATCGCTCCATAAGCGAGCCACAGCTTCTTCTGCTGCACACGTAAAATGCATTTCCATCCTTATTTTCATATAACTTTCACATCGCATGAATGAGTGAATGAATGAATGAATGAGTGAATGAATGAATAAGTAAATATTCACATATTGGCATATCGATCAATGTGTAATATAGAGATGGCAAAAGGCAGAAAAAAGATGATAGATAGAAGAAGAAGCAGCCGCCGCCTCGCTTTGGGCTCGCTCGCCGTGCTCGGCCGTCGCGTTGGCGTGGGAAAGCTCGGCGTGGGCTCGGTCCTCCTCCGGTGTCCCCGCGACGCGTGTGTGTTGTCACTGTCTGGCCGTCCCGCTGCGCTCGTGCGTGGGCGAGAGCAGGCAGGCAAAGTAGATCGTCAACCGATGGCCAACTCTTAATGGAGGGCGCCGGAGCATCCTTCCTGCCTGCCTAGATTCATTCGCTCATCCGGGTCATCCTGGTCGCTCGTGGCGCCGTGCCAGAGCTAGTGCGTCCGCTGACTTACCTGAGATTGCGGCGACCCCCGCGTCGAGGCAAGGGCCGAGCCTGCTGCTGCTGGCTGCGTACGTACGCGCCGAGGCGCTGGTGTCGCTCCTGGCTTGCGCAGTTCTTGTTCTAGTTCTCGTCTTCTCCGCCTCCTCTTCTTTTTCTTTTTTCTTCTTCTTTTTCTTCTCTTTGTTTGTTTCTCTTTGTTTCTTCTTTTTCTTTGTTTGTTTGTTTCTCTTTGTTGTTTGTTTTGCTTTGTCTCCTGTTACTTTTGTCTTTCTTCTTTCGTTTCCTTTCATTCTGTTTCCTACATAATTTAATACAATAAACATAAAGAAAATGAAGGAAATGAATTCATTCTGTGAATCAGTACGAATGCAGCAGTGGTGGTTGGCATACTCTAACTATAGCGTTTCAATTTCTGTAGGTTTCCTTTTCGAGGTTGTCTTCATTCACTTGAAGAAGAAAAGAAAAAGTCAGAATGAGATTTAAAAATGCTTTTTGAAAAACTCGTTTACTTTTAAAAATGATTACAGTAAAGAATAAAATGTACGAGGTAGATCGTTAATAAAAAGGCCCTTAAAGTTTTATAAGCTTAGACTTCTTCTAGCCTTTGGGTTTAATAGATGAAGATGAGAAAAGGTAGTTCATGGCTTGAGGGGTATCTACTATTAGTTTGTTTATTTTTCAACTTTTTTTAGATTTTAAGGGAGGTATTTAGTTCAGTGGTTTTTATTCATTCTTTCTCTTTGAATTTCATGATGCTTCTCTTTAATTGAAAACGAATAGGAGTATGATATGCTCTCTATTCAGTGGAATGGAAGTTGCTCCGGTGAATGGGAGAACTCTTTCATCTACTATCACATCAAAGTTAGTGAGTAAAATAAATTATACTATATGTCCATGTCTTAATCACAAATCATGCTTTTTGGATGTGGGAAAAAGAAGGACAGCGTAAAAAAAACGTTTTAATTAAAGTAAAATTCATCCTCAGTTCTTTATTTTGAAAATATCTAAGAAGTTAAAATATATATTCTCAAGCGACATAAGCGCTCCCACATAGGCTCATCTGACTCTACGAAAAGAGGACGGATGGAACTTGGGTGGATATATTTAGGTATATGTAAGAGTCCATGCTCATTCCATGTTTTAATAACCAACCCTGCAAAGAATAAAATATTTGTATCACGTTCATGTATGCGAATCTCTAATTTATTTTACAGCTTAAATTGGTTCCAACATAGTAACATTGCAAACGCAGGGATTTCCTTTTATTGTCATGAAATATCACAGGCAGAGAGGATATCGGAAGCAACAGGTGGGGAAGGGAGGTACCTAACCTTTGTCTTACAGGGAAAGAGGCATATGTTCTAACAGAAAGGGTGAGTTTTCTTTTTAAATTTCTTACTTTTGGCTAGGCAAGAGGGTTCTTTAAAAGCAAAAGAGGAAAAAACCAAGTTGGTAATAAGAGTAGTTCAATTTGTGGAAGCCTAATTTTGTGCGCGCGTAGATCACATCAATTGATAGAAATTCAAAAGACATATAGGAATACTATTTTTAAAAGATATAGCAAAAGTATAAAGCTAAGCGACAGGACTCATGTTCCCTCTATCCCGCGGTCAGATTCTTATTTTTATTGTTTTTGCGGTAGCGGTTGTTTATCTCCCGAGGGGCCTGAATATCATTACTGCTTTGGAGCTTGTCCGTGGACCAACTTTGTGCATTCAGGGCGAGGGAGTCAAAATCAGGACTCCTTCATCGTGAGCAAATTTATAGTTGTTGTTTTTTATGTTTTTTATTTTTTTTTCATCGTTAAAATCATGAAAAATGGTAAAAAGATTAAAAACATACATGAAAGAAGCAAGGAAGTTAATTCATTTTAAACACCAAAGAATTATTGAGAAGAAGATGAAGAAGTTAGAGGAGCCAAAGTATGGAGCAACATCATCATTGAATTTCATAAAAAGAAAGAAAAAACCCAGTTTTCAGGTATGGAAAGCAATCAGGCACGAGATTCCATAGTTACATCATTGAAGACGTGACGCTTTGTCGTTTTTGTTGTTATCCACAGCATGGGAAAATAAGAAAACCATTATATTTCGAAATTTATTGCCAAACAATGGATGATCCGCCTGTTCAAATGTAAGAAAGTGGGATCTAGCGTTATCGCCAGGTACGGTAGTAAACATGAGCTCCACATGTGAGACCTTGCAGAAACGTGGGAGTTGAAACTGTAGTTTAATGTTACTCTTCATAGAAAATGTTTCCATCCTTTAAAAAAAAAGTAAGTATAAGAATCAGTTAAAGCATGAAATAAATTAATTTATCCAAAAACATAGTTTTATTTTAATTTAAGTGGGCGAAGGAAACCGAGCAAAAGAAAAGAAACAAGAACAGAAAAGTGTAGGTTCTGATTTTAAAGTAGGGAAGTTCGTAAAAGACTTAAGGATAGTATTAGGGCTAATTAATAAAAGTGGAAAAGGTGAATTTCCTTTCAGTTGATTTAAAAAAAGGAACCTGAAAGATGGAAAGAAATGTTACCTCAAAACTTGGGCTCGTGTCTCTTTTATCTAGAGTTGTTTTTCGCAATGATCAGTACGGAGTGATTAGAGAGTACGGTCACTAGATCGAGATCGTGGTGAGTGCACAGTCTCCTCCATTCTACTACAACTGTGATCGAGCTCCTTTTCTGTGATAGTTGAAGTACATATATAATTCTAAAGAGAAAATAATTATTAAATGAAATAAAATAAGAGGAAGGTGTTCACACGGAAGGTTAACAAATCCCAATTGTTACTTGCATGCGCTTTCAGAAGGGTGAAAAGAGCTGTGAAAGTAGAAAAAAGAGTAAAAAGTGATAAGTTGGTGAGTCGATCACTTCTTTCTTTTGCACCCTATAGTTGAACTAGGTAGTTAAGTTGGAGTCGTAGGTAATGATGCGGAGAAAGCCAAATGAAGGAATACCTTCAAGATGTGAGCTGAGTGCTAAAAATTAGGCCATGCAGGCCCCTCATAATGCCAGTATTATATTAAAAAATTGTGGTTCGTAACATAGAGAAAGTCATTCCTGGCATTGCTCAGCATGTTCTCTCGACACCACACATTGCAACAACAGCCGACCAATTAGAAAAACCAAACGAAGTGGGGCTCCACTACTTTTTTTATATTTTTTCTACTCACGAGTTTTCGATAGGGTAGGAAATCATTTATTATGAAACTGTTCTGTGAGACGAAACCATTATAGATGCTTGTATATTTCTGACTCAAAAGGGGACGGGGAAAAGAAAAGAAGAAAAGAAATGGAAAACCGGCAATCCGACACATATAGGCCTGAAATCAAACGTGCATGCTCTACAATTTTGTTTGGCACACGACAAGAAGAATATACGCGCAAAGGCAACAAAATCTTGCAGTAGTTTCAGCAGGTGATAGTTGCTGCCCACTTTGGCTGTCTCACTAGTCTCCATGAATTTTCGAATGATAAAAAGGCACAATTGAAAAGAACGAGAATTAACTTTGAAAAAAAGTAATCAAATAAATTATAAAAGTTGGAGAAGATGAAAAGAAAAGAAACCATGCATTATGATTAAATGTACCTCTCTTCAGCAATGCGGATTTGAGAATCACTATTTACTTTGTGCGAGCGCGAATTTAGATCCATCTTACGAGGCACCATCCTGTTCGTAGCACGACTACATTCTTTTTATTTATGTTCTTATTATATTGAAGTTTTTAATTATTTTAACCTAACCTGATGATGTCTTATCTTTAGTAATACCATGGCTGTTAATAAAGATGCTACTAGTCTTGGTGTTCTGCTACGAGTTCAAAAGAAAACAAACAATCAAAGTTGGTTTTAAAAATAGCTTCTAAGTTGGCGAGTCTCTTTAAACATGCACAATCTATGTTGGCACCTCATATGCTGTGATTATGATTCTTTTCTTCTTCTTTCTTTCTTTTAATTACATATATTATCTTCTAGTCGACTTGATTAATAACACTTTGCAAAAGGGAGAAGATTGGCTCGCTATCGATCACAATTTGGGGTCAAAGGTGCTTTTTGACATGCAAATGACGATACCTCATGTGTATGAGCTGTTGATCAGCAAAGTTTCCTATCAGGGAGATGATTGATTCGTGGTTACGGCCCTGCCACAGCAGAGCTCCGCTTCCGTTACCACAGCACTTTAGAACTATTTCCGGCTACATTTATATAGTTGCTACATTTATATAGTTTTGCCAGTGGTGACTTAAAATTCGGAGGCAGCTCTAGACGTAATCAGTAGAGGACTCGCTAATCAGCTGCATAGCTAGCTCTACCTCAAAGCAAGGGAAACAAATTCTTGGAGAGCAGCGTTGCTCTCTTCTTCCACGGCTTGCTTGACCTTGGTCTTTCTTATCCCATAGGAGCGTCGATAATTTCTGAGCTTTGCTCGCGACACTACTTTGTATATACATGCAGAACGGTGACGTTATCTTCGTCTAGATGTTTGGATAAATTGAACCTGTCATACAAATAAACAAATAAACAAAAGAAACAAAGAAGGATTGAATAAATAAATACACAGAATAACAAACAGACGCCCTTGGCTTGAAGTTTATGCAGTTCGACCTCTAGAGCACTGCATACTCGAGTCAACAGTTGGCTTCGCTTCCCTTGCTAGGTCCTGCATTCGATATTCTCAGGTTAGCATGATCTGAATTAAAAGAATCAAACGGAGGGCTCCACGATCCCCATCGTTTCCATCACTACTTTCAATCATTCTCATGGCCGCCAAATCGATTTGATGTGAAGAGAAGAAGAAGCAGAAGCCATTGAGAAGAAAGCTGCGAGGAGAGAGATGCACCAATTTCATTGATTCTGACTGATTGGACCGAAGGACATTCGTTGTGTTTCGCTCAAGCTGCGCCGCCAAATTGGCCGTTGTCCCTGCGTCCAGAGCAGGGCCGTCCTTCTTCTGTTTGAGGTCGGCTGTCCGTTTGTCTGACTAACTGACTGTCTGTCTTTGTATATCTATCTGGCTGGCTGTGAGGCTTCTGGGGTCCCCAGCACGGACGAATTCCTCTTCTAACTAACTCTGAATAGTCCTTCATATGGTAAAGCAGTTAGTACCTCTATTGCATGTGTCTGAGCATTTTTAATCAATTTTAATTTTAGGTCTTTCTCCCTCTTTGTTTTATGATATTAAAATACTCTTATTGCCATACTATTTTCTTAAAAAATGAGAGGCTGTAGTGGTGCTAGCAGGATCATAATTATGCTCGTGAGGGAGTTTGAGAAGTTGCATTGCACTTGCAGGCGAAGGAAGGCCTGTTTCTCGAATGAGGAAGTATCTCCGAGGGACAGAGAAGCCAACAGCAACAACTGACGTAGAAGAAGAAGAAGAAGAAGAAAACTTACATTTCTTTAGTTGTTCAGGAGGTTTGAGTATTTGCGGCACCTGCGTCTGATACTGAAGTTTTGCCTTTACATATCTAACCACATACAAATGCACATAAAATAAGATGATGATACTGTGTTCCCGCATGCACTAGACTCCGCATGCATGGACACTGCAACCGTGAACATCAATAATACAGGCTTTGTTCAATCTCCATAAAGCGAGACACGAGAACTTCTGTAGTCTGCAACCAACAAGAACTATTTGCCCAGGAAGTCCATAAAAAAGATACATTAACAACGGCAATTTGTGAAGAGATGAAAAAGACATCAAGATTATGGTTTTTATCGCCAAGATAAAGGAAAACCATAATGACAGCTTGTGACTGAGCGGGTGTTGACAACTGATTTTCATTCATTCTTGATTGTGGCGCTTTATTCTATCCAGGCGTCTATGTTCCCGAAGAAATGCATGTCTTATGTCGATCTGAAGATTTCAACTGTCATCGGAGCGATTAATCAGAACTTTCTATTTTTTAGTTTAAAATATTTTATCATAGATATCATTTCTTTACATAACCATTTTAAAGTTTGGCACGTATTGCGACTATCATCTCGAGGAAGAAGAGCTAGTGAAAGATTTGCGTTTTGAAGACTTCAATCTTGCGTCAACAAGTCTCGAAGCTACCTGAGTGCAACATAGCTTTCTTATGTGGTACTCTTAAAATAATGCTCCTCTCTGTCACCCCAAAAAAACATCAATTTGTTTCCTTTTTTATTTTTTAAAACGATCCCCATACTTTTCAAGAAGGCAGCAGCGGTTGCACATATCACGAAGCAGCGAACAAGATGGGACTGCAGCAATGTTCAAGAGAGCCGGCGATAGAGAGAAGTGAAGGATTCTTGGTTTGCGAAGGCCTTTGAATGACCGAAGCTGCACAGATGAACCTATATATTCCAGGCGTTGAGAAATGCGAAGATGAACATCAACGTTATTTTATTTACGTTGTTGATTTCTTTAATGCCTTTTTGTGTTTGAATCAGATGATAAAAACACCGAACGAACTCTACAACGATCTGTGAGAGAGCAGAATACATCCTTTTTCGCTCTGCAATCAGTTTACCTTCAATCTTTTCACGTTTGTGGTCTTGGGTCTAGAGAGTCCGTTCAGGTGCTGTTTGAGCTTTCTTGCTCTGCCATTCGATCAAACACTCAATGTTTCACATAAAATATTGAAATAAATACTATATACATGTAATAAGAATAGCGCTTATGATAAAGTAGTGTAGTATGTTGTAGTCTACTATTTATAATCAACAATATTTTTATAAAGAAAAAAAGAAGAAGAAGAAGAAGAAGAAGAAGAAGAAGAAGAGAACCAGATTCATTTTTAAAGATCGCCAAAGATTTGGCAAAAACCAGCCCTCGAGAGCTTAATACTTTATGGCCTCCGGCTTACTTGTACTCCACCAAGGGAAGAACATCCACACATACACACGCGAAATGCACACGCGGAGTCGATCTTTCTCTCCAGCGACGCGTAATCATCTTCGCCCTTTTCAGCATCGTGCCACCTGGTCAACAAACATCACTCCAGTCGCAATAATATTGATTCTAAAGTACTTTGTGAGAGAGCAGGAATTGAATGAGCAGGTGGCGCGCGCTCCAGTTTCTCATAAGCGTATACATTTATATTGCACATATATGATTCTAAAAAGTAACTCAAAATGGGCACTAGAAGTTAAATCCGGAGCAGGCTTGCGGGCTTTCACAATTACTTGTGCCATTGCGCATTTACGCGATCAGTATTCATGCATTCATGCATTTATTCATTCATTCACGTAGACGCCATTCGCTTTCAACATTGCAGGCGAAGAAAAAGCAATGATCCTTTCCGCGGTTTTCAGGTCGTTATTGCACACTGCGGGACTCGATTGTACGCACCTAATTGCTTTCCTGCCCCCCGCCACAACTGCGGGAACATGTTCCTCGTCCTGCTTCCTTGCAATTCTAGGTGTATCTCATTCACTTTTAAATTCTCAATTTAGTTTCATTCAGTCACTTCAAATAATATGAATTGAAGGAAACTGCAAAGGACCACTATGACCTTAGAATACAGCTCGCTCTTGATTAATAATATATTCATCAGCGCCTTTTGTCAGCGCCTTTTGCTTTCATACCTCCCATGCATTGGCGATCGATCCACTGTATTCATAATCCTTCTGGGCAGATTCCAGCCAAAAGCACCGCGTTTAGTTTAGGAGGATACATTTCTCGCAGCTAGGACGGCGTACGTATGCTCTGTTCATTGCGGAAAGCATAACTGATTTATACTTTACTAAGCAGCGTCACTCCCTGTTTTCCAGCAGCCTGCTGAGAAGGGGGGAAGCCCTCAAAAGGAAAAGGTGAATGCGATCTATTCTTTATTTTTATAATTAAAAAATATATTTATGTTAAAAAAACGTTTGAAAGACATGGGCGAAGACTGCGATCTTGAATGCTGTAGAGACAGACCCCAGAAAACTAAAAGCTATCCAGGGTACCCAAAGAATGAATGGGCGAAGAGCCAAACAGCTCCGTGGTTGTGCAGCCTTTGAATGCTCCTATAGGACAAGTTCAGCGCAACACTGCAAAGAAAGAGAAAGGGGCAAAGGATAACAAAGGACCCACGAGCTTGAGAGTCTGCTTTTCCTCAACAGGTAAGACGACACGAGTGAGTGCACACTCTGCTGCCTTTTGCTTGAATATTTTTAATCCCTGCATAGAAAATCGCGCAGTGTAATAATAATGCAGCTCATTTTGAACCACCTATCATCTCTACAAATAAACAAACAAACAAACAAACAAACAAACAAACAAACAAACAAACAAACAAACAAAACAGGTGAAATCGCCGTACCAAGCCTTTCTAACTCAAGCGCTAGGACCGGCTCCGTCCATGGCTCGTGCATAGTACCTCTGTTTTCCTGGCGTTTTTTCTTTTTTCTTTTTATAAGAATTGGTCTCATCAATAAGAGAAAAAAGAAATTCCCTTCCCTGCGAATTATTATAAATTGTCATTGTGCCTTATTTTTTTCGACAGAAACAACTAATTTTCGCGCGAGGATTTCTGGTAGTTTTTTTTTTTAATATAAAAATTTAAATATTCCTTTATCTTAGTTTTTAATTTTATCAGAGAAACAATAGCAGGCGACTAAACAGACAAGCTTCGTTACCTTCTGAAAGCATCCCAAAACAAAAAGACAAGAATATCAAAACCACGGGAAGTAAGAAAGACAATAATCTGCAAAGCACTACCTCGGAAGAATTGCTAAGTCTTGAGTCAAGTTCTCCCACCTGAGATTGATCGAATCTTCGCGATCGGATTATTCTTCTTTCAAGTTTATATTGCCCTCGGTTCGCAGCACACCAATATCGGAGACCCCTCTCTTCGCTCTTTCTAAATTTAAATTAGAAGAACTAAAAAATACAATAAAAGTCGCTCGCCAGAGGGAAAAAACCAAAACTAATGAATAACTAAATCTGAAAAGAGAACAAAAGAAAAAGGTACTGCCTGCTAGAGGAAAAATTAATTTGGGAGAAGTCTTCCATAAAATGTTTTAACATTCTTCACTCCAGGCTCACGCGATCTCGAAACCAAAGCTGCGAGAAGCTAAGAGGCTTCTGACGAGGCTCGCCACCGCTGTTCCGCCTGCTTGTCTTCGCACGGTCACGGACCATAAATCATCCCGCCTCGCAGACCGCCCATTTTACTCCGCTTCGCACAGCAGGAGAGGCCCCAAAATTGCAGTCGTGGAAACTGAACATTCATTCATCCATAAAAAAACATATTGTTTAAATGAATAAAAATCTACAAAAAAACAAACAGAGAAGTTATCAGTCATCGATTTAGACAAAACGAGAGGACGAGGCAATCAATAACCGGTGCATGTAGCTCGCTCTCTGCTGCTCAGGATCGCCCCAAAGGAAGGAGGCCATCGACGGCTCGATCAGCAGAGAGGAGCGTGCAGGTTCGCGACCGTGGCTCTTCTGGAGGTTGGTGGCATTTCTCCAGCCTTTCTGTATATTCTTCTCTCTCGACTTTTACTAACAATGCCTGCTCTCCTTACTACGCAGCATTCGTTCTAAAGCTGTCTGTCTACTTATAGAACGGCGACTACTGACTTACTTAGACCAAAGGGGAAAGAAAAGGACATGCATAAGTCCGAAGGTGCTGGTGGTCGCTCCTGTGATAGACAATCAATCTTGATCGCAAAATACATTCGCGATCCGCAGGGCCACGCAATCGTGAGGGAATAAACAGAAATAATGAAAGCCGCTGTCGCTTTATACACATTGTTTATTTATACACTTATGGACTGATTGATTGCTTGAGTATCTTGAAGGAGGAGCAGAGCTTATTAGCTTTATCTATTTGCATGCCTTTTGTCAGTTCACTGTCACGACGGTGGTTCAAAGGAAGGATTTGGAAAAGATTGAGATCTCCAGGGAATCGGAGGATAAGTAATAACACATTGTTTTATTTGTTTGTTTGTTTGTTTGTTTGATTGATTGATTGATTGATTGATTGATTGATTGATTGATTGATTGATTGATTGATTGATTGATTGATTGATTGATTGATTGATTGATTGATTGATTGATTGATTGATTGATTGATTGATTGATTGATTGATTGATTGATTGATTGATTGATTGATTGATTGATTGATTGATTGATTGATTGATTGATTGATTGATTGATTGATTGATTGATTGATTGATTGATTGATTGATTGATTGATTGATTGATTGATTGATTGATTGATTGATTGATTGATTGATTGATTGATTGATTGATTGACTGATTGATTGATCCATTGATTGGGGTTCATTAAACGGCAGTTCAATGAGCTTGTGCTTGGACGTAATTAATCCCTGTGTTCGATTGTTTCACTGGGAACTTTTGGGGGTCCATTGGGGTGTGGAGGTGGTCGATCGATCTCCAAAAGACAACTTAACTTGTCTTGCCTTGCCTTGTCATGTCATGTCATGTCATGTGACGGCAACAATCTAAGAGCCTGCTCTGGGATCTTCTATACAGCCTTTTCAGTCAGAGTACTGCAGATGGGCTATTTTTCGTGCTTCTATTCTTTTGGCACGATAGGGAAGTATGGTCCTTGTGAAACCATAATGAAGGAGGAGTAGGTACGATCTCTTTTATGCATGTTCAACGCCATTCTTCTTTTATCACCAAAACTGAGTGATTCATATTCATCAATTATTAAAAAGGCTGAAGGAATGAAGTTTTGAGATTCTACTTTTTCCACCAAGGTGTCTGTCTGTCTCTCTGTGCGTGTTAGAAAATAAATCCCAGAACCTGCTACGGCTACAACTAAATTATGCAGTTCCGATCTGTGGCGAAGCCTCATCCCCAGATAACAGGGCTCCCTCTCCCAATAATTGCACTACCACGGCTCCAAGTTTAAGGACCATGTTTTGTTTTGGCTTTCTGCTTTTGCTTTCCCCGTTCAACGAAAAGCCCCTTCTTCATCTGTTTTTTCAATTAAATAAAGAATCAAATAAATAAATGTATAAATAAATAAGTAGAATCGAAAATGAAACAACAGATGAAACGATGCAAACGAACAGACGGACTCAGCAGCCGTAGGCATAATGCTTCAGTTTCACCTCGCGCACAGGGACTCGTAGCAAGGTACTAGGAGTAGAAGCATACACACGAGATATCGAAAAATGATCCACGCTTGGAAACAAACGCCCTTTCAACTGACCCGCAAGATCGAAACCCAAAAGTAAAAGGCGCCCCGTTCACGCAAACAAGCGGAGTGGGAGAGATCGTGAAGTTCGGGATCTTTCAAGTCAAGATCAGACCACGATTCGATTCATCGATCTTGTTCTGTTGAGGAAAATGCCTATTATTCAATGACCGACAGCCAACAGGACGAGATCTTGGGAAGATATTATTCTTTGAAACCACTCCCTCTCTTGGATTTTTATCCGTCATTTATTGACTTCTTTGTTTGATTAATTGTTTATTCATTCATTCATTCATTCATTCATATCTTTTGCATGCCCAACAGTCGGTCTATTTGTCTGTTAGTCTGTTAGTAAAGAAGGTCTCTCGTCTCTCTCTCCTTAGTTTTTTTTTGTTTTTTGTTTTTTTCTAATTTTTTTTATTAAGCACGCGCCTCCCTATGATTGAGCTCTCTCCGCTTCAAAGAGTTAATGAACGATCAATTGCAAAGGTGTGTTTCATGTCAACATTCAAAGAATATTTCTGCATATTCTCGTTTTTATTGTTTATTTTAAAATAAATTCTTTGACAACTATCGAAAAACAAAGAGCGAGCATAACAAACCTACTCGGTATAATAAGAGAAAGAGAAGAGCAACAAGGCTTATTAATTTTGAACAAAAAAATAAAAATTGAAATATGCAAACGAGCACGAAACTGATCGATCCATGACGGCAGAAACGGACCAAGAGTAATTAACACACCCTGAGTCGAAAACGTGATAGATAGACCCCGTCAGTTGGTATATGTCGCCAATTCATACTGTTTGCATTGATAAGCAGGGACAGCTCAGTTGGCCTATCTCAATCTTCTTCCATCCACCATCCATACGCCTTTAAACCAAAAAAACAAAACAAAAAAAAAGCAAACAAAACACTTAGTTTGACCGGAGAAAGATCGTAGCAGTATAATAATAAAGAACATGCATGCATGAATTCATGGTTCTCCAAGTAGGTTGATCGATTCTCTCGCGTCCTTTTCGTGAGGTGCATTGCGCTTGAACCGTAAGGTAGAACGCCCTTCGGAGTCAGTGCACGTTATTACCGTGGGTGGACCAGAACGAGCATTCTCTGAGAGTTCTTGGAAATGGATTGTTCTCGTGGGAGAACAACTTTCTTGCAATAACTAAATAGGAGCCCTCTCCTTATTCCTCTTTTAGGGAGACGTAGCACGCACTAAATATTCTTTGTTTCTCACCAAAAAAAACAAAACTGAGGACAGACATCCATTAAATAATAACGCATGGAGCTGCAACGAAAGACTTTTTTATTTTGTTTTGTTTTATTTTATTTTCTCATTCTCAATCGAAAGACTGTCTGAATAAACTCTCTGCATCGCTATCGCTGTTGAGGTTGGCCGTCCGCAGTAAGCCATAAGCAAGTGCTCCTGATTGCTTTCTTGTTTGCTTGTTTGCTTGCTTGCAAGCGCAGTCAAACATGGAAACTTCTTTGCTTTGGGAGGCATCCGTGATGGACCGTAGTCAGGAGTTTCATTTTGGTGCTTCCTTGAACTGGCTGGTACCTTGGCGATCCTTCCTGCTCCGACATCTCGGCTCTGACACAACTATTCTGCGCTTAAACCAGCGACTCGAAAGAAATAACACACAACTATTGCTTGCGTTGTTGATTTAGTTTCATCCAACATCCCGTCCTCAGCTGAGGACTGATAACCAATTCCATGTCTTCGCATGCTTCTCCATACGGCAGATTGCCGAACGGCGAATGACTTTGGTTCACAGAATCAATCCAATAGCAAATTCCGCCCCGAGGCGATGATGAACCGTGTCGCAGTGGGATGAAATGCGGTGCCGCAGCAGAAGCGTTGATTGCTTGATTGCTTGAAAACCAAAGCCCATTTATGCTGTTCTCAGTCGCTCAGTCATCCATTCTCCAGCTTCAAGAAGCTTTCGAGGCGTCCGTGGCCACGCTGCAAATAGGAGAATGACTGACTGACGGGCCTGCGAAAGAAACGTCCTACTGCGCGACCTCGAGGCACTGGACGGTAGCTTCGTTTCTCTGTTTTGCCGGAAGACGTCGCCGTTCTTCGAGCGTGCAACTCGCATTCTGGGAAGCAGGCATGCATGCAGGCAACGAACGATGATCGATCGATCGATCGCAATCAGTCAATCAATCAATCAATCATCAGTCAATCAGTCAATCAGTCATCGCCAAAACGTGCGGTTTTGACTTCTTCGCCGTTGGTACCGAAAGAATTTCAGGGTCAGACTTTGCGAGACAGACATTGGCGACGACACGGGCAGTCGACATTGCTGGCGTTGTTGTGGGGGCGGTGAATGGATGGTGAATGGCGCCACGTGCGCTCAGCGTGAGCACTGGCTGAGAGACACGCCACACGCGTGGGCGCTCTGCGATCCCGCCGACGAATTAATTTGAAGCGGCCCAGATTTGCCGGAGCAGAATGCTGATGACGGCGATAATGCATGCGGTGGCTCTTTGGGGCGGGCGTATCACGAGAAAAGCGCCAATTCATTGATTCGTTAATTATGTGCACGCACGGCTGCTTGAGGGCTATGGCGTGGCTGGACATCCAGGGGCGGCCAGAGATGCTGCGCAAGGGAACGGGAATCGCGCAGTGCAGCGCAGCGCAAAGGGTAATACGATAGGATGCAAAGCCGGGAAACGGGATAACGAAGAAGCATAAAAGTCTCGGTTCGTTATCGTTTAGCGTTCAACCAACCCCTGAGCTTTTATTGCGGGTCGACTCGCTTGAAACCAAGAGGACTGGGAAGTGGCAGATTTGGGGACTCTCTGGTACGAGTTTTTTTTTGTTATGACGAATTCGAAGGATCCGTGGTACTACAATTTAGCGTTTTTTTTGTTTTGTTTTTTAATTGAACTAAAAGTTAGGTTTCAAAGCTTAAGATCCCTGAGGTGACTCTATGATATACCTATCAATACTTATAGATGAATAGACCATAAAATAGAGCAACTAAACGATGGCTAAAGTGCATGCTTTAGTAAGAATAGCTTCCTTTCCAAAAGGCTATTTTGCTCAAAAGAGTTTTCATCCAAAAAGGGAGTTTCCCAAAGATAGACAGCCCATTCTATCAAGTGTAGTTTTGTTTCTAATTCTGTCTGTCTCTGTTAGTTTGTTTCTTGGCTTTTCCTTTTCCTTTTCTCCAAGACGACCAAAGATCTATATACATATTTCCCACTTGAAACAACCAAAACGTATAATTTGAATAAACGCAGAATCACGACTCTGAGAAAAACAGAAACTCGTGAGAGAACTCCCCTCCCAGAAGATTCCAGATACAGTTCTCATGATAGGCCTGGCACCTCTGATCATTGCACGAAAGTCCAGATGAACCAACCAACGAACGGACGAAGTAACAAGCAAATAAACTAAAAACAAATAAACTAAAAACGAATGAAATAAAAGAAAGAAAGAAACTAACTAACTAACTAACTAAGTTTCTTACTTTTATGCTAAAGGCATTTCTCTCCGAAATATTTTGGTAAAAAAGCAAAGGCAGAGAACGTCGAAGTCTTTTATTTACTAATTAATAGAAATACTTCTTCGCGAAGAGTCTTTGCTCACTGGTCAAACAGGCGAATTCGTGATGGGATCTGTTTTATTCTTTATCCTGGTCCCTGCTCGCTCGTGCTGCTTGCCAGCGTGTCTTGCTTTCTTCCTTTTCGGCCGTGGCTCGCACGTGCCATGATACTCCGATTGTTTATGAGGGCTGCAACTTTACTCTGTTTAAAAATAAGCATAAAACAATAAAATTTTAAGAAACCAATTTTATAAAAGAAACAACCATAATTCTTTTCTTTCATTCTTGACAGAGGAACCTTGGAAAGAAGAACTCATAAACGGGAAGAAGAAGAAGAAGAAGAAGAAGAAGAAGAAGAAGAAGAAGGCTAGGCGGAATAGGAACGGCGCGCCTTTCTATGGGTCTCCTCCCTTCCTCTTATCTCCTTGAAACGAGGGATTCTGAAATCCTGCTTGGTAGGGCCTTTCTTGCTTGTATTTTCCAAAGAATGAAACTCAGGAAAAAGGAAATACTGCTTTATTCAGGCGGGTCTTCGAGGAGGAGTTATTAGAGGAGTTCTTTCATCTTTTCATAACATGAAATGAGGTGTTCAGGAGTTTACATACCTCGCAACTCAACTTTGAACAAAGCGATCGTACAGCAATTTTCTGTAAAATGGGGATGAAGAAGCAAAAACATGGTTATACTACCTACCTACCTGCGTACCTACCTACGAACGTACCTGCTTCCTACCTAGTACCACCTTTTCTATTCAAGTTTCACGATTGAACACAGAAGAAAGTTAAGAATCACGATTCCTTCAATGTCGCAAGAATTTGACGTAAAGGTGAAAAGCCCATAAAGTGATCGAGCATAGCATCGAATACAAACGGAAAGATCTCGCTCCGTAGAACTCTTCCGTGCGCATGGATGGGACATAAAGCGACATAAAGCGCCCTTACGAGATAGTCTTCAGGCGAGCGGCACTAGACAATTAATTAATCGGGAGCTTCCTCTATGGAACCTCCTCGCAAGGCAATTCTTTCTGCTCAAGGCCGCGCCTCGCTTGGCGAAACCCTGTGGTGTAGGGTCTTCTGAGAACCACGAAATAAAGCAATCACAAATGGAATTGCGAATGCTTGAGTTCGGAAAACTTCGCATGAAAGACCACCGCCATTGCAAAAGGGTATATTTCAAAGTACTGTTACATGATCCTTCAGCGCGAGAGCCGTGGCGATAATCAGTTCTGAGAGGACATGCGATGGAGGCGGCGTGAAAAGTGCTCAGGCCGTAGGTGGAGTAGACAGATTTTGCTAATTAGAGCAGTTGTTGTCAAAAGTGCAGTATTGAAAAGGCTTCCTTCGAAGTGCCTTCGTTTCTTTGATTCGCTACTGCCTGCGCATGGAATTACCAATTCTTTAAGGCCGGGTCGTCCTTTTGGGGAAGAAAAACCCTTTTCATGTTTGTTTTTTAATTGAAAGTAACAAAGTTATGATATGAAAAGGAGAATTGAAGATAACATAACATAAATAACTTGAATTAGTGAATCAATGAGTGAGTGAAAGAAAGAAAGAAAGAAAGAAAGAAAGAAAGAAAGAAAGAAAGAAAGAAAGAAAGAAAGAAAGAAAGAAAGAAAGAAAGAAAGAAAGAAAGAAAGAAAGAAAGAAAGAAAGAAAGAAAGAAAGAAAGAAAGAAAGAAAGAAAGAAAGAATGAATATTTGAAAATGCGAACTAACCTTTTTCACGCCTCATGAATGAACGGCAGAATAGATAATTGAAAAAACGGAATCAGCAGTGGTGGTGCCTATGTGTTAGTTGGTGTTGCTTGAAAAGGGGAACCAGGAACACGAACTCGAGCTTTCCTTTTGACACCAAAATAGAGAGATCAGACAGACCAAGTCAGGAATCGTATCAAGAAGCATGAGGAAGGAATCGGTCCATTCATTCATTCATTCATTCATTCATTCATTCATTCGTTCATTCATTCATTCATTCATTCATTCATTCATTCATTCATTCATTCATTCATTCGTTCATTCATTCATTCATTCATTCATTCATTTATTCATTCATTCATTCATTCATTCATTCATTCATTCATTCATTCATTCAAAGTGGGATTAACCTAAGGATTGAATATGAAAATATGATCAAGCCCCAATAGGAATTAAATAGAGGTAGATATTCATGTTTTCCCCGTCCTTCCAGCACTCTTTTACTTTTAGTCTTTGCAAACAACGAAAAACAATTTTTTTCATCATTCTTCTCCCTCCCCTGCGAGAAAGAAGCGCGCAAAATTATCAAACTAAAACAAAACAGCAGCATAGTAATTTTATCAAAACGCAAGCGATACCACTCCAAGGACCAAAACAGGGCTCGTGGCACTGCGCTTCCACGGGAGCACAGAGCGAAGGGATTTTTTTAAAATTTAACTTCGATGTTGCTATTTTCCCTTGCTTTCGAAGGCCGCCGCGGAATCCTCCACGATCTCTGATTTCCTTCCCATCCATCTAACTAAAAACTTGCAATGCAGAGTGTGTGTAAAAGGAAATTTGGATCGAAAGAGGTAGTACTAATCCCGGGTGGCTTAGCGCACCCCTAGCGCTCCCTTAGCGAGGCGCCTAGGCCTTCTCTTTTCTCTGTGCTTGAGAGTCTAAGTTTTCTTTCCAAATCGCTGCGAAGACGGGAAGTGCCGCGCTACGAGTGCATAAGCGAGGACTATGCCGACCGCCTTAAGAGGAAATAGCGTGGGCGAAATACCAAAAAGCAGGCTTCAGCGTTGCGGTCGAGATCTGGCTCACGCTGGCTCGTGGGATTCGAGCGAGCTAATGAAGATTGCTCAATCAATGAATCAATGAATCCATGAATCAATGAATTGATCATAATGGATCAATGATTTAATTATTCAAGAAGACAAGCAAGCAAGCAAGCAAATGAATTAATTAATCAATCAATTAACTGACCAAGCAAACAACGGAGATCAACGGCGAACGATGGAATAAATAACTTGAAGATCGATAAATTCGTCAATAAACACAGACTCACAGACACACACGCGCATCATAGCTTTAGGCACAGCTTTGGAATTGCCATGAATCTGAGGTAGCTAAATTCTGATAATTTTATAGTAGATATTGAATACAATACTGATGGTTCTGGGTAAGTAATCATGAATGGAGTTATTGATAGATAGGAAAACTAGAGCACTCGCCTGAAACTCATGCATCCATCGGTGGTGTGCGTGATAAGTTTTAGACTACAAGTCGGTGGAGCTCTTTCTGGGCGAGTGAATGAAACCATCGAACCTGGATATCTATCTAAAGTAGGTAGGCTCGTAAAGAGGTATTCCTATTATTAGGCAACAGCTACCAGTTAAAAAAAAAAAAAAAAAAAAAACAGAAAGTAAGTAGTTTTTCAGTTGCATATGATATCCTTCCATTCGTTTTTATATCTATTTTTTACTTTATAAATAAATCATGGGAGAAAGGGAAGATCAACCAATTTAGGACTGAGCAGCGACGAATGCTGAGCCAATCAAACATGACAATGGAACACAAAGAAGGGAAGCTACTTTAGTACTCTGCCCCTGAGTCAAACTTCGACTTTGACCTTCTCTGCTTTGAGCCAGCCAAATAAATAAATAAACAACTACATGAATTGCTTCAAGCAAATTGAGATTCTGGCGGCTCTGCTTGTTTCATAACTTGTAACTTATGAAGGAGCGTGATTCCTTCGTTGGAATGAATGCAAACTCACGAATCCCCGGCTCACAACCCCCATCGCTAATCACAAATCATGAATCATGTTCGATGCTTCATGTTTTATTCTGTTTGATGTTTCCTTCGATCATCCCGGTTTATCTTGAAAGATTCTCGCAGCTATTTTTCATCCGCCCTTTCGCAGAAAAGGCTATGATCTCGTTGCGAACATATCTGTGGCCTTTACAAACAAGAAACCACAACAGAGCACGGAAGCATACATAAACCGAAGCGACTTCTGCGAGCTGCTTCAACCCGGACGCAGACCGGTTCTTAATCTCCTCTAAACAGTCAGTCCGTCAGTCAGTCTTGTGCCGCAGAAGACCTAACTCGAGCTCCATTCGCATCTCTTGAAATGCCTCAACTCAAACAAGGTCGAAACAGAGAAATAACATCTTGACCCATGGACACAAGTACCATGTCCCGGTCAGTCGGGTGGCGTTTCGACAGTAGGTACGTAATGTGCTCTTCGAATCAATCAAATATTTGGCTATCATTCTGCAGAGCGTATATTGATTAACCGGATCCCACGCTCAGACCTGCTTGATTCGTACGAGAGTGTCGCGATCTGAAACGTGGCAACGATGACTTAATCTGTATGAAGACTAGGAAGAAGGCATGAAAGGGCAACCGACAGAGCGATATTCTTTTTGTTTTTAATTTATTAAACAAATGATAGGAAGTAGAGGTCTCGGCGTTTTATATTGTAGCGAGCACGATGTTGGTCGCTGACGCTTAGGAGCTGCTACCAAGCTCTTGGAATCCTGGTCACTAATAGCTTTTCTTTTGCGCGTTTCCTGGTCCCCCGCCAGCCATCAGGACAACTTATTTTTTGCTTTTTATCTTTATCTTTTATATCTCTTTCTATTTTCCCGCATTAAAACAAACTTTTTAAGTATTATTATTCTTGATGTTTCTAATTATACAGATGTTTCAGAGTATGGTAGTTGCGCTTTGGTTGCTTTCTTCATCTTATAAAAGGGGCGAGATGAGCTATCAGGCCACATTATATGGCAGCGTAATCTCTAGTGAGGGTATAGAACGCTCCTAAAAGATAAAGTTGAACTGCTGCTTCAGGCGCCTGAAACGCCTGGTTTTCGTCTTTTTCGCTGAGGCTGAGTTATCCGATTCTGTGTGAGAGATCTTATACCTAAGTGAATGGATTAGTTAGTGATGGTGGCTGTTTTTATTCTTAGCTTACACAATTTTAATTTTTTTTGTATTTCTCAAAGTCAAAAATGCTACGTTGTCTTTTCCATTTTAACATTTTTGTTAAAAGTTATACTTATTTTATTTTCTTTCCTGTTCTGCTTCTGCTTCTTTATCACTATATTAAAAAAAATAGAAAATATGTATAAATAATTTAACTTACAATAAAACGATTATGGGAAGCATAAATTAAATACTCATTACCAGAACTTCATAAAAATTATTTCGGAGGCGAGGATCACGAGCAAATGTTGCTATTTTTGAACCATTAATCGGTCCAAGAGTGTTCCTGCCAAATAGGTCTGACCCACGGAGTTTCACGCATGGAGTGCGGCGCTATAAAATCGATGACTCAACTATTTTGAAGTGGTTGAAAATTTTGCGACATCACGCGAGCGCGGCGTGAGACGGGCATCGGTGCACGGCACGAACTGAAAAAACCCTCTGTGCCAAACAGTCATTGCTTCTTATTTCTTAGATCTTGTCGTGTGCAATGGAGAGGAAAGATCCCCCTCTCGAGCTTCGTTTATTCGATTACAAAAAAGTACCGTGAATTCCTAGTCATCTCTTACGATCCAGCCTATCGTGGCTTTCGAAATCTCTATCTGCAAGTTGCGCCAAAAGATGTCATCTTCGTCAAGTATCTTGAACTGCCAAGATAAAAAAAAAAGGGCTCGCTGGCATGAATTCGATTTAATCGATTTGCACCATAACTGAGGTCTGTCTTGAGATCCCATCCTCTTGCTTGCGAGCAATACTTATTTAAATAATATATTAAGTAATTAATCCCTTAACGATGAGCCGGCGGCCATCTCTGTTCAAGCTCGCGAGGATATTCAACACGCTTGTCTGTCTATTATGAATTTATGCATGTATTTCTGTCTTCTCTTTGTCAAGCAGGCAGAAAGTAAAAGCCACTCATGCGAGATTTCTACTGCTTCTAGGAAGTAAGAGGGCGTCTGCCTGGGCACGTGGACAATGCGCAAACTCACAAAAACTTATTGCCTGCACACACATGTATATAGATAGCACCTGCTACGTGAGGAATTTTTTTGTTTTGTTTTGGTGGAAACTTGAAGCTCGCAGTGTTCGCCAACACACGCGCTGCTTCTGGGCTTCTTTTCTTTTTCCATTTTCCTCTTCTTCAGCTTTGAGACTGGAGAAGTTGAAATCGCTGGAGCCCTCAAAATTGAACAGGTACAGTGCGGAAGATCACATGACAGGTTGGTTTTCACCTGTTCTTACTAATTATCAATTTGTAGTTATTTACTTTATCTGTTATTTTTTTATTTTAAAATGTTTTTATAGAGAGAGAGATTTTTATTCTAAAGCCCTAAACCAAGGAAGGAAGCTTAACTGCGTAAAGCACTGTGTATGGTAATATGTTCTACAACAGAAGACAAAACCTTCGCGCCACATGCATGCACGCAATCATTGGTACGGGTTATCATGCGAGCGAGCGATCTTCTCTGCTGAATGATTGGATAGGATTGTCCACTAAACTTCATCGTCGTCGCAGTCTTTTCTTTCTGCTCTCTTTGAAGCCTTCTTTTTCCTTTAAAAATTGAAGAAAACACGACAATCTTCCCCCTCTCATCAGGTGTCTGTCCGTCGTGGCCCGTGCCCTCTGCTCAGTGCTCACAGCACAGCACGCATTCATGGCTTCTCAGCAGCGACGCACCACGCGCAGCAATCGGGCGGCGGTAATGGAAACAAGCTGTTCTGCTCCCGTGGAAGAGACAAGAGAAACCCACCACGATCCTTGAAACCCAAGGCTCGGAAAGAAATGCCATTCTTTCGATAACAACTGTAGAAAGCAAAGCACTTCGGAGAAGTAATTAATTAGCAGCACAAGGCATCATCAATACATACATTGCCTTCATTTGACTGACTCAAGTATAATGAAAACACCCTGAATGACGACCGCACACGTGTCAAGCCACGCTCCTACACGCAATCGCCGTCGGCCCCAAGTTTCCGTCGAGAAGCCTCATCACCGTCAGTCCCACAAGAAGTTTAATTATATACTACAATTTATCGAGCAAAGCTTCGGCCGTGGTCGATTGATTTCGTCCTCCGTAATTCGCTCGCAGAAGCAGACTTTTTCATAAACTAGTATATTCCTTCAAGTTCTAGTGCCTTCGCATTATTAGCACGCTTTCGTGAGCCTGGAGAGCTCTGGATCATCTCGACTTAGAGAGCAGTCAATCAATCAATCAATCAATCAATCAATCAATCAATCAATCAATCAATCAATCAATCAATTAGCAGCTTGAGGCAGTGGAAGGACCTGCAGCAGCCTGATGATTTGGTGGTAGAAGAAGAAGAGAATGGCTCACACGGATGGAGGTGCTGGAGCACGCACCGGTGTGCGGTCGGTGACTACCACGAGGAGGTGAAAAGGTACTTCGAAGTACGAAGAGGGTGGCTAGGAAAAGCAGTAGGACTTTCTCCGTGCCTAGCCATTGATTGCATCATGGTCTCTCATCGTACATTCATTCATCCATTCATCCATTCATCCATTCATCCATTCATCGATTTATCCAAGATCGATCGACGTACTGCGGACTCGTCGCAGCTTCGAGGCACGCACGGCCAGGACCAACCCGGAGACCGATCGTTGTCGCTTCTAAGGGTTCACCGTGAGCGAGAACCAAAGAACGAGACGATTGACGCACGTGCAAAGAGGAAGAGGAATGAGAACCCGAAGGAGAAGAACAAAGTGACTTGACCCGAAGTTCTTGTTCGAGCAAGCTCTGTGTAGTACGTAGCACATTTTCCAACTAAAAAGTCCAGCACGGGTTCAGCTGGCTGGAGCCTTGTGCTGTCTGTGAGATACACAGTGACCGATGATCTGATCATTGCGTCAGCCAGTACTGCGAAATGAAGGCGACCTTGAAAATTGCTGCTGCCTGGCCACTAACCATCGCCAGTGTCAATGTCAATGGCAATGTTGATGTCGATGTCAAAGTCACGGCCACCCCCCCTGCGAGCCATGCATGGAGGGCGATGGTTCTCAACTAGTCCCCATCTGAACTCTGTCTGTCCGCCAAATCCCTCGTAGGTGTCCCGTGCTGACAGACAGCTTTAAGTGCGATCTGCCTTATTGGCTGTGGTTCCTGTGCAAAACTGCGAAACTGCGCGGCAAGGAGGGAGTCGAGGACAGAAACAGGTTCTCCTCGGGACATGCCAGGCAACAGCCACGCTCCTCCCTCCTGGCCAGCCATGAGTTGTCGACTCCTGTCTATTCGATCATCCTCGAGGAGGCTGAACAGCAGCACAGGCTGTTGATTGTTCGCAAGATGATGATGAGAACGAATTGTAGACAACAACCACAGAAGCTACTAACCAAAACGCATGACGACGAGCTTGGAAATTTCGATGCGTACTTCAATGCAGTCACTGTCTTCAGCTGTGCAGTTGCTTGGTGCAGCCAGCTACCGCACGAAGTAACAGTCGTGGATGGCGCTCCACTTTAAGCCGGGGCCTTCCATCCTGGAGCTGCAAAACTGGCTGAGCATGTGCGCAGCAGCCATTCATTGACCGAGTTTCTCAATCTTGGTCCCGTGCATCATTGCCTCAGCACTCGAGCCCCAAGCTTTACGATGGTCGTCACGCCGATCTTGATTGCCAGAACAACTGCTACACCGAAAAAACAACGCAGACTATGTTCGCGCAAACTACTTCTTGCTCCTAGTTCACTCACCCTGAAGACCATAGAGGGATGGATATTTGATATTCAACTGCAAAAGAGAACACACATTTCTTAATCAATTGAGATCTTGAACGAACTACTTGTACTTACAAGGTAGACAGACGCACACCCTCAGAGCTCCTCGTCAAATTCATCTAACTTTGGCGTTCCTGAAAAGGACAGGCGAGTCTCGAGAAACCGAGACCGACGATAGCTTCTCCCTACAGTTTGAAACATAGATCTCCAGCCATTTCTAGTGGAGATGCAAGCCAAGTCGAATGGTGATGAAGATATCAACCACCACCCGTATGTGGCTGGCTGGACCAAACTCAGAAACTCATGTTTCTTGGTGGTACCAACTTGAGCAACTTTTGCAATGCAAGGAAAAATATAAACTATTTGTTAAAGTTTTTGGAATCAAGCTAGCCAGAGTTTCCTGATTTCACCAGAGCAGCGTAAGCAAATGCCAATACCTTGATTATCCAAGATCTTGCACAACCCTATACACCCAGCGTAATGGAAGCGAGTTTTCAGTATTTTGCAGTTGGTATGCCGTGTCACGGGTCCGAGTAAACTAACTCATGAGGGATGCTTCTCTTCCCGAACCTCAGGATCCTCCCTGACGACGGAAACGCGCGTTGGAGAGGATATTAGGCTGCACTTTTACAATTAACAAGACCAGAAGGCCAATCTCTACTACAGTCTCACACTATCTATCTTCTAGGCTTGATGACGTGTGCAGTATTTGTAAAGCGCTGTTTGTCCTTTAATAGTTCATAGTTTGTTTATTTTAATTAGAATAAGATCTCCGGCGGGGGAATGCCGCCAGGAATGGGTTGCCAAGATCACTGTTGTCCCTTGCAATAACTTCTCTTGCGACAGTCTGTTCTCTAACATCGCAATGGCGGAATCACGAGTGTGTGGCTATCGTTGAGTGATTGGTTACCTTGCCCCGAAGCTAAAAGATCGCAACTTACTTATTTCCTCTGACGAGCGAAAGCCCGTGGCTCCCAGACGATGATCAATCTTGGTCCTTGCGGCATTTCTTCGTACGTATCCCGTCGTCTTGAATTCTGGCAATGTGGGCTCACCGCAGAAGAAAGAACCTGTTCTAGCAAGTTGGATCTAAATGAAGTTCGTGGATTTCACAACTGCCTGGAACTTGCAGTGAGCACACCGATCTTCTTGGCTTCATGCCAAATAGATTTTTAATCATGAGAGTCGCTCTGACCCAGGCCAGGGACCTTCGGACGGATATCCATCCTCCTCAACACTGGGCAGGAACTCCTGAGAAACCTCTCTAGAGAGTAGGAAACCAAAACGAGCAATAGGTGGTGAATGATTGTGCCGCTTGTCGTGTCTAACTGAGCGAGACGGAGAGAGAAGCCATGTTCTCGCTTGCTTTTCTTTTCTGTATTTCCTCGCGCTTTTCTGTCGCTCTTTAACTTACTTCCTGGCTAATTAAAGTTAATTGAAGCCTCCATAGTGATCATATATAAACCCCGCGAGAGCTACGCTTTTGCAGGTTGGAAGTTTCCAACTTCCTTTATTGCGATAATTTGCCAAAACCATAGCTTCTTCTTCTCACAATTATATCCTTTAGATGATATAAATAAATATTCTTCATGTTAATTTGAAGATTAGAATTTTAGTTTTACTAAATCTTATTTTAACTTACTTAAACTTTTCTATTATTATTTATTATTATTAAAATTTGTTTGCAAGGATTATTTTTTTATACCTTTTTTATTTTTAAATAAAAATTGAAAAATGCTTTTATTTTCAAAATATAATAAACTAAAACGTCTTTAAATTTAGTTCTCTTTTTAAATTAAAACTTAAAATCATTTTAAAAAAGTTTTTAAGTTGAACTGAAAAAGTGGAATCAGCACCTACCTAAGATCAAACATCAAAACTACACCAGACAGCTTTGAATCTCATTTAGAACTTTCAGATCTACTCTTGAGTTGATTTGATCTTCAAATATTAGCTTTTGGAATTAGTACCCTCTAAGACTGCCTTCTTGGATTGAACAAACATATACCAATTCTTAAATTGAAAATTAAGAGACAGACATTGGCAGCTTGACGAAATCGATTAAAATTTCGTTGTCGGGCACCGATCCCCTTAAAACAAACGTGTATACATTCCTGCGAAGATAGAAGACTACGTCAAATATACTATAATATACTTTGAAGCATGCAAACCTCGCGACCGGGCCCCCTTCAAACAGCACTCTTTTTAAAGATTAAGAAAACGCTATGTGTGATAACCCGGAGGTAGGGCAGGAAGAACTTGATACTCGGCTTTGGTAAGTTGTTTTCCCAGCTATATGTATCTTCAGCGGTCAGCTTGCTCCGCGTGCTTTCAATTGAAGGACCCTTCAAGTCTACATTTTTGATAATCGCGAGTCAGTCCTCTCAAACAATACGGCTGCTGCCTCTGATTATGTTTGTAGTGTTGAGAATACCCAGACAAAATAAGCTGGCTATGATACTTTACCTATGGTGCCTGCAACTTCAGCTAAGCTCTTATAGATTGAGCGTCACACATTTACTCATTTGCAGCTATTTACACACATGTTGATTCGCGTCTTATCATTGGGTCCTCCTTTCTGAAGAAATCAATTCCACTTACTTGAATGCTCATGATTTCCTATTCGCACAGCTCGGCGGGAGTGCAGCTTGTTTAATTGGGTTCCCAGAGAGAACACGGCAACATAATTCATAATGTGCAAAACACGGCAACATAATTCATAATGTGCAACAATGTACTAGCTAGAAGTTTCGAGAAACGATGACAAATGCAGTTTCTCGAACAGAGCACATGCGTGCTATGTCATGACCATACGCATTCACGCTTTTTCTAAGCGTCGTAGATTAGAGCATCTACTTTGCGGTCTCCGCCGACTCCAATTTGCAGCTCTTCGAATGTATAATGTTCGATGATAACCCACCAACGTCATCGACTCAGCGCTCTTAAAGCAGCGTTGCCGCTGACTTCATGAGTTTGGCCTTTGCACATTCCCTCTCTGCTTGTTGGTTTGGGTTTGGTCTGTTTCCGCGACCTTTGTCTCTATGATCAACTAGATACGAGGTCAATTCGCAGCAGCATGTACTGCTCAGGTCGCCTTACCTTCGTTCCTGGACCTCTCCGCAGTGAAACTATTCAATTTCTGCTGAGCCGTGGCGCTCCACTTCATATTTGTGGAAAGTAAGTCTAAACGAGCTTGCTCTTGTCTCCATGCAAATTGCCATTGCGCTATCGTCCAGCTTGATGGGCGAATGACAGGCATTGATTCTACTCCTCGTCAAACGGCGTCAAGAAATCAATCGCCACGCAAGAACAACCATAAATAATAAATCAGACACATACACACACTCTCTCTCCTCCTCTCCTTATACTGCAGAGTAGCAAAGCCCTCAACTTCTTCCTACCTAGGTACAACCAACTCCCTCAACAGGAGAGGCCTCTAAGTTAGTTTAAGAATCTATATCCCATTCGAACTACTCCACTCTCCTTTTGCCAAGCCAACAAACGAACTCACAGCACAAATCTGCACAACCCAATTTCCAAAGAAGAACCCACGGGAAAAAAGAAAACAAGCATGCCTAGCCTTCCCTACCGATTGATAGGAACCGAGCCGGCCCGCTACTAGCTCGCCTACCTACCACTAACGATACGCCTAGTTCTCATTTGAGGTTAGATAATTGCTTATTGTTGAATACTGAGAGGTGAGCACTTCAAAAGTTGAAGGAAGAGCTCGAAGAAAAGAAAGAAAGAAAGAAACAAGAAAGAAAGAAATAAGAAAGAAAGAAAAATAAAGAAAAGTAAAGAACAGTAAATAAAGACAGACAGAAAGAGAGAGAGAAAGAAAGAGAGCCTTGACAGATAAGAAGAACAAGAGGGCGTCGAGGCAGCGAGCGAGCGAGCGAATGGATGGATGGATGGATGTGAGCGGCTGACTTTACCACTCTCAGCTAGTTTACCTACTTACTTACCGCCTCACTGACTGAATGACTGCTCTGCTGACTGCTTTGCTGACTGCCCGCTTCTTGGCTCAGAGAGAGAGAGAAAGCAAACACCAAAGTTTGAATGGCGCAGCAGAAGTCTCCATCAGAGGTAGGAATCGGAAACCAGGGTACACTCGATTTGCCTCCCGTGGTACTCGTTTACCATGGACACTACAAAGACCCGCAGTGGCGCGGACTTCCAAAACCCAGCCGAGGACTGTCTACTCTCAGGGCGAGGCACATGCACCGCGTCCTATAGTTGCGGGTAGACGCCCGGTAGGACACCGGGAGCCGAAAGAACGCCGTTCCCTCGTTCCCTCGAAGGAAGCTAGGGAGAAGCAGGGGAGGTGTTCCAAAGGGGCGTTCTGTTTGGAAAGGTTTTCAGCGCAGAGTTCGGAGATGAATGATTGTTTCAAGTTAGTTGATGGTTGATTGGAGTATTTGTTGAGGCGAGCTTTGTTTACACGAGAGGAGCTCGGTGAGAGATGGACTAAGCTATCGAAAGAGCAACAGCTGCGTCTCGAAAGGGTCCAGAGCTGCAGCTTTGCTTGCTTGCCTGCCTTGAAGAAGTTGAATCGAGATAGACGCGAGGACTGACGAAGAGTACCATATTCATGCCTTCGTACACATAGCCTATTGCAGAGTAGGGGGAAAAAGGTGGAAAAAAAGAACGAAGAGAAGCCGTCGTCGACTTGGGATTCAGCTGATCTTGGAGCTCTTCTTCCACTTTGAACACTCCTCTTTCTTTCCTTTTTTCCCCCTTCTTTCCTTCTTTCTTCAGTTCTTCAGCTCTTCAGTTCTGAGCCCTTTGGACCTCAAAAGCGTCTCCATTCGAGGCTCCGCTCCTGGAGCAGTGCTGCGCAATGACTAGACACCATAGAAACGAGACTCTGGAAACAGAAGCAGAACGTGCGATGTTTGCTCTCGGAATTCGTTCAAGAATTCATAAATTCGTGAATTCATTCATGAATTCATTCCTTCATGAATTCCTTCGGCATTGCCAGGTCCGGAATGGAGGACTTGAACTTCCCTAATCTAATTACTCTTTTCAGGCCTTCCTTCCTTCTGGAGGTCCTCCTTCCCTTTAGCAGTACTTAGGTAAACCGTACTTAGTACGTACTTCCCAGACAGACGAAAGATTTAGGGATAGGTTTTGATGAATCTGGTTTTGTCAATCAATCAATCAATCAATCAATCAATGATTTTCGCAGAGCTTGAGTTCATTTCATGCTCGTGGAGAACCGGCAGTAAACCAATGGATTTGAGTTTTATGCTGATAAAATCCAATGGTTTGCTTTGTTTCCGTGTGTGATTGTTTGGTGCGCGGAAGTCAACCCGAAAGAGCTCCTGTCACAGCGGTAGAAAGATAGAAAGATAGATAGATAGAGCCAAACTGAGAGTCGATATTTACTCATCGAGGCCTCTCCACGTATGTATAGGACCGGTGGGACTTGGAGTTCTGGCTTCCCAAGCTCAGTGTTGAGGCCCATTTCTCCGCTTCTGAGTATCCATCATCGCAGCAGGAATAGCGGCAGATTTAGCAGCAGCAGTCAGCGGGTAAATCCAAGTTCATGCCATGGTGCACCCAACATTCAGGTTTGTCGATGAGTCGTTTGTTCGCTGAGATCGACAGCAGTACTTGAAGCTCACTGCACTACGCTCTACGAGTAGTAAGTTGCAGAAGGAAAGAGGAATGAATGATTGAATGATTGAATGAATGGTTCGTTCGTTCGAGTTGTTTTATAGAATGAATGAAAAGTGGAATTCCAAATCCTGATACTTTTTAGCTCTCCTGTTTCTGCGGGCAGGAAGGGGGACATTGAAGGAGGAGCAGCGGGGAGTGAAAGAGTCTTTGAAATGAAGGAGCATCATCCGCAGCAAAAGAGGCATCTCTGGCAGATTTGAACGGGCGCCCACAGGTCAGGGCTCTGAGATGGAGGAAATTGCAACAGGGTCGCCTAATGTAGTTACGCTGGCACGAGCAACAGGCTTTTCGAAGACTGACTCACCCACTAGTAGCTTGTTGCGTGTGCTCAGTGCTGTACTTCTTTTTTCGATAATAACCCCCGACTATAAACAATGAACGAATTATTGAATGAATAAATAAATAAATAAATAAATCTACGCTAGCAGACTTCACGCGTCTAAGAGCACTTTTATTTGTTAGCTCTTGATATGTAGGTAGGCGGCTATATTGTGTGCTGTCAAATGATTTTTTCTCTCCTTTCGCATGTTCTTTATATGCCTGGAATAACTGGCCAGGCCTCTTCGAGCGCGTGTAGTCAGGGATGGCGACGGTGGGAATTCACGTGAGATTATTTTTCATAATAGGCGTGCGCTGTGTTCTGGGCGTCCGCTTGATTGCCAAATTATATGTTTCCTTGAGCTCAGGTGGAGCTCATGAAACCGACCATTCACGGATGAATTGGCATAAAACTAATCATCGACAAATTTCAAATCGCATTACAGTTATTAGCCAAATGTATAAATGAGGTAAATGTAGTTTAATCAGAGCCTAGCTATGCGCTTTTTATTTTTTTATGGAAAGATACACATAATATAAAAGAACCAGGGTAGTTTCTTCAGAATGGAATGATTTCATAGATAATAGAAATGTAGCAACTGTTGCATGTAGACTTGCTCTCTATGATAACAAATCATGTTCTCTGGAAATGATTGGTTACATCGGCCGGTAAATATGATACGAATATTCCCGGTCGATGTGAAAGTTGATTTACTGAGAAAAAGGAACCTCTCTGATGTGAAACGCAGTAGTAATATATATTCTGTGGTGGCAACTTAGCATAGGCTTGATCTATGTAAAATTACCACCATACATTTGACAATTTTTTCTACTTATAACTTTTGCCAAATCGTGAGGAGAATTTAAATGTGCATAAACAAATTGAATTGATATGCCAACTTCCTGCTTCTCCTTGTACCGCAATCAAATTCACCAGGTAATGTATCATTGGCGCGTCCATTAATGCTTTTAAGATTTTATAGCGTTTAGTGGATAAAAACATGATCGATACTGGCTGCCTGGATTGGCCGATTTTTTTGACAAAAATCAGCATCTTCAGTGGGTCATTTGCTCGGTTAGTGTAAAAGAAAGACGCCATAACCGAATTTAGATGCCAGAATAGTTTGACTGTCCAGTCGAAAGGCACGCGCAAGATTTTCTCTTTAACATTTATTTTTCGAACAAACGATCGAGCGATCTCACTTTCAATTCTGTAAAAGTGCAAAAATGAGACTCGTCTCACTGGTTTCTTTCTTTGTACGAATATCATAACATGCATGCAGTTTACAACCATCTATCAACATACCTTAACGATAAGCACAAGAAGATTGATTACCTAGAATATCAGATATCTAACGATATAAGGTCTTCTCGCTCGCTCTCTCACTGTCAAATGTTCAAAATTCTTTAAACCTTTGCATTTTAATTTAACAACTTGAGTTAAAGACATAATCTGCAAAATTTATGATTATGCAAAATTAAAAAAAAAATAAAAAAATATTTATATATAAAACTATAAAATATTGAATTTTTAGTTTCCTTTTGATTTAATATTTACACCTAAAGGAAATAATTTTCTTTTAACATTATATTTATTCTTCTCTCGTTTTTTTTTTGTTTTTTTTTTTGTTTTTACTTTCACTTATACTTTCGGGGTTATGTTTTTCATCCAGAAATAACTAACTTGCAGGCTATGACTGTTTCAAAATAATCAAAATAAATTGTTACTTTTCTTTGTTTTTGTTTTTGCAATAGTAATTTTTTCCTTTGCCACATTTTTGAAATTAAAAATCATATTTAATTAGATTGCTTTTAACATACTAAAAACATATTTAAAAACCTTGAACAAACTATTCTGAGATTTAGAATTGTTTTTAAATATTATTTTTTTAATGAATAGATTTATTACTTTGATTTAATTTAAAATAAAATAAAAACCATGTTGGCAGGAATTCTTTTGAGCAATCGTTCAAGACGCAGCCAGCAATGAACGTATTCTCTTAATACGTCTGCGGAACAACAGATGCAGCCAAGGCCAGTCATCCACCTCGTGTCCTCCTCCCTTGCGTAGACACCACCACTTTTCGAAGTTGTAAAATCGAATGTTCAGATGCTTGTACAAATACGCCAGTCAGTTCCAAGGTTTAAGTCTTCAAGGCTTTCAGGCTTCAAGGCTTTCAGGCTTCAAGGCTTTCAGGCTCATGCTGAGGAGCGACGAGAGGCAAGCAACTGATGCAGAGTCGAGAGGAACCCGCAAACTCTGGAATGAGAGTGGACGTTATCGTATGTTTATGTGGAGATGCGTAGTCAAGAACGATGGTTGAAAAGCACAACTGAGTTGGGTGATGAATTCCCGTGCTGCTCTAAAGAAGGCCAAGACAGCATGCCTCCCGCGCGACAAAAAGAAGGTCAGCCCGACCAGCACAAAGGACCAACGCGGAGTGAGCAATCGAGCAAGTGTGCCAAAGACATTTGCAATGTCCCTGAAGCCAATCATGTCGGAAGTGGCTGCGCGAAGGAATTTCCCTCTTGATTGTATCTCCTCAACAGTAACATGCTAATCAAACCTAGGACTTGGATTGAACGAGTGCAATTTCGTTGCTTCCACGCTGCTTTTCCACAACTTGACCGATGCATTGTTGAAGCCAGAACAGTGCGAACAAAGATGGCCAAATCTTCCTTTGGGAGTGTGCCTCTAAGGAACAAGAAGAATGCGATTTCGTTTCCAAGAAAGCAAATTTATCTTTGTCCTGTTAAACCTGGTCTTCAAATTCGTTCAAAATTTCCACCATCGCTTGGCTATATTCATTTTCCATTGACAGCGATGCCAAGATTAAGTTCCCATGCAGCTGCTGCTGTTCATGATGCTATTGCTGAGACCTAGATGCAGCGTAAGCATTGACAGTGTCCGCTCAATATGACTTCTTTCCGGCAGACTCAGCCACCAGAATAGTACTTATCAATGTCGAACGTTTTGTAACTTACTGACGATCTCCAAGGAAACACAACCAATCAACCACGAGCAGATTGATCTTGATTTAATACAAATCTATCGTCAAGGCCACCGGCAAAAATTAAAATCACAGAAATGATTACTTTATGACAACACAATTAATTCTAAAACTCTATAATGATGCTGCAATGTTCATTAAAACCTTAGGCCCTCGTATGCCCGATAGGGGCGCCCACAACAACATCACAATCCCCGCTCTCATATAATTGCTGCTATTGATCAAATTTAAAAGCAGCAGAAGAACCGTAAAACGCAAGCTTGACTTTTACACACATACTCCTTCTCTAGGTTAAAGGCGTCGAAAATTGATGCTGGCAGGCAAGGCAAAGGGACAAAGGGCCTAGCACTCCTTCCCAGTTCCTGCGTCTTGCTACCTTCAACTTTGAAAGCTACCTAACAAGAGTACTTCCTCATTTAGATGAAGGTCAAGCTGTTTGTTACTCGGCGACGATTGCGATTAACAAAAAGCGATGTATATTACATTCCTCGTTTCATTCGCTCAGTTTGATCATCTATAAATAAATCAAATAAACAAACGAATCTCCCCAATTGGTTCCAGCAATTACAATCACACTCCATATACGCCAATTGATTGCAGTGCATCTTTTCCTTAGCTGCCTATTGCAGTCCGCATTCAAGAAGAAAGAAGCCTACCGAGTTGCTTTTACCATCCATCGAAACGAACTACCTACCTACCTACCTACCTACCTACCTACCTACCTACTTGGATTTATTTAGTTCTCTCTGCGAGGTGAGCTTGAGCTTGAGCTTGAGCTCGAGCTTGCTTTGCTTTGAAGCTGCCTCCTCCCGCCCAAGCTGTTGCCCAGTTCTCCGCTCGAACTGCCTTCCACAAACCTACTCCCGGCTACGGACCCACCCCGAACTCCGCGGACTCACACAGCGCTGCTGCGCCAAGCGCCGAGCAAACTCGAGGCGGGACAGATCCATCCATCTTCGGGCGCAGCTGCGGTCCCAAGTGTTGGCAAAGCGGTCGTGTTCACGAAAGCTCATCTCTTGGAAACCAAGGTGCTCGCTGCAAGGATCGATCAATCAGTCAGGCCCAAGCGCTGCTGCTGGCTGTAGTCGCCCGCCAGTTATTACTTACTTCTCCGTCTTGCCTGGTCATCATCGCCGCGCTTCGTGGCTCTGGGTCTTTCTCAATCGTGGTTTGATCTATTCCGCTCACTCATTCACTAGCTGAGCGATGAGTGATGAAGAATGATTGATTGATTGATGGATGGATTGATCTCTTGGAAAGAATCTCATCGGAAGATAGATGAGTTTTTCAGGATGCGCCATTACTTTGACCCGAAGGAAGCTTGCCAATAAATAGTAGACCACGCATCATTGATATGTGTAGTACGAGGTACCAGACCGGCAAAAGCAGCTAGCTGAGCTAGCTAGCGACACAGATGGATGATAGATACCCAGCGATGCCTGAGCGAACGAATGCATGCATGCATGTATGTATTTATGTTCCTGCTGCCTTCAAGTTGAGTGAATTTGTTTGTTTGTGTATCATGTGAGGATTGCAATGGGGTGGGGTGGGGATATTATATTACCAGTACCCGAATAAAAGTGCCTACTGGTAAGCAACTCCTTAGTAAGTAATGCTCACTTCCCCAGAAGGAAACCATCGATTGCGAATGGCGCTCTCCTTTAATCGGGCGTTGGCTGGCTGCGTGCCTACCTGGCTGGCTGACACTCGAGAGGCAACAATCGAAATAGAAGCTTCCTCCGTTATGGTCAAGAGTTGATTGAATCAGCGTCACCAGCGGCACCTTGATGCATTTATTGTTCTTTTAGAGACCTCGAAGCGCCACAGTTTGTGGAAAGAATTGCCTCTTCTTTTTAACCACAATGTGAAAATTGGAAGCCAAAACCAGAGTTGCACTGCCGCTATAAGTAAGTTGATTTTTCGGCACCAGCGCCGCAGAACCACGCCAGAAAACAAGCCGCAAGTGAGATTTCCGTCCAAGCAAGCATGCATGCCATAAGCGTGGAGGGTGCTCGCTGCACTGCATCTTGTTGGCTACAATTAACAGTCTTGTCATCAACATGGATGATGGAAGATGTGATGGATGCAAATGGAATTTACATCCTTGCATTGTAATCGCATTGTAAAATGGGGGCTTGATGAAAGCTAAACTTTCAAGCAACAGTAGTAGCCTCTGGAGGAACAGAGGATTTTTGCCTCGGCCGTGGATTTTCCCGCAAACAAATGCCAGGCAGCTCAGCTTGGACTACAAAAGATCTCGATCTTGATGTAAATGAAAATGTAAATGTAGATGTAAATGTAGATGTAAATGTAGATGTGAATGTAGATGTATTAGGTTTCGTTTGTAAAAGACGTTAGCAGGTCTTTTGCAGTAAACAAAATAACTAAAAGCCTCCGGAGGATTGATTCCACACCCGGAGCTCTTCAGAAGCCCCGTCGTTATGACGGTCCTAGGAGTAATCGTAAGCGGCACTCTTTTGTAGCACAAGGCCAGCCATTGTCATCCTGGCTGGCTGGAATCTTGCGACATTCGAAAGAATAATAATCGGCCTTACGTGCCACCTCTTGCTGGCTGGCCCTCTTGGCCTCTGCCTCTGCCTGCCAAAGTATGCATCGTAGGCTCCACAGCGAATGACGCTCATCCACGCACAGCTTGAAAGCTGCATAGAAATCTGACCATCGGCACTGCCCAAGAGGCCCGATCTCACGCCCGCCTCAAGACACCGCCATTCGGTCCAAGGTCCTGAGAGCTGAAGCAATCGAGTAACGAAGCAGTGAAGAATAAGAAGTAGCACCAGCAGATACTAAGCAGCGAAAGGAGACAAGATTTGGCTGTGGCGCAAGATCCTGCAAAAGAATTCCTCTGCCCGGTTTCTTCTGCGGGCTAAGTATGATCGTGACAATCGCAACAGCAGCAGCAGCAACAAGAACGACAACAATAGTAGAGAGATCACCGCAAAGTCAAGTATCCTTCCACGTGTAAGCGAGAGCCATGATAGCTTAGGCGCGCTCTTCGCCAAGAATTATAGGCGAAGGTGCCAGAAGGGCGGCGTTTCATAGGCCTAGGAATCCCAAAATAGGAGTTTGACAGCTCGCTCGGTCGCTTCCACAGAAAAGCCTGAGGTCGAAGCTCGTGCTAAAGGCAGCGAAGGTACCTATTATCTATCTGTCTACGTCCTTCTTGTTGATTGTCAATCGACTTGACATTATCAGAAGGAATGAGCGAGCGAGAGAGCGAGCTTCCCTGCGCCTAGAACCTGCATCTGCGCTTGAAAGTCGAAGGACAAAGCTTCGGTCGCGAAGCTGTGCAGAATGGTAGTCTCGAGCATCAGCAAGAGGGAGAGCAAGCAAGCAAGCAAGCTTTTGATGATGACGATGACGATGACGATGACGATGCTGCTGCTGATGAGGATGATGGATGAGGATGAGGATGAGGATAATGATGGGTCCGCACTTGCAGTCGAGCGTGGGAGAATAGGAGAGTAGGGTCCCCTTTATTAATGCCTGCAAGAATTGGCATTTCGAGGAAACGGGCAGCGGACTAAGGAGAAAGATTGCTTTGTTGGAATCGAGAGAGATGAAAAGCAAATGAATTGGTTGGGATGAACACATGCATTGCATCTCTCCCGACGAGAACGCAGGGATAGGAGGCGGAGTCGGAGAACACAACCTCGTGACGTCAACAGAAGATGAATGAAAAGGTAGCTAGGTAGCTGGGTAGCTAGGTAGGTACCTAGCTTGAGGGATGTAAGTAGCTCAAAGCCCGTCCAAGAAAGAAAAGGAACGTGTGCAGCTAGCTTACAAACAATTCACTGCAGTGAGTCGAGGCATTTCGAGCCAACCAGCCAACCTGGTTTCCTTATTCCCAAAGAGCAGGAGACCCGTCGAATTGAAGTAAAAGAAAGGATAGGATAACAAACTCTGCGCCGAATGGATCCTTTCCTTGATTCCACTACCGCCAACTAAGCACGACATGCTACCTTGCATATTTGCGCTGCCTGCCACAATCGTTACTGCTCCTTCAGATTACGCAGTAGGTTCGTACTGCGCTGCACTGCACTGCGCTGCACTGCATTGCGTCATACTGCACCAGGAGGAGTGATTATTTGGGTTAATATCTTCTAGGCAGATCAATCCTAAAGATTGGCCAACACAGTCCAAGTATCTCGACTCTTAACCAGAACGACAGCGAAGAAAATCCACAAATATGAAAGAACTGGTTGAGGAGCGCAGTCATCAATATGAAATTAGTGCTGGAGAGAAACCGAGCATGTTACATTGAGAAATATTGGTAAAAGTAATGGACCAGGTGATTCAATCTGGGCAAACGGGCTCACCAGAACGAAACAAAGTTCATAATGAACGATTTCGCACATCACTTTTTCAACAACAGCAACAACACCAGGCCAGAAGTATCTCGTAATTAGGCATTCCAGGGCATTCGTAGGTGAGAACGTTTGCAGAAAGAGTTTCTTTGCTTTTGCATGCCATTCGTGTGTGAAGAAAGCGTAAATTAGATGTGATTGCATAGAAAGAGCAACGCAAAAGAAGTCAAACTGAAGCAACATCATTGAATCTCCAAACCCTCAGCAGAGCTGGCGGCCTGAAAGCCGCACACCCATTGATACTGCTTCAGCTGTGATGCATGCAAGAAATCGACAAAAAGGAGAACCCTCAATAGCGAGCGCGGCACTATAGTAAAACAAAATCACCAAACGCAATAAATGTAGAGACGAGTAAAGACTAAGAGATGTAAAAGTACCATAGACCCTCTTATACATAGCATAACGCATGGAAAAACTCCCCAACGATATTGAAGAAACGCCCATATATTTAACCATGCTCAACGATTGACGGGCAATTAGATCGTAATGCGAATAAGCCTAGTACTATGAACAGTGTCGGATGCCACGGCTCTCTACTCAAATTGTGAGAGCTTCTTCAAAGTATCCCAGCAGTGAGAGACTGAAATTATCTGATTGCATGCTGGCAGAGAAGTCGAATAATTAATTCATCATGAGCCCAGCATGATGGTGGTCCCTCAGATGAGAGTTATTTCAAAACTTCTTCTTTACAGAGAAAACATTCTCTGCTCTTTGCAAGAAAGTAGGAATTTATCTCGCCTATGGTGAGTTCTGAACTTGAGCCAGATTTCTTAGTGGCAGATGTTCTTTTAAAAGAAGAAGAAAAAGATTAGAGCAATGAGAGGATCAGCAAAGAGGAAAAGGAAGGAATTTCGCTAATCCCGAGACCGCTAGAGTGAGAGCAGAAAATTTTCTATCGTTGATTTTCAACCATGCGCCTAAGTGCCTTTTAACGTTACTCGATTTCCTTTTTTGTTTGTTCTTGACAGTCTAGTAAGAAAACGTAATTTTCGCGTGCCACAGGAATAAAAAAGAAATATTCTTCTTCCCCTTCTTCTCCTCTCCTTCAGGACGGGACTTTTTTAAATGGAAAGCGCCAGTGGTGAATCCATCGGGGTAAACAAAAGAAACCCTGAAAATGAAAAGAATTAAACGAATCAAAATAAAAAAAGTATTTCGCAGCTGACTGATGCGAAACAGTGCCCACTGTAAAATGCTACGCCGCGAAACCTTGGACCGATCGTAAGGATTCACTCCCTTACACATACTCAAAGTGACGGGCCCTGGTGATCGGGCGGGCGACCGACGCCCTTACCCGGAAATTCCGTTCTCTTATCCTTCAATTGCCTTTCGCAGAAGCACAGTCCTCCACAGCACTAGCTCACGACCAAGACCCGAATGACGCTCTTAAGCTGTAGCAAACACTTGGGCAACTAGAGTCCTGCCGGAAAGGCCTTCTTCAGAGAGGGCAAATGTGATGTTGAATCGCCGCCAACGATATTCGAACGCGCTAGGTGAGCGACACCTAGTGACCAACTAGAAAGAATTAGCGTTGGCAGTTCTACGTTTGTTCACGTTTGTCACTTCTAGGAGGTCCAGAGAGCCGTGAGCATTTGGCAAAGAGTAAGAGTTTTAAAAGAGCACTACTTACTGTAAGAGAGAAGCTGAGAAAATGCAAAAGTAAAAATCACTCGCAATAGGGGAACGAAGGAGAGTGAGAGAGAGGAAGTGAGAATATCCCGCACACCGAAAATCGATAGATCCTCGATGAGTGAATGAAGGAATCAATTAGTGGAAATGAGAAGGAGGAGGTAAACACCGAATACTCTCTTTCATCGTAGTCTTACCCGAGACAAACAAGTCTGCCGGTGTACAATTCTTGCTTGCTCTCAAAAGTCCTGGTCCAAAGTATGTCTGCTTCCAATTTGATGAGCCAAAGTTGTGTAATTTAAAGCACAACCTTCACAGAAGATTGTGTCGATTAAAATTTGAAAGGCTTAACATTCGATCCGGCAGCTTTTCAAATAGAACATGAGAGATGTCTATATACGTCAATTTTACATTGCAACGTTTGAAGCAAAAAAGTAAAAAAGAAACGTGTAGAAAAAACGGGCTCTTAGCAAGTCCGACTCGGGAATTCCATCAACATGAGGGTTTAAAGAGATTTGCAACAGTCTAACCCTAATTGTTTTTTACAATCTATAGCGCAAAGCCTACTATGTTAACAAGAGGCTTAGGCTCACAGAATTGAGAAATGAGAGTAAGAAATCAATTGCCAAATTTCAACCTCACAGGAAGGAGTCATTTTGAAGATTTCTAAAAAAGAAAAACATCGCCATCGAAAGACTAAGGAATTACCACAGCCCTAGAGACACTTAGCAAGATTTTCTTGTCGTGATGCTTCTCTTTCAGAAAATATTTTCAAAGTTTGTTTTTGAAAATTCCCCCCTGCGCAGATTGTCCCTTTTAAGAATTACATCCCGCTTCCGTTGCTTCCATTTAACAGATGATTGATCAAAAGATCGAGCACGAGGATATTTAATTTCTGAACATCCCACAAACAGAGATGCCGAATTTCTTGAGTAGCCGTGAAATAGAATTGCTTGCTTCCTAGTATAAATTTGTTTATACTCGCAATCTTTTCTTTTTGGAAACGAGAGTTTGCTTATCATCAATGTTTTTAATGCACTTCCATAACGCCGGATAGAAAGATCAGATCGATAAAACACTTCTTATGCGTTCTGTCGACAGGTCTCTGAGTGACTAGTCGATTTTATTGACAGGAACCTTAACGAATAAGGTAGATTGGGAATCACTCCTGAAATTCGATATGCTCTTAAATGCAACTTGCTGTCACGTATCTCAGAACTCATATTAAATTTCCCAGATTCCTGCCTTAGTTCAATATAACATTTGTAGGCACGATGCACGCGATGGTGCTCTCCAAAGTTTAGTCCACATGCATTCACTCCAAGTAAACTAACGGTTTGAGCCAAATCAACCCCGAATAAGCCTACTTTCAATCCAGAAAGATCTCCTTTTCCAGATTTAAATTTGATCATCTTGAAATGAATCATTGCCCTTAGCATCAGGCAGAGGAGATTACTCTATAGCTCACAGCAGTTGAGAGATATAAAATATGAGTCTCTACGCAGCGCTTTCGAATGACTCAAGAATGCCTTTCTGAGATCCTGCTTGATTCCAAATGTTGTCTATCTCAGATAAAGCAAAATTCATACTGGTTTTCCCAACAAATTCAGGACATGCGACTTAGAGGGAAGCGCAACCTTGTTGATTTCATTTGTAAATCATCTCCCCATTGATTCTGTGTACCAGATCTGGCTAGATTTCATTTGTAGATAAAATATCTTTGAACGGACCTTCGAATATCACACCCAAAACACTGAGTTTACTGGATGAATTCAAACCTGGAATTCCTACCGCTGTTAAAGTACTGGCATGATCGGAGAGAACCCAGAGTCAGAGTATTCTTAATTTAATTCATCATGCCAATATAATTCCGCCACAAAATATAAAATTCTAAAGCGGCGAGAAACGAATGCAGTATGGGAGGTTCGTCGTGCGTGCGTATACAACAAAGTTCTTACATAACTACCTTAAGATATAGTCCTCTCTGTGGGCAGTGAAGGCAAGTTGTTTCGCGCTGCGACTTTTATGCTAACAAACGCAGCTTCACCTTCCCTTTGGCCTTACTTTGAGGCATCTGTCACCGTATCAAAATCATCTACGACGACATCGTTTTTTCCATCTTCAACACCTTGTTTGACCAGCAGCAATATTCACATTTTTGTACGAAATAGTGAACTGTTCTCTTCGGATTTACACTTTCATCCATAGAGCTGTACCTGAAATACAATTCTTCGAATGAAGGTGGGCTTGGATATACATGATATATTATATAACGTACGCAAAAAGAGAAGGATATTTCTAACTTCTCATCTACAGAAATCGAGGCCCATGTAAACCGACTTTACTTTGATGGTGCAGCTTCAGCGTATGAGTAGAAGATGCTCAATACTTCAGAACTAAGCTTCAAGATTTATACCAATCTCCTATTGAGGTCTGAGACCAGTACTTTACACATCAAACTACGCATGACACTGCAATCATTTTATCAAACCAGGCTAGGCATTCAGAAAGTATGAACCTAACGCATCAGAATCCCAATGAAGCTAGGGTCGTATGCGCACCTCGTCAATTTTAGAGCACACGTTGATTCACTATCGACTCCAGCGGAGCTCAGAGTCCTAATTTACTACTCACACATGATGTAGAATATCAGCGAGATAACTTAAGTAATAGTCACACGCGGTTGAGCTAGTCTATGATGAAGCACACAAAATATTCCAATAATGAAATCCTGGCTTACACAAAAGCCGTCAGTAGGTGATTTCAAGTAGCACATTTAAGTAACTAGCACCTTCCACATTCAAATTTGTGTTTGAAATCTCAGGACCCCATGGATATAGTGAAAGCACCTTGCCCTCTAATTCGGAAACAGCGCAATTCTGAAACAAGTATTCAAATAAGCTTAGACTGATCTCCTTTAGCCTCTATAACACAAACACTTGTCCCTTACATGCACTGGATGCACTCGAAGAGCTTTGCCAACGAGCATAAACTATCTAAATGCCCCCAGCTATATTAATTACATGTATGCAGTGAGTTCATACAAGGTAATTAGTTGATACAGACCCTTGCAAATGCAACAAGAGATCATTGCTCCCATGTTAAATTTTGACATTACTATGGACAATGTGCTGGCTCATCCACGTCCGTGACTGGCTTACGACTGCCATACCTTACAGGCCAATTTGATTTGTCAAATTTAGGAAAGTCAGTATTCAGCCAGATTTGACAACTACTACCCATATATCAAAATACATTCCTTTTCTTTTCCTTTAAAGTCTGGTAAACCATGGATCCACTGAAGATTTTCATTGGGTTTGGAATGCCGTCTTCATTATGTATGTCTGTTCATTACATAAATGATGCAACATGGAAATAATAATAACACATTCCATTTGCATTCACTGCGTAGCCTTCCAGATGATAATCAACAGAGGAATGAAATCTTAATCATCCAGTTGCGCCACATGGTGACTATGAGCACCGCTATACTCAGTGCATGTGTGCCGACTAATATCAACACTAGGACTTCTGCCTTTGTCATATCATGTTTACTGTCAAAGAGATCACAGGAAGTGTCAAGTTCCTGAATATTATGACAAGAAACGCCCGGTGCTTTGCCTTTCTTTTGATAAACTCTTTCCACAAACATTCCATTGAGGCAATCTCCTAGCAGAGCTGATGTTTAAAGATACCCTCGTCTTTCTGATCTATAAAGAGCAGAATGTGGGATGGTTTCTCCAACATAAACAAATCAATACAGACTCTCTCTGCAAAGATTTTGCAACTTTTCAAGATGATTGAGCTCAGCAGACAAAATGCCTTAACTTGCTTTGAGCAAGACAGCAGCCCTACAACAACTATCTGACTGGTGACGATTGTTACTTTTAAACCGCTACGCTTATGGGAGCAGAACTGAGGCATCAAAGGAGACAGAGCAACCGGCACTATGAAATTGTTTATCCGAAATGTAATGTTGCTTTCTTCATCCCCGTGGTCACGAATTAACAGGAGGACTTCCCCAGTGTCTCGAATCAATGCCCCAGTGATGTCCAACGAGAGGTTCTTCTTCCCACAGCTGTCTTGAGCTCATCCAGCGTGCTTTCAACCTATTGTTTAAGAAGGATAAGCTCCTGAAGCTGCTCCGTTCGTTTGCTTGTCTCTTTATTTCTCCTTGCAAAGAGAAGCGTCTGCTGGTCGTCCTGGTACCTGCTCAAACTCATCCATCCCCATCCCCCATCGCGCTCACACCGAAGTTGGTCCCCGCCTGAACTCTGACGCCTTGAGCACAACCATGGTATTCTCTAGACACATCGAGTGATTGCAAGCAGGAGCTGATGTGCGAACACCGTCTTCGCTCCCTCGCTTGATTGATCAATGTTCGATTTGCTTTTCATCAGGAGTACAGAAAATACGCATTCTTTGAAATGTATAAGTAGGTACCCACTTGTATGTAACCCTTCGCCAATCTGCTCACGTGTTTTACAACCTCGCGTCTTCAAGATGAATGGATTTGAAGCCAAGATCTTCGAGCCTGGTGCAACATCGAATCTGTCTGGAGGTTTTCTAGTTGTCTGCTCGAAAGCGATCCTCGGTTGGGGTGGAATCGACTTAAGTGGAGAGCTGGTCCTTCCTTACATGCTTCAAGAAGGTGGAGCTCCAGACTCCTATGGTCACTTACCATAAACGTTTAGGAGTAACGTGGATGGTGTCCACAGCACCTTGTCAAAAGTGAAACTCTTAGCATCATATATTATAAACTTTAAGACTACGCGAGAATGGGTTCAAGAAGTCAATTGAACCAAGTTTACAGGTTAATATATACATACCTTAGGTACCTACTTACCTACTACAATCAAATCGGATAGCTAGCTTCTACTTTTATTAGCTCTCAGAAGTTGTGGCACTTAAGTAATAGTAGTAGTCCCTGGGCTGCTGAGGTCTAGAAATAAATAAAGCTGTTCGGCAACAGGCGTCATAATATCGTTCAGAACGAGCACATAATGGCTGGATCGTAGCGCCCTATTAGAGTTATTCATATATATAAACCTTACATTATTTTGGAGATGATGAACAACAGGTTTGATTCTCATGTCTTTTTATAGTACCTGGGTTGGTGCAAGAATTAGTACTCCTGAATTTATTGAGATTTTGGGGACAATCATGAGCAGCTTGGCGACATGTATCATCATAAAGACAAGCCAACCCAACTTTTGCAATGCCAAATTCCGATAAGCTTCGTGTGAATCGAAGAACTGATAAACATCGATCGTTAAGCCCTGCCGTGCAGTTTCGATTGCAGCAATATGATGAATTAGGCGACACGCTGCTACTGCAGTGAAGTTATGTTTCCTATTTAGATTCAACTTCGTTATAGAAGTTCAGGTATACTACATTAGTAGCAGCTACATAGCGCTTCCAGGTGAATAAACCTTTGCGCACTTCCTAGTGAGATACATCACCCACCATTTCACAGGCATCATGAGAATGCGGGATTCCCACCTTCGCAAATTCATCGCTGGAGGTCTGCCAATTAGTTTCTTCCCCTATCCTAACGAATCGAATCACGATGCGTACGCCAGTACTTGCTGAGCATGCCTGCATTTCACCCACCACTTTGCGCATGGGACTTCACGAGACATTCTCATGCAAAATACATTTCACGCAAACATTGGATATTCATCGTGAAGAACAAAGTCTAACTTAAGCATTCCTGCGCTGTCTCCTGTCCGGGCCCACATCGTAGCAGATGTTGTCTATGCAGTAGATTTCCTTTGCTTGAAGATGGCATTGAACATGGGGTGACACTGCGAAGAAGATGCAGAATGAGGGAAGGTACGGCCACTCTAAAAGAGGGGTCTTCCTTCGTGCCGGCATCGACGGCAGCGATCTTTGCAGGCTGTATTGAATGAGGTACTTCAGAGATCGCTACTTACAAGATGCTGTATGAGGCCACGTTGATTCTCCTTTATGAAGCTTCCACTGCTACTGGGAGCGAAAAGGGGCCATTTCTGAATGATAATATGAGTGTTCAACTTTTATAAGCATGACCTTGTAAAAAGTAAACAATTTATAAATGCGAAGCTATGCTAACCACTTGCTTTCAAGACTTGTTATGCAATTGCACGCCGAGCGAGCACGCGTATTGACTGAGTCTGAAAACCCCACAGAATGCAAGATGCATGAGCTCACTACTGGTGTGAGAACTTATTCACAGCAAAATCGCTCACTTTAGGTGGAGATGAGATTGGCAAATTTCCACAAAATCATTTAATCGGCTGAGCTTGAGCCTAACATTTGAAGATAAAATGGACTTACAACAAGGCGCCTTACTGGTAGAGTACCATTGCTACATTACTACCGGTGAAGGATCAAATTTCGTTACTTGGTATCATGCCAGGCCTCGTCACTACCTACTAATATTCACGGAGGAGGGCCGCTATAAGTTCATTAATGATCCAAGTCTTCTTTTTCATTGAAATAATTTTAAATTTTAATTATAATTTTTTTAAAAGTGAAATGAAATGAGATGAAATGAAATACAATTCTAACTTCTTGCCAGAAGCACCGCCGATACGACTAAGACAATTGGTTCATGAGCTTAGAGTTTCTGTAGCAGCAGGTTTGACTTCTGCACATACATAGTACTAAAGTTGCGCGATCATCAAAGCCTTCGAAACCTGACTTTTTTGATAATAGGTAGGTAATATGCAATTTACTGATCATAACTTTTCACACTTGGTACTAAATAGCACTTGCCAGACTCCTATGTGGAGTAACAGAGTCTTACGGACACTCCATGCCATGGTCTTGCCGGGCGTGGCGTACGCCACAAAGATAGAGCAGGACGGGCCCGGCTTGAGCAGCTTCTTCAATCTGATTATAAAAGCAACAATTCACTTGTAGAGTTGACGCGCTCACTCGTTTTCGTTGTTGTTGTGCTTTATTCCTGCAGCTTCCGAGTTGTGCAAAAATTTTGTGCAAAACCATACATGCGCAGCGCCTCATTGCACTCACTGCGTACCATGGCACTGTTTATTTGGGCTAGCCACAACAGTATGCCTCTAAGAGCAACGTTTGTGTGCTCTTAAAGCATGGTGGCGCCGAGCTCACGCTTAGACACCATGCCAGAGTGATACCAGTAGACGGTGTGTTGCTTCTAACATAACAGCTTCAAGTTCTCTCATCATCGATCTTTGTGCACCATGCCAACTAACTTGACTTATGGCGGTCTACATGAGCGTTGTGAAATAAAGAAAGAAGGTAAGAACTCGTTCGGGTTTTCGATACCCTGCGTCTTGAGCGCTGCAAGCACCTCCACATTCTTCAGATCATAAACAATTCCTCTAGTTTTACTGATGTTTCGACAACGTTGAGGTCAGCAACAGCAACTCGAAGCAAAGACGCTGGAATCGCCGACCCTCTGGAGACCAGCTCTTAAACGCCTCCGAACGAATCTAACTTTGGCAGAGTTTTCTTGTCATTTGCAGGATGATACAGAGTTCGGAGAGAACATATTGTATGTGCAGAGAGAGAACTGCCAGTTCTTGAAAAATTTTGGAATGAAAGAACTTTAGAGGACAAGTATTGTGCTGAAAATAGTCGTGAGCGAGGGACCGGGTTGTTGGCCGATCTCTTCGTCGCGGTCTCCACTTACTACAGCTTAAACTTCAATAATTGACTTATCTTAAAGTCAAGGTTTCCTCTTCGTGGCACGACTTTTCGAACAGCTATAACGGAAGTACCCTCAAGTTTGTCGGCCCAGGCGTGGGCAAATGATAGTTGATAACAATACTAGAATCAACGAAACTCTATGCCAAAGCATCATTTACGCATCTCATGCCATTGTTCTGCAGAATACGAGCCTCGATACCTCCAGGTTGCTTCCTGCACGATAATTTACAGCATTCACCAACTCTTCGTACAATGTGATAAATGCAGATTCACGTGCCGCCCCTCTTGTTGATTTCGACATCGGTCTGTCAGCTGGTCAGTCATTCATAACAAAAAGCACTCGTATGGAGTTTGGCTTTGTGCAGGAGAATGTTATTACTATAGCGAAGGGGAATCTGTTAAGCCTCCGATGCATCATAGGCGATATCATTCTTTGAAAATTGTTTTGTATTCATTTCGTTACACAACGCACGTTCAGCCAGCTACCACACCGCTGTGCGGGCGGCCGCTTCCTCTAAGGCGCGTCTTAAAGAGCAATTCAAAGGCTATCTGATTTCAGGAATTATTCCTAACAAAAAAAGTGAATTAATTCCGTCAAAACAACTCATTTTTTTATTTTTTCAGAAGAAAAGCATTAAAGCGTTCTTTCAGGGGTAAAATAAAACACCTGCTCCGCCCAAACAATGGAAACAGCCAGTCTTCCTTTGGAAGGCCCGAACCCATCCCAAGACTTATCCATTAAACGTTCATCCAGCACCCCTCAGAGCAAAGTCATCCTCTCGTCCTGATCTCGCAAGGCTTTCGCATCATTTCAGGCCTCTACTGTGCCCCTTTCATTCCAGCTCTATCTGGTAAGATACAGCTACCACTATCATTACCCACAGCAAAGTCAACAAAAAGGAAAAGAGGCAGAGATTAGGTGTGTGCTGGTAGGACCGCTTACGCGAAAGGATAGTAATCAGCATGGGACTCAACGGAGGTGTCAGAGGAGCCCGCCACTGGCGCGGCGCGCGCGGCATTACCCATCCTCCGAATGAAGTGAGGTCAGCGTTGTTTATGATCATCGTTGGTTTCAATGAGGTTGAACTTTCAAGTTGTGGCAAGCTTGGAGACTGGAGTATCCAGAGGCACGTGGCAGAGGTCTGGGCAGAGCAGAGTCTGGCATGGAGGTGCTGCGGGTGCGGTTTGCAGTGGCTTCAAGCTCAATTTGCTGCATCGCAAATTGCAATTGCTGTTTTTTAGTGCTAGTTTGGTATCTTTTGTATGACGGAGGACGACAATGAGAATTGGCGATGCACTTACAGAACATCCCCAAAAAACAGATGCAAGCAAGTGCTGAGTCTCTAAAAGCCGCAATTTCGAAGACGGCAATTTTGCACAGAGGCCCTGAGAGGAGTGACTTCCTCTGGCAAGCATCGCTTCTGCTTCTGACGATATCTTCTTCGCAGAGAAAGAAATGTGATACGACTGTTATGCTCAAGGTAAAGCACTTGGATTTATTGCATTGCGCTGTAGGTTGGAGTGAAGTGCACTTTTCTTTCATTCACTTATTCATTCACTCGCCCATTTCATTGACCTGATTCACTATTCTCAGCAGCGATGAGGAAGCTGGCTTTGCAATCTCCAGTTTTAACCTGGCTTCAGATGCCTCTTCGGCGACCAAGGACTCAGCTTTGTGCACGAGTCGGTCGAATGCCGCTGCTTTGATAGGCCACAGCGAATGAGGTCGTTGATTGATTGGACAGTTCACTGAATAGGCAGGAGACAATCTGTAGGCAGGAGAGCATTGTTCTCCGCAGAGACGTGGGCTAATATGATCCCACCTGGTGGCTGAGATGTGGATTGATTTCCAGGAGGCTTTCAGCTCCTCGGTACTCCAGTGTCAGTCAGCTTTTGGAGAGGTATGAGCTAGAGCAACCAAGATCAACTTGAACAAATGATCCTCTTTCAAGACCCAAGTGAATGCATAGCAGTCACTAAGGTACAACAACCATCGGGAAGTAACAGCGACCATAAAACTTCGAGTCCAAGCCATAGTACTTACCACTCCCCGAGTCGCCCGTCTTACTTGAATTATCTGAAACATACAAGGTAAGCGAATGGCTCTTGCAAATACTTGCCCACCGCCGATTGCAGTGCCGATTACTAATTGCTTGCTCACCTGCAATCGAAGCTTTCGTCGCGAGGCGAGAGGTTTCAAGTTCTTGTTAAAGTTTCATTCTGTTGGCTCGATGAAAGTAACTTTTTCTTTCTTTCTTTCTTTTTCTTTTCTTTTTTCCCCAAATGTTTTAGTGGCGGTAGGAACTAGCTTTAGTGTTAAGCTTAGTAGCTTGCTAGCCCTGTGATAATTTCCGCTCTTCCTTTTTCGCATTTCGTCCTTTCCTTCCAAGTCTTAAGAATTAGTATTCATCTCCAACTTTTGCTTTTCTCCACGCTTCCGAGGTAGTCCTCAAACCAAAAGACCGCCGACCAAGGTCAGCGGCGGGAAGTAAAGCAAAAGCGCCACCGTTGTTGGCTATTGCTGCTACTTTGATCTCTGGGCTCCACCGTGGCTGCCACTTGCGTCGGAGCACCTCTTTACGTGACGAACGCTTCAAGGGCTAGGAGCTTGCTGCTCCAGACATTGGGCATTGAATTCCCGCCCTATCACCACCTTGTGTCGTGCTCGTTTTATTTCTTCAGCTCCTCTTGCTTTGGAGAAAACATACTTCAAGGCCTCTTCTCTCGACTCTTGTTGAAAGAGATACAACACGAACTCGAGGGAGTGTCGGTGATTGTGGTTGTTTGATATTGCTCCGTGCAACAGGTGAAGTACTATCCGCAACGGCACGTGCGAGCAATAAAACATTATTGTCGTTAGAAACCTGCACGTGCGAGGAATTGTGGTTGGCTTTCTTCGGGTGTAGCTTTGATCTAGCATAAAACCCTTGCGGGCGGACTAGCTAGCACAATCACGCCGGACCACGTAGCCGTTTGGTTTGAGAAAACAGCAAAGACATACCTAGAAGCGATAGAAGGCTTAGAATTTTACAATGTCATACAACTGTTCTACAGATCTCGACTGCCCTGACACCTTGGTGTGCTACACAAACGAGCTTTCATGGTTTGAGAGCGTATATGGATCTGACATCACCTCCACGTGTGATTGCTCAACCTGGTATGCTTGGACTGGTGACGATTGTGATGAAATCTCCACTCATACCTATGTGTATCTGGTGATCCAGGGTTGTGTTTCGCTGGTGTCCATATGCTGGGCAGCAGTCGGTGTCTATGTACTTTTTAGACTATTTTCTGTCCAGCAAGAAGGAAAATTCTTCAACGCGTCCAACATCACCGCAATTTACTCTACTGTGGCACTCATTGTGCTCGCAACTTATAGGACACTGCTGATGGTGATCTACGCAAGTCCTACCAAATACACCTACACGGTATCAGAAGATACTGATAAATACACTGACTACACGATGGGAGATCGTGTGCTCGCTTGCCTTACCGCACTTTTTGCAACTCTCTGTGCGCTTAATGTTTCACTCATGTGGATTCAAGTGGCAAACACCTCAAAGAAATTCCGCCGTCAAGCAACCTATCTCGGCTTCTACCGCAAGCTCATTCTTGTTTTTGAGGTGATCTTCACAATCATTCTGATTATCCTCCTTGGTCTCAACATGCCTTCATATGCAACCATTGCTGCATTTCCCTTCATAGTCTTTGTGGAAATCACCTTCTTCATTGGTCAACTCCGTATGACCAGGTTGTTGCATAGTATGACCACCTCATATTCAGCCTCTGTTGATAACAACACCAGTAAGGATGATGAACCATCCTTTAACAACTCCAAGCAGGAATCTGAGGCATCCACAAAAACTCGCAAGTACAAAAGTATGATGCGTCTCATCCGTAACACTAGCCGTATGGTTATTGGTTGGGGCCTTGTCACGCTTGGTGCCGGTGCTTCGTATGCGGTTCTTAGCATGAACTGGAAAGCATATGGAAAACCTGGCCATGTAAACTCTGCAGCCGCCATGAATGAGGTTTTTAGCATTGGTATTCTCGGTGTCGTATCAACCGTTCAATGGTATATCTGGCGAGTCATTCGTGCTCGCACTCGTCGCATCCGTAAGCAGATCACCGAGTTCAAGACAGCTTCTAAGGAAGACAATTCCTTCACAAACACATTTTCAGTGAACCCGACATTTAACAACAAGCCAGGCTCAACGCAGCCTGTTGTTCCATACCAACAGAGGTTCCAGGAGGGTGCAGCATCTTTTCATGCCGACTATTATGAGGATGAGCCAGAAAAGAAGCACCACGACCCCAATGATGACTACGTCTAAACGCCTCAGAACAAATGTTGGGGGCGCTACTGGGCTTGTCTTCTTTCCTTCTTTCGTGTCCAGAGTGTTGCTTCAATTAAGTTCACTGTAATATGGAGATATGCTCTATGTTGTGAACAGCGTTAGGTCTGTCCACAATCATTCTCCCCTTCTTTTCGTTTCGAGCTTGTTTTTTGGTGAATTAAACATGAGGAAACGTTTTATAGATGTGTGTGTGTGTGTGTGTGTGTGTGTGTTTCTGTTCCTTCTGTCCAAGAAAGGAAAAATGAATAGGATAAATTAGTAGTACGCATTCTACTTCAAGATTGAAGAAACTGTTTCTACAATCACATCGTCAAGCTCCGAGCCAAGAGTATGTACTATTCCACAAGAAATAGGCTTCCTCAGCTTTTCTTCCAATTTCCTTTCGTTCTTTCTTTCTTTCTTTCTTTCTTTCTTTTGTAATCACAATGTGAAACCCAATTTGTTTCTTCTCTTAGATTTTAAACTACAAAATTTGCAAAACTTGCATTTCATAGCAGGTCTAAGACCCGATCGCGGATTAGTTAGACTAACCCGCGACTCAATGAAATGATTTTTTTTAAATCATGTCTTTGGATAGGTAGCGTAAAAGGATGCCTCTTGCGGCATGGATATCACGGTCTGCTACATGGTTGCACTTGGGATTAGGGCATTGGAAAATCTTGGATGCCCCGAGGTTATGGTGGAGGGTACCACACTCATTGCATGTTTTGGAAGTGTAACTTTCTTGGCAAAGAACAAGCTTGCACCACGGGAACATCTCAGCCTTATGAATGAGAGCCTGGCGGAACCCAAAATGGGACCAACGACACATCATTCGAATAGACTTCTTGGAGATCCGTCGCTCCATCCTCCTGCTCATCTTAGAGGTTTCGAATTTGGGCAGGAGAATAACACGATAGTTTTCACAAAGCCAAAGCGCGAGCTTGCGGTGAATCTCAGTGATCTTGTTCTTGATCTTGAGTTGGGCGCGATAGAAGGCGCGCTTCAAGGGGGTGTTGAAATTGTCTTTATCACTGGATGCAGTTTTCTTTTTATCAATGCTGCTTTGGATCTTATCAACGCGGCGACAGAGATAGAATATGGTTCTAAAATCTTTCCCTGTGCCCCATTCAATGGCGCGGCCATCGGCGTCATACATCGTCTGAAACGAGCGAACACCCGGGTCTAGAGCAATGACACCATGGTGCGCCTTGGGTGCCTGGTCCATTGGACGCTTTTTTTCTTCTCGTAAGAAGCAGAAGTAGACATGCCCAAGGCGATTCATTTGCACACGCATGGCGTTCGAAATCTGGTCGGGGAACTCTTCTTTACGTGTTCGGAATTCTTTTAGAAAGTTGGAGGTCTTTGATTTCTTCAAATTCCAGGTACGTGCATTCACTTCGAAAATCTGTGATTCATCACGCTTGGTCCGAAACTTATAAAAAGTTGCTCATGGACTTTCTTTTGTACAGCGAGTTCTTCGTTTTTGGCTCGTCCCGAGTTAATAGCCTTGAAGAAATCCCGAATCCCGGAATCACGGATAGCCTGTGGGACCTCGACAACCCATTTAGGAGCATCATGTCTTTCTTTATATCGGACGGCATTCAGTTCTCCACCAAGGGCCCCATGTGTTTTTGGATTCCCATCTTCATCTACCAAAACCTGCTTCGTCTTACGATCCTTTTTGATGCACGCTTCTTGATGCAATTTGATGGCTTCTTTCTCGCCCTTCGCCATGTCTCGGTGAAACGCAACGCCAATATTGTAGGCTCTTCTAGTGACACCAAACCATTTAAGCAACTGTGTACGTTGATCTTTAGTAGGATATACCCTAACCTTTCTGGTACGGACAAGGTTATATTCTTTCTTGATGGTCTTGCGCGCCTTCGTGCGAGCTCGCTTCTTCCTCGCTGCGTCGTCGCCGTCTATTTTGCGCTGCTCGTTTTCCGTGATGCGATGCCACAAAGACGGTGATGATTCCGAGGAGGTCTTTGGTGAAGGTGTCTGAGTCTCCGGCATGTGCATCTTGGCCGTGTACCACGAGTTTGACATTTTGTCTTTCGAAAAGGTGTTCCAAGAGGTCGACTGCGATTCGCGCAAGTCGGTCGCGGTGCATGACCACAACTTGGCCGATTCCGCCGCGGTCACAGGCGTCCAGTAGGGAGCACAGACCTTGGCGTTTGAAATTGACCCCGCTACCGATGTCTTTGTAGACGGCGGAAGCATCTGGGTAGGCGCGCTGGAGATCGCCAACCTGGCGTTCGAGGTCCTCCTTTTGCTTGACCGAGGACACTCTGGCGTAGATAACGGTACATCCAGAGCTGCGTTGCTCGCGGCCGGTGGAACCGCAATCAAAGATGCGCTCAACATCGTCGCTGGCATAGATGCGCTTGCCTCCGGGGAAGCGCGCGAAGCGCACGCGTCCGCCGTCGGCCCAGCCCCGAAGGGCGCTTGCTGAGACCCCAAACTTCTGGTGAAAGAACTTTGCTGGTTTGTATTCGAGGTTTGCTCCACTTGCAGTGTTTGGAGCTTGTCGGTTCCTCGGCCTCCCCATTTTCTTATCTAACCTCTACTTCTTATTAATAATCTAACTAAACATAATATATGGTTAATATGAAACAATCACATCGAAATATAAGTTATCGCTTTTAACGTTATTTGTTTCTTCTGTTTCCAATCTTTCTTTTTGCAAATATCTAATATTCAACATCGGCCACATTAGCGCCAAGGATACAACTCTAGCTCACATTACTGCTCTTGTATTTTGTCTCTCGCGAAACGCAGCATGCTATATCTACACGTGCTACTACCTCAAACTGGAAGTACATTCTAAATGGATGGTCTTGTGGCTTAGGGCTTCTCAAAACAGTCCCCAGCAGTGTACAAAAGTCTCTTATGGTGAAACATCTCTCAGCATAGTAGAGATCAGCTCAAACCTTGAACCCTTCATAGCAAGCACCTAGATACTCCATTGCTGACAAATATGCCTTTACACGGGCAGTCGTGCGCCAACCACAGCCCGCACGTGCAGGAGACATTGTACGTGTGTCTCATTTGGGACTTGCTATTTCAGTATCGTATATCGAGATTCTTTATTTCACTTTGTTCTAACATCCCTGGAGCTACTTTCACTATGAAGTTCCTGAGTACTGAGAGTTATTTGACTTACCTCCCTTAAATATCGTATGAGGCTGCGATGGAGAACAAGATCAAAGAGTAGTACCTACTTGCCGACTGTAAACTAATAGATACCAAGTTTAGCTTCCAGCACGTGCAGTAGCTCTAGGTGACTCGTGCTTACCTTTTCTCTGTCGCAGTCACACCACTATGAGAAAATATGTGTTCCCCTAAACACCCCAAGATCCAACGCGTGAGAAAAGTCTCACCGATTCGTACTGTCCAAATAGCATGGAGAAGGAGTTGTGATAACAAGTTCGCAAAGAGCTGTTTGGGGGTTGGGGGTGAGGAGATAATTTATAAAAAAAATGCAGCAGCACAACAAGGCAGCAAATCAAAAACGTCTCAGACTACTATATACGGCAGGAGTTCTTGCCCACTCACGTGTTTAAAAAATGAATGATAGTACTAATGTTAATTGCACCACAGACTGGGATTGTCCAACAACATTGATATGTTATACCTCGGAACTCTCGTGGTATTATGATGCCTTTGGTGCCGAAGCAGGGCCCTCCACGTGTGCATGCTCCACTTGGTATGGTTGGACTGGGTCTGATTGTCTTGAGTACTCTATGCCAACATACGTATCAATCTCCCTACAGGCATTTACAGCTCTCTATGCTTGCGTCTGGGCAATCAAGGGCTTGCAAACACTATGGCGAGTAAGCAGGGTTGATAAAGGTTTCTCTTTTTTCACAGCTGGAAATGTTACTGCGATTTTTGCAACAACTGCGTTATGGGTATTGATTGCTTGGAGGTTGATTGCGATCTGCACTTTCTTGAGACCAGGTCTCTTCACTAGGCGCTTGAAGAATGGTCCAAACAAACATTCTGAACTAGTTTCTTATGATCGCGCTTTCACAGGTCTTACAGCAACATTCACAACATTAGTAGCTCTGAATGTCTCCTTACTCTGGCTACAAGTGGCGCATGAAACCCGCAAGCTCCGACATCAGCCGCGCTTTTTAACCGTGTATCGAAAAGTTATCATCGTGTTTGAAATCGTGTTTACGGCTGCCATTGTTGTTGTGATGACTTTGAATCAGCCCTTCTACACAATGCTAGTTGCTTTTCCGTTCATCATTTTTGTAGTTCTTTCCTTTATTGTCGGCCACCGTCGTCTTACAGCACTCCTGCACGAGGCTAGTTCGACTGTTGACCCTGAACGCCAACGACCCAAATCCAAGTCACAGGACTTCACGGCGCCACCGAAAACACCTGAGACCATAAAGACCGAAGGACTTCGACCAGTTGTAGAAACACCAGCTCAACTCACGTATGGACCTAATCAAGCGAAGGCTCCACTCGAACGCTATCGAAAGATGTTAAAGTTTGTCCACACAACCACCCGCTCGGCAATACTTTGGTCATGCGTGACATTGATTGGCGGAGTAGCTTATGCGGTCTTGGCCTTGGACTGGAAACAGTATGCTCCTGTCGGGAAAATAAGTGCAGCGACCATCCTTAATGACATATTTGTGTATGGGATTCTAGGTGTTCTTGTTGCTGCTCAATGGTACATTTGGCGTGTCCTCTCTAATCGAGTGAAGCGTATCTCTGAACTTGAAGCAAAGCAGGATTTAAGCAACAACTTTGAAAGCCCAGTTGACCCATCATTTACAGATACATCAACCTTTCGCGTGAACATGCAACACCTTGCGTCATACCGTACCGCCGAAAAGTTCAAAGAAAAAGTAGCATCTTTCCACACCAGAGATGGCGATTTGCCAGGAAACGCGCCTGCCAGAGCCGACGAATACGTTTAAGAGAGTATAAACAGCTTGGTTAGGAGCCACTTGATTATTCTCATGGCTTATTTTGTTCAACTATGAAGAGAATCTCCCCTTTCGGTATAACGGTCTTGACACAATTCACTTGAAAACACGAATAATCATAAATAGAGCTTACATAAAACCTGCTGTCAGAGCTCATATAGACATTGCTGTACGTTTTACCAAGCAAAGGAGTGTTTCGTGATGAATAATGTTAGGAAAACAATGTTTTTGTAAAACAATCCAAGGAAATGCAAAGAAACAGAAACAATACCCAAGGCTAAAGAGAGCACTACCACCACAACTCAAATTATCAGTCAATCAAATTTTGTAACACATGTTCTTCAAAAAGCATTGAAAAGAGAATGCGCCTGCATCTTCACATCTTGGAGGGCTTTTCTCTCTAATGCGAAGATTCGTTTCTTCATCCAAATTATAACACTTTGGTAATACTACTATCAAAAGGGTCCACCTCACTGCATATCATCTCTGCGCACCAATCACCCCAAACCTACTTATGGCTAGATGCGCATCTTGGCGTACATAGGCGGCATCTCGGACCCTGGTCCCAATAAAACACGGGACCTACACCTCTAAGCAGTTCTTACTCCTACGTACCTACATAGAAGTCTTTACGTTCTTATCCTCTTCTGTTCGGTTCCCCTGTAATTTATTACATCCCTGAAACCTTGTGTTTTGATGAGCCCGGCACTCCTTCCAAACTTCTGTGCAACTTGTTTAATTTACTTTTTAAAAGATATTTTGAAAAAAATTATATTTATTGATAATAAATAATAAAATGTAAGTTTTCTGTGTGCAAACTTTGCTGTCATTCGGACCCCAGGTTTTTGTATCGGGCGGTATCGCTACATCATTAAATTGCACGCACATCTTGTAAGCTGTTGCGTAGCTTCCTTTAGTCATTTGCTCGTGTGCTTGCGGATTTCCATTTTCGACATTGGGTACGAGCGCACCAGGACTTCCAAAGCAAGACGGCAAGGCGACGCTGCTGCTGCTGCTGCTGCTGCTATTGTTAATGATGATGATGCAAGCTACTCTGTCGTCTGAAATGAGGAAGAACTCAAATAAGAGGTAGACTCGGAATAGGCTTGCGCTCAAATTAGATCTTTATAGGCTCCGCCCGGTCAGCCGGAGCGTCGCTCCTCTTCTGGTACAATAGCATCCAACTCTTGGTGTGGTAAACAGCTTGAAGCTAAGATGATAGATGTGCTCGAGAGAATCCGATATACTGCTCGTTAAAGCAGATTTTCCACCCCGAGAAGGGAGTATATAAGTTAATAGCTTGAGCACGAGCTACAGAGCTTGCATTGTATGATTTAAGCTAGTTGAATATGCAGAAGAAAAATTTAATTAAACCTTTCTTCCTTATGTTTGACGCCTTGCTTTTGCGTTCCGTACCTTCAAGGCTCCCAAGACGGGCCCTTCTGGAATAGAAATAACTACAAGTTTGGTCACCTTAGTTCTGAAATCAAGAAGCAGTAGATTAGCGCGTGGCACGCCGCAATTTATTTCCATGCGAAGCTAGGCTTAGGTACATGGGCAATTCAATGTAACTAAATGCCTTGACTCTTTGATGATAGACCTGCTTGCCAAGATCCAAGCATGTTGACTGTTATGGCTGCTTGTAGTCACTTGAGTCCTCCAGCGACAAAAATTAACGGGACTGCTTTTTCATATTGCTTCTTGTGAAGAACCTCTAGGTAGGTGAGACCGAGCTATCGGTCTCTGGTACCCATCTCGCCGGCAACAACAAAATATAGCTCGAACGACTCTCAGTGGGTATCGTGTCTTCCTCAACGTACACTTTGGCCTCAAAATTGGCGCACGCCCTAGCAGTCATATTGCTTCAAATAGCATGTAGCAAGCATTAGAGGTGGGGCAGCGCACTTGAACAAAGAAATTGTCGTGCACACATGTTCGTGCCGTTCACAACCTGAAGTTATACAATAAGATCATCTGCCTCAAACTATACTGTGCGTACTGAACAAACTTGAAGACTGATGGAATTTCGCTAATGTCTTGGATTTCCGTAGCGGGCACAAACTCAAGAACAAGTACAGGCATTGTAACTCAAGCTGCTATATTTAACTTACCTAGTATTTTAACTTGAAGCTTAGTGTTGTTACAATATCCCTCGCTCGCACGGAGCCCGGAGGTCCAAATGAGTCCGTGTCACGATCGCCCAGCTCTAGTTCCACACAATACATACACACACTTCATGAAAGAGCGCCAAAATGGAAATCTTTGAATAACATAGAATGGAGTATTCTTACTCATTGGCATCCTTTGAGGCACGACATATTTAATAAACAGTATACATGTTGCCTTTCATGAAGCGAATTTGAAATATCAGAATTTCGACACGAGTCTTCTCGGCCAAGCTTACATTTTGATGATTCAAAAGGCACGCGCCAGCTTTTGCAAATTGTAGGTATCATCCATAGTTGACAAGGTTGCGATGTGTTATTTTAGGACTCCCTCGTTTCCGATGAAGGAAACCTCGGGCTGGAGATGTCGTGTTACTCCGAGTTGTGCAGGAACACAATAGTACATACATGGTAAAATCCTTACTACTAACAGCAGTTGTGCAGTGAATTGGGTGTCGCTATTGTACACAATTTTATGATTGTAGGTACTTGCACTAATACCTCCCAATCATTTGTTTTGTGTATTCTCTTGTTTGATAAATTAAATCCCTAAATCAAACCGTTTATCTAAAGCCTCTAAATTCTACATGTGGAGGTATAATGTACTCACGACGTGCTTTAACATGGCTCAATTTCGCAGACTATTTGAAATTCTTGGCAAAGATGAGTTCGTTGCAGCAGGTACTTTCTTTTCAGCATTTGAAGTGAATAGTTTGCATTCATTTGCATTCATTTGTATACATTATTTCCCCAAAGCTATTTCGTACAGTCTAGCAATTGGACATAGGTCAATATACTTCTCTGTTGGTTTTGCAAAACTCAGTTGCAACTTTAGAGGTTGATTAAGTCTCCTGGGTACAGTCAAATCAAGTCTCTGCTCTTCAAGTACGAACCATCTCAAAGCAGAGCGCGTGCGGAGCGAGCTATTTGGCGAGTGAGTAAGTAGACTGAGGAAAGGCCAAGAGGGTGAGTATGTGTGCTCCCACACAACAACATATCTCGATTGGCCAGACACTCTCATGCCCAACCTAAATCATAGAACCTGGCGTGCGCCTCATCTTAATTTGCTTTTTACAGGCGGGTAGCCATCTTGCACCCGAAACTGACAGAAACTGGCGGCGGAAGGTAGGTAATATCACATTTTCCCTTTAGACTTCATCTGATGTTGCTGTGAATTTAGAGAGAGAGTGCGTGCTACGACTATCCCAATTATCCCAATGACTGAATAAGTTTAAGCCGCGTACAGGTTACTCGAAATCTTTTCGAAAAGGAAGTTTTATTCTTCTTCTTTTTATTGTCTTGTAATTATGAAAATAGTTTTTAAACTTATTTTTTACTTAGCAAGTGGAGCGGAATGGGCCGTTTTCAAGGCCTTTCAAAACTACTAAATATATAGGCACTATTAGCGAAACGAAACTTTAATTTTCGAAGCACATGAACGTGCTAGTATCGTGTAGCACACTGTTATACACACTCATCGTAAACTTTCATTACTTACATTTTAGCGAGGGACTAGATACCTTCCTACCTGCTTGCGTAGAACGAGAGTCAATTTACTTCAAGTAACCTCTTTATTTATTTACTTAGGCAATATTTATAATTCCTTTTAAACAAAACACTGCGTTCTTTTCACTCGAACCTAACTCTTAATCAGAAGTCCATCATGTACCACGAAATGAGGTTTTATTGCCACGTTACAAGCCAAATAAAGGTTTTTTGTTTTACCTTAGATGCGCCTCCATTCATAACACAGAACTAGATGCAAGGTACGTAGTATGCTCTCGGACCTCGAGATTCCCTCGTTTTTTCTTTTTCTTTTTTCTTTTCTTAAATAATTTTTCTCTCACCTGATAAGCACCTACTTAGCATATAAACTAGACCCCGAAAGCGCTTTAGGGGTAACACATTTTCTTCTTTCATGCCAAAATAAAACCTTCTTTCTCTTCATCCTCTAGCGGAGCTTAATTTAATAGATGAACTAAGCTTTTCCTAAGTTCGGGCACTTGTGCTGAAGAACCTTATTTGCAATCCTTATCAAGCCAACTCGACTTTGTATACAAGCAATCAAATAACCATCAGAGGAAGTTGCTATAGATTCGGGCAGGTACAGCAGCGAACCTTTGATTGGTAGTGCATCTCAAAGGCTAATGGACAATTAGCATCGGTGAGAAATCTCAAAAGGCGCATGGATAAACAATGTTTAATTCAACTTAACAGGAATCTTCTCCTTCGTTCATTCATAATTCTCAAATAAGCTTTGAGGTTTCTGATTTCGGGCGTTTCGCCTACCGAGTTCTTGATCCTGCAAAGGTATCCACCGCTGAGACGTGTACGGCGCTTGGGTGTTTGTTTATTGATTGATTCATTGAGTGATTCGTTGATCTGCAAATAGTCCGAGGTAGATAGCGATAATAAACACATAGATAGATAGATAGATACTTAGGTAGGTACTGCGTGCTCCTTACTACTCCATATTTGGTTCCTCTGGCACCAAGACCACGGAGAACTGATCCAAGTGACACGTAGTAATTTCCCTAGCATAGATCTCTTGACCTCTTGCAGATCTTGCACGTCCTGATAACCGATGAGAGTGCACTGCACTACAGTGCGCAATCCTTTAAGTTCACAGCCCGTGCACAAGCTCGGCAGTGCACTTTACTTTACATCTCCATCGTTAAAAGGTGCCTCTTCTCCCTATTCTTGCGAGAAAATCCCTGCAATTGCAAGCAATGTTCGCAGCACGTGCAGTTCTGCAGAAACAGCGGTCGTGGAATTAGTTATAGTGCACCAAGATCGCGCTTCTCAACTTGAACTTTCTTGCGCTCCGAATCCGCCAACCAAATTCAGATTTTTGTAACAATTCCCATTTAAAAAAATAATAATAAATAATAATAAATATTGTATATACCTATATATAAAGATATATATATATATATATTATTTTATCTTCAATCACAAACCACTGTGCAAAGTTGCTTTCTGGAAATGTAAAATAATGGCTGCAGCTTGAAATTTATACTAAACAAAGATGTCTGAGATCGTTTAGCCTCAGCCTTCACGTTCTTTCTTGGTATGGAATGCAGCGACCCTTCTGCCGCGTCCAGTGGGCCCATTACTGGCTTGCATAAGCACACGCAGAAGTAGTTTAGAAATTTACAAAATGAGAAAATAAAAGGATTTATAAAAAAAAAATGGAAAGAAGGAAAGAAGGAAAGAAGGAAAGAATAGAAGTCATGAAGTTGAAGGGAGAGAAAGAGGGTCACGATTCACGAAGAAGAAGAACTAAAGCAGGGGAATTGGGTGAGTCTCGAGATTGCGACTTTTCGGTTCGAAACAAGTGCAGATGCGCGTGAAGTACAAACGCCCTAAGGAGAATGATCTCTCACTTCTCGACAAACAAATAGCACATCACTATAAAACATCATGTGTAAAGCCTGTTCTTCTCAATCAGCTGGGCTGCATCTGAGAAGTTGCTTAGGTGGGGGTGTGCACCTCCTGCATCGTCATCACAACTTCCTACCTTGCAAGAAGTATTGCTATTCCAAGTTCTTTCTTAAAGGTGAGGTTGAAATGAAACTAAATTAGTGGCCAGCCCATGAAAAGCAATTGCGAGTTCGGAGGATTCGACCAGTGCTTTTGCTACGACAGTTTGCCAGCCCATATTGTTACGAACGCTGCTCCACGACCTTGGTGCGGATGAACAGTGGAAAATGGCACCCAAGCTGCGAAAGAACGCCTCAGAACTTCGCCTGACACTGTAGAAATGAAATCTAACCTTGGAGCGAATCATGATTTAGTACGTACCTAGTAAGCACATGCCCCAAGGTAGAGCTCAAGTTGGACTAGTACTACGACTCTTCTCTAGGTGCCAGGCAGCTTGGAGAGAGCGTGCACCTGTGCACGTGCAGAGCTTAATTTAGGATTAATAGTATGTATATAAAGCTTGGAAAAAAACAGATGGATAAAATAAAAATATATTTTAAAAGAATAATACAACTAAAAGGAAAAAGCTTGGAATTTAAAATAAACCCGAGCAGACGTACTCAAGCGCAACTAGCTAGCAACAAGACAACCATCCGGTACAATATCGACCTGTCTTAACTCATGCGATGTGTAAAAGTTGTGGATTGGATTTCTAGCGCCATCAGCTTATGACTGAGTGATTGATTTCAAGTAACATCTTTGGATGTTTTTTTTTTGTTTTGTTTTTTTGCGATGTTGCAGATTTAAAACTTTTAAAACCAGAACCTCAAATCCCGACTGGTGGAGATAGTCTACGATTATTAAAGCTAGAGTGGACCGCCACCAACTTCCGCAACACCCAGTCAGCATTATTCACAGGTCGCCACTCGCGTGGATTTGTCAACGCCAGCCAGCTGAGCCAAGCCGTCCGCCTTTCTCTCTAGAAGCTAATTATTTAAAAGGACACGAGTATTTTTAGTGTTTTTTTGTTCCTTTTCTTCTCTTTTATTACTTGGTGTGTTAGGTAGCATCGAAGTAGAGGCACTTATGGTTTACACTAATGGTGTATGTCATCACTTTCTATTTGTAAGTAATTGTTGCATTACATCCTTGTAAAGGTATAAAAGTAACACCTACATGCGCAAGATGTAGCAACAAACCTCAAACTTCTTGCATACGAGTTGGTCACAGCAAGTTTGCTCGCTAGCGTCTCAGAGGTTAATAACTCTCATTCTCTCATCAACAGACATATAATTGCTTCAGGGATATCTTGCGCGAAATTAAGTTCAAACGGTAGAAGTTTACATTGGCACGTGCAGTGATTTTGAACCAGATAATCGAGGGACAACTTGCAAGGTAGCAGTTAGTCTTACCAAAACAAAGCCCCAACATATATTGAGTCAAGTTAGTAAACTGCTCTAGGATCAAGCACCTTGTCATATCGATAATCTATCATATCTCATTGTGGCAAGTTTTCACAAGCTTTAATTGCCGTCACCATGACCTGCACTACAGACTGGGACTGCCCTACTACGCTTATATGCTACACATCTGAGCAATCTTGGTTCTACGAAGGATTCGGGGATGATGTGGGCAATTCTACCTGCGCATGCGCAACATGGTATGGTTGGACAGGAGACGACTGCCTTGAACTCTCCATGCCAACCTATGTGTCTCTCAGTATCCAAAGTCTCACTGCACTAGGAGCACTTATCTGGGGTCTTCTTGGCGCATACACGATCTGGCGGGTGTATCGTGTAGATCGCGAAAATAAGTTCTTCACCGCAGGTAATATCACAGCAATCTTCTGCAACCTTGCCCTTTGGCTACTCTTCGCATGGCGTTTGGTCAATATTGTCATGTTTACCCGCCCGGATCTCTACTACATGCACATATCAGGTGACACCGACAAGCTTACAGAGCTCACAGTACCTGATCGCACCCTAACTGCATTAACTGCGTGCTTCACCACACTCTCGGGGCTAAACATTTCACTCATGTGGCTCCAAGTTGCTGACGAGTCGAGGAGGCTCCGTCACCAGGTTGCATACTTGACGTGGTACCGAAAGGTAATTATTGCTTTCGAAATAACCTATGCAATTGCAATTATTGCTGTCATGGCTGCGAATGTTCCTTTCTATGCGACTTTGGTCTCATTCCCTTTTATTCTCTTTGTTGTTGTGACTTTTCTTATTGGCCAGCACAAAATGACCTCGCTACTCAACAGTATCACCTCTACTCACGGACATTATAATGCAACCACCTCGAGCTCACAGGATAGCCCGAATGAGGGAGGGTCCACCGTGACTACATCGGCTCGGAACATTCACAAGCGTACGGGAGGCTCCAAAATGTCAACTGAACGCTACCGCGATATGTTGCGCCTTATCCGCACCACAAGCCGCTCCACTTGTTTCTTTGCGACTCTTGTACTTATTGGGGGCGCAGCATATGCAGGCCTTGCACTTAATTGGAAAGAGTACGCCAAGGTTGGCAAGGTTAGCCCTGTAACACTTTTGAACGACCTCTTCATTTTGGCAATCCTCGGTGTCCTCGCATCCGTCCAGTGGTATGTATGGGAGGTCCTTCGTGCACGAGTCCAACGTATTCAAGAGATGAACGCTGACCAGGATGAAGTTACACACCCAGAAGACAACTCCTTCACCAACACTTCATTCAAAATTAACATGAAAGAGCTGAATGAGCTTTCAACATATCAAACTGTGGAGCAATTTAGACAAAAAGCTGCATCATTCCACACCGAATTCGAGGACGAATTAAAACCACCTCCCCGCCAAACTCAAAAGGAAACCCGAGTGCACGTGGCATCGGCGGCAGATAGCGATGATGACAGTGATGAATATGTCTAAGCTTGCCTCAAAGTTGTTCCTAGCCAGCCAATTTTAATCGGCATATTACATTCAAGTCTTGACTTTAATCGAGCATGCAAACTCCGACTCTTCAAGCAAAAATCTGTTTCTGTAATTGAACCAACTACTACTGTGTTTTAATATCAAAATTATATTTCAGTCCACACACCGCTTCGTTTCTCACAACAAGGAAATTTCCTTAACGTTGACCCGTTCACCAATTTATACGGTTAGACATTGAGATCAAAGCAGCATAGATTTTCAATTAAAAATCTCATTTTAAAATTTAAAATTAAAGATAGATTAGAATTAAAATCCCAACTACAATATTATACATGCCAAATCAAAACATAATAGTAGCACATGGATTAAGAACGACAAAGAGGTCACTTTTGCAAAGCCAAAAGACTCAAAATCCTGACACAGGTTTCATTCAGCCTATCGATCAGTTATGGTTTATTTCTAATAAGGCTATTTTGGCTGGAACTGAACTATGTGATTGGGAATAGTAAATAAATAAATCGCTAAATGTAAATTACATTTACATGTAAACTGATCACCAAATTAAAACACGGGAAGCCTGTCAACGCTTCCGTCCTTCAGTTTCTTCGTTCTGGATGCGGTGTTGATGAATTTTACCTTCTAAGGGATCATACGAGCGCATGCCTATGGAATTTGGTTTCATAACGTCTCTAGAGGAGTACACACTGATAGACTGATCCAACGGTAAAATTAGCAGATCCATAAGCAAAACAGTTCTTCAAGCTATATCTATGTAATGGGAGAGGGCTACTTGAAGTTCTTCTTTAAATTGTTGTAAAGGGTGTGCATTTCATATTTAGGTAATCAGTTGAATTATTTATGAGGATAATGTATTACAATCTCATCATTAATTTTCAACTGTGAGAAACATCACGAATAATAGGCATAGCCAAACGCTGTGCTGCCCGTGAAGGAGCAATCGGGCACACAAGGTCGACGCGTATCATTTCGCATTCACCAGCTACCTCGTGCTCCCTGAAGCCCTGGTTCAGGGTGCGAACGCGAGGCCCTGCCGAGTGTTGTTGAGCATCAAATCAGGAAACAAAAATGCCAATTAAGAGCCACTGGACAATCGTGTCCGTGGGGGCTCTCAAGCTTGACCGCCACACCGACCTGCAAAAGGCCTGGGAAGAAGCTGAGAGACCTGTGGAGCAGGCTGTAGAGAAGCTTATTCAAGAATGTGCTAAAAAGAGCGGGACCTTCGAAGACTCCTCATTTGGTCCTTCGAAATCTGATCCCGATGGCTCCCTAGCTTTCTACCGCACTGGAAAGGCCCCTGACAGAAATTACGCAGATCCTTCTCAATGTGAGTGGCGACGCCCGCGTTGGGCGAACGATTTTCAACTAATTAGTGGGGTCGCGTGTCAGGAGTCATCTGTTCTAAGCGACGCGACTGAAGACGAAGACGAAGACACAGAAACCAAGGCGAACGAGGATGAAACTCTTAGTGCCACCCGTGGTTCTTGGTTCTGCGAGGAAGCAAGGCTTTTTGCAGACGGTGTTAATGCAAATGATGTAATCCAAGGACGTCTAGGTGATTGTTGGCTTCTCAGCGGTATGAGTCTGTTGGCATCGCGTCCAGATCTTCTCGCCAAGGTTTTCTGGAGGTCAAAAGATAGGAAGCGACAAATGGAAATGTGCAAGTACGGTTTTCGTGTATGCAGATTCTTCAAAGATAACCAGTGGTATTTTGTTATAGTTGATGACAGCCTACCTGTCTTCTCCAAGTCAAATAAGCCGGTATTTGCTCATTGTAAAGACCGCCGTGAATTGTGGGTTCCTCTTCTTGAAAAGGCTTACGCGAAACTTCATGGAAGCTATGACTCATTGATTCGAGGTTATGTAGACAGTGCCTTGAGAGACTTTACTGGCCTCGCGTGTGAAGAGCTTGTCCTTCGGCGTGGTCATGTCGGATTTCAGCCAAAATATGAACAATGGCTTACAAACGACAAAATGTGGAATCGGTTGCACGAGTATGCAAATGAGTGGGGCTGCATGATGGGCTGCTCAATTCAGCCAGATCCTAACGAAGCAAACGCTAAAGTTGAACAAAAGGTTGATAATACAGGCCTCTTTATGCGTCATGCATATGCATTGCTCGACGTCGGCACAATTCAGACCGACGAAGGGAAGGTCAGGTTAGTTCGTCTTCGCAATCCATGGGGTTTTGGAGAGTGGAGTGGACCTTGGTCTGACAACTCCGAAGAGTTTAAAAAATATCGCAAGGAGCTCAAGAAAGAATTTGGGCATATGATTTGCCACAGACGGGATATCAGCTCTACTTCTATTCCAATCGATTCAAACGCAAAGGATGGAACCTTCTTTATGACGTGGGAGGCGTGGAAACAATATTTCACAGTGTTTTTTGCTGCTATTGATTTTCCAGTATCGTGGGCAGGTCAGCGGGTATGTGGACTGTGGACTCGGGAAAACAGTGGAGGCAATCATACTTGTAAAACATGGCCGATCAATCCGAGACATCGGCTCCGTGTTCTTCAGCCATCTTCCAGAATTTTTATCCAATTAAATCAGGAAGATCCCCGTCAGGAAAGTGGCAAGGACCAAGCTGGCAAGCAGTTTCCTCTAAGTTTTCGTGTATTGTCTGCCAAAGACCAAGGTGGACGCCCTCCTGATGTTATCCCTAATTCACAGCCTTCAGTTGAACAACCGCCCTACAAACGACATCTAAGTATTGATGTGGACCTTACGCTTGATGCAGGCGAATATGTCATCGTCCCCAGCACACTCAATCCTGGCAGCATTGGAAAATATGCAGTGCAAGTATACTCTGACAAACCAATCGCTCTTGAAGATGGGGAGCTTATTGCTGAGGAGGAAGAACAGAATGGAGAACACGTCACTTTCGATTATGACACTATTAGTGTTGTCCCTAGCACAAGCCAAGTTCAAAACTGGTTGAAATTCGAAGAATACAAGGCTCAACTTTGTGAGCGGGCTTCTCGTGCCGGAGTATCTTTAAAGCAGCTTGCAAATATGTTTAAAGACTCTATGGAAGATGGTATTACATGGCAGACGTGGAAAGACCGGCTTGCCAAAGTCGGTATTGCCCCAAACAAAGCCGAGTTTGATGTTTTTAGTGGAGTCGACAGTACAATGGATAGATCCGAGCTTGATAATTTAGTAGAGCACCAAAATGCATACATCCAGAGTTACGGTACAGCGGGTGTTGGTGATGAGTCCTTCTTCACGGGCCCCAATGTTATCGAAGATTTCGGGTCTGGCGACGAAGCATTGCCTGGGCATAGCATGGATAGCTACAAAGACGCACCTAACGCCCAACGTGACCTGTTGGAGGGCTTGGTTACGGCAAGTAAGCTCCTCCGAAATGAAAATGAAGATCTTCGTGCTGAATTGGACAGTATTCGCGAGGAACAAGCACGCATGATGAGTGTACTTCTTATCTATGGAAAGATTCTACAGAGTTTTGATGGAGAAGTTCTGAAGCCGGAAGAGCTGCTAAAGAAGTCAACTCGTCACCCGTACAATGGCCCGGACCTTGATAAACTTTTTTCCAAGGCCTCAAAAGCCCTAGCGTCACACCCAGCTCCTAAAACTCATCACCGTGTGAATGAATTCGCACCGGTGCAACGGCGGACTACTCGAGGTTCTCTTTCCTTAAACCTTGATTTGCTTGACGAAGGCGATGAGTTTCTTGCAATAAAACCTTGGAAGGGCGCCATTAAGGCGCCGAGCAAAATTCCGCGCGTACCTCCTCTGGAGCATAAGCTAGAATTGGGCTGGGTCTATGGCTTCAATTCATCAGCTCGTGACGCAGTCTTTTCCAATTCATCAGGTCAGCTTGTTTATTTTGCTGCAGCACTTGGCATTATTTACGACTGCGGAAAGCATTCTCAAACTTTTTTCTCCGGTCACACAGACGACATTATATGCATGGACATGGATGTACGAGGCGAAAAGGTTGTTACAGGGCAAATGGGCAAGAAACCCTTCGCTTGCGTTTGGGATGCGCGAACAGGAAGCTTAATCTGTAAGCTTGAGGATTCCAAGCTGAGTCGCCAAGTGACTCGTGTCCAATTTTCTGAGGACGGATCTGAGGTCCTGACAGTAGGTGGTGATGACAGTCACACTCTTATTTTATTTGATGCTCATACTGGTAAAAAGAAGCTTGATCGTAAGGGCGAAAAGTCGGACTGCTTCTGTGTCACACACAATGGAAAACAATTCATTACTGGTGGAGCCAAGTACCTTGTTTCTCTGGATAAGTCTCTCAAGAGCAAGCGCATGAGCTTTGGCGAAATAGGTGGAGGCATACCATCTGCTGTCAAATCTGCAGTTCGTCTAGCACAGGGCTACGTAGCCACAGGTACCTCAGAAGGAAAGGTCCAGCTTTGGTCTCCCGACCTTAAATGTGTCGATAGTGTAAATATGAAGACGCCTGTAGCTTCATTGTGGTTCGACGGCTCCTCGAGTCTACTTTATAGCGGTCATCACGATGGTACGCTAGTCAGTTGGACAGTCAAAAACGATAAATTAGTTCAGGAGGGTAGCGGAGCCAAGTTTGAACACCCAGTTCGAGCAGTGCTTAAAAATCATGTTGCATTGGCCAGTGGAGTCATCATCGATCGTAAATCTGAAGCAAATATTGTTACAGGTCATTTTCAGGGCGAGCTTTGGGGACTCGCGGCCCACCCCTCATCCAATAGAATCGCTACTGCAGGTGACGACAAAATTTTACGTATTTGGGATGCGAAAGGCCGTACACAACACGCTCAGTACACATTGCCTGCTGTTTCGCGAACTCTTGCATGGTCTTCGGACGGTCGTTTTCTTGCTGTAGGCCTCGCAGAGAATAAAGTCATGCTCTTTGATGCAGATTCTCTAAAGCATATTCAGACAGCAGTTAAGGGTAAGAAAAAGAAATCTGCACAAACGAACAAGTCTCGCCCGCCATACATTAGCTGCCTGGAGTTCAGTCCAAATGGAAAGTACCTCGCAGCTGGATCAAGCGATTCAAAGGTTTATATCATGTCTGCTTCAGACCTCAGCAAGAAGTTTGCCTTTTCGGCCTCTACATCAACGGTCACGCATATTGATTTTTCCAAAACGTCCGAGTATATTCGTACCTCGGATGCTTCGTATGAGCTTTTATTCTACAGTTTGGTCACCCAGAAGCAACACACCTTCGCGAGCGATCTCAAGGATACAGAGTGGGCTACCACAAATTGTCCACTCACCTGGGAAACTGAAGGTATTTGGCAAGCAGAAGCAGACGGAACTGATATCAATGCTTGCTGTCGCTTAGTAAGCTCTGACCCTGCAGCACCTGCCTTGCTAGCAACTAGTGATGATTTTGGCGAAGTTAGACTTTTCCCATTCCCCTTTCCAGAAGATATGAAGGGTAAAGCTCAATTTGCGATTGGCTCAGGCCATGCTTCTCATGTAACAAACGTTGCGTTTGTGAGCTTGGACACCCTTGTTTCTACCGGTGGAAATGATCGAACTGTGATGCAGTGGAACATTGTATCCTCTTAAACATTAATTAGAGTATTACCTTGCAAAAAGTCATCCTTTTGAGTCTTGTTTCAAGAGCACAATAGAGAAAATAACTATCATATGCTTGTAGAACTAAAGTTCTACGTTGGCGAGTGGTCACAGAACACTTTGAAGTGCACATTACAACATTCTATCAGTAATCTAAATGGAGTCACGTTACTCCCTCCTTTTCGATTTAGTTAATTTATTTCTTGAAAGGAGACGCAAATAAGACAGATTTTTTTTTTTTTTTGGATACGAATTGTGAAGGAAGTTATCGCGCATAACAGTACGATCCATCCCAAACTAGCCATTTGAAGAACAACTCGGCATGAGAAACAAAAAGAAAAATAAAGGCTGCATAATTGTGCTAATACAATAAATGGTTCCCTCTACTATGATTGCACTGAAAAGGAAAAGGCAAATGGATGAGCGAGATGGCTTTAAGGTTTTCAAGTTGTTGCGTGACGCTTAAGAAAAAGGCCAAGTGCCAGGCGTAAGAGCTGAGAGAAAAATGCTCATTCACGCAGCAAAAACGAAACTGATTGGCACTTGGAAAGGCATTTGCACCCGGAGCGAATATGAAAAGGCCAGGGCGTGTGTGATTGTGTTCATTTGATGTAATCCGGTGTAGGATTTATGTTATCAAGAATCAAATAGTTTAGACATGTGCAATTTCGCGAGAAGACAAAGAATCAGATGAAACCTTCGCCAATCCATTTGTTTCTTGAGTTGTCTTGGCTTTTGTCATTTCTTGTTCTCTAGCAAGGGCCTTTTCGCGTTTTGCCTTTTCGACCTTCTTTTCCCGATTGGAGATCATCCACGCATAGGTTCCTTTCCCTGTGAACTGTAAAAACATGTGAAAGACAAAGAGGATAGAAAGTGAACATGCTAAGCCAGCTGCAAAACACGTGGCGAGCGACAAGAGGACTTTGTAGGTGACCAAGGATCCTAGAATCTCCACCGCCTTGGCCTCAGTTTCAGGTGTGCGCCATACGGTCAGAAGGCAAATAAACATAACGGCTTCAAACCAAAACATAAAGGTTCCGATGGTTACAAGCGCAAAGAAGGCTGGGTATTGCCTCTTTCCAATGCACGTGTTTAACCCTGTTATTTAAATGCAAGTGAATGAATGTTTCGCACCACCCCACATGACCAAAATAGTAGTGATAAGGTGATTTGTAAACAGAAAACAATGTACATATCAGTCCTCCAGTTTCTCGAGAGTAAATTATCCTTGTGCTGGCTTGGGGTCTCTACAAAAACAAACAAACAAACAATATTTTGGACATAAAACTTACACGTGCAATGGTGGTCAAGGCCAGGGACCTGTTTATTACACACAGAGCAGTACCTCACCTCCTTTTGAGATTCTGCCATACATGGCCACGGGCATCCACTCTAAAGAATATAATATTTTACCCCCCACACCGCCCGCGCAAAGAAATTCAAATTGGTTAGCCATGAGACAATAAATCAGTCAACGTCAGTCATCTTTGTCACACTACTATAGTCTTATGTTGGTGCTTGCCTTTGCCAAACTTTAACTTGATTTCCTATTTTGTTCCATGAATTCAAGCCTCATCTTATTTGCAGAAACCTCGCCTTCTATAAATTGAAGAATGACTTGACTGATTTCAGAGCCATGTCACACAAGCCTCGTAAAACAGACAGATTGCAATGCTGGCAATCAGATTGTGAACGCTAACAAACTCAGCATTTATACCAAGCCCAAAAATATCATCATGTCATGAAACATGATCCCAGCAAGCATAAAACTCAGTATAAAACTAGGAGCAAGCACCAACCAGCGCAAATAAAAGTACACGTTCATGGCCTCGTGAGTCTCAGCCCAAGACCCAAACTTACATCCACACCAGGGTCCGTCAAGCTGCAGTACAGCCAGCACGCCACGTGTGCCGCCAGAAGCACCGAGTGCACCGTGAGGAGAGCAATGCGGACCTCGTCGAAGGCGAACGGAGAGACGATTAGATAGAAGATGACGGCGGCCACGGGTTCGCAGACCCAGGAGAGCATCTGGTCGTTGGTGAACGGCCGCTCGAAGCCATTCAGGCGACGATGCATGGTAGCTTTGCTGTGTTCCCGAGCTACCTTCCGACGGCCTCAGCGCCGCTCTGCTGCTCCTGCTGCTGCTGCTGCGGAGCCGCCTCTGCCCCGTGGCGCGTGCGATTGCTTTCGAGCAAAATAGCAATGCGTGAATGAATGAATGAATAAATAAACAATCAAAGTAAATAAGTTTACGGCTCAATGAAAAGTAAAAATTAAAAGTGGGATTTATTGAATAAGTGAGTTATAAATCATGAACTATAGTGAACTAAAGTCAACAAATAGTAGAGCTTTCACTAGTAAGTAAAAGGACCCAATTTAAACTAAAATATTACACCAGAATAAAGAACAATCGAAATGTTTAACACACTGAACAGCGAAGGAGTGAATAAATTAGTTGTGAAATGCCCTCATGATCATCATCCTTCTTATATCATCGTCATCTTCATTCTCAAACGGGAATGCTTCGAAACTAAGCGGAGAAGCATTTGGCAGGTCTTCGGTCTGAACAGCCCTCTTCGAAAGCAGCGATGCCACGGTGTACTTGGCCAAATGTTTTTACACATACAAAAGTGTTTCCAAAACTCTTTTTTTAATTTAAAGAATAAATTTATCAGTGCTACACTATTTACTAGGTTAGCCTAAGCAATTCATTGCATGTGCAATTTGTTCGAAGAAATCACAAAGTCTGGTTTCCAACTCATGTACGTACATCTAATCCACACCGTTCCAGCGATCTCTAATACGACGTTTAATGGGTATAACTAACTATGTCATTTCTGTCTCCATTCTTTCACGTTGCCACATCATAATACAAGGTATTTGCGATTGTGGTTTCTCGACAAAACGTCATTAACCAACCATTGTTTACTATGTGGCAGAGTTCTCCGCAATCACTGGACTTTCTCCAAGGTTCTTCTGGCCGTCGGCATGGTGTTTCTCCGAGCCGTGCTTTGCAGAATTGAATTTGGAAAGAAACCTCCGACTTTCAGAGCGAGAGAACTGAAGATATATATCTCAATTGCAGGTAATGTAATATTCTGCCACCCTACCGTCTATTTATTTTTTAGTTACTTCTATAAAATTGCTATGTGTTTATTTCACAGTTGTCTATTTAAGCACAATCATGAACAATGCTATGATCCATGATTACTATGGAAAGAGATAGGAAATGAAAAGAAATAAAATGTAATGGAAAAGGGTCAAAGAGTTAGTATCAACGAGAGGAACTCGGCAGAAAGCGTCTCGTTGCCGGCACAAGCTAGGCCGCAGCTGGCCCATGCATCACGGGATACTTCGTTCCTGGCCACCCTTCCTCCGGGATATGCCCAGAACACCTCAGGAATGTGCAGCCTGGCCCTCTCTCTACGGTTCTTGTTGCACAATTTTATTCATGATTCATAAACCCCAGGAGGTGCAATCAACATGTTGAAAGAAGCGCGTGCGCAAAGGAACGGAACAGAACGAAATTGCATTCTTATCATTACTACTAATAACGATGATTATTGTGCGGAAAGATATAATGCTAAGTTGAAGTTGTAAAGAGGGGTCAAGTAAAAGGTCCGTTGAATGGTATCGTGTGATTGAAGATGAAGGTGGCATACGCGCAAGGGCAGGAAAACATCGGAGATGGGTGCTCTTGTGATATTGAAAATTTTGCAATGAGATGTCAAAGATTCTATTATTGAGTGACAAGGTCCTACGAAACTATATAGGCCGGTTATGTCCCACAAGGTGAAAGCTGTTTGGTGGAAAGGATTTGGAGCGCAAGTATAATAATAAGGTGATCACAAGTAAAAGTCAATTAGCAAAAATATGTTTGCGCGAATAAATGAAGCGTAAACGGACTCTTTCGGAAACATGTGGTATGGGTTTTCAGTGTTAGAAACAAACTGCAAAGCTACCCCTTTTTGCGAGCACTAACCTGGACTACAGAGTAGAGGTGTTGAAGTGATGTATGTCACAGTTGGCATTTTTGTCGATCAGTCACTTTCTAAACTATCGCAAGACGTTTCATGGGAATGTACAGAAGACCCATTTATCACTCCAAATATTTATGCAATGGCTTGAGGTTTTTCATCTCCGAGTCATGTAACTAAATATACATGTTGAGCGTTGATACTGGTTTCTTTCTTATCAGTGCTGCCCTCCGCGATGTATTCTCTTTTATGAAGGGCCATATATCAGATGAGATTAAAAATTGAATGAAACGACTCCCTAGTCTTTTTTTTTAAGTTTTTGGTGGACTTTTAGCACGGCCAACCCATGGCCCATTTGGTTTTCTCTTCCACTGGCAAGCACATTAAGTGTCAACTTTTTTAATTTTTGTAGTACCGCGTTCCTTGATTTGACAGGCTATAGATACTTTGATTGTAAGCTCGAAACACCATAGGCTCTATACCCAACAGACTATCAGTAGCCTTGTACAATCTTTGAATCACGCATCAACCAACATATCCATGTCCAAATCGTGTTTTTTTCAATCGAGCATAATTACTTAGTAAGAAGAGAGTAACGGCTCGAGACCTGGAACCTAGAACATTATGCTAGCTTGCACTACGTAGAATGCTCATTCATTTAATTGAGGCTATGTTTTAAACGCATCAAAGCATAGTTTTAAAGCAAGCAAGATATTTTGCCTCTTGGTCTTTCTTTTTCTTTCTTTTTTCAAATATTTAGAAAATGTGAGACATTGCCGGGGAGAGCAAGGACGCCTAAAACGAAAGCACTCACATCATTCGCGATTGCACATGTAATACTTTCTACGTGTCAATTCCTCTTGTCCTCCCTGCTGCTGTCCATGCCCCCTTGCGGAAAAAAGGTTGAAGGAGAAAAGCAAGCGAAGGAAAAACGAAAAGGAAACCAAAACAGTCAATCAAAATGAAGAAGCCGTGACAACAACTTGGAATAAGAAAACAATCTCCCACAGATTTGAACATCGCTGAAGTCGTAACTTTAGAGATAGAAGCGTGCCCTACGTATTGAAAAGGGTTAATCTTACTTCTTTTGGAGCTAAATCGAGTGTGGCTTTTACAATTGAAAAAAAAAAAAATCATTGTAAAAATGGCAGTTGGTATCGAACTTTTGCGAGCTGCTTGCTTTCCTGCTAGCTTTTTTGACACTCTAAGTGCGCTCCAGGTGATCGCAAGCACTGCTCGTTCTTTTTATAACCTTTCTACAGCCATGTAGCATGCGTCTATGACTCAAAGTACCAATGTGTCAAGAAGGGCAATCCGAATTGATGTAACGGACAAACTTCTTTTCAAGAGAACAGGTTTCGAGAGCAGTCTCACTACTTTCATGTCACATTGAATATTAGCTTTCAAGTGGTCTGTTGTGGCGTACTCAAAAATGATTGTTTAAGTATCATCAGTATCATGTTTTGCATGTATGCGACGAACCAGCTGGAACAGCTCAACGGAACAGCATCCAAATCATTCGAGTGTAGCAATTATTTTGGGGGTCTAAATATCATACGTGTTAAAATAAAGTAAATAATGTATCTTAGTGCTGTGAGCTCCATGTCTTTTTAAAGGGACTTTGGACCCTCACATAAGCATGAGTAACGCAAGCCTTAGCCCAAACTAATGTCACGGCTTTCATCTCCAGAAATGGTTCCTATTTTTTCAAGATCCTGACCAACAGAAAAAATCCGTTCGACTAAGTGTAAAATGTGCTTCCTCCGAGATAGACTAAGGCAGGGACGTTGCTAGAGGAACCTTTGCCTAGGTGGCTGGTCTTTGATATCTACGAGTACTCCTTCAAGCACGCTGGTGAATAAGGGTCCCGGACCCCCCCCCCAAAAAAAAGAAAAGAAGAAAAGAAAATAAATGACTTCGTGGTGAAGGGAAGGTGCTGGAGGAAGCTGTTCGCCGTTTTTTACACGGCGACGGAGATTTGTCAATTGAAAGGCACATTTTAGTTTCGCATAATAAAACGTGGGTGTCTTCTCTTTTCACGAGAGTAACAAACATATTCCCATTTTAAAGCCATCTATCTGCAAGTTTCGCTTCCTTTTTGTGCTATTTCGTTGTCACCACTACTTTGAGCCAATTCTATTGCACTATTAAGGATGGTGCAGAATGGAGACAAAGATCACAATTACGACCTCCTCCTTCCGAATTTGTCTCCGTTGAGAAATAGCTGTGGGGATAGATTGATAAAAAAAATAGAGGCTAAATTGGAAACTGCACACGGGGCCTCTACCAGTGAAGAATATTAGAACAATCAAGCAAACCCTGTTTGGAGACGCAGGCACGTCACCCTGCTACATGCTAGTCACATAATAGAGTGTTTAGTAAAAAGCACATTGGTGCTTATAATTAAATGTCATCTAATATTACAGATACTGAGGTTTGCGCATATGGTCGAGATCCAGGTGATACATCATGGCTCATATCATGCGGTGTACTGGTCTTGACCATGCAAGGTGGCTTTGCACTGCTAGAAAGTGGCAGTGTACGTCTGAATAACACTGTGAATATTTTGGTGAAGAATCTTGCAGATCTGTTGTTAGGTGGAATGGCATATTGGATGCTAGGATGGGGCTTCGCATACGGAGAATCTGCTGGAGGATTTATTGGAACCACTCAATTTTTTGCAGATGAATATTTAGACTATGCTGCCTGGTTTTTCCAGCTCAGTTTTGCAGCTACCGCTTCAACCATTGATAGTGGTGCATGCGCAGAGCGTATGAAGCTCTGGGTCTATTTTGGACTTTCTTTTTGGATGACCCTTTTTACATATCCTGTTGCTACGCATTGGGTCTGGCACCCACAAGGATGGTTAAACACTCTTGGGTATATCGACCTTGCCGGAGTTAGCGTTGTCCACCTTCTTGGTGGTGCCTCAGCCCTTGTATGCAGCTTTATGCTTGGCCCGCGAATGGGCAAACTGAATTACCCAATTCCTGAAGAATTGAAGTGTGTTGAGAAACAACTTGAGTTATCTCATAAGGTTTTTGCAGGCGAGTCTGTGCATGTACTCTACGGAAGTATGCTCTTACTTTTCGGATGGATTGGATTTAACGCTGGTAGCTCTCTCGGACTTACAAATGGAGGCCACATCGTTGCTGCCCATGCTGCATTTACTACAACCCTTGGTGTATGCTTTGGTGGCAGTGCCGGGTCTGCCTTTGGACTATGGAGATCTAAAGTTATGAAACCTGGAACCATTGGTGTTGCTGTTTTGTCTGGACTCGTAGCTGTGACGGGCGGTGCGCATGTTATTAACGCGTGGGAGGCCGCTGTTTTGGGCGCTGTTGGTGCGATCGCGGCTGTATTCTCCATGGAGCTTTTGCCAAAGCTCAATATTGATGACGTAGTTGGAGTGTTGCCTGTCCATCTTGTTTCTGCTATGGTTGGGACTGTGGGTATTGGTTTTTTCGCTCACGAAACTCGCTGTGGCGGCACAGAAGTTGCCTACGCTGGATTGTTTTATAGCCTTAACTTCAAACTACTTGGAATACAGTTGCTAGGTGCTATTTCTATTCTTGTATGGTCCATGCTCTGGACATATCTGTACCTCAAAGGCCTTCTTCTTTGTGGATTCAGTATTCGAGTTAACCCATTAGAAGAAATGGTGGGTTTGGATGTTATTGAGCATGCTACTGATAAGTTTAAGCAGTTTAAGCACATGACAGATATGCAGAACATGATGGCCCGAATCAATCCAAGCCGTTCTAAAGTGCTTTCAGAACATGTAACATCACAACTGTCCCAAGTTGGCGACAAGAAGTCTCGTAGTGAAAAGCGCGGCCGAGTGGCACCAGCTGAGGGAGGGAACGAAAACACCAAAGAAGGGCGAAGGCTAGCGCGCCATAAATCCAATGTTCGAAGTACAATGCTCGCTTTAGCAAAGGGTGATAATCTTGAAGCGTTGTCGTTCATCTCTGCAGACCTTTCGAACCTCACTGATGATCCCAGTGGTGGTGAGGATATTTTGCGGTCCACAATTATTTCCGAGCACACCGACGATATGATTGGGCCTTCAGCAAGTGGCCAAAGCTCTTATATTGATCTTTCAGGGAATGCAGAAGCACTTATATCAGGAAACAAAGAGATTCTCAACTCCATACTCGCAGAAAAGCATGATGATGCAACGCCTTCGCAAGACAGTGCAAATATTATTGGTCAATTGGTAGCTTCAAAGTACCAAGATCCAGAGAACCTACTATTAGACAACAATGATGGTAATCCAGAACCACTTCCTTCTCATGAAGATGCCCAGACGAAAACTAAGGATCTGGAAACCCAAGCAGAAGTCAACGGTGGTGACCTAGAAACTCCTCCCTCCGTTGCAGATGCCCCGCCTGAAATCAAAATAAAGAAAAAGAAGAAGAAGAAGAAGAACAGAGCACAAGTAGAAGATTCTCTCGAGCAAACTATTCCCGATGATCAAGTCACTGGTGATGACCAGCAACGTGGGGAGATAACTGAAAACGAACCACAGGCACGAGAACCTAGTGCTGGAGCTTCTGAGTGATCCACCAGCTCAGCTTGAAAGAAATGTACAACTCATGTAAAACAACAATTCTTAGTTATGTACTTCATTACAAGGTCTGTAAATGGTTTTTTCTGCTCTACTTTTGGCACATTAGTAGCCCCTCTTGCTCCATACGAACATTTCTTATTAACTGTCCATCTTGTTGAGTCAATCTACCATCATTGTGCAATTTAAACAAGAAAGTTATGGTTGGTTTACAATACTATTCTGTGGCCATCTAGATGAGAGCAGCGACCACTGGATAGAGCAAATCTGGATGCGAAAACTTCTGCAACGGTGAATGTTTTTCACATGATCGAATTAAACTGCACATAATCGTTCGAAAGTTTGTACGCACCACGTGCCCGAGGCACCTACGGTTTGAACTTGTTAATTGACAAAGGTAAATACTATGTCATAAGCTGCATTTTCACACGCAATAATCAAGTCACTTGCTTCAACCATAGGCATGCTAAAATCAAACACTCACACCGAGTTATCGTCGACAATGACGAAGTTATTCAATCGAATATCATTGTGAGCAACGCCTCGCTCGTGCACAGCTGACAATTTTCTGCGCATTCCTTGCATTTGATGCTACTAGTGTTGGTGGCTTTCAGTACCCCATGCACGTAGTGTGTGACAACACTGATAAAAATCGTAAAACATGTTCCTACCGCCGAGCAAAAAGAAGGGGGCGAGTCTCTAAAATTCCTCAACGCTAGGATTGTGAATCAAGGAATAGTGCAATATGAAACCTTGTTACCTTCTCTCGTTCCTTGTTCCTATGGTGAGAATAAAAGTGGGATACGTTTGGGACTGATAAATCATGTTTCGACTGAGGTGAACACGCCATGGTCGACGAGGAGACCTTCTTACCAAGTTGCAGCCTAAAACACCTCCATTGATGCTAAAAGAAGTATGTATATCTCCAGGATGCATTGCTGGTTAATGGCAATATTGAATATGTGTAAACGCTTTTCTCGGAACCCGCAGATTTTATGCATTAAGCTACTTTGGACTTTCAATAGACCATACGATAATCCACTTAACAAACCCTCGCAAAGCTAGGAATATATGCTTACGTTTGACTTTAGAGCTGGATTAGGTACATACAGACAGTAATACTGCTTTCCCCGAATTACATTTTAAAATAACATAATTGAAGCTTAGTTCGAGTAAAATGCATTGTGTTTGCGCGCGCGATTCCTTGGCACAAGTGGCTATATTGAAACAATAGAGCAATCCTTGCAAAGCGCTTCATCCAAAAGGACCAGCAGTGGAAAGCAAGTATTTACCACGTAGCAAAACATGGCTTTTAAATATATATATATATATATATATATATATAGGCCTATATATTTAATTTTAATATACAACACATGTAGTTCATAGGCTTGACGAGACTACCTATACTACCGCTCCGAAGTACCTACCTGCTAAAACTTCCTTGAACCCCGTTCCTGCAGGAACAGTGGCCACGTGCTCTTACTCTACAGTTACAATTTTATTGAACAGCGGGCTTCTTGAGATCAGAGTTCTGATAAGCCAGATGAACAAAGTTCGAATTGGATTCATTAATCAATTCGCTGTTTCGTCAATTCTCTTCACCCTCTGTCGTGTCTTCTATTACTCCAAGATAATTTTACATCCCTCCAAATATCATAAATTACAATCCCCCTGCTAAACATCATAAATTATGAAATAAAACTAGACGAAAGAGAGAAGCCCAATTACTTGTGTAGGTTAGCTAGGTGTTTTGAGGTACTTTTGAAATTAACAAAATGGTGACAGATAAAGTATTACTACTACTCCAGGCTGCCTCTTTCCTTGTTACTTCCTGTTCATCCTTAGCCTTTGTCATGATCATTTTTCCATCAGGAAAACTTTATGTCTCCTCATGATGGAGACGGCTTCCATGGAGGTTTACAACAATCGAGCTTGCTCTTTAAGCTCCTTAAAATTAAAATTAAAATCTTCAAGTTGGTTTCTCTAACTACTACTGCCCGGGATAGATACTCTAAGTCTCCGCGAAGACAATTGTCTTATCTTCAATTGTGCTGATCCTAGGTCCGCCAGTCAAAATTTGACACGACAATGAAACTAACGTTCCCATTCACTACTTCGCTTTCAAATCCTCAAACTGAAAGAATTTCAATCATTGATTTATGACCTTTTTGTTCTGCGGTGCTTATTAGAGGCCAGACAATCAGCATCCCAAGTTTTCGGGAAGACAATTCGCCATGCGTTGACACCTAATTGTCGTGATGATGTTCAAGTTGATCAATCACCACCATCTTCACTGGTTGATCCCTCTCCAAGCTCAAGTTCAACTTGTTCACAAGGCTGCTTTTGATTAAAAGTTCATCAAGAGATGGAGTGTGCACGCGCCGTACTTCCCACTAGCGCACTCTAAGATTCTTGCTAGCACTGGCTAGGACTGTGCATGCATGCGCCGATCCACTCGCTCGCTATCTGAGTCCCTAGTCTCTGCTGTTGAAAGCTTGTTCTCATCATCCCAAGCTCAGAAGATGGAAGTGCTACCTAGATGCTATTATTGCCCACCTTGAAGGTCTTTTCTACCCGCGAGCGAGTTTGATCAGGAAAGTCAGAAGTACCCGCACTTTAGCTTCTTCTCTTCGCCTAAAAAAGTACCCAGGAGTTGTCAAGCTCTCGATTTGAGCACACGGGAAGGCCTCCCCAGTTACATTCGCGGACGCAATAAGGCGTAGCTGGCGTGGCGCTTCTTGGCGTCAATTTGGGCCAAGGTTTGCGTCTTCAGGGCATTCTTTAGCACATAATAAGTTCCTCTCGGTCGTTCATAACTTGAGCTGACTAAGAGTAAAAAGTTTCTTGCAACTTGTTGTGCTCAGCGCATGTCCAATCGCGCTTCTCTGCCACGCCTGATTGCCTCGCCACCAGCAAAGAGTTCCAAGCCCAAGGGACTATCTACCTCTCTCCGACCTACAACCCGCGGCGTTGTGTTCGTAGGCCTCAAGAATTCCAGTCGTTCGCGCCTTGTCGACGCGAGGGAAGGAAGAAACAAGGAAGACAGAGACTTAGCGCCAAAATCGCTCCTTCATTCACTGATTGAATCATTCACTCCTCCACGACAGTCGTTCAAGCTACTGTGCGTGTGCGTGCGTGCGTGCGTGCACAGGCGGCAGTAAACCAATTTCGCTCAAGACCTGTCGTGTTTCCGAGTGCCAAAGTTAATTGCAAGCTTCCCGGCCACCGCTGAAGCGGTCAGGAGATCAAGGGTTGAGAGATCGCTGGGTTTCCAAGCAGGTCTGAGATCGAAGTTGGCACGTGCACGCGCTTTTGACTGTGCCAGACAATCAGATCAGCTAGAGACATACATTGTTGACACAGGCCGCAATGGCGACACGATCTCTGCGACGGAGCTTGAGTCGTGGGTCTCAGGCTGATCCAGTGATGGAAAAGCGCAAATCTTCGCGGGCTTCATCGAGCTGGGGCACCACAGGGTCCCAAACGATGGAGGCCAGCGAACTGGAGACATTACTCCGTGAAAATGCAGATGCTGTACACGATCTGCAATCTAGGCTTAAGCGAAAATTGCCTAAAAACGGTGTCACTGAGGACGGCGTCAAAGTAGATGAAATTTTCTTTCTCCGCTACGTACTCAGTAACCGCGGAAAACTTGACACGGCTGCGTCTAAGATTGAAGAAACCCTCGCATGGCGCAAGGAGAATGCTGAGCTGCTCAACTCGCTACAAAAGGGTGAGCCACACCCTCTAGAGAAAAGCATCTCGCAATTTTTGTTCACGGCTATTACTGGCAACCTTGCCGGCGGCGAACCTGTGAATGTAACCCGAATGGGCCTTTCTGACTTCCGCAAGCTTATGCAAATGTACGATGTAGCCACTGTTGCAGACTATTTGCTTTACGAAAAGGAGCGCATGTTCCGTATTTGTGACCATGAGACACGCATCCAGGGTCGCCTCATCAAGTGTGTAACTATCATTGACTTTGCTTCTTTTTCCATGTTCGGTAGCCGCTTTGACAACCGCTTCTTTTCGGCACTCGGCGAGAGCTCTAAAATGAGCTCCATTTACTTTCCGCAGCTCCAAGCAAAGTCTGTCGCTATTAACACGCCTTCATACTACAGTATGTTGCACAAAACCCTCGCATCCGTTATGCCAAAGTCTTCTATGGAGAAAATGGTCATGTGCCCAGCGAAGCAGACCGACCAAAAGAGCGTCTCTGCATGCCCTTTCATGTCCGCCAACGGCGGTATGGAGGCGGTCCCAGCTTTTCTTGGTGGTACCGCTCCCCTTCCGCTTACACTTACGCCCCCGGAGGCTCGTCCTGACGAATTTCCTCTTCGTACAATCAAAATCGCAAATCGTAGCTTTGCCGTAGTGGAACTTGACATTGAGCAAGCTGATACTATTGTAGAGTTTGAGGCTATGGTAGACAGCTATCATATTTACATTGCTGCTGAGATGGTACCTGGACGAAGCGCTGTTTTTGGACAAAGCACCTTGAAGGTGATTGGTGTGACGAAATCTGATAAAAACGATAAACCTGAGAAATCAGACAAGAATTTCGAAAAGTCTACCGAAAAGATGAACCGCGTGAGTGGATCTCATCACGGGGCTGCTTCACGGACACCCACCAAAGATCACGACGATGAAGAGGATGAGTACGGCGTTGATGATGATCTTGATGACGACGATGATGATGACGATGTCGACGATGATGACGACGTTGCCCAGAGCCATCTCAGCAGCCAGAACGATGAGCTCGAGCATGGTGAGGATGCTAAGGATGATGTAAGTCCGTACAAGGTTGAACATTATAAGCACCGTAGGCGAGAGAAGAAAAAGGGACATAGTCATAAACATAAACACAAGAGCCAAGGAAGACGGAAAACTGTAAAATCACTCAATGCTCGTGTACTCGGTCCTGACGAACCTACTCCATCATTTGAGGAGGGCGCAGGAGAATCCATATCTCGCCACTTCAGCTTAAACCCTACTATGGCTCCGCTGCGGCTGGATTGTGAAGATGGCATGGTGAAAGGCACATGGAAGATTCCCATGCCGGGCAAACTGTACATTAAATTCGACAACTCATTCTCACGTATGCGGAATAAAAAGCTCACATTTCGTATAACTACTGTCGTACCTCCACAGGACGAGGAAGAGCTTGGATGGTGGGAATCTAACTGGGCAGAGTTTGCCAATCTCGTCCGTTGGCCGGAGAACTCGGCAGATTCTTGGGACTGTGTGGTTTCTTAAGAATCTGTGGAAGATTCGTTCATATTTAGTCTCTACTTCTCTCTCTCCCGCTGTGCTTTCTTAGCGCTCCTGCCTTTTTGTAGTTATATTATCACCCTGTTCACATAGAGGACCCTGTCACTCTTTGAAAAACCCAAGTCAATCCTGCAAGATTAAATTGATATATACATACAACATAATTTTGGTAACTCACTTAGAACATATCTTAACTCTTTTACATTCATTGAGGGGAAGGGAGACAAAGTTTAATCGATCTGCGTATGAATAATAAAACATCACAATCTAATTTTTCCTTTCCTTCTATTTGTCAGCCTTCTATGGGTATCAAATGAAGCATCCCGCGAAATTGATATAAATTGCATTTTTTAACAGCCATTTCTATCTTAACAACTTTGTGAACCGAGACACGGATATCACACGATACATTCTTTGATTCTGGATTATAAGGGGCAACTTTAGGAAAACAGAATGGGTCTCTTTCTGTACACAGAAGGGTTATTTTTGCCCTGCATTATCTTTCACCCTATAATTTAAATAGCAACTTTACGAGAGTAAAACTTGACACTTTCTTAAGGATTTGTATATAGCGGAATTAGTTTTGACCTTCATTTCTCGAAGTGGCGGGTTCTTGCTTGTAGTGTGGAGGAGCCGAGTATGGCAGTGATAAAAGGATATAAACACACATATTATCTATTGTCGCTGAGTCTCACTTTCACATTGCTGATTGAATCAAAAATACACGCAAATGATATGGAAGGCTAAGTACTTACTGCTTTGCAAAAAGGTTTTCCGGGTTAGTCATAGCCTTGAACTCTAGATTGTTGCCGGACGGATCCTTGAAGAACATCGTGTACTGTTCACCCGGCAGTCCTTTGAATCGAAGGTACGGCTCAATGATAAACTTCATGTTATTCTTCTTCAAACGCTCTGCAAGTTCCTTGAAGGCAGGCACAGTGAGTGCAATTCCAAAGTGCGGAACAGGCACATCGTGGGCATCGACAGGATTGTGGTAATCTACAGCGCGGAAGTCTTTGCTGACAAAGTGGCAAACAATCTGGTGTCCTTGAAAATCAAAGTCGCACCAAGTTTCGGAAGACCGCCCTTCGTCGCATCCAATCACCTCACCATAAAACTTTCTTGCTACTGCAAGATCATGCACAGGAAATGCGAGGTGAAAAGGCTGCAACTTTTGCTCTGCGCCAGTTTCTTCGGCATGCACGCCTGCAATTGCGCCAGACTGCGAACCACGCAGGTGTACACTAATCTTCTCAAGCCTCCGCGCAGCGCTACTAGAGTGTTGCATCTTGGTTTGCCTTGGGTATCTTTGCTCTTGACCTCGCGCGCGTTAGTCTATGCTCTTTGATAAGGATCTGCTGAGACACTGCAGTTTTGCATTCGCAGTTCTTGTGACCCGTGTAGGAAGCCTTACCTACCTATGCACCACCTTGTCTAGATTTTCGATTAACATTTTCCGGCATTACACTCGAGAATGCTTATGTCAAGATTGAGAGTGTGTGGGTAGAGAGAGCCCTGTTCTTGAAGATTATGATGTTGACCATTCACCTGCGAGGGTCGTGCACATGCAGGACCACCGCAAGTCTGAAGAAAACGTCAGTGCGAAATAAAATGCAGCGCAAGTTTTTACAGAGATAATAGTCAAAACTGCGTCTAGTGATCAGAAACAAGTATTGAAGATTATGTTCTTGGACATAACGAAAGCTGTCCAATAATGTTAGAGAACAGCGATAGGGGTGATCACAGTTAACTACAATCCAGTATGACAACGATGCTTTCAAGTTCATTTCTATTTCATCCAAGTACATACACAAAGTACAGTAGTAAGGATAGATAGATAGATAGATAGATAGATAGATAGATAGATAGATAGTATATCCAATGTATATAAATAAAATAAATAAAATTAAAAAAAGGGAAAAAAGGGTTGCGGTTAATATGCGTTGCGCAGAAAATGGGTTGTGAAGGATATCCTCGGATACGCAGCGAAGGAGAGCGAAGCTGCTTCTTTCTTTTTCTCTGCCTTCGCGCAGACTCCCAACGCTCCCTGCGCACGTCGCGAAATCGGACGCGGCGCTCGCTGTGCTTGGACAAAGCCTTTCACGGCTTCCTTACTGCTTTACGTGGTTTCTACACACAGTCCTCCTCTCCGCATCGCTTCTTTGCCGTCGCCATCGCTGGCGGTTGTCGCTGAGTTTTGATATCGTAGTCTCCGCATATCTTAAGATCTTCAGCTGCGAAGATTTTAGACTTGAAACAGAGATAAACCTTGATCCTCACTCTCAAACTTTCTTCAATTTAAGTGAAAATGGCTTCGATTGCTTCTTCTGAGGGCTCCCGCGTACTGGACCCGCGTTTGCAGGTCAGTGCCGGCGTAGATGCTGCCGCTTCCGTGCCCCTTGAGCACCGGTTCTCGCCGTACTCTTGGAATGGTGGTACTGTGATCGCTGTTGCTGGTAAGGATTATTGCCTTATTGCCACGGACAAACGTCTTGCCGAGGGCTACAATATCAAGAGCCGCAACATCAACCGTGCTCTGCAACTCACAAGCAAGACCGTCATTGCCTGCGGTGGCAGTCACAACGACGTTGATGCTTTGTACAACCACCTCAAGCTCCGCGCCGTCATGTACAAGTACAACCACGAGGAGGACCTCTCCACAATTGGAGCTGCGCAGCTCTTGTCCAATACTCTTTACTACAAGCGCTTCTTCCCTTACTATGCACTTGCCGTTGTCGCGGGCCTCGATGATGAGGGTGTCGGCTACGTTGCCGGCTACGATGCCGTTGGATCCTACCTTCGTTCTCGCGACGGCTATACCGCAAACGGCAGCGCCGCCGCCATTGCTATGCCCATTTTGGACAATGCTCTTGGTAAGATTGGTGTCAGCTCTGGACTCGAGGAGAAACCAGAGTATTCTATCGATGAGGCCATTGAGATGATCAAGGATATCTTCATCACTGTCGGAGAGCGTGATATTCTTTGTGGTGATGCTGTGGACATTTACGCCATCACTAAGGATGGTACAGAACATGAGATCTTCCAGCTCAAGGCAGACTAAATGGATTATATCACCTTTGTTTCTTAATTACTGAATTGATCTCATCAAAACCTTACTTTTTTGATTGGCTACTCCAATTAGTACGCCATCTTCAGGTTATAGTTCTAGGAACTCCACTCATAGGGTTTTTTTGATGGGCTGCTTCATCATCCCAAATAAGAATCCTCTTTTAAAAAAAAGGAAAGCAAAAAACTAAAAACAAAATAATAAATGTTACAACTATCAATAGATTCTATTTTAAAAATAAAACTGAAGTCGAGGATGATCTAGATTCATAACCTACTGCATTGCATTGCGACGCGTGGAGTATTTGAGGGGGGGGGGGTCGTCTCGATGAAAGTCTTAATTTAATATTTAATCACCACAAGAGTGCTCTGAAAGGCTACGGAAATTAACTATGATTTATGTTGCTTAAGAGGGAAGTCCAATTATACAATAGCACGCTCACCCTGTTGAACCCTCAAGAGCAGAAAATGTACTGCCACACCTGCAAGCAAACCCTTTTCTACACCAAGAACGAGAGCGGTCACAAAGACCACAGAGAACACCCACACACGGCGATCACGGCGGTTAGTTTGGTAAGCGTGCAAGAGCTCAAGGAACTCTTTGTAGTCGATAAGTTTGACAACAGCAGATAGAACAATTGCCGATACTGCCAGCTTTAGGTAGCTTGGCCAAGAAACCAGTGCAAAACAAGAGAACAAAAACAACTGCCACTGCAGCAATAGCTGTACTTAGCGCTGAGCGAGCCCCACTCTCAGCATTGATAGCTGTTCGCGAGAAAGATCCCGTTACAGGGTATCCGCCTACCCATGCAGTGAATGCATTGCAGAATGCTAGCGCAAGAACTTCATAGTCATCGGAAATGGCATCTACATTTTCATTGCGAAGCTTGGTGGATGATTTAGCTATTGCGGAAGCCTCGGCAAACCCAACAAGAGCAATCGGTATAGAAGACCACAGAAGACTCACAAAGATGTCCAAACTAGCAGGGAAAGCCGGAAACCAACGGGGGGATGGGAGCCCACTAGGGATGTATCCAACTTGTTTGATTTGCGAAATGGACGAGCTGCTGTCATCACTGAACAAGTATAGAATACTTGTGCTAAAAAGGACAACGGAGAGGGCACCAAGCTTAGGAAGTAGAGAACGAGCCATAGAGGGACGCTGTCCCAAAGAGATAGCAGTAGCTTTGGCTTCACGAGAAGGTTCTAAGGCTCTGAACGCCATCAAGGTTGCAAAGCTAAGAACGCCGCAAATAAAAGTTGCCATGTCCATCTCTGGTAGATTTGTCACAGTGTGAAAGATGCTGCGAATAAAATCACACGATTGGCCATCGCTTGTCTGACATTTCGATAGTCCAAAAAGAGCAGAGAGCTGAGTACTGCCAATGATGAGTGCTGCTGCTGAAGAAAATCCTGCAATAGCTGGTGCTGGTAAGAGTGAGCTAATGCGCGATCCAAACCCCCCAGCGCCGATAGCAAATTGAATTGCAGCTACAAGCACAGACAAAAAGCAAACCATGTCGATCCACTCTTTCGACCCTTCGTGATAATGCAATTTCTCCATGGCAAATCTCGACATCAGACTCATCACAGCAACTGGTCCTACGACAAGGTATTTTGAGGATCCAAATATTGGGTAGCAAATTTGCAGGTCTGAGTACAATCCATAGGCTGGCGGGAGGCCGGCAATCAGTGCATACGATAAAGACTGCGGGATGGCCATCACACCAACGGTGAGACCTGCGGCCACATCATACGGAGTGTCCTCTGACCACTTGTATTGTGGAAGCCACTCGCGAATTGGCGGATAACGTCTACCCTCCATCTTGAAGGTTTGTGTGACTCTTGAATGCCGACGCTTACTATGCAAGAAGTACCCACGTCTAGCCAACGAAGGCTTGCTTTACCGAAGGCCTTGAGCAACCTTCGTGGGTCTGTCTTACTTTCCTATACGAGGATTCACAAGTTGCAGAATCCTCTTTGCTAGAAGCGTCATGCCAAGGAAAACGAGGAGTCGATCATCAATTCATAATAAAAGTTGGTAGGATGTGACCATCAGCGGACTTTTTTTTTTTTTTTTTTTTTTTTTCTCTCTCTCTCTCGCTTTTCCTTCTTTCAACATGATCTTGTGCTGGTGGAATATGCTTCACCATTCGTGATGAATTGCCCGCACAAGTTCGGTCAAATAAGCTTAGTAGTGACTTCATGCTTGACCTAATTTTCAAGAGGTTAACGTGAAATTAGAGAGTTCAAGGGGAAATGTACTAATTAACCAATCTCTAAACTGAAAGCTGGATGGTTATAGGGTCATCTTTCATGTGGATATTGGGCAAAGAATAGTCGGCGTTAGCTTTATAAAAAAAAAAGTGTTTACAGCTCAACAAAGAGGTAACTTCATTTCACCCCTATTGGCCATCTTTATATTTATAAGACCTTAAAGAGATCACTCAATCAAACAATGTTTTCTTGTATCATTTGCAAAACAGCAACATCTACTAGCAAAAATTTGCAAGCATGATCTATCAAAACTTGAAGATCCAAAAGAAGACGCAAGAGAAGAAAGCGCATGCAAGCAGAGCGCTGCAAATGCAAACAGTCAAGAGTATAGCGAATGCAATTCTTACACTACAGCCAACGAATTATTTATCTCACTGTTTTGGAGTGTACGTGTAATTGATCGCGTAAATACAATGGAGTAAGATAGGAAACGGTGTGAAAATATCAGAGTAAAAGTTTTATCATCATTATGTGAAGTAATTCAGGCCAAACCAGGAAAGGAAAGCAGCAGGCGAGGCCAAGAGATAAAAAGGGGTGTGGTAAAATCAACATACAGGGCCGCCACCAGAGAACGGATTATGGTCGTGGAAATTATCGTTGCGGCAGGTTTGGAGAGATTGTTGCTGAGCATGGTAGAGAAGGCGTAAATTTGTCTCTTCAAGCTCGCGGACACGGCGCTCGGTGACGGCCAGACGTTCACGTGTTTGCGCTGCGACGTGTTCAGCTTTCTCGCGTTTGTCGTTGAAAGCAACAACCGATCGCTTAAGAAGCTTGTTCTCATTGTGCATCTTGACAAGCTCACTTTGCTGATTCTCGCAAGCCTGCTTAAGGTTCATGTTCACAAGCTCACGTTCCTGCAATTGGTGATGCATCTGCTCGAGCTGGGCCCGGAGCGCAGCGACTTCATTCATCGCACCATCGTCATCGGTTTGTCTCCTCCGCTTGTTCATACCCGCTGTGTAGTTATTCTGCACGTTCTGCTGTGCATTGTTGCTGTTGTTGTTTTGAAAGGGCGTCAAGTTGTTGCCGTTGTTGTTGCCAAAGAAGGGGCCTGGCACAGGCGCATTATTGTGAGCTCCATACATGCGACGTCGCTTGCATGCTGCATCGGGGGACTCAAAGTCCACTGCATTACGCTTGTTTGACTGAAGCATCTTGTCTGCTTGTACACAAGACTCCTCCTCGTCTGTCTAAAAGAACACAAACACAAACACAACGAAACTCAAGCTCAAGTCCAAGTCTAGTCTGCTCTTCGGTTGCGAAACTGCTGCTGCTTCGCTACCTCAGTTCCTTCTACGTCTATCTGTCTGCCAATTCTCGAAGAGTCTCGCTCTCGAGCCGCTCTCCGCCAACTAACCGGCACTAACAACTTAGTAAACCAACCAATCAATCAATCAATCAATCAATCAATCAACCGATCGATCAATCGATCACTCAATGCCCTCAGCGAGTCGCCGAGCTTCTCTCACCGCAGCTCCGCTTTCTCGCCGTCTCCGCGTCGCTCTCCACCTGCTCTCCGTCGAGCCTGTCAACACTCGCAATAGGGGTCTGTCTGTCTGTCTGTCTGTCTCACTGTCTGTACGTAGGTACGCCTGCAGTGGGCTCTGCTATCGCGTGCTGCAATTCGCCTGAAGAATTCCAACGAATTGGCTCCTCAGTAACCACCGTATTCCGCCGCTGTTCTCTCTGTTCCTTCTTCTTCGCTCTTCTTCCTTCTCCTTCTTCCCTCTTCGCCGTTCCGTTCTTTCTCTCCGTGCTCCAGGAACAGCGCCCCAAAAAGAACGCAAGCAACCCAAGTGCACTATAGGCGCCCACACAGTAGAGAATGCGGCGCTCTACTGTAGAGAATGCGGCGCTCTACTATGGAGAATGCGGCGCTCTACTGTAGAGAATGGAGCCAAACCTGAGAGCACGGGTTCGCAGGGAATGAATGAAAGAATGAATGAAAGAATGAATGCAGAGGAACCGCGGAAGCAACGCAGGCCACGTCGGGCTGGCCGGGCCAGGCACCCGGGCTTCTCCGCAGGAGGTCGCGGCACAGAGATACGCCTGCCTGCTGTCAAGCTGACCTGTCTGAGACCTCGCTTCTTTCTGCGCTCCTAACTAATATAAGGCAATGAAGGTATATATGTATGTATCGTCGCGTGCCAATCCGACGAGGCGAGGCTGGCCGAGGCGAGGTGGGCGGCGGGCCGAGCGGCGGGGGGAAGCGGCGGGGGAGACGGGCTGCGGGACGCAGAGGGGAGTGGCGCCGCGGCAGGAAGGGTGGCCGGTCGCGGGCGGGGCTGTCTCGGGTCTGCCGTCGCCGAGTCTCTGTCCTTCTCCTTATTCTCCTTCTTCTTCTCGTGTTCTTCTTCGCCTGCCTTCGCCGACTTCGTGGACCGCGCAACCCATCTTTTGAACCTCTCCCGCGGTTTCTTTTCCCTCTCCTATTCCACTGTAACTTTCATTCTCTCAAGGTCTTCAGTGCGGCCCCTCTCAAGAACTTGCCACCGAAAGTCTCCGCCCCTCACACGCACACTGGAGGCCTGCAGTGCCTCCTTATGCCGTAACGAGGAACGTGAAGGAACCATGGTGAGATGAGCCGCAAAATGGGTTGCGCAGAAAACTCTTGGTCTGCTCCTGTGTTTCGAGGGTTAAGAGTTGGATAGGCCTTGGTAGGGTCATACGTGTTGGCGGTGAAAGAGTGGAGAATTGATGATATTAAGGACCTATCGTAATAAATCTCTGTAATAGATTAGGCGATGATGGAGTAGATTTAGTGATAGCATGAAGAATGTGCGAGAATGGAGAAGCAGCAGAAGTAGAACATCAATTGCAGGATTGGGAATGGACCTGGGCGGGCGTGGTCCTCATTCTTGCGTGGCCTGGACGACGGAGATCGATCTTGACGGCAACAAGTCGGTCGTTCAGGCCTCGGGTAGCGGGAATAGCAGTGACGAAGGTTGGTAAGGAGGTAGCTAGCTACTGAGGCTTGTGGAACTCGAAGATAGAAGCAACAGCGCAAAAGCAACTTGCAAAAGTGGACACCAAGGTTTAAAAAAAAAAAACTACTGCGAGGTCGGGAAAGGGGTGAGCTTTGATTTGGATTGATTGGTAGATCAATTTTTGTTCTGGAGAAAATCAGAACATTCATTTTTGTTGATTGATTCTTCGATATTTGCATCTTCACAAAGAAAGGAGAACTGAAGTTGACCTGTATTAGAATTAGCCTGAAGACGTCCAGAACGCCGACTTAAGTCAGATCCACTCGTTGCGAAGACTATGAGCGACGAGACTATAGGTGCGGCAGAAGCACAAGATGATGAAACCTGGGAACTTGTCGGAGATGTAGAAAAGGAAAAATACGACTTCAGGGTGTGGCAAGAACCCTTGGCTTTCCGACTTGTAGCCCAAGCTCAGCTTGAAGAGGAGCTCGAAACAACTATTTTACCTTATAACGCTATAAAAAAAGAGCCGCATCTATTCGAGCTCAAGTGCTGTGTTTTCTCGAGATGCAATATGCTCTCTGGACCGTGGATACTCGTACTAGAGAGGATGCCCAAATTGCGAGAGACCTATCTGGCTTCTATACTATCGATACGCAGTGGAGTAGCCGAATTGATCTTCGAGTTCAGTCTGTGCAATCAAAGCACCGAATGAACAAGGCCGCGGCCGAGGACATCGTTGTGCGTACGTGGGGGCGCCCTGTTCGCAGTATTGTTGATGTGCTAGCTTTTCTTCGCTCTGAGTCCAACACAAATCTGATTGCTTGCATTGAACCACCTAGGCATCATACTGGACTGTACACAGTGCGTTGGGGATCACAAGTATGTGATAGTCCTCGCTTAACCAGATTTCTTCTTTCCTTATGTGCTCAGTCTATCTTACGTAACATTTCTTGGAGTGATCTCGTCTTTAACAACTCTGTTGGTAGCGATACCTACCATTACCCGCCTCTGTGTTTATAAATTGTGTGATTGAAGGCGATTATTTGCTAAACTCCCTCGCACGGTGCGCCACGCATGTGGACCGGCCTTTGTAGTCATAAAGTTAACAATTATTTAGCTTCTTGAAAGCTCTTTCGAGTATCTCTTAGGAGAATAGCTTGGCCATTTCCCTCCCAACAACAACACCCATACTTTTCGAAAGGAAGCAAGCTTCATATTTGTTATGCAAAATGGTAGTTAGGTTTCTTATATGATATGGCTAGTACAAAAGTCTTTAGGGGAAACAGTTCATTCATCAATCCAAGACTATAGCAAGTTATCGTTTTTTTGCTCAAGTTCTTTTTTCAGAAAACTTGATGTGAAAAATTATCCTTCATTTCTCAATTTCTGATCTTATTGGAATGTTGTGGATAAAGGCAGCATCAACTAGGCTACAGCGCTTGAAAAAAATAGTTATGAGGAAATCTCCTCCTCAAGTACAAGTTCATCGTTGTCAGCGTTCTCTGGGGACTCTTCCTCCAAGCTCAAACCAGGTTCTTCATCAGGAATCTCGGCCATAGCCTCGCCATCAACACCACTGCTTGCTGGCTCCTCGGCTCCATTGCCGTACTCTGCATCCTCAAAGTCATCTTGTTCTTTTTGCATGCGCTGCTCCGATGTTGCTTCATCCTCGAGCTCCTGCACGGGATTATTCTTGAACTCTTCCTCCTGCTTTGCTGCTTCGTCTACCTGGTTGAGAAGCTTTGCAATGTTATCCTCCGAGTTGTACGGCATATCGCCAGGGTAAGCTAAGATGCATTTCTCAGTGCCAGCCAAGCAGGCCTGCGAAGCATCGAAGCCCTCACGAGCATCAAAGTTCTTGGGTGTCAATCCTAAGAGTGACATGCATGCCCCAACCATGACAAGCTGCTGCTGGGCCCGAAGATGAAGTGTTTGACCCTTCGAGGTAGTTTCGAGAACCATATTGAGAGATTTGAACGAACGGTGGATCATACTTGCCAATCCCGAGTCAATAGGAGGCGTAATGCTGAGAAAGTGCTTTGTCGCGTCTGGCACAGTTAAGTCGTTCACCTTATTGATCATGTACTTAGCCAGTGGCTGTGCAAGCTCTGTAGATATGATAGAGCTTCCTTTGCTGAACGATGGGTTGCCAACGAGAGGTCCATTGCCTTTATTTGCCTTCAAGCGGTTGTAGACACCCCAGCCTTCGTGCAGGTCAATGAAAATATGCGGCTGAAGTTTGGCCACGACGCTCCAGATCTGATTGGCAAGTGTTCCCACCGGTCCAGACACGGGAAAGTTGCGGTTTAAGTCGCGCTCAGCAACAGGGACCTTAGGAATGTAGCGGCCCTTGCCAGTGCCTTTAGGATTGAGACGCTCTACAACCACAAGGCGGGCATTCTCCAGAGTCCACTTGCGACGAATAAAGTTTGCTGCAACAACACCAGCATGCTCATTTCCATGAACACCAGCCACGACAAGAACAATCGGGTAGCAGTTGGAACGTTTTGCTCCAGGTTTAAGAGTTGGTTCAATAGCATAAAAGTAGTTCTCATCACCAAAATGGCAGCGAGTCGCATGATCATCAAGGCCAAAACCACGATCAATGCGAACGCATTGTTCAAAGGTAGGGCTCGTAAAGTCCATAGGAACACAAGCACGGGATGCACCGAGTTGAATAGCCTCGCGAACCTCAGAGGCAGTGATTTGATACGGCGTTTCTTGAGGCTGGTTCGCAACTACTGCCCCGGGTGCAGAAGGGTGGGCCACCGAGGATACTGTACTCACTGAAGCAGCGCCAGATGTAGCCGAGGACATTCTGGAGTCAGGGCCCGGCACAGTTGTCACTTGCGCGGGGCTGGACTCACGCAAGCTCGGGGTCACAGCAGCAACGGATGAACCAACGTTAGTGGTAGCAGTAGTAGCGGCGCCAGGAATTGATGACGGTAGGCTGGACGTAGTCTTAGTAGAGGGGAATTGTTTACCTTCGGCCTTGAGACTAAAAGGCTTAATATTAATTTCACATGGGTTGAACGTTTCTTGGTTCTGACGCTCCTCAAGCTCGCTGAAGATAAGGTGCCAGTTACGGTACTCAAAGCGCTTCTCGGGGGGCTCTGTAATAAGCTCAGGATGTGCTTGCGAGAAAAGTGTTGCAGGCGCGGTCTGCACTTTGAGCACAAGGTCAACCATGCTGTCCCATGTCTCTGTGAACTCCTCTTTCATATCCTTGTAAAGCGTGACAAGAGGGTTAGAATTGGCTTCAAGCATGTGAATGCCACCGTCATCATCAATAATCCAGTCAAGTGCAAAGATCTGGTAAACACCCTTTTTGCGCAACTTCATCGTCTGCCGTGACGCATGGAAGACGTACCGTTGCACACGCATTGCGTGCTGGCGGAACACACGCTGCATGTAGTCAGCAGGGAAACCAGACTCCTCGTGGAGTACTTTTCCTAGTCTGGAGAATTCATAGAAGTGATCTTCTGAAGTCTGCGACTCGGCGTTTGTAATATGAGCATTGACATCCGAGGTATCAGAGGTGTATTTGCTACCTGCCTTACGAGCAAATCCATCATGGTAGAACACGAGAAGAGGATCAAGACTAGCAATAAGAAGGTAAGAGCGTACATCAAACTTGTGGCCTGACAATAATGCTGGTGACAAGTACGGCATAGCAATGAACTTCTTGCCTGCACCTGTGCAGGTAGAGTAACTTTCCCTAAGCTTCTCGCAACCTGAATGAACACGCATACCGGCACCATGTTGGCCGCCACTAGGCTTTTCAATCCACATGGCCTCGGGTGACTCAACACAGACATGATCAAAGAACTTTCGGCATTCTGGCTCCTCCCATAGACGATATTGCGGGGGTTGAACGTGAAGATCATCATACGAGCAACCAAACTTGGTTGCAAATTCAGAGCGACAGCGAAGTTGATATCCCTTGGTTCCACCAAAACAGCTTTGACCGCCGTATCCGATGTTATTTACAATTGACTTATGGTAGCGAGTAAGAACATAGGCAGCGGTCTTTTGATCCTGAACCAGAATCCATGTCGCCAGTAGAGGCGCCTGGGGCATATTTGACCAACCGCGCACACGCAAAAAGTCAATCATTGGTCGGTAGTTGGTTACACGCTTCTCAGTAATATGGTAGGTAGAGACGATACTCTTTTTGCGCAGGGGGACTTGCTGCTGGAGCTGATTGTATGGAGAACGCATAAAAACTTCCTGAGATGGTGATACAGAGATAGGCACTTGCTCCTGGTTATCAATCAAGCTGTTAGGATTGTTAACCACACGGTCAATGGGTGGCTCGGGGTCCTCAGGAAGGGCATCACCGTCCTTGCGGAGGATGGTCTCGTCTTCGCTTTTATCATCACTGTATTCATGGTTGCCACCAGCAGACGGCTTGCGTCTCTGCTTCGGTAATGATGCAGATGCCCCAAGATCCGTGTCTTTAATGTCATCGATCATGTTCTTTTGTGCAATCTCCTTCTGCACATTGAACTCTGGGAAAGCGAATTTCCACATATTTCAAAAGCTGGTCAACGCCACCAAGAAATTTACGGGACTCGCCGATCCGCAAGAAAATGACAGGCGAAGTGGTGTGGTACTCTGGCACCTGGTTAGTTGTTTTGCGTGCGCTTAACCAAGAGTCAAACTCTTGCTTAGACTTGGCGTTCCATTTGTACTGCATGACGTCGTTCGGATAGGTCTCCACGAGCCTGTCAAGCAGACCATCTGCAACCTTTGTATACTCGCAGTTCTTGCGGCCCACGAGAATAAAAAACTGGACGCTATTGAGCGGTTCCTCGGTATTCGATGAGGTTGCTCCACGGATGCCACTGCGATCAATGATGGTTGTGCCAATAGCCTCGACGCTATCAATCATGTCACTGGTGTTCATCTCAAACCTGTGAATCGTCACGATCCACACGGCCATGAGAACACCCAGACCGAGGTAAATGCAATCCCGAAACTTCATTGTCTTTAGTCGGTGTCAATACGTTGGGAAATTTGACGATCTGGCCAGATACAGGCCTAGCCGAACAGCGAGCTATCGATCCCAGCACGCTTTAAACCCGTTTAGATTCAGGTATCAAATTAATATCACGCAAGACTTCTTGGCGCTGATACTAAGTACGCACAGATGGTGCCCGAATGTAATTTGGTCTTGGGGCCCGTACAGCGTAAAGCGTACAGAGTTAACCTTTGCGCTATGAACAGATCAGATATATATATATAGATATAGATATATTTCCTTCAACGTCTTCGCTCCTCCACGGTTGTCGGCTCGAATGGATGGCCTCCTTGTGCCGACGCTGCCTCTCACCGGGGCACTCGCTGGCCAGCGTGGCGTGCCACGAGAGCACGACCAACCAAGCCCTGCCTCGTGCCACTCCTCACGGCTTTCTTGCCGCTGCGGAGTCGGCCTCAGTTTGTTGTCTGCTGCGTGGCGCCAACTCAGCGATGTAGTATGAGCAGTCAATTCGATGTCCTCAAATTGTTCTCAGGTTAGTTTAAAAATGTTTATTTAAAAAGTAAAAAGAACATCCGAGTTAACAAAAAAAACTCGTACAACTTACTTGAGGTACTAACCTGATCTATACCTATGTACAAGCTCAAGCTTCCTACCACTTGTCATTACTATACCTAGGTACCAAACTTGCAGCAGATAGTAATACCAACAACTCAATGTAACATCAGATGCGAGGAAACACCAAATGATTCAAGAAAAGGTCCTTAGCTCTGGTTTGATTCTTGATGGGCAAGAAATAACTCATGGCTGCTCTTATAGTTACGGAGTGAAAGAAACGCCTGAGGGGTACTGGAACTGACTACCTTCTAATTCGGTCCCGATCAAATATTGATATCGTCAACTTCGAGAAGCAATTGCGTGAATGAATTAAGATCTGCCTTAGCTGTGATGTGATACCTCCTGAATCCAAAAGTCAAATTGTAGACCTTTGCTTTTCGTTCTTGGACCCCTAATCCTGCTTGGAATACTATGATTCCAGCATGTATACGTTTACAACAAATTCGCTTGCTTATTGCTCGTTCTATGCTCAGGCTATCACTGGCAAGTGTTCATTTCTGTAGTTTGATTGTGTAAACGAGCAAACTGTGATCCACTTATCTCTGCTATGATATTATTTCGTTTCGCAAATTAGTGATCGTGACGATCGAGTCTCAGGTTCTGATTTGGAAAGAACGTTCTGCGCGTTTCTAGTTATACACTGATTTGATATTGACGCCGTTGGGAACAGAGGTGGGATAAAAAATGCCGTGAAATAAGGTAAAACAGCACTAAGATTTGAGACTTTGATGAGAATATCATGGTAGAGCTCCCAAGAGTCCTTGCCAATACCACCATTTGACTTGAGAAGCTGCTAGGGATAGTTTTCATCGGATGCTCCCAAGCTCTATCCAATCAGAGACGTAAAAATAGTAGGTAAGTAAAAGTGTCTTTGTGATCTTTCTGTTGGCCAAGTAGAAATATTGAGCGCAAAAGAAAGATGAAAATCCTCCCCCCCCCTCCCGGGTCAATATTTATATTTCATTTTTTTAGACGCGTTGCTTTGCAGAGTCACAGTTTGGAACCGCAGGTTACCAGTAGTAGGTGAGCGACAATTCTGATAAGGTCTAGGATAATTAAAACCTGTTACGAAGCTAAGAGTTTTGATGTCAAAAAGCCACTCTTTCAGCTGAAAGAGTGCAAAGAGTGCGCATAGGCGATGAATTCCGGCTTCGAGCTTCTAGTAAGTAGCAACATAATATTTTCTTCAAGTCGAATGAAAAGTGATGTGAAAGTTCCTGCGAAGATGGCTATCTTCAGAATACGACCTTGGTCCAGGATACCGAATCGTACTTTAGTAGATGGATTCTAGCTAGGTGAAACACATGCAGAACCAAAGTAGTACGTAGGTCATTTGCCTCATTGTAAATATATAGAAAACATCCATGGGTGTCAGCTGGATTGGCCTGCAACAAGATAATTCATGCTTCAGTACTATCTAGGTAGAAGGGCCTTCATATAAAAACAGGAAAAAATGAGAAAAGGGCGTGGTATTATTTATTACTAAAACAAGTACAAGATGTAACACGGAATTAAAAAGAAGCTAGACGAACGAATGACACAACAAGCAAAACCTAGGCATCCTAGCTATTTATAAAGCAGCGACAGTGTATGAAGATGTTCTTCGGCGATGATCCTCGCCGGCATCTAGGCTTCCAGCAGAGGAAACGTGGCTCAGCTTTCGGAAAGAGTTTTTCCGGCGATCATTCGCATAAGCAGAGTGTGCGACTGATTCTGACATCTCCAAGACATGATCAGAAGGATCGTCATCTCCAATAGACTCGCTGCTATTGTCTTCAGCGAAACCATATGCGCTATCCACACTAATTTTCCGACTCGGCAGGACATCAAAGCCAGGCTGCGGGCCAGAGTTATTTAATGTGTGGTTTTCCTTTCGTGTGAGGACCAAAAGGCCGGCAAGCGTGATAAGGGTTCCTACAATGAACATATTCATTTGTGTTGTGGTTGCTTCTTCCCACTCGCCAAAGTAAACAAGCCCGCCAATCACGCCTGAAATAATCCTGTATGTGTGAAAACACAATTGACGTACTCAGATAAATTATTTTGAGGAGCGCAATTTCCATGAAGGAGAGAGTGATTTGGGTTAGTCTTCGTGTTGTGTCTTGCGAGGTTGTTAATGGTAGAGCATAGGACTACCATTTGTTTCGTTGTTTGATCGTGTAGAACTGAAGAAAATATATCTGCATCGCAGTAGAACGTCAACAAAAGAGAGGAGGTAAACTTACCAGTAGCTTTGGTACATTGGCATGACATAAAGCTGGTCAAAGCGCTTCATTGCGCCATTCAGAAAAGTAATTTGGGTAACAAGGCAAGCGATCATGGCGCAGATAATGAGATAAGTGTCAAAATCATAAAAGACCGCGTCCCCCTGGGCAGCATCCTTCAGGAGCTCGACGGTAGACTTTGCGAACAGCACACTCTGACCGCCGGTGATACCGGCAAAACCGCACCATCCCACGAGCTCGACGAGCTTCCACATCGTTCCCTGCAGTTCGCGCGTGGACACATAATGGATAAGATAATAGTGTGCCATGAGAAGCAGAGGCACGATGACAAAGTACGCATACATGCGCTCCTTCCTGTACAGTTCACGCAGCATTTCTAGGGTGTATCCATGTTCTCTGTGGTTGGAGAAAATGACCGTGACTGCTGTACCAAAGAAGATGAGCGCCACAGCATGGATATCATTTTTGTCATAGGTTTCCTCGAGCATGTAGGATGAAATGAACAAGTTCCATACCAAGGAAAGGGCAGCCAGAGGAGCAAGAAGGCTCTGCGGTGCCATACCAAAGGCAATAAAGTCCAAGATGTTTCCGAGGAGCATGCACAGAAACCCTGCCATCCATTTTGGCTGCTTCACAGGTGCCACATGATCATTCCCAGGAGCGCACAATGAGACCTTTTGCAGTGCTAGGCCAAGGCAAACCAGAAGCGAGGCGGCGACTGCGAGCGTGACGCCGCAGAACACGTAAAACGTCTCGAGATCCGTGAGATTTGCTACGCCGAAGGTGTCATCAGCGACAGACTCCTCGCTGCTGGAAGCGTCAGCGGCCTGCCTTGCCAAGAGCAGCATGCGAGCCGCCGCGGCACCGGGTCCTGCGAGCACGGCCGCCAGGCTGCGGAGTACCATTGCAAGGAGGAGGGTTTACTCCAGCTCAAAGAAGGTCGCTCCTCGCCAGTAGCAGCGCCGCCGCCTTCTCTGCCCTTCCCTTGGGGTAGAGCGGGCTTGCGCTACACGAGGCCGTCTCGCGATTCTCGTTCAATGTTTGTTGGTTGATCGTCTTATTTCCGATTTTGGGTGTTTTTCATCAACATTTTCAACATTTCGAACGTTTTCATTTTTTTCATTTTTTAATTTTTTTTTTCAAACTCGCGCTCATTTTGTAAGTCGATTTCCTCTTATTCTTAGTCTTCTTTCCATTATATTATGATTACTATTATTTTACATAATTTTAACTTTACAACATTCCAAAACATAATTATTATTTTAAAATAATAAAATACTAATCTAATTTAAATACCAATTAAGGAAAATATTATAAAAAGCAATGAAAAGTTAAATCGGCTTTGGCTTTGGCTTTATTTCATTTCAGAATTGAAAAGGTCCCTGCGCAATCGATCGATCGATCGATCGGCCCGTCAATCAATCAAATCAAACAGCCAATCAGCCCTCCTTCGTCTTTCCCTTCTCCGCATTTGCCTCATTTCTTCAAGCCTCGCCCCGCTTCAGCAGTTGGGCCATCAACTTCGAACTTGCTCGAAAGAAAGCGAACTTGAGTCATTCATTCATTCATTCATTCATTCATTCATTCATTCATTCATTCATTCATTCATTCATTTGTTTGTTTGTTTGTTTGTTTGTTTGCGCTAATTCCGCGCAAAAAAGGGGTGTGACATTTGCTCCAAATCCTCACACTCTGTATGCCCAATATTCCCACCATCGCTATAACAAACAAACAGCAAACAAACAATAGCAATAGCCGTATCCTCACCCCTCTTCATCTCTTCACTCGTTTCTTCCGCTGCTGCAAATCGAGCCTCAGCGCGAGTTCAAGACCGCTCTCAGCTCGAGGCCCTCCATCTCAGCGGCTTCGAGTGTCCTCATCGACTTGACCCAATCAATCAATCAATCAATCAACCAATCTCTCGGAGGCGGCCATTCGCGCGTCATAATTAACGCATCATTCACAACCTTCGAATAATATTATGTCCCCATTAATAGGGAATGGAGGGTGATAACAGTAACACTGCTTCTTTCCTCAAATGATTTCTATTACGAAGGTAAACAAACAAACAAACAAACAAACAAACAAACAAATAAACAGCTTCAATCATTCAATTGATCTATCAATCAATCAAACCATTGATCAATCAATCAAACCATTGATCAAACAATCAATTGGTCAACCAACAACTGATCAATCCATTGAATGCACGGATGGATGGGCGAACGAATGATGACAAGAGGAACGACGGATCGAACGGATGCAAGAAGAACTCGCTTTCCTCCAGATCAGATCAGATCACATCAGGTCTTTGATTGAGAGAGAGCCCATTCATTCATTCACTCATTCATTCATTCATTCATTCATTCATTCATTCATTCTCTTCGCTGCAGACGCTGGAGGATAGATGGATTCCTCACGGCCCTCCGCGTGGCCGCCTCTCCGAATGGTCGCGACAATGCGAGTGAGTGAATGAATGAGCGAATTCATTCGTGCAGAATCACAGTGGCGCATCGCAATTCGGGAGCAGAGGGTCGATTTGGAGTTCTTTCCTTTGCGAAGGAGGCACACAAAGAAACCATCAAATACACTCTCTTCTCTTTGAAAACTGAGCCTCAATAATGCCTCAATGCATGAAGTATAAACATATACATATAGAGAGAGAGAAGAAAACAATATTATATAACGTGATATAGTATATAGAGTGGTCTTCAAGCTTATCATTATGAAATGGTAGAATTATTTATTAATTTATCCTTAGTTGGTTAAAAGGGTAATTATTTATTTTCTAATATTAAAATTGAAAAAATAAAACAGCTTGGACTAGGAGCGTACTTAGCGATGCAGGTAGCAGTGCCAGGCAGTTGGGAATTGTGACAAACTGATGAGGGCATAAGAGCGATGGAAGCGACCGATAAATGTTTATGAGCGAATGAATGCCGGTGAGCCGCGCGTGGCGCTTAACGAGGGCGCAGAAAAACGGGAATCCCTCCGGCTGCGAAGGAAACCCGCGTTCTTCGAGCTGTAAGTCTCCTGCGAAGCGAAGAACCCGTCAAGAAACACGCAAAGACGGCTTACTATAGACCGGTTGGGCAGCGTGTTCTTTTGATCGTTCGTTCACTCTTAGAAACTTGTAACATAACGAAATCCGGTTCCTGCTTCGTATTTTATTATTTTGTTAGCGATGACAGTTTTGGTTTGGTTTATTCACTTCTGAGGCATTGGTTAAACAGGTAACTAACCAACTATCCATAGGAACTGAAAGGATGAGTTCTTTGAAAGGATGAATTCTATGGGAAAATGAATTCTTTGAAAGGATGAATTCTATGACAGGATGAATTCTATGAAAAAATGAATTCTTTGAAAAAGTGAAAGAAGGGATGATAAATGAATAAATAAATAACTAAATAAATAAATAAATGGTTGTTTTGGAGGCGCGAAGAGAGAACGCCAAGACTGACTGAGGCTTCTTTCTTTACTGGTATTCTTGGTCTCTGGAGACGCCCTTCTGCGAGAGGCCAAGCGAGGCGCCCTTGCAGGCCCAGGCCCCGCCCTGTCTGCCTCCAGCGAGTCAGGCACAATCAATCGATCGATCGATCGACGGCCCCGAAGAGTCGCTGGGTTCGTGATGTTGACGCATTCGTTCTCTTTCCCTTTTCCTCCATCATGTTTCATTTTTGTTTCATTTTTGTTTCAATTTTCTTTTTCACTTGTCCTCCAAAACCTTTTCTTAGGCGATTGAAAGAAAGTGAAGAAGTAAAATAAAGTACCCATTTTCCTTTCGAGGAATGAAGAAGGTCCTTTGTAAAGGGAGAACTAACTTTAACTTTAAAATGCCTTCGTAGGTACAATTCATTCATTCATTCATTCATTCATTCATTTATTTTTTATTTTTTTCATTATTGCTGGCCGTACACTTGTCTGAGCAGAGAAGAGAACTCGAAGACGCAGACCACGCTTCTCAAAACCTCGTCGAAAGCGACTGCAACGGCCGGGAAACTCCGACCAGGTCAGCTTCACGATGGGGAGGCATCAGGCTTTCTGAGTTTTAGCCATTCATCAATTCATTCATTCATTCATTCATCAATTGATTTATTCATCACTTCATTCATTCATTCATGAATGCAATAATACATACATCACAGTCGTTAAAATAAAACTCTTGCGATCAGTCTAAGTTGATGATCGATCACGACTCATGGCCATTGAAGATACCACGGTCTTGTTGTAAGCCCACGTTCCTGGTGGCCGACACTGTCGCTGGCTACTTCGCCGCCGATCTCGCGACCGTGAGCTGTCTTCTGGTCGATTATCATTCATTGATTGATTGATTGATTCATTCATTCATTCATCGCCACAGCCTCGATGATGCCAGCTGGCTAGCCAGCCGCCCCGGTCACCATGGGGCCCTTGAGAGACGGTGTATTGAAAGCATGAGAGCTCTCTCTCTCTCTCTCTGTGCGAGATATGGACGTTTCACAGCCGCGTTGTTTTGGTTTTCTGTGTGGTTCAAGCTGAAGACCTCGACTTGAGCTCACGTACGTGGCTCGGGAGGACTCCGACGACGCCACGGACCACGCTCAGGATGGATGGCAAGATGGGATAGGAGTTCCAGGCAGGCGACTCTTGGGAGAGCTAGAAGCACATGGGTATTGAATGCAAGCGGAGGTGGGGTTCTGTGCCGGGTTCTTGCACTTGTTGAAGTTCTTCTTGGTGGTGGTGTCAAATTCCAATTGGGGATACTGCAAAGTAGACTTGGTGAAGATTGTGGACGCTGGTGGTACCTATGGCGACTGCATGGCCGCCGTGGAGGATAGTGCAAACATTGTCGTAAACATGAAGGACCATGGTATTTGAGGCGAAAGGATATAAGGAGGCAAAGTAATTTAATGTTGTTTAGCTTGACCTGGTCGCACCATGACCGCGCAGGGTCTCTCGGTTGACGACTCTGACCCTCACTGCGCAAATTATTTTGCCAATTTAAGCTTACACAAACATCACCTTTAAACTTTGTGCGTGCGCCGAAGATATCGAAGATCAAGGTACGAGATGACGAATCTTTATCAATCATTGTATCCGTAATAACTCTTCAGCGTCATCATTATGCATCGCACCGTCATCTTGGTAGCCACTGGATCTATCATCTTGAGTTTACAACTTGCAGGCCATGACAAAAAGCTCGCTCGGGTGGTACACATGAACTCTGCTTTTCACCTGGCCTCGTGAAACGCTGTTTGTCAGCACCTCCACCCGTGGAGCCCAGAGTGTCAACTGCAACGGGGCTAAACCTCAGCCCACGATTCCATTCGAAACGGGTCATTCGCAATTTATGATGAAACAAACCAGTCAGGTTTTAGTTCAACGCCATCATGCCTTGGGGCTCCATGCTTTGGGTCTCCATTTTGTTTCAGCATGGCTACTACTCCAGATTGCTTCATTTAGGTGGCCTAAGTGCTCCACGCCCGCTGCGCTCATTGCATCCACAATGCGCGCCTCGTCCACGCTCAGGTAGTTTGCTTTACGCAACTCCAAGCCTCAATCCCAAACTGACCTGAGGCCCGCGAGCGAGCCAGGCAGTCATAGCTGGCCCCGTTCCTCTCCACGGATGGTCCACAAGCCGGCCAGCCCGAGCTTGAGTCAGGTTGAGTCAAGTTGAGTTGAGTTGAGTTGAGTTGAGCTGAGTTGAGTTGAGTTGAGTTGAGTTGAGTTGAGTTGAGTTGAGTTGAGTTGAGTTGAGTTGAGTTGAGTTGAGTTGAGTTGAATTGAATATCAATCAACAAGCTTATGAAGCAAATCCAATTTAAAATCAACTAATCTTGAATGAAAATTTCTGCGTCATTTCGTTTGCAGAGTGCTTTGGCAGGCTTAAATCAGAGATTTTTACGATAACTGATCCCTCATTCGCTTTGAGGCGCTTTCTTCAAGTTCAACTTCGTTTTCATGACCTGAAAAGGTCCAAAAGCCCACTTTTTGTTAGGTTCATAATAAAGGAACATGCTGACCAAGAATGACCAAACTACCAAATGTAGTTTCCCCCACCATTTTAAACATTAAAAAAAAATGTTAATTATTAAAAAATGAAATAAAATAAAAATTAATTAAATTAATTAACAATTTTAAAACAAACCTCTGTGCATATATATCTCTTTCGAATAAAAGACAAACAAAACAGCAACCAAAAAGGGGGGGAGGAAAGAAAAAGGGTATTGTATGTATGTATCCATGACAATAACACTAAACAAACAAACAACAGTAACTCTTTTCCTTTTCCGTGACTAGCCACTTTCGTCATTCCGTGACTAAATCAAAAGAAAAAGAATACATACCATTCACTTCCACATAGATACGTATATATATAGAGAGAGACGCAGTTCTTGCACTAAAGAACACCAAAATTGAACATTCTGTTGGGTCTTTTAGGACAGAGGACCGTGTGCTCAGTCAGTCAGCTCCATCGCGGTGGCTCTTGCTGACAGCCACTCGGACGGCCTCGCTCGACGCACTCAGCTTTCCTGCGAGGCCTGCCGGTATGACAGCGTGCCTGCAACACGCAGTAGGGAAGCTTCGGCTTAAGCTCGAGTTGTTAATTTGCCTCGGCGAGCTGGGCTGTGGCGCTCCACTTCACCAGAATCGCCAATGAGCACAGCATCGATCGCCATGAATATCTGCATCATCTCAACACTCACTCCTCTGTCATCAGAGAAGATACTATGGGGACGTGTCAAACAAACTCACAAACTCACGGGAGCTCTCGATTCTGGCGCTCAAGAAGACCTCCATCATGATGGTCACCATCCATTGCCATCGTCGTATCATCGTAAACATAATCACGATATCATCATCGTAAACATAATCACGATGACCATGGTCGTCGACATGTCATGCCAAACCGGTGTGTGCGAACGATAGGATTCGCCTTTGATGTCCGCTTCGCAATAAACTCTCGTGAAGGCGAAAGCGATGCTTTGTAGCGACCTCCACTTCGTGCCGGAGGCTCTTCAGAGCGTGGCAACCTTCTTGCATCCCGAGCACCGACCATGCCCGGGCTCAAGGTGTCCTATCGAGGCCTCTTCGGACAAACGAATGGAGCTCCTGCTCCTGCTCAATGTACTTTTCAGTGATATCAGAGAGACTTTGCTCGCTGATATCAGTTTTGAGGTCGGGGTCTTCGATATCGTTTCTGCTCGTGGGTGTTGTTTGACCTAGGATGAGACGCCATGCCAGTAACCCTAGCTACCAGGGTGCTAGCGCTCGCTCACGCGCTGGTTTCGCACACCCCTCTCGACGTACTTACTTCGATGGGCAAAAGAAAGGCAACTTGACCAGGGCGAGAGACTCGATGGACCCAGGCTGTTAGAGCACGACGTTTGCGACTGGCTTCGGCAGGAATGCAACGTTGAATCGCGCAGCTTTTTATTTACGGGCCAGGATCTGTGAGACGTACCTGCCTGCTTAATTGGGGTTCGTTGCGGGAAGCTGGTTCCCGTCTAAAATGATATCATGGGCGAGACTGGAACTGTGCAGCAACGAAAAGAGGGCTATTGCGCATTTGACCTTCTTCTCCTTCAACTCAAATCCCCGAGGAGCTCCTCGCTTTGCTGTAGAAGCTGCGACAGCAGTTCGCACACGCAGAGCCATTCCTGAAACACCACAGCTTCAGCCCAAAACGAAAGCATACGTACAAGGCAAGGACAGCCTCAAGAATTTTCTGAATCGAGCCAATCACCTGGAGGCATGAGAGATGGATGGAAACCTCGAGACACCAGACAAAGCATCAAGGGTTGACATTGTCTTTGGAACAAAGAACCGATCACCAAGCATTGATCAAGCATTGATCTCTCCACGCGGATTTCTGCGCCATGGTCTTCGATGTGCTGCGCTCCTAGACCATATACTATGTGTTATCCATTTACCCTGCGCGTCTTCAAGAGGTAAAACCACTTTTGTGACATTAGACCCACCCACAGTTAAGGGGCTTTCTTGGGTCAACGCCCTTTTTATAAGGTTTGCATTTTATGTGGCCTAAACTATGCATTATAACCTAAACCATAGTCTATACTAACCACAGCTGAATCTTATCGTGGGAACCTAGATTTAAACTCTTAGATGAGCCCAGTCCAATGCCCATGTAGCTACAAAAATCTCGCAGCCTCATTCCGTATGCCCTTCCCCATCCCTATGCACCATGATCTTTCCTGGAGCTATTGCCGATGCTTGCTGAGACTTGAAAAGGCCCCAACAGGTTCATTGGCGTAATGGCTGTGCCAGACTAGGTCAGATGCATCCACTCTTCTCGTATATAAGGAGTAGTGACCTTTTTTTTTTTTGACTTTAAAGGTCATGTGCTGGTCTGAGCCGATAAAAACCGTGAATGCAGATTACATCGGTTGACTTGATTTGCAAGCTCAAGGACATCGGCTATACAGCAGATACGCAATCTCTCGCATGGGAAACTATAAAGGATACTGGAGTAGTCGTACATGTGGCAGCACCGCGCACCATAGATTGATTTCCGAATAACACAAGGTCTGAGCAAAATCCTATCGGGTTGATACGTCAAAACTAAATTTATGTTATACTGACAAACATCATTTAAGTGCTCATAGTCTTACTCTCTTTATTCAGAACTATGACTGCTTACTAAGAACAAAAGAACAACATCACAAAAATTGAAGAGCTAAGGTACAACGAAGACCCATGAAGGGAGAATACACCCATGCTTAGATTATGGTGTCAACCTTTCGTAATGAATGGGTTTATGTTGACAACCGTAAAGCTTCTCAAAGCATGCTGCGAAGCCTCGCCATGTATATTACTACTGTTAGCCTAGTTCTATGTCTCTGAAAGACCAGTTTTGCATCAATTCCTTATCCCAGAATGTTATGACTGGTTTTCTAAGCAACTTTTCTATTTCGTAATACACAACAACACCACACTAGCACTGCTTTGCATAATGCTTGACAGGGAGAAAGGAGGAATGGTTTACCTGCTTGAAAATCTGGTGTGTATGCGTTGACACCACTGCAATCAAACTTGACTACATCATGTTTTTTCAAGCTTGACATACTCTACAGTCTCCTTCAGATTAACGAGGACAATACATGAATCGGCCTTGAGCTTTCCCTGTGAAACGCCAACTTCAATAAAATAGAAAAAGTAAAAGGTCGTCGGACGCTCGACCAAACAACATTTGTAAAACTTGTTTGATATTTTGCGCCCCTCAATTACTATCGTGATGAACGCGTCAAAAGAGCTTTGCCTCTCGCTGAAAAGGTTGTGGCGGTCTGATAGTTCCTCAACGTATTTCTCGCGCAATGCAAATCCTGAACTTGAGAGTTCTTCCATCTTTAAAATATCGTTTACATATTGTATCGAGGAGGTCATTCATCGCTGAGCCCTCCCCATCATCGGAAATGCATCCTTCGGATTCCTCTGCCATAAAACCTTACTATTCGTTACTGATAATCCCACTACCTTGGCATCCAAAAAGCTGACAAGGCGGGCAATACCACACTTTATATCTCTCATGTTCAGCCTTGAGAAAACGCATCTGACGCCATTGTTCCTGCAGCAGACTCAGTACTCAGTCCATGTTTTCCCTTTGCCCGTAGCACACACATCACTGCCAGAGTCGAGAGCGAGTCGAGTCGAGTCGAGTCTCTGCAGAGCATCTTCAACTTTGGCACAAGGCTTTGCGTTTCTCCCGAGTCTGCCAAATTGCTTATCCAGTCAAAACTCTTCTCCACCTCGCCAGCTTAGCTTCAGAATTCATCGGCCTCTCCTCATAAAACTCGTATCTTCCTCTGCGCAGCCGCTCCCATCCTATCGCGCACCTTAGCCGCCCTTCTCCGCTCTCTATTCTCCCTATTACCCACCTTTCAAGGCCATTCATACAAGTTTTATCCGTAGTCTTCTTGCGCCATCAATGACCAAAAGTGTGCGTTCTCCAGCAAACCACCCGGGACACCTTCCTTCCATATCAACAAATAATTATACCCTGCCTCTGTACGTTGGAGACCCCTCATGTTGCGGCGGTGCCATGTGGTGCCTGTGGGGGATATTATAGGATAATTTGATTGAAACTGCGCTGAAGGACAGATCGTTTTCGCATAGAGGAAACGCCATGATTTCTAAGGAATTCTTTTTTCCTTTCTTTTCGAGTTAGTAATATGATGATCAATGATTGATTGTTTCTGAAAAGTTATGAAAAAGTTTTCTTTCTGCTTCCTTCTCTGAGCCAGACAGAGAGACAGACGTTCATTCATTCATTCATTGACCCTTCTCCCGGCCCTCGCTCTGCGCGCCGTTCCCTGACGACCGGCAGACGTGCGGCACCTCAATCAAACTCCCCCTCTCACCCTCCACCCTCGTGCGACCGCGGCAGGGACCTCCGCTGCGAAACTCATCGTGCGTCAAGGCCGCACGTCGAAGGCGATCGGACCTTCTTTCATCTTTCTTCTTCTGGGTTTCTCCTTCCTTGGTACTGACCTAGCTACTCTTGAAAGGACACGTACAAATACCATCAACTGAGAACTCGCAAGCTCGAAACCGACCCGGCGAAGAAGCTCGTCTCCTTGGCGTGAGAAACGAGCGTAAAATCGAAACGGTGTTGCCAACTATCATCTCCGGGAGCTGGCCTGAGTGACCTTGGAGCTTCCTTTTCAATTGCCTATTGCAAATAGTCACTTACTTCAATTCAGCCTGTTTAGCGTAATTCAATTCAAGCCGCTTTTAGCATCCACGCGGTATTTTGGGCTTAGTTGAAGCGACTGGGAGAGTTCATCTCATCTCATTGAGCTCTTTATATTTGCAATTGCAAAGGTACCTTCTTACTTCCCCAAAATCGCTGTGCTGGCTAGTGATTGTTACCTCCAACTTGTGCAACGAGACGAATAAGCTTTTGATTGCATTGTCTGGAGTGATTGGTGTTTCTTTATTTGTAGAGGCTTGCGACTGATTTGCTTTGCATTTCACAGCAGCAAGGTGGAATTCTGTAGGTACGAGGACGAATTGGCGAATTCACTCCTGATATTGGTAAGTGGTGCTGCTTAATAGGTAGATAGAGTTTACCCTATCGCTGGTTCCCAAACTTCCTTCCCACGGCCTTTGTAACGCGCGTGCTCGTACGTGTGCGACGACAGCTGGCAAAGCAGACGAGGTCTTTCTCATTTTCTTTCTCCAAGAAGTGATTGCGTGAAACTAAACCCAGGCAAAGTCTCACCTGCCCGCGCAGTTTGCAGAAACAGGAAAAACCAAATCGTAGTTTTGTGTGCGACACCAAAAAAACAAGAGCGCATCCTCGATTTGGTCTCTCTTTTGTGGGAGTTACACACGGTGAGACAGAGAGTAACTAACTTTGGTGTGGCGCACGCCGACTTGACTTGACATCTTTTTTTAGCAAGCCAGCAAAAGCAAACACAGAATCACTGCAGGGGACGAACTGAGTGAGAAGCAGAAACCCTAGGCACGATGTCGTGGAGCGATGGATTGGACTATCGTATGCTGAGCGATGGCTTCGTAGTGGCCATGGGCGTTGTTCTGGCAGTGGCAGCATCATTTGTGACATGCCTCGGCCTGAACATGCAAAAGTACTCATTGTGCTTGCCTCAGAATGCCAACGTGAACCCTTGGCAACAACCGCGATGGGTCATGGGATTTACCTGCGTCCTAGTGGGCAGTATTATTGATTTCGTCGCCTTTGGCCTAGCGCCACAGAGTCTGCTTGCTCCCCTTGCCGCTCTCTCACTTATATGGAACCTTGGCATGGCGAACTGGATGCTTGACGAACAGCACACGTCTACAGATATTAAGGCTGTCTGCCTCATCTTCTTCGGAACTGCTCTCACTGTTGTCTTTGCAAACCATGAAGAGAAAGAGTATCCCTTTGAAACCCTTCTTGAGCTCTATAACGAGACGCGCATGTACATTTACGCCGTCCTCGTCCCTGTCCTTCTAGCATTGCATTACGGATTCATTCAGTTTGCGAGCTGGAGCAAGGCTCCCTTGAACGCCCAGCAGAAGAAAACCTGCGAAATGATCGGATATGCTGGATTTGCTGGCATTGTTGGTGGTCAAAGTGTGCTTTTTGCAAAGAGCACAATGGAGCTGATCAAGGATGCAACCCATGGCGATGATGTCTTCACTCATATTGAAACCTACATTATCATTGTCCTCTTGGCAATCTGCCTTATCACTCAAATTACCTTCCTCAACGGCGGACTGAAACGCTACGACTCTCTGTTGGTTGTCCCTGTTTACCAGAGCTATTGGATCATCTCGGGGGTCACTGGAGGTCTTGTATATTTTGGTGAATGGAAGGACCTTTCGACTCTTCAAATGACCTTCTTCATCATTGGAACCCTCGTGACACTCAGCGGCATGCTTGTGCTTACCACGAAGGAACACAAGATCGACGATGATGATGAAAGCAGCGATGGCTACCTCCCTGTCCCCAAACCCGACGACCGTTGCTCTAGCCGCACAAGCCTAACAAGTGGAGATGCGCTCGAAATCGACCTCCCCCCTCTACACTCGTACCGTAACGATGATGCGGAGGCTGATCTGGAGTCTACGAGCGCTACAGCCCGCGTTTAGATTTCTTGTATCAAGTTCTTTTAGGGATCAGTGGCGCTCATTGGTGCATGTTTAGCTTTTGCTTCTATCGTGGCCTATATTGCATATCTGATCTCTACTCGTACTCTTTTCACCCCTCCTTTCTACTTCTTCTTCTTTTTGAAGCTTTTTATTGCATCTACAGCACACGCTTGTGTTACCCCATGCCACATATGGAAGACCCGTGATTCTTTGAAAGTAACGTGTCTTTAGAAAAGCACTCGCGTGTTAGTTATCAAATGCGAGGCTGCAAAGGTGCTTGACGGTGACGGAGACAAACATATTTATCAGGAGTAAATTCTATATCTATTATGGATTGGGTAGAATAATTCACCCTCTCAAATCTCTCTCCTGATTGATATTCTCAACTTCAATAAAAAAGAAAGGAGCAAAAGTCTTCGTCTTCCTTTGTTGTGGGCTACCTTCGTAGCTCTTGTCTATACAACGTCCATTCGCAAACTATAACATAAGTTCACGTTTTTTTTATATAACATTCGTAACCAAAGTCTGCAGTTGATGGTGCTGCTTGGAGAAAGACAAAATAATTTTCGTCTTTTAAAGTAAGGAAGATATATCTTGATTCTGAGGGGCACACAAACTGTACACAAACTCATTGTGGGAGTTCGATGAAAGCCTGCTCAGTTACCTCTTTGTGCAAGTTCATCTCGATATGCTTAACATTAGCTTTTTTTTTCGCGAACGAGAGAAGTCCGATTCATACAATTTTATTTACATCTATCTATCCATACCATTTATTATAGGTCTGATGTTTGTAGCATCCAGGTATCGTTCATGGGTATCTCTACTGAGGCCCTGCTATCTTGCAATTGTCTCACCCACCATCTCTACGCATTGTTTTTGAATAGTCATGCTGGAAACTGCAATTGTCGAGGCAGCCCTTCCAATGTCTTTCATCACTACTTTACCTCTCTTCAAGTTGCTGGGCACACGTCTGTAATTTAGCGCCTCGCTGGATTTCGACAAATGGGGAACTTGACTTGAAAGTACAGAATGTTTAGCGAAAAACCAGCTGAGCTGAATTTCAGATTGATGCCAAGTACCATCATCATAGAACTAGTAGTGCACACGGAGATTTATTTACATCCATGGAAAAGTCCAGTGCTCGCTTGGCACCGAAAGAACTGGTAGGCATTCCCTTGAAACTTTATTTCATGACCAAAGACCAGCTTGTATGACTTCCTGTGCCATAGCGCTTCAATTGGTTTGTCGGGGCAAGTCTATCTTGCAAGTTGCAGATTCCGCAGGTTCAATCCAAGTGGGTGGAAGAAGCCACTCTATTTTACATTTTTACACCTAGCATATATACCTAGGTAGGTACTTTAGTCCAACTATTATAAAATTGCACTAGGCCTCTGTTGTGATTTTCTACGTTGAATGTTTATCAGCCCTTATATTGGTGTTCTAAGCGAGAGATTTAGACACCCGATGGTAAGTACCTACCTAGGATCTTTCACAGCAGGAGAGTTGACAAAGACGCAGGCAGAGGATTGATTGAAGATGGAGACTAGATGCAGCAGCCCGGAGCTGGACTGGTCCTGAAATGTTTAACCTGGGCTACTACACTCTTTATTTATTAAACCTTAGTAGTAGTTGAAGGTAGAAGTGTGGGTACTTCAGAGGAAGTAGTAGGTACTTAGCACGTGAAAGTTAGCTAGGCAAGGTTCCGTCTTTCAGCAGGGACGTGCTCAATTCTGAGTCCGAGTCCGGCAAGTCGAACGTCGAGAGAAGCAGAACCCGAACTATATCATCCTGCAACGTGGCTAGGTTAAAGATCGCCACAGAAGGGAGTCTTTGGTTCCTTTGGGTGCGGTGTAAAGACCTTCTTTATATAGGATTGGGCCACGTGCTTCAAGCAGCCATGAAGTTCATAAGGACCCCAGAAGAAGTCGTCCAATCGCGAGTTGCATGGCCATTTACAAGAGCGGGGGATCTCGCAGTGCTTACTATTGAAGGTCTTGCTTTAGCGTCTACAATTGCATGGCTGAAAATATGCGAAGCATCAGAATCCTGTACTGACAGGCACTGGCAGTCCAGCTTCTGGGGTGAAGCACGTAATGCCAGTGCATCAGAGGAGTACTGCGAAACATTTCAAGAAAATGCTTTGATGGAGCTGCCAATCAATAGTATGTCGAACCTTGGTTTTTGTGTTGTTGGTTTATTCGCAATACTTTGTGGTCTCGCTGATCGCGTTCGCGTAGGCTCGTTCTTCGCAGCTCCTGACGACGCGCCTTTTAATATCGAGAACCACACCATTCTTTGTCCATTGTACAGTTTGCTGTATGGCACTTCATCCTTTCTCTTTGGCAGTTTTTCATTTATGTACTACGCACACAATACTAAACTGACCGAGCAACTTGATGTTGGCGGTGTCTTTGCCACCCTCAATTTTGTCATTGCCGGGAGCTTTATGATGATTTTCAACCCCGATATGCCACGCGATCTTCTCATTCCAATTCGTCTCGCGATTTTCCTTCTTGTTGTGATTTTGACCTTTATCATGACATTTTATAATCTTAGCATCACAGTCAAAAACCTCATGTACGGCCAGATTGCAGCAGCTTTAGGCTTTTTCTTTCTAGCATGCATACGCCGTGGACTTTTGCGGCGAGGGCAACCAGATCGCATCTTTTTCCGCGCCTGGCGGAACATCTTTATCTCAGGGTTTGGTCTCGGCCTTGGCTTCGCGATGTTAAATGTAGGAGAATCGCTCAAATACTGTGATCCAGACAATTTTTTCCAATTCAATGCATTTTGGCATTTTCTCTGCGCATTCGCTATTCTTACAATCTATCTATTCTACAGAAGCGAAAGGATGCACAAGCCAAAGTATATGCGCAACATGCAAGTCGAGCCTGCAGTATCAAGTTTCCCTACGGATTTGAGATCCGCATCGATTATTTTCCGGGCCGATTCCCAAACATCTACACCTCTTTCATACATTGACCCCAAAGCACACTCGGTGTCATAACACAACATAGACAAGTACAACATATATATGCCTTTCATTCAAAGAAAGTCTTCGGCTTAGCGACACTATTGACCACCATTAAAATTTATCCTCAAATCAGAGAAACATGCTGTTTTCCTATTGTTCTAATCATTTTCCAAATCAATATGGCCGATATCATTCTTTTTGACAAGACAAAATTTAGAGTTGTGAACATCATATAATCTAAATCAAAGAGCTTTATAATCTGATCGTTGACTAGCGCAGCGCATGTGTATATAGGGTGGTTTACGCTTGCATCCTGTTATTTTTTCCATCAGTGAGCAGCATTGCTCAAGGTGAGTCTTGTTTTCTTGTCTTTAGTTCCTCTTTCGAAGCAGCTTCCATCTCTGTAAACCCATTGTGCAGATGCAGCAACGTAGGTGTTCAGCTCTAGGTTCCCACTACCAGTTCACTTTCTTTTATCATGAGCAGCACCACTGCCAGTTCGAGCCCCAAAGCATCTGCAAACCGAGACGTGATATCAGATATTTCCTCTGAAAGTTCTGCGAGAACTCGGCGGGTGTGAGTTCAGGCAAAACTGCCAGCTCAAGGTAGGACGTCGTCGTTGCTACACTAGCGAGTATTTCCCCTGTGAGTCAGGACAGTCAGCTTCTTCGATCCTACTAGCAGTCTCATCTGTACCACCTCCAAGTCGGAATTCTGTTTACAGAGAATCCCGGCTTAAACCAGTTGGTTCAGTCCCGCCAGATGCAATCGGCAGAAACCTTAGCAGTACTCTACTACGACTGTTCTCACCAGGCCACTCTTTCTTCAAGCTCAGCTGGTTCTTCAAGTCGAACCACGATAACATACAGCCGGTTCCCAGCAACTTTAGACCCTCTCCATCACGATTCTACCTTTACGAAGAACCCCGCCTCGTGATGAGAATAAGAGCGCTGCTGTAAGTACTAGGAATGTATTATCGACGACCTAGTGACTGCTAGCGTAGACGTGCCTGCTTCCAAGATTCAACTCCTGCGCAGTCGCTAATGTGGCGAGTTTCTTTCAAGGCATTGCATTGCCTGACCAGCGTCGAGGAGAGTTGAAGCAGCAGGTCGTCGTTGCGATAGAAGCTATGACTGCAAGCTCATAACCTTCTTCAAGATCAGTATCGCGAGTCGTGATCGTGAACGAACTGCATATTCAGCATTCGGTAAGATGAACAAGATCTCCAAACTCTTCCTCGACCCGAGTTGAGATGCAGAAGCAATATGATATATAAACCTATCTTCGCAGTCTTAGCAACGTCCATGCAAACAAACCCTGAGTTAGGTAGCGATTAATTTCACGTAATAGGATATCAAGTGCAGTCGCTCTCCGTTTACACGAAACAGAACTTTCTCAGGCACCCTTGTCCGACAGTGCAGAGCTTTCGGAGTATGGCCTACGCGTGAAACAGCAGTCACTTGTCAGCCAGTTAACCCCAACAGCGAATTGACAGCACTTGGGCTTGAACTTTCATCCAGCTTCAAGAAGCAGCCCTTCAATATCTTGACGTGCGCCACTTCTGATATACCTTCCTCAGGTGCCAAGTAGGACCACGTCTACAGTAAACAATAATAGTACCTGGCCAAACCAACACCACTCTCGGTCTGGTGGTGTGCGCAACGAGGGTGGCTTGTACCTCACCAGACCCTCGTATTCACTCGCCAGCGCTATTGCAAACTTAGACACGAATAGGTACGCAGAGGCTGCTACTTCTGCAGTTTCTGCTGCTGTTAATTGGGTCAGCTGACAAAAGCTCCTCTTCTCTGTGGAGGTTGGTCAGTTCCTTCGTATGGGTGCTTCAATCGCGCCGTCAAGACCCACGGAAATGCGCCTTCGTCTTGATTGCAATGTGCCAGAATCCTCATCTTCGACCTATTAGTTCTGAGTCTTTTGCCTTTTTCATGGAAAAATTGGGTAGCTCTATCTTTGGACCTTCGAGTTGCCATGACGTGCAGAAGAGGTTCCCGCTGGGTTCTGAAAGTTCAGCGGTGCCATGAACGAGACTTGTAAGGCCTGTATACCGTTTACTATAGGAGTGGCGCAGATACTGGTTTTGTAAGTTTTGGTTGTCGAAAAAGAGGGAACTTTGACGATGAGGATGAATGAAATCTTGGATGATCCACTTCAAGTGATGAAGATTTTTCGAGACGCTGGAGCTGTCCAAGCCGTGGCAAATGGTAGACAAGCTCAAGTTCAAGTTCAAGTTCAAGTTCAAGTTCAAGTTCAAGTTCAAGTTCAGGGCAGCATTGCTGCAATCGATCTTCAGTTGTGAGTAGAGTTTTGGCGTGCAAAAAGAAGAACCTGCTCCCAGAATGTCAGCAGTTATGGAGAAGTAGGTACTTAAGTATTCTGGTACCTACCCGGCCTGTCTACTAAGCACTGCCTAACTGCTGCTACGTTCGAGAGAGAGATAGTAAATTTTCACAACTAAAGTTTGGGTTGAAAACGAGACAACTTAACTTTTCTGTTTCTAGGTTAGCTCAAATGTCACAAATTCCATGCTAACCTGGAGAGTCTTGCAAAAGTGAAGGTCCGAGGATGCTTGGAGGGAATCTAGCACTCGCGAAGGGGGCATTGTGGCAAGAACTGCCTTCGATGGAGGCTTTGTTTCATGCATTTCCTAGGACCCAGTAGTGCAATCCGCTTTTAGATTGGGACTTGGAAATCGCTCACTCGAGAACAATCATGGCCGACCTTTTAACGGGGGATTGTGGGAGATTTAAGGATTGAAACCACACGCTGCTCTTGGTCTCTTCATGACTACATGTAAGTTAACTTGAAGAATAAGACGGCTTTGTCCTGGGAAGATTATAGTGATGGTGGTTGTGGAAACCTTCACATGACAAATTTCATCGCTAATAACTTGCAAAGATACTTGTAGGCCTAAAAGAGGACATAGCCGGGCTATGTCTTCATGATCTGTCATGTTTATCAACGCAGGGCTGTTGAAGATTTCTATCTGAAGCAGTTGCATCTGTACTCTGAGATCTTGGGCGAGTTCTACTCTGCAGAATCCTTAATCCCTTCGAGTGCTGACAGTCTCACTGTAAGTCGGTCCTCGACTTCTCACCGCTTCGAGCAAACTGTAAGATCAAGTTGAAGACTTCGAGGTTCTTCAAGTTCTCCCTCCAAGTTCCAAACCTTCGCCCAATAAGTTCCCGTCCGCGTTTTCCAAAGTCTACCAAAGTCTGCTAAACCAGGCCCAAAAAACAAGACCAAAAGGAATAAATAGTACCAGGTGCCTAAAACTATTAGAATGGACAAAGATGCTGCAGTTGCATCCATTATAAAGGCACTCGTCTCTGGGTCAAGCCAAAGGTCCCCGTAACGCCAAACGAGCCGCAAAAATTGGTTACGTAGTCTGAGCTCCACAAAGAACATCTCTGTGCCAAGCGAATCTCACTGAGACTAAAAGAAAGAGAAGCTCTTGTACTCGGCCCCTGCGTATAGGACCAAGCTAGCGTTTGCTAGCACCGACTGTATTACATTTTAGAACCCTTAAAGGGGCACACACTCACTCACTCACTCACTCACCTTGTAACTGGTGTCCGGCCTTCACATCCCAGCTCGACTTGTGCTTTACCTCGCAGCTGCGCAGAGAATAGAGTTCCCGCGCAGGATCGAGGCGTCCGTGACACCTGCTGCTGCTGCTGCTGCTGCAGCCAGCTCTGGATGGTTTTTAAGGGCCAGACGAAAGGAGCAGCCCAGAGCGCTCAAGCAAGTGCTCCTAAAACTTATGGAAATCAAGGCTGCTCCAAAAGCCTCGACACTTTCCCGTACTTTGAGTTGTGAAATTAGAACACGTTTCAAGATATAAATGTTTTCACGTGAGTTTTCACTGAAGTGAGTAGGAGGATTAAAGGAAGAGCCTCTGAATAATGACGTAGCTGGACGTACGAGAATCGTTAAAAGAGTTGTTCGGGTACTAAAGCACATCTACCAAGTTGAAAAATACAAAGCCCCGGGTGGAGTTGGGGTTCTCGACTCGAGGCAGCCTAGCATGCAAAGCAAAACCTAAATTGGCCATCCTCATCTGGTGCGCAAGGTCCAAGCAAACAACAATACTTCCCTCCTGCATCGACACAGAAGCCATCAAGACATCGAAGTAGAGTAGAAGCAGAGCACGAATCATCTGAGAGGCCGAATAAAGGTCCGAGCAAACAAGCAACCAACCAAGTAAGCAAGCAAAGACATCTCGCACAGGCAAAATGAGTCTTTTCTTAAGTTATGATTGGAAAGAAGATACACTTGATCGTGTTGCATCGATCAATTATGAGCTCATGGAGGGTGGCATTGGCACATGCTTTGAGGAGCACCGGGTGGCTGGAGACATCATGGAGTCTCTCACAAACCATATTGATGAATGCGACATGGTCATTTGTTTCTTGACCATGAGCTATATTGATCAATTGCTCACTGACGACAGCAATCGCCTCAGCTGGTGCTCACATGAATGGAACTATGCACACCGCTCGCTCGGAAGCGCTGGCATCCTTCTGGTATTCCTAGAGCCTGAGCTCCTCGAGGAGGGGAGCCCATACGCTGACTTTATCGAAGCTAACAAGCTCGAAAGCCAAGTTCTTGATTTCACGGGAGACGCAGATGTCTCGGAAATCGTGCATTGCTATGAAGAGCACAAAGCATATCTTGAAAATGGTCACGTTCGTCGTCGACGCGCCAAACAGAGCTTTGTTGAGGCTCCAGTTGACTGGGACGCCATCGACCGCACTTTGTACTATCCCAATGGAGACATAAAGTACATTGGCACCGTTCTCTTTGGCAAGATGCACGGACGTGGAACATACTATTTCCGCAACGGAGACCGCTATGAGGGTATGTTTGAGAACGATTACTTCGCAGGTGCAGGCATTTACTACTCAGCAAATGGCGCTCGGTTTGAGGGCCATTACCGTTATGACCAACGTCATGGTATGGGAAAGTCATTCCGAGCGGATGGAACTCTCAAGTATGAGGGTGAATATTCATGTGGCCTTCGCTGCGGAAATGGTACGGAATATAATGATGAAGGACAGCCTTGGCGTGACGTTCAGTATGAGGACGGTGAGTTAGTCAACGTGATTGGGTTTCACGGCGATGAGCCAGCTGAAGATGCACCTGTCCAGCCTCAGGGTCAAGAAGATCTTCCCGGGCGTGGTAGCATCTCAGAAGCATCCACTTCATCCTCCGGCTCAAATCCTTCTTCGCGCAAAAGCTGGCGCAAATCTTTGGGTCAACGCCTCTCAATCAAACGTGTAGTCCGCGCAGGCCGATTCACGGTTCAAGAATAAGCAATCTTGAGTTCTGTTGCCTGAGCATGGTCACGAGCATCCCTTTAAGGAGGATATAATTGAACCTTATCTAGGCGTGCCAGCAAACTTAGTTCATGACCTAGGCTTTGAAAATTACTAGCTATTCAGTCATTCAGTAGCCCTGTACATTCCATTTATTTCTCTGGCTTTGCAGGCTTGCTAGCTTATTCTTCACTTGTAAGAAATGTTTGTCAAACATGACGACAAATGGACACCGAGCATACTTTTACAAGGGTCAAGCTCGGCGCCTTCGCATCATTTAAGTGACAACAGCATACCTGCAACTGTGACTGATCATACAAATACGTTCTACTCTTCGTTTGTAAACAACCATTTTTCTTTCTTTAAAAAAACAAAACAAAAACATGTGAGTTGTTATTATTATCAATTTGCCTCTTTTTCAACTGATATAGGATTTATCCAGCATCTCATTTCTATCTCTTACGCACCATACCTTTTCAAAGACAAGCTTTTCAGCAAGAACTTATTTATTTCATCATATTTCTGCTTTCATGGAAACAAGTCCTCTATGCTTTTCACGAAGATCCTAAAGATCTGACTAAAACCTCGATATTCAATGGATAGTAGAGGCTGGTGTCCTAAATTTGGAAGCTGAGACAACCTTCTTGATATGAAAGCCGAGTACGAAGCCCTTCGACCGAAATTCATTTTTAAAAGTCCATCTCGATGCTCATTTTGTATTGAACGATGGAAACTTTCGCTTTCCTGTAAATTTTTTTTGGTCAACACTAAGATTATCACACCACAGATAATTCAAGCAAAGTTACAAAATCTGGAGAGATTCTGCATATACTTAGCTTCGTTTTGTTATTGTCCTCACTAGAGCGGAAACTAGCTTAGTAGACTAATACATGCTTCAAAAATCATTGATCCTGCTAGCGCTACACCCCTGTAAATAATGTTATCAATACATAACTTTATATAGCCAAATATTGATATAAATAGATAACTTTGTGGGTGCCAGTCATCCTCCTTCTCTTGCTCACGGCTGTACTGATTCTTAAAGTATACCAGTGCATCACCTATCTGCATGTAAAACTAAACCCAATTCTACCCAGGCTTTCAGTATTTTACCCAGCTTTCTAAACGCTCCTCCAGCGTTGCTTTGAGCTATGAATCACCAAAAGTCTTGAAGCACAATAACCCACTTTGTGTTCTCTCGATAGCCAATACAATCTTGTTCTTTACTTTCTCGATTTGTGGTTGGAATTATAAAGTAGATTATTTAAATACTTGACTTTGACTGGACCTATAACCTACTTTGGGAGTACTAAAGTATAGAAGTTTATACAATATCGAAGCGCTCCGAGTAATCACTGGTACTGATTCCATTGAAAGTCTACACGTCGTGGACCCAAACCCGATTCGCTCTGCTGGCCTGCGCTCGCTCGCCGGCGTAGAGTTGCGTGCGATATCGGTTCACACTTGATTCTTGTCACGAGGTCGGTCTTTGCGTTTGGTCGCTAGGGTTGATCTGCGTGGAGTTTATTTTCCCTTTCTGTGGCTGGCGTTGACGATTTCTAACATCGTCGATCAACAAATATGGTCCGCAAGAAGGTTGACGAGCGTCTTCGCACGCTGCTAGAGAATGGTGTCAAGAACCGGCACCGTTCTCTCATTGTTCTTGTCGGTGATGGCGGTAAAGATCAGGTGGTGAACATCCACTACATTCTTAGCAAACTCCAAGTCAAGGCACGACCCTCTGTGCTTTGGTGCTACAAAAAGGAGCTTGGATTCTCCACTCACAAAAAGAAACGCATGCGTCAAATCAAGAAGCAAGTCCAACGCGGCCTCTACGATGCAGAGCGTGATGACCCTTTTGAGCTTTTTGTAGCCTCCACGCAGATCCAGTGGCGCTACTACAAGGACACTGACAAGGTTTTGGGTCAAACCTTTGGAATGTGCGTGCTTCAGGATTTTGAGGCTCTTACCCCGAACCTTCTTGCCCGTACAGTTGAGACTGTCGAAGGCGGTGGCGTCGTGGTTCTGCTTTTGCGTAAGCTTGACTCTCTTCGACAGCTTTACACGATGTCCATGGATGTCCACTCGAGGTTCCGGACCCAGGCTTACGACACGGTCAAGCCTCGTTTCAACGAGCGGTTTATCTTGTCGCTTTCTTCTTGCGAAGCCTGTGCTGTTATGGATGATGAGCTCAACATCTTGCCGATTTCGAAGCACATCCGTGAAATCCAGCCCATTGAAGGCCCTCTCACTGGCGCTGAGACCGGTCAGCTCGAGTCTGCTGCAAGCAAGCAGCTCGTTGAACTTAAAGAGAGCCTTCAAGGCACGCAGCCTGCAAGCAACCTCGTTTCTCTTGCCAAGACTCTTGACCAGGCTCAGGCAATTTTGACCTTCATCGAGTCCGTGGCCGATAAGAGCCTTGCATCCACCGTGACCTTGACCGCTGGTCGTGGTCGCGGAAAGTCCGCTGCCCTTGGTTTGGGCTTGGCCTCTGCGGTTGCATTTGGATACAGCAACATCTTTGTGACGTCCCCTAGCCCTGAGAACTTGAAGACTGTCTTTGAGTTTCTCTTCAAGGGACTTGATGCCATCGCCTACAAGGAGCACATCGACTACGAAATTATTCAGAGTACAAACCCAGACTTCAACAAGGCCGTGGTTCGCGTGAACATCTTTCACGAGCACCGCCAGACTATCCAGTACATCGAACCCCATGACAGCGCTAAGCTTGCCCAGGCTGAGCTCGTGGTTGTCGATGAGGCCGCTGCAATTCCTTTGCCTCTTGTACGCAGCCTCATTGGACCGTACCTGGTCTTCATGAGTTCTACCATTGACGGATACGAAGGTACCGGACGATCGCTTTCCGTGAAACTCATTAACCAACTCAGAGTTTCCTCAGCTCGCGCAAAGAGCGCTGCTCAAGGTTGGAGAACTAACGAATTTATGTACCGCAAGGGCAACAAAGAGGCCGCAGATGCCCAGGCAGTGGCTGCTAGAGAAAGCGCAGATACATCTTCGTCGTCGCGAACACTCCGCGAGATTGAACTCAAGGAGCCGATCAGATATTCGGATAAGGACCCAGTCGAGGCGTGGCTCAACCATACCTTGTGCCTTGAGGCGACGAACATGACACAGGTACTGAAGGCGGGAACACCGCATCCTAACAACTGCACACTCTTTGCTGTGGACCGTGATACCCTCTTTTCCCACCATGCCGTGAGCGAGGCCCTTCTCCAGAGAATCTGGTCACTCTTCGTGGCATCTCACTACAAAAACAGTCCCAACGATCTCCAGCTGCTGTCTGATGCACCGGCTCACCGCCTCTTTGTTCTACTTGGACCTCAGCAGGAGAATGAAGATGATAACGAGGATGAAGATGGAAAGGCTAAAGACTCCCTTCCCGACATTCTCTGCGCAGTGCAAGTTGCCCTCGAGGGTGGTATCTCAAGAAAACATGTCGAGGCACAACTCCGTCACGGCAACCGCGCGAATGGCGACCTTGTGCCGTGGACTATCTCGCAGCAGTTTCAGGACAATGACTTTGCTCGCCTTGATGGTGCACGCGTTGTGCGGAATTGCCTCTCATCCGAGTGCCACTCGCATGGGTTATGGTAAGCGTGCCCTTGAGCTCCTGAGACGTTTCTATCAGGGTGAACTTGTGAATGATGACACCCCGGAGCAGGATAACTTTGAGCGCGTCGAGCTTGTTGACAAGGGGGAAACCAACATTCTTAAGGAGAAGATCCGCCCGCGCAAGCGTCTTCAGCCTCTTTTGGTCGAGCTTGCCGATTTGCAGCCGCCTCGTCTTCACTACCTTTCCGTTTCTTATGGTCTTACCTCCAAGCTCTTCTCGTTCTGGAGCACCAGTGGATTCCGTCCCTTATACCTGCGTCAGACCGCCAACGACCTTACTGGCGAGTTTACGAACATTATGATCAGCCCGCTCGACACCTCGGACCTCAACGATGGCCTTGAATCTAAGTGGGAGGAGAAGTAAGTTTTTTTCTCGATAACTTTCCTTGTGCTTGCCACAAGGCTGTATCTATTAAAATCTCAAACCTGAGCATACCTCATGTAACCATTTACTGTTTCATGTAGTAAAAATTCGATTTGTCGAAATAGAAGAGTGTATGGTGCAAGTTATGAAAATATGAGTCCAACCCATCTATTCCCTATACGCGAAGGCCCAGAGCTTGTTTTGTTTGACTGTAGTAGTAGTCTGACAGTCTGTTTGATCGGTCTGCCAACTTCATACTATATAATATCTTAACAAGAGCGTGTGTGCAGAACATACTCTTAAATCGACACTTGTGTGACTTTAGCTCTTTCCCATTAATATGAGTGAGGGGAAGGAAGCCGGTGTTGAGATGGGTTATCTTCAAATTACTCTGCAGGCCGCAAGGCAGACTCATTTTGAGCTTCGCAACACGATTTCACGCATTGGTGTGTACCCAGGCGTTTAGATAGACTGGCGTGGAGAGAGTTGCACCTCTCGTTGGGTCAGATGCGACTGGGACATTTTGTCTGTGGCCATTTTCGTTTCTTTGCGTATCATAATCTCTTCGCAATAATAGGTGGAGTCTTTGGTTCTTTTGAGTGTCGTCCTTGTTTTCATCGAAGAATTGACCAACTAACATGATCCTAACCCCGTTTATGCAACCCGACTTTGTTCTGTTCTGGATAAATGGTGGTTGAATGCCTGTTTTATTTCCTATTACACAGCTTTTGCAAGGATTTCGCCCGTCGCTTCATTAACCTTCTTGCTGGCCCCTTCCGCAAGTTGGAGTCGACTCTTGCCCTCAGTATTGTGAACACCGCCGTCAAGGGTACCACTGTGACTGCTCAGGACATGGATGCCGGTACCGAGAAGGCTGATTCTCAGAACGAGATCTCTGCTCGCGACCTCCATGTTCTCCTTTCACCGCACGACGTGAAGCGCCTTGAGGCCTACTCCCGTAACTTGGTGGACTTCCATTTGGTAACTGATTTGCTTCCGGATGTAGCCCGTATCTTCTTCGAGGACCGTCTGCCAGGCTCCTTGAGTCTTTCATTCCTGCAGCGTGCTCTCCTTCTCGGCATGGGTCTGCAGCACAAGAATGTCGATGATCTTGGTGGCGAATACGACATGCCCGGCTCGCAGCTGCTTGCCCTCTTCAACAAGTCTGTTCGTAAGCTCTGCTCTGTGCTCGACGATATCCAGAAGCGCCAGGCCGAAGAGGAGCTCAACCAAGACGCTGGTATGCGCTCTGCTTTGGACTTGCAGAGCAAGATCCGCAAGGGCGAGGTGCTCCAGCCCCTCTCTTCTTCCATGTCTGCCGAGCAGGCAGAGGAGGGTACTGCTGCCCTCAAGAAGATGTCTTCTCTCCAGGACGAGGTGATTAAGAAGCTCAACCTTGAGAAGTACGCTATTAAGGGCGATGCTTCTGAGCTTGCGGAGGCCACCAAGAATGGCATTGGCAGCCACGGGATCGTGAGTGTCAAAGTAAAGCGTTCTGCTGACGACGACGATGAGGAAGCAGAGGCGCCTAAGACTGCCAAGAAGGCCCGTAAGAGCCACGGCGGCAGCTCTACCCCTGCTGGCTCGAGCCGCAAGTTCCAGCGCTCTTCTGCGTCCAAGCACAAGCGCAAGAAGAACTAAGTTATACCTCTTGCACAAACACATATGACATTTCTCATCCCTCCTATCACATGTTGCCGCTTCTCGCTAGTCCTGTCCGCTTAAATGCAGATTGAAACAAGTGATTCATGTTTAGAATGGCGAGGTGTGGTTGCAACGACTTAGCTTTCCTACCTTTCATTAGTTCAGCACCATCATAAAACTACATATTCTATACCAAAATAATAAGACACAAAACATTCGCGCGAAATGACTATTTTTACAATTTCCATATGTTGTGGGTTGAGAACCCTTTTCTCTACCTTAAACATGCATGATGGGCGCAACAGCTGGTGTGACTAATACGGACAAGCTTCCCCCGCTAAACAAAGCTTAACAGAACAGCTTTTCCTTTCTTTAAAGGTTATGTATGTCATTGCCAGGGTTCTTCTCAAGTTTGAGTGTAAGTCTCAGAATCTCGCATACGTGTAAGTCCCATTAATGATTTACGCATGGATGCCGCCTTGGCAGATCAAATCATGGTACTATAGCATCCAAGTGCAAGGGATTCAAACAGAGACTTGCTTGAGCGAAAGAGGAGTCATTTCCCTACCATGAGGCAGAGATAGTAGCGACAGTTTTTAAAAAAGAAGTTAATTTTGAGTTAACGAGTGTGTTATAGAGGCGAGCGAGGTTCACATTCTACCATGGTGCTCCTCGCACAGCAGGCGTCATACGAAAACAGAGTGAAAGGAAAATTCGCGTCAGTCGCCGAGGCACGACAAAATGTTATCATGAGTAAGATGCATGATCAATTTAGGCCTCGTCCACGGGTGCTGTGGCCCTGATGGTTGCCTCATGGAGTGCCGTAAAGAACTCAGGGTCAAGGTCTTCCTGTTGGTCTTGTGTGTGCAGCCACGGTGCAATCGGGAGTCCCTTGCTTGCCAAGAAACTCGGGTTGTACAGTTTCGATGCATAACGCTGTCCCAAATCACAGAGCACAGTCACCACAGTGTGTCCTGGTCCAAGGTCCTTAGCAATTCTAATAGCTCCTGCGACATTGATCGCAGCGGAGCCACCGACCGCGAGTCCTTCTTTCTCCAGCAATTCGTACAGCGTATTGATCATCTCCGTATCCGGAATTTCGTGGAGCAAGTCGGGTCTAAAGCCCTCCATGTTGCCTGTGATCCGTCCTTGTCCAATGCCCTCGGTGATGGAGCTACCTTCAGACCTGAGCTCACCCTCGGTGAAGTATCTGTAAAGAGCAGCTCCGCAGGGATCGGTGAGACCGATCTTGATACCCGGTACATTAGCCCGGAGATACTCGGAGGTGCCTGCAAGGGTTCCTCCAGTGCCCATGGCACAGGAGAAGGCATCGAGCCTGCCAGTCATCTCAATGGCCTGGCGGGCGATCTCGGGGCCTGTAGATTCCACATGGGCACGGCGGTTGGCAAGGTTATCCCACTGGTCGGCGTAGAGTGTGTTCATGCCAGTGGTGCTCTTGATTTCAGCGGCAAGTCTCTTGGCGACGTGCACGTAGTTGTTGGGGTTCTTGTACGGCACTGGAGGAACTTCGACCAATGATGCGCCAGCAAGTCTCAAAGTAGCTTTCTTTTCCTCAGACTGCGAAGAAGCAATACCAATGATGCAGCGGTACCCAAAGACGCGAGCAGCCAGAGCGAGACCAATACCGGTGTTGCCTGCCGTACCCTCCACGACGACGCCAGGCTCACCACGCTTAAGCAGACCGCGGGCTTCAGCATCGCGGATCATCCATAACGCAGCGCGATCTTTGATGGAGCCGCCAGGGTTCTCATATTCGCATTTGGCAAGGATGTTGCAGCCAGTCAGCTTGGAGGCAAAGTCGAGGCGTACCATACGGGTGTTGCCAACCAGCTGCTCGAAGCTGGGCTTATCGCCATCGTCCGAGGAGGATGCTGACGAAGAGAATGACGAAGCCGCTCCAGAGAAGGAGGGAAGGCCGTGCAGCTGCTGTGACGCACGCAGCAGAGCGGCAGACCCGGCCCGGCGCTGCATTCTCGCAAAAGGCTTGTGGACCCGAGTTGTCCAGACGAAATCTCCCAAGCTCAGTTCGCGCTCTGCTTTGGTTTCTCTGAGATCCGATGGATTTGATTTACCCAATTTGTTTGATCCTACTTCAAATATCCCACTTGCAAAACTTTGCTCTACTTTCCGTAAACTATAACCTACTGTATAAAAACTTTTGTTCCACTTTACAGAATTTTACTCTATAGTAACCGCTCTCTCCTTTCGAGGTAGTAGAGGCCTCTTGTGTAATGTGCTCTTGCCTTCCGGTTGGATTCTCGCCCCTCGGTTCCTTCGGGTTCGGGCTGCCCGCTGGAAGGGCTCTGGCGCCGCCCCTGCTAGAGCCTCGAGGGCCATTTGTGCGGTCTTCCGCCTCGCAACGGGCCTAGCTGCCGCTGCAAGGGCTGGCTTTGGAGCCCTTCGAGAGGCTGATTAATTCGTCCTTCGTTTTTAGATTCGGGACGCTGCAGGGCCACATTGGAAATTTATTTCTCCGAACCACTCAGACCGCCATATCTCTCACGGGGTGCTGCCATTGAATACGTTCACAATAACCCCTTTGGTACAAAAAGGTGCTGAGGGGGAGTTTATGCGTGGATTTACAAAAATAATATGTTGGTTAGTAAAGAGAATGTTCGGGGTAGTTTGTATAGTACCCCCTCAAGCCGTCTGGATTGAGAAGAACGCGATGATACCTACCTCATGGAGTTTGCAAAGATGAGCACTCTAGCGCAGTTCAAGACGAAGCCTGGTCGACGCAGGTAGCGATTGTCTACACCGTCTGCAGCTCGCTTAAACCAGGCAGATATTTCGTGTGCTTGCTATCGTGATGCCTGCCTGCCTGCCACCAGCGATAATAATTGGTTTGATTGCATTTCAAGATATAAAAGCTGTGCAAAGCGGCACGTTCCAAGATTGAAACTTAAGACAAGATCTGCATATGGCATTCATGATTTTGTTTTGCTTGGCTGATGGAGTTAGCTCATCCATTCTGACGTGATCCTGGAGGCACCCAATCAACGATGGCCATGTGCAATATGCGCGAGTCTGAAAGCATAATCGTCGGGATCTTAGTTCGCTATGGACGGAGTGTAATGTAAGACCTCTCGATCCGGCAATGTTGCTTTCATTGCGATCGTTGCTGCTTTGTACCGACCATCGGACATCTTGTCCAGAAATTCCCCCGTGGCATCGCTTTCAAGGCCATGGCTTTCAGCGTGTCCGATTTATTTGTCGCATTTATACTTTGTAAGCTCTATTGAGCACCCAAGACTTTGCACAAACAGGAACTACAGAACAAGAGTAGATCAAACAGCGAGCTCGAGCAGTGACAGCAACAAAAGGATTCGACTCGCGATGGTCTGTCCAAATAGTTCATTTGTTTTGCGAGAAATGTGAGGGTGTGCGCCGCGTATGCCACCGCTTCATAATCTAGCATAGCATGAGATGCAATGCACTTTAAACAATTAAACGTAGTACTGAGATGCGATAGAATGCAGTCTAATGCAGCAGTATATCAGGTATCTATTTTAATTTACTCCGCAAACATTGGCTTTATTAAAATTGGCTGTTTAACTTGCTGTAGAAATCTGTCGATTGAGCTTGAAATAGATTTGGCTTCCTCCTAACTCCATCTACACTGTTTGGTCAAGTGCCGATCTATCAGCAGTTCTGGGAGATATCGAGATCTTTGGAATGACTGACTGTTTCTGCGAATTCTTCAGAAAGAACTCTCTTTTCTTCTAAAATATTTTCATGATTTCGGTCTTTTTTTCTACTCTTAACAAAAAAACAAAACAAAAAGTGTTTTCAATTTACAATGATAAATAGCAAAATGATTAAAGTAAAGGTGGGCTGAATGTGGGTTGCTTGCGTGGGTATCTCGGGACTGTAGAGTTGATCTCCGTCGACGCCACGGACCGGTACAAACAGTGGGATTGATCTTGTGGCAAGGCGAGAGGTAGAAACTGAGTGAGTTCCTTCATGTTGTCGTTCTCTATAGTGCTTGGATGGAGTTATGACCCGAGTAATCTTGATGATGACGATAGCCTGACGGTCTCGAGTCTTTTTTTTTTTTTTTTTTTTTTTTTTAATTAAACTAAATTATCAGCCTGAGGCTTCTTTTCAGTTCACCAGAAAAATTATCATGATTATCATAGTACTAATTTTATTAAATTTAAGTTTTTAAATATTCATAGCTCGTAGCTTTTTTCTTTTTCTTCTCCTCTTTAAATGATAAATATTTTTAATAGTTTCCTAATGAAGGTGAAGAAAAAGTGAGTTGAGAAGATAAATATTATGCGATCGCAGGGAAAAGGGAAGAAGGGGAGTAGTAGATATCCACGCTTTGGATTGCTGAGAAGCAAGCAAACCCGCAAAACGAAACAGCTCAAGCGAGCCTGCAAAACCCGAACTTGTCGAGGCACAGAATCCTTGCTATACGATCACCTCCAGTTGCTAGAAAGCAATAAGAAAAAGAATCAGAGGAATAAAATCAACAACACGAAAGCACCATGACGGATGTCTTGATGATTGGCACTGGTGAGTACACCACAGGGTACTCACCTACGAGCGTTGCCGAGTCTGACAAGGGTGCAGGCGTCGTCGGCGTGGTGATGATTGATCTCCGTCGTCGTGGAGGCCGTGTCAAGCGTCTTGGACTTTGCGGTGTCAATGGTAAGAAGCTTCCTGCGATCCGGGAGCACATGAAGAAAAACATCGCCGACGCATACACCGACATGGACTGCTCCATGGAGAGCTTCCCAGGCGATGACGAGGTGGACCCGAAGGCATATCTCAAGGCCCTTGATGCCTTCAAGCCCGGAGATTGTGTCACAGTCTTTACGCCAGATGACACCCACTACGAGATCACACGTGCTGCTGTAGAGCGTGGTATGCATGTCCTCACCACAAAGCCTCTCGTCAAGACCCTCGAGGAGCATCGCGACCTTATCCAACTTGCAAGGGAGAAGAAAGTACTCCTTATGTGTGAGGTTCACAAGCGATTTGACCCTATCTACACCGATGCTCGCGACCGCTCGGCTGCGCTTGGAGACTTTTCATACATGAACGCGTACATGTCGCAGCCCAAGACTCAGCTGGAAACCTTCAAGTCTTGGGCAGGTAAGGCGTCTGATATCTCTTACTACTTGAACTCCCACCACATTGACTTTCACGAGTGGTGTTCTGCAGGTCGGGCCCGTCCGGTCTCTGTCACAGCTAACGCATCCACTGGTGTTGCCGAGAAAATTGTCTCCGCCGACTCATGCGAGGATACCATCACGCTGCTTGTGCAGTGGGAGAACCGCGAGTCTGGCAGCCTTGGCACTGCTGTGTACACATCTTCATGGATTGCGCCCCCAGGCGAGGTTCACTCACAGCAGCGATTCTTCTACATGGGCCACAAGGGCGAGATCCGCGTTGACCAAGGTAAGTCTCATATTGGATCCAGGCTTGTCATTAAAGCGGCAGCTTTGCATTTGAAGAGATTTACAGATTGAAATTGCTACGATCTCAAAAAGGAATCGGGGCATTTGGCTAAACATTATTGAGCTAATTGTACAATAATTCGTAGCTCGGGATTGAATGACTAACACAGACGAAATCAACTGATGATTTACAAAATGGATGAATTGCTTGACGTCTAAACACAGCACACCGTGGATTCGAGGTTGCCACTGACGAGAGCGGCTATGCTTCGTGCAACCCTCTCTTCATGAAGTACAAGCCAAACCCGCAAGGTGAGTTCGCTGGTCAGCTCGGATACGGCTACCGTTCCATTGAGGCCTTCGTTTCATACGCAACTGCACTTCGCGAAGGCAAATGCACCATTGAGGATTGCAACCGTGATCTTCCTACAGTTGAGACCACCATGCTCACCACAGCGGTCCTGGAGGCTGGCAGACAGAGTCTTGACAATGGCAGCATGCCTGTGCGTATTCTTTACGACGACGCCGAGAGCTGGGGCGAGCCCACCGGCCTCAAGGTTGTTGGCTCCACCTAAGCATTTTAATCCAGATCATCCAAGTCCTACTCGTAGCAAAAGTTGAAAACACCATCGCGACTTTCTGAATCATTCTTTTATATATTAAAAAATAACCAAGTAAAGCCCGACTCTTTGCATTATTCATATTTTCAAAGAAGACTACAAAATTGCAATCTCATGTCCCTCTCCTTTTTGCAGCCACAAATCAAAAGCTCTCCAGAAAGTTTTTTGCTTTTGTTTTTGTTTTTTCCAGTGAACTATTTCGATGAATTAAGTAGGCGAGAGTTCGCTTGCCTGCACGCATGTAACTCTGTACAGTCTACGTCTTCCTCTAAACAGACCCGAGGTTCAAGTTTGAGTTAACACGAGCTTGGCAATCCTTCAAAGCAAGTTTCTTGGCTGTTTCTCGAGAGCCTCGTGCCTGACTGAATAACAATATCCCTCCTTGTGGCAGTTTCTTCTTTCTTAGGTAGCACGGGAGCGGAAAGAAAATGGTCTGAATCGACCTCGAGTGAGATTTCCAAGATGGCGACGCTATTATGGCTGCGGGGGCACCCTCTGCTTGCGAATATCCAATGCTTTGAATCGCATATAAGCTTCTCAGCAAATGAATGTTATCAAGGTTTTCGCCGTACGATACCATCGCCGGGGCTGCTACATCTAACTTTGCGCAAGCCTCTTCACGTCTTGTCAAACTGATTTAGTACATTTATGAACGCTTATTTATTGACTGTGTTATTTTTGGACAAAGTATTTCCTTTGTTTTAGGAACACTGGGTGTTCACTCTAATTGGCTCAACATTACATCTTGAACGCCCTTAGTAGAGGAGTGATAAAAAGGTCTTGGGACCTTTACCTGCGCGTTTAGCAGCTAGGTCAAAATTGCTGAGTCTTTAAGAAGATGAGTTGGTCGTCGCTTTGCCGGGATCTTGTTCCCTTTTTGGTCTTGATTTTGTTTTATATTATTTTTTAATTCAAGTTCAAATTCTTTTTGCCTGAAAGAATAACTGGTATGCTAAATACTTTTGCATCCTCTACTTATTTTGGGGTATTTGAGTTGGTACAAAACTAGTCGCCAGACCTATGGACAAAGCAGCCACTCGGAAGATACCACGAGAATGGCAGGTTGTGATTTGGTGAGGTGTTCCTATATAAGGACAAACCTGAGAAGATCAGGTTTGACAGAGAAGAGCATCATACCTTGTGTGGCTTTGAAAATACTTGTTTCACTTCTATTATACATATGTATATAAATTATTATTTATTTTTAATTTATTTTTAATTGCTAACTTTGGCCCGTAATTTTAATGTTTTTTGTTTTGTCTTGTTTTGTTTTACTTAAAAAAGGTTAAAAATCAAAATTATATATATGATAAAATTGAATAAATAAGAAAGAACATGATGAGAAATCCAGGGCATTGGACAGGCCTCTGGTTTACATTTGGTGCCACAAGGACGATGGAAATCGAAACACTCGACAGTTGATCTGACTTCGCCATCAATTAAAAAAAGCTCGTCACCCTCGCCGAGAAAGGGTGGGCATGGCTTCGCGGTGTGCCGGTGACTGCTTTCGGACCAGCCTCGGGTAATGGACTCTCAAGGTGGGCATGAGAAGAACTCTGCGTGTTCCAAGACCGGCGCGTTTCGGATACCTACTTACCCAACTTTCGATAGCCAAATGGCAGCCATGAAACTGTAGACATCAGGGTGTTCACACTTGAAGAGAGCTTGAGTCAACAAGAAAAGAAGATATACTGTTTACGCTTTCGTTCTACTAAGGATCAATATTAATTTCACATTTGAAGAATATCATATGTACACGGGAGGAAGAATTGACTCCCTTCATACCAATCATTTTTCAGGTGGTTCTACCTCACATTTACACAGTGGACATGTGGTGTGGCCTTGTAGCCATTGACGAATGCAACCTTGATGATAAGCGTGAGAGCATGGCAGGACAGTTGCCAAGTTGCCTTCCTCAAGATCTTCTAGGCAAATACAGCATCCAGTATCCAGGGCCTTCACAAGCTCGTAAGATGAAAGCAGGTCTAACTTGCGAGCATCAAGACCTTTGCTTGCTGTAGCTGATGTATCACTGTTTGGTTCCATAGCCTCTTGCAAGAAAGCTCGCATGCGCTCGCTACCAAGAAGGGTCCTGTCCCCACGCGCTAAACTTGCATTCCATGCTGACATGCTCAGAAACCGAGGACGATAAGTTCGCGTGCTTTCTGTGTGCTGTGACAGCATCGGAGCGTGCTGTTCTATGAGAGCGTCCAAATAGTCATCTGATAAATTGGCCTGGCGCGCAGCACTGCTCAGCAAAAGATTCCCAGCTGTCACTCGAGAATGCAAGCGAATCTGATGTCGATGTTGCAATGCGCCTTGCATATGTGCTGCAGCAGTTGCTGTGGAGTTCATAATAGCAATCCCGCGTTCAACTGCACTTCCACGAGATCTCAAGACGCGCGCAGAAGCACTTCTGGGACGAGGTCTCATGACTCGTTCACGCTCTTGAGGCTGGTCTCGTCCTTGAGTTTGGTTGTTCATTGATTGTGCTTCTACAGCGAGTGCAGACAACCCCTGGGATCTAGACGAAGCTGCAGGTGCTACATGCTGAGATACTTGGGTACTTTGATCGAGTCCTCTCCGACGATCATTTTGGGGTACACACCGGTTGCTGCCGAGACCTCTGTCGCCCCAACCGAAGTCCACTAGAGTCCTTGCAGCCTTTCCAAGAATCTTGGTTATCCTCCTTCTCGACGTCATCGATGTTCTCATCGTCGTCGTACTCTTCGTCGTCGATGGTTTCAGGGTACTCGGGCCGCGATTGGCTGTCTACATGATCTGCAAGAGCCTCGAGAGCATTTGGCGGCAGCCAAGAGTCCCTCAACGATACCCATAAGGCTCTCTACTTGAACCACCTTTTGGTCACTGGGTCATCGAGCATGGCGGAGGCCAGGCTCTTGGGGCCGGGCAAGAGGATCTCTCTCTCCCGCTGTTGCTGCTGCATGTGAGCTTCGTTGTATATATTGTTGCTCTGCACGTTCTTGCTGGCATTCGAATTGGATTTGCTGCGATCTCCTCGAGTGCACCCATTTTTCTTTTTTGTAGTGTTTGACGTGTGCCGGTCTGTGGTTCTTACAAAAATAGCCGTTGAGAGCATTTTTCCTGGGAGCGGAGATTGGGGACCTCACCTGGGTCTAATGAGATCTCCCCGCGTTTAAAGTCGGGCCATTTGGGGAGGCGCTGAAGGTCTCCAAGGATCGTGTGGATCATGATTCAGCTCCACCAGGACTGCGTTGGGGCCTCTGGAGGCAAAGAAAGCACGAAGCTGATGTGATCTAAGATAGCCCTTACTATGGATGGCAATAAAAGCAGTAGCGAAGCCTGAGATTTGCGTTTGCAAGCCAGCGCTGGTGTGCACCAAGTTTGTTGATGAGTATACCTTTTCTTTCTCTTGCATGATAGCTAGTGATAATAAACACGATACTTGTCATCAACCCACGCATCCTCCTTTGACCAGCCAGCGTGAACAGGTCAGGGCACGCGCTTAGTTAATTTCTCATTGCCCTGGTTGATCAAGTTCTATTAATGTTGTACACCTGTGAGCAAATTGACTGTATCTATATTAGTCAAGCTGGGCAGCGCCTGATTTGTTGTATGCTAAATTTCCAACTGAGATACGATAATTAAATCATACAGTTCGTTTTGAACTTACAAAAATTATAGTATAGGGTTTTTAGTTAATGTGAGCTGCTGAGAAGTCATGAGTCAGAGGTGTTTATTTGGCTGTCAAATAAAATAAACAAAAAGGCAAACACAAAGGCGAATCTTGGATGAGAATAAAGTCAGGTGCCAACATGTTTTGCTCCAGCCACCATCAAGCGCGCCCCAATATACCGTGTCATGGGATCAAGTAACTGATGGAGGCAGAAAGTCTGTAGTTAGGTCTAACTGCTGCCAGCAAAAGGCTTTAAGGGGCATGAGAATAAAGCAATAAAGTCGAAGAAAGCCTGGAAAAGCACAGTAGTCTCCAGTAAAAATACGATGCTCATATTAAACGAAAGGTCTAAATAGAAGTTCCTCTGCTGAGACAACTTCTTAGTTTTGAAGTATTCGATTTTGTTATACTGAACACCTCGATATGTTAGCTGTCCGCAGTGCGTTGATCATTGCCAATAAACTTTTACCATACAAACACTGGCTCTGCTACTTCTTCAAGGGGGACATGGTCTACATTTATGAGTGTTGCGTCATTTTTGCAAGGCCCGTGCTCTGGCCACCTTGGACTATCGCAGCTGGCTCTTGTATCTCTAGCTTGGTTTTTGGTTGGCAATTCTAACATACAACCTTGAAGTCTCTCGCTAACACATAAAACTCTTTTATACATGCAAACCTGACCTCAAAATGACCTTGAAATCATAGTTCAAAACTTCAGAGTTGAAAAAACAAACAAAGAGTGAAGATTAAATTTCAGACAGGAGGGATAGTTTATAACGCTTGTTGTGGAGTAATCTTAAACTCTTTCGTTACGTTGACATGATCAAGAGGAGTAGATGTAATGAGATCACCTAACTCCTCAGAAAGCTTTGCAATGTCGAAGCGCAAATTACCATTCACATGCAAAAGGCGACCGATGATTAAATTAGTAACCTCGTAGATTCCTCGACCCATGAGTTCCAAGCCGGTGAGTGGGGTATCGCCAGCGAAGACACCCTCCTCTCCAAAAGTAATAACAGCAGCTTCGGAAGGCAAACTAAATTCAGTGCTAGGGGGCGGAAGAGAAGCAGAGGATGAAACACTAGCCGATCCCGACATCGCGGCCGCTTCATCCTGCGCGGACCGTCTTCGGCGATTTGCCTTTCTCTTTGACTTGAGCTCAAATTCACTAATTGCTTTGTTACACGCCTTGAGCAAGGCATCAATGTAGCCTTCAAGGCCTTGTGCACGAAGGTTAGCCAGCTCCGGTTTGTTGCGCCCTGACCAATTTTTGCCAGGAAACTTGTTGTACAGATTCGATGTGAAGAAGTCCTCCAAACCATAACGCGAGACAATAACTTGCAGATCATCCACTAGAACGCGTCGCAATTCCGAGTAGCGCCAAATCCGGCCTAACTTCCACGGCAAAACATGTCCGCCAGCCAGGACCTCACCTTGAACAAAATATGTCCGGTACTTGGTCACAACATTTCCCTTTAGGTCGCCTGCCGAGACCGAGATTCGTCCTAGCCAAGGCGCATTTTTGTACAATACTGGCGCCGTCACCATTGAGTCTCCCTGCAGTGCCCTAGCAAGACCACATGAGAGTGCCCTTAAGATGCCCTCACGCCCCTCTTTTTCTATAGACTGTCCTTGTTGATTACTGCTTTGATTGGTATTTTGATTCTGATTGTAGTGTTGATGAGTTCCTTGCACATGAGACTGTGCACCATCATTTGAACTCCCAGTCGCTGAGGAAGATCTTGCAGCCGTAGCACCTGCTGTTCCTAAACCAGCTCCACTTGCACCAATGGCAGAATTTTCAATTCGCTGTGTAGCACCAATGTCGTGTCTGGCATCTGCAGAATTATTTTCGTTACTGTTTTTGTCGTCATCAAGTGTCGCGAGGGTAAGGGAATTTGGTTCGAAGGTGCGCAAGATACTGCTAGGAATCTTACTGCGAATAACCTCCAAGCTGATATGGCGCTGACCAATCAGGGCTTCTGCATCGTAAGCGTCTTCGGCGTCTAAATCGGTAAGCGTGCTTGTGGTCACTGCGAAGGATCGTTCCTCAGCTTCGTACTGATCAAAGTCAATCACAGCGCCCACGCCAGATAAACGACGTGAATCCTTCTCACGTGGTGATGGCACCGCGGAAAGGCTGCGCGAAGACCACGCAGACCTGTCCATCTGCCAAAAGTACTACCCCTTTACTGCAAATCTTTGTCGTAGATCTAACAACGTAGGATTATCAGCAATCAATCTCCTGCTCAAAACAAATGCTATAACTAGCAGATGTTGACAATCAAAACACGACTCGCTAAGCAGCCAACAAATGTGTTTCTCCGCGAGATATCCGCAACAAAAACCCTCCCGCTGGAAATATCCTCCCGCTGTACCACTGTGAACCAGAATCCCCTTTGATTGATTATTGAACTACGCCGTGTACTGCTCAACGAGGCCGTCCTTTGAGTTGTCCTTGGGCAGCACAAATGAACGAACACGCACAGAGGAAAGAGCACAAGGCGTGAAGTCACCAAACCTAGACAACCTCGGCACCTGCGCGGAGGTTTCCAATCGGCTTTGATTTACACACGCGGGCTTTCTCGCTGTCCGGATCGTCGCTGCCGCGCGCTTGCGGGTTTGGTGCTGCTGCTGCTGCTGTGGTGTTTGCTGCTCAACTTGAAGAACAGTATTTTCGATTCTTTTCAAGTTCCTTCTTACTATAATGCCTATGACTAGTGTCACTATTCGTTTACCTGGTGTTCATTTATATACTATTCATTTGGTATTCTCCACTTGTTTCACTATACCCCATTTGTATACTCTATTTGTTTGCTGTGTTTTGTTCTTATGTGTTATTCTGTTTCTGTATTGTATGTATTCTGAACATTTATTTCTTTTCCTTTTCTCCCTTTTCAAACTTTCTGTTCTTCGCGCTTCTTCGGCTTCTTTTAATTCTAGTCCTACCCCTATTGTTTTATCTAGATGATCTCTAAGCGTCGGTCGGTTCTGTTCTTTTTGGCGTTCACATACACGGCGAGACATAAGACACCTTAAGCCAGTATAAAAGAGCGGCGCGAGTGCATAAGAGTATCTACGGTACCATAGAGTGCATGCGTTGGTGGTCTCATGTGACGAAAACGATAGCACCAGCAGGTATGGAAACACACATTATTTTGATTTTGTATACTGTATAGCTCCATATGAAGGAGGGGGTTGATGCGGAGCTGGTAGAGATTTGTTGAGATAGGATTTAAAAAGGTACGGATCCCGCGGGGATTGCAACTCTGTGTCGTATGGACAGACGTAAGGTATCTAGTACACCTAAGAATGTGGAACTTGGGGTTACAAAGGCGTGATGGTGCCATCTAGTGCTCTCGTGGCCACCACGCGTATAATAGGTATCAATTAGTTTGAGAAATCAATATTTACATCTTCTTGGTCCTAGTTTAAATCAAGAGAAACCAGCAAGTCGACGGTCTAAATAGGCGAACGCAATGAACTGTTTATAGAGAGTGGGCTGTTGATCTTGGAAGTTCGTGCATTGTAACGCCTGCGCAGAGGCATGGAGAAGAGGTATAAGTCATGAAAAAGTCAAGTTACACTTAGAACAACTGTCCAATCGTGCTTGCGTCCATTAGCACGTAGCCAAGAACTAGAGAAATGGTCTATATTTATAGTGATAAAAGTATATAAAGGTTTACCGAATGCACGCGAGGGAACGACAGAGCAGTGCATAGGTTACTCTCTGCTCGCAAATCTCGTCCAATTAGGGAATCTGGGATTCAGACTCGCCACTATTTTTAAAGAGGTATTCAGCGAGGAAGTCTACAGGGTCGTCAGGCTGTATCCGGCAGGTCTCGATGAGGCCTCTTGAGAGAGTTGGCATGACATGTTCCATAAGATAGTTGTGCAAGGGCTCAGCACGTGCCTTAAGAAGAGCCTCCTCATGTTCGAGTGCGTGCTTACGATTGGCATCAAGAGCTTTGTGACGATCTTCCTCCTCGTATCGGCGCTGCTTCTCAGAGTCCATGCGATCCCGGCGTGCTTCCTCTTCTGCAGCCAATTGGTTGGCCTTCTCTTGTGCGAGTGCAGTTGCACGCTCCTCAGCAGTAGGACGATAGTTCTGCGGACGTCCACCACGCTCAACATACATACCGACAGCGTCAAAGTTGACGACTGGAAGCTCCATCGCAACGGATTTGTCGGATTTCTCCTCAGATATCTTGCTCTCTGTTTCGGCGTGTTTCTGTTCTGCAGAAGCAAAGTCTGAGCTCTGAGGAAGGTCGACACGCAACAAGAGCGTCTCGAGCTTGCAGTTACCTTCCAGGAAATTCAATGGGGTCTTGCTGACATCCTCTGAGCTATGCTCGCGGAAACGAGCCAGGAGAGATTCGAAACTTGTCTCATCCATGGTCGAAGAGGCCATTGCAATTGCACGCAAAGCCTCGTCCTCGGCTTCCAAGGACACCACACCAGTTGGAACAATACGGGGATCAATCACAATTTCTGACAGCGCGTCCTGGTCCTCTCCACCCTCTTCACCTTCTTCCGAGCTTGTCCCTGCACGAGGATTGTCATCTGCATTTTCAAAGTCTGGGTCAACCTCTTCACCGTCCTCAGCTGCAGGAACGTCCTCCTCGTCAGGGACAGGCACTGCTGTTGCCGACATCTCAAAAATAGACCGTAGCATAAAGTAGGTTTGATCAAATTCATCAAGAACATATCCCTGGTTCAGGCACGGTGCGGACAGTAGCTTTGCACGAAGGACACGAGCCGCAAGCTTGTTTGAGAGCTCGCCCTTGATTCTGATGCACTTCTCGAACTTTTCCAAAAGAATTTCCAGGGCCGTCTTTCGGAAAAATGCCTGTCGATCGGGGTCATCCTCAGGACTTTCCTCATCTTCGGGATCCTTGGCCTCGTCATCGTTGTCTTCGCCCTTTGACTCGTTCATTTTTGCTTCTGCCTCCCGAATTGCCTTTTGTCGGGCCTTCTCCTCATCATACGCTAGTACAGCAGCTTCACGATCTGTACGAATTTTATGCAAACTTGCAAGCATCTCCTGGGTTGCTGACTCTAGAGTCACAACAGGTAGACAATATTCCTTCGCTAATTTCGCTGCAAGGGTTGTCTTGCCTGTTGCAGGAGGTCCAGTTAAAACAACACGCAAAGGGCGAAGGTCTCGCGATGCACGAAATTCCTGTGCTACACGCATTATGTTTTCGATCTGACCTTCACGGCAGTGCCACTCTGGAACTAGTTCCTGCACCGTACTCTCGGAGGTGTCAAAGCGCAAAGAGCATTGCAGCATAGACCAGGCTGGGTTGCTCACAAGCATTTCATCAGATTCTTCAATAGATGCAAATGTCGGCTTCGACTTATACTCCTTCCATCGAGACATTCGTTCCTTGAGGGCTTCCTCATCCTCATCCTCGGGAGGCACACTATCCTCAAGAAGAGCAAGCTCTGGATGAGGCTGCATCACAGAGAAGATGGCAGATACGATATCTGTCACTGATTCCTGGGAAGCGTCTGCAACTACAACGTACTGTTGAGCGGGGGGGGCTGTCAAAGCTGAGCATGTGGCACGGGCAAGATCAAGAACGTGAACAGTAGGGACTATATTGGAGCATGCATCATTAATGTCCGGAAGCACAAATCGCCGACCTAGCCAAGCCTCGCGGAAGAATTCATGAAAGGGGCCCTGTTCATTACCGTAGAGAAGACCAGATGCAAGCACAGTGGTTGAAAGCATCTCATGGGAAAGTGCAAGAACTTGAGATTCGAGTGTTTTGTGCAAGAGATGCGCTGGAGATGGCTTACGTTGTGTGAAATTAGCTTCAGAAAAAATAATCGGAGCAGCTCCGCCTTCTTCTTCCTCTTCGTCACCAGCTTTGTTTTCACTAGCGCTCTCAGCAACACTCCGTGGCGTATTATCCCAGGTAAGAAGAGTTGAGACCAGAACAATTGATTTGCTGCCTTGGAAAGGCTTCTTCATGGCCTTGACAATAGCTGATGCCTCCAATACAGACTCATGAGTATCGAGAACGATTGCATCAGCAGAACGTGCAAGCTCACAAACTGCGTCAAGATTTTGTCTACTTATCGCTTCGGTTACCCCCTCAGGAACCAGGTTATTGGCAAGATCATATTTCACAGAGCCAACAATCTCTAGCGTCTCGATACTTTCGTCACCACCCTCAAGTTCTGCACGCTTTGCAGCGTCGTCTTTCTGCAAGAGCTGCTGGACGGCCTTGCCAACGTAGCCATCCAGACCCTCGATGAAGACGCGCATTTCTCTTCGAGGTCTACTTTGAAACCTAACTATTAGTTGCTCCTTTTGCGAAGAGAACTCGTACTTTTCAAAGACCTAGATTGCCTGCCACTGGACGCTCTGCCCCAGCTGCAGACGTCAAGGGCGCTGCAGGCTAGCACACCGCACCCACGCTCACCTCTCGATTTGCAAGCTCCAAGAAGCTCCAATTCCACGCTTTTATATTCTCTACCCACGTTCTAAATACGACACAATAGTGCAAACTAAAGTTCCCCCGCGCTGCAATTCTCGCGCGGACTAGCTTAGTTCTTATTAACGCCTAACAAAGGTAAAGTACTGCTCTACAATAGTTTGGTTCTCTTTTTTTTTCAATTGAAAGATATGCTAACCTATTTCTAATTACGTACTGGTATTGAGCTCACACATCTGTGCTTCTTTCGGCAGTGCGTAAATGCCAAAGCATAAACCCCCTGGTCAAGGCGAAGCTTTCTCTGGCTGGAAAGATATGGATGCAGGTTTTCACGCACAGCAGAAAACACACATCAGCAACTTTGGTACACACCTCGTTCTACTGTTAGTATTTATCCGTTGCAATAAAAAAGAGAAGAAAAAAAAATAGCAAAGAATACAAGCACGAGGTGACCGTTGGGTTTCCTTTGTCTTATCAAGTGATATTTGAGCACGCCACCCATGCATTCTGTAGACGTGGTAGGCGAACGAGTTCTTTGTTGTATTGACTCTCGTGAGTAGACCTATAGAGCTTTTGTAAGTGAATTATAAGAGGATAGGAGGAGCATGCTTGCTTACTTATTGAATAAATCACTACTGTCAAATAGAAGGTATTCTTCCGCATGCAGAGCATTTACAAGTCCTTGTTTGCATGAGTTGAGACTTTTTATTTGGTACCGGGAACTAACATAAACTCAAGAAAATAGCTCGTTTAATATATACACGAGAAGTGGTAAGCAAGTGGAGTTGTTGCCCTTAATCCGTCGGCTTACTTTGTTGCAGTTCTGGAGCGCGTCAAGGCCGTCTTTGGTTGGTCAGACGCTGCAACTGTCAAGGCTAGGGTAGCGTTGTTCACCAGCAAGTAAGTAGAAAGGAATCGAGTGCACGGCGCACTGCGCTTACTTGGCTACGAGTGCTCTGTAGGTCTGCAACCATGACGGACTACGAGAGTGCTAAGGCGTATTTGTTGAAAGACCATGATGGCTCCAATCTTTTTGATCACATTGCAGATGTGCTGCTCAAGGTGATTAGCGAGCAGCCTGAAAATGCTCTCGATGTATTTGAGCAGCTCTCGGCGAGCGTCAAGGCAGGGCGGCTGTCTAGTGGTACTGCTGGTGAATCTACCCAGGCGCAACGAGAATTGGTTGCGGCGCATTGCAAGTTGCTTTCCAAGCTCTACCGTGACCCTGCACCTGCAGAGGGAGATGCAGAAGCAGAAGGGGAAGACGGAGAGTCTAAGGAGGTTGACGAGCCTATGGCAGCACCCCGTGCTGAGGTTCTCATTAATTTAGACCAAGAATATAACGCTTGGCGGGCTGCAGGCATTCAAATGTCTCCGGAGGACCTTTTCAAGTTGCAGCTTTCTTTGGCAAGACTTGCTGGTGCAGATGAGTCCATTCAGACACTTCGCCTGTGGGGTAAGCTTCTTGGTCGTAAAGGCGACTACTATGTTGCACAGGGCACTGGAGGAGCCCAGGACGAAGAAGCAGAGGACGTTGAGCCTGCCGAGGCGGAGGCTAATAAGCACACCTACTGGGTCTGCTCATACCCTGGGGGTCCATGGACTCGCCTTGGTCCACTGCGTCCTGAGGCCATCATTTGTGCCAGGCAGATCAGACGGTTTTTGTCCGGAGATCTTAATGCTCCCGTGTTGGGATACCCTGCATTCCCGGGCCCCGAGCGAGCATACGTGCGAGCTCTTATTGCTCTTGTTAACGAATCCTGTGCTGTAGCTCCGAAGGGATACTTTGCAGTTAGCGAGGAAGGCGATTCTATGGATGTTGCAGAGGAATTTGTAATGCCTGATGCCGCCGATCTTCTCGACCCCAGCGCGTGGGAGGTCTACGGGCCTGCATTCAGCAGCCTTGGACGTGTACGCCCCGTGGAGTCTGAGGACGAGGAGGGAAATGTGGTTTCGAAGCCTGAAGGCTGGGAGCTTCAGTGGGTTCGCGAGGTCGTATCTGAAGAATGGGATGCACGTGCCTACCCACGTACGATGCCTGGCCTTAAGCACGCCCATGCTGTGCTGCGTTCGTCTGCTTGGCCCGGTGCATTTGCTGTGGCGTCCACTGCGTCAAAGTCTTGGTCCAACATCTATGTGGGCTACGGTATTGCGAAAACAGAGGCACCATACACGCCTCCTATGCCCCCTCCCCTGCAGAAAGAGTTTGCTGGTGCTCAATTCAAGGAACAGGACGATGTTATCGAAGACCCAAGCGCTGCCGAGGCAAACAACGGCGAAGAGGAAGAGTAATCACGACAATTTAATTAGAGCCCTGTACAACCACAATTCACAAACTAATTTCTTTTGTTTTACTTCTAGCTGCGCACATTTGCTTTCTCCATGCCTCAACCTTTCTCAAGTACATCTGTACTAACACGAATTTGTTTACTGTAATATTTGCAAAGAACAGTTGGTGCTTAAACTACATTAATTTGAGTAGAGTCAGAAGAAAGCTTGCTTTAGATATATGAACTTCGAGTATAAATTTGTCAAGTAGAAGAACCAAAAGATAAAAGTCTTTTGAGGACAGCCAAACAAGCTTTTCTCATTTCCTTTTCCTTCTCTGGAGCAAAGAACAGCAAGTCAATATTTGAATTCCATCAATAAAGATTAATACTATATTATTATACAATTGCATTATCGCGACGTACATAGAACAACATATAGGCTTCTGTCCGTAGTACAGTGGCCAGGCTAACCCTGAACACACGTGCATCTGAAACATGAACCCAGGTAGAATTGCCGAGACGTCGAAAGGCAGTAAAGTGCCCACCCTCCGCACTTCCGTGATGAACAATCACAGCGCATAGCTCGTAAGTTGAGGAGGCGCCGTGAGAAAAGTACTCAGGGGAGGTGGGCAACTCGGACTTCGAACGAGAACTTTGTAATACAGGGAAGTTTGCCAGCAATCCTCGTTGCAGCTCGTTCTTGTGAAAGGCAAAGTTAGAGAAGTCACAGACTTCAGGAAAGGCAACGTGGTGCGTGAGCTTTACGATTCGGCCCATGCTCATGCTAAAGTGACGCCGACCTAAATGCAAGCAGAGGACAGGAGGCATTCTTCCTAGCGAAGCCCTTCTAAACATTGCACGCCGTTGCTTATTGCAGAGGCCAAAACATTCTACTCCTTCTACTGTCTCTTGAGTTACAAAGGCCCTCAACGCCTCTTCTAACGAAGGCAGAATGGCTCCTGTCTGGGGTTGGATTAGTGGAAGAGGTAACACGTGCATCGTAGACGCCCGTAAAGGTGATATAGATCCACAACTCGAGCACATCATTTGGTTCATAATCGAACCGTGAAGTGGATTCGAGCTCTCAAAGATACTTGAATGACAGTGAGAATCAAACAATCTCGAAGATGTTGGATCTGAGTTTCCAACCCGAGCAAAAACCTCCAATCCAGCATGGACTTTTCTCATGTATTTCTTCACTTCTAAACGAGCTGTGTCGATAGCATCGAGCACCAGGTGAAGAAGTTCATCTGCGTCTTGTTGCTGCTCACTATACCTAAAGGCAGGTGATAGCCCGAGGAGTCGGTATCGAAGGTCTTGAATGTTCATCGTGGGCGGCGAGACCTCGCAAGACCGAGGAAGGAGTTCCTCCAGCACCTTAGAGAGCCGCGATACCATTGCAGCGCGTGGAGATTGATCTCCAGCTTGAGCACAAACTTCTGCCGTAGCGTGGACATATTGAACTACAGGTCTACAGGAAGCCATCGCTTGTAGAAGTGCATTGATAAAACACGAATTTCCTAAATTATGAAGTCCTGGGATACCCAAGGGCCTCTGATCCGCACTTGGAAAGATAAGCGCTGCCATCATCTCAAGATTTTTGGCATCATTGACATTCTCGGACCCAGATTCGATTTTGAACAGTGCAGGGACTTCGTGAATTCCAAATATCTTATTCACGATGCCTTGCGCAGCCTTGAGTTCTCCTAAGCCAAATTTTGTGGACTCCTGCGTATTGGCATCCTCGAGTCCAAGATGGTCAAGGTCAGATTTTGTCTCGTCATCCCCATTATCTCCAGCTGTAGCACTACCAGAATCAGCAGAGGCCTTCGTGTTCTCAAAGTCCTTTTCCCAGCCTTCTTTGTCCCCCATCGCCGTCTCAAGTTCCACTTCTCACTTCTCCACAAGCAAGCCGTTCTGCTCCACTATCTACATTCCGCAAAACTTTCCGCGCAAATCGACGATCTCTAATTTATCTAATTTTTTCAAACGGATCCTATTTTATCGCCAAAAGAGCTGCAAAACTCATATCCGAGGATATCATCGTTCATTGACCATACACCTTAAGCTAACGGTAGTTACATCATCATATACCCTTTAAAAATGAGTAAATTAAGGTACCTAAAACTGAATCAAAGTCGCCTCGCTCAAGGTGTTTTAGAGCAAGCTAGCAACAGCAAAAGAGAGGTCGTCTGCTTGGCGCGCGGAGGAGCGTCGACAGACCTCCATCGCAGCGCGCGAGTGCTGCGGGCTGGTTTGCCTGTGGCACAGGTCCCAGAGCCGAGCCTTGAAATTGCTCCTGGGGCGCTCCCGAGATCCCGTCTGCGCGCGCGAGCAGATCGCCAACGGCGACAGGGATTCATTTCTTTTCATTTCATCGAGCGGGTCGACGGCTTTGCCACAGACGCTCGTTGTAAATCTAATCCGCTATTCGTAAAAGAGGCTGGAGTCAATCTCCTTCAGTGTAGCAGCTTTCCTGCGTTTCAGATAAAGGCCTGGGGCTCTTGGCCACTTTACCTTGATCTAGTTCAAAGAACTCAGCGCTTGAAGAGTTGGATTTTTTGACAATCTAATCTCATTTGTGCAACGCTTACGTCCACACGGCTTTGCTTCGAGTTAACTTAGATTTAATAGGATTTCACTCCCAAATTTGCAAATCAAGGTCTAGATTAGTTTGGCAAAGAACGCAAAATGCCTGCTGCCAGTCGTCCCAGACGTGGTGCAACTCGCGACGATGCCGCCGCTAATAAGGCTGCTGAGGATAACACCGCTGCCAAATCCGAGGCAGGTGCTGCGCCAAGTGGAAGAGGCCGCAAACGAGGATCCACGTCTGCGAGTAGCACTCCTGACAGTAGTGTGGGGACTACGAGTAAGCGTGGTCCCAAACCCGCAGCGGCATCTTCCCCGCCTCGACGCAGCACTCGTGAACGCGTTTCGACGAATTACAAGGAGCACTCTGAAAATGAGGATGAGGATGGAGATACCTCAGGCTCTGAAAAGGGATCTAAGGCCGTGGCTTCGGGCAACAAACGTGGTGCTGGCGAAGCTAAACTAAAGGCCGGCGACCCTTCGTCCCCGAACAAGCGCCGGCGTGGAGCAGGCGATCGCAAGGGAAATGCAAGCAATATTGTGGCGAATAAAACCCGCGGTGGCAAGAAGAAGACTACTTCCAAACTCAATAAAGACGACGATGAAGATGACATGGACGTTGATGACGAAGAGGATGAAGAAGATGAGGACGACGACGACGACGATGAAGACGAGGACGACGACGATGATGAAGACGATGAGGACGAGGATGAGGATAGAAATGGCTCCCCACCGCGTCAAGAGGAGGAGGGCGCTGAATTGAAGATTGAAAAGCTTCTTGCTCATCACCGCAAGACTAAGGGTGAATGGATGGAGTTCTGCAAAGACATGAACACCTCCCGTGTACTGAATGGTCGTCGTCGCGAAATGCTGAGCTTTGAAGAAAGTGCAGCAGAGAACTCTGGTGAGGAAGATGATGATGAAACCCGTAGCAATCTGAGTGGTGCCAACAAGCGCCGCAAGCGCAAGCCTAAGTTGTCCAAGAAGAAGCTTCGCAAGCAGGAAACCCGCTACTTAGTCAAGTGGTTAAACAACGCATTTATTCACGTATCTTGGGAAACTGCCAAGGGTCTTCGCGCTTTCTTTTCAGACAACGCAATGGTGGAGCGGCACGTGCGCAAATTGGAGCACAGTTTTGCGATGATGGATGCCGAAGAACTTAATGACATGCAGCAAGTTGATCGCCTTGTAGACTATAACACCTTTGTGGATGAAGATGAGGATGAGACCCCAACGGATGAGAACACACCTGGTGCAAAACAGACCAACAAGAAAAAAGGCGAAGAAGCTGTTTCCTGGGAATATCTTGTTAAATGGAAGTCTCAAGGCTATGAAGACGCCACTTGGGAGCTTTGGAGCGATTTGAAGGACCGAGCTGGTATTCAAGAGAGGCTAGAGCTTCATGATCTACGGAACAGTGTGGCTTTCCGGCGCAACCGCAATAAGGTCGGTGAACAACAATCTGACTACTCCTCTGCCCAGTCTTTTAGGAATGGCCGGAAGCTGCGTACCTACCAGGTCGAAGCCGTGACCTGGCTTGCTGTTAACTTCACGAGTGGGCGTAACTCTATCCTTGCTGATGAGATGGGTCTCGGTAAGACCTGCCAGACAGTCACTTTTACACACCGCCTTCGCCATCAGTTCAACCGTAACGGCCCCTTCCTCGTGGTTGCCCCCTTGGCAACTTTACCGCACTGGCAGCGCGAATTCGAAGCCTGGACAGACTTTAACTGTATTACCTACCACGGAAGCGCAGAGGGTCGCGAATTGATTAGAGCTAAGGAGTTTTTCTGGGATGATGGCCGTTCTGTCATTAAGGGACCTGGTGGTCTCCCGAAATTCGACGTCATTGTCACCAACTATGAGACTATCTTGGCTGATGCTTCAATGTTACGTCGCTTCAAGTGGGATTTACTCATTGTCGATGAAGCCCATCGCCTCAAGAACCGCGACTCAAAGCTAACGGTGTGCTTGCGTGAAAGCTTCAAATACCGCGCATCGCTTCTTCTTACTGGTACGCCAATTCAAAACAGCCTTCCAGAGCTGTGGACGCTTCTGAATTTTATTGCCCCTGAGGACTTTGCCTCGTTGGACCAATTTAAGGAGAAGTTTGGCAGTATGAAAACTGCCGAAGAAATGGATCGTTTTCATGATCGTCTCCGTCCCTACATGCTTCGTCGTATTAAATCCGAAGTCGAGCCGTTGCCTGAGCGTGAGGATACTATGATTGAAGTGGAATTGACTTCGATGCAAAAACGCTTCTACCGTGCTATCTACGAGAAGAATACCGAGTACTTGTTGGCCGGTGTGGTCCAGGGCGCGCGAGTGTCTCTGAACAACGTAGCAATGGAGCTTCGCAAGTGCTGCTGCCATCCATACCTTATCGATGGCGTGGAATCAAAGGTGCTCAAGGATGACCCACCTTCGAAGAGTGCTACCCAGGAAGAACGGCAAAGCCATGTTTTCCACAAGCTGATCAATGCGAGTGGTAAATTGATTCTTTTGGACAAACTCCTGCCGAAGCTCAAGGATGAAGGGCATCGTGTGCTCATCTTCAGTCAGATGACTCGGATGCTTGATATCCTTGAAGATTACCTCTTGTATCGTAACTATGCATATGAACGCATTGATGGTAGTGTCCGCGGTGTGGACCGTCAGTTTGCAATTGATCGTTTCTCAAGCAAGAGCTCACAAGCGTTTGCCTTTTTGCTCAGTACCCGCGGCTGTGGTCAAGGTATTAACTTAACAGCAGCAGACACCGTTATCATGTATGATGGAGATTGGAACCCTCAAAATGATGTCCAGGCGCTTGCTCGTTGTCACCGTATTGGGCAAACCAAACGAGTCATGGTCTACCGCCTCATTACTCGAAAGACCTATGAGTATACAATGTTTGAGAAAGCTTCGATGAAACTTGGTTTGGATCACGCTGTCATGAGTGGTATAACAAAAGAAGAAGGTGCAGAGAAATCGAAGAGCGCTCGTGAAAAGGCTAAGTCAAAGCGTGAGCAAGACCTTGAGACTGAGCGCCTGCTTAAGTATGGTGCGTACGCTCTGACTGCTGATGGTGATGATGATGCTGCTGCTCAGCAATTCATGAATGCTGATATTGACGAGATTCTTAGCAGCAGAGCAAAGCTTATGGCAACTTCCAAGGAAGATAACCGTCTTTCGAAGGCAACATTCGTTGCATCTGATAATGATACAAGCCTTGATATTAATGACCCTGAGTTCTGGACTAAGGTCGTAGGTCTAAAGGCAAAGGAAGAAGAGGAAGAGGAAGATGATGGCGATCGTCGTTCTCGCCGCCGTGGCAAGAACAAAGTCAATTACGCTGGTAATGGATTTGCGGCAATGGGCTTGTACGACGGTGAAGAAGATGATGATGAGGAAGATGACGATGACGACGATGAGGAAGACGTTACTGAGCCTCGTAAGGATGAAGACGAAAATGGTCGTAAGCTATGGCAAAAGAAGCACTACCACATGTTGTTTGCAGCGATCCAAAAGTTTGGCTACGGTCGTTGGGAGCGGGCATATGATGATATTGAGAAACGTTTCCCTGGTCGCTTTACTAAGGACGACGTGGAGAACGCTGTCCGTGGCTTTCTCATCTTTTGCATTTTCAAGCGCCAGGAACCAAAGAAGAAACAGCGAGGCTCTGAAGATGCTCCAGCATCCCCTGCAGCTGAGGATAGCGAGGAGGAGGAGGATGACGACGACAGTGACATCCAGGATGTGACGGACTCAGGCCGTCTTTCTGACTTCCAGCTCGTGAACATGACTCATGCTCAGCTGGTAGAGGGTATTCGTAGCCGCGTTTCTCAGATCGATTTTAACGATACTCACAGGCAACTGATCACGGATCTTGTGGCTGGGAAGAACTGGATTATCCCTGATGTTTTGGTCACTCGCCGCCGTATCCTGCCCGAGTCTCGCAATGAGCTTCCTAAGCCCGAGGCTGCTACCACTGAGTTAGCTAACTCCGAAGAAGGTACTGAGGGTGCTGAAAACTCTGCCACCGATGATACTACTGCAAAGAGTGAGATCAAGGAATCATCTGACAAACCTGATGAATCCAAGATGGATGTTGAAGCAAAAGACGATGAGGAAGCCAAAAAACCTGAGAGTGCTGCTGCCGAGGAAGATAGCTTCAAGCTTGAGGACTCAGATTCAGATGACTCTGATCTCGAAGGCGAGGCTCGGGATGAGCACCGCCAGATGCGTCGCGGCTATGCTTACAATGAGCGTACGGCAAGCCGCGCCCAGGAGTCTGCGGCGAAATACATTCGTATCTTTGAGAAACATGCGACGATGCAAGTTATCATTCAGAAATTTACCGATAAGGAGACAGGGAAATTGATGCTGGACGCTTTCCCCAAGATTCCGGGTATCCCACCTGTCGACTGGTGGCAACCTGCTGATGACTTGACTTTGATCAAGGGTCTCTATGACTACGGTTGGGACCCTCGTCGTTCAGGTGATACCTTTTCTAAGATTCGCACAGATTCGTCTCTTCACTTTTCTAAAAACCCTCCTCTTGCTGAGGAAGATGCCGAGGAAGATGGCAAGGCCGAAAAAGCTGACGATGACTCCAAGATGGAGGTTGACAAAGAGAAAGAGGAGAAAGAGGAGAAAGAGGACACCAGCAACGATGAGAAGAAGGAGAAGGACTCAGAGAAAATGGAAAAGGTTTCCGTCAAGGAGTCTGAGGATGACAAGAAGGATGACAAGAAGGAAGACAAGGACAAGGATGCGAAGATGGCTGATGTCGAGGAAGATTCTCGGGATGTTGACTCTGATGCCACATGGCCACGTAACCACAAGCTTGGCCTACGTGCGAAACGTGTTGTTGATTGGTTCAGTGCACAAACGCGCAAGGCAAAGAGAGCCGAGGCAACACAGGCGCGCCGTGAGGCTCGCAAGGAGGCCAAACGTCTTGCCAAGGCAGCAGCAGCAGTAAAGCCCAAGTCTCGCGCTAAGGAGATTTCCTCGGAATGGACTCGTGCAGAGCTTAAGGCGTTGTTCAAGACCTTGATCCGATGGGGCGTCCCCTCAGAAAAACCTATTGACCCCAAGTGGCACATGACCTACGAGGACTTTATGCGCCATGCCAAGCTTAAGAAGAAGACACCTGAGATGGTGGAAGACCAAGTCAAACTCGTTGTTCAGGACGCCGTTCAGCTTCGCTTGCGTCCTGATATGCAAATTGAGCGTACCAAGGTTATCCTAGGGTCCACAGGTTCTGCCCGAAAGCTGATGGAGCGAATTAAGGTCTTGCGAGATCTTCGTGGTTCAGTTCTTTCGCTTTCTGATGATGAACTTGTCAGCATCATCCAGCGTTACGAGAAGCAATTGGGCTCGAAGAAGCGTACTCGTATGCCTGATTGGTGGACCCCTGAACATGATTTGGCTATGCTTCATGGTTCATCTCGTCATGGAATTGGCAATTTCCAGGCGGCAGATGCGGTCCGTGCCGACCCGGAGTTTCCCTTCCACGCTATTTGTGACCAAACTACAGGTGCATCTCATACTCGCAAGCGGAAGAAGACGTCCGACCAAGACGATCCGTCAAAGTCAAAGTCAGAAAAATCAAAGGACGATGCTGATGAAGAAGATGAAGATGAGGATGAAGATGAAGATGAGGATGAGAAGGCCGCTGGAGAGGGTAACGTGGCCGTTGAATCTGCTTCAAAACCTGACGAAACTGCTGTTGCAGCTGAAGGTGCCGAGGGCGCGGAGAAGAAGGGCAACATGTACCCTTTCCCATCCGTAGTAATGTTCTTGAACCGTTTGCGAACTGTTGTAGAACTCGTTGCGCGCTCAAAGCGAACTTTGATGATGTCATACGCTCTTGAAATGCAACGGAAAAAGTCTGACTCCACGGCTGCTGTTGCTGCTGCAGCTCGTAAGAAGGAAGCTATTAAGTCGAAGAAGGGCAACGGAACTGGAGGCGATGAATCAGAGGCTACTGTGAAACAAGACCCAAGCGATGTCGCAAAGGATGCTGCTGATCCTGATCCATCAGAGGCAGACGTTAAGGAAGATAGCAAATCCGCAGCAAACAAGAAGGCTCAGAAGGATGACCCAGCTGAACCTGTTAAGGTAGAAGAATCAAAACCTTCGAGCGAAAAAGCAGAGAATGGCGACAATATGGAAATTACGACAAATGGTTCCGCTAAAGTTGAGAAGTAAAAATTGTCCGAACAAGAGGCTGTAGATGATATCAATCATACCGTGTTACATTGTTGTACGCACTGACAAAGTGCTTGGCTATATTGCATGCTGCTATTTCTGCCTATATCAAATTTTAAGAAAACAGAATCACTTACTAATCAATCATAATTTTTCGTTTCAATCATGTTTTTGAATAGCTCAAACCTAAAATTAAACATGTAAGCTTCTTCTTGTTTTTATTTAATTTGCTCTTTAAATAATACAACATTATGCGACAAGCACAAAGAAACTGAATTCCTTGAGTAGTTAGAATTATTTTTGTGACAATATGATTAGAAACTATATCTCAATATGCTATTTGGCTCATGACAGGAATTGCGTAGCTCATTAGACAAGATCAAGAAATGTGTCATTAGAGCAACGAACACAATGCAGAGCTTAAAGATGGATGATGGAGACAAGAATAACAAGTAGTGGGTTAGGGAAGGCAATTATGATTGAGCAGGTTGCTTAAATTACATACAAAGAATAATAGAAAAGTGCGTTGAGCTCTTACTGCTTCTCATCTTCGTGTTCCTCACCAAGGTCCTCGTTGTTATTGCCTTTCTTTGCCTCGAGGCGTGCAAGAAACGCTGCCCTGGCCTCTCGCAACTCACCCGAGTTGTGTGGGTGATTGGCAGGTCCAGAACCTCCTCCTCCTAGTCGATGAACTGTGCTTGGTGCGCGTGTTGCCTGAACAGCCCTTGAACGTGGTTGACGAGGGGCAATGGCTTGAAAAGCATATCCATTACCTCCACCACTACCCGATGCTCGAGAGGCTGCAACTTCGAAACGTCTGCAACCATGGCCCTCCTTGGCAGCTTGCTCGATACGACGATCACGTTCTTCACGCTTGCTCAATTTGTGCTCCGTAAGTCCGCAGACCTCATTGAGATGATCTGCTACACTTGAAGAAGAGCTGCCAAACCCAGGTCGACGCTTTTTGGCTTCCACCATCCTCTCCTTTCTGGCACGCTCCGCAGAAGATACGCTTGCCTTCCCTGAAAGCTGCCGTTGCACAGCTCGCTTTTCGCGCTGCTGAGCTTTATATTGCGCAATTCGACGCTCAGTTTTGATATCCATTTTTCTTTCGCCTTGTTGCGTCTAGTTGATGGATTGCACTTGCTGCTGTAACGAATGCGCCCAATGCCAAGACACGCAGCAGCTTCGTAATTTCTTCAGAGAACTCGCCGCGCGATGCAATTTTTATCACTGCCTGGTTGTCCGGCTAGATACAGCCGGCAGCAGCAAGTCTTCCGTGTGCAATGCAGTAATGCAGTGATACGTTCCCTTGACGGGTATTGCTGAATTTCTTTTATCTATTTAACAATTAGCGCAACCTCTACAATTATTATTATTATACTCACACAATATTGGTAGCGCTGGACAGACGCTGCTTGCTAAAGCCCTAGACCTTCTCTCTATACACACATACGCAAACACAACTCCGTCCGTCCCCAGGGACTTGCTTCTTCTTCTTCTTCTTCTTCTTCTTCTTCTTCATTTTCTTCTCCTTTTCATTCGCCCTTCCTTAGCCTTCTGAGTTTTAGTTACCGTTGAGAGCGCTTTGAAGTCTCCGGAACCCATTTTCAGCATTTACTTTCTTGAGCTTTCTCTTACACTGTAAGCATGGATCTGCCTCGCAGCGAGCCCAAACTAGGCAACGTATGGGTGCTGCGCAAGGCAGAGGTATACGCCATATGCGCCGATTGTCAAGCTCAGGCTTTGCGAGTTGCTTTTCGCACACACCTTATCACATAGGTAGTGCACAGATGATATATAGCCAATATGGCGTCCCAGTCCTGCCAGACTAGATAATGGCCGAGATACGTTTGGGAATGAATCTGTGTGAACGAATGCGAGCCGCAAAGCCAGGGGGTGGTGGTGGCGGGGGGGGTGGGGTGTCCCCAATAACGACACGAGTTTGTTGCATGTGTTCAGACGTCTGCGGATCAATGAAGACCGGGTTCTCGCGTGTTAAAGACCGTCCATTGAGTGCAGGGCCTTCACCTCCCCAGCCACTGCGTAAGGTTTCGGTGCTTGCATCGCTGTGATGGTCTTCATACATGTCCCGTTTTTTGAAGGACCCGCCAGCCCCAAAATCGCTGTCATTGTCATCATGGTCGAACGGCGAAAGTTGCACATCGGAGCGACTTCCACGCTGTAAGGAGCGGCGGCGGTGGCGACGGCGATAAGCTGCAAAGACGACAGAAAACGCAATTCCAACGCCAATTACTCCTCCTACAGCACCAATGATCGGAGCAGAGGAACTAAGATCAAAGCCACCGCTATTGGTTGATCCAGTGGTAGTCGACGGGTTCGCAGCATCGTCTGTGTCTGGTGTTGGGGACGGCGTGACGTAAATTGGATACACAGCAGACGGGGCTGCCGTAGGTGCATCAGTCCAGTTATTGGTAGGTTTCATGGTTGGTGCAACAGTTGGCAGGTTTGTAGGGAACAAAGTCGGCGTCATTGTAGGAGCAGCAGTGGTTGGGGTCATCGTTGGGAACTGAGTTGGTTCTGGTGTTGGCATATTTGTAGGCTCTGGTGTTGGAAATCTCGTGGGAACCATTGTCGGTGTCATCGTGGGCGCGAAGGTTGGTTCTGGAGTTGGCAGATTTGTGGGAAATAATGTTGGAGCTACGGTAGGTGCCATAGAGGGCTCAGGAGCTGCAACTGACTCGCCAACTTTCTCCTCAATCCAGTCAAGGTACAAGCTTGGGCGTGTGGCATCTGCAATGTATGAAGTGGCGACACATCCGTTTCGTTGCTGGACGACGCCCACAAGAATAGCGTTGCCGTCTGAGTCGTAGGTGTACAAAGGCGCACCAAGATCACCATAGCAAGTCTCTGTGGTGTTGTCTAGAGATTCATATGCAGAGGCGCAGAAACTCTGTTCCGATGATTCAGTGCCGTTACTGGCATTGAAGTATGTAGTGCACATCTCACTGTTCCGAATTTCCAAGTCGAGTGACTTCATGCTAGAGAATTCACTCAGAGAAGCGGGCCCATCACTGTTAGCATCAATCCAAGTTGTGACAGTGAGGGCCTGACCAACCTGCTCATAGTACCCGTTGGGCTGAGCGCTGACAAGGAGTGGCTCAAACTGCGTTGCCGAGATCTCCGAAGTGAGTGGCAGTAGCACAAGGTTGGCCGCAGGCTTCGTTTTGCGTCCACTTTTGTTGATCGAAATCGTCTTTGCAAAACTTGAGCTAGAGTCAATGTTCTCGCGATTGAAGACAGCCCGAAGGATGGGAATGTTGTCATAAAGATACATGCAGTCGAGGCTGGTGAGGACCCAGCCCCTCGCCACAAGTCCGCACGTGCACAAGTGTTTCCAATCCCCAGACACTTTGCCCTGCAATGATCCAACAAATTTAGGAATCTCATTCACAGATTCCCAATCTACGAGAAGGTTCCGTCTTGAGACCTTGCCTGCGTTTAAATCTGTGAGTTCATCTTGGACTGGCATTATAGGCCCATATTTTCTTAAACCCCGTGTACGCGCACGAGGATTTATCGAAAGGACTGCCACAATCAACGAGTACAACACCACTAGCACGAGGCTGTGCCTGCCAGACATCCTACGCATTGTGGTCTACGTCGATTGGATCTCAAAGTTTATATAAGAGTTCACGCACGCGTCCGAGTAAGCTTGACTCGCTTCAAGGTTAGTTTTGGGCCGGGGACGATCAATCAGTTGATCGATTGATCGATCGATCGATCGACTCTTACTTGGACTCTGGCCGCCTTTCCTATTCGGAGTTTGCCAGACAGGGGTATTGCTCTTGACCCCAAGTTTTTCGTCAGACAATTGGAGAATGGTGCAAACTTGGGCGTTGTGGATTGTTTGTGGTTTGCTGTTTGTGTGTTTGTTGTTTGTGCATCGTGATGTAATATAAACTTTGAGTGAAAAGTACTTTAGTTAGTAAAATGAATGAGCGTTGAATGATGCGAGCACACGCTCCAAGAGAGACGATGAGCCACACTGCTGCCTGTTGCCAGGAGCACCCAGCGTTTACGCTTGGGTCAGCGGGGTCTTCTGTGCTCTTCAGTGAGAATCCGAGGGGCTTGGTGGCACCTTCATCGACTGAAGACCACGCTTGAACACGCGGAGACCGAGGTCCTGCACGAGAGAGAGCGAAGGGGCACGCGACGCACGAAAAATGGGTTCTGCATTTCCACCTTAATCTACCCCCGATGGCACGTGTATTTCTGCTTATCCACAGTAGTCTACAAGGCAATCAACGCGTATTTAAGGTTGGTCTGTGGCGAAAACACAAGGGGGATTTTCAGAGGAAGGAAGAACAGGAGAGAAAAGAAACTGAAAGAAACAGAAGAGCTGGAGTGAGTGAAACTAAACACAACTCGCGTAAGCTCAGTTATCCTAGCTCTCCGAAACATTTGACGGTGCTGAAGCATCCAGTTTTCTAATTCCCGCTCATGACTCAAGTGCTTATCATTGGTTTGTTTGGCTTTTTGGGCATTTCACCTTTTCCAAGAAACTAAAAGTTCCTTTTTTCCCTTTTGAAGGCTCGTACATATTTATTTACTTTTCTTCACTTACTATTTGATGGAAGGAAGAAGAAAAAACTAATAATGAAAAATACTTTTTTAATAAACGCTCGCATATACAGTAAACGCTAGTACCTTCTAGGTAGTTTCAGGAGAGAGTAGAATGCTTTCTATCGCTCTTACTACAAAACTATATAGATATATATACACACATACTAAAACATACTTTTTGCCTTCTATGGTAGGAATAACAGTGACTAACTGAGTGTAGGGATCGCTCCGTTTCTTCTTCTTTTTTTTTTCTTCTAAATGTTTTATTATATAAGTAAATAAATAATTAAAAATAAAAATAAAATAATAAAAATAAAAGGAGAAGACTTGTGCGTGCACATCTCTGGTGAAGGCTTTCTCAAGTATAAATCACGACCACGATCAATGAATGAACAATGATCTTCGGCCAAGCAAGTGACCTTGAGGCGTAAAATATGCAGCTCGATTAACCCGACCTGAAGGCCGGCTTGCTTGTTCGATGACGCCAGGAAACTGCCACGAGCGAGCTAAGCGCAAATGAGCTCACACTCCAAAATGCTCATGAGAAATCATGATATTGGTAGAAATGGCTTCTTGGAATAGTTTTCCTTTGCAGAGTTGCGAAAACTTGGAGGAGCACAGCCTGAACAGCGTTCGCGAGTCCTCTCGATGCTGCGAAATGAGGCGTGGCTGCGACATTGAAGGTAGACTAAACAGTGTTCGAGTGTTGGTTTCACAAGCTTGCTTCTATTTCCATCGGCGATCGATGACATGACACCTACCATCGTACCTGGATAGTTTCCATTCTTCGCGTTTACATCGAAAGTTCGCTTTTCAATATTGAATGCGCGTTTCACACGATATGCGCCGCCTCCTCTCCAAGTTCTGCACCACATCACCTCAAGCTCTTCGGCCTGAGCTTGATTGAAGCAGGAGACGCCCACCTGGTCGTTGCTCAAGTTCTTGTTCGCATTCTTCAAGTCCTGCGAGCAAGAAGTCCGAAATCCTAAACTTCAGAGGTTCTAGGTTATGCACAAGGCCGACAGCACCTGCACAAACTGCACGTGGCCGCAGACCGTCGCGTGAATAAAATAAATCGAACCCTGGCCTTCTCTGTCATCATTTCGTGGGCTGATCATACCCAGCAAATGAGTTGAGCCCACTGCTCATGCACGCATCAAGGTAGCCAAAGAATCGAACTATGGAGATGTAAAACCTGGCAGCACGTAAGTAAGCATCAGCTTTAAGACCCGAGCTTCGAGTTAGTTATTCCAGGCATATTCGTGTTGCGACAGAAACCACCTTGCCTTGGCCGCCGCAACCCGAACCAATAAACCCGAGCCACCATCCGATTGGCATTGGCTGGTACCCGATGCTGGACAGCGCTGAAGGCTCCTGCACGATGCTTGATTACAGGTCATCACCACGTACCAAGGATTATGATGGCCACCGATCTCGCAAAGATGTGCACGACGTGCAAAGCGACTTCCTCCAATCCACGAGTATGGAGTCCGCTTCACCATCCAAACATACATTCATACATAAATACATAAATACGTACATCCATTCCAGCATGACTTATGACGATTATGCTTATGATAAATGTATGGACCCGAACTTTGAGAGCTGTGCAAGTTGAGGTTTCGCATGGCCAGGAATGTGGCGACCTTGAGACCCTTTGAGGGAGTGCACAGGCTCAAGTTTCGGCCGTGGAATTGTCAGTGCACAAGACCAAAGAAAGAAAGCCCGAAAGGCTTTATGAGTTGCACTTCACATCTTGTAGAGCGCAACTTACTCCACCAGCAAGCTGCTTGGAGAGAAGCAATGCAAAGAGAGTGCAGCACAGTCGCACAGCGAAGCACTTGGCAAGTTGGAGAGCGCGATTTGTGTTGATTTTAATTAATTACAAGAAAAGAAACACACCCTAAAGTCAGAGGTAATGAGTTAAATCTTTTTCTTTCCTTTTCTTTTCTTTTCTATAGGTATCATGATATGTGAAAGGAGGGAAAAGTAACACTTTAACATTTTATTTTCAATGATTCGAGTTCATGATAAATAAGTAAATAAATAAGCAAATAATGTATTTCACTGGCCGCAGAAGTTCTCTTTTGAGAACTCCCGGATGGCCCCAACTTGAAGAAATACCACTTACTTTCTCTCAGGTACCTGAATACCTTGAGTGGGCGACCTTGGCTTGAGCTGGTTCGCGCCTCAGCATGGCGATTACCATGATTCCCATCGGGAGACGAATTGCCTGCTGTCTCCGCAGAACTTGAAGATGTGAGGGTTGGCTATTTCACCATCAACGATCTTTAATTGATTGTGTACGGCATTAGTAGAACCTTCCTGAACTCAACTGGCAGCGGCGCGTGCAGAAAAGAGCTTGTAATGAGTAAGTAAGTCAGCGTCGCTCCTTTAGTTGTGCACGCACTGCAAGTTTCTTTCTAAGCATTCAGGCCCTTCGTTTGCTTTTCGAGAGGGGGGCGAACTGCCTTCAGGTTCGACGATCATGAACTGTGTTTATTCAAGCTCCTTCCCAAAAGTCTTGGGCCGGAATGGAAAGGAAGTTTTGTTGACTCTAGAGCTAGATGAACAAGTGACGAATTATAGTTAATTATAAGCTGCACTTTGTGATAACGCCATGGCGATTGCATTTTTGCACGTGCGAAAGTGGCTCTCTTTGATCAAAAGTCCTCGCCACTTTGGAAAGATGGTGAGTGGTGTACTTGTAGTACTTGCGAAGAAGTCCATCTCCAAACCAGGCTCGCTTTCTGGGCCACAATCACGATGGCAGCAACTTACCATGGAATGTTTGTGTGGAGTGACTCGTACCTGCCAAGTGCCTATTCGGGTGGTTCGCATCGCTGCTGGCTCGGGCGTCTCTGCCAGCTCGCTTCGTTGGGCGATGATCGAATAACACGATGTTGCAGAGATGGAAACGTTTTGGCTGCCGAAAGCAAGTGCCCCGTGTGTTGAGTGTGGTCGAGCAATTCAGGTTGTTCAAGTTAATTTGCTTTCAGTATGGGAGGTGCACAAGCGCGATTGGAAGAAGGCGCCTCGAAGAGATGAAGACCTTATTGAACTGAAAGGTAGGCTCGAATTGCAGTAGTGGCCACGGGACCGAACCCCTCGTGGAGTCAGCACTTGCAGTAACTAAATTTAGGTGGTCCTAAGTATGAAACGTTCATGAAAGAGCATTAAAAAGATCTCGCCGCCATCTATGCGTCGCGCGCACAATTGAAACGAGCGTATTCTTTACTGGCAATAACTTCTCATCATCAACAAAGAACTAGGGAGATACTACGGCTGCACAGCTCATGGGATACAGCCTTTTCACTAGTTAGTGCGCAGACGCTGGAAATGAAACGCTTCTTCAACAAAGCTGCTGTGAGGAAGCTTGTTGATTCTACAAAGAGGTAGTAGTTGTTAACCATTGAGGTAGGGCAGACGAGAGGACGATCGGTAGTATGTATGCGTTACTACATTGACGACAACTTTCCGATGATGTGCGATATGAAACGCACTGGTATGGAAGTAAAAATACAGCAGAGGTGGTACAGCGACTAAGACAGCGCGTGAAAGTTAATAAAGACAAATAAATTAGGTTATTCGTGCTATAAATGGATCTAATCAATGCCTAGCATCTACATGGTACTGAGTATCTTTTGCTTTTGCATCTTACTTGAGAGCCGTGCGCTGTTTTCCATCAGGATATCCACTGACGGCATTGAAATCAGCACCACGATCTCCCTTGAACGCATTATAAATTCGCATGAAACGATCCCGCTCTTCGCGTGAGACAGATGGCCGAGCCTCCCGAAGGGCCTTCATGACATGGTGTGGTTGAACCTGAAGCTCCACCTTTTCGGCTGGATCCTTGTCTTCATCCTTGGTGTCCTTCGCATCATCAGCTGCGTGGGCGTCAAGATCAGAATGGATTGCATCGAGTTGAGCAGAGTACAAGATAGCTTGAAGGTCGGCACCTGTGAAGAGCTCAGCCTCCTGAGCACGGGCCACCTTCGGAAGGACTTCCTGAGCACCTTCAGAAAGAGGCATCTTCGCGGCTACAGCACGCAAGATATCCTCACGTTCATCGGCATCGGGAAACCCACACAGCAGCTGCTTGTCAAGACGACCAGGACGAAGAAGAGCTGGGTCGACAAGATCAGGACGCGACGTAGCCGCCATAACATAGACACCTGAGCGTGTCTCAACACCATCCAAGAACGTCAACAGCTGGTTCACGACTCGATCAGTAACACCAGAAGAGTCATTACCGCGACGAGGCGCAATAGCATCAAATTCATCAAAAAATACCACGCAAGGAGCCGCGGCGGCACCTCGTGCAAATAAATCACGTACGGCTTGTTCACTTGCACCAATGTACTTGTTCAGCACTTCCGGTCCCTTGACACTGATAAAGTTAAGCCCGCATTCTTTGGCAACAGCACCTGCAAGCAAGGTCTTACCACATCCTGGAGGACCATAAAGCAAGATACCGGACGCAAGACGCTGTGGGGAGCGCTCGTACAAAGGAGCAAACTGAATAGGTAGTTCCAGAGTTTCCTTGAGAGTTCGTCGGACCACATGTAAACCACCCACATCATCCCACTTGACATCACTCTTGGCCAGCGAAACTCCACGTAGAGCGGCCGGTGTAAATCCATCTAGAGCACGCTCAAAATGCACTTGCTCCAGAGCAACAGGATCATCATTTGCTACATCGTTAGACGAATCAGTGCAATCTTGGGATATTTCCGACGAATCCATCTCTTGGCGCAAAAGGTCTTGCAAAGATTCGTGCATTGCACGCTCTACCAAGGTGTTCAAATCTGCCGGGGCATATCCTTCAGCTTGTGCTGCGACCTCGTCCAGGTCTAATCTTGACCCACTTGTACACCCCCGGAGCTGCAAAAGAGCCTCGAGAACAACAGTGCGATCGTGCGCAGTAAGTGGTTGGATCTCTACAATTCGATCAAAGAGGCCCGAGCGTTGCAGGGACTTTCGCAGAGATCCCTTTTCACGCCCGGTGGCCAACCACGAAACGGCGCGATGCGTCAAGTTCCGACCCTCAAGTCCTTCACCGCTTTGCATTTCAACCCGTTCAAAGGACTCAAGCTTTCTTTGGTATTGTGTGCAGAGATCTTCAATCCATTCAACAAGCCATACGAGCTGGGCGTCCTCGCCACCACCACCGCCACCGTCACCACCAGCTGGCGTGGGAAGTAGAAGGTCAAGGTCATCGAATACAATCAGCGCGGGAGCCATTCGCAGCGCTTTCGTAAACGCCGATGCAATCGTAGACTCGACTTCGCTACGCTTGCCACCACGGAGATTGGCACATGAAACCCAGATGGTCTGGACAAGTGCATTTGTATCACATCGGAGCGAACGAGCAATGGCTTGAGCCAGTGCAGTTTTGCCAGCTCCACGACCTCCGCAAAGGTAAACGCCGCCAGGATGAGGGCCTCCAAGGGAAAGGCGACTGCGAGCTTCTTTACGTCGAAGCACAGGTCGAAGACGCTCAAGGGCCTCTTTGCCGTACGCATCGTACGCCCCAAGGTCTTCTAAAGCAGGATTGCCAAAGTATTCTCTGTGATGAGCTCCAACTCCACCAAGCTTGACACGTTGCACGAGACCTTGGTCAGAACCGGAGGTTTTACCAACCCCCAAAGATGCAGTTTTGCTACCTCCTGGAACTGAATCTTCGTCAGGGTCCTCTGGTAAAGCCACAGAGGACGCAGCAAGCGAGGTTGCAAGCTTTTGCAAACTCACATCGACAATGTACTTCTCTACCTGCCATTCAATCTTTGAGCTCGGTGTTACGAGCCAATGCACAGGTTCAAGTACACGTTTCTTAGCTCCTTGTTCACCAGAAGTTGAAGAAGATCCCTCACTATTCGCGGGTTTCTCCTCAGGGTTGCTTCGGTCGCTAACTCGAACCATAAAGTAGATAACGCGCCCTTCACTGTGTCGGCGAGTCATACCATTTCCGCTGCGTACGTGCAGCGCGAGAATCGACCCGTCAGCGATAGGAGCACCCTGAGAAGGCCCTGCTGTATGAGATGATGAGGTCGGATCACTTCCTGGACGGAAGACCATCATGCGACGTTGCCACAGCTGAGCAGCAAGAGAAGCGTCGCGGCAGAAATCTTCATCCGGAATGGCATTTTCGGAATTAACCTCATCTTGACCTTGGATTGCTGTGAGACGAACCCCAAGCGGAGGAAAGGCTTCGGGACAAGGCCGAGGCTCAAAACGTGGCATTCGAAGCACGACGCCCTCAAGAGGAGCAACTTTGCAGCGTACTTGAATTGCACAAGAGAGCATGATGTGACCTGGTGCAGCACGCTCAGACACCCGGAGGCGAACATGTTCTTCATGAAGCACGGACATAAGGCCTGTAGCAGGTTTGAGCGCGACTCGCTTCGACTTGCGAGCACGCTCCATAAGAGTCACACGACGTTCGTTCGAGACCATTACAATAAGTGGTCGCGTAGGGTCATCTTTGTACACAAGATCGCCGTTATCAAGAATTTTGAAAGCTGGCCAGCCGGCACCACGCTCCAAGCGTGGAATTGTTGCAGGATGCACTGCAGCGATCCCGTTCCAGTCTTCCTCTTCCTCTTCAATCGCAGTTGAACTCGAATTGGAGACCGCCACAGAAGATTTATCAGTTTTTAGATGCTGAGTTGGCTTGGACGTCAGCAGAGCATTGCCAGATTGTGCCCCGACAGGTTGAACTCGAAGTCGCAAACCTTGAGCAGAGGCGCTTCCTTCAAGTTCACGTTGACGGAGGCTCTGAAGACGATGTTGGTCGTCCTTGCTGCGAAGTTTTGGCGCCACAAGAACTTCTGTGTTGCGAGCAAGGCGTACACAGAGTGCTTGACCTTGCTCCACCAAAGAGATACTGGACACCTGCATGTTGATGCGAATGTGACCATGGACCCACATTGGAAATCTTTGGCCGGGCCCGAGCACAGAAATCTGCGAAAGAAGCTCATCTTCAACAAAATGGGCGTGCATCTGCAAAATGTCCCAGTCATCTGCAGTTGCCGGGTCAACTTCAACTCTAGATGCCACAGGCGCGAAGGGAACTACAGCTACGGAAACGACAAGGGGTGTATCAGGTGCGACGGCGGCTGCTGCATCAAGAGCTGATTTAATACCGAGAGCCTCTGCTAGACCTGTAGGGAGCTCGAGATAATGGCCGCTGGAAGTAGCATCTGTCCAGCCAACGAAAGCTTGTGAAGGACGGGCAAGGCCCCCACTCTCTGATGTCGGAGGACCGAGCCACCCGAGACGAAGGGCAACTACACCTTGCTGTTTGGCAGGCACAGCAGCACGAACAGTTTGAGCGAAAGAGGTTGGCAAACGTACAAAATTTGTACTCGAAGTAGCCAGGACCACCGGCAGCTGGACATGTAATTGCCTGCGAGACATAGTGACTTTCTTCTTACTTGACTTTTGTACGCTACTTTATTAGGCTTGCAGTGGTCTAGTCAGAGCTATCTAAGGCGAGGAATAATCTTGAAATAAGAGAGATGACAAAGCTGGTCTTGCAAGGATCAAATTTACAGGGCACCCAGCTTGTAGTGATCGAATTACCTTTCTACTTTGGTTCAAATACGTGAACAACAAAGTAGTAGCAGAATTTCTACGGGCAAACGATGAGACTCCACTACGTCAGGAATATTTTCCACGCAGAGCCTTGTCTTCGTCCTTTCCAAGTTCAGTCAAAGGCCACGCAAAGCGAAAACTGCAAGCACCCAACTCTAATGTGCTTGTCGCACAAGACCGCTGTTTGCTTTGCTTTTTAATAGTTAGTCAGCACAAGCTGCTTTAAGGTTTTGCCGTAGCTCATGCACCGGCCTTCCTGGCACAAACAACAACGGTAGCAGCTTGACAGTAGGCGCTACCTATACTGCCTAGTTTAGAGATGTTCGTGTTCTAAAACTTCAATATTATATTCGCAGTGTCACGGAGAGCGGATCCGCGGGAGTCTGGGAAATCAGATTTGCCTCTTCTCACTTGTCCAATAAAGAACATAAAAAGAACACTGAGCCCAGGAAGAACGGAAATATTGGGGTTGCGCAAAATGGGTTGCGCAGCCTCTCGTGGAACTGATATGGAGGACTGTGATGTACGCAATAATAAAAAGCAGTATGATGTTTGAGCGGGATGCTCTTGATGCTTGGGATTGAAACTATAACACGCCTTGTCTAGCATGAATAGCTCTCTTTTAAAATATGTAATGAAGAAGAAAATCAGTTGTTGTTATTTTGTGTACTTCTTGTTGATTCTATAGATGTCTCAATCCAAGCTTTAACATAAAGTTGAAGGACCGTATTGCCCTATGTTGCATGGCGATGACTACAGGACGAACCCAATAGGCCTGGAAAATTTGGGATTAAACCATATAATGAAGCTGCACAGACGAGGCAATTGCGTGTCTTGGACTTGCTCATAGTGGTCAAGTAAATTGTAGAGCTTTAGGGGAACTTCAATAGTTGCAGTTTCGCGTGCGCCATAGTTGAACAAGATTCAGCTGAGCCATACATAGTGCTACATACTATTGTAGAAGCTTCTGGGAGACCTCACGTGAAGAGAACTGCATCTTCGTTATAAATGTTCGACATCAATATGGTCTGAATGCAGAGAAATTTTGTAGAAGACCGATCACCGAGGACTCACCAACTTGTACACATGCAGCTGCCTCAATGATTCGAAATCAAAAGCACGCCAGAGAAAATCCAGGGGAGGGGGGAGAAACTACCCTCAGCCAGGAGCAAGATTGCAAGAAGAACCTTACGTTCATTTGGATAACACGACTGCCAGGGTTTGTTTCAACAAGAATTCAAGCAAGCTGAAGTCCAACAGCCTCAGAGAATGAGTCAAGCAAAGCAAAGCAAAATAAGGAATCAAAGAGTGACGCAAGTACGTCTCCATGATTAAGGTTTTGTGTGGAAGATGATTTGAGAAAGTTGAAGTCAAAATACGAATGCAAAAAGGACACAAGCTGCTCACGCCGCTAATACCAGTCTCAGTCGAGCGCCGCACGCCGCTTGCCTCCGGTTCTGCTGAGCTGTGCCATTCCAGTCCCGTCCAAGCCTGCCAAATCAAGTTCGCCAGTCCTTTCTAGTCCCAGTCCGGCCACGAAGATACCACAACACATTCGCCAAAAGCACTCGTGAAGCAGCACGCCTCTCGCCCAACACATTTGCAAGCAAGCCAACAGTACCTAAGCGACCCACCCTTCCAGTCTCCACGCATTCCTACCTTCGCGCCGTCCACATAATAGTTGCTGAGGATGATGCTTAGCTTAGGTTAAAGGTCTACGTGGGGCTGTCCGGGAGGGTGCGAGCGCTGTCTATGTGCGGAGGGGGGAGGGCAAGAGAAACTAGCCGCTCAGTATCCGAACTGCTCGAGGGTGGCCTTGGCATCAGCGGGGATGTCAGCCTCCTTAGCAGCCTGCTTCATGAGCTTGTTGTCAGCAACCTTGCGCTCGTAGAAGGCGGCGCTCTTGACCTTGCGCTTCTCCTCGAGGGTGGCGACAACCTCGCGGTGCTTCCAGCCGTAGCGGGAGGTGAGGTCACCGAGGTTGGTGGACTTGCGGCCGGGGCGAAGGCGGAGGACCTTGAGGGCCTCAGGGATAACCATGCGCTTCATGCGGTCGTAGGGGTGGGGGATGCCCTCGAAGGTCTTGAGGCGGTTGAGGGCGGCCTTGCCACGGGCAGTCTTGTGGGGGAGCATGCCACGGATCATGCGCTTGAGCTGGGCAGCCGGGGCGCGGATGGAGAAGGGGCCACGCTCAGGGTTGGAGTTGGTCTTCTTGGCGAATTTGTCCTCGAGCTTGATGCGGTTGCGCCAGATGTGACCGGAGATCTCGAGCTCCTCGCAGCGGACAGCAACCACGCGCTGGCCGCAGAGGAGCTCCTTGGCGATGATGCTCGCAAGGCGACCGATCAGGTGCCCGCGGCAGTCCACGACGACGACGCGCTCAAACATTGTGCTCACCTGCAAATGATGATCGATCGATCCTCTTCTGATTGATCCCTTCCGCGTCTGCCCTTCCTCCGCCAACAACACAGTTATTAATGCCTCTCTCTCTTTACCTCTCTTTCTCCGCCTTTCTTTCTCTGCCACTCTTTACTGCGCCCTATAAACCACTTTCACCCGCTTTAACCCACTTGCCACACGCCTATACCCCACTTACCCCGCCACGCACAAGTGAAACATTCACAGCCCAAGTCCAGTATACTAGGCCATCGCCACCACCAACTCTTTGCTCCCCGCGTTACCATCGTACGGTGCGGAGTGCACCAGAATCGGAACTCCTATACAACTAAAACCCCCTTCGCATACACTGGGTCCATAGGCAGACGCACGGAGAATGCGACGACCGAGGAGGGCCACCCAAAGGTTCCCTGCATTACCCGGGTGTAAGGGGGAAAGCGTAGGGAGAAGGGTAGGGAGAACTCGGCGCCGGTATGCGCCGTAAAACGGAGAACCCTGGGAACTGAGGGAGGCCGAGAGCGCGAAGGAAGCGCGGTGGCAGGCGAGCCGGCGCAAAGGAGAACTTAAGGCGCGCTCGAGGGGCAGCCAATTTGAGACGGGGCCCACTTAATTTAAGACCATATTACTCGCTTCTCAAGGTGAATTTAGGACAAGGCCCGAGCATTAGGGCGAGGATAAGCATAATAAACTACCATACTAGAGGCCATGTGAAGGATATTAAATACCATATTAAATGTCTGCGAAGGTTAATTTAGGACATTATTGAGTTCAAGCTGAGCGCTGGGATGAAACAGACACTTTTCTCTTTAAAGATTTCTATGGGAAAGAGAGGGTAAAGCTGAGGCTGTTTTATTGTCTATAGTAAATGTGGATTGTGTATAGTATAGTGGGGTTTATAACGTATTGTAAATTTGTGCGTCAGTAGAGTTTAGAAATAGAATTGATTGTTCGTAGTAAGAGTAAGGCCAGCAGACCAAATTGAGGAAAGAGAACGCGACGCCAGGCGCGCGGCGAAGCATAAGAATCGGAGCGAGCAAACACGCTCCAAGGCGCTGCGAAAGGGATACTCTATTTGCTGGGCTATTCTTGGCGACGCCACCACCTCATAATCTGTGCTCCTGAGGACTCGTGCAGGCAGGTGCAGGCGCAGAACTCATCCCGACGGTTGCTCACCTCTGCATCTATCGCACCTTCATCAACAGTAGCAACCTGCTGTTTCTTTAGTTGCTGTAGACTTTGTTGGATCTACTTAAGGCCACTATTGCCAGTGAGGAGCGGAGCCATTGAGGCAGGTCTGCTGCATAAAGATCACATCAGTGGTGAATAAAAGCAGTTTCGTTAGTATCCATTAGCGACTCGAAGGAGCTGATTGTGGAAGGGAAAACAGCAGTATCTAAATCTCTCATCTCTCATATATACAAAAGTTAAGGGGCATAAGAAACTAACACAGCGTGTATTTCGAGGTTGAAACTGATATTTGTCTGAGGCTTGGGATTGTAACAATATATTGCAAGAGATCGATAAAGTAAGGTCAAAATGACTCGGAAGGGCGTGAAACCCCTGAGACTCTCTTTAGGCGCTATCAGCGACGACGAAGATGCTAAAACTCCAGAAGCCAAACCAATTCTGACAAAGCATGTTCCCACAAGGGTGGGAACACCAGGGGGTGCTCTCGAAGTAAGCCTCGTACAGCTTAGACGCATGGTACAGGGAAGCCTTTCGTCCAACATGTACGAGAACGCCATCTTTTTCGCCTCCAAACTCGTAACGCTATCCGGTGGGCAGCCTCGCGATATTCTGCTCCTTGCACAAGCTTACTACCGCGGCAAACAGTACCGGCGTGCTGTGCATCTCATCCAGAGCCACGGTTTTCTGCAGACACAACAGGAGAACAAGCGACCTCCAGGAGTCTCGAGGGTCAACACAGCCAACGTAGGCATGTTCTCCGCAAGGTCCGATCGCAGCGGAGTAAATCCTTTGGGTCCTGCATCTGCGATGGGTACCTCGTCCAATGCCAAGTTTACATTTGAGAATGATCTCATCAACGGCAGTGGACGTCGTCAGCACCGAAATGCACAGGCTACAAGCAAACTTCCTCGCGATAAACTTGTAGACGAAAACATTGATTTTGTCGTCTTGGCTGTGCAATGTCTTGTGGAGAGTACCCAGCATGAAGAAGCTCAAGGTGTACTTGAGCAGGTTTTGGGTGAACTCAGTCTCGACAATCTTCGCAGCCGTGCTGAGAGAATCAACGCCATGATTGCTGCAGGAGAGACATCCACGGCACCTCCATCTGCAGCTAGAAAATCGACCGGGTCAGCAGCAGATGAAGACCTTATGGATGAAGAAGAACTTCAAGAGGCGCAGCGTCCGTCTCAGATCAACCCTATTGCCATGCTTTGTTTACTGCGAGGCCGCGTGTACGAAACCCTTGATAACCGCCCACGAGCTTCGAAATGGTTTCGGGCTGCTCTGGTTTGCGATATCTATTGTTATGAGGCATTTGATGCTCTGGTGGACAGCCAGCTTCGCCCTGTGGAAGAACGCCAGCTCATGAATGAACTTCACCGTGCAGGTGCCTTCGAAGGGCAAGCCGCTTGGCTATTCCCTGTGTACTCAAGTCGTCTGAGCAAGCATGACTTCAGCCAGCCACTCGACTCTCGCTTCAAGCGCCTTAACAAGATCGTCGCGGCCAACCCATCAGAGGCCTCTGGATCCTCCATTACACCATATGTGGACACTCGTCTCTACAACCTTGGTAACGATTTAGATTGCGCTGCTGACCGCGCAGAATGTATTTTTCAGCAACAAGACCCTCTCGGTGCATATCAACTCACTTCCAAAATCCGAGCCAAGGATCCATTTCATTTGCGCTGCCTCAAAGTGCACCTTGCAGCACTTGTGGAGCTTAAGCGCAAAAGTGAGCTTTTCCACACCGCGCACCAGTTAGTTGATGCTTACCCGTCTCTCGCAATGTCATGGTTTGCCGTGGCTTGCTACTATTATTGTATTGGGAAATATGAGGCCGCTCGACGCTTCTTTCATAAGGCTACAGTAATTGATCCATCCATGGCAGAAGCTTGGATAGGCTTTGGACACTCCTTTGCCGCCCAAGATGAGTCGGATCAAGCTATGGCCGCCTATCGCACCTCTTCTCGCCTTTTCACTGGTTGCCACTTGCCTGTCTTGTGCACCGCCATTGAATACCTGCGCACAAACAATGTTCCCTTAGCTGAACAGTTCTGCCGCCAGGCAAAAACTATGTGTGCCACCGACCCCCTCGTGTATAATGAGCTTGGTGTTGTTCATTACCGCCAAGGCCGCCTCAAGGAGGCTATTGACTGCTTCAAAGAAGGGCTTGCTTTGTGCAGAAATCAACCCGAGCGCTTACGTCACGCATGGGAACCTGTTATGTTTAATCTTGGTCATGCATATCGCCGTATGCGCAAGTATGACGAGGCCATAAGATACTACGAAGAGGCTCTCAGTTATAATCCTAAGGAAGCTTCCATCTACTCTGCAATTGGATTCGTATACCATTTGCAAAACCGGTTGGAAGATGCCATTCAGAGTTACCATAGCGCACTTGGTATCAAACCAGAGGATACGTTTGCAAGCGAAATGCTTGATAGGGCTTTACATGAAGCATACAGTAAGCCATTTCATGTACCCGCCATTGACGATGAAATTTCAGGGAAAACCAAGCGAAGTGCTGGCGCTAGTGCCACCAGTATGGGCCCCGGTGGTGTTCACCTGGTATCCACCTTGGATATGTAGACTACATACAATAGATCTCATTTATATTCATCTGATCAAAGAATTTTCTCCTGATTCTGTTTCCTAAGCGTACTCTCTATGTTGTCCATTATATCCCCAAGGTTGTATGCGTCCAACCAATGCTAACAGGTAGAGAGAAAATAGTTCTCCCAAGCGCAATGGAACATATAGTTTGCACTCGCAAATTGGCCAAGTGTTTCCATTTTTTAAAACTGATAACATCAGAAAGAGTTAATTTCAAATGATTTTTTATGTCATCCTCACAGTGATCAAATATTTTTTAGTTTTCATACGCATCTTCATAATGGGTTCCTATGCACGCAGTTCGTAGGAGACATTCGATGAAGAGAAGCTTTCGCCGACTGACTAGCGGATCGTGCCCGATTGCCCATAGCCTGCGCCAACATTGTTGGTGAAATTGCCCCGTTGCAACGAGTATTTTTTGGTATATCGTACTGTGGAGAAATCTCAACCTTTAATGATGGATTCATTTTGTTTTGCTCCTTGGAAAGCTTCTTAGCTACCTCGGGAAGTGAGAGGCATGCTGGCCTGTCCCAACGAGATTCGTGTGTATTTTTATCAAAATAGTATACGCGACCATGCTCATCAACCGCTTCAATCCAATCGACCTGGCCCTTTCGTTTTTCTTCAAGCGCATACAAGATGTTCTGCTCGTCAAAGCCTACAGGTTTTTTCCACACACTTTGACGTGTTGCATCATTATAATAGTACATGCGTCCTGTTCGGGAATCTTTCAGCTCCTGCCATCGTCCTCGGTTAATATGTTCGCTTTTTGATCTGGTGTTGGGATGCCGGGTCTCCATCTTTTGCTCATGGACATCACTACCCTTGGTCTCTTCATCCTCTCCTTTATAATTGCTAGTCTTTGCTGGCAAACAATTTGCCTTTCGTGTTGATGTATCTTCGGACAGTGCTCTGAGCTTTCCAGCATTCTCTAAATCTTGCAAAGTAGATGTTGTAGATTTGCGGGAAGCATCTAACGCACTTACTTCTGCGGTAATCCTTGCGCTCTCCTTTAATCCCTGATCAGCAGCAGATTCCTCTTTTGGTGGCAATACCTGAACTTCAGCCTCCGAGGCACTGGAATGTTTTGATTTCTGGTAGACTCTGTCATTTGGCCGATTCTCGGCATCACTCTTAACCTCCTGGCCTTCATCCTGACTTTCATCCTGACTTTCATCCTGACTTTCATCCTGACTTTCATCCTGAATTTCATCCTGACTTTCATCCTGACTATCATTCGGGCTATCTTCAGATTCAAATGAATCGATGTCATCCTCAGACGTAACTTGATCCCGAGCGTCGGGTTGGTTGCCACTTAAATCCGTTTCTAAAGTGGACTTGGTTTCGTTCTCCTTGCCCACATTAAGTTCCAGGTCTGGCGTTTCCGGTGTTGAAGGTTCAATTGGAGATAAACCTGCACTTCCTTGATGCTTCTTTCTCGAAGCGCCGATGACAAGTTGCTCGCTCCAGTGCTTGAGCATTGAGTGGCTCGCACGTGATGACTTGCTGGCTGACAAATGTTCCCTAGACTCAAGAGAGCTGTGGTCGTCATCAAGATTAATGTCTTCAAACTCCTGGCTTACATTGGAAGAGTATTTGCTTGAAGCAAGGTTCTTTCTTTTTGAATTGCCCTTTTCAACAAGTTCTACCTCACCAACATGAGCTTGAGCAGTGTTTGAGGCACCACTAGATCCTGGAGATGCCCTTGCATCAGTTTCAACCTGCACTACATGTTCAACATTTACCCCTGGTTCCACCGGGTCTTGGTTATGTTGGTGTGCACGGTCATCTCCTTGGATATCTGGCATAGACGTCTTTTTGGTGCTCTTGCGAACTAAAAATCCAAAACAAGATCCACAGCATGGTGCTTGGATTGAGTCTGACGATTCTGACGAAGCCATGTTATTCACCTCCTCCCCAAATCCTGCCGACTCCTCCTGAGTTGCTGAGGACGCCATTTTCTCGCAAACAGAATATGCTGTACGTAACAGAAGTTGAAGCAAAACTCTTTGACTTGATTGATTTACAACATACCTCACAATTTTATTATATAGGCCTAGTACTGAAACGATCTGATAATCGGTATCAATATTATATACACCTTGTTTCTTTTACTTTGTATTTAGAATTGATTTCATCACAGCACCCCACGATAAATGCAATGCAACTTGCTATCCACCTACTTTACTCCTTTTTAATGTAATATACGAAATAAAATATACTAGTGATTCCCGCGCGTGTTGTTACGTTCCATATACGCACGTGAAAAGTACACACCTCTTTTTAAAAGTTAATATATAACTGGAATTGTATGTTTATTTAGCTAACGGATTTATTAGATGAAGGATGGATGAGTTTTTGAAGAAGGCAAAGGCAAAGGACAATGGAGAAACAGGGCTTCCAGTGGAGCAAATAGTAAGGCTAAGACTATATTTACTTGTTTAGAGTCAGATAGTAACCCTACTGAGAAAAACTGTGGCAGCAAGAAATACTAAGGGTCGCGTTCTAACGTTCGTAAAACCACTGGGAGTATCAGCTTCTAAAATTAGAAGCGATCAGCTTACTGTTTCTTTGTAAATAACTTTGAGGTGGGATCTGAGCATACCTATTGAGCTGTCCCTAGAGAGTAGTCAAACTGGCGTTGTTTCCCTCCTATGCATTACTCCATGCGTTCTCCTGCAATCTAGACCATGCAAACATACAAATCGCAAAAGGCCCAACAGGCCCGGGAGAAGCTCTTCCGAAGTATCCAAAGGGCTCGAGAAGAGGTTTTAGACTGGAGACAAGAGGCAGAAAGGCCGCAGCAGCGTTTTGGAGGAGTTGCTTCACCTGATAGAGGGCGTCAACTTCGTCCTCAGCGGCCACCCCGGCTCCCTGGTGCAAAAAGAACTGAGTCGCTGCGCCAAATTCGAACACGAAAAACCCTACAGGCCGCAGAGCAACGAGCCCGGATTCATGAACCAGGAAAGGGCCGATATCCAAGCCAAATACTCCACGAATATGACGCTAGAGATGAAGATCTTTCAAACGTATGCCAGATCCATGCTGGACCAACGGCTCCCGCTTCTGAAATCGATCCTCTTCAAACGAACAACAATGATTCCGAGTGCGATGACCTTTTCTCACTTTATCCAGAGAATGGGAGCTCTGGGTTTATACCCTGTCAAGCGCATGCACTACGTCATGTAGACACCCAAGAAATGGTTTGGAATCCCTGCACGCTGCATGACTTTCAAGGAGATCGCTATCTTATCTGTTGGCCCGAGGAAACAAATCAGTTTTGGATTTCGTGGACTCGAGTATGGAGGAGCGATAAGGAAAACCTTGCCACTCACCAAGCTCGTATGAGTAAGCTACAAGCTGCAATTGTGGATTCGGTGCAAAATTTTATTACCGATGTTGGCGTCAACCCTGTCCCACAAACTCAGGATGAGGAGTTAAACGATCCCAATGCTCCCTTTCTGGAAGAGGTCATTGGACCTATTACTTCTCCTATGGTAAATAGGTTGGTATTGAAGTCAAAACCAATGCTTCGGCCCTTTCAATTAAATGGTATCTACGGTTCCACCCATAATAGTCCTGCACTATGGAGATCAATGTTAGAAGAAGTTCACGGAGCATTTATGCAAGCCCAGTTTCTTGCTGGTGTTCGATGGCGTCTCAAGTCAAAATCAGACTTTCTTTCATTAGACACCGGTGCCGCGATGGCTAACCCCTCTCGATCGAGAGTGCAGCGTTTGGCAAGAATGTACTCAAAGAGAGCCTTCATTGGGGAACCTCGCGCACTTGCTGCTCTGCAAAAGATTAATATGGTTAACGAAGCCTTCAGTCATGGGACCTTGCTTATTGATGAGAGCTTCATTGAGCAAATGGCAGACTTGAAGACCTTTTCAACGAGACAGCAATCTTGGATAAAACGAATTGGCGCCAAGACAAGATCCAGCTGGATTGTTGCAGTGTATGATGCTCTTTTGGAACATGTTGTGCGCAATCCTAACTACCAACAGCAACAGCAACCTTCTGAATTCCACCAGGGTGGGGTTTCTGACTCAGAGGAAGATATAATTCAGGAGCGCCAAGCTAAGAAACAAAGCCAAGCAACATCGACTTCTCATGACCGTCTTTGCCGTCTTCTCAAGCTAACACAGCTGATGATTTGGGAAGCTCTCTCGCGGCTTGTCGCCTCCTCACTTGTTGCCCTTGAGCGGGGCTTTACACAACGTCGTGTTCAAGCTTTCTGCCTTGAAACTAAAGTTGAGAGGTTGACAATGGCCGAGTGGATGCAGGAAGAGCGAGTTGGTTTAAAACGGCGTACGTTGGCGCGCCAACGCCTTACTATGCTAAACGAAGATTGGCTTATGATTGACGAGCTTGCAAATTCAGCAGATCGCGATGATCATTTCATGTTGTCTGCTCTAGAGTCAAGCAACAGTGAGAAACCTCGCTCCAGGCAACTTGCAGATACTACTCTAAGTGACGAGGCTGATGATGATGACGACCTTGCAGCCGAGCACCTTGGGCAATCAGATCATTTCAAGATTGAGTTGATCCCCACGTGCAATATGTGTATTAAAGTTGTACAGGATTGTGTTGTGCAAATAGTTCAGTCTGTTCAAAATTTTCCGCGAATTGATGCATTAGTACTTGACAGCCCCAAAATTCCAGAGACTGAGTCTGTTCCTTTTGATGTACTTCTGGAAGAGAGTATGAGTCCTAAGGAGGTTGCCCAGCGTCTTGCCCAGGTCTTGGCAAATGATGCAAATGCCTCCGAACGGGAATGCCAACGCATGAGTGATGTTTTACATACTCGTGCTCAGGGTCTTGACATGCTGGACAAAGCACAGGTACTATTGTCTTATGGAGAGGACTTGAATGCATTTCGTGCTTTTGGTGCATTTCACCTGTCTATGCAAGGCGTTCGTGAAAAACTTATTCACGAAGCCGAGGAACTCCGAAAAGAGTTTCTTCAGAACAAGCTGAAGGATACTCTTGTGCATTGCGAGCAAATTACTGCAGTATACGAAGAAGCACGAGCTCGATTGACAATTGTCACGCGGACATCCGAAGATCTTGAACGTGTTATGTTAGAGCTCGCGCAGGTACCTGAGCGAATGCAAGCCCTCGAGGCTATGATTGAGGATAATATAATGCCTGCCTATGATTTATTTGAGCAAGAGCAATACATAATGAATGAAGATGACCTTGCTGCAATGTGGAGAGTCCTTGGTCTTCCAGGTAAACTGCAAATGCGCGCAGGCCGGGTGAGACATGACATTGAATTGCGCAAACGTGACATATGTACAGAGCTCGAAGATCTTATATCACGCCATCATAAGCGACTTTTAGATTTCCAGCGCATGGTGGAAGTAGTTGGTGCATATGTAGATCTCAATCGAATCGATGAGTATGCAGTTAACGCAAGTTTACTTGAGGAGAATATTCTTGAAGCGCACGAAAAAACCAAGGAACTTATTTCAAGGAGCTCTTCAATTGGTCTTGGTGACCGTTTTATAGACACAGAAAAGTTGTCTCAGTCTTTAGTTGATAGAATTCTACCAATATGTGCTCTATGGTCTGCGGCTGCAGATATTAGTGAAATTCATGTCGCTTGGCATAAAGGTTCGTTACTTAAGCTAGATGTGAACGGTCTTATTGAACGTATTCGAATTATTCAAGAGGAAGTACTGCCCAAGGATGATTCTCTCACAACACATCCTGTGTCTATATGGGTGAGACGGCGCGTTGGAGAAGTTCATGACACTGAAAAATTAGTTCGTGCAATCACTGCACGTGGATTGCAGCATTACCATTGGGTAAAGTTCTCTGCAGAGCACTCATTGGCCTTATTTGAGCCAACCTACGATTCAACGCTGGAAAAAGTCGTTCGAGAGAATCCACACCTTTTGCGTTATTTAGATGCGTTGGTTGCCATGGCTGATATAGCTGCTACAGAATTTCGGTATGAACAGACTTTAGATGACATGGAGTTTCAACTGAAGCGGCATCTCGATGATCCAGAAACAGCTGTATGGAAACTCGAAGTGCTTATTGAAAACCATCTGTTTAAGCTACGAGAGATGCGCAAGGAGGAACATGTCGAAAATTTGTTTGCTCGAATGCGTGTGTGGGAGGAGAAGATCAGCAGTAAACTGCAAATAGTTCAAAGTCATGCCTTGGAGTGTAAACGTGCAAAACTGGAAGTCATCAATGCATGGAGACGACATGAGCCTCGTTTATGCTATCTAAGCGATCGTGAGCTTCTTTCATTCTGGGGAGTGCCTAAGATCTCTGATTCTAGTGAAGACATTTTAGGTAGCTCCCAGGCTTCGCCTCCAATTGGACATTCAATGAAAATTATCCAAGCCCTTTATCCATGGTACGCTGTTCCTGCATTGATGCAGAATAAAACCACTCATGCAAACGATAATCGTCGCAATCTTCTAGGTGTTGCTGTCACTGAGGTGGCGGCAAACACCTCTGGTGACACTGAAGATGGTCTATCCTCTGGCCGTGCTTCTCAAATGTTTAGTACCGTATTCAATGACATCAATGAAAGCTTTGCGCTAGCCCAACCATGTTCCGCTGTATCTCTGGATCTGGTTGATATGGAGATTGGTAAAATGGTAAAGGAGTTGTCATTGACTAGCTTGCAAAAACTGAAGATGTGTATGGAAGATGAGTCTCCAAATTTGTCTTCATGGCTTATGGCTTTCCCAAAGCAAGCATTGATTGTTGCTCTACGCATTTTTCTATGCGAAAACAGCTTGAAACAAACCAAACTTGTTTCGGAGGTATGCGCATTGCTGGTTACAGCAAGAAATAATACAAAAAGTAATCAGGTTTTGACGAATGTCGAGACCATGCTTTCTATAGCTCATAATCACGAGCAGACCTACAATGAAGATCCAGACGCAATTTTCCAATTTGCTTATGATGAATCCTGTGACGATATTGCAATAAGTTTTGAGAATCAGAAAATATATTATGGGAGTGAAATTGTGCGAGGACAAGCTACACCACTTTTGTATATGCCTTCAATGCGTTGGCATTTTACACTTACAAAGGTGTTTCACCGCGCAAGCGAGTCAATTGTTTTTGCAGATGAGCACTGCGAGCGAGTCAGTAGTGTTGCTGCTGAGCTTGGTCGTCATTGCCACCTATTGTCTTGCAGCTCTTTAGAAGAGCTGCTTCGTGTGCAGCAAGGAATCAGACGTACGAAGTGGTGGGTTATAATTCAAGATCGTGCCAGCTGGGGAGCTCTGCTTCATTTTTCTCCAGATCCTCGCAACATTCTTGTGGCAACTCGTAAAAAGAAACTTCCTCCTTCTCTCGATTCCAAACTTCGACCGTGTAAAATCAACATCAATATGGAGGCCTTGCATGCACAAGGGGTTATACCTCGTCCTTCGTATAATATGCGTGCTTCAGGAGTGTATCGTACAAGCAGTCACGCGGATGGGTCTGAGTCTGAAAAGCTTGAACTCTTCACAAGTATGTGCTCAGATTGTCGAGAGTGGGAACGCAAGATTAAACGTTTTCTTCGCAGAATGTCTGAGGACTCATGGGCAGGTGCCCCGTCACGTATCGTTATTCACGACATGGAGCGGCCGAATGGCGAGGTACGAAATTTCGAATGTTTAGACCTTATTCTACGTCTTCAAGAGCCGGGTGTGTTGACTGATGTTGTATGGTCTCTAGTCAACCGAAGTCACTCATTTATGCCTCAAGTGGTGAATACATCCGAAATTCCTACTTCTGTGCAATGCGTAACGTTAATTTTAATGGATGGTGGTGATCCCGAGACACGCGCACTTTTAGCTCCGTTTGTTGAAATCCCAAGCGAAATGGCAATTCAATCAGCTTGCGATGTAGGCAAGTCTCAGCCTTTGCGCATCGTATGCTTTGATAATTCTAAAGAGCTCTTTCAGCTTGAAGATCGTTTCCCAAGAATTCGCCGTATTGCCGTTCGCTTGCAACTAGATCCATGGTGGCTTTCTAAAACAAGCCTGATGGAGCGTGTAGGGGCGGAAGACTCAACATTGGCTGAGCTCCTGGCTGAGTCATTCATAACGACTCTGTTAGCTCCAGGTGTGGGACCTGCTGAATTCGTCCGCCTTGAGGAGCGTGTGAGAGAAGTACTTCCACAACGAATGCAGAGTTTAACAGAAGAGTGTAAGCAATTGACAGAAGAGCTGATGTCTCTAAGTGCTTTGAGCGATGATGTAGAAGATATTGCCGGCACTAATGACGATGCGACTTCTCTCGAGCGTATTGCTCGTATTGGTGAGTTGCGTGAACACCTTGCACAACAAATGGATCGTCTCAAGCACCTTCCACAGCAAATTGTTGCAGAGGTGTCAACTGAACTTTTACAAGAACGAAGTAGCTCTAAAACGACGAGCACAAGTTGATTGTATCGCCAGTAATGCATGATTCTGTTTTTAATGGAAGGAAGTCTGTAAGATTGAGACGACATGGTGAATTTTCTGGAATTCTTTGAGATAGCCAACTAATTTATTTTAAAAGTCAGTCCTGTAAGCGACATATTCTTTAATTTTCGCTTCGTTGACATTTCCATCAATTCAACTTTGAAATACAACAAAACTATAGGAAAATCTACACATTTTATGCAAGAGCTGACCTAGATTCTGCCTCCTTGAGCCAATGGCCTACGACATGACGCAAGTAGTCTCTGGCATCTTGGACAGAGCTCTGGTCATGCGCATCTGTCGGGTGTGTCCAAGCATGGTGCGATGCTCCCAGGACCAGAAGCATACGCTGATCGGCATGGACTTGCTCTTTTGAGAGATGCTGGACACTGAGAGCAAGCCATGGATCAACGGTTCCTCCGATCCATAGAATACGAGGAGTTGTGATACTAATTCCTCCGTATTCCACATTGGAGCGCACAACTGCTGCTGCAGTTCTCTCAATATCATTGAAACCATACATAGAGCAACTCGATGTAAACATGTAATCTAGAGTGACCAGACCTTGAGTAAACATGCATTCACTACCGATATTGCAGGTTTGAAGATAGCCGAACTCTGTGCATACTTGCCAGGACCACAAGTCAGTCTCTAGGATATTGCTGGCACCAAGTCGGGGGCGCATCTGCTCGCGGGAGGAGAAGCTCTGAGTCTGTTGCTCCTTCCGTACGGTGGCAAGAGCCACAACAGGCTCAAGTTCAGGGCGCAGCATGGTCTTGCAGATTTCCTTGATATTGCAGCTCGGCGTAGAGCAAAGTGGGTCATTGCCTTGTGATGGGAAGTCTGCGACTCCATTGCCAGCAAAGTTTCGTTGACCATCTAGTGAGTCCAAGGCGCCACTATTGAGCGAGAACTGTTCTTCAAGCTCACTCAGTTTGGTAGCATTCTTGGAGTCAAAGATATTTCCAATTTGCTTGTGTCCTAAGGCAATCTTCGCTCGGCATTCTTGGGAGCCACCTACAGACTCCTCCGAATAAGCGCGAGCTGCGTAGTCGTAGTACCCAGGCATCTCTAGCGCGGCCTGTACAGGCGAACTTGAAGACACCGCTGCGTAAAAGAGATGCGGATACTTGGAGCGAGCAAAGGCGGCTAGCATTCCAGGATAAGACCCACCAAAAGTGACCCAGCGGTTAGTTGGGGTAAGATGGAACTCTTCGACCATATGCATGTGAAAGAGAGCAATATCTTCAAGAGCCTGACGAGAGCTAAGAAAACGCATGTCTTTAACTTCTTGAATCGGGTATTCTACGGGACACGCGGTGCTGTTACTCTGACACCCATAGTAGCGATGTTGCAGAGCCAAAAAGAGGGCTCCTGTTTCTTCAAGCCATTCAACTGCGTCATTGCAATGGACTGAAGCACTAGTGACAGAATCATCTAAGGCTGGGCCTTCGCCGCCCACACAGAGAAATACTGGCGCTCCAGACGATGGTCCTTTCCAGAAGGTATCATTCACGAAGTATTCTTGCTGCCAGAGATTTTCATTGCTTCCATCAAAATGATCTTGCCGCGTTTCATGAAAGTAGCCCGCTTCGCTCAAGTTCACGCTGTAGGCAATCGCCGCCGTAGCAATCCAGACACCCGCCTGTTTTCCAACCATGGCTGGCACTCGATGCGAAGAACCACTTTGCTTTGTACAATATACTATTTCAATGCCTCCAACCTTACAGCTTGTCCAGGCTCCTCGGCCTGCTCAAAGTTAAAGATGATGCTCAGGTAGCTAATCTTTGTTCACGATTTTATTAGATCTTTGTGTCTCAAAAAGGGAAAGAACTCACAAAGATCGTTTATTTCAAAAACCCACGATCCTTTTTCCCATTGTATATTCGGGAAATATCCCTATTTCCCTATTTTTGAATCATGGTTTTTAATGTTCATTTCATTCTTCAACTTTAATAATAATGATAATAGTATACTACTTTAAAGTAAAACTAAAATGCCGGTGAAAAAAACAAAACGTAAAAAAGTAGACAAAAAATTCTTTTTATTTGTTTTTGAGAGTAAACACTGTGCTTCGTATTTTATTCGTTTACTCTGCAAGCCTAGCACTTCTCATTCCATCGTGGTACGTTGGAAATAAAGTGTATCGCCAGACGACCATGTGAGTTATACGACTCAAAGGTGGTAAATGAATGCTCAGAGCTGCGCAAATCAGAGCTTTGCCACGGCTCTTTCCAAGCATTGGTAAAGAATGAAGCAGAGCATACAATTTGTCAAAGTAGAAAACCCAAAACAATAAATTGGCAAAAATAATTGAGAAAAGAAAGGGGCCACAGAAAAGAAAGAGAGTAATTACCAAGTTCTCTGTTTTCCTCCAATGCTTCACACTTTCCTTGCCTTGGTGATTCAAAATTTATTCCTCTCCTCTACGATACTCAGAGAATATTATGAAGTAGTGTAATGGAGAGGAGTGTACTAGCTGTGGGAAATAATTAGACAAGTTATCCACTTATGCAACTGCGAAAGTTAATGGGTAGTGTTATGAGAGGAGTGTGCGTAGCAGATTGTGGCCCGATCATGAGCTACTCCGCGCCGACCATAACTTCCTTCGTTCGAGTGAGCGATGTTCGAAGTTTGTCCTTTCTTTTTTCCTCCTTCCTTTTTATCACCTTCTCAACCCTTTTCTTTACATATATACTTCAATCTTTAATATAAAAAAGAAAAGAAAAGAAAAGAAAAGATAAACATTTTTATTATAAATTTAGAAATGAAAGTTAGCATCACTGAAGAACAGAAACTGAAGTTGAACACTGTCTAGAAGGTTCTTATTAGCCTCCCACTTGCTTCATCGCCATGGCATTCGAATTGACTGATATATATCTGAGTTAGTCTGAATGTTTTAATGAAAAGCACTTGATCATCACATTCCTCTTCTGCAAATTCTATTTCTATAGGCAACTATTTATGTGAAGGATGAAATAAATGTATGAGGACTACTCTAAAGATAAAGTGGTGGAGCTTAGGCCTGGTGAATAGATGCAAGGCATCTTGACCTCTCATCCACACGATGCCGATGGTATTTTGTATATGCATAGCTACGATTATTTTCAGCAACGAGTTAATGCTTTCAATGAAAATGACAAATCCATGTCCATGAATATCTGGTGCTGCTTATTTCTTTCAATATATACCATATTTAGGTCCATTCAAGTTCGTCCAGGGCACCGTGATCCTGCCGTAGTCCGCAAAAACATTTGTCTTTTATAAGAACAAATAAAAATATAAAAATATAAAACAAATGTATCCAAATCTAAATCCAAATCTAAACCAGATCTACTAGGCTACAAGAAAATCACGGACGAGCAACCGCTGGCAACATCTCCGATTTCTTATCTCATAAAAATCCCCACAATGAATAGCCCCTGTCTCGAGAAACATCAAATCAGATCAAAATGTAGGTAGGTATTCCATACCGCCAATTATCGTTAATAGTGACAAATACTGAGACGATTAACACGCATGTGTTTTTCCTATTTCTAACTATCTACTGTCATGCTAAATACATACGTGACCATCATCTGAGCCAAATTATCATCAATCTTCTGTAGTATGGTCATAAAACCGTGAAAGTTATGCATGGGTCCATCCAACGACTCAAAGCTCGAGACGCTGCTCGTTTTTGGCTCGGGCACTGTAAGCCTTTCGATTGAACATGTTGTTGGTCAAATGCTGCTAGTCTTCATAGTTTTCTATGCCAGTTTCTCGTGGTCTTCATGAACAAAGTCCCTCGAGTCTCAAGGTTTTCCAGGTTTATAAAGCTACAAATGATTTATTTATTTACTTACTTACTTAATTAGCGTGGGACCTGGCGCCACAGCTTCCTGAATGAGTGTCTGCGGCCCCAGCAGAACTTGACGACCATACCGTTAATGCTAGGTTCAACCCTATGGGGCCTGGTTTTTCCACTCGCCAGCTCATCTACTCAATAGCTAATACAACTATATATGGTAAGTATTAATGATTTGTATCAATTAAATTGCGATAAAGAAGAGAGAGAAAAGTCGTACCCCATTCTCTAAGGGGACTGTAGGACTAGCTGTCCTTTCGTAAATAGGTGAACTTCATCCTGGCATTAAAAACAAAATGTTAAAGTAAACCAAACTAACTTTTAATTACTTTAAAAAAAAAGTTGGTTTAAAAAAAAAAAAGACTAAAAAAAAGACTAATTTTAATTAAAAATATGTATAAAGTCTCAAAATGCAGAAAGAATGCCTGAGAGGAAAGAAAATGAAATGGTCACCAGGGAAGAAAGAAAGTTTTCTTCTTCCCATTTCTTCCTTCTATTCCTCAGTCATCTGCCCATTTATTATCTTCTGTCTGTAAGACAAACCAATAAGCCTATCCAAGTTAGAAAAGGCCAGAAGTTAGCTCACCTCAGTAGTTTTCTTCAAGAGCGTACGTACCTAAATGCAAAGGGAGTAAAGCAAACAGAAAAGAAACAAATAAAGTGATGGGATGTCCATAGGAGTAGGTAGGTACCACTTCAAAAACGATCAATCTCAAGCTTTCATTTCCTCTAGTTAATTAATCAATCAATCAATCATCTCCTCCCACGATCTCAAGAAGGCCAGCTCGCGCATATGTGGGCCTTCTTTCAAGCACCATCGTGCTTCGAAATTGAATCCGAGCGGCGTCTTCGTCCATGTTTTATAACAAATTGCAATTAAAAACCGCCAAAAGCGAGAATCTCAATGGCGAACTTCATGATCGCACATACATCGAGAGAGAAGTCACGCTCTCAAGCGGCTTCGCATCCGGCCAGCAGCTTGCATTATGCCTGCCTGCCTGCCTGCCTGGTCTGCTTTGCTTTGCTTTGCTTTCCCAGCAGACAGCCAGGCTCTGCTCGCATTCGCCTTTCAATCGCAGAGGGTTTTGTCTCGGCAGCACGTGCCTTCGATGCTGCATTTGCATTTGCGCACTCACTCAGATACCCTTTCGCAGAGTGGCGCTTATCCTCTCCTTTTTCTACCTTCTCCGAGTCATCGCAAGATAGACGGACAGACAGTCTATACATGACTGTTTCCCATAGTATTGCTCTTGTTTATTTATTTATTTATTCTACTTTAAAAGTAAAATAAATGCATTTTTATTTAAAGTCAAGTCAAGTAAACTAAACTAAAATAACTATTTATTTTGGTAAAACAATGTGTGTATTCGAGAGCTACTGGTAAGGAAGCTGCCGAAAGCAATTGAATTCCTTCGTGCAGAGTGCTTTAATGCACACGACCTTTGATTGAACCAAAAAGAAAGCACTCATGCTTGCCCCCGAGTAGCTAGCGAGCTAGGCTAGCGGCTTGTCAAACTGCCCCTTCAGATCGTTGTTTGGCTTGTTTTATTATGAACAGTTATAAAACACTCATTCTTACTGTACAAAAATAGAAAGAAAGGGAAAAGGCGTTGCGCAGAGGACCACTCTGCACGACTTAAGGGAAAAGCTAGCAGTGTGATAGTAGCTTAGTGCGTACCTAGCCTATATAGAAAGCTGCTAACCTTGGAGGCAAAGGAGAGGCGCTTGCTTCTTCAGGAGATCGCCTTTGAAGCGTGCTCGAAGGTCTCCGTAGTTTGCAGAGGCCGCTGCTCTGGAGCTCTCTTATGTGCGAAAGCGTCCTCCGCAAAGGCCGCGGACCGCCTGAGTTCGTTAATCCTCGCGTTTGCGAGGTCTTCTTCTTCGATCGGCCAGGCAGTCAGTCAGTCAGTCAGTCAGTAAGTAAGGAAGTAAGTAAGTAAGTCGTTTGCACCATCTTCGCTCCAAAGAGAAAAGAAAAGAGCGCTTTCCATCGTCTATGACAGTTTTTCATGAGGCATATGATAATGATTGGGAAACAAACAAACAAACAGAAAGAAAGAAAGAAAGAAAGAAAGTAAGTTAAAGAAGAAGGAAAAGAAGGTGCATCCATCCCTGTACTTACTTTTTAATTTATTAGAAAAATAATAACAAGATGTGCAAAAACAAAAATAAAAACAAACAAATGAGTGAAGAATAAAAAAGGCAGAATGCATACAAACACAATACCTACCTCTACGGACTGGCTGGCTTCGTGTACCCTCCTTCACACCGGAGAAGAGGGCCTCAAACTGCTGCGCTTAAATTGTATTTATCATCGACGGGTTCTGCTCCTCACCTTCGCAGAACAGAATTAATTGCAAACCTCGAAGAAACAACTTCAAACAAAGGCAAAGGAGACCGTCTTTTACATGTTCCGCGCCTCTGAAGAGTGTGAACAAAGACGGTCGTAGACAGAGAGACGCTTTCTTTGTCTTTCGTCGTCGCGTTAGCAGTGCCTAAGGAGGCGTAGCGCTCTGGACATTCGTTCTTACGAGTGCAAGGTGTCTCGAATTTGCACTCCCCTCACGCTCCACTGCCATACTAAACGGCCTTTAATTCGCGCACACTTAGAGAAGGCGTTCCTCAGAGCTTGAACTTGTATCAAATACTCGTGCGCAAAGTGTTCTCAGCGTAGTGGCTAGTTATCTTACTAGCTGATAGCCAACTTCCCCCGGGTCCGTTCCAGAGTGTCTGAAATTGAGTCATTGGCTACTGTTTAGGGTAGCTCACCGTAGGTTAAAATACAACCCGCTCGACAATTTTAGGACGACGCCGGGCTGTCCGCTTCGGCAGGAAAGAACGAAAAGAACAGATGACCCGTTTCATAGGCGTAACAGTAGTCACTACTTTTGTTTCGTTCTGTTTTGTTTTGTTTTGTTTTGTTTTGTTTTATTTTGTATTTTATTTAATGTTCTAAAGTTTAATTAATGAGAAAGGGAGGAATCAAAAAAACTTTTGATTAAAGTAAGTGTTTTCTATTTAGTTTCAAGTTGCACGCTCCGGAGAGAGGGAAAAACCGGCACCAACTTCATCGCCAAAATCGCGATGTGCGAGAGAAGTTTCAACCAAAGCTTTGCTTTCGACTTTTTTGCAGAGCTAGCTTTGCCTTGCTTTTCATCATCATCATCATCGTCATCATCATCACCACCACCACCACCATCATCATGGGCAATGACAGGAAATCTTGCGAGTCGAGGCAAACCAAGAAATAAGTCAATAGATCACTAAACAAATAAAACAATAACTCAATAAACAAAGGACAACTTGAAAGAAATAAAGAAATAAAGAAGCAAAGAAACAATGTTCGAGGTTGATCGGTCTTCGTCGAATCGCAGAAACTCGACTTCGACTTCGATTCTTCACAAATGAGCATACCGAAAGCAGCAAATCAGACTGTTGCACAACTAAGCGAAATAGGCCAAAAGCCTCGATCTCAATCTCAATCTCAATCTCAATCTCAATCTCAATCTCAATCTCGCATCGCATAGAGAGTTAGTTACCTGCTTAAGAGGCTGTCTCTCGAGCTCTGAGCAGCTCAGTTCCTGCGTTCGTTCGACCTGAAGGGACTGAGATGCTTCTTTTAACTTAGTTTCTTTCTTTCTTTCTTTCTTTCTTTCTTTCTTTCTTTCTTTCTTTCTTTCTTTCTTTCTTTCTTTCTTTCTTTCTTTCTTTCTTTCTTTCTTTCTTTCTTTCTTTCTTTCTTTCTTTCTGCCCGAAAAGGGAAAGAAGAGCCTCCGCCGAAGAGGCCCTTAGGCTCTCAAAAGCAGACATATGAAAGAGAAAGAAGAAGCCTGGCGCCCTCGTGTGCACAAACTAAAGAAGGAGCAAAACAGTAAACAGTACAAAGCAGTCGATGGATGGGCTAAGTAAAGAAACAATCAATCAATCAATCAATCAATCAATCAATCAATCAATCAATGAATGGGCTAAGTAAAGGAACAATGAACGAATCAATAATTGAATTGGCTAAATAAAGAAACAATAAATACATAAATGAATAAATGCATGAATAAATGAATGAATGAATGAAGGAAGGAAGGAACGCCTAAACGCATGTGTCATTGGCAGGGACAGAGGGAACGCCCTCAAAGCGCAGCGCTGCTCCCTCGAGAGGCGCCAGGCGGCTTAAACAGCGAGCGTGGAACCGAATGCTCGAGCTTCACAGCGATCGAAATTTCCCTCTGCTGTTCGTGAGTTCACTTTTCTTTCTTTTTCTTTTAGTTTTTGTCTTTGTTTTTGTTTTACTCCTCTTCCCTATTATCGCTTTCGATCAAATCAAATCAAATCAAATCAAGTCAAATCAAATCAAATCAAATCAAATCAAATCAAATCACCTTTTTCTTGAGATAGTTTCGATGGTTGATTGATGCGTCAGAAAGACAGAGCCACAAGGTGGACGGCGCGAAAGCACAGCAGATCCGTGGAGCGGGAGGAGAAAGGAGCTTCTTCAGGCTTTGTATTCGCTGCTCCATTGGAGGGCGAACTCGCGCCTTCCACCGGAGACTGTGGTTTTGGCGGCGTGTATTTTAATGATTCTGGACACCACGAAGAAGAAGAAGAAGAAGAAGAAGAAGAAGAAGAAGAAGAAGAAGAAGAAGAAGAAGAAGAAGAAGAAGAAGAAGAAGAAGAAGAAGAAGAAGAAGAAGGTAAAGCTACTCGTAGGTTAAATACTCTAGAGAATTAAATACGCCTATCTCCCCTTGGACTGACTGCCCCCCTACCGCTACTAAACTACTTCTACGGGCTGGCATTATATTCTATTATGATTGAATTTTTAACCCACTGCTACACAGCGGTAGCTAACTATTAGCGCTATGGGCCTCTTGTCCTGAAAGGGAGTTTGGAATTAATGGTTTTTCTGACAAAAAAAGATTTACTATTACTGTTCTTCTTATGAATATTGAACGTACTTTCTCTTCTAGTTAGTGAGTGCTAGTATGAGGCTTGGACGTTTGCAAAAAAAGAAGAGAAAAAGGCAAAACAGAACGGAAATGAGTGAAGATACCTAAGTACACGAAGAGGACAATCTCGAAAGCGCAGAAAGGATAGCAATAGTTGCGAACGAAGGCCTTTAAGAGGGCCTCTCTTACTAAACAAACTTGCGCGAGGAACCTCAGTCAGGGTCTCAGTCCTTTTCTATTTTTACTTTTGATGTTTAGTTTTAGCTTTTAGTCTTGTTTTCCTTTCCCACGCCTTTTCGTTGAAGGCAAAGAGACCTATGCCGAACAGAGGTCTCTCGCAACGAGTTTTTCCCGCCGGGGGCCTACTGTTCATAATAGCTGAGTGCTAAGGGTTATAATGCCTCAGTGCTTTTTATTTACTAGTAATTTAAAATGGAAGAGAAAACACTTCACTTCAAAAGGCAGACGAAAAAATATTTCATCGACTACATTTATTTATATGCTAAAACTTGCTGGAAGGTAAATGAGTTTGAGAGCACTCTCCCCCCCGCAGTAGTGATAAGGAGTTTTACTCGACGCTCTCTTTCCCCCTTGCTTTTTATTTTAAGAAATAAATATCTATAGTCAAAAGCCAGTAAATGTGGTTTAATTAACACATTCGTCTTACACGAACAACTTGAATAGTTTGGATTGGACCATCCACAGTACGTAGTCATCCGTAAGATGGATGTTTTGCTCGACATTAGACGGAGTGGGTACCTGAGCTTGCTTTCTTTCCTTTCACCTCTCATTTTACTTATCTTTCTACGCTCCTTCCTTCCTTCCTTCCTTCCTCGTGTAAAGAAATGCTAAAGTGACTTTAAAAATTAAGAAACTAACATTTCAACACTTCTTCTTCCTCTTTTTCTTCTTCTTTTTCTTGTTGTTCTCAATTCGACTTGCATTTTCAAATTTACAAAAATATTTCTTACTTACTTACCTACTTGCTGGTAGGTAGGTACATAGTACTTGTATATGCGTGGGTTAGATATGAAGATTTTATAATTATTAAAACATGTTTACTATAAATGTTTTAAATTTAATTTATAGTATATATTTTTTCCTGTTATCTGATCATATAATAAATTGATTGTTCAATCTACATTTTTCTTTTCACGAATTGGAAATTCAAATCAAAATCGCTCGATCGAACAAGCATCGTCGATAATAACAACAACTACAACTACCCCGTCATTTCCCATCGCTATCAACCAGTGCATCTCCGTGAGTAGGCGGAGAAGCGGCCCAAAGCACCCGTCGTACGGAGCGCCGCGGAGGCAGCCCCGGCGGGCACTACGTTCAACGCTCAGCAACGATTCATCGATTGTTGAGCAACCATCCATTCAAGCACTCATTCGTTTCCTCCGACCGACCGCGCCCCCTCGCGACGATGAGTGACGAGGAGACTATTTGCAGCAGCAGCAGCGACGACGAGTCCTCCAGCGAGGAGGAAGACCTTCAGGCACTCTCTGGTTCGCCCTCCGCTTCTTTGTCCTCGCCTGCTTCTTCACCCTCGCCGCAGTCTGCGACGACCTCTTCCTCCTCCTCCTCCTCGTCCACCGCGGTTGTATTGCCTTCGTCAAAAACGCTGAAGAGCGCGCCAGAAGATGGCCCCAAGCTCGTCCTGGACGTGTCGAGACTCGCGCACAGACCTGAATCTGCTAAGAGCAGGAGAACCTCCAAGCCCGCCCAGGACCTGCAGCGTAGCACACGCAAAAATCTTTCGAAAGATTACAGCGACCAAGAGGATTACAGCGGTGGCAACGAAGCCCCGCACAACGCTGAGGTTTCAGGACCCAAGGTTTCAGGAAAAAACACGCACAACAACGAAATTCACAATAGCCACATCGGTGATAAGGATAGGCGCAGCGAAATGAAGAGCTGCGAGGAGAGTGAAAACAGTGACGAGAGCGAGGAAAACCGAGATGATGAGCAGATAAAAAATCCCAGAAACTGGAGAGATGCGAAAGAGACCCAGAACAGGCACACCCTGCCGGCGTGGTTAAATAGCGCCAGCAGGGAAATTAGCACAACACCTGACACAGCATTAAGTATCGTTGAGGCGGCTCAGCCGCAAAGGAAATGGCCGGATCTAGCGAGCTTAGCGCCGCCAAGAAGGTGGGAGAACGCCGCTGTTAACCGATTCCAGCAGCATCAGCAACAGATGCAGCAACAACTTCAATTGCAACATATACAACAGCAAATTCAAATGCAGCACATGCAGCAACAGCTTCAATTGCAGCTTCAACAGCAGGTGCAGATGCAGCACATGCAACAACAAATGTTTCAAACGGGAAACCAGATGCAACAACCGGTACAGGCGATGAATCTGTTGCAAATTACAGGACAGGATGCTCTTGCAGCGCAGAACTACCAAGATTCACAACGCAGAAACTCTATTGAGTCTTCTACATCTGCAAAGACGGACGAGTTTCTGATTCGACCTGCGGCACTGGCACCTACGAACTGGCGGAAAATTAAAACCGTCGATATGTACAATGCAAAAAGTTCGGCAATCAATGTGCACAATAATCATCAGAACAGAATAACAATGAAAAGAAGAAGAAGAAGAAGTCTAAGAACATGAGCACGAACAATCAATCTTCTTCCTCGCGTAGGAGTTCAACAACCATATCCTACGGGTCTTTGGCTCCCTTACAAAGTTCTCCCAGCAGTGTACCACAGCCCGCTTTTGTTATAACATCATCTCATTCACCTGATTATCAGGCCCTCCAGAAGCAACTGAGCACCTTCTATTGTGCTGGAGGTTCTAATTCAACCGTTCTGGAAACTTTGGAACAGACAAACCTCCCTGAACGTCGTATTAATTTCGACGCTCTTACAAGCTTTAATACAAAGCCTATCTCGCGTTCTTCCTCATCAGAATCCACGGAAGACAAGCTTCATGTTGCAAAACCTTCACTTTTGCATAACAATCATAACATCATGCCTTCTTGTGACGGACTGCGTTGGAGGGAAATGAAACCCACTTCTGAAAAGGTTATGAATTCCAATAATGAATTCACACGCGAAGACCTTCTTCCCTTTTGCTCTGAGTCCTCCAACGCAACTTGTTCTATTGCTGCTCGGGTGGATGTTAAAACCAATCAACAGGCAAGACAAGAGCCAAATCCAAATTATCTGATTCAGACCCAGCGACTGCATTCTAAAGATAAATTTAGCCGAACCTCAAGCGCAGGCTCTTCTTTGAAATTCTCTGGCTGCAATCCTCCGGCGAAACCAGCAGATGGTTCTGTGGCTGGACCTGTGAAGGGGATTAGCAAAAAAATTCGAGGTTCTGCGTCCCGAACTCGAGATTTGAAGGGTGCTCCTAACGCGAGAAGTCATAGCAAAAAATCATCTCTTGTTCGTTCAACCTCCAGCGATGGAAAGTCAAAACAGTACCACGCGACACCAACTTCGGAAGAAGATCGCGTGCCAGTCTTGCACCCAAAGCCGATCGAGACTATGAACATCTCAAGCAGTGACCATTCTCAAAGCAATCGCCATGATGAGTCGAGTCAAGCGTCAAAGAAGCGTAAGGGCAAAGGCTCACGAGCTCTTCGTTCTCTTGCAACGTATTCATGCTCGCCAACTCCCGTAGTTATCGAACTTGGCCGGCGTTCAGTGAAAAGTCGAGACATTTACGTCGCGGAGCCTGCAACTACTCTGAACAAAAAGCTTCGGGGCGGGTCAACCCCAGCATCCTCCAGATTATCTGCTCGTTCTGTACGACCAGCTAGTTGCAATAATTTTGCGCACAATGCAAAGACTGAGTCCACAGATTTGACTCCTGAAAAATTGCATACCCCTTCTGTAGGTAAGAAACGACGCTACGAGGAAGCCTTGAGAGATACTGGGAAAGAGAATCCATCTTCTTCTTCTTCTTCTTCTACACAACAAACCCCGGCACCAGTACCATCATCAACTATTGAGAAAGTAGGAAGGAGACCTGTGAAACCTCGAGATATTTTTGTTGCCGAGCCCGCCACAGTTCACAACAAGAAGCTTCGGGAGCACTCGACCCCGTCTAGTACTACCAAAGAAAGGAAATTGAAAAAGCCTAAGCTTACGCGGCGCTCTTCAGAGACCTTTTCTGCCCTTGCAAGCCCCTCTACTGAAAGAAATGAAGAAGCAAAGGACAAAAATCATTTCGGTAAAGTATCAAGGCCCTCAACGCTCAACAAGCCAGAAACTGCCTCTCCTGCCGTTGTTACCTCAAGTCGACGTGCAGTTAAACCGCGAGAGATCTTTGTTGCGGAACCTGCATCTGTACACAACAAAAAGCTTCGCCCTTCTGCTTCTCCATTATTTTCACGTGGAAGGAGATCAACGAACGAACACCGTCGATCATCTGGTAAGGTCTCTCAATCTGCCGAGAAGGTCAACCCCAAAAGGTTTTCCGTGGTAGCTAAAGATCTCACGCCCCATGGTAATAGAAAACGGTACGCACCCACATCGTTAGGAAGTGCTACCTCAACCTCAACCTCTACCAAGAACGCGACAACATCTTCACATTCTGGGCAAGGATCTTCTAGTGCTGATTCTGAGACTACTTTGTTCACTTCGCATGGTCGGCCACGAAAGCAAGCCACTGCATACGTAGCAGAGCCTGCCACAGAGCATAATAAGAAACTCAAATCTCACCAGCCGCGCCAGGATGAAGGCTATCTTCACCAGACAAGAGACGCATCCGGGATTGAGACCATGAGAAAGAAAAACTCTCCGGAGTTAACATCGCAAGTGTCGAGAATGGCGGTGCTTCATTCGTGTGCAAACGGGGACATAGTGCACCCAAGGGCATCATTGCAGCGCGAAACTGTTTCTGCTGCAGCAAAGCCGAGCTATATTTTCCATAGCAATAACCACTCTGGACGAGTATCATTCTGATATTATATACAATAAGCAGGTGTGAAAGCGGCCGCCATAAGTTCTTGACATTTCCATACGGAAAAATTGGTAAGAAAAGAAAAGAGAACATATTAAATATAAAAAAACAAAAAACTACAAACAACGTCATGGGTTTGTGTAAAAGCGGTTGGGAGTGAACAAAATGGAAAAACTTCTTTTGTTACGCTAAACACTTGAGCGCGAAATTCTAGCAAAGCTCCAAGTTTTATCAATGGGCCATTACCATCCTTGTATGAGGCGTAAGAGTCAAGTAGAAGCAGTCTATTTATCACAGTTTAACTCAAACTGAAAGTTTCTAATGATTTTCAGAACGAGCTATTGATGGATATGACACTAGACTCGCTTGAGCGCCAATGATATGTCTGATTGTCTAATTACTGGACACCAGGCAAGAGCATTCTTTCTTTAACTATTTTGCGCGCGGAATACCCAGCTTGAAAGAATAATTTGAAAAAAAATGTACTAGTTTAAACTATACAGCCTTGTGACACAAGCTGATCTTCACAATTGTTTTGACTGTGTTTTGTCCCCTCTCCTCTTACCCGATCTTATCTTGGCCTATTCATTTATCTTTGTTATTATGTTCCAGGATCGCAGAGCTTTGAAAGCCAGTAGTCACAAGGTGGCAACCGTAAACCTAAATTTACTTGTCCTTTCTTTAGATTTTTGAAACAACAGTCCCATTATTGCAGCATATACCGAACACATTGAGAAATGAAAAAATGTCTGCGCAGTAAGTTTTCTCTGACTAGCGAGCCCCCTCATCATTTTACTGGCCAAAAACTATCATGAAAGGGTCGAGTTGCCTCAAAAACGAATTTAAAGATAGAAAAACACGGGGCTGAAATATCTTGCGAAGAGTCAGAAGGTATAACTCTGACTGGATCACAATCGTGTAAAATGGTTCTTAATATTGAATCGAATATTTTTGTCTAATGTATGTAGAAGTATACTTCGCATGAATAGAGCAACTGATGTATTTATAGACCAAAAGCTTACTTAGGAGTGAGAAGAAACAAATTTTGAGAACTTAGGGATATAAGAAAGAGAGAAAATAAAAAGAGAAATTGTCTAAAGGAGTTTTCGATGTCATGATAACTTACTATATAGTTGTGATAGATAGAGAAGTGGATCATGCTCACCGGATGAAGCAGCAAAGGCTTTCAGTGTACACATGGGAGAACGTTGATCTCATGTAAGTTTAATTATTTGCGGTGTTGCACTTGTAGCTGCAATTGACGACGAAGGTGGTAACGGCGAGCAAGCTGATGCAAAATAGCAAACACGGCAAAGACGACAGCGCCTATAGCAGAACTTGCAAAGGATTTGTGGCTAAAATAAGACAAAAGGGCGCGCCGGTGTTGGGCATTAGAACGCAACCGGAACAAAACAGAACCAGCTAGGGCAAGAGATAGGCCCTTGCAGATTTGAGGGTTGACAGAATTGAGAATCCATGCCGATGCCCGATCTTGGATTGATCGTGTTAAAAGTTTGCTTGCGAGCTTCACCTGTTGTTCAAGACGTGGTTTACTCTCATTAGGACGGCGCTGGCCATCGGGCTGGACATCCACAGCAGGGCGAAATGCTTCAGTAGAGTGCAACTTAGTTTGTTGGCGATTATATTCTTGACTCGAAAGAGTAAGGCGCTGTTGCCACGCCGGAAGCAAGTTGACAACTCCACGTGTGGTCATGAGCTTCCGAGTACGATCCGACATGTTAGACAGGACCTCAAGGCGGTCCTCTTCTGTCTTGCAATAAATGAGTGGATAAACTTCTGTCATGAAATTGCGGATGCGGGTCATAATCGTGCCCTCCAAAATGACTTCCACAAGTGTTTTGTCCAAAAGAATGCGTTGCATAATATTAGGGTACAGCGCAATGAGACCGTTCGTATCGAGAAGGGCTGCAAAGGCCCCCACGATGCCCATTAGCCCTGCAACAATAAGCATTAAAAAGGTTAAAGCTGTTGGGCTCAATGTACTCATGAGGAAGCCACAGACACCTATGGCGCTGACAGCAAGACCCGCGACAACTGTTAGCAAGAATGCAGATGGCGAGGAGTTGGGTGCAGGTTTTAAAGGCTCCGACAAGTCCGAATGTTTGCTTGGTGATACCACGGAACTGCTTTTGCTGTATGCGTTGTTTACCATGTGCATTTTGTTCAGTGGCATGCCAGTCTCGCTCTTGAAGCTAGCATCAAGAGTTTGCACAAGTGCGACATATGTCTGCATGGCTCTGATTTTGGACATGCCGCGAAGGTCATGCCAAGCTTTCCACTTTGCATACTGAACCACACTGAATCGTGACGGAGCTGGTGAGCGGCAATCCCCTTCCGTAGCTTGCTTGAATAGCGAATAGAACTGCAGTTTGTCTGAGTCCGAGCTCTTCATAGATTTTGCCTTGCGAACATGCTCTACAGCACTCTGAAACACAACACTGCTCTCCGCACCAAACTTGGCAGAATTATTTGTCACGGTTGGATTATTGCTCCCTGTCATGGTCAGCTAGCGTGAACAAGTTTTTTCAATCAACGCAATAGGCGCTAGTCCTTTGGTTGTCGGTGTCAGCCCCTTTAACAGGGTCGCAATTATGATTCTTGCTTTTCGCAAAATATGGACAAAACCCAATGCCAGAAATAACTCGACTCGCTCCTTAAGTAGACCCCGCAAATACACTCCGCCAGCACGCTATCTTAGCTTGTGTTATGCAGGGAAGGTACACTAGACCTGCAGTGCTTACGGAGTCTACGTGTGTCCAGGTACCGACGCAATGAGAAAACAGTACTTCTTGTCTGTAGGCTTTCACTTCTTGGCCCTTCCTGTCGACCCTGCAAGCCTCAATACTGCTGCTTCCCCACGTCCACAGACCCCCTCTCCCTCGCTGCCGCCCCCCCTCAGACCTCCTCAGGCCTCAGTGCGGCGGTTCTCGCGAAGAGTGCGGGTTTCTTCCTCCCTGGATTGCGCGATTGATCGAGGTTTCGAAGAGGAGGAGTGTAGTGATCGCCATATCATTACTATGGAGTGTTGCTTTCTTAGTCTTGTTATTCATGTACGTACTATTCTATTCAGATAGGCATACCTACCTGCCTACTTAGTTTGTTATAGTAGGTATTTATTTCATTATTCACGCATCATTTGCTTTAGTGCTCTAGTGCTTTAGTGCTTTAGTGCTTTAGTGCTTTAGTGCTTTAGTGCTTTAGTGCTTTAGTGCTTTAGTGCTTTAGACCTTAGACATTGACTTCCTTATTTCTTGGCTTCATTCCTCATTTCACTTAATTCAATGAGCGAGGTATTTCCTATTTCCTGAAATGTAATTGGAGCGAGGAATAAAGAATCAGCAACACCTGCAGACAGGACGTGAATACGTGCACATGTAAATATGAAAGCAGGTGGTGAGTGGATAAGCAAGTACTCAGGGGCCTTGACTTGGACTTGCCAGCTCTCCAAGCCGTCTTCATGTTCGCAATTGGTACGTGGGAGGTAAAGACCTCCTCGCGATTGCATACCTACCTAGACTTACCTGCCTTGCGATGACAACAGAGTCCAAGTTCCAAGGTACTTACTTACCTATCTGCTCATCTAGAAGGAAACGATTCGAGAAATGAATCAAGACTGAGGAGAAGTGAAATTACAGAGATTGGCGACTCTCAGGGAATGTTTTTGATCAATCGTCAAACCCGAAGAGTGAGTTAATTTTAAGTGAGCTTCGAAGACTGTCCGTCGTCACCATTCCTTAAATCGCGGGTGATACTGCACACAACTTGAACGAGGCAGTGTGAATGTTTTGATGTTGCTGACAACAAATGGGACGATACAGGCAAGTTGAGCGAGCGAGCGAGCGAGCGAGCGAGTCCTCGTGCTCACCTCCATCGTGTTCTCTCCAACTTGTGCTGTAGTGATGCCAAACGTCTTAAAGTGTAATCTAATCATCCACAGCATTCACCAGTTCAAGTAGCCTGTCCGCACAAGAATGCAACCAGGGAATAAATCATCGCGCGTGGCCAGGCTCAGGGTTTCGTCAAAGAGGAGCTCACCGCTGTGCGTGTCAAATCCACAATCGATCAAACAAACACCTACGCGGCATCGACGGTGACGCAAGCCTCACCACAGAATAGGCAATGAATTTCAACGTCAACGCAAATTGACATTCCATTTTGGTCATGAGGTAGCTAGCTAATCATCGAGAGTCTCTTCTGCATACTTGGGTACCACGCAAAGTCTGCAGGTGCCTGAATGCCATTTCCTGCGAGGATTCTGCTGCCACTGATGGGCCGCGAAGACCGCGAGCAGCAGCGAACAGAGGAATGAATTCTACATGAGCTTAATCAGTGTTACGATGTCCAGGAAGTTTGCGAAAACGAATTCATTGGAAATCGCTCGAGCCTTCGAAGACACCAGCACCGAGAATATGTCTGACCCCAGCTTTCTATTGGCGCGGCAATGCCAAGTTGGCTGCGCATTTCATGAGATCCAAGCTGCGAAGACACCCATCATTTGGGCACGCACGTGTAATCCCTCTACCTGTAGAAGCGTTGTGAAAGACTTTCTTTCTTTCTTTCTTTCTTTCTTTCTTTCTTTCTTTCTTTCTCATTCATTTGCAAAGGAAGTCCAGCTTGCTTCCCTACCTTAATGGAGACCTAGGCACTGTTTGGTGGCCACTGCGATGCAGGGCGAGAGGCACGAAGACCTATGGCATTAGATCTTGCATGCAAATATCTACCAAAGCGAGAGCTTTGAGCAGAGCATTCTACAGCACTTCTTCACTCTCTGTCCATTTACACCTCTTCCCTCCAGGAATGAAAGTAAAACATTTTTTTATTTGTTTTTTATGTTAAAGAGTAAAATCGATTGATAAGGAAAATCGGTGGATAGATGAAGCCCCCCCACCATCAAGGAGAAGAAAAATTAACTTGTGGTAGGAAAACGTGGGGCCTCGGCAACCCTATTGTAGGAATCATTTCAAGACTACGACCAAACGAACAGCGAAATAAGTGAACAACTTGAGAGGATGTGTAGGTGAACCTAAAAATAGAAAGAATTAAAAGAAGTTTTTTTCTTTTTACTAATCTACTGTCTGCACTACAGCCGCGAAAGATCAAGGATAACACGCCGAAAGAGGCATATAGAAGGGTCGTCGTAAGCTAGCAACATTCTAAAGACAACTCGGTAGTTTTGCAGACGACGACTGAGAGCATTCGAGAGTTTTTGATACGTAATTGTATAACCTTATTCCACGAAAAAAGAACATTGTACCGTGGTTGTTTAGTCCCTTTCCACTGAGTGGAACTTTCTACTCTTCTATGAAAACCTTTGAAACGAAAAAACGTTGCCACCTTGACGCGGAGAAGATATACTGGAGGGATGGTCTCAAGCAAATTACGAGCGTGTTGTGATTTATAGTGACTTTTGTTTTGTTTGTGCGTACTTTGAAATGGCTAATACTCAGTGAGATGCCACGCTGCTTTTTGTTTTTGTTTTCTCTCTATATATATAAAGGCTTATTATTTGGGAAATCCTCGGCCTTGTTATTTATTTGGTAATGGGAAGCACGAGAAGCTTTTATAATCAGAAAGGCTTCGCAATGAGTTCGCCCATACGCACCACATCACCTTCATGCACTGTGAAGTCATAGTCAGCAGGGGTCTCTGCAATAATTACAACAGTTGAACCCAAGTTAAATGCGCCCATGCGGTCTCCACGCGAAGGGGAATAAGTCTGACCCTCCTCGTAATTCTTCTCTGAGCAGGTGGAACGGGGGCAGTGAAAGGGCCATTTGGTTGCCTGGTTTGTCACAAGGTCTGGCTCGCAAGCAATATCAATAGAACCCACGTTCAAAGCGCCCACAGCAGAGAAGCTAAGGAATCCGTGTCTCCAGCGTCCATTGAGAACTACGCGCTCGTTGGTGCAGTAGAGCTCCGGGATGTTGCGAGCAGCCCAGGGCTTGACTGGCAAGAGGTTGCCGGGGAAGTGGCGGCGCTGCAGGACATTCCACTCCGTAGGGGCGTGAAAGTGGTGGTAGTCGCCAGGTCCCAAATAAATAACAATAACTCGAAGAGCGTGGCCACTCTTAGCAATTGCCTCTACAGTACTGATCTCGCTGGCCATTGACATTGCCTCAAAGTCTGCCAGGGCACGCTCCATAGACTCATCCCAGAGTTTCTGGTTGAAGCCAGCTGGAAGAGGTCCAATAAAGTTCTCGATATGGTACCGAATACCCTTAACTTGCTCAAGGACGAGGTCTCCGACCCGATCCAAAGCCACCGCTCCGACGTGAAGTACCTTGCCGTCAACCGGAGACACGAGGCAATCGGGAGTCTGGTCCACAGGGCGCACGCCAGGCTTGAGAGGGCGTAGAAAAAACTCACGTAGAGAGTCATACTCCTCCAGAGGGCGAGCCATTTCGTCGAGGTTGCAGTTAAAGGTCTTTGCCCATGCCATGTAAACCATCTGCTTGATGCCCCTCGGAAGCGACATCTGCGTAAGACGACCCCAAATTTGAGAGAGCCATCTGTATGGGATCGCGTGAATAAGGAACGCAAGCCACCACTCGTAGGCAAGGACCTTCACACGAAGTCGGCGGCGGTTTGCAACTCCTGCAGCTAGTTTGGCGCCCTTCCAGCCGACTTCAAGTGTGTACGAGAGCCCTGCACCCGTGAGGAAAAGGAAAATCACCAGGGAGAGCAGCATTGTGTTGCATTTTAGCAAGTCAGGCTCCGAGGTAATCACTTCGTTCATCATCTTGCCTGAACCTAAGCTGTGGTGCTCCTGGATTTGATTTTGTGCGCCGCTTTCTTGGTCGTTCACAAAGGAATGTCCCGTCAAAACTGAAGTAAAATGTAATAGCTCGTTCACAGACGCCACGGACAAGGGCATCGCCAGCGGGCCGCCCACGACCTACAAAAGCAAACCGTGCGTTGCAAAGGCCTCCAGCTATACGAGGCGAGCCTCTACAGCGACGACTCGGAACCACCCCACGATGCGATTCGCAGAGAAGGTAGCGAGCAGCGTTGGTCTCCGTCGCGGTCTTTGGGTTGATGGTCTGCTCGTCTCAACTCGACTCGACTCGCCTCCCAAACTCCGCCTGCTTTATCATGACTCTTATGAACTCGTAGGTCAGTAGCTTTAGAAACTACTGACAACTCCCGGGTCGTGTAGTACTTGTATTTGTATGTTTTTTGCAGGCACACGCTATGAAAGAAGGGTGGAATATCCGGATAAGCAGGGGGGAAAAGTACAAAAAAAGGTGAAGAAGTTTCGGTGAAGCTGATAAGCAGAGAGGAAATTGTTACGGAGAAAGTTAAAATATAAATACGGGAGTATGCAGAGGGTTTTTGCCCGAGTCGAAAATAATTGGGAAGAGAAAGGAGAGACTTTTTTGTTTTATTTTTTGTTTTATGATCATCGGTTTTTAGTTTTAATTAAGCTGTTTTAATTAAGCTGTTTTATGAGTAAAGAGAAATAAAGTTTGGGTTTCAAGAACTTTAGAACGGAGACTGCGCTCGGCTGGCAGAAGCTCTGTCCCAAGCTCTTCGAGCTCCATTGTGGCGCGTTTGGAGGGTGCACCTGATAACGAGGAGTTTTGGTTACCAGAGTGTTCACGCCGCGCGGAAGAAGTTCTTTCACAAGGTACCATAACTTTCAATTTATGCAAAAAATCAATCAATCAATCAATCAATCAATCAATCAAATAAATAAACAAACAAACAAACAAACAAAGAAAAACTGTTTTCTTTTCCGGGTTTCTTCCTCTGATTTTCACCTCTTTTCTTCTGCCGCCCCTCGATTCTCATTCGCGGAGCTTCTATCTTCTGCTCTTTCCTTACACTAATTGCTCGCTTGCTCGTCAGGTTCTCATGTCAGAACTGCGGCGTTTTGATGTGCAAAGGTTGAATTACATACATGACAACCTTAAGTCGAAGCCTTTGCAGACCAGCCAGTATCTCGAGGTGCGCCGCCAGCCCAGCTCTTTGCTAGGGTTACCCTTAGGTACTCACTAGCGATCGTCTCTTTTTTAGTGATCGATTGAAAGACAACAAGAATGACTTGGTGTTTGAGGTGTATTTGACAGTCTGCTTCGAACAATCGAACTTTCTTTAGAACCCTCGAAGTTTCAAGTTGGCTCGTTTCAATGGTTGAGTTTCTCTGACATTCTCTGTTCTTCCGATGCAGGTTTTATGCTATGGGACATAGCTTGAGGTAGAAAATGGAGTGGGATAAAAAGAGATGAAACAATTGATACATATCTACTTCATCCACAAACTGGTGTATTTCTCGTCATGTCGCTCAAACTGTTGACCACGCTCAAGACGGATAAAGGGCTTGAGAAGTTAGAGAGTTGGCATGAGTGACACGCTGGGCAGGTGGCAACCTTCGACTGTTGTCTTTGCAAAATGGTTAAAACGGGTATTCTTAGTTCACAGTTTGTGTCCGCTTTTACTCTGTTTTTCATTTATTTATATTTGAATAGTAGGTACTCTTAGGAAATAAAAGCGACCTACCTCCATTCCAATGGAAGGCTTATGGGTTACTGCTCCAGACCAAATCTTTCGCATCATCAACTTGCTACTCAACGTCAGTCGAGTTGCCAGCCTATGAAACCCTTCTCGACTGGTTGGGGACTGTCTTGAGCTCGAGCCGTTGCTACTGTGCTTTAGATCAAGTGACGGGAACTTGGTTATCAATGCTCTTCTGGCTTTGAGATGATTGCGCCATATGGAGCGCCTCTAGCGTCATGTGGATAGGACATAAAAATGGGATCAGCACCAGCATAAGAAGATCTTTATGACACACATAATAAGTGAGGCAATGGAAGTCGAGAGGCCAGGTGATAACTAGGATACCTGACAGCTGGCTGCTCGACTCTTGAAGATCATAGCAGGCCGCATCGAGAAGAAGGAGAAGAATTCGCAAGGAGTGGTGGCGAGATCGGGAGGTTCTTGCAGGAGGAACTTGGGAATAAATACTTGGGTGATTCGTGTCCACAATCGTCACGTTCTTGTTAGCTGCAGCATGATCGAAGACCGTGACCACTCGTGGCGATCAAACCGACCACTCTTTGGAGAGTCAACGGCCTCTAGATGTGCTATAGGGGGGGGGGGGGGGCTATGAAAAGACGGGTTTCTCGCGTGAAATGCTTCGCGTCGCTTTCGCCACTTCCGTCATCCATTGCTTGCATTGATACTGACTGTCCTTGCATCAGGTAGGTAGGGAGGTAATGTTTATTACTACTGCAATGAGGAGATGACGTAACTCATTGTAAATAGGAGAAAATGTGAAGAGTCGGCAGAGCCAATTCATAAATGGCCTTGCAAAAGCACGATATGCCAAGTGGGTAGGAATTAATTGTTAAACACTTCACGTTTATCATTCTATCAGGGGGAGCAACGAATGTCTGCACCGGAGGAGCGATTTACGCATATCTAAATCATTTGCCTTTCAGCGGGAGGTGCTCTTTTAGGTCTATGAATGACGCAGCCCGACATATTGGCGGACAGGACAGCTGGCATTGGGTCCTCTGATGATTGATTGTTGGAACCCTCGGAGTGGAGATCTTGTCGAGTAAGAGACATTGTTTCCTCCAATCACTTCATCATGAAGACTAGTCTCGTGGAAGTGTAAGTAAACCATCTAGTATATACTAATCCGAGATATAGCTGCACCCGCGTGCTTCTGAAGCGGTTGGCGGTAGCCAGCCGACCAGCCAGCCAGCTTGCTAGCAATCTATGTTATGCCACCCTGGCCACTGCACACGCCCAGACCTTGAAATTATAACATTATAAGGAGCAGCACAAAAGTGCTAATGCTATAGATTGGCCTATCAGACATGCCTTACAACACAAGGCTACAATGCATTAGCTCGAGGAAAAATTTACCTTTCGTTGTTGCTTGATTGCCAATTTCCCATTCTAAATTACAGAATTGAGTACACGCTGGGTTGTCGGACTTTGCCCTTGGGTATAGACATCAGTGTGCTATATGACTGCGATTATTTTGGCATCACACTGGTGGCTTAAGATTTTGCTTGAGTTAAATAAACATACAGGAGCAAAGTAAGGTGTTTCCAGGCTTCGAATTCCACATAGGTTCTAGTCAGGTTTTAATTTCAGACAATCCAGCATCACTAACGTCAGAGGTGGAAGCAAGACGTAACCTTCATATATCAGGGGACGAACAGACTTCCATTGTAGTTCTAGAAATTCGCTTGCCCCTAACAAAGACCACCGAAATGGACACCTGCTTACCAAACAGTGGATCTAAAGACGTTTCTGGTAACATCTCTACTGGTATACTCAAATTGCGATCAAGACCGAGAACATTTTCACCATATAGTGTACCCATAACGATAGCCTACTAGTTTCGGTTAATTTTAACTAAAGGAGCATAACCCATAAAAATCCCTTCAAAGGTCCATAGCTACTTTTTCCAATGCGTAAACAACTTGGACCCGCAAACATAATTAATCCTGACTTATTGCCCCCATACCTAAAAAGTACTATGCATGGAGGAAGCGACCACCAAAGCATACTCGCAATTAAAACCTTAAAGGCTAAACGTTTGCAAGTTCTTATCCATGGAATCTCTCCAAGATTGGACATCTTAGTAAACAATTATGAACTTCGGGTGTAAATACGCTTCAATTAAATCTCATGCTCAATGATTCAAGAGCAGTTATTTAGGCTGTAACAATAAAAGGAAGGATTTGAACTCCAGGTGTTATCACATCGGAATGGAACCACATGCCCCATAGCATTTCGCTTGTAAACAAAGTACTTTCACCAGTGAGTTGTGCTGATTTGTGTATCTGCAACAACCCACTCCAGGTATCTGTTCAAAGCTGGATGATCATCTAGTAGAGTGTCCAAGTTTATGGACCACTTGCCTTTTTAGAGGCGCAACTATGTCTTAAAAGAACTTAAGTAGTGAGCACTCCAAATATTGTCACATACGTACCATTTCTGAAACATATCTATATGAGTATAGATGCAAACATGAAGCAGTGCTGTGTTGGGTTGCCTGCATGGGCTAAATGTACCAATTGTAGAGCAAAATTACTTTTGCACAACAGAATGTGAGCTCAAAGAGCTATACACCCTCCTCGTATTGATGAACATCGTTCTACAATTTTCCAATACTTTTAGTTAAAATATTAGAATAGGTAGTATAAAATGTAAGGCCCGACCAGCTTTGATCTGATTTGAATGAACCTAGAAGAAAACAACACATGTTTCAATTGGGTCGAAGCTGTTTCAATATTCTGCAAACCTACCGGTTTCCACTCTAGCACTCCTAATTGTTTGTATTATTTGGAAATGAGATTTGAAGACTTGTGGCATAGCAAGATCATGAAACTTGTAGTCGCCGATCAAGTCGGGTTGTTTATAATCTCGTTGCTTACGGCCTCCTGTGTCTCAATGCCTCTGCTCTATATTCAGTTTCGTTACATCTGCACGCATCCGACGTTCTGCAAACTGGTCTCGCACGACTTCCGTAGTCAAGACTCCGATTCGTTCCAGTACTACTATTCATTACGCAGCCGCAAAAAGGTTTCTACCAATATCCTCAGGCCTACCTAAAATGTACTTTCATCATATTCTAACCAAAGCTGTTACAATTCACCCTGAAAGAAAACGACAAATCAAAGCATAAGCCCTGCAGCTCTTTCCAAGCATCCTGCACGCAAGGAGGAGAATAAAGCACAGTGCACGCTCGTCTCCTTTTGTTCCTTCTTTGCGAACGAATCATAAAAGTCTACTAATAGGTAGCTAGCTATACGTAGGTATTAGTGCAGAGGTCAACTCAGCGCGTGCACAACTATTAGATCTTCGAAATGCAGTACCTACCTCTGCAACTACTTCGTTCCGGCCGCTCAAGCCTGGGACAGTACGCCTTAAGCTGGAGGCACACCCTCTTTGCCGCTCGCGGGCGGGTGAGCGGCTGGCTTTAGTCGCTTGTCTCTGATTGCAGCTAGGAAAAGAGGAGCAGCGTGCGTACTTCACCAGCTCCACATTGTGTTACCATTGGGCAAAATCACCAGATCACCCAATCCTCGTTCACCTTGGCGATCCTCAACGTCGCTACATAAAAGTTCATGATGGATATTCCGTTTTACAAGGGCTTGGCGTCCTTGTTGGCCATTGTGCTCTTTTATGTTATGACAGAAAACTTTCCATGGCACAGACCAGGCATAGAGGCTGTGTTTTGGATGTTGGTGTTGGAGGCCAGCGCCGTGCTGGGGTTACTGGCTAGCGATAGCCCCTTGCAGTACCTTGTTACCATCAACAAATCGCCACTGGGCCTAGGACTTATTTTTGGCATCTTGGTGCCAATGTATTCGGCATTTTTGGTGCAGAGCTACATCAACTCCAAGCTCACTTCTTTCCAGGAATACCGCGGAGGCAATGAGGTACTTCAGCGTCGCCTTGAGATGACGCACCGGCAACTTTCCAGTGCACGAATTCAGTCAGATGATAATGTAGTTCATCAAGTTCGTCGAAGCGTACGACTACGCACTGATAGCTCATCGTTTGACCCAGCTGTAGTTGATGAGAAAGACATCATTGCAAGAAGCAAACAAGTCTATGTGGACCGCGTCCTGGATAGACTTGTATTCTCGAGCCAGGTGCGAAAGCTAGCAGCCTGGGTGCGAGGACAAATTGATGAAAGTCAAGAGAGCATTAAACGCGTTATGGAAGATGCAACTCCAGAAGAACTCAATCAAATCATGGAGACGGTTAACATGTCACAACTGCTTAGACATGGGATGAATGCCAGCCAGGTGAACAACCTCCTGTCCTATATCATGAGCGAAAGAAGTACAGAGCTGTCAACTATCTCACGAGCAGCTGTCCTTCATGGCCTCATGCTCACAGAAAGTCTGCCTTTCATTCCTCAGGAGATGCGCTGGGCTACAGATTTGTTTATGGGAGCTCAAGGCCTTGAACTGACATTGCTCAAAGACATGCTTGACTCCACTGGGGACTTCAATAACCTATACAAGCTTATCTTTAGCGATATTGTCGACCACAAGCTGCAGAAGAAAGTTTTGAAGTATATTCGCGCGGAGGGTGCTAATGTGCGTGAGGACAATCGAGGCCTTGCCGCAATCAAGCTTTTGAGCGATGTTGATGACACACTCTACTGTAGTGGAGGTTCGTTTCCTGCTGGATCCGACACCCGATACCCTCGTCATGCTCTTTATCCTGGCGTATTAGCACTTTATGAAGAGCTCGACCGTCATGCGCGCCAAGTTGTTCTACAAGAAGACAAAGCACATAAATCATCAGTGGCCGATGAAGCTGGGTATGTTGACTATGTAAAAGTATCAGTACTCACTCCTTGGCAAAAGGGTGGCAAAGTTTACGAAATGGATATGAGCACGAAAGAGAGCATTGCCCATCTCCAAAGTGTTGTTCAGGCGAAATTTTATGTTTCTCCTGCTCAGCAAGAGCTAGTCCTTACTGCAAGTCTCAATGACACCTCTCATGAAGACGAGCTAGAGAATGGAGAGGTCTCCAAAGAAAGCGTTTTTCAATGGAATGATGGCAATATTGTTTTCGTTTCAGCACGCCCTCATGTATGGAAGGACGTTGCTGAGAATGGGTCGTATCGTCGCTTCCGTCAACTCGTTCGCGAGGGACGTATGCATGCTGTACCAACCATGCTCACTGGGTCTCTTTATACAGGTTCTTTGGCGGTCTGGCTAAGGCTCTTTGAGCATATTCGAAACTTTGTGATGGACTCATTTGATGTTGCGATTGCTGCTATAGCAGCAGCTTGGAAAGATGCAAGAGAAAGAAGGTTTCACAAACGCAAGTCTGGATCTCGTCGCAGATCCTCCGTATTATCTGCAAGTGTACCTGTTGGTATTATTGGAGACGATATTGACGAAGCTGCTGTCTTAGCTGAAGGTTCAGATGTTAGTAGCGCAGAAAGGTTTTTTAGTTTCACCAACTCTAGCATTCGACGTGTCGGTAACCATAACTGGGAAGCAGTCGGCCGTACAAAGATTGAGCGTGTTGAACAGTTCGCAAGTTTATACCCTGAATATGATTTGCTGTTTTTTGGCGACAATGCTCAAGGCGACCTTCTGGCTGCAGAGGTTTTATCACGAAGCGCAACTGTAGGACCCACACTCAAGGCTTGTTTTATTCATCGTGTACAATCAAACGACGATCCTTCTTTGCTCTCTACAGTGAAACGCGATGAGCGCGAATCCTTTTGGGCTGAACATGATATATACTTTTATGATACTTATATGGGTGCTGCATTGATTGCATACAACAAGGGCCTCATTTCTGTTCGTGGATTGCAGCGAGTTGGGCTAGCTGTTCATGATGATTTGCTAGATTTTTTTATCCGGTTTCCTCATCGAGATTGGAAACTTGTACATTCGCAGGTTAAAAGGGACATCCGAGCTGCAAATAAAGTATTGAAAAACCATCCAGATGGCTTGCAGATCCCCGTCCCTATTTTCGCATCCACAAACCTCTCATTGTGACTTTAATTTGTAGAATTCTCTTTCAGATACATCTTATGTTATTTCTAATTCTCAGCTAGCTTCATGACCTTCTGTTCAGCACTTTGAATGTACTACTTCACAAAATAAAATTCTAATTCAGTTCATTATTCATTTCTAGCAAGTCTTTGTCTCAAGGCAGCAAACTAATTTGTTTTGAAAAGTAAGCTGTTGTCGTATGGTCTTTATTCCTAATAACAAATCATGAGTCGCGAGCGAGTACAGACGTGTAAAAGTCCTGAATTGTTGAGGTAGGGGGGCGGTATTGACTTGGTAACATCTGGCGTTGCGCAGCATTGAAAGAGTATTTCGGTCGCCCAACGTTCTTTTCTGCAACAACGATTCTGCCTCCAAACTCTCGCATGAGATTAGCCACTGCAAGATCGTCTATGTGCTTCAGGTTCTGACCTTCCGGTAGAGGTGTTGCTTGTAGCAAGCGTGCCTGTTCCAGTGTTACTGACATTGCTGTTCGGTCCTTTCCTGATTTGCAAAAGGTGATCCGGCCACCGTTCAGCGCACGGACTGCATTTTCTGCAGAAATAAGTACCTGGACATCTTTGGACGAACGTTGTTGCGCAAACACAGCATATTTAAGGCTTTCTGTTGCAAGGCGTAGAGTCTCAGGTTCTTTACCATTACGAGCTACGCCGTAACCACAAATACGAAGCCAGTCACGGTAACTCTCCAAGTATTTTTCAACGCGGCGAAGACTAGCATGGTTCAGGTCCCACTGACGCGTCGATCCAGCTGTTTCAGTCAGAAAGGTCGTAAGATTGGCCAGAGTCTGAGTTTCATTGATACCTTGCGTGAAGAGCACAGGGACAACTGCGATACCTCGCATTAGCTTGTCAGAGGTCACTGGGGCGATTAGTTCCCGGTATTCCGCTGTTGGCACAGCAATGTAAACCTGGATCTCGGAGGCCTCTCGAGCACTATTGCCGCTACCGAGGCCCCGAGGGGATTCTCTTGAATCAGAGCCATCTGAAACGTGCACATAAATTTGACAGCCTGGTTTGTGAAAGAGTGTCTGTGATGCTCTCGAAGAGAAACCACAATCTACCATCTCATCATACGGAATGATATGGAAGCGTGTTGTTTTTTCGAGTGCTTCCATACCAGCAATTGCGTCTTCAAGCATGCCAAGCTCCTTGCCTTGTGATGAGACGAGGCTTTCCCACCCTACCAAGAAGCCTATTTCGTAAAGCTGACGAATCCACAAACCCCCAACGGCACCTGATTCTGCCCATTGGGAGACATGGTGTACAGCAATGTCGGACCCGCTCAAACGCACAGCAAGCTCTGCAACGAAGCAAGTCACAAGCGATGACAAGGCTTGGCTGAGCACTACAGACTCACGCAAAAAGTGCTTGCGAGAGCATTCTGCCAAAACTTGCCATTGCTTCACACTATCAGCTGCTTCGGCTGCTGAGGTATTCACATGAGGCATATTGTCAGGAAAAAACGGTGCCCAGCCATGTTGGGCTGATCGACTCAGTTGATGTAGACGTGTTCGTTCGTAAAGCAAGGTTGAAGTGCTATTAAAGCCAAGCCAGTGTGCCGCCGGAGCTCCACACGTTGTTATAGGGAAAATACCAAAGACTTCAGGTACGCGGCTCCGAGTGGGTGCATTCTCAGCTCGAGCGGCGAAAGCAGCAGCATGAGCACTCCTTCGAGCACCAACGATTAGATCTACATCTGCTGCAGATTGCGAGCGTTCTTGCATTTGAGTCCGTGAAGGAGCACTTCGACGAGGTGCGACTGGGCGACCTTCAGATCCACTTGAAACACTCTTACTAGGTCCTCGGAAGGCATGCTCGTCCGCTGTATCGTGGTCAGGTTCTCCTTTAGCTCGAACAGGGGCTGGTGGACGTTGTCGCACTGGTGATCTCGCTGGCGGTGAGGAGGGTGGAGAGGGCATAGTCGAAGGTCGCGATGGGCGTGGAGGAGGAGGAGGGGTGGGGGAGGAGGAGGAGCTGGTGGAGGATTAGATGCACGATATGCAGAAGACACCGCGGTCTCAGATCCTTTTGCTCGGCGGCTTTCCACAACCCAGAAACTAGCATGAAGGTTTGTAGGAATTGCACCAACCTTGAAGTCCTTTTTGTGGACTGATTGTTTCATGCATGATGTTAAAAGGGTGTCGGCTTGTAGTTCGTTTGTAATATTCTCCTCAGACTCCTGACATACCTTCAGCAATTGGTTCAGAGTAACGACGTCTTCATTAAGACGCTGGAGGTAGTCATCTATCCAGCGCACACCCCAGTGGAAGTAAAATGCATTACCGGGCACATAGCTTGGCGCGGGCTCTCCTGTCTCATCGTTAAAAGGACAATTAGATCTGGCAATCACTTGTAGAGTTCCTAATACCTCATCTCTCTGTTGGTCATGTGCATAGAGATTGAGAGAAATATTTGGGCTTGAATCAGATGCAGCATTGCTTTGCATCGCAAGCAAGGTAGATAGTGGATAACAGGCTTGCATCATAGGTACGTGGGTAGTCCTTTGAGTCAGTGTTGAAAAACGTTCATGGAAGACTTCAAACATAATCAAAACATCCGGGTTGCGAGGAACATAGAAAGCAAGAGTATTTGGTCCATCCAGATACGCAAATTCGCTTTCAAGGGAACAACTTCGGAAAACAGGGTTTTGAGTTCGAATCTCTGCTACAGTCCGACCGATGTTGACACGGTGCCCTGCTGGATGCTGAAAAGATACACGAACGAAGGGTTTGCACAAACGTTGAGATGATGCTACTGGGGAACTGCTCGATGAGCTCATGAACGGATTTTGAAATGGTGCTGTGAAGCCGGCAGTGTTGCTATCCATTCGCTTCTGAGCTCCTTGAAGCATCCCGCGCAATGCACCAGAGAAATTTGCTGCCTTTTTCGCAACTGGGTTTGTTTCTCCAGTCCCAGCTGGTGAATCATGTTGTGTCTGCGCGAGGTCACTTGCGCTCGTGAGTGTTAGACGAACTCGTTGGTAGCCATACTTGAGCGCAAGGGCCTCCGAATCGAAGTGGCAGTTCGCAATATGTACCGCGGAATGGAGTTTGCCCCATCTTTGGCAGTGTTCCACTAGTCGTGCAAGGCGCATCCTCAGAACTTGCGAAGGCACTGTGAAGCTAAGAGAGGTTTCAAAAGCGATTTCACTGCCGATAACTTCGTGGTCCTCCTGTGTTTGAGTATCTAATCCAAAACTTGAATGTTTCAATGACGAACTCACAAATGAACGTGCTGTGGGATGATGCAGGACGAGACCTGCGTATTGAGCTAGCGTTGACCCACAGAGCTGCTGCCAAACAGGTTTCTCTACTATAGAGATGTGCAATCGACCGAAAGCATGTTGATTAGCACCTTTCGAAATGTCTTGGACACTAAGCTTTGCACGTTCCTCCGGACTCCACTTAAGGTCTACCTCTGCTTCTCCAGCGTTTAATAGCGAAGAAACTTTTACTCGTGACTGTGCCAATGGTGGTGCAAGAATTGTCTCCGATGGAGATCCATACCCTGCAAACAAATTAAAGATCAGCTCGTGCGGACTATCTTCAGTAAGTGACGCTTCTGATGCCACGAATGATAGAACCACGTCAAAGGTTCGCGAAATCGGGTTGTACGCAGGCTTCACTGGAATGGAGTTGGTGAGAGTGACGATGTTATATCGCCAATTTCGATTTCTTGCCTCTCCAAAGAAAAAACCTTCTGCTGGCGATTTGCCTTCATCTGAGAGCCCTCGGCTTTGGCCAACCTCGTTCTCCGTCAGTTCGCTGCCTCCATGGTCTACAAGGCGTAAATGGACTGCGTCTGTGGGAACATATGGTGCATCCACACGAGCAACAACTTGCACAAGGGACCTCATAGCGCACCGTAGTGATCCAGTTTCGCGCTCCCGTCGGGTCTTCTCCTCGTCGCTACTTATGCCCGCCACGGCATAGGAGCCTTTTGCAGTTGCTGACTCTTGTTAGATTGACCGCTCCGACGATGCCAACACAATTGATCATTCTTAATTGTAATCATACGGAAAATTTTGGGTTGCCCAGGAGATAGATAGGCCTCTTATTGTGGGGAAATTGGGGAACAAAGGAGACTTTCAGTTTAGGGTAGAGATGTAGAGATTATCTCAGTAACAACTTTGAAATGTTGATATTAATGCACATATTCCATACTGGCTTGAGCTCAATAGATAGCTCGCGAGAAGGTGAGAGAACATAGGAGATACTAGGCAGCAATCTGAGGTTAAATCCTACTTATCATCACAAAATTGTTGTGGTGGCAGGTTTTCTGGTATGCGTGGCTTCTTCAACTATGGAGCGCGAGGAGACATTTAGCTTTAAATTGAGCTCTCTTTCTGAGTTTTGTAACTGATTCCGACAAGAGTACAATCGGTGACTCTTCTCTGCTTCCACTCTAACAGCTCTGTTAACACCTTCGCCTTCAGACAAGAACCGATAATTACTTTCTGGAGGTGTACATGTTGATATGTTTCTCTGCTTCGTCGTTTTTTCCAATCTCGATGCAGAACTCTGGAAGATTTGGCACTCGTACTGAAGGTATAGCGTGATACGTGACTGAGTGGCTGTAAACCCAATTTTAATTGTTCAGAATTGTGCTGGTCTAGCATGTCGAATATGGCAACGGTTGTAACCGCATGTAACAACGGATAGCGTCTGTATGAACTTGTGGTCAGGCTTTAGACTTAGTTTTGTGCTTGTGTTCGTGCTTGTAATGTTTCCTATGTTTCTCTAGGCTCTATATGACATCGCCGTGACCTGAGCGTTTTGTTCTCTAAGTCATGTTGGTTTCTTTTGGTGGTTCAATAACTGCTGCTGTGACTGGTGTAGAATGTCCAGAACTGAAACTTAAACTTGATTCTGAATCTGAGATATATGGTATGATGAAAATTTGAGCTAAGCTGGTTTATTCTCGATCATCTTGGCGTTTTAACCTTTTCACATATGTTACTTGTATATGACACTTACAGTTTAAACTATAAAATTCGCAAAGTTTGCATTTCCTATGGTGACACAGTTGGGCTAAGCCTCCATCGCGGGCTACTATGAAAGCTAACCCGCGACTCAAAGGCAGTTCTTAAATCATGTCCTTAGATAAGTATCGCGAAAGGATGCCGCTGGTGGTGTGGGTATCATGATCAGCTACGTGCTTGCCTTTCGGGCATTTGAAATCTTGAATGTTCTGGCCCTGTCCTCAATGGCACTACATTCATCGCGTGTTTTCGAAGTGCAATAATCTCAGAAAATAATCAGTTTACACCACTGATCGTAGGAAAGCTCGGCTTTGTGAATGAGGAAGCCAACGAACGATACATCATTCAAGCTGTCTTGATTTTGATATATCTTGTTAACTTGTTGAGGTTTCAAATTAGATTAAAAAAATAGCACCGTTGTTTTCAAGAGTCAAAGTGCAAGCTTGCGGTGAATCTTGGTTGTCCAGTAGGGCGCGTAAGCCCGGTCGGTTGAAGTTGGCCCCTCTATCGATGTTTTTGTAGACTGCGAGGGCGTCTGGATAGGCACGCTGGAGGTCACTAATCGGGCATTTGAAATTCCTTTTCTGCTTGGCGGAGGACTTTCTGGCGTAGGTAATGGTACGATCAGTGCTGCATTGTTCGCGGCCACCGGAACAAGCCGCAGCCATAGATTCGCTCAGCGTCTTCACTTGCGTATGTGCAATTGCCTTTGGGGAAGCGCCCCGAGGGGCGCTTACTGAGACGCCAAGCGTCTGGTTAAATTACTTTGCTAGCTTGAATTGGAGGTTTGCTTCTTTTGTAGTGTTTGGAGCTTGGTGGTTCCTTGGCCATGCCATTTTCTTTCCTAGCCTTCAATTCTTAACAAAGATGTTAATAATAATAATAACAATAATAATAATATACCATAAATCATAGTATTTTAAAAGGTGTGGTCCCACTAGAGTGTTATTTTCTTTTTATACAAAAGATTAAAAACTTCATTTTCAATTAAAAAAGATAAAAAAGGATCAGCAAACGAGAAAGAAGTGAACATGTAGAGAATAACAGACTTGCTTCCTAAGAATAAAAAATGTCAGTGAGAGTTATATTTACCTCACCAGTCGCAACAAGTTTCATAACATACGTTTTAATCGTTTCCTGATAATATGTAGCTCAAGCATAACTAGTGCAGCTGAGAATAAATGCTCTGACCACGCGGTTGCAGACGGCACAGAAAGTTTTTGATGTAGATTTGCACCACTGAGAAATTGTTTTGGCTTGAAGCTTTTACCCAACTTAAAAGATGTCAACTCAGTACCTCTGACTATCAGTTTGGGTAAAATTTGCACGAAAAAAGTAGTAGTAAGCGCTAGTAACTAGACTCGGTGGACGATTCTGCACCTAAGATGGTTGCTTAGTCGAACTGTAAATCGTTTTCCTATAATACTACTGGTTCAAAAACGTGCACACCGCAGTTTCGATGGGATCGAGATTACCTTATGCATGTGCGGCTTTGGCTGCTTGCAGGTTTTCGAGGAGATTTCGCAAGACTAGGGGGGATATATATGATAGGGTCCATCTAGTTCATAAGCTTGGAGAAATCAACGACGCCTCGGTGTTTCATGGTACCAGTTTGTGGACAAACCTCGATTTGCTATGGTAAAGCGCACGATCAGGTATGCAGGGCTCACTGTATTTGTCGAGAATCATAAGTTGCGTGGAGATCCAGTTGAGCACTTGTGCTTGAAGAAGAACAAGGTTGAAGAAGCAGAAGAAGTTTGCAAAGATATCTCCGAGAACCGTCTTGAGTGATTCAATAGAGGGCTTTGTTGCATAGAGTCTGCGTTTGCACAGGTTGAGAGGAGACTTAATGGGCACTTATCTAGCCCGCAAGCTGTTTTCTTCTCTACAATATATATACCAAAATTCGTCTTTCACCTATCCTTAAAGAGTTGTCCTTTGCCGCGCTTTAACCGAAAGCATAGAGTTGGTACTTTGAAGAAGCTTCTCCCACTACGTAGCAATCACACCACGCTACTAACACTGGGGATTGCGAAATGAACACCAGCATAAACAGTTGGTCTTACAAAGTGCGTCTTACGAAGTGCCCCAAGACGCAGTCTTCACTACTGGCATGATCGCAACAAGTAAACTGTATGCTTGGTGAGTTTAGGTACGTATCTTCTTCTACGCACGAGGTGCTGAAAGCGATATATAGTATAAGCAGTCTCAGCGTTCGGAATGAGACTGTTCAGATTTGATATTCCTCGAGAAAGTTTTGGCGCCGCCGCGGTATTCGCCCTCCTCCTCCCGTGCACTCACTTTCAGTTCGACTTCCGTTCGGTTGCACTCATTTCCGGATCGACTCGACGCCTCGAATACAGAGATATGATCTACGCAAGGCTTCTAAAGCGCCGTCGCCCTGAAAGTCGTGCACACACATTCGAGTCTTCACTACGTGGGTACGCACGTAAAGGCGCCTTTTGCATTGGCCGATCAATCGTCCACGTTCCAGAGATCGACGATATCTTTCTTTCCAGCCCCGACAGTGAGTGAAAGAGTGGTGTGGCCTGTCTGCGATCCGCAGTAAGCTTTTCAAGCGGCACCTTCACTTGTACTTGCACAATTTTCATCGGCGCCCGACGATTCCTATTTCTCAGCGGGTGTGGTGAACCAACCAGCCAAAGAGCAAACACAATCAGTCAAACCCTCTTCGCGTGCATGCCTAAACCCCCGCGGGTCTGCTCGTTGATTCCGCTCCCGAGGTTCTCGGCCTCGCTGCCGTGCCCAGCGTCTCAGGCTTTGCTTGCGCTGTGGCCTGATTGTCGGCGCTCTGCTGCGAAATCCAGATGCAAACCCGTGTCAGTTCAGGACATTTCGAGCTCAAGATCCCAATTGCTTCATCGCTCTCGCTCTGCGCCGCTCACTGAGCTTGGTCCAAACCTCTTCGTCCTCTTCCACGAGATAGGATAGGATAGGATTGTCTCTTCGGGAGCTTGGTGTTTATCGCACGGGCCGATCGACTGCAGCCGGTCAATTCGTGACCACTCGCGCACAGTAATCCTGCCCAGTTCAAGTCCGTCTTCAAGTCCATCTTCAAGTTTAAGTTCAAGTCAATCCTCAAGTTCAAGTTCAAGTCCATCTTCAAGTTCGTCTTCAAGTTCAAGTTCTTAAACTTTGCCGTGGACTTCGAGCTTTGTGCAATTTACGAATCTCCCGAGTCACGAGCGATCTTTTCAACTCAACGCTAACTCGCCTTTTGAATCCGCTTTCAAGATGCTCTGCCAGTTCCACCTTCAAGATCCAACAGTCTTCGCAGTTTCGTAGTCCTATCCTCTTCAACTTGAAAGGATGAAGGAAGGAAGATCCGCCAGACCAGACCGAAACCTTCTCAAAGAGGGCTTCAACTCTCAAGCTCGACGCAGGGGCCTTCGATGGATAGCCCTCGTTTTCACGAAGAGGACCGTACTTAGCTATGCAGTTATCTTCGTTGCGTTCGAGGGTCTTCGTGAACCAGAGATAGGATAGAGACTCCAAGGAATGACTTTTATACCTGACAGATAAAACAAAGCGCCGGGGAACCCGCAGAAAGAAGTGCTGTATCTTCGAGGATATCCTAGCTTATGAGGCTTTTTGCAGAAGCATCCGCGAATGATCTTGGCGGAATCGTCCTTCGAAGATCGAGCGTTTTCGATGTTACAAGCTGCGTCCTGGATGGCGATTGGGCCTTCCTAGGCTGATTGATAGTCAGGACACAGGCATGGTCCTCTGAGAGCATCCATCGTATTGGGGCGATCGATGGACTCGACTTTGTCAGGAAACTTCACATGGTGGGGTGGATAGCGCCTTGAAGATTTTTTTTTTCTTCTTTCTATCTTTTCATCATCTTGATTTTGATTTTTTAATTTTTTATAACTAATTTCTTTTAAAAAGCTTTTTTAATTTTTTATTCCCCCCATACTTTTAATACGATGTAAATATTAAAAGATATTAAAATATAAAAATAATATACAGAGAAATACTACTTACTATATACCTACCTACCAAGAAAAAGAAGAAAAGAAACAAAAAAAAACACGAGATAGCAGTGTTTCTTGGAGATACAAACGCAAACCTCGGTGTCGCCAGGCTTGGCCCAACGAGGCGGATGTTCGCGCACAAAAGTTCTTCGCCCTCCAGCGTGCACCTGTTCTTTTCGTATCCTTTCCAAACCCGACAAGGCTGGTCGGAAAACTTCAGGTTCATTAAAGATCAATCAATCTTCCGCGTCGATCGACCTTTTTTTTCTTCTTTCTTTCAAGGAAGGAAAACAAAGTTTTAAGTAAAGCTCGAAATCACTCCAAAAAAGGTCACAAGTAGGAACTCAAAACTCACTCGCTCGCTCACTCGCATGGAAACATCAAAACAAATCAGGCCCGACCGGTTGCTCAGGCTGAGGCAATTGTATCGTCGCAGCGATCGCCCGTCCACTCGGCCTTCGAAGACAGGCTCTCCAACAAAGGCCTCTCGTCGATTTGAGGGGCTTCTTCCTCCCAACAGTTTATAGGTTTTCTTGAGTTCTTCGTTTCGGTTCTTTCTCAGGAGCAAAGCAGACCCAACAAAAGAAAGAAAATACGAACGATCGAACTAATTTACTAACTAAGCGTCGCATACTCAATCAATCAGCTCAATCGACGACTGACTGACTGAAGGACCAAACGAAACGAAGGCCCAAAGAGGTGAAGAAGAACGAAGAAGAAGATGAAGAAGAAGAAGCTTGAACTTTATTTGTTTCAGTGCCCGCGACATACGCTCCTCGATCTCGCGACGATACCAATAATAATCACTGCGAACGAACCTACGAAATCGTCGCGAGTTAGTTATTTGTTGTCACGGGAGCTAGGTAACCTGAGGGGCTCTGCGAAGACTGCAGTTTCGCCGGCCTCAGAGTTGGCTTCAGAAGTCGAGCTTGATCTTCAGAAGTCGAGCTTGATCTTCAGAAGTCGAGCTTGATCTTCTGAAGTCGAAGTTGATTTCTGTCACATCACATTGGTTGCGAACCGCGGAGCAATTCTCAGTGGCGCCAGCTTTCGTCGAGGCGGACTTCGCTCGCTCGCAAGGAGGTCGCGAAGAACGCCGGAATGGGCGGGTGCGAGAACCATTCCCAGAGCCCGAAAGAGGGCCCGAAAGAGCCACGATTCAGGGGCGCTCAGAGGCAGAGAACGATCCTTCGTTGGTGGGTCTCTGCAGTCTCTGCCTGATCGCTCGTGAGGGCGTAGCAGTCTTAGGCGAACTCGTAGGGAAGCAGCAGCAGCAGAAGTCAGGGCAGAGCGCGACCTCCAGCAAACCCGAATCGTCTGAGAACGCAAAAGAAGTCGAGGCCAAGAGCGAGTGAGTCATTCAACGAGCGGAGCGAGCTTGAAAGCAAGATGGTGACCAAGTTCAAGAACGATGTGATTGCCATCACTGGCGCTGCCCAAGGAATTGGCCGCGACCTGGCCCTCACGCTGGCGAAGTGGGGCTGCAAGGGCCTCGCCCTGGCAGACTTCAACGGCGAGGAATTGGCCAAGACTGCCAAAGACATCGGCGACAAATGCACAGTCTCCACGCACGTGCTAGATGTGCGCAACCTCGAGGACCTCGAGCGCTACCGCGACGAGGCCGTTGAGAAGCACGGCCGCGTATCCGTCCTCATCAACAACGCAGGTGTCATCTCTCTGGGACCCTTTGAAGAGCAGTCCAAAGAGCAGTTCGACCGTGTCATCGACATCAACTTTGTTGCCGTCGTGGACTGCTCGCGCGTCTTCTTGCCTGTGCTCAAGAAGGAGAAGGAGGCCCACCTCGTCAACATCTCCTCCATGTACGGCTACTACGTCAGCGCCGACGACTCGAGCTACCACGCATCCAAGTTTGCTGTGCGCGGCTGGACAGAGGCCATGGCTGTCGAGTTTAGCCAGAACTGTCCTCAGGTCAAGGTGCACTGCGTCCACCCCGGTTACGTGCGCACCACGCTCATGAACAACGCCTCGCTCCTCTCTAAGATGACCCGCGACGAGGCCCTCGAGTGGTTCAAGGAGATCGGTCTCACCAACTCTGACCAAGCTTCGCGCACGATCCTCAGCGCCGTCGCCTCGAACCAGTTCCGCATTCGCGTTGGCCCGGACTCCTACATGCTCGACTACCTCCCGCGCCTCCTGCCCGGCACCTACCTCACCAACCCCACCTTTCACAAGGCGAGCTACGCGTACTGCACCACGAGTGCTTACGCGGCAGCGCTCTTGCGCGACAAGCTCGGTCTTGGCGAGGCTGCCAGCGTTGCTGTCGTGGTTTCTACCCAGCTCCTCATTCTGCGCAAACTCGTCGGCACGCTCACTGGCCGCCTGTAAGTAAGTAAGTAAGTAAGCAAGCAACCAAGCAACCAAGCAACCAAATAAGCAAGTAAGCAAGCAAACTCGCCGCGTTTCCGCTTTCTGGCGCCTTCGACAGCACGACCCTCAACTTCGACAGCACGCTCGAAGTTGATGATCGTGCATTCCACGGGTTTCCGTAGTCGCTGCAATCATAGCCTTTAGCGCCTTTAGTTGCTTTAGCTGCTGTGGCTGCTCAATCTCAATCTTAATCTTAATCTCACTAAATTATCTTCTTCAAACCAGAACCAGAACACCGATTGGTGGCTAGTTTCTTTGGGAAATCGCTATGGCATTGCGCTTCGGCATCGCATTTGAGTGAAGACAAGAATCGAGATCATCTCAAAGTTCTCAGCTCCAAAATAGAACAACTGTATCAATCACTAAATAGTAGGTAACCATTAGGACTTCCTAGTTCCGTACTAACTTGAAGGAAGAAGTGCACATTGCCAAGACGAGGAGTCACCCTTGACTAGATCTTACACTTTTTTCTATTTTCTTTTTTCAAAGATCACGATCTGTTGATATGAATGTGCATCATGGCTTCAACAGTTTAGCTTGCGCGCAGCTGCACTGCCCAGCCTCACTCGGGCATCTCCTTTCAACGTAGCACGAGGTCGTTCATGAGGGTGATGTGTGTATGTGTATATATACATACGTTTGTACAAGCGCTTCCTCAGTTCGTTGCAGTCTTAAGATGTGCCTCGTTTTACAGATCCTCGATTAGAGAGAGTTCTTGTCGTCCAATTTTTTTGGTCAACTGGGAACATTTGCAGCAGGGCGGAGAAACCAAGGATTCCCCGAGAACTCAGAACTGCCCAATGCATTTCGCCGAGAGAAAGCAAAGCGAGGATCCCAAATTGGCCCATATAATTGATCTCATATTTCGTTCGATCGCTCAAACCTGTCGCAGACTCGCAACGTCCTGGCGAGGGCGCGGCGCGCCGTCGCCAGCGTGGCAGTCCGGGCAGCCTGAGGCACGGAGAGGTGGGCGGCTTGGCAATCAATCATCTGTGCCCCTGCAAGTTATCAATTAAGTTCGATGTATCCTGGGGCAGTTCAAAACTCGCCTTGGATTCTTGGCGGCGGCGTTTGAAATAAATCCAAGCCCTCGAAGAGCTTGGGCAGCGGCAGGATCGCAAAGACGAAGATGATGCACAGGCTGGAGCCGACGGAGGAGCTAGCTAGCTAGCTAGCCAGCCAGCCAGCCAGCTATCCGCGGGACTGATTCCGATTCTGGTTGACTCGTCACGGTTTTCTACGAACGGAAGGAAACCCGCCTCTGCGCGAGTGCAATCTTTCCTGCCGCGAACCATGGCGGATATGGATCTTTCGCGCGTGCTGCCCAGCTTGCAGCGTACAACTGCCATGACGAAGTCAACTGCTTTGCAAAGACTCAGCAAACCTTCACCTGACATTGGAGGACTCCGAGTCGACGCTGCATTGGCACCACTATAACGGTTGTTTAGACGGATGTAGCGTCGATCGGTATGGATCGTATCGAAGGCAGGAAGCAGTAGGTAGTGCCTAGGTACGGTACCTGCTCTGCATTTCATCGGCGATTGATTGCAAACTTAAAACAGAACCTATCTGGAGTAGGTGGAGGTGAGCGGATAGGTTCATGATGGGTCTGGCTGGGAAGTATAAGGACCATGTTGTGGTGATAACTGGTGCGGCTCAAGGCATGGGCCGAGACATGGCACTTCTACTCGCTAAGAATGGGTGCGCTGGACTTGCTCTGGCAGACTATAATGAGCTAGAGCTAGACAAAACTGCCGCCGATATTGGTGACTTGTGTCCAGTTTCTACATGTGTGGTGGATGTCCGCGACACAGCTGAGATTGAGCGATTTCGAGATGAAACAATATACAAACATGGACGCGTCTCTGTACTGATCAACAATGCTGGTGTTACCTCTGTTGGTAGCTTTGAAGAGCAGACGAAAGGTCAATTCGATCGCATCTTAGACATCAACTATGGTGCAGTCGTTGACTGCTCACGGACATTTTTCCCTATCATGAAGCGTGAGAAAGATGCGCACATTGTGAACATCTCCTCTATGTATGGGTACTTTGCAGGGGATAGCAACGCCATCTCTTACCATGCATCCAAATTCGCAGTACGAGGCTTCACTGAATCACTTGAGGTAGATTGCCAAAAGAGCAGCCCTCAAGTCAAAATGCACGTGGTACATCCTGGGTATATCCGCACATCGCTCGTTCAGAATGCCCCCGTTTATGCCAAAATGTCAAAGGACGAAGCTCTGAGTTGGTTTGATAGCGTTGGTCTTACGACGTCCATGCAGGCAGCAAAAACGATTCTGGAAGGTGTGGCTGCAAACAGATTTCGGATACGGGTTGGCCCAGATGCGTACATGCTTGATTACCTCGTGCGATTATTCCCTGAGACATACTTGAAGAACTCGCAATTTCGCCAGATTTGTTTACGTTACTGCGGGATCACATCAGCTGTTGCAGCGAAGGTTCGAGACTACATTCGTCTTGGCGATTTGACCTGCCTTCTAATAGTATTATATGCCCAATTTAAGATTCTCCGGCGCACACTTCGATACATCATTAGTTCCGCAAAGTAAACTTATATTTACTCTTTGTTTGCAGTTTTTCAAAACTTATGAAGAACCAAGCTCAGTCCGACAAGTTTATATCCGTTTGTAGCGCTATAGATGCAACCACGGAACCTTTCGTATTTTGTACAAAGCATTCAAATTCATTATGACTTTACATAGATTCGACGGTAGATAATCTATTGAAAGATCTCGAAATCGGACGAACAGCTAGGCCTTTGAGATACTACTCTTTCAGTGCCTTAGTTTAGCAAGGGGTGGCGCAATAATGAATGTTTCTACTTTTGTCGCATGAAAACCATTCGCAAACCCTTCGAGCGGGAAGCAGGAGATAGCTAGACGACTACGCGTCCTTGAAGTGGCTCTTCGAGACACTATACATTGCAAGGCAGTGGCGAGTTGCGTTGGAAAGTTTCGGGAATAGTTGTTGTGTTTCTTCAAAACATGGTTGAAAGTTTTCAATCTATGAAGTCGCAGATGTTGTCACCTCTTTCCGAAGCTCACAATGAATGCGTCGCATGCAATAGCGTCCGCAGAAGTAGGTATATGGATTAAAGCCAATATTACAGTTTCCCAGGCCCGGAAAATTTATTGAGGGTTTGGCAGTTCTCGACAATTCCAACTTAGTTTCATCTTCATCGTCATTAGAAAATGAACATAGAACTAGAAGCTCCGTACCTCAGATCTAGTTTTTGAGCCTCCCTTTGGACGACAAAGTTGTTCCAAGCTAAGCCATTTATTTCCTTGGAGCTTATTTGTAGTACACTTTATGTATCTCTCTACATTTCATGCATTACATCGTTCTCATCATGATTCTTCTGCTTTTTAATCTTCCCCACACTTTGACAAGCCAGAGAAGTACAAAAGTGGAGGCAGCACGATCGAACAACCTTTCGTCATTCTCCACCAGCTTCCAGGGAGCGTCCGGGCAAGTAAAAGCGAAGTTCCATTAGTTTTTGAGGGTCCGTCTTCCTTTCCTCGTCTCAAATCGCCGTACTCCGAAGCCATCTAGCAAAGCCTCCATCATCATGCTGGTTGAATGAGCGTTTCTCAAAACTACCTGGATTTCTGTTTTCCATTAGCGGAGAGGCTATGATAGCAACAAACATTGAGCTGACTTGTGTTTGTTTCGTGATAAGAGTATCTATCTTATCAAAGAATGTTTAAGATTCTACTTTTAAAGTATCTTTTTTCTGTTTTCTGTATCTTTTTTTTTATTTTTAAGCGAAACCTCTCAATAGGTGGCTGGCTGCTTTAGGAGTAGGAGACAGGTCGGTAAACACGGTCTGGATCTAGATAGCATGTCCTACACCGGGCCAGAGACGTCGCCTAAAGAAACGGAACGAGGAGCACATTGAGAGAGTGTCCTGACGAACTTGGTTTACTATGATGGTATCTTAGCACTTATGAGAACCAGCGTCCGCGGAAACATGAAGATAGATAATATCGTCAGCAGAACCGAATCACACAAGAACAGAATAGTCCCCGTACTTCTAATAGTACTACTTCAAGCTTTGTGGAGCAGAGATTCTTTGAGGTTGTAGATTGCGAATTCGAGCGTAGGTATCTACAGGATGGGTATCAAAGGAAAATATAAAGATCATATCGTGGCTATTACTGGAGCTGCTCAAGGCATAGGACGCGAGCTGGCGTTGCAACTTGCGAAGAACGGATGCGGAGGTCTTGCGCTTTCTGATTTTAATGCAAAGGCTCTTGAAGAGACTGCCAAAGAAATCGGCGATCTTTGTCCAGTCAGCACGACTGTATGCGATGTTCGCAATGTTCGTGACCTTGAGACTTTTCGAGATGACGCTATTCGCAAGCATGGTCGCGTGTCAGTGATCATTAACAACGCTGGTGTGGCAACTCTTGGAGACTTTGAAGATCAGTCAAAGGACGAGTTCGACAGAGTTATGGATATTAACTTCGGCGCTGTTGTGAACTCGACTCGTATTTTCCTGCCTTTGTTGAAGCGGGAGAAGGAATCTCATCTAGTGAACATCTGTTCGATGTATGGATATTTTGCATCGGCAGGTAACTCCAGCTATCATACATCGAAATTTGCTCTCCGCGGGTTTAATGAGACTTTGGTTGCAGAATGTATTCAAAATTGTCCTCAGGTAAAAGTCCATTCTGTCCATCCCGGATTTATTCGCACTCAGCTTGTGCAAAATGCCCACATCAGCAGTAAGGCTACACGTGAGGAGGCCTTAGAAATGTTCAAGCAGATCGGGCTTACAGATGCAGACCAAGCAGCTATCACAATTCTTGAAGGTGTTGCACGGAACCAGTTCCGAATTCGCGTAGGTCCTGATGCGTACATGCTGGATTACCTCGCCCGCCTTTTGCCCGGCACGTACTTGACTAACCCAAGGTTTGGGCATTTGTGCGTCATCTACTGCTCTCTTTCTTCCGCACTCGCAGCAAAGCTTCGCGACTATTTACGTCTCGGAGAGGCAACAAGTCTTGTGGCTGTTGTTATTGCGCAATATATGGTTCTTCGTCGCATTCTTCGTATTTTCATTGGGTAAAGAGCATCAAGAATCTTTGCTCCAAAGTATGAATCCCTTTCCATTTCACCATGAGCGCACCCTTTTCTTGAATTCGCACATTCTAAGTATCTCTCTCAATTCAACAGTTAACATATCTTTAAAGTATCTATCGTCGAATATGGACAACATAGTTGTTGCTGCAATCTCGCGGAGAAGTCTAAAAGAACAAGCCCGACAGTCAATAATGACTTTTCGACCACCACCAAAGACAACTTTCTTTTCGTTTGTGAAGAAAAGTCCAGGTAAGTTGTGTTATGCTTTTAAAGGTCCATTATAATTGAAGTGTTCATCACAATTCATTCATTTATCTAGTTATGAAGATTCATGCTATCTTGACATTGTGTCATTCTTACCTGAAGCGGGATTTCCCCTACTCAAACCAAAACCATATTATTGGGCTAACAGTGTTCGCGCAAGTCTGTGTCGCAGCAGATATTGCGTCTTTGAGGCTTGGTCGCTAATCTTGTCTCTAGCTATGATTCTGAACTTGTTTGGGCAAGATAAGATCTGTCCTCGTAAGATGTCAAGATATGCACCCGCAAGTCCTACACTAAGTGGGTCCAGATAATCAATAGTCAGATTGTGAAGCTACATCTGGGAAATGACTAGGTATGACAATGTAGAAGAAGCAAAACTAGATTTGCCAATTCCGCAAAAAGCAATAGAAGGAGGGGAGAAGAGGGTGCGAGAGAGCGATCAGCGAAGAAATCATGGGTATTAAGGGAAAGTATCAAAATCATGTGGTGGCAATCACTGGTGCAGCGAGTGGAATGGGCAGGTCCATGGCCTTACTTTTAGCGAAGAATGGGTGCGCAGGTCTAGCACTTGCTGACTACAATGCGGATGATCTCGAGAGAACCCGCCAAGATATTGGAGACCTGTGCCCAGTGTCAACGCATGTCTTAGATGTTCGGAATGTCAAGGAATTAGAACGGTATCGAGATGAGGCCGTCGAGGCGCACAAACGTATTTCGGTACTAATCAATAATGCCGGTATTGCAGGCTTGGGCACATTTGAAGAGACTAGTAAGGAACAGTACGATCGTGTACTGGATATTGATTTTCACTCAGTGGTGAATTGCTCACGAATTTTCTTTCCACTGCTTAAAGCAGAAAAGGATGCTCATTTAGTTGCCATGTGCTCCGTATACGGTTACTACTCAAATGAAGACAATTCAGCTTATCATGCTGCTAAATTTGCCGTACGCGGATGGACTGAAGCCACCGCTGCGGAATGTTCTCGCTACTGCCCGCAAATCAAGGTACACTGCGTTCATCCTGGGTTTACAAGTACCAACATTATGAAGAATGCTGGATACTATGCCAAAATGGAACGTGAGAACGCAATCAGTCTTTTTGACAAACTTGGTCTGCATACACCGGACCAAGCTGCAATGATAATTCTAGACGATGTTGCGGCGAATCGTCTCCGCATTCTCATTGGTGCCGATGCCTACATGGCAGATTATTTGGTGCGACTAGTTCCTGCTTACTATATCCAGCATCATACCTTTCGAGCAATTTATGTTGTTTACGCAGCAATTACATCTTGGATTGCTGCGAAAATGCGTGATTATTTAGGTTTAGGCGATTATGGTGCGCTTGTTGTACTTCTTGCAGGTCAAGCATATGGAATTCGTAGACTCTCACAAACTGTAATGATGCGCCTTTTCCCAGGCCTAAGTCAGCGCGCAGTCCGTTGAGATCACTAAGAAGAGTTTAGTTCAGAACGGCGTGAGCTTCTATCAATTTTGGTAGAGCTTTCTGGTTGAATAAATCGAAGTAAATCAATATATTTCTACTAATTCTGACTAGGTACCGACTATTGCCACTGCTACGGCTTGTTTCTTGTTTCTGAACCACTACTACTACTACTACTACCTTCCTCTTTGGTATCTCCGAATTGCATGGTAGTATTGTCCTACCAAAACTAGTCTTAGTCCTCTGTTGTTGTGACAATGTTGTCGTTTCTGGTTCGTGGATGGCCTGGCCTTCGGTGTTCCTTTATCTTTCTTGTCAGAAATTCAAACTCGAGCAAGTAATTAGTTTTTACAGATTCTAGCACTCGGCATTATGCGCTCTCCAAGGCCAGCTTTGCATCTAACAGTGCTTTCTGGCAGCCAAATTCAAATCGCCACAGTTTGGTGACACGAGCTTCGCCGAACCTGGGAGCCAGTAGGCGGGGTCCCGGTCCTGCCACAATTCTGTAACAATAATCGTCAATGGTTTCAACTTTTCGGTTGTCATTTCTTGCAGCGCCAGGGTTTCTCTAGCCAACCTCAAAACCTTCGAAGGCATCATCTTGTAATATTCCCATTACGTATCACTCTCAATCAAAGCGGTACGCCTTCGCTGAGTCCCTCTCGAGATCGCTCCTGCAGTTTGTCTTCAATCAATCGAAAACCATGAAATACAGTAGCCGCGACACCGCTACAGTCTCCACTAGCTGTACTTGCCAGAGCCAGACCTTTGCGAGTTCACGTTCTTCGTGCCCATCCCCTTCCCCATGACTTGCCTCACTGTGGAGCCCAGCACCACCACAAGTTCAACCTCTTGAGCCCTGTTTCCTATTGCCATTGCTCCGGCGCCATACAATCACAGGCCAGAGACATCTTCGTTATGTCTCTTGTTGGCTGACTGTAGTAGTCATCTACCGGGCGATAGAGCTGCTAAGACTCTCTATCGTAGCGCTATAGTAAGTGCAGCAGGTCGCATGCATGCACGTGAGGGTATTTTGCATTTCTGTGGCTTCAATTCCGCCAAGAGACCGCAGCGATTCGCGTGCCTGGCGCTGAGCTGGCGGGGCGAGGCTGCACTCGGGTGCACACGGCTTTCCGTCAGCTTTGCAGAGCAGGAGCTCTGGGTATCCTGGCTGCTTGGAGTGGGAGAACCTCGAAAACCTCGCCGGCATCGACGCGTGCCGCCGGCTTTCCTGTCTTTTATATACAGGCCCTCGTTTTTCCATTCACGCTTAATGTTTCTGTTAATTTTTAACATTAAAAAGTCTGGGAAGCAAATTTTAAAATTAAATGTTTTAAGTTTTATGTTTTAAGATTTGATTTACTTTTTTTCTTTTTACTTTTTAATTTACTTTTTAAAATAAATATTTGAAAAGAAAAGAAGAAAAAGGAATCGTAGCGAGAGAAGCATGAACAAAGATGTTGCGATGTTGCAGTAGGAGTAGTTAGTTAGACATACTTAGCGCGTAAGTCTTAGTTTCGAAAGCGGAGTGTGGAGAAGCGAAGAGAAGTGAGGCGATCGATCACAAGCAAGCTCATCGCTTATAATCGATCAATGGTAACCCAAAGCTCAACTTCGCTTGAAAACAAAGAGCGCACGCGAAGCTTTCCATTGACTTTCCTCCTCCGCCGAAGAAGCTTCACACAAGTTTCTTCTGGCATCGCCATAATCTCAAAGAATGAAGGAATGAATCCCAAAGAAATACTGAACTCCTCCCCATAGAACTAAATAGCGACTGCTAGCACCGGGAAGCAGGTGCGTGGAACTATAGAGGGCAGAGGGTGGTGCGAACATACCAAACCCAACTCCAGGAAGGCCCTCCATGAAAAGAAGTTCCTTTCAGAAACTTGATCGAAGCAACTTCTTTTTCCAGCTTTTTAGTACTCAAGTGCCTATTCATTTTTGCTATTGACCTACATAAAAATCAGTTGGTTTTCAATTAAAGCGCTAGAGCTACAGACTACTTCTATATTGCATCAGTGCGGCTGATAGTTAGAAGAGTTGTTGTGCGAACTTCGAAAGAAACTTGAAGGAGCTTGAAGCCCTTTCATAATCCAGCGAAAGGGGGACTGGCCGTTGCAAGAAGGGATCTTGGCTCTAACAAATGACGGCCATTTCTATTGGCCCTTGGTCTTGTGCTAGTAGTGACCATTTCGTGCTGTGCCAGCTTTGATACCTCTTGCGGTGACTCAGATGAATGAACGCCTGACAGCTTCTATTCAGATTTCACAGAGGTTGTTTTCACTTTTTTGTAGTTTGTTTTATTAAGTTTTAACTTTTGTAAATATATAACATGAACAATCGAAGAAGTAAAAAAAACAACCAGATGGATTTCAACATCTTGGTACCCAAACTCCGCGTTTCCTCTGCATAGCTATGCGCCTAATCGCTCTTGCGGATACAAGATAATTCACTCGTGCTTAGATTTACGAAAATTTGATAAATCCACTCTATCTTTGCATATAGTGCAATGGACAGCACTGTCCTGAAATAGATTGAGGCGCACGCGCGAATGCGATTTATTTAAAAAGCTTACTACCCAGTTTGCATTTTAATTTCGAAGACTATTTTTTCTGAATCATATATATAATGATAGAGAACAGGAACAATATCTGTTTTTAGTAAAGAAGTTTAGGAATATTCCATGCGTCTAAAATGGCCCAGGTTCTGACCGTTCAAAGCATTGCCCGGCTCGAATAGTGCTCAAGGCTGATCTTCTCCATTTCCTTGGCTTCATACCAACAATGGATATCAACGCTGCCACACGTAAGAATATGTATTTATCCTTCGATTCCTATTTATGCAACTATTGGTACCCTCCACAACGCTTGCAAATATTACAACCATGTTTTACTAATTATTATTAGTTTTAAAAAAATAATAAAAAAAAAAAAAGAGAAAAGGAAAGGAATACTTAATTTTATTTCAAATAAGGTAAAAAAGAATGCACCGATTCGTGGTACAGCATTGAAACGCTGAAGCCCGATAAGATCGTTCTTGCTCGTTAGGACTGCCATATCCTAGTCGAGTTCCCTCACGCGGCTGCAGCAGTGCAGAAACAACTCAGCTTCGTGGACAATTAGAGCTAATACCAGAGGTGGCGGCTTTCCTCTCCATGAGCAACTTTAGACTACCATTGATTGATTGATTGGTCCTACACGTTCATTTTTTCTTCTGTATTATTTGTAACTTTTTTCTCTTTTGCAAAAGTTGAAATAACCTTGCACCATATTTTTTATTTACAAGAGAACCCCGTGCCGTAAGGATAGCAATATCCCACTGCAAAGATCTCTCGAACAGCAGGAAGCCTGGATAGGCCAATCCGTCCAAAATTGCGGAGCTGTGCCAAAGTCCCAATCTGGATGTAGGAGCTCCCACAGAGCTATCGAAACAGAGCATACGGACCTTTGCACATATCATTCGGAACTGCATAAACTAGCAGAACCTAAGCACGTTGGATGAAAATACCAGCTCTTGAAAGAAACCACGGAGCAACTGTTGAAGATAATACCTCAAATTACTAATCAATTCTCAATCACGTCTTCGATCTTGATCATCGTTGCCAATGATCGTGCTGTGAAATAGAATATCCTCATCTGCGCTCTCCAGTGACAGCATGCCGTTGACGGAGAGCAACAATATTGCGCAGGTGGAAGAGCAGCCTGGAGAGTCTTTTTGGTGTATACCGCTATCTTTTTCACGTGGTGTTGCCGAATCAGCCTAAAGCTGGATTTAGGCTTTCTGCACTTATATAACCCCCACGATATAACAGAGAGGTAACTTCCAAGCCTCGAACTCGAGCCGCCAGAACTTGGGTTGAGAGTGTGCAAGAAGACGAATAGCATGAACTTGAACTTCAAGAACTTCAAATTGGCTGAAGATCTCGAAAAGGTGCTTTAAGATTTGAGAAGAAGAAGCCTGAGGGTGAGCACTTTTGGGTAGGTAGTAGTACTAGTTTTCGTGCGTTTTCTCTTCTTTTTTCTCTTCCTTTCCTTATCTCTCAGGAAGCACCAGGCTTACTTATTGTTATCGCCAAATGCCAGGGTGTATCTGTCATCCTTATTCGAGACACTTGCCAGTCCTAGAAACAAGAAAAATAAGAAAGGCATGAGCCTTCGGGTCCGCCAGGATACAGTATTGAGGTGTCTATAAATCCGCTGATTGATTCCCCATGTTTTGCAAAACAAAAAAGAATATCAGTAAACTAGATATACTGAGTAGTAACTGGATTTTCAAGTTTAATGCTCTTTATCTCCAGTTCCTCGTTCGCACTTTGGAGTGTCTGGTTCCCTCTGGCCATTTCCTTTTCAAACTTAAAACCTAAACTTTATAGTAGGCCTTATAGGAACACTATGATCAGATGTCTTTTATTCTTTTCCTTTCTTCTTTTTTCTTCACTTGAAGAACTTGAAAATAAAGATCTTCTAACCTACTAGTACCTAAGTGAAAGGGTCACTTGGGCGAACTAGAAAGCATTGGTTAGGTTAGGTTGTAGAATGCTCTTTCTCTTCTTTCCTCTGCTAGCCTGACTCCCTTTCTTTTTCCCGGCAACCCGCTGCGAATGGCCGACGCCTCACCAGGAGCGCGGCCTGGGGCATGCCGTGTGACCCATGCGGCAGCACCGCCAGTCGTGGACCAGATCTGGCCGCCAGCCCCAACTTCAACTCAAGTTTTCGAAAGCCCCTGGACCGACGAGCTGGAGTTGAAGGTTGGTTCAACTTGAAGAAGAACGCCGCCCCTAGCTTGTGCAGAACCTCCGCAGCGCTGACCTTGAGGTCGCTGCCACAGAAGCTGGTCTCCTCCCGGTGTAAGGTCGGCCCAGTCAGCTTTTCTCAGCGTAAGCCCACACGGCGATCGCAGTTTTGGCGGTATTTGAGCTACCGGTTTCGGCCTTGGATTTCTAGCTGGTTTCCCAAAATTCTCCCCGCTGCATGGGCCACTCCGCTCGGCTCTGGGGCTGGGTGTTGAGCTGGGCTGAGTTGACGCTGCGAGGCTCGGAGCTGCTTCGGGATCGCTGCTGACGTGGCGTGGCAACCGCTGCGGTCTCGTAGGCTGCGACGCCGGTGCTGGTTTGATTGATTTGAAATACCTAAAGTTTTCCTCGTTGGAGGACTCCTCCTTCGTCCCACTGCCGCTGGGGTGGTTCCCACGGGTACTGCCGCTTCGGCCTGGAGCTCCAGAAAAGCTTCAAGCTGGGGTCCCGGTAGTAGGCTCAAGCAATCCGCCGGCCGCTGCAGCACTCCCGCGCGGTCCGCAGCCAGCGTCTTAGCGTGCGCGACACCCAAGAGCTTCTAGTCTCGAAAGTCCAGGATTGACTATTCGAGGTTTGTTCAAATTAATAAATTCGAAATTCAAATTTCAAATTTCAAAGTTTACGAATTTGAATCCAAATCCAAATTCAAATCCAAATTCAAATCCAAATCCAAATCCAAATTCAAATCCAAATCCAAATCCAAATTCAAATCAAAGTTCAAATCCAAATTCAAATCCAAATTCAAACCCCAAATCGAGAGAACGACACGGAGAAGCGAAGTATCAAGAACAACTCCATCAAAAACGACTCAGCGGATTCCACGAAACGACGACCTCCGTTCACAGGCCACAGAGCGGGCTAGGTACTAGTGGCGGGAGACAGAGTTGTTGTTGGCGTGTCCAATGAGCCGTTCGTTGCCTGCGAGCGAGCGTCACTCGACCTTTCTGCTTTCGCCTCCAGAATGGAATTCCTAATTTCGAACTGCAAGCTCGCTCTGGCGACCGCGTGCCATGCGTGTTCAGGCAGCTAGCTGCAAACAAACCAGGTGCGTGCGTGCGTGCGTGCGTGTAAACCCACGACACTCAGCACAGCACAGCATCGCGATCGCTGGACGGCTTATCCGCGGCGAGACGAGCTCGTGTGGAGTACGAATAAACTAATTTCGAAGAGCGAAGAAACCACCATTTATTATGGAAAAACGAATGGAATTGAGAAATGGACGCAAAGACAATCATCGCGAGGTCCTCTCCTCAGGTTGCAGCTGGAGTACCTGCGCTTCGTCCGGCGCAGCGGCGCCCTGGCAGCGTCCATGGACTCAGTCCCTCGGCGCAGCGAGTTAGCTGCCTAGGTCCCGACCTACTGTGGCGGCGCGGAATTAGTTGCTCTTTCCTTTGCATTACCCGGTCTTTGAGCGCGTCTTTTTATCAGTTGTGAACTTCGAATTGTGGTTATTTCAACGAATCGAGCTAAAGGGAAAAACGAGACAATCAGGTACTACTACTAATATGTGTAACAAAGCTCTTTGTTCGCCTCCTTCTTAGATCAAGCGAAGACTCTTTTTTCTTTCTTTTATTTTTGTAAATTTATTTTAAACACTTTTTTTAAAATGTAAAAAAGGTTGAAACCTAATATTATGAAGCAGTGGTAGAAAGGAGTATGGCAAATGGTTCGAGAGAGTCTTTATCTTAAAAGATAAACATTTTTTAATAACGATATATTAAACTTCAAGTTTTTTAATTTGTTTTTTTAATGGTCACGGTAGGCCTGACAAGAGTAACCTAAAAATAGTTATATATATCAATAACTTTTAATGACCTTTCTTGTTTCCACGCGGTGAAAACGAAAAAGAAGAAAACAATGTGGAAAAAAATGATTTTGGCTTTCGTGTAACGAGCTGAGGTCATCAATAAGGGTCATCTGAGCTCTGCGAGCAATCAGTTTGGCCTGCCAGTCTCATAAACTCGCCAGGCCCCGGTACCTCCTCATTCCATGCAACCGTATGTTTGTTGGCTGTTGGCCGAGTTAGTTTTCAACCATAAGTTGAACCTCGACAAAGAGTCTCATCAAAACCAAGAAATCCGCCATCTTCACCATCATCATCATCACTATTATTACCATCAATATGGCATCTCGGAAGAGCGTGGAAAAGTGCCGCTCTCTCCCTCTCTCTCTCATGGCCAACCACCGTAGAAACAATCGCCTTTTCACTTTTCACTTCGATGACGCCTCGTCTTCCGTGCTCCTCTCCCGGAGCCAATTTTAAGCCTTGGCACAGGCACGAGTGCTGCCAAAACCGCCGCCGCTGTTGTGCTCCTGTTCACGGCGCACCTGCAAAGGCTGCGAGATGGCGCTTTCTTCGACTTACGGCCTTTGGTTTAGTCAGTTAGTCAGTTTGTTAGTGAGTGAAAAGTTAGTTAGTTAGTGAGTTAGTTAGCAGCTACTACTAACTAACCGTATGATGAAGGCAGCAAATCTAATCTCTATATATGTCCTCTTTAATTTTATTTTTCTAAAATAGCTGTGATGATGATCGCTAAACAAACGATCAATAAACAGAATAAGGTAAACTAAAATAATAATTGAGATGATAAAAGGTAGGTAGTCTTTTCCTGTCTTCAGCGCCATTGCGCACTTGCAGGTGCTTTACTTGTGCAACTATTTCGAGCTATGCCGTGGAATGAGGGAAGGCATGGCCTTGAAGAAGTAAGTTCAAGCAAGTTGGATGTGGGTCTCTCCCTCAAAGCTATTTGCGAGCTCGAAGATATCCAGCCGACGACAAGTATGGCGGCACGGCAAGCTATCGATTGGCCAACTTCAATCAACGATGGACAAATATTGTTAGAACTATAGCTGGCGATAGCTAACTGCTACGCAGAGTCAACAGAAACGAGGCTTCAACCCGCTCCCGAAAGAGTGAGCTAGCGAATTGATAGAGGGAGTTAACGGATTGCAGTTGTTCTGATTGATTGGACCACAGGGCGATGGAATGGTTAACCTCAGAACGAACTAACTGCCAACGGAGATCCTCACGATTCTGAGCTCGATCTAAATCTCTGCCTTCAAATTCTGCGAAAGCGATGGCTCCTCCTGCTCATTTGACTCATTTGAACACCCTCGTAGATTTACTTTTCAGTTGAGCGCCCACTACCTACCTATGTAATGAATTAAGAAGTCGTTTTCAAGCTTTTATCGAGTCTTGGTCTTTTAGGTCTTAGATTGGAATGCTGTTGCTGCTGCGAAGAAGGTCGTCATGGATACTCCACACGTAGACTTGTGGAACGAACTTCATGGCTCTCATAAGACGGCCTATTAGCTCGAGCAGGAACGGATTGAGAATGAATGATTCGAGTTAGATCGAGCTTGTTCACATGTCTATTGTTACTAACCAACAAACTAACAGACAAAGAAGAAAGAAAGAATGAAAGAAAGAAAGAAAGAAAGAAAGAAAGAAAGAAAGAAAGAAAGAAAGAAAGAAAGAAAGAAAGAAAGAAAGAAAGAAAGAAAGAAAGAAAGAAATGAACGAATAGCTTTCTGAGAAGGAATAGCAGTTAGCTAAGCAAGTTAGCAAGTACTGGGTATCGTCTCCTCTTCTCATGGGAGCTAAGAAATCATTCTTTTCCACTTACCTTTTCCTTTCTCTTTCTCTTTCTCTTTCTCGCTCTATGCATTTAGTGACTGGCTTCGAAAGGAAAGTAAATTGAGATGAGTCGAAGACAATAGATTGTATGGACGCTGTTGAGCTTTCATTCTTTGCAATCATGAATCAAGAATGGTTTGAAAATGATGAATCAAACATGAATGTCGGTGGAATCATGGGTAAATCGATGGATGGATGGATAGAGGGTCACCGTACCAGGTTTGACTCGTGAGAGAGTGAATGAATCAATGATTGAATGAATCAATGATTGAATGAATCAATGAATCGATGAATCATTGGTGAACTTCTCACAACCCCGAACATGAAAATCGAATGATGATTTGCATTTCCATCACTTCCCAATTTGTTCTTTCAGTGGCGCTCCCTTTCGCCTCTCGGCTCTCCTTCCAAACTGACAGACCTACACACTGCTAGCCATAAATGGTAGGTAGATATTACAAGCTAGGTACTTATAAATGATTGATCTATCTATAAATGAAGATCAATCAACCTATAAGCGATGATCAATCTGTAAATGATCAACTTGAAAATGTGATGATCATGAATCGTGACCATGGATCAAGACAGACTCGGAAACCGATGACTGCTGTAACTCAGAATGCTATTTATCGTTTATTTCAAGAAATAGGAGAATAGAAGAGTCAGGAACACCGAGACGACAATGGGTTAGTGACACCTAGAGTGAAAATGTAATGAGCAGCTTTGCTTATATACGTTCATTCACTTATAGTCATTCATGTGTTGTTTCCATGCATCGTTCATGAAGCTCGCCTTCAAGTTCTTGAACATCTTCCCACTTAAGTTCGCTGAGCACTGAGGAATGCGCCAAAAATCAGGGCATCTATATCCTAAGAGCTATTATAAATTCATCGATGTATTGACAGCCTGCCAGAGGTGGTTTGTTCTTGAATTGGACGATGGTCCATCAATTGCGTTGGGCTATTTCGTTACAGCATTCATTCATGTTTTCATGTATTCACTTGCTTTTACTTTACACACCTACACTGTAACGAACTATAAAGACTCTATAGAAGAAGACAGCTTTCTTTGATTGTACAAAACCCAGCTCAAGCTCGACCTTGCTTATCGAGAACTTACTACTAACTAAGGTGTCCTTGAAGCCTTCAAGAGGGCATTGCATTATCACAAATACAATTTCTAATTTTGGAAAAACCCTTTTTTCTTTTTCTTTTAATTGACAAAATCGACGAAAAGAGCAATCTTCCGTCTTTGCGGCTTTATTACCTAATCAGGTGCTATCTGCTATTAGACAGGTACTACCGCCTTTTCCTTGATGCCTGCCAAGTTTTACCTAGCTGGTACATAGCCTGGTACTATAAAACATTCTTTTTAGCAAGGAGATAGCGAGAAACCTTTTTTTAAAAAAAATAAAAAATAATAATAATAATATATATATGTGTTTTGATAAAATAAAAGTTTTTGTAAAATAGAATACACTCACTCTAAAAATAAAAACTTGAAGTCGAAAAAACAAATGAAATGGAAAGAGCATTGACAAATTGCTGCTCACTCAAAGAATTCGGGAGCCTTGCTTGAGGAAAGCGAAGAAAGCGAGCGTCTTCCCAGGCACAAAGTAGCCAGCCAAGCTACACGAAATCTCGCGCCTTTGTCTCCAAACCAGCTTCGCCTCGGGCCAGCGACCTTAATTGGCGAGAGATTGGGGGAGAGAGCATAAATCCAGAATCGCGGCAAGAGACTTCTCAGAAGAAATAGACAGAGGCGCATGAGAAGAGTGCCTTCTTTCCTCGAGGGCCACGAAATACACCGTTCTCGTATATAGTGTCCACGCCTTCTTGTCTCTATCTCCTTCCATTTCTTTTCTCTGTTAGTTAGTTAGTTAGTTAGTTAGTTAGCTAGCTAGCTAATTAGTTAGTTAGTTTAGGCTCCTAAAGGCCTTTCTCGAGTGCCTTGAAAGGAGCTTTCCAAACGAGCTAGCCTTGGGGAGTAGTAAATGCGTAGCTGGTCCTAGGAAGCCATTTTCTTTTTCACCTCTTTCCCTTGAGACCTTTTTGCAATCAATTAGCTGATATTGTTGATTTTATGTTTTAACATTTTAAGAAACTTTATGGAGAGGAAGCTTTTTATCTTTGTCTTTTATCTTTTTTTAATTTAATTAATTAATTAAACATGGTGTCTACTGCAAAATGGTACTTAATGATGTAGTATTGGAAAGGAGGGACTTTATGTTTCTTTACTTTTCATTTCTTCTCTTTACTTATAACTCCTATTATTTTGAATTTAAAGTTTAGGTTTGAGTATAAACATATTATACTACGAATATGGTGTAGAATATAAATAAAGGTTGGAAGTGAAAGACTTTCTAAATTGGAAATAATAGGAAAGAAAGGAACTTTTTCTGTGACTATTTCTTTTGCTTTTTATATTTAAAAAAAAAAAAAGAAAAAGTTGAAAAGGAAAAAGAAGGAAAGGAGCGCGAGCAGAACTTGAACTTGAAGAAGTTGGAGCCCGCCGTAGAGGAGAGGAGATTGGTCTTCCTTCTTCGAGCCGCCAGAGCTCGTGTGTCACACGCAGCAAACGCACAAGCAAGAGCATATCGCTGCTTGACGACTGTGAAGTGCAATAATGGGACAAGACAACTCCCGCGCAGCGGAGTCTGGCACAGAAACACGGTCGCTGAGGTCGCTTGAATCGAATGCCTCTTTAACCTCACTCATGAGCTCCGCAGAGGCACCGACTCTGCTTTCGAAGAAGGAGGCAGAACTTGAGATTGCACGCGTTAGAAGCAGGATTCGCGAGTTCAAGAGGCGCGCTGGAACAGAAGAACTATCGGCAGACCTCTACGAAAGCTGGCAGCGTGAGAAAGAACGCGTAGTCAAGACATGGCTGCAACTGTCAGACCCTGGACGTAGGGCACTCATTATGAATGCTCGCGAAAAGGTCGTCTCCAGAGCACGCATGCTACACTCCGTTGTGGCACCACAGAACATTTCTGCCTACAACAAAAACAAAATCGTACGGAAGCTCATGGAGAAGTGCTGTCACGAACTTTTTGACATCAATGTAGTCTACGACGAGAAGGCTCTCCCGCTTCTTGTTGAAGACGTTCTCAGCAAGCACGGTGGTGGTAATGAAATTCCTGTAGGTCTGCTCATGGAGGTTAATAACACATTCGACATCGAGTGCTACCGGTATGCAGCCATCAGTGAGTCCAGTAACACTGGCTCGGCCATCTGGAATGAATTTGGTAACATGCTCGGCTTTCGCTCTGAGTCTGATGAGCAAATGGCGCCCAGTAGCCCGCAGAACTATAACAGCAATATGAAGACAACAACCATGATGAGCCCTTCCTCACCCCGGGGTGAGGCTTTCAGCTCCTCGGAACCTGAATCTGAGTCAAACGAAGACTTGACTGCACCTGAGAATACTGCGTCCAGTGAGATGCCCAGCCTCCTAAAAGTCAAAGTATCGAACTCCTCCAGTGACAATCTCTACTCCACATCCACATCCAGGGCTAACAAATTCGCCAAATCCCCTAGCAGTGCGAACAGCAGTGGCAGTGAGGAAGACCGTGATGACGATCTTTCCAAAACTACCGAGCAGAAGGTCATTGAGATCCACGATGCTCATGGAAACCCAAGCAACGTCCTCGTCGACAGTCAGTCTGTGAACTCCCTTCAGGGGTATTACTCGCGAAACGCGAAAAAGAATGCTCGTCGTAAATCTTCGTCCAAGAGTATTCGCAACATTCTTAGCTTTGTCTCGGAAGGCCTTGATATTGAGACTCGCCGTAAATTGACCATCGAGACCTTGCTTGCTCTTCGTTCAGCCTTTCTTGTTCACTTTGCTATTCTAGTGTTTAGTGAGCTCTTTGATGACACTGACCGTGTTATTCATAAATATGAGTATTCTGACAGTGATACCGACGTTGCCGATTCTGCGACCGACATCGAGGAACCTACTGGAGAAGATTCGGATTAGTTGGGAGAAATCCAAAACCCCCTTTCGTGACCTCTGATTTTGACAACAGCAAAAGCTTTTTATTCTGCATTTTAAGGGTCGGGTTGTGCTATTCACCATCATATAGCACTTTGCAGCTGCTGTCAATCACGTTTTCGCCAAACTTTTCCCGCATGACCTTATCCCAATTGACTTTTACGTATACTTCGCCTCGGTATGAACTCAGTTCCAATTTCGAGCATGCTGAAGCTTTTATCCTGTGCTCACCCTGCAGGATATCTCCGTTTTCACTACAAACCCATGACTAGTTATCCTTTTTGCTAATTTTACGTCTTGTGATATCTGCGTTATCCAGGCGTATCAGAGCAATTCTTCTGTCTGATTCTGACGCTCGCCCTGTCTCGCGTGTGAGGTTTAACCGGATTTCTGTATCATCACTCTTCAAAAATTTCTTTAAACGCAATGACTGCTTACTATTTTAATTGAACGTACAATCTCAAACGTTTCACGAGTAATGAGTTATTTGAATAGCATAGATGAATAAGACGAGCTTTAATTTTATTATGAACTCCTTGAACGTCAATCGACTGCCTTTTTTTTAAGATTCAGATTTAGCTTTTCCTTCTTTAAGGAAAATAAATTTTGTGCAGTGTCATACGGGTAGCAAAAAGTACGAAGTCAGAACCGGACCTGTTCTGGTAGCTGAACCGTATTTATAGCACTATAGGTCACCAACCTACATACTAAGCATGCCCCAAGTGCTCATGCTTATCAATACCAATACCCTTGATACTAGACTATACTACATTGTTCTGCAAAGATTTTTAGTACCAACAATCTTTAGTGATGCCAACTTGGATTTCTAAAGAGGATACAACAATTTAGATGTACTCTGAACATTCTTTAATTTTTAATTTGAAATCACAATACAGAATCAGAGGTAATCGTCAGTACGCGCTTTCTATCTCCTCGCTTTTAAAGCAAACTTAGAGACTCCTCATTGAAGTCACCAGTGACCTTTATATGTGTGTACCGCCTTTTTGAGGCAATGAAACGTCCACGTGCTATTGTTCCTCTCTCTTGTTAAGCGATACTTTGTTATACAGCGAATAACACGAGCCGAGCAAATCATCGAGCAGCAAAACCTGAATCAAATCCCCTTGGCATTTCCCTTCAGCCAGTCTTGTCTTCATGAGCGGGGATAACGCCGTGGCTGCACGAGTAGCCTTGGCGCAACGTTTTGAGCGAGAGCTTGAACAGCATGGGCAGCGCCTCCAACGCAGAGGTGAGCTCTTTGACAGAGTGCGGGGTCTTCGATATCACGATAAAAGACCTAGAAGGACTCCACCTCCTGCTCCCCAGGAAAGGCTTGGAGATGATGATGACAAGGAGAGTGACGAAAGTTCCAGCGAAGAAACGTCAAAAGTAGTAGGCGATGACATAAGGGCGAGTCAGAGTAAACTTCACGCATTATACTCAGCAAGGTCCACGCAAGCTGCTCAAGGCACTGCCGAGTCTGTGATTTCCGAGATTGGCTTCAAAGTCACCGGCCAGCACCTCTGAGAAAGCTTCAAACTTGTCAATTAGTAGCGTCTTGAGGGCAGCGACCATGCCGGAGTATCGAGGAAATACAAGAAGGCCATCTGTTTCAACATTGTCACAAACAGGCAGCTTTAGATGGCAAGACGTCGAGATGGAGGCGGGTTATTATGGACAACAGGGACCAAAAGTTACCGTGCATCATCATACTAGCGACGAAAGCATTGATTCTTTAGTTGAGAGCATGCGTACCCTCACAGCGGCACAGACACGGCCGAGAAATGTAGGTTCTTTCTCGTCCACAATAGCTGCTGGTTTGGACGATTCCGAAGATATTCTAGACGAGGATTTTGTCACAGTTAACGGGTTATCTGTGTCATCAATTAGTTCATCACAAGTACATCGTGTGGATCATGCTCATCAACTCGTCATGGAACGGCTAGCCCAGCTTGAAAGTGAAGAGAAACATGTGTTAGCATATTTGAAAAAACTTCGCGCAGGAGATGAGGCTGATCTTGATCCATCTTCTTCAGCTCGCGATCGCGCAGAGCACTTTTATGGGTCGGAAGATGGCGACCCAAGGAAGTGACCGAGCCAGATTTATTGAGCGTCCTCTTCTTGTTGAAGGGCCAAATAATAGTTCCGCACAAGAGATCAACAAGCTATTATCACCTATTTTAGAAGAACACCTAGAGCTTACTAACACCCTACGTCAAGGAGCTCGTATGTTAGCTGTTCTATCTAGAGGTGCAACGCAGAACGACTCACATTTATGCACAGAAGTGTTCGTTCGGTTAAGCGCCCAACTCGACACACTTTGTTGGACACTCGAATTTGATGACCTAGCATCTTCAACTGACCAGTATTCTAAACGAGGAATGCCAGTGTCTTCTATGCGGCGTGCATGGGAAGAAGAAAACACATTTCGTCTCCCCCTCCGGGAAATCAGAGCAATATTCTGTGGTGGGAAACACGAGGAACGTGCTATGGATGTTCCTGCAGATACAATCTTTCGCTTGCATGTCGCACGTAAATCAGTCATGCCAATTCAATTTGCAGCACCCTCACCTGCCGAGTGTCAGACATGGGTAACTGGCCTGACACTGTTTTCTGAACTTTTTGCAAAATCTACTAATTCAAACATTCAGCCGCCATTGCCCCCTGGGCAACTAAGACGGCAATGAGGTAGTTTTGCAAGTTTATTTTCATCTTTTCAGAAGTAGCAGGTCCAAAAGAAAAAAGCTTATGTCGAAAGATAAAGCACTTATGTGTATGTTGTTAGCTCAAGATTATGCTCTGTTTCCTTCAAATGAAGACAGCATAACAAGCTATGGATAAAGATCTGTGAAATTAAATCAAATGTAGTAACTGTATCAAAAATTTACTGGTCTTCTCTTCTTTTCATTTTTCTGAATTCATGCGCCAACTGTTTCTTTCTTCTTGTGCCTGTATTGGTATTGCACATTCCTGTATCGTGATCATGTTGTTGTAGAAAATGTGTGTCTATTATTGACGAGTAGTTTTTTGCATGCAAATGATCACGGGAAAGGCGGGCATGAGATTCTGTTGTCGAAGTGTACAACGAAGCATATATTAGTCCATATTTAAATCAAAACTCTAAGCTGACATCATCATACTCAGAACTGACATCATCATAGCTATAATAAACCCACGTTAAAGTTTGTTTTGTAAGCGAGCCCATGAAGGTATATAATGATCCTCCACCAGTTATACATCAAAACGAAGGCGATATAAAACCCTTAGTTCGCAAAGGCTAACCTGGACACCTCGCGTTGCTCATTTCTAATAGTACTCTTGTTGCTGCTGCTGTTGGCGAGCGCGGGTTGAGACCGTGTCACGAAGCAAGCGAGCTAGTCCGGCATTGGTCGAACGCTTCTTTGTGGAGGTTTTGGATGATTTAACCCCACGTTGTGATGACTTGACCCCTCGTGAGGATTGTTTTCCAGATTGTGTTGTGCTTGGGCGCTGAAAAGCACGATTGTTTTGATGTTGCGCAACACTTGGATGTTGGGCTGTGTTGGGTCGTCGCCGTGCTGAAGTTGAAAGGAAAGCCTCATCAACATCTGCGACCATGTCCTGTAGATCAGAATCTACCTCAAAGCGGCCTCCGCCCAGATTAATAGATCCATCCAGCTCGTAATCTTGGCCATGGATTTCGCGAAGAGGCTTCCACGCAAGATCACCCGCGCGATGAGCATTACAGAGATCCTGTGTGGGAGATATTTGATCTTCTTGCCCATGCTTCCACATTAATACGGTCTCCGCGAGAGGATCGGGACGTTGGGACGGGCCCTTACTAGACGGCCTCCTTTTCGTATCTGCAGTAATGCTATTTGGCTTGCGCCGGCCAGTGTTACGTGTTGCTGAGCGGCTTCGTCGCTCATTAGACCCCCCCGCTAGCGATCTATGACGTGATTTTGTTGTTGAGGTAGGTCGTGGCGTTGATGTCGCTTTTGAGGGTGAGGAGCGCCGACGCGAACTATTACTATGACCACGCTGCGGACCAGACCAGTGTAAGGACTCCACGAGATACTCAGCAGTAGCAGAGGTAGCAGAGGTAGCAGAGGTAGCAGAGGTAGCAGAGGTAGCAGCGGTAGCAGCGGTAGCAGCGTCTCCGTTAAAATTTGATGAGAGCTTTCTTTGAAGGCCATTGGATGATCGGAGATTTTGTGAGCGCATAGGTGAAGTAGCGGCCTCACTAGCACGGCTCAAATTTGGATTCAAGTAGCCAAGTTGTTTTGCAGTCACTTCTTCAGGCTGAAACAGAGATGAAGTGCTGAGAGTATTAGCTAGCTCCACTTCAAGCATGTCAACGGCAAGGTAGTACTCGTGATTACCTGAATTCAATTCATCAACCCTCTTCTGAGTGGAGGGTTGTTTGTCAGAGTCCAAAACAGCATCACGGCGAGCCATCTCGTCTTCCTCTACAAGCTCGGCCAGGAGCTCTCCAAGATTGATAGAGAAACGATCAGGCTTTTGCAAGTATGCCTGAACAAGCAACGAGCGAAGCGGGCGCAGCACACGTTCAGATGTTAGCAGCGAATTTACAGCTGCTTTGGCAGATCCTTGGCTACTGTTGCGAAACTCTTCCAACGTGTAGGTTGGACGTAGACTTTCAATCTCCCCGCGGTGTCTTTCGAGAGCACCTGTTGCACTGTGTAGAAATTCAGGATTTGGTACAGTTGCTCGGGACGAGGCGGGTCCCTTCTTCGCTGTGCCGTCTATGGAAGAACCCTGAGATATCCCGGTGGCTCCGCTTTGACCATTCAATCGAGCTTTCTGCAAGCGCTTTCTTGCTGGAGAAGATGACAATGGTGTACTCCTCGACGATGTAAAAAACTCAGGCATTTCTTCGCTACTGGCTCTGGTGTAGGTTTGTGAGTTGTGCGCCCCGCCGTTTGCATGCAGAAAGACTGCATCCCTGTCATCCGTTATGGAGTCCTCATTATCCTTCGCACCGACCTCCAAGGTCTCCGCGACGGCCTGAGAGACTATATTGGAATCCATATTAACATCAAATCACATGTAGTTAGTACTTCTCAAATGCGGTCAACTTTTGACGCTATTCATGTCACACCAGGCTAATATCCTGTATGTCCGTAAAACTTTTTCTACGCTCACGCAAAATCTCAACCTTGATTGGCATCATCGCTGATAATATAATTCCTGCCCCATGCTTGAAAATATCGGTATCAAGACCCCGGAGATCTATCTCCCTAAAGTTTAAGGACCGCCACAACTTTGCACGATTATCATCAATCACAGGGAATTCTACTAACTTTTGAAAAGAAATTATCAATGTCAAACATAGACTACGTGTCGTTGGGTCTCTCACTGATTTTTATTAGGCAATTTGGGGCTTCTTCGTCACAGTTTCGTCTGTTTCCGCCCGAGTGTAATTATAATCAGTGCTCCCTAACGATGCCCCGCCCTCATCGTCTCTTTCAACCCCCATCTGGTCACCTCGAAAAACTAAAAAAAGGAAACCTTCACAAACCTACTATGTGCCCTCTTGCTTCAACTTACGTCTCTCCTCCAGGTGTTTGAGCGCCTCCATCGCTGCGTACCGCTCGCTTTCGAGGCCTGTTGCCCTCCAGATCGATCACCTCATTCACCTTCCCAAGCCCTCCTTTATTTTTTTAACTTTCAACTTTCAAGAAATGAAAATGATAACATTTTCCTTAAATTAAAAGAAGAAATTCTAGGCTTATGAGTACCTAGGCTCCTATTACTACCTACCTACAACATACTACGCCCCTACTAATCAAATACTAACCAAATGAACCCACGTTCCAAGATAACAATAAATAAAGAACGAAGTTTGAACGTTCTGTTCCACTTTGTCTTGTACATTTTTAGAACTAGCATAAGGTGTCAGTATGCGGCCATATTCCTCGCTAATTAGCGGCTGCCCTAACACAGGGCGCTATTACAGTAATCGGTAGCTGATTCTATTACTAATATTGTCTGTCCTTTATAATTTGTAATCATTGAGAATGACTAATAAATAAAGGGAATAAGGGATTTGAGATGAGCTGCGTCTGGGCAAAGCGACTCTGCGTGGAGAAAGCGACTGTGCGAGCAAACCTTAATTAGGTTCGAGGGTGGCGGTTGTAGTTGGCAATCAGGAGGTCAAAGGCGACCCTGCTGCATCGTGCTATCGACCCACGTAACAATGTTCCCTTCACTCGTGAGCCGGAAGCCTGCTTCCGCAACACTGAACATGGCACAGCTCATGTTGAACTCAAGGGGTGACCTTCGCTTGACGCTGCGTCTCAGACCTCTGTCGAGCCTTAGCTCAAGCGCCCATGCTTCTGCTGAGACTCAAAAAACCACCAATGAAGGTCATGAGGAACATAGCCACGACCACCAGCCGCTTTCACACAAACCCAAAGGCAAACATGGCAAGGGCAGTGGAGCTGCAAAGTCTGTGGATCCTGATAACTTTGTCCAGGTCTTCGAGAATAGCCAAGCGACTCACATCAGACTTATGGCTGCCTTTAGTGTCTCTCAAGCTGCGTACTGGTCCGCTCTGACTGCAGATGCTTATTTTGCCCCAGCTCTAGGCCTAGCATCGAGCTTTACGCCGAGTCCTGAAATGTTAGCCGAGATCCCGGACGCCATGGGATTCTATACGAACCCTGGCTGGATTTTGTTTGGAGGCCTGACCAGCATAGTCTGCACTGTTCTTACACGATTCTACGCACAGGCCAATATATCTAGAGCAGCAATCAAGGACTCTTCAAACGAGGTCGAGATTCGGGCGCATACATTCTTTGGTAACGTTTCACCCCCCACTGTGTACCCAATTCGCAGCATCGAGGTAACGCCACCGGCTAACAACCAAAGATATTTCCTTGTAAAGGTGCCTGAACGTAGCTGGAACCTGCTTATGGACTCCAAGGGCACATTTTCCAACTTTTACACGTACCAGGCAGAAACTACAAACGTGGACCCAGAGGCTGCTGCAGAGGAGCGTAGGCGGACTGTCATGGCGCGTCTAGGACTCACATATGGAGGATTTATTCCTGGAGCTATTGCAAACACAAACACTGAGAGTGACCCAAACTTAAACCCGAGCTCAGAGCCTCCAACCCTTGAGCAGATTCGTGCTGCCCGCCTCAAGCGTCAGGGCCGCAAGTGATTGAGGGTGGAGTCTTCAAAATTAACCAACTCTTCAATTGAAATGGTCAACAGCTCTTCTCGTTGATCTAATAACTTGGTTTTCCTCTTCTCCACATATACACACGATGCTCATTGCATTGGCATCTTCCAATATTATGCTAGACTCACCGCGATTGATAGTCCTGTTGCTGACAATGTTTTTATGCTTTTGATAGTTGATTGACATTCTTGAACTTGACATTTTTTATTACAATGCATATGTCCTAGTGTAGGCCACTTCTTTGGACCCTTGTTTCAGCACGCCCTTGCAAATATTCAAGTTCTTGGAATATCCTTTGGGAAATTTATTTACTAGCATTATTTTTAAAACCCAAATCCCATGAAATAATCTAAGCTATCTTAATACTTGGATTTTTTTAGCCATGCTTCCAAAGTGATGACGAAGCCCTATGTGGAAGACATTACTTACCAGGTCTCTAATGTTATGCAACAGATATGTCTGTTTTAAATTCTTAGGATTTTTGAACTATTAGTATTAACAATATATAGCCCTACTGTTCCTCTTCAATAGGCGGCACCGGCACAATAATGTCCGGCGCAAAGCCGCGCCGAAGTTCCAGCGAAGCTCGATCGAAGCAAGAACAATCAAACCCCCTTGGACAACGTCTACGACACCTTGCCCCTTCAAAACGATGCAGGTACGTGACCTTTAGAGCATAGGAACTCCTTTGTGATTCGCATAATCTTGAATGTCTGCTTGATGTCTCTTGGCACCTCCAGAATACTGTTATGGATGCGGCGCCGGTTGCTTTTTTCGGATATCGCCATCCTGTGCCAAAGCTCTCACCCTTTTCTCGTCTACTATCCTTAGTGGCCTCTTCTTCTTGTGCTTCTCTCTTTGGACTTTCAGTTTGAGTTTGCTGCATTCTCTAGACATGATGGAAACTGACATGATTGCTTTGTGACTACTTTTCGATTTTATGAATCTACTTTACCTTTCGCGATCTTCACATATTCTCTTGGGCATACCTCTGCATATATATATGTCTTTTGGCCTGACACTCATGGATCTAAACGTACGCAACTCTACTTTCGATGGTGTGTTTGACTGATATTCTTTGGGTTAAATCTTTCATTTTCTGTGGCCTCGCGGTTTGATTCACATAGGCCCCTATGGAAATTCCGGTCCTTGCGACCCCTCATGACTCTCTTCGTGAAGGCCTCCCGAGTGCTGTAAGCGACCTCGCACCTCCTCACCCTGTGGAGCAGATGCAGAAGGAACGTCGTGCAAGGGAGATGCAGTCTCGGGTGCGCGACTTGACCGCACAGCAGGGTATTGCGGCAGCCATGCGCTACCAAGCAGACCACCGCCTCTACTCTCAGTTTCACCGCCTCCCGGGCCTTGAGAGCTCTTTCGCTGGTCTTGACAGCTACACTGGCAAGGACTCCACACTGCGCTTTGAGGACTGGCTCGGTGAGCCTGAGATGTCCACCCAGTACTTGTGCAACTTCCATGAGACCATGGAGCACAAGCTCAAGATGTAGTTCAATCCAACCCCCCCTCACCAGTCCCCTTCCTTGTTTTAAACATGCCCGCTTCTATACAAACAAAATAAACAAATACACTTTTTTTGATTAAACCTATTTGCCAACCTGCAGGCGAAATTACAACTTTGCGCTTTAAAATACCTTCGTTTAATTTCTCTCTTGAAGAAGTTTTGAATTTAGTTATGATCTTCTCACCTGACAGATATATGTATAGGAGTATACGGGAGGAAACTCAAGACATTTGCAATTGCAAGCGTGTCTGAAGCGCATGCAATTCAAGGTCCTGACGATCTGCAAGATCTTCATTTTTAAAGGGTTGGAGATCAGCATGGAAATTAATCTTCGTGCCTCCTCTTCCGCGCATTCCATCTTCTTCCTCGTCCTCATCTAAACCGCTCTTGTCTGCATTATCTTCTTCATTTAATTGGTCTAGAAGAGGCTTGCTGACAGTTTGTACAAAAGTAGCTCGAGCTGGTTTATCAAGAAGAACTTCAAGAATAAAATTACCCGTAATATGAGCAGCAAAAGTGCTAGGAACAATTACATACTTCCCTGGACCCAAATTAGCTATGCAAGCAACCTCACGATCTGTACGATAATCTTCTCCACTGTGCGTCACAACTTTTGAGGTGTGGAAACTCTGCGCTCGATGATGTTTGCTTGATACATCACCAATTTTAAGCATAGCAATTCCGATACCTTGGCTATCTCGCATCGGAGAATCAAGTTTACTTCCTGGGCCCCCTGTACTTTCCTTATCTGAATCGCCATCTTCATCAATATCTTCATCTGTGTTATGTGAAGTTGTCGCTTTTGTGATAAACCCACGGTTTTTCTTTGCACAGAAAAAATCGCGGACGCGTGGGTCATCATCTTGCCCAAGCAAAGCTGCTACATAGGTAGGTTCGTGTATCGAAAAGGCAACCATTGGATTCGTTAGCCAGCTCACTTCATCTATTGGCGATCCTCCTGCTCCACTCACAAGGTTACCTTTTTCAAAGACACCTGAAAATCGTAGTCGGGTTGAGGAATCATCCCTATCTGGGTCTCTGGGAAATTGACATACGAGAGCGGAACCAAACTGACTACATGCCGTATCCCATGACATATGGAATTCGTCCTCTGGCCACTCGTCATCTGGGTTTAGTTTTTCTTTCACATCAGATTGCATTTGCCAGCTATTATGGTCAGTGTTGCTCCATGGGCCACGCCATTGCGATAATTGCCATGGGTCATGAAATCGAACTAGCAATGATTTACCGTGCGCATCTTGGAACCCTCCACGCACTCCATACATCCACCCCGAGAGCAAACCATCGCTGCGACGTTGAAGGTCTCGCGTGGACGGTTTCACACGCATCCCCACAATAATAGCGCATGTAGACGCTGTATCATTAACACTCGCGGTGTCTTTGTTGAGCTGTGGTAATTTTGGAACCATTGCAGAAAAGGTATACCAATCATCAAGTGGCATCCAAGAAGCAGCTCCACCTGTAAGATCACGGAGAGCTTCTATAGTTCGACCATTCTCAAGATTTAAATAGCTCCCGTGGATCTTTGCATACGCCTTCTCGATGATGAGAAGCCAGGTCTCGTTAGGGTCCCTGCTTCTGCTATACAACGGACGCCCGGCTACATCACATGGAATCCGGTCATCTACGTGAACATAGGTCCATCCTCCTTGTTTCCAAAATCGAACTGTGTAGATACCTCCATCTCGAGCGTTTGCATGCGATACCACTAGGTTTCTGAGAGCCAAACGCCCAGATTCAGAAGAAGTCAAAAGTGCTACAGCATTCAGCCACCATGCATTAGCGAGACTACCCTGTTGCACAGGGGCCCACGAGCTATTTACCTCTGGGAAAAGTTTGGGAACACAACATCCCAAAATTTCTTTGCCATCTCCGATTCTGCACCAACGTACAAGCTCTGGAGCAGAGCTCCCCGGGGGAAGGACTGAACAGTCGTGGTATAGAGCATCACCTGCAGCAATCCCAGGCTCACACCATGGATCGTGCCATTTCGTACCGCCCAAACCACTTAATATACCACGCTCCTCTTCAAGGGCTTCCATACTCGTCCTTGCCTTGGACGCCATGGTGCTCTATTACGTGTTTTTATACAGTCCCAAGCAGCGGTAGCTTCAGGACGTGATGCTCAGATGCCCATCCGCTACTCGAGCGACACCGTCTTGGTTTTGGTGTATGCGCTTCACAAGGAGACCCAAAATTTATTTTACCGGACAAATTAATTAAGTATATAGTATATGTGGTACAAGTACCAGTACCACGCTTTTTTAATTTAAGCTTTGGAGTTATTTGTTATTTTTATTTCAATTTGTACAGTAAAATAGGGCTGCTGCATGATCCGTTCCGTTATTTTGATATGTATTTATGTATATATGTTCTAATTAATCACTATATTATTCCATGACGCATTTTTTAAGTCTTGGGAGGCTGAGTTTGTATTATACCTGTGTAGAAATGCCAATGTGAACTATTATGCTGCTTCATGACTGGACCACAGACACAGACCCAGAGTGCTAAAGTGCATGGCGTGGTAAGCATGACGATTCCTGGCTTGAAGAGGATGGAGAGAATGTACCAGAAACGTTGGGTTCCAAACTCGTCCACATCTGAAACACTTAACTATGATTTTTAATAAGTTTTTGCGTCCATGAACGCGACTTTTGGATCATTTGTAGGTGTAATATTCTACGACAAGCTGCCTCCTGGCTCCCACCAAAGTCGAAAAGCTTTTGATGTGACAAATTCTCGAGATCGCGCAACTTTGAATACCGCCGCTAGGCCGAAACACTGCGTGGAAGTTGCAAGTCCTTAATGACAAGTTTCGTTACGTCACCTTTCTTAACAAACTTGGGAAATTGGGATATACCCAAATGCTTGCAATGATTTGCAATTGCTATCGCATTTTCTTTATCTGCACTCTCACACTCTCAATGCAAGGATTAGTTTATGTATATAACATGTTTTTCAGCTCTAAGCTATGTTCTCTCTGTTAGTACGGATCTTGAATTATGCATGCTAACATCAAGGCGCTATGGCCGCCTTCGCATCTAAATTGAGATGGGCACTATGATTGATTATTTGAGCTGCTAGTTTATATCTATCATTTTGGAACGCGTACATCAAAGCGGTGAAACCGTTTTTGTCTTTTAATCCAGATTAGCACTGTTATGAATCAGAAGAGTTGCTAGCTCAACAGACCCTAATTTGAGCGAGATAATTTAGGTAGTTATGAGATGCGCATCTGGTGCATTCTAACCTGCTCCACTCTCAACAAGAAGCGTAGCACCTGCAAGGTCATCCTTTGCACCACATGAAAGCAGTAAAGCAGTTTCTCCCTTTGAATTATGATTGCAAAATTCATTTCTCTGTTCAAGCGTGAGGATTCAGTAATCATGTATTTCTCTGAAAAACATGCTATGATTAAAGCAGTTGAGCCCCATTTGTCCTTCAAATCAATGTTTACACCCTTGCAAAGCAATAGATATACAGCGTTTGCTTATCCTTTTGAGCACGCAATCATCAACGCGAACTTTCTGTCTTTGCAGGTCAAGCTTCAATAGGAACCTTCGCCACTCCCTTGTAGTTTAAAAACAAGCCTTGATCACAGGAAAATCTCTTCCGTTGTCCTGTACATCAAAGTCAGCCTTCTTGACTTTTTATTTTTTAGCCTTTCTTTGTTTGCCAGAGGCTATTCTTATAGACAAGAACTTAACACTTCATCTTTGAAAATTACAGCATTACTTTTTCATATGGTGCTGTTCTCACTTTTTTCCTCGGACGAAGGAGAAAGGAAAAACTAGACATTCAAATTTCAGATCTAGTTGAGATGGTAGTCTCGACCAACTGTTTGCTGTCCCAGGACAACGCGAAATTGACTTTAAACTTTAGTCAATTCAAGTTGGCGTTTAATCAGATAAGTACTCTGTGAAGATATCGATTTCTTCTTGATACACTCAAGCAACACACAATATCAAGAAAGTAAGAATTGTCTACGTCAGGTGCTGACAATCGTGGGCTTTGGTTTTAATGATTCGTTTCTGATAGAAGATGATGGCACCGTAGCTCGACGTAGCCGTGGCTTTAAAATCTTAGAGAAAAGCAACGTGCTGACGACAAGATTGATGAGCATATCAGCTGGAGTCACCCAATTGGCGGAAAGTAGCCACATCTGTGCATCTTCTGAACTAGATATCTTGTTGATTGCTATTGCGTAAATAACATAGAACGACAAAGTACTTAGGCTGGAGACTGCTGCAAGAATTAGATTTCTTTTCGCAAACCTGAGCATGAGGACTCCCGATGCTGAATGTTTGAACGACTTTGCATGATTGTAGACAGGCACAACAAAGATAAACATCAAGATCATGGCCAAATTGGCCTCAGCGCACGCCGTCCCTATAACAGCCCACCGCGGAACTTCAAGAATTGAAACACAGAACTGTTCTGAAAACGCGAGTCGTCCTTCCCACAGGAGATACGATACCGGAGCCGAGAATGTCGCCGAACCAACAATTGAAAGCATGAGCAATTTTAGAATGCTTTGAAATCTTGCAGAGTACTCATTTAGGTTCGTCATAGCTCGTTTGAAGGCAATCTCCGCAGTACTTGCCTTGCTAAAGCTATAAATTAGGAAAAACAAAGGTGACAGAATTTTGCATGAGTCACCATGCAAAAGGGAGAGCATGTTCACAATACTACCAATCAAAGCTGCTAGGACCTGGCAAAACATGATTTGCGCTATACGGCGATGCAATGGCCTTTGTGATTGCCTTCGAGTTAAAGTGAGAACTATAATAACAGTATAGTAAGTTGAGCCAATTAATGCAATGACTGTCACAGCAATTGACAATTTCCAGATAGACCAAAAACTATAGGGTGCATTTATATTTTCGTATAACGTTGTGGACGTGTTTGTCGTGCTTGTAAGCATTCTGTATGTGTCAACATCCTCGTACGCTTTGTTTAGTAAGATGCTTGGGGTGTTTGACATCGCTTATACAGTAAAAAACAATGTGCTTTCATCGATTGCTGGTGTACTGCAGTTTGCAAAATCGCGCTTATAATCCCTTGCATTAGCTTTGCAGCTTTTGTTGTTGTGTTTCCTGTTTTTTTGTAGAAACCACCGCCTCCGATATGAAAACTTGTTTCCCGCCCCAGAGAAGAAGCTCCCAGACTATTAGAGTGAAGTCTTCGCGCCGAGCCTAAAGGAGTGAACCTAGCATGTTGTGATCCTGATGCTAGTTCCCCAGAGAGACTAACTCGTGAGAGTACATTGATACCCAAGCCTTTTGTCACATAGATCCGTTTTGTTTTGTTTTGTTTTGTTTTGTTTTGTTTTTGTTCTGTGCTGTTCTGTTCTGTTCTGTGCTGTTCTGTGCTGTTTTGTTGAAAAAATAGATTTAAAACGTGGCAAGCATATTATAAAGCTGAGTAGACAAGTACGGTAAAAGGTAATTTGCCTATATAACAAATTCAGAAAGCACACTAGTTGCTAATAAAATATAGACACTCTTGGGAAAGAATATAAAATGTCATTTAAAATACTTCTTGGACTGGGAAGCATTCTTGAGCAGATTTGGACTTTCCGAAATAAGAGAGATGCAAATTTATTGTCCTGTACATACCTATAGGCAAGGAGGGTCTTAAATAGATATGTTTTGAGATCTTTTCCAAACAAGCTTTCAAGTTCTGGCGATTTTGTTCTTTGGAAACCTTTCATTCATAAAAAGAGGGGGTACCAGGTAGCTTTGTTGATGTGGAACTTGTAAAGATTTAATGTTAGTAAATGTACCCAAGCAACTAGAGAATACCATCTTGATCATTCTCTAGATTAGGCGGTGCAGTGTATAATTATAGAGATGAAAACACATACGGAAAAAACTTAATCTATGTGGAATAATTGTATGGCCTTGCATTATAACCAAGTCGCTTCGAAAGACTCCCAATGCTTTTGGCACAGCCAACACAATCGCCAGTCTAATAACCCTAATTTATTTAGAGAGTAAGGCATTGATGAATTGTCTTTGGGAGATTTGCGAATGTTCAAAGCAATCCAGCAGGTCGCAAAGTATCAGCCAAAATACCCACCAATATAACGTGTTATTGAACGTAAAGTGATACATTCATACCTATGGCGAACCCAAGTCAGGCTCAGTTCAAAGGCGAAGTCTCTGAGTTGATTATTTATTTCTCCTTTCTGAAGTAGAAGCGGTTTTGCAGCTATTGACAATCCCAAGTCTAAAGCCTAGCGACATTGCATTGAAAAAACAACGGCCTTCTCCTATATTGTTGTTTAATCAATCCTAACATAATGCCACCATGTATTTGAGGGCACGTCAGATCCACACTTGACAATTTTCAAGCTCGGATTTGCCCTTCTGATGAAATCTAATAATGAATCCACATACAACTGTATTGGTCGGGGCGTGGTCGAAACTCTAAAATTCCTCATCTAATAGTCCAACGGGAGGATATCTACGTAGATGACGAGCGATGTAGGAAATGATAGGGAGAGTCTGCTCATACCGCAGCTGCACGTCGTTTCGGTCTTCGAAAAGGGCGAAAGTTTGTGTCTCTAAAGTGATTCCATGGCGCGCATTTTTAAAATAAGAACCGTGACTTTTATTTTTATTTATTTTTAACTAAAAAAGAATATATACATGGTTTTATTTTTATTTTTATTTTTAAAATTAAATTAAAAAAGAAGTCTCGCCTGAGTCGTACAAAATAAGGGTGTACGTATCGCGAAACTCAAGCTTCTTCAGGGACCATAAACAGAATATTTAGATCGGTTTGCGATTTACTAGAAACAGAAGCTATGGCGTGGACTAAGTTAATTTGTTGGCGAGTATCATGAAGCAGGATGGAAATAAAAGATGACCACAAAGCTCTAGGGTCACGTCATGTGTTTTTGTACAATATGCTCCAAAATTAAGCTCTCTTTGAAATTGTGCCAGCTCGCATGACAGAGTCGAGGACTGATAGTTAGGAGGGCGAGAGCTGGCACAAACAGTCAAGCACTCTGCCAGAAACCTTGTAGGTACTCTGCTTGAGCTACATGTAGATGTACTGATGTTCACCATTGGAATTGCTGGGAACGACTCAGTTAAACAGTTTCACGGTAATGCTCAGGAAACTTTGGAAATTACAAGACTTGAACGGATCTTAAGGATTCACAAGGATCGAGTTTAACTCCGTACGTATTGATCGTCGAGCAAGATCGCCGAGATTTATTCACATTTGCAACGATACATTCTAGCTGTCCTTTCGATTGAAATACGCTCGCCAGGCCGGTGTTGCGTTCTATACAAGTTGTGTTGCACTTGTGTTGGTGGTTGTATTAGTGCCCATGCTTCTGCGAGAGGTCTATAAGCATCATTCCAAGTAGAGTTGGAAATTGCTTGCTTGGAAATGGATCACCGGCGTACCTGTAAACAGACGCATAGACACCGGCTTGAGCATGACTCCCAATTATTAATTCTCAATTCACATCTACGAAACTCTCTTCATCACTGGGGGGGCAGCTCTCCTCAAAGTCCGTGTAGAATGAATCGTCCTACAAGGTTTCATTCGTAAAAAGAAATAAAATATGTTGTCGTGAGGGATAAGACGCTGCCTTGAAGATCGAGATAGTTTACGAGAGGTGTCAAAGGCTGCGATGTTCATCACAATTGCATTCTCTTCGAAGTCTGTGGCAGTGAACTACCTGTTGAAGTTTTGGTCAACAACGAACTCTGGCGCAGCATCGCGATTGATTCTTGTCACAGCCGTTGCCGAAAGGCATCATCTAAACATGCTCCTAAAATTGTCATTTACAACTACAAGCCTTCTTTGTTCTGTATAATTACTTGGATCAAAATTCAAATCATAAGTAGCACTCTATTTAAATCATATAAAACCTGATACTAGTTTAGTATATTCTCCTTATTAAAGGCAAAGGCTCCGCCAGTGTCTTTCTTTGTTTGCTTTCCTATGTGAGGAACTCACGTACTGTTGGAAGCTAAAAACCTCAATTTACCCCGCAGCAGTGATTCCTATAATAAATTAGTATGAATAATTTGGATTTAAGTTCCGTTCTCTGGGACAAACCGACTGCGGGGTCTCTTGTGGGTCCGCGAGCCCTGCAAAGAACGCTGTAAGGTGGAAGAACTCGAAGGGAAAGAGAAAAAAGAAAGATTTTCAAAGTTTTAACCGCCTCTTCTTCAGGGAAGAGAGAAAGAGAATTAAAAAGAAATTGAGATGGAAAAGAAAGATTTGATAGAAAAAGAAAGAAGAAATCGATCACTCAATTGAGTGAGCTCAGTATTGCAGCACAGCAAAAGGTAAACTCGGCAGCGGTCGTGCGCTTTTGCTCGAGGCTCGCGCCGCTACCTGGCGGAAAACGGCAGGACCGGCCCTGCTTGAAGAACTGGCTGGCCCCAACCCTTTCCTTGGGTCGTCTGTTCTTTGAGGTTTAATCGTCGTCACCTGCCTACCATTGGTACAGCAAATCGACTTCAAAACAAAAAAGCGTAAAGCGACAGAAACAAAACAAACGAATCATACACAGCTTGGGACCAGGCAAACGGATAAGATCTAACTCGAAGGGGACGCGCAAGGCGCCGCACACGAGAACCATTTTGGTTGGTGTTGAGGTGGTGGCTTCAACAGTTGCGGAGAAACTTGTACATCAGGAGGACGAACCCTTGAGAAACGGAGCTCAACTTGTCAGCTACAACTACACAGATTTGCAGCGCTTGGTGCTGTATCGCGGGGAGAGAAGGTTTAACTATCGCGAACTCAATTGCCAATTCTAATTGAGATTATACTTATCAAAGTTTACGTGAGGGGGTTTGCGAAACTTATTGTGTGCTCATAAGCAAACATCTTCAACTCTTCCCTTCTTTCTAGTTAGGCTTTCGCTTAGCTCAGGCCAGTCGCTGCTGCTGATATTGCAACATACTCGTGCGGAAAGTAGTTGACAATGAGCTCACCTTCAGATGGCCACGAAAGAGAATATCCTGTAGCAGATTTGGAAAAGGAGCGCTTGGAGCTCTTGCAAAACCTTGAAATCCTGGATTCCGATGGCGACCGCGTCTTTAACCAGGTTACTCAGCTAGCCTGCCTAATGTTTGACTGCCCTATAGCGTTAGTCAGTCTTTTGGACGAGAAGCGCCAATGGTTCCTTAGCCATACAGGCTTGCCTGTTAAAGAAACTCCTCGTGAGCTCGCCTTTTGTAATTATCCTGTAGCAGCTGCCGCTTCAGGCCGAAAGAAGTGGCCATTCATCGTCTGGAATGCCGAAGAGGACGAGCGTTTCGCATCAAACGCTTTAGTGACCGGTTTTCCTGACATTCGCTTTTATGCCGGAGTACCATTAGTTATGGATAAGGACCGCAATTTGTCAGTGGGAACCCTTTGTTTGCTCGATCGCTCACCACGCAACCCGAACTCATTTAATGCTGCAGATGAGGAAAAGCTAAGAGGTATGGCTGATGTCGTTGTGGACATTCTTCATGCGCAGCAACAACGGACTATGATAATGCGGCGATTACAGAAACAAACTCTGTTGCATATGGGCCACCAGATGCTTAACCCGTTGCATGCGCTTCGCGACGTAACCTCCATGATTCAAGAAAGTAATCAGGTCAAACCAAATCTTATGGAGATGCTACAAAACTCAGTTGATCAACTCACTGCCGCGATTGAATCAGCTTCTTCGTCTTTGGATGCTGTGAATGAACTTCAGCTACAATTCACGCCGACATTGTTTAGCCCCGCAGATGCTCTGCGCGACGTAGTTAACTTCTTTGGCCCGCTTGTCCCTGCGGTGCAGTTGTCATTTATCAATGGCTTGGACTCTAGTACACAAATACACAGAGTAAAATTACAGCGGGCTAAATTCACAAAGTGCATAGAACATTTATGCAGTATTGCTTTGCGAGGAATGGCCGGCTTACCGGATCCAACTGTTGCGACTTCAGGTCTATCTGAATCTGAAGAAAAGGTTAGCAAGTTTGACATCCCCAAAAAGCTTAAAGTAGAGGTATTGCTTTCGATTGACAAATCAACAGATGAAATTGTCGTAAGTGTCACTTTAATACTGGCGCTGTGCCGCATGTTCGCTTGTCTACACAAGGTTTCTCATTCGTGGACGGTCACTTGTTCATGGCAAGCAAAATAGCTGAGCAGTTAGGAGGCAAACTAGAGACCCCATTGGCACAGGACATTGTTCATGGGGGGGATGCTGAGCTCAAATCTCCGGTGTCACGGTCCTCGATTCAAGATCATAAGAATATGACTATGTCATTGCACTTACCAAATTCGTTGGTAAGTTCGCCTAGCTTGGACCCAGTTGATTTTGTGCCAGCAATGCGGAGACTTGCAGAAGATTATTCAAGTGACATAGACGTAAGTATGGATGATACAAAGTGTTCATCATCCTCGACATCTGTGACATCGATGTCTGAATTGGCAGCCGAAGCTTCACATGCAGGATGCAAACGGAAACGTGCTCACGATACCACAGTTTATGTTGTGGACGACGAGGCAGTGAACAGGATGATTCTCACCCGCATGCTTGCAAACCTCGGGTTCCAAAAACATAATATCATTTCATTTGCAGATGGAAACCAAGTGCCGATCAATCTTACATGCGGCAAAAAGGCCCAGCCTGACATTTGTTTTGTGGATATCATTATGCACTCTATGAATGGAGATGAATTGTGCGAACGTATGCGTGAAAATGGCTGGACTTGCCCAATCATTGCTGTGACGGGCAACGTTCTCGAAGAAAAGCGTTTGCTAGAAATTGGTTTTGACATGGTGATTCGCAAACCTTTTGACAGTAACGATATCTGCAGAAGTTTGACCAACGTTACTGATATCGCTCGGCCTTAAATTCGCGCTTGGAAAATATTATTTAGTTTATGCACCTGCATTCTCCTTGAGCTTCTCCTGTTATAATATGAAATAAAAATGTCTTTTGTCTTTTCCATTTATGAGTTTTTAGTTTTTTCCGGGCTTAGACTAGCTTTACCGGATAGTACTGCTCTATAAATCAAGTCTGTTCTTTGGGTTGCAAGGGCGTACACTTTTAAAATTAGGTTACTGCAAATGTCTTCTTTAAAAAAATTATATATATAAGGAAACATGTATTGTTTCCTTATATATCGTCTGACGAATTTTCTAAGGGATTAAAATCATACGATCTTTGAGAAACTACTTTTTTGTTTTGCTATATTGTAAGATTGCATATTTATGTATATATAATGATATAAAGTAATAAAGTAATACAAATCACCGTCGCGAACTGTCTTTCAAATGAGAAATCATTACAATGATGCAATGCTTCCGCAAGAACATTATTTGAAATGAAAGATGATTGAACTTTCTTCAACTTTTACTTTCAGTTATTTTCTGTTATTGGTTAGCTTCTAATATGCGTATCGCCTTAAGAAAGGGTCATTCATACTCCAAATCGAGGATTTATCTTACAGGCTCAGCTCTCAACTACAAAGTAGCTGCCAGGGTGAACGCTGAATTGAGAAATCAATCAAATCACAGGCAAAGCTTCCAACAGTACATGACCGTGCGTGGCAGGTTTGCATGTAAATTACTGCTGGGTAGCGTTTTATTTGCTTTCTGCCTCGCGTTTCTCCAAGAGCTTAAAGTATGAATCAGCAAACTCGTTGTACTTGTCAAGGTCAAACTTGCCGAGAAAGAAGTTGCAAGAAAGGTTGCACTCGAGCATTACCATGCCCTTGTTGGTAAGTGCTACATCCCATCCCGAAATTGGGATCTTTGGCATCATCCGTTCATGAGCACGTTTAGCAAACTCAGTGATAGCTTTTCCGTCAATCTCGGCGCCTTCGATCTTGATCTTGCTATCCGGGTGGTGAGTGATGCCATGCTCTGTATCAAGAAGCTTGTTAGGAAGACCGATCTTGTACCAGTTAGGGTTGCGGGCACCATCGCGGAATACACCCTTCTCAGCATCGACATCAAAGAAGATTGCGGTGTGGTCTGTTTTTGCGCCAGCCATACCCGCACGCCACACACAGGTGAGAGGAGTAACCTCCTGGGTCTCAGGATTGGACACTGTGATGACACGGAAGGTAGAAAGAGGAGCATTACTCGGCAAAAGTTCCTTGATGGGCGACTCGTTACTGAGCACCTCCTGAATAATCCAGTCACCTCCGCAAACAGCGTTGGAAAAAAATTGGTAGCCAAGGCCACCTTCCTCATTGCGGTGCTTGCAGATGATAGCAGGAATATCCATGAACGGGGTAACACCGATATCCTTGTCTTGGGCGACCTGTAAGAAAGTAAGTTTATCCTCAAGCTTGTAATCCTCTTCCTTGGTGACCATAGCGTGCCAGGCAGCGAGAACTGAGTTAAGGCGCCAATAAAAGAACCAGTTAGAGGGCATCAAAAGCTCGCCCTTATATGCATCACAGATGCGTACCATATCCTTCTCGCCAATGCGCACGGCAGAAACGAAGCAGGCGATCGGGTACACGATGAAGAGCATCATATAAGCGGTGACCTTTGTGTACATGAAGACACTGAGGGGAATACCAGTTCCCGGAATGGCAACGTTGCGAAGGTTGCGTCGCAAATCATCTTGGTAAGTGCCTTCACGGTATGATTCATTGCTCCAGATTTTAAAGTTCAAGCAAAGGCTAAAAATGTGAATGAGAGCTCTTTTGTTCTCGCCAAACTCCTTGCATTCTGAGTATTTACCTCCACGCAGGAAATAAACCACTGCCCGGTAGAATTGCACAGTTGTGCGAAAAATTTCATGGACAGCACGTTTACCCTGCTCAGAGAGTGACTGATACTTGAATCCAGCTACGGTCGTCGCACCGAGCGCCGCCAGCACCAGCACTGCCACCAAGTTTAACATCTTGGCTACCCAGTCTACTAAAGGCAAACAAACCAAAAAACGAACTCTTTAAGCCACCACACGAGGAAGGCTGGCCAACCCTCCTTTCTGTACGAGCTATCCTAAGTTTGCGATTTGGATTTGCTCTCTGCCTCGCATCTATCGCAGCTTTGGCCGAAACTTTCTACGCATATTTTTAATTATTTATCCATTTTCAATCATTTGTTTACTCCAAGGCTGAATTATTCTTTCAAGTTGGGAAAGATTTTTTGTTTGGTTTGGTGAATAATGGTGAATAAAACTGATGAGACATTGCGACAGCCGCTGATATGGGTACACAAAGTGAAGTTTCTCTGGCTAGTAGTGCCTTTGAGTGGAGTTATTATTTCAAAGAGAATAGGGTGGAGAGCAGATATCACGTGCGGAGTTTCTTGGTATCGACGCCTACATCTTCATCAAGTCATAGAACATAACATTAAAAAAAAAAAGGATGTTCAACTTAGTAGTCTAGTGTATAAAAATACTTTTAAAAAAATGGGGAAAAAAAAAAAAGAAGCAGAATAATTTTTGAAACTAATAATAACCAAAGGAAGGAAAGAGCTCAGGAATTCAGCCATGGCACAAATGCGCGTGAAGATGTTTTAGGATCCGCTTCAACATTGATCTATACACAATACCAATATGTTACTGGTAATACGGAGGAGGATTAAATGCTAGTAATTACTATATTTGACACCTCCATGATCTCAGAACACGCGTTTGAGTACTTTACAGGTTAGTGTTTACCTGTATAAAGTCATCTTATTTTCCTTAGAAAAGCAGCAAACTTTAGAGGAGAAAGTAATCAATCATTAGACGCGTCTGAATTCGAGATGGCCCCGTTAGTGTCGGAATTGATCAACTATATGCTATCGCTCAGGAGATCTTCACCACTCAAAGAGCTACTCGAGGGTCCCGTGCAGATGCACATTTTGTGATCTTGAAGGCTGCGTTTTCATTCGTCTGAAAGTCGTCCTGAGGGTGGTAAAGAATTAATCATCTTGAAGAACCGGCTCATTGCGCTCTTGTGCAAGTAATGCCCGAGCGCAGATCTTGTTAAAGTTTGCCTCGCTGGATATCAAGGTCGTCAACTTGCTTAAAACTAAGACTACGCTGTCCATCGCGCCAAGAACGATGACAAGATGCATTAAAAGGGTTTCTTGATACCCTCATAAGCAGCGGAAGAATACAACGATTACTTCATAGAAATGTTGTCACTGTCGAAATGAGTAATGATTGCTGCAAATGAACATGCTTACTTGCATCTACCCGGGATCTTCCCGATGCATTCGGCACTTCAACCAAGATCTTTATCTCCATTTCTGGCACTTGGAGCCCTCTTTTCTCGGTCACAACAGCATCCTTTAGAAACAAACCTGAAGTATGCCACAACCACCAAGAACTCCAAGCATCCAGCCACGACAACGATGCAACCCGCGACACGAGTCACATCAAGCTTTCAGAAAAACTCAAAGGGTCTGCGAATCTAATCAAAACTATCGCAGCCATGATCACGACAACAATTGACTTTCTTCGAACGCGTGGGGCTGGCGAATCGCAAGGGTTCGGGCTTCGCTGGCTGAAAACTAAGGCTGCGCATTGTCTACTTGCGGAGTTCTATAGAGCACTTGTGGATACTATTGTCCACTTTATCGGTCAGCTTAAAAGTGAAATATAAGATGATAGTCTACTTGCGGCGCCTACGTAAGTCGGGTAAAAGCCGGGAGAGCGCGATGAAAGGGGCGAATGAGCACACGATTCGTCGCCTCGGAAGGGCGCCAGAACGCTACGCTTGCAGCTTTTGAGCGTGGTTTGGCGAGCTTTTGGGAGTTCGGGTAGACTGGCAGCTTGGACTGTTTCTCGAAAAGAGTTCTGGAAACGAGACAGAGCAAGGCAAGATGGCGAAGCTGAATGAGAATCCCACGGTGTATGCGGTGACTCGCGCAGAGCGAGCGGAGTCTGTGGACGATATTGAGGATGAGGACTCTTACGAGCAGTTTGACGCCAGTGAAGTTTTTGACCTCATCAGGGATATCCAGGACCCTGAACACCCGCTTTCGCTCGAACAGCTCAACGTGACCGAGGTCAAGAACGTCGTCGTGGATAATGAGAAAAACCGCGTCGTCATCCATTTCACGCCCACGGTGCCTCACTGCTCAATGTCTACACTCATCGGGCTTAGCCTTCGCGTCAAGCTTTTGAGGTCTCTCCCGCGTCGCTTCAAGGTTGATATCTACGTTATGCCCGGCACTCATATGCAGGAGCATCAGGTCAACAAGCAGCTTAATGACAAGGAGCGCGTCGCAGCAGCCCTTGAAAATCCCAACCTTCTGCAGACCGTCAACAAATGCATCGCTGGCCTTTCCATGGCCTAAAGTAGGATGTCTTCAAGCAACAACAAAGACTACCTGGTCTTCAATACCACTGTGTTGCAATAACCTTACGTTTTGTTGTTATTTTGGATTTTGGATTATCATTTCACTTTGCCTGGAGTCGTCACATTAATAAAGGCTAGGAGATAATTATGCGAGGAATCATCACCTTAATCTGGACAGAAATAAAAAATGCACTCTTGCAGTACAGGTGCTAATTTCTGCACATACCAATTTGTCGTTTTGTTTTGGTTTTTCAAGAGAAAGGTTCTGCTAAATTCGTAACGCCTAGTCACAGACGGTTTATCATACTTTTTAAATGAAGCAGGGACTAGGAGATACATGCAAGCAAAGATATTGTCTGCTCCGTTACCTTTTGGCGCTACAGCGATTGAATGATTGGCCCTCATCTGTGCAACACAGCAAACATATTCACAAGTCTTTTCCAACGAAAGGCACTCTTTAGCGTTTATCCGGGAATTACACTGATTTCCAGATCACCAGATATACTACATGTGTTTCGAATTGTTGCTGTCGATTCGTTCACTGACTACACACCCTAGATATGTGCATACCATCATATAGATATCATTGCAAATCATCAATTTTGATTCTCATTATCATGTTTTCTCTTGATTTCTCTCTTTCTTCTGTTTTGGATTGAAGAACTCACTGGCTCACACAGTCAAACAAACAAACAATGAGTACGTGTTTTATTTTTTTTTAACCCAGTCAAATTTTAGGAGTCGCGAGCGTTCTTTTTCATACTAGACTTTCTCTTCCTCGTCAAACAATTGACATAGCTCAAACCGGCCATCTGTCCAACACCCCCACAGAGCAACTATCAATAAATTCTTCAACGTCTCACGTCTTGGCAATAACAGCTGCTCCTGATGTAATTGACAAATTCAGATGGAAACAAAGAAAAAAGTTACAAATACATGTTTTTTAAAAATCTAGTGAAGAAACGTAAGGAGGTCGCAAGATCACTCAAGATGACAATAAATCTTTGCATCAAGAAAGCCACCGTATTTAGTCTTTGACCTTAAAACTAAGGTATGCTGCATTTCGAATATGAAATCAACAGCAACAATGCTTGTAGAAAAACTATTTTTGTCTTCCTCCTTGTAAAAGGCAACATTTACTCAATAATCACGGGCACAGGGATTTCCATATCCGGAATAAATCTGAATATATATCCTAAAAACCATCACATCAGCGCTTGCCTCTCCTCATCGCTCAGACCAGAAACATAATTAAGAATCTGCTGCGCCTCCTGCAAGATCCGCTCATGCCCATAGACCTCTCCACGTTTACGCATCCACATGGCACACTCCTCTCTCAGCAGTGAAATCCGACGGTTGACAACCTTTTCAACCTCCTCGAGAGTCAAATCTACATAGACTCCAGCGCCGATGCATACACTGAGGAGCTCTGGTTCATCGATGCGGGCTTTGGAAAATACGCCGCAGCCAAGATCCACAAGGGCTTCAGGGCGGTCGTCCAAGTTGCGCTTATTCACACTTGATGGACCTTGAGCATTTTCCTGCTTCTTCATCTCATCTCTGGCACGTTTTTGAGCTTGCACACGTTCCTTCAACGCCTTCGCATGCAAAATAAGGTCTTCATATGCCTCAATGGCACCTTCGACCTTGGACTGTTCCTCGTCCAGCCATGCAGCTTGTTTGTGAGCATCAACAATCGCCTTCCGAACGCCCTCGGCGCCTTCAATTTCGTCCATCCTCGCAGCAGGGCCGCAGTTCCTCTGCGCAGACCCGCAAACCAATCGCAATTCCTGATCTATCCTCGCCTCACATTCACTCACAAAGCCCTCAACCTCGTAGTTTTATTGTCCCGAAATTCCTCCTGCTTACCCGGAAATCCTACAGTCTTTATCTCCCGGAAATCCGATCAAATCTCGTACAATCCCCGGATATCCGTGACTGCTGTCGGATGGGGAAGACGGAGTTTCTGGGCAGTTCTCCCTTCCAGAAGGAAGTAAGAAAGAAAAGTGAAAGAGGAAAAGCGACTTCATCAAAATAAATACGGAATTCCGGCATCGGAAGCATATTTATGCGGAAATACGGGAAAAGATGGCGGCTGGCGATCGCGTGCTTTAGGTCGGCATTCCGCGAATCAAGGTTGTTTGCAGACACGAAACGAAAGGTTGACGACCAGGTTAAGACCGCAGCAGCACAAAAGCTCAAGTTCTTTCAAGATGTCTTTCTTCCAGCGTATTGCCCAGATGCTCGCGAACGAGATCGTGACTAAGCGCCTTGCGCAGTCTGAGACTTTCATGCGCGCTGCACACAAGACCCACCAAAACGTGACCAAGTCGCAGAAGTTTGTCGCTGAGAACGGCGTGAAGGCCGGCGAGAACTTCAAGGAGGGCGGCACCAACTTCCTTGGCTTTCTTTCTGATGTTCGCAAAGAACTTGCGAAAGAGGTCACGGGGAAGAAGTAGTCTCCGTGCGACCTGCATCTTACCAAGCCATTTACTCATTCATTTTCAATTCATCCACTCTCGGCGATTATGATTGACCATTTGACTCTTCATATACAAACACCTCCTAAGCGACCCTTTGAGATCGCTTTTCCGCTCTGTCGCTCGCTTGTGCAGCGACACATACACAGTACCTCTCGCGCAGCATTAATATTTTCGTGTCACTAGATCACACATACATACTCAAGAAAAGCTAGCTTTTCCATTTGTCTTTTACTTGTGCTCTTCCTTTTTGTTTGCTTCTATATAGCTGCCTTTGACAGTATTCTTGTCGGCGTACGCGCTCGATCACCTAGTTGCTTCAATTCTTCGCTTGCTGTTTCGGTAAGTAAAGAGAGTGCCACGGAACCGAGGTGCACGGCTGAGGATTCCATGTATGTTTACTAGTTTCATGCAACCGAGGCGAACAGAAAAGTATGACAATGACAAGAATTCCGAAGTCAAAAGCTGGAATTTGTACACCAGTTTAGCTTCTCTCTGTGAAGGTCTATCAAACCTGCTGTTTGGAAAATGCAAATGAGAATTTTTGAATTGGTATATTGTTATTGGAAAGTCACATCTATAAACCAGGACTTTGAAGAATCAATGCTTCAGAAAGGATAACCGAACATCCATATAGCTACAATAGTAAAGTAGGAACACAACATTACTCAAGCAGAGAAAGGAAGCAACCTAGTTGTGTGTTTTCTCTTCTTCTCTAGATGTTTAGATATTTAAGTAGTTAAGGGTTTAGGAACGTTTAATTATCATAGTAAACCAAGCATAAGGAGTATTGCTTATTTACTTTATTGTTCCTTTTCAAGGTCGTCGCTTTCCTCAATCGTTGTCTCTTCTAAGACCTCAATGAGTTTCGGTTTAGGAGCTGGAGGAGGCGTGGTATCGCTCGCCTTTGGCTCTACAGTGATAATCTCCTCCTCATTACTCTTTTCGGCGAGAACTTCAAGAACCTCCTCGGTAGATTTTTTTGCCACAGCATCTTTTTCATCTTCCTCTTCTGTATCACTCTCGCTTTCACTGCCGTCTCGTTCCTCTTCGGAGGACGATTCTGTATCATCACTGCTACTGTCGCTGTCGTCACTATCACTGTCGTCATCATCACTGCTTTCCTGGTTTACACCAAAATCAGCCTCAAGCTGACGCAAATCCCAACGCAAGGCCTCGTATGGATCACGTGCATAAAAGGATGCGCATGCGATAGCGCGCTGGCAAAATTCCTCCATTACGCTGGTCTCAACTTGCTGAATCCAAACCGCCATATCAGTAATGTACAGGCGGTTATGAAGATAAAAGATGTCAGAGCGGGCAAAAATACGATGAACATCTAAGATACAGCGCACGAGACCGCGTTTTCCTTGTTTTAATACCTCTACAGCATCAAGGAGCACCTTGCGTGCCAGAGACAAATGACGAAGGTATGGGTAGATAATGCTCCGAAGGACGTTGCTGCGAACAGTTTCACCAAGGTCCTGTAGTAGTTGACGTGACATTTAAACAAATTCCAAAATATTAGTCATACAAATCGTTTGTCCAGTGTGCAACTTTATTAGCACCACAGTTCGTAACTTCAATCAATCGCACGACCTCGCAACGATGTTTGAAGAACTTCCCAGGATTCCAGAATTATATTCCTCCGTGTACTTACCGCTGACCCTTCAAGCCATGACAAAGTAGGGCTCAATATACGAATAGTCCACGCTGACTCCACATTGTGCTCTCCCTGAGTTGTGCGCATGTCATACAAATAACCAAGTGTAATGTCGAGAATTGAGCAAAGAGCACGTTCTTGCTCAAATTTTGAAAATGGAAGAAACTCTCGGTTACGGAGCTTCAACATTTGCTCTTGCTCCTCGACTGTGAACTCAGATGTTCCAAAATCTTCAGGGAGCTTGTAGTTTAGAGCAGCCTCAAAGATGTGATCCTCAGACGCTCCTTCAAGATCGGCAAGGTAGCGTTCTACATGAAAGGCTTCGTTTTCTGCCTCAACTCGCTTTTCACGACGAACAGGTTCAAGAGCGTTATCAGGATCTGGCAGGTCAACAAGCTCGGGAAACTCTGTCAGAATGTCATTAAAGAATCCATCAAACCCATGGTTAAACCCGTACTTTGGCTTTTCAAAGTCAACCTCAATATCGTGCGCTGCATCTTCCTCATAACTCGGGGCTTGGCTTGTTTGTTTACCACCACCATTGCTCTCCTCAAGGGTTGCCTTCTCCAAAAGACTGGCAAGGTACTCCTCCGATGCAGAAGATTGACCCTGTTGCGCCTCTTCATTAGTAGAACTGTTTGTCGGGATCTTTTGTTTAGCGTCTTCAGAAGTGGTTTGCTGGTCGTCTCCGTTTTCTTCGGCTGAAGGAGTATCGTCGAAGTTGAGTGAGCTGAGAACCTGAATTAAAGGGCCTGTAGCTCCAGGGGCATCACGCTGGAGAGGCTGCTGTGGCGCTCGAGCTGTCTCGGATTTAGGCGTCGCTGCAGAGTCGAGTTTGACTGCGCGAGCCTTTGCTGGTTGACGCAATTTAGTGAGAAGGTCGAGGTCCTCGAAATGCTTGCCCTTTTCACGTTTGGGCAAATGCAAGGTCACAGTGCCGTTATCTTTGATTGGATCATACTCCGCTTTCGTGCGATCATTGTCCTCAACAGCGCCCGGGAGGTTAAGTTTGAGCAGGTATGGCTTGACGTAGAACGAGACTGCAGGTCCGTCAATCGTGTACTCTAAGTCCGCCACGCGAACGTACGGCGTGCGGATGTCGACGTATACAAAGTCGTCGTCCTGGTGCAGCACAAATCTCGGAGTTACCGGCATCCTGGCCTGCCAATGTGGACAGCTTCGACGGTGGTTTGCTGTTTAGTCCTCAATTCCCGTTCTGGGCTCCAGCGATTTTCGACCTCCTCAGACCTGCTCCTTTTCTCCATGCCATTTTCCTACAAGTGCCACAGTTCCCCTTATGTTTTACGAGTCTGTCCATAAACCCCGTATTACATACTCACAAGCAATGTATGAGCCATTCTCTTCTTTGCGCCTATTGACCGCACTTTACAAAACACAACTAAACCTATAGTCTACTATAACTACAAACCCGAAAGTGAAACATATCGCACAAAGTGAAACAAACTGGCAGCCAAAAGAATCGCCTCTCACAGTGGACTCTCTTCCCGTCTAGCGCTTCGGTTCCCTCTGTCTAATCAGGGCTACTATGCAATGACTTGTATCGAACTAATGCGTGCAGAATATTACAATGCTGCTCATATCCTGCTATAAACTTGTGTAAGTGACAGCTGTAAGTGAGTTATGCGGTAAAACCTATAGTAGAGGATTGATTCTCACTGTGGAATAAGGGGAGAGAAAGAAAGGGCTGGATTTGTTGAAGATTTGCGAAGCGCTCAAAATGAATGAATGCACAGCAGACCTGTTCTCGCAGAAAGCTGCTCCTGCGCAGCTCCGAGCGATTGATATTTCGTGCGAGGTTCGACTGCCACGATGTCTGCGGGGAAGGAGAACGCTGGTGAAGACCAGAAGACAGCTGTCGATGCAGATGTCGCTGGAGATGATGTCCCTCTCAAGGCAACGACCGACGAGACCGCTGCTACAGCTCTTGCGCCTGAAGGTGCTGGCGATGATACGGACAAATCAAACGACAACGAGGAAAGCGAAGGAGAAAATGAGGATATAAAGAGCGATAAATATGAAGAAGGAAGTGGAAATGCGTCAGATATTGAAACTGAGAATGGAGACAAGGTAAATGACTCTGACCAGGACCAGGATCAAGATGCAGATGCACAGGAAGGTGAGGACAAACACCCAGATCAAGAAGGCGATCTAAGAGATGATCAAGAAGACGATCTAAGAGATGATCAAGAAGACGATCTAAGAGATGATCAAGAAGACGATCTAAGAGATGATCAAGAAGACGATCTAAGAGATGATCAAGAGGATGATCAAGAAGATGATCAAGTAGATGATCAAGGGAATGATCAAGTGGATGATCAAGTAGATGATCAAGAGGATGATCAAGAGGATGATCAAGAGGATGATCAAGAGGATGATCAAGAGGATGATCAAGAGGATGATCAAGAGGATGATCAAGAAAAAAAACAAAGCAGAGTGTAAAAGGTGATCAAATTGAAGTTGAAAAGGAGGTTCAACAGGAAGCTGCAAAGGAAGACCAAGTAGAAGATGAAAAGGAAAGTCAAGAAGAGACTCTGATGGGAAACCTCAAACAGGGTGAGGAGAACCAGCTCGAAGAAACCCCAAACGCACAATGCAACGCAGGCGAAGACCATCAAGGGAAAGACCCTGTAGATAATCTGACTTCGCAGGAGCGAGTCTCAGACACCGTGCTCGAAGGAAGCGCAGAGAACCAAGAATCTCACCAAGACCAAGAAAATGTGGGAAACATTGATGAAGAGGTTGATGAGGATGATGACCAGGAGCAACTACGTGTGGAGCTTGCAGCCCTAAGGGAAGATTTGGCCAAATTGAGCCAACAGATGATGGCAGAGAAGGAGATTCGATTCAAAGCTGAAGACGATCTCAAAGATGCACGTGCAGATATTGCACAAAAGGATGCAGATCTACGCAAGGTCTCACAAGCTCTCAAGGCAAATGAACAAGCACCTAATGAAATTCAACGCTTAAACGATGAGAATTCTAGCCTCAAGCAGCAAGTCAAGACTCTGAAAGATGCCCTTGAGATCACAAGTGTACCCTCATCTGTGCCAGCAGCTACAGCTAAAGAGCTCGAAGGCGCCAAAGCTCGAATTTTATCTCTCGAGAAACAAGCCAAGGATCTTGCAGCTCAAAAGAATGAACTTGAGATTCAGAAAAAGGAACTCGAAACGAAACTACAAACATCTGCAAACCAAGATTCTGGTTTAGAGAACAAACTTAAGGAACAATCTTCTGAGCTTGAAAAGGTTTCTGAGAAGCTCAAAGCAGCAGCTCGCCGTAAAGCACAAGCCCAATCTCAACTCGCTTCTTCACAAGCAGACTTGGCAATCAAAACTGAGGCACTCCAAAAGGCAGAAGAAGAGCTAGATTCCTTGAGACCACGTGCTTCAGAGGCGGAGGAAAATCTCAAAAATATTCGTGAAACAGCCGAACGGGATGCCGAACGAGCTTTACAAGCCGAGGCTTCCCTCAAGTCCGCAGAAGAAGCTCGGCAAGCTGCTGAGGAAAGGGCTGCGGAAGCCGAGGAAGCTCTTTTGTCTGTACGAGCTTCGCTCAACGCAGAAAGAGAACACAAGGAAAGAGCTTTAGAGAACGTAGAGAACCTCGAGAAGCAGCTTGAGGAGCAAACTGTAGAGCATAAAATTGCTTCTAAAAGAGCCATTACTCTTGTGAAGGAACTCAAAGGCCAATTGTCTCGTGAAACGGCAATAAGTGCTGATTTGAAACGCCGTCTCGAAGACATTACAGACTCTGCCGAGCAGGCTCGCGTTGATGCTGAAAACACTCGTAGGGAATTTGAGGAAAGAATAGCTCAACTTGAGCAAGACCTCTTGCAGGCTCAATCGCGAAAGGGACCTTCTATTAGTGGCCTAATGCGCAAACGCCAAGGGACTAACGATCAACATGCACCTGCTGCCGCAACTTCAAAGCCAGATGATGGTGTCAAGTTGCAGCTCGCTCAACGCCTCGAAGCACTCTTACAAGAGAACGTAGCCTTGAAGGAAATGAAGTCTCTCCTTGAGTCGGGTGCTCAATCGTATGCTGCAGAAGTTGAGGACCTTAGAAAGCATATCCGCTCCCTAGAAGCCCAGATCGCGAATGGAGCAGCAGCCCATTCCGATACCGAAGTTGATCTCTAGATTGTTGGTGTTCTCAAATCATGAAGGTGCACATTTAAAATGCTTCATACATCTCAAACATAATACAGCTAGTGAGCAACAATAGGACCTTACTGTCGATTGTATGCCGCTCAGTCTTTATAATTTCGAAAGTAAACCAAGAACCTGAGATCAACAAGAACTTCAAGAACTTTACTTCCTTTTGTTTTGATTACCTATTTTGATAATGACCTGCGCAGTATGTGATTACAATATACTTATTTCTTTTCTTCTATTGATGGCCAGCTTTGAATAGAAAATCCATAGCAATTGAATTTATGGGCAAGCTATAAAGAGTTCTCAAGAATTCCATGTAGAATCCCAAGCTAGTCGACAATAAACTAGTCAAACATCATAAACTAAAAAAGAACAAAATACTTTACTCATCGTCCTCATTATTAGGTTCGACGTTATTGCTAGACGTGGCATCATTTTCCTCATCTTCATTGGCAAGCATACAATCATCGAGGAATGTAAGGAACTCCAGGGTGTTTTCTTCGTCAGTCGGATCAAATGTACAGTTGGAAAGCTCAAGTGCAAGCTGGAGGTAACCACCGTCTGGTGGCGTGACCTCACTTTGTACATTCTCATCAATCCATGTTTGAATTGCACGCTCAGCGGCTGCAATAGTGTCTCCCAAACAAAGCTCGATGGGACCCAACATACCTTCCTCGCCCAGAACGTCTTCTCCACGCAGAAAAATCCGAATGCGCTGTGATTTTGCCCTTTCACGTGCCTCAACCCTTGCTTGTTCTTCAGCCTGTTTACGCTCTTGAATTGCCTGACGATAAGCCAGAGCACGCTCGCGCCGAATGCGTATTGCACGCTGCACAATTCCAGCAGTAAGCTCCGCGCACATGACGCGCTTGTCCGTGAGTGTCGCAACAGCCTCCTCAAGAAAAGGCAGGAAGATCGAATCAATTTCATCGCGAAGTTCGTCTCGAAAGTGGCCAGATAGTTCAAGGTGTCTAAATGCAGTCTTTTCAAGGTTTTCTGTGACGGCTGTCTGGATAAATCTGCAAGCAGCAGCTTTCTCGCAAAGGACGAGTTCCCTGGCAAGGCGATCTGCTTCTCTTCTTTTCAAGGCCTCTTTCTCGGCCCATCGTTTCATTTCGAGCCTCTCACGCTCAATTTGCTCTGAACGCAGTCGCGCACGCTCTGTGTTGTGGTATTCCTTGGCCTGGGCCAGCTGGGCAATTTCCTCTTCCTGGCGAACCTCCAAGAGGCTTTGCTCGAGGGTTTTCGTGACGATAATGCTCAGAATTGGTTCTACTTCGCGATCAAAGTCGAACAGCTCAGTTTGATCCTCGATCTGCGTACCCACATCGACACCAGTTTTTCGGGGTACATATGGTGGTGATTCTGGACGCTTCACAAAATCGTCAGTTTGAGTTTCCATGGCCATAGTCTGTATGGGGTCCACCTGTTCCACAAGATTTCCAGTGATGTCAATAGGACCTCGGCCTGCTTGCTTTAAAACTTGTCGAGTTTCCTCATCTTGCTTTTGCCTTGCGATATCGCTCCATGGAATTCTTGAATGAGCAATGCGCTGCTCTTCGCTGGAGTCCGAATTTGAAAGCCTCGCCGAAGCTGACACACGACCATCTTTGGCCATTCTCACGGAGGCAGCGGCATCCTTCGATTTTCGGTACAGTGACCTCCGCTTGGCATCCACGGCCTGAGGACTTGCCGCAAACTTGTACATGGGACTGGAATCCATGGTGCTAGACGAGTCCGTGCTACGCCCTCCCAAAGCGAACAAACTCGAGACTCTGGCCGCTGCTCGAGCGCCAGGGCCTCTTTCACTCACACAATGGTTGAGCTACAGCGCCAATTAGCGCACGTTTCCATTGCAAGACTTAAGTCTTGCCAAGTTACTTTCTAAGCTTGTAATTGACCGGCTATTGTTAAAGCTATATAATTTTAATAGTGAAAGAATAAGTACCTTCAACGGATACATGGGTCTATGTCCTCTTATAATGTGAGAATGAATGAATGAAATAAGACCTGTGGAGTAAAATTTAATTTATCGCCACTGGCAAGAGCGACATAACAAGCGATCGAGCATTGCAATAGTGGGGGATGGCAAGATACAGAGAGAAGAATGAATGAAATGATAGAATTATAGAAGGATAGAAAGAAACATATGCGTACCAGATACATATTTAGAAAAAGTTTTGCTACTATATAGTATAGATTTCTTTAATTAGAAAGAATAAAATAATAATAATAATAATAAAATGAAGAGCACGAGGTACTGCACACACATTACATATTAATTGTTAGCAAGTACTTGGAATGTAGGACATTGATGGTGGTTAAATGGGAGAATGTGAACGATGAAAAAGCATTGCAAGAAACATTTTCTCAGGAAGACTGGTTAGAACTAGAATTCTTCATCAAGCTTTCTCTATGCCTGAACTCAAGATTGGCGGATGAAGAGGGCGCATAATTATTGTCTGCGCGACAGCCCTGATCGAAAGTTTCCGCCATGGCTAGGTAACCCTGTTCGTGATGGAAAAGTCCTCACCACGAGATTTATCAATATTGATAGCTTTGACTCTATTAAATACCTTTGCGAAGGTCGAAGATCACAGGTAGTCCTTGCGAGACTTAAAGCGAGTGGTCGATACTATGTCCTTCGTGGAGTAAAAAAGAAGTGGATGTTCAAGTATCAAGCTGCTGAAGAGGTTCGCAGAGAAGCTAGCATCCATCTCCATCTTCAAAGCAAATTTATCGTAAATCTTTTCAGGGTATTTGATCACCACTCCTTTGTTTATTTTGTCCAGGAATTCTGTATCGGAGGTACATTGGGTATTCTACGACAACGAAGCATACCTCGTTTAATACCACCCAAAATCTTCGGACCCGACAGTGTTCGCTTCTATGTTGCGGAGATTGCATCTGCAATCCAACACATGCATGACCGACGCATTATATACCGCAACCTGCTTCCTGAAAATGTTGGGCTGGCATGGAACGGTCATGTCAAGCTTTTAGGATTTGGGCATGCAACGGAATTCAAATTTGGAGAAGACACCATCGAAACAACAGACAAGGTATGCGCTTTGAACTTGAGCAGTGGTGCTCCTGAGTTTTTACCTCCCTCATATCGAAACAAAATATTTGGCTCAGTTGATTTCGAGTCTCTTCATTCTTATGAGGTTGATTGGTGGGCTCTTGGCATTCTCATGTTTCAGCTTGTCTACGGATACGATCCTTTCGGCACAGAGGTCTCGGAAGATGAAGGAAGTTGTTTGCAAACGGATTTTGACAAATAGACGAGTAAGATGGCCTCTGTGGGCGGACGCAATTGAGCAACGTCATCGGGGAAGCGGAGTACTTCAAGTCATTAATGGCCTTCTTACATTTGACCCTCTTGATCGATGGAAATTTGACCGATTGAAGGAAAGCAAACTTTTCGCCATGATCGGAGATTGGGCTCTGCTTCATCATATCGAAGCACCATGTTACCCACGCGACTATTTGGTTGCAGCCGATACATCGTGTTATACTCGGTTACAACGTAAACACCACAGAGTCATGAAGCAACCTGGTGCCACACCAGAGGAGCTGCAGGTTCGTCCGAAAGATACAGAGGTTGAGTACTGCTACTTTACCCATACCTGTAAGGAAGTCATGGCAGACGCTGTATCAACGTGTACTATCCGTGCACGGTCTCACTGGAATGAGGGGCAAATTTCAAACGAAGAAATTCTTCATGATGAAGGTCTAGAGTACTCTGCAATGTTCAAACGTCTAGAACATGGTCTCAACAAGAAAGATGCGCGTGTTGCGAGGCGGCAACAAATGTTCTCCCAGCTCAAAGCAGAGTCTCTACTTCCAAAAATTGACAATGATAGCGCTGAGTGGATCGCTGCACAAGAAGCGCTGCAGCGAAAGAGAGAGCGACGTGCAAAGAGCCGTAAGATTAAGCTTGACTTTAAAGTGAAGAAGCAAGAACGAATCAATCTTGAACTTAAGCAACAAAAGGAGCAACTCAAGTATGTAGAGAATCTCTACAAACAGCAGAAAGAGCAGAAGGAATTAGAAGATAGAATGCTGGTGGAAGATCAATCGGAAGATGTGCAATTAATCGAATTGAAACAACCCCACTCAGGGCGTCGCGCTAGTTTGACAAAACCTAAACACTAGTACGTAACATGTATAGCAAAACAAAAAGAGGAATCAAAATTTTATTCTTCGAAAGGTAGAGTGCAATAGCACTGGTCAGAATCTGTTAAATCTCTCTTTCCTTTCTTCAAGCCTTATAAAAATAGTTTGCAAAGGTCAACTACATCATTGCTATATTATTGCTAATTATGAGCAAGAACTTCTCCAATGCTTGACCCGCGAGCTACATTTGATCCATGACTCTTGTATCGGCCACGAAGACGTCCAGATGGCAAACGTTCATCTTCACGATCAACGTGGGCATGGACATGCATAGGGTCTTTGAAAGGGCATGTAGATGCTACCTTGCAAGTACTTGTATCAGCTGTACCCGAGATAAATTTATGGTTCAGAGGGTCATATGTGCATCGAGGAGGAGGCGGGCTTGGTTTAGAGGGAGCAAGAGGGTTGGTACTTGATTCTGGGCCTCCAAAGGGGTTCACATTTGAGATCAAATGACGCCCATGCCCACCTCGAGCTCGCACAGGTAGGGGATCTTTCATTCCTAATAGCGTTGGGTCCTCAGATTCTTGAAAATGGTGGTTTGCTGGTCGCGGCGAAGCAATGGCGATTCGACCAAATGAAGGATTGACAGTCTTGTCGAGTCCCGTTGCGTGCAGTAAAAGTCTGTCCTCTTCATATGGGGCACCATCTAGGCCGTGCTTGCGATGGCGTTCAAATTCCAAGCGCATGATACTGCTTTGGTGTGTATAGTGGGGCCTTGCAGATACAGTTACCTCACGTTCATGATTCGCTTGGTATGCGTCCAACTCAGCTTTCCACCCCTTCAGATCACTAGTTCCATTCCACTCTTTAATCTTAAGTCGTGGTGATCTCCAGGAAAGCGCCCTTTGGTCTTGGGCTGCGGAGCTTTCTCCTACTCCAGCAAAGTTTGTTTGGCCTTGAATATTGTTCGTCTCTGTTCTAACAAACTCTGGTCCCAGACGCAGCCTCGGAATCTTGGTGTCTTTGTTGAAGGCGCTTGGTGCAATCAGTCGATCACGTCTCTCCTCAAGTCGACGTTGGTGCAATTCTGCGCGTCTCTTGAAGTACTTGTCCTCCATCTTTACGTTCACGTTTGCCCTTCTCCACTACTGAAAGGAATGCCTACAACCTTCAGAGTCAATATCTTACTGTCTTCAGACCACTGTCACCGCTTTGGCTTCTCACTCAGGCACTCAACTAATCAACAAGTCAGCCTATCAGTCAACTCAGCGAATCGATGAGGAGAAATCAGCTCGGTGGTCGTCCTCGTCCCAGCTGCCTCGCTTTGAGCTCTAGGTTCAACTGATGCTCCAAAGCGAGCCTTGCTGCATCGATCCTCAACAAAAAGCTACACCTTGCGCCCAAAAATTGATTCTCAGAACCAACAATGCCAACTTTTCCTAGGCCGTCATGCAGACCTCAAAATTTTTATTCATCCATTCTCCACTTTCTGTAAACGCTGTAGTGTATCACCTCCTCCTACTCAGTTCGAGTCTTTTCGTATCACTCTTCACAACACGTGCAGCAAATATGGAGCCCCGCGCCTGTGGTGCACACCTTTTCCGCGCCACGGATTCAGTTCTGCACAAACTCCCTCATATTCTCTAACTTCCCAATCTTCTTAACTCCCGCTTTCTCCACTATTTACAACATATGGATTCATCTAATCCACCTTTATTTGGGATATTGTAATTATGGGGTCCTTACAAAACGCATTTTCCCTTGGGTCAATGAAGCTTTTACGTCTAGACCAGTCGGCTAAAATTAACTTCTAATATACTCTCCATTTGGATCTACCGATACATATATTGAGTATTAGCGTTTTGTATTCCCGGGAAGCCCCCATTAGGGGTATAGAGGAATAATGTATTTGCGGAAGGGTGTCCAGGCCGTGCTCTTGCGAGCGAGCATTTACACGGAAGAGGCACTTGCAAAGTATCGCGCGCCGGCCCGTGCGCGGCGCCTTTCGAAGCTCGTAGGCGAGGGAATCGCCTAACAAGCTTTTTCCAGCTGTCCCTCAAGCTGCTTCGTCTCACCCCATAGTCTCCAGAGTCGCTCTCACTGCCGAGGTCGGTCTTTGGGAGCTTACCGATCCCTTTGCTACGGCTTGTGCAAGGCGGAAGAAATCTGTGGCAAGAACCACAGACTCCGGCTTAGTGCACCTGGAGGAGCAGGACTGGCCCCAATTCCGTTGCCTTCAAAGCCCTGGCAATATCTCTTCAGCCTACGTTCAAAGAAAGCTGGGTCGAAATCATTCACTTTTTCTGCCAATTCCTTCGTTCGTCGGCTTGGTAAAATTTCTTAGTTGTGCATGCACCGCCTCCTTTTAGACCTAGCCTGCTGAGGAAGAAGATCAAGACGCGAAGACGAGACAAATCGTAAAGGTAGTCTCGCATTGGAACCTGTTAGCCCGTCAAAACAGCTCCAGATAGGTTGATCTAAGTCCCACTTGGAGTGAGCGCGTATATATTTACGAACGTGGGAGAGAAAAGGCACATATATCAACGATTCCATATCATAGATATATTGTCGCGCGCGAGGATTTTAGTAGTTGGTACCTGTGAAAGCGAACGCTTAGAGTCCGTTGGGATTTGGGTTGAAGATTAAGCTAGGGAAGCTACCAAGTCTAGCTTCGTAAGGCCGAACTTTTCGTCTTGGGCAATATTTTCTAGTGCAGAGTTGGGTTTTCATTTTTCAAATATAACATTCTGTGTCAAGTGAAGACGTTGTGTCAGTTCTAAAAGCCAGGCATTATTTGTTTCTTCAAAAATAGTGTTGTGAAAAGATTCTTTGTGGTATTTAACCCGAGAGGACCAAAGCTAGTTGAAAAAATAAGAGCTGTGCAAAGCACTGTGACAAATTTATTATATTCGTGACGAGCATGGCAAAATCGAGGGGCGAGGAGAGTGTGGAAAAAGCCCACGCAATAGAAAATGGTGAAGATGCAGGATCTGTGTCTAATGAAGAGTCACGCCGCAGGTCTACAAAGTCCCGGAAATCTCGTAAGGAGGTGAATGTCGGCGGTGAATCGGAGCATGTGGCCAGTCGTAGGAAACCTTCACTTCCAACAACTGCAGAGGTACTCTCAGAAATACAGATTGTGGAAAGGGGAGAGGACCAGTCAAGCACAGCAAGGAGTGGAAAATCCACTTCAACGCTCTCAGAAGAACATGGGGCTGACACAAAGTCAATACGAAAATCCCATCGGAAAAGGAAGTCATCTGCGAAGGCCAAAGATACGGCCACAGCATCTATGTCTGACTCGGGCGAGCCCGTGCCACTCTCACGTGACAAGAAACTCACTTCAAAACCAATGCGTAGGGCTTCCACAGCTGATTCAGCACTAGATGGAAGTATTAGTAAGGATGATGTAAATCTAGGGCGGGACAGTCTAAATACTATTAAACGAAGTCACAGCAGCAGTGACAAACTATCTCAGGCTGCATTAGTCACAGGGAGACGGGCTTCCGTAACTGTTGCAGACCTATCCACACCCTTGCCGACAGGGGGGTCTTTGGCACGGAGCTCATGGTCTGAAACTGAGCAGGGTGGGTCCCTGTCACTGGACAAAGGAGCTCAGCCAGAAGTACGTCAACGTCGCCGCCAGAGTACACCAGCTGCCGAAATCAATATTTCTTTTAAAAATGAACTTAATAGCCATCGACGAAGACGGGCATCGAAAACATCTCGCGCTTCAGAATCTCAAAGTGGGGAAGATGTCGGCAGTGAGCAAGACGGTTCTACTCGGATTGACGGTAAACTAGCCAGCGCTGAGGATGATGCTATCGACAGCGATTTTCTGGGTGACCCTAAACCCCGACAGCGTGCGTCCTCTGCAGCTGCACGGATGTCGCATTCAATGTCAGCACCTCAACTGTCGGATATGGGACGCGATCACCTCAAAAATAATTCATCCCAACGCCTGGAAAGTGTCATTGAGGCACCAATTCAAGAAGAAGAGAACGTAGCGAATGACGAAGACAGACAGAGTAAAGAATTTGCAGAATGGCCATCAAAGGCGATAAGTAGCCTTAAAGAAGCAACGTCACCAGCAGGATCTATAGAAGAGTCACATGTGATACGAGCAGACCAACCTGTCGTCTTGCGCATGGGGTCTGCAGAAGATGAAGATATGGATAGTCAAGATGTTTCTGATGCAACTGTATCTGAGTCTGATTACCAACAGAGCCGTCTTGAGGGGCCAAACAGCATGCGTGATTCTTCTTCTACCAGCAGTAACAAGGTTAAAAGGAGATCTTCAAAACGAAGGTCAAGCAGTAGTAAAGGCACTCCAAGCTCCTCATTGGTAGCTTTATCCCTTCAATCGAATGAAATTGTTTCTAAGGCTTCTCCTAGCTCTCCCAGCTCTCCAATGTCGTCGCCCTCTTTAGAACCGGTACCTGAAGAGGGGCATAGGCTTGTGCCCAATGGTTCAGTTGCACACTCGCGTGAGGATGAAGAGCACCGCCCTCGGCGTCGCAGTGAGAGGCGCAGGTCACCTCACCGTCATGAGATTGAGACAAGAAATCATGTTGACTACGATGAATCAGACCAACACAATGACATCCTTAAACTGGACCATTTACAACCACGCTCACATCCAGCCTCTTGCAACGATGCAGGAGCTCTGGATGAAGTGTTGAGTCCTCATGCTCAACATAAAGTAGAGATCATTGCAGAAGAAGATAGGATTAATGGAGCTGATGTTTCGCCCGCATCAGAAAGCAGTCGCAGAAAAATAGATGAATCTAACTTTGATTTACAAGATAAGGATATCGAGTATCAGGGAGAGGATGAGGATGATGAAGACGAGGCCGACGGCTCGATAGATGAATATAACAATGGAGGGCTTACAACAAGGAGGGATCGAAGTTCTCGTCGCCGTCGGCGCAGACACTCCAAACAGTCGGAGCGGGAATTCACTGTTGGCTCAGATGAAGAGAGGCAGCTTAAAGAAAAACATGAGGTGCCTGCTTCAGCCTATATTGAGCAACCGCCACAACCAACCAATCTCGTTAGTGTTATCACAGAATTAAGTGTGGAACAGCAAGATGTCGGATTTGGATTTAACATTATGGATGATGGAACACTGGAGCTATCAGGCCTTGACTATGATCTGTTTAAGGAAGCTGTTCCAGATATTGAATCTGCAATCAGTAAAGGAAACCGTATTATCTATATGGGAGAAAGAAGTTTCTTTCCATTAACAGAAGACAGGATTATCGACGACGATGATATTCGTGAGAAAGATGCAATTATGGAGTGGATCAATACTCAGGAGCGTCCTCTACGTGTTGGCATTGAGCGATTTGTGCCTGTTCCCAGTAATCTTCAAATATCGTCTGGGCGCCCAAGTCTTTTGGCACCTCCCCGAGAGCTTGGAGTTGTCGATTCAAAATGGGTAGCTCGCCGTCGAAGCAAACTTGAACCCGAAGGAACCTACAGACCTCCACCGGGACCCTTCACACCAGGGTGGGACTGGTTAATGCGCATCAAAGACTATCCTGTTGCAGAGATTGCACATCGCGCATGGGTACGTCCTCAAGATTCGGCTGGATGGTGTCTTGCAACCTTGGATGAATGTTATAAGACCTCCATGCGTGTTCGCTGTGATGGTGCCACGGAAAGTATAGTTGTTCCTCTAGACCGAGCTTTACCTGTACACCCTGGCCACATCGACGTAGAGTATGTCGGTGATGACCAACTTTCTGAATTCGATGACCTCAACGAAGCAGTTATAGCCTTTCGCTTGCGTGACCGCTTTGTTCGACGCAAGCAAGTATTCACCTGGATCTCTACAAATGTTCTTGCGGCAGTCAATCCCTGTCACGAAGTTAGCGACCTTTTTACCCCCAAAGCACTCCCTGTTTCATCATACTTAATGTCTCCTTCGGCACATATTTTTTCTCTCGCTGATCAAGCGTTTGATGCTACTGTGAATGGAGATGCTGCTGTATCTCAATCAGTTGTACTTACTGGAATGTCTGGTTCTGGAAAATCACGACTGGGGTCAGAACTTGTCCATTATCTGACGACATCAAAATCAGCTTTGTTTGATAAAGTTGCTTTTGAAAAGCAAATCACTGCAGCAGAGATTATCCTCCAGGCTTTTGGTAATGCAAGCTCAGTACGGTGTGCAGATACAACTTGCTACACCAAAAATGTACGTCTTATTATGAGACCGTCAAGTGGAAATTCCAGCAGTGGGAGTTCCTCCGTCGAGCCGCAATATGCCATCTCAAGTGTTTGGTATGAAGCACATATGTTTGATGTGAATCGCCTTGTTCAAAAGCCCCCCCTTGAGCGTAATTTTCATATATTTTACCAACTCTGCAATGGTTGGTCCGAAGCTCCAGTATCACAGAATCTGGATCTCGATAAACCATCACGATATCAGATGCTTGGGTCAGATGATGTAACCTTTCGGAGGCACCTGAAGCCTAAAGATAAACATTCATCCAAGTTTCGTTATACTCGGGCATCCGCGTTCAGAGCGACGTTAAGTGCGCTCTCAGATATAGGCCTGGATACTAATGTGCAGGAGGACCTTATGCGTATCCTCACAGCTCTCTTGCTCCTCAGTAACGTTCAATTTGAGGAAAACCCTGAATATCAGGAGGATGCGAATTCTGACACAGAAACCAAATCTGCGGTTGCAAAGGCCGTCGTTAGCACAGTCGGGAATAGTGCATCTTCTCTTGAGCGGGCATGCCACTTGCTCGGTGTAGGACACGCTCGTTTAAGTCGCGCGTTTCTTTTCCGCGACTACCATGATTCTGATGATTTGGCTAGTCCTTTCAATCCTGAAGGCGCAGCAGAGATGCGTAATCGCTTTATCGAGCATGTATACAGCAACTTGTTTGACTTTCTGTTAGGTGCTATTAATGCAAAACTTGGGCATAACATGGGCCGAAGGTCTCCAGGAGTAGAAGACCTATGCTTGAACGTCGTAGAATACGCCTCCTTTGTATATGGTATCGCCGGGGAGGATATTGATCAAGACTTCATGGCACCAAGTTGTGGTATGCGAGGGACCTCTGCGGACAGCCCTGCCACATTTGCCACATCACCACTTCTTTCAAGCGAGGCTCTTTTTCAAAACTTTGCTAACGAGGTTCTTGAGCACCTGTATGAAGATGCGTTACACCGCAGCGAGCAGGCAAGACTTCCAGACCTCTGCCAGGAGGTTGCCCGAAGCAAGCCTCTTCGAGCTAGCCAGCAACTTTTGAGTATGTTTGTTGGCCATCCAGAAGGCGTCTTTTGCCTTCTTGATGAACAATCACTTATCCGTGGTCGACAAAGTCAGGAGGATGCTGATCTTGTTCAAGTTCTACTTGTTGTCCATGAAAGCAAGCGATATCTGCAACGCGCAATGTTTGGTTATGAATCTTTCCGTGTCCGGCACTATGGCGGCTCTTTTCTCGAATATGACGCCCGTGGCCTTGTGTCAGCAAACGCAAGACCATGCCAAGTCTCAAGTGTGCAATTTCTGGAGTTATTTCATCAAGGGGTTTCTTCTGTATTATCTCTTTTATACAAAGAGGCTCAATTTCGTGCACATAAGGAGCAGAGCGAGACTGAAATCTTGAACCAGCGAGCAGAAACAAGAACCACAGCTCAAAACCGACGTGAAGAAATAAGTGCTCTCTCAGAGATACTCGAAAGCACCAACCAATGGTTTGTTCGTTGTTTTATGCCAAATCTGAGTTTTCATCCAATGGTCTGGGACGATGCTGCCATGGTGCGGCAATTTGACTATGCAGGGTTTCGACAGCTATGCGATGTACGCAACCAGCTTTTCCCAACTCGAGTTTGTGGTGATGATGTTGTGGTAAGATTTTGGCCAATTGCGCGAAGGTTTGAACCAGAGATCGGCAAACATGCGCCAGACATTCTTGAGGTGATTCTTGGCCCTGAGCGTACTCGTTGGCTGAGTACCAGCGACGATCCTCATGCTGATGATGCAGTCTTTTATCTATCTCTCAAGGCGCAGCGCATATTAGAATGCTGCCGCTGGCGAGTGAGAGACAAAGCAGCTACCAAACTGCAGCATGAATTCATGAAACTGGTTGAGAAAATTGAAGCAGTCGTCAAGATTCAGCGATTTGTGTATGAGAGAATTCTTGATCCAGCGTTCTATCGAAGTGCTGCGCTTCGAATTTTAAATGCCTTTCGTCTTTTTCGAATTCGGAATGACTTCCTCATTGTACGTGGTGCTGCGATTCGCATCCAGGCTTTAGCAAGACGTTTTCTGTGTCGTTCCTCGGATGTTCGTGCTTCAACCATGGTACTACCGATCCAAAAGTATTGGCGAGGCCATCTGGTTCGTCAGCGGATGAAAATGGCTACAATTTGTCGTAATCAGAGTTGCGCCAGACTCACTTCGATCCAGAGCCCTATTCGATCCTCGATGGTTCTCATAACAAATTCTGTCCCAGGTTTGCCCAAAGCTGCTAAGCGCAAACGGCAGATTCTCGTTCTTACAAACAATCCTGGCGCTCAATTAATCTTACTTGACCCTGTCACTGGGAAAAGGTCTTGGGAAGAGATCCTGGTTCCGGACATAACAACTGCTTCAATTGTGCAAGGTGGAGACTCAAAGGAGATTACGTCCGTTCAGGTGAACACTCAGATTGGGGGAGTATTGCGCACCCTAAGTTTCTGTGATGTCCTTCGACCTGAGGATCACAATGGTTGGGCGTCAGATATCACAAATCCGCCAACTTTCATAGATTTTGTACTTTCTCCCTTGGATGAGCTGGCCGGTCGATTCTCATCGAGTTTTCTTACAAATGGTCAGATGCAGTTACGCATTGACAAAGACGGTAGTCGTTCTGCATGGAAGGATCGTTTTGCTATTTTACATCAAAACATTCTTTTCTTATACATTCGAGAGGAAATCACAGAGCAAATTGAAATCGATGCGGAAACACAAGTGAAAGCACTAAATGTTGTAGATCAACTTGGGCACAATTACCTAGAAATTACTGTTGGTCCCGGCCAAGTTCATATGTTTCGAATGTCAGATGCTGCCTTGCGTGAGCGTTGGGCTCAAGCCTTGGCCTGGATGATACACTTGAAACGTGGAAGTACTCGCTTATCCCAACTGCGACAAGAATCCCAGTCAAAGAAACTACGAAGTATTTCCTTCGTTGACCATGCACTTGCCGTGAATCATATCAGGACTTCTGGCGAGTTTCCAACACCGGACTTGATATCTGCAGCAGCACTGTCTAGTAGCTACTCGCTCGATCACTCTCGGCGTTACGAGACAACCGGTCGAAGGCTCTCTAAGATCCTCAGCGTCCCCGCAGCGACGTCTAATCCATTATCACCAACCGCAAAAATAGAGTTTGATGACAGCAAGGGTGACAATACTAGGCCAAAGGCTGAGGGAGGATTGAATCAACAGCGCCAACAGCGCATCCTTGCAGTAGCTAAACACAGAAAACTTCTTGAAGCCAAAGCACGTGCGCTTTCCTCCCGTCAAACTGTGAGCCTCTATCATATCATAACCAGCGAACCCTACGCAGAACAATTCTGTTCCAACACTGTGAAAGTTAGTAAATCTTGGTCTGACTGGTATCGGGTATCTGCATCAGTGCAGCTTCAAATGGGTGACGAGGAAGAAGCTTGGGCAAGCTTTGTCGAAAACGCACCTTTGAAAGAGAGAATTGTAGAGAGTTTCCAGTTGCCACTGCCTTCTACAGGGGATCGCTTAGATGGTCTACTTTTGTTTACAAACCTTGAAGCACCTCGACGTCGACGCCGATTCCGTAATGGGGCATCTGCGATCGTCAGCAGCGGCTCCGAGCTTGATGGTTTCGATGCTGAAGCCTTTGACGATGATGAGGAGGATGGTCGTTTACTGAGTGAACTGCTTGACAAATTAGGTCTCAGCCAGTACATGGATGGCTTTCGTTCCATGGGTTTTATCAACATTCGGTCAGTAAAACAGTTGACTCATGATGAGCTTCCAGAGTTCGGTGTAAAACTCTTTGCGCACCAGGATAAACTAATCCGTGCTTTTCACAACTATGGACGGGTTGGATCTGCACTTTCACAACCCCGACGGCCCAGTCAAAGACTTGAAGATTTGTACGAATCAGGACCTCGGTTTGAAGATGCTATCATAGAGCTTGGTTTAGAAGACTGGCGCAGTAAACTTGTAGAGCGCGGGATCTTTAGTGTAGAAGAGCTCGGATCACTCAACAAGCAAAAGCTTTCAAAATTAGGTGTGGGAAGCCATCATGACCGGAAACAGATTCTAGAGAAAATCAAAGCTGGCGGCCCACTCTTAAAGAAGTTCTTGCGCCCAGGGGCTTCGAGGGATGGGCATAAGAAGTCATCAAGTAAAGATCGTAATAGTAAGAAAGACCTCAAACTGGATGCGCTCGATGAACACGATGAAGATGACAGTGAGAATGACGCTGATTCAATTAAAGCTAATATAAAGCCCCTAACATCAGAGGACGATGACGTGGCTGATGAAGATAAGAGGATGTTTCTTCGGCGAAACCGTTACCCGCGACCGAGTGTGGCAAATGCAATGGCTGGTGCAGATCGTTTCGACGAGCTCTCCAATAACAGAAGTGAGACCAAATCTGCCTCCGTTGATGATAGAGAGTTGTTAAACCAAGAGCTTCCGCCGAGGCACCATCGGCGACATCGCAGTCTTGATCAAGTTAACGCTGGAAGTGCTACGCGGCTCCGAACACGATCTCGGTCGCGAACTATGGAGACGAAGGATGACAATTTTCTTGGACCTTTTCGAAACAAGCTACGGGGTGGCCTTTCAGGCGGTAGTAGTAGCCTTGTGGAAGGTGGAGATGATGACGACAATAGCATTGAAAACTCTACTTGGAAATGCCGAATTTGTCAATTTGACGGAAATGACCCAGAACAGACTAGATGCGAACAGTGCGGCAAGCGATCTGCTCATAATGCGCAGTACGCAAGACATGAAAGTTCCCGAGGTATGGAGGATGCTGAACCTTGGGTTTGCGGCGTCTGTCGACGTGTCAATACAAGTGAACAAATTGTATGTGAGAACTGTCAAACATTTCAAGGCGATGCATATCTACCGGTGAGCGAGGCTTTTCCACCTCTTAAATTTGAGATGGGGGACCGCGTGAAGCTTACGGTGAATAATGTATATGATATTGAGCGTAATGCAACTGGAATGGTAATTGAGGCCTTTTTAACCTCTCCACATTGCCAAGTCCAATTTGACGAAGGGCTATGCGCAAAAGTTTCTGTTGACCATTTAAAGAAAATCCCTCCAAGACAAGGAACGCTCGGACGCCTAAATACTTTCTTCTCAAAACTTGTGCCACACAGCTCGAGTCGTCGCTTCTCACCATTCTCTTCTCCCCACGGTATGACATCTTCGGCAACATCTCCAGTTTTCTCATCACCACTAGATGGCATAACCAACGCAGCTCACGTTCGCTACAAAGAGATGCAAAAAAGGAATGCCACCGCTGGTAGGCTATCGTTGAGTACAGGTGAGCAAGGCGAGTCGGGAACTCATGCATCTGATCAGAGCTTTAACACCACATCAGGGATTGAATCAGCACATATTTCTCATGTTTCAGAAGGGGATGGAACAGGTGCAACAGCGTCACCTGCAAGCTTGGCGAATGCTGTACAATCTTATCCTGATTCTGCTTCTCTGCCCCCTCCTCCTGCTCCTCTATCTTCGCAGCCATCGGAAAGTCCACCTTCGACGGGCACGGAGCGGAGAGGAAAAGGATCTTGGAGCTCTCGATTTGGAAAACGTCGTTTGTCAGAAATTAAGCTGAAGCGTTCCAAAGAGGGCCCCGCTGATCCTTGATAAACCTCTTCTGGAAATAGCGTGCAGCTGCTAACTAGTGACTATTTCCTGAAGACAAATGTTACAATACCTACATGAACAAATTCGCCAAAGATGGGCCTATCAATTGTATCTAACTTTGATTGTGCATAGTAATAATTACTTGGCTCCGTAAACCTTTGGCTGATTATTTACCCTGAATTCAAAATGAACATATGATTTTTATCTTTTATACAATTTCTAATTTATCTTCAGCAGTCGGCTTGATCTAACTCAGGCTTTAGTATTTCATGCTGACATCGAGCAGCGTGACTTTTCATTACAGTAGCACTCGTAATCTGGCTGCAGCACGATCAAGGCGTGGATTGTGGGGGTTATATCTAAGTCCTTGCAGCATCACATCCATGGCGGCTGCGTAGTCCCCAAGATAATAGTGAGCTAGACCTTTCTGGTAAAATGCACTAGCAAGGTGGACATTGAGAGTTGTTGCCTTTTCGGCACTGTCAAGGGCTTCATTGTATCGTCCTAGAGCAAGCAAAAGTGCTGCGCGACGCGTATATGGAAGGGCAAGGTTCTCCCCCTTGCACGGATCTTCAATTAAAAATTCAGATTCTCTATCTTCCGCATCTTTGTCACAATGAGGCTCTGTAGTATTTGTCTTTACATTCCTTGCTTCTGAAGGGAGAGATCTCGTCCCTTCCTGATCTAAACTCATGGTTGACGTCTGCACAGCTAGTAAAGCCTTTTGTTGTTCTTTCGCACGAATTTGATTGTGATGAAGTAGAAGAGCATCGTATTCCGCAAGCTGGTGCTCGCACCACTTTCGAGTTTTCTCTTTCGGTTCAACGCTGATGAGCTGATCTCTGAATTGGTTGTCTGGAGGAAGATGGCTTTCAACGCGTCTGAAAAGCTGATTCTCAATAAGCTGTCCTGGCTGAATACCTTCAAGGCCTTCATAAACAGAGTATTTATTGCGAATCTCCATTGGACAGAGGTGCGGGCGATACCTTTCTCTTCGTAAGACCCTTCCAGCACACTTGCACTCAGGGGGAGGGACATCATTTATTAAGTCAAGTTCAATAGGCTTGCTTAAGACTTGTTCTCCATCTTCGTCCTCGACCTCTAGAGAGCTACCACTGCCTTTCCCCTCAAGTTGATCAGAATCCAGACCATTGTCTTTTCCAGCAGACTTTTTTTTACCCATTCTAGTTTTCGATTTATACTAACGCTTTGATGAAGCAAATACAGTCAAATAGTCAAGCAACCGAAATAAATTACCAACCGACCCTCAAATTGAAATAAAACCTCGATTAGGCCAACACAATTTAGTGAGCGAGTATTGTTCGATTAAAAAGACCACAGCCTAGATATTTGACCTGATTCACGACTTATTGCTGTTGGCTGTTGCACTTGAACCCAGAATCTCCGTGTGATGACCAAACAATTCTATTCAGGCCTTGTTTCCCAAACGTCCTTTCGATACTGCAATATTCTCCCGGTCTTTGGTACTTCCTTCGCATCCTAAGCTATCCGTCGTCAGATCCATGATTTTCCCGCTTAACACCATGTGATCTTCGAGTCCATCCTCATATTCACGTGCTTGAACGAACTAATCTGCAGTCCTGGTCACTCCTTACTCCACACGCGCCTTACCCAGCACCAGTTCCAAGCCACATCCGCGCCAGTGCACACCTATTGTTCCACAGAGTCTGCGAGGACCCCCACAATATGAAACCGGAGGCTGCCTCCTTTGAGTTGCTTTTTACTTGGCGCATCAAAAAAGAGCTAAAAAGGAAGAATTTCAAGGCGTGCACAACTCTGAGTCCAAGATGAGAAACGGCCACAACCGAGCTCCCCGCTTGATCTGTGGAGAGGGTCCTTAAGTAACGGCGCTGAGTGGCCGATCACGTAATGCTGCCCCGGAAGATCCTCATTTTGATGAGATGACGATTGAGCAGAGTTATCAATAATACCATAATACAACAATATTTTTGACTTTTCTAAAATCAAAAAATAAACATATTAAAAAAAACATATTAAAAAGTTTTTGTTGATGCTGAGTATTTTCTATCATGATGATAAAAACTTGAAAAAAGTAAAAGACAAAACAAAACAGGGGTAAACTCTCTTCTTTCCATAAAAATTGATTTCTAATCATATATTGAGCTTTTCATGGTAATAAGATGTCGAGCTTGGCGATGAGCTTTATAATAGTTACCATGATAAAGTTGGAGCTTTTGTCAAATGGGCACCTTGATTTATGGAGAATGAGAGTTGGTTTATGATCTTGCTTCTCACAGAATACCTTGGCTTGACTCCTTTAGTTTTGTCAAAACAATGTTCTCTTGGGGACTGCGCACGAGCTCGGGTTGTTCTCGATATCCCACACGCACTGAGGGGCTGAGGTCTACTTTTTATTTGGTTTATCTTTAATTAAATCATGGCTCCTTCGGGACTTATCCATGAGACCGGCTTTGTAGTGGATGGTCATATAAATCCTGCTTGCGTCCGAAGCCTTCTAGATGGCATCAATTTCAAGAGACAACTTCAATTTCACTTACAGTGATCCTGCGAAATTTTATGTGCCGAGAGCAATCAATGCAGTCTTTTCACTCGCTGCAAAGACAACCTGTTTCTACTTGTTGATCTGTGGGGCTGATGTGGCCTCTTTTCGCATTCGTTCGATGTTTTGCGCCTCACTTGTCTCCGGGACCTCCTGTGTCTCCCAATCCTGCCGATGCTCTTATCGCACGTGCAGAGTGTCGTTTCTTCCTGCACAAAGACATCATATAAGCACTTAGGCTCGTACACGATGCTTCGAAAGTCCAGCTTCGTGCTTAGTTCATAACACTTTCAGCCTTTCTCCGCACGATCAAAAATACCGCTGTTAAGTCGATGAGACTCCTCAAATATCTTCACCCCTGTAAGCTGTGTCCATTCGTTGGAAAATTTGCAAAATATTTGCTTGCTTGCTTGATACCTCTGGTTTGCCTTTTGAGAGATCTATGACATCAATATGCTCATATTAGCGAACAACAAAGTTATCACGGGCAGTGGCCACTCCACCACCTCGTTCATTTTCAGCCTTCAAGTTGGCGGAGGCCGCACGCTTCCTTGCAAGACACTTTGGCGGAGTTGTTCTTCTGATGTTTCCATAAAGTAAAATCTGCGACAGTTTGGTAACATCGCTTCGTCTAAGCAGGTGCAGTGCACTTGCGGTGCCAAATATCCACAAAACCTGCTAGCATGAGATCATCTAGGCTTTGCGAAGCCCAAATGCAGTCACAGACTGCCAACCATTTTTTGCTACCCGCGATGGTCTCGGAACACGCCGGTGTTGATCTATCTGCGTGTTGATGATCATCGTAATTCCTGGAGACGAAAATCAACATTTGTGATACAACGTCTCTCATGCTCAAGAACAAGAATCAATAGACCAAAAAGTCACTCACCCATCGATCATTCCAGAGCTATGTCCTTCCTCGCCTCATTGGAGCACGTGGCAGTCCACGCCCTTAAACTTCGTGGTTGACCTCGGAGTAATGAGCAGTGCACACAACACAACTACAAAGGTTACCGAAGCCAGCTTTGGCCAGCTTTAGCCAGTTTTACAAGTTCTTTGCGAGGAACTCCCAGGCGTCTTTGGTCTTGTCTCAACTTTGTTACACATGAGCAATCAACACGGTTGCTGCACATGAGCAATCAACGCTGATACAACGAGGACTTTTTAGCGATGCCTTCCGACTCATCAATTGCAAATCATTCAGCAACTTCAAATACTTTGACGCAGATGATACGTACAAGTGAAGCCCTGCCTGCTGGTTGCTATCGTGGGTGATGTCTTTCTCAAGTTCTCCAGGTACCTACCTAGGTATCTCGAAGTAGAGAAGAATCTCAATCTCGACTCTGATAAGCATCGCTTTCTTGTTAGCATTCACGAGTTATCATGGTGGATAGTTAAAAAAAAAGAAAAAAAGAAAAAAGTATATACATGTATATATGTATAAATACTTCACTTCCTTCTACTTCCTCTTTTGGCAGGTCTTTCGTTTAAATAGGATGTCCCTATTCTTTACCGTAGCATATTATCATTTGCCAATTTTTCCATTTGCACAAGTGTTTCTTTTGTTATTGTGTTTCTTTTGTTATTGGCTGTTTTTCTTACCATTAGTACCTATCTTGGTAAATAGAGCAGTTCTGTTCACAAATGATTCTCCAATGGTCGCCTCCTATGCTTTACTCTACCTATTCACAAGCGCCCCAAAGAAAGTTGTTTCGTCCAAATTGATTCTTAGGGAAAAAAGAAAAATAATGTTTGTTTCCGATTAAATAGAAAAGGGAAAAGCAGGCGAACGTAATGCACACGTTTCCGCCCATCGCAGCGATCGCTTCCCTCATTCGCTCGCTCGCTCAAATTCAAGGTAGCCGCCGCACTGTATGCAGACTGCATTCTTCTTTTTCCCAGCCACGCCTCTGCTGCTGCGCCTGACTGCCTCCACCTAGTACAGACTGAATGAAGCCAAGGAGGCGCTTGAAGAGTCTTACTTTGGTCTATTTCCTCTGCGAAAAATAATAAAGAATGAAAAAAGAAAAAGAAAAAACTAGTAAAAACATTAATCTGCGTATATTAATTAATTAATTAATTAATTCATTCATTCATTAATATACACTATTTATCACTCCGAGTATAGAAATGGTTTGCAAAAGTTATTTATAAATGAAGGAGTTAAAGGAGTTATAAAAGAAATGGAATTAAAAAAGTCCTTTTTGGTGTTGTTTGATGATGCATTACAAAAACACTCCCCTCGCACGCGACGGAGGCCTGTGCACGCTCCGCTTGCTCTCGACGCGGGGTACCACTCTTGTACAGGCCAATCGCCTGCCGATCCTGTAACATCCCTTCTGCCGCGAGGGCCTCTCTGCTGCCGCCCCTCTGAGGTCACCGCTTCGTGCCGCGAGCGAGAGTCAGCCGGTCACATAGGTGTATAATTGTGATTGACAGTATACACGGACGTTCGTTCATCCCTGTGCTCTGCGCAGACCCTCGCACAGTTTCTCGACTTGGGGAGACTCTGTCCGCGAAGGTATTCCTGCCAGCAAGAATCAGCTTGCTGCATTGAATATTACACTCTTGAGATCGCCGCCAAAGTTGTATTTGGACTCCTAGAATTCCACTACGTGGCATCTCGAAGGAACTCAAGATACCCACCCATCTTGGGCGCCTTTCATAGGCTTCAGGTACCGAATTGGCAAGGTATCGTCTGGTGTGGATTTATCCTTCCAAGGTTCTGTGTAATTCCTAGCGAGCGTTTTTAAATACTGTCCTTGCACTTTGTGGACCTTTCGTCGATATCTTGTTGTCAAGATTTATTCATTCTAAACTAGATCCCAAAGCAACGATCAATTTGGGCAAGTATGAGCGCCCGCGCTGCGAGCAGCTCTCGGAGCCACCGGCATACGCATCACGCGTCATCGTCTTCGCAACCTCCGCGAAGCCGTAGCTCTGCTTCGAGCTCGTCGCGGTCAAAAGCCTTGCCCATCGTGCCGGGTAAGGCGGCGCGAACAACTTCAGTCTCACGGCGAAGTGCAAGCAATTCCGTGTCACGAAAGCCTGAGGAATCAATGGCACTGAACATGGGTGGCAACAGTGTACTGCCGCTACGCACGGCTGTGCTTTCGAATGCCGTGGAGGGCCACTTGCACAAGGACGCGGGCTTCAACTTTAAGGAGCGCATGGACGACCTTCTATTCGTGTCGGAACTGGACTCTGATGTGGACTCAGAATCCTCATCCGGAAGCGAGGAGCTGTTCGAGCGGAGGGCTGCTCGAGTGCGATCAAACTCGCGCGGATCACGCCGCTCTAAGAGCAAGGTCCGTTCTTCCTCGCGTCGACCATCCGTATCAGCGTCATCCACATCTATCTCAAGGTCACCGTCAGTGCACAAATCCTCCAAAAGATCATCTTCGAGAAATTCAGGAAAAGGGCGCGTGAGGTCTTCATCGCAAAGTTCAAAACACTCTAAGCGCTCATCCTCTAAAAAACCATCGCAGCAGCGAAGCCATAGTGGCCGCCAAAGACGCTATTCTTCGGACCTGAAAGAGGAGACAAATACTGAGGTTGGCCGCGATGAGTACCGTGATGTACGTAAGGTTCTGCGTGACCTTCAATTGCAGAAGTACATGGGCTTGTTTGATGAAAACAATTGCGTGACTATTGAAGATGCACAGGCGCTCACACATGAGGACATGAAAGCTTGGGGTATTTCCGTCTTCAAGGACCGTGCTGCGATTCTCCATGCCTTCATGAATTACGAAACACCCCCTGATGCGGCCTCTTCTGATAGTGAAAGCTCCTTGTCTTCGTCTTCTTCCTCTTCCTCATCCTCAGATGAAGATGATGATCGCCTTCGAAACCGTAGACGCAGCAACTTGAAGACTGGTGCGCTCGGCATGGATGCCAGCGATGGTAGCGATGTCGAAGGAAACCCGGTACATGCAGTACTAGATGAGCTTGGCTATGGACACATGAAACCTCTTTTTGAGAACTACACCTTGGCACGCGCAAAAGCACTTTCACACCAGGTGCTTCGTGAGAAAGGCATCAATGTGGCTAGTCAGCGCGAGAGGCTGATGAGCGCATTTCAAGCAGCTGCGTTGAAGGACGCAAAACGCCGGATGCTTATCGAAACTACCGTGGCATCAAGAGCTGCCATGATTGAACAACAAGCAAATCGTACTCGTGGACCATCTCTTCAGCGTAGTGGATATACACCGCAGATGTACCAAGGTCTTCCGAGCAGGTCATCAGGCACCCATCGCCGCGCACGATCCTTAGAAAGACATCACTCTCGTCATGCTGACTCGTCACGCGTTCGTGGCAAATCAGTTGCATTTTCTCGACCTGACCGAGGATTTTCTACTTCTCGAATGCGCTCAAGATCTGGTTCAGAGTCAAATTCTCGCATGCGCCCGAGGGAACTTGACCCAGAACTTGAGTCTCTTCTTTGTGCAATTGGTATGCAGGCCTATCTTGGTAACTTTAGGGGCGCAGGGAAATGCACCTTGGAGTCTGTACATGACATGAGTATGCCACAGCTTATGGAGATCGGTGTCAACGCATACAATGACCGCCGCCTTATTATGGATATGATTATGAATGCGACTATTGTCAATCCTAACATTAGCCCATCGCAAGACGTGAGTGATGCAGAATCGGATGGTTCTGAGGGAGAGATGGACGCTAGCCTTAACAAGATTCTTTCAGACTTGGGGCTTACACGTTACAAAGATCGTCTACTCCGGCATGGATACCGCACTCTGCGGGACTTTACTAACGTCACTGTTCATGATCTTGAGAAGGCCGGAGTAGAGAATCTTACGCATGGTGATCTTATTATTCGCAAAGTCGAGTCTACTGAAGATAAGTCAGCTGACCCTCTTGAGTCTCTCCTTCGCCGGCGTGCGCGATCTCAAGAGCGAGCACATCAGCGTGAATCCTCTTTAGTCAGAGTGGGCCCCGTCAGCTTGCGCGGTACCTCACTTGCACTTCCTCGTTCTGGACCAATTAGGGAGCCTTCTTTACCGCCCAATGTAGATCCCAACGCTCGTGTGCAACTGAAGCGGCTCGAGGTAGGCTTGGAGACCTTGCTGCGGGCAACTAAACTTGACCAGTACATCCCCAACTTCCAAGTTTGTGGCAAGACCACTCTTGAAGCTGTTCGAGACATGACTATGCCTGATCTTGAAGATATTGGTATTGACAGCTATGTTTCGCGTCGAAAGCTACTTGACCGCGTTAAGTCTGCTACAGTGGTAAAAGAGCCTGACGCAGTAGCGGCAGCTCCGGCCGACGGTTCAGGTGGCGGCAATGAAGATGGTGTTGATATGGAGCCCGAACTGCGAAAGGTGCTCAGTGACCTTGCCATGGACAATTACATTGGTGTTCTCGAACGCGGTGGTTACCGTGCCTTGCGAGATTTTGAGGGTGTGAATCACTCGCATCTTAAGCGAATTGGTATCGATGATTTGGGTCGAATCGATATTATTTTGAACAAGACTAAAGAGCTTCTTGGAGAAACTCCTGCTGCTCCAGCACCACCTCCGGAAGACCCCCCTGCAGAGGAACCGGTTGCTTTAATGTCTGCAAAGCTTCTCAAGGTAAAAGAATCAGACATTGAGCTAGTTGAGAAAGAAGTTGCAACTGTGCTTAGCACATGTGGTATGGATGCATTCTTTCCTGCAATTAAGAAAAATGGAGACTGTAACCCTGTAATCCTCAAAGACAAGGTCGAATCTGATTGGCATCAGATCGGAGCCACCGCAGAACAGCAGAAGAGGCTTATAGCTGCATTCAAGGACCACAAGCCTTCGGACGTTGCGGAGCACATTGCTAAGCGTAAAAAGCACTTGCAAAAGCTCGCCAATTCAGGACGTCTTGCGGCACGCATTGAACGTGAGAAGGCTCGAATTGAAAAAGAAGAAAAGAAAAAGGAGGAAGAGGAAAAGAAGAGGCTTCGCCAGCTCAAGAAGGCAGCCGCCAAGAAAAAGGCCAAGAAACGCTCGTCAAAGTCAAAGTCCAAGTCTAAGAAGAAGGGTCGAAAGGGAAAGAAGAGAAAGAACGATTCTTCAAGTGACAGCAGTGAAAGCGACAGTGAGAGTGATAGTGACTCGGAGAAAACGAGTGACAGCGAAAGCGATAGTGATAGCGATACTGGATCTTCTGATAGCAGCAGCGATAGCGACGACAGTGATTCTTCGACCTCAAGGAAGAAGTCCAAGAAAGGAAACAAATCCAAGAAGAAGAAGAAGAAAAGCGGTAGTAAAAGCGACGGAAAAGATCCTATCAAGGCCCTTTTTAAAGACAACAACCTTGAGGAGCACTACAATGCTATCGTGAAAAAGGCGAAGATTACCACGATTAAGAAGGGTCAAAATATGACTGGAGATGACCTCGAAAAGGCTGGCATTCAAACCATGGCCCAGCGTACAAATATTTTGCTTGCTTTTAAGAGGGCAGATCCGAAAAAATACAGTGGTTCAGCAGGCGGAGGCTCAAGTGATTCATCCTCAGGAAGCAGCAGTAGCAGCAGTGATAGCGACTCCAGCAAAAAAAAGAAGAGCCGCTCTAAGTCAAGATCTAAATCGAGGTCCAAATCGAGGTCCAAATCCAAGTCAAAGGATTCTGGCAGTGACAGCGGGCTAGACTCTGCAGCAGAGGAGGAAGCTTTGAAGAAGATATTTGATGATAATGGATTGAAGGACAAGTTCAAGGATGCCAAAAAGGCCGGGTTTACCATGAAAGCTGGTAAGAGTGCGTCTCATATCGAGCTCAAGGGTATTGAGATCCCTATGACAAAGCGTTTTGCAATTATCAAAGCATGTCAGGCATTTGATGGCAAGTCTTCTGGCGGTAGAAAATCCGCCAGCCGGAGCCGCAGTAGAAGCAAAAGTAAGAAGAGGTCATCCTCGACCAGCAGTAGCAGCAGCGGGAGTGACGCGGGCGGCGACTCGGAGGAGATCAAGAAGATCTTGAAAAAGGAGGGTCTTGACAAGCACGCAAAACTTCTATTCAGTAAAGGTTACACAACATTCAAAAAATGCAAGGATCTATCACACGGCGAGCTTCGGGCAATGGGCTTAACTTTGTTTTCGGATCGCGACAAATTGATCCAATGCCTCCGTGATTCGAAAGAGGGTAAAAGCCGCAGTCGCAGTCGCAGCAAGAGCAAAGGTGGTTCATCATCAAGCAGTAGCGGTTCGGAGGGGAGCGATGACGAATCGGTTATTAAAAAAGTTCTGAAGGAATGCAACGTTAATGATACAATAAGGAAGGATTTAGAAAAGAAAGGGTTCAAAAGTGTTAAAAAATGCGCCGAAATGAGCCACTCTGATCTAAAACAAGCTGGAATGTGGTCTTACTCTGATCGTGAGAAAGTTCTCAACGCCTTTAAGGAAGCCGAAGGGAAAATGAAGACAAGCAAAAGCCGCAGCCGCAGCCGCAGCAAATCTAAGCACAAGAGTCGCAGCCGTTCCCGCGGTGGTAGTTCAAGCAGTTCTTCTAGCAGCTCGGACTCAGATGGTGGTGGCGACGATGAGAAAAAAATCAAAAAGACGCTCCAAAAGCTGGAAGTTGACGATAAAGTTCGGAAGTACCTTCATAAGAAGGGCTTCACTACTATCAAGAAGTGTAAAGATATGCAACACAGCGACCTGCGGGAGGCTGGAATGGTGATGTATACTCAGCGTGAGAAAGTGATCAACGCTTTTGCCGAAATGAAAGCTTCAAAGTCAAGAAGTAAGAGCCGCAGCCGCAGCAGCAGCAAATCATCAAAAAAAAAAAAAAGTCGTAGCCGTAGCAGGGGACGTTCGCGTGGATCCTCATCATCAAGCAGCAACAGTTCTTCAAGCGGATCTAGCGGCTCCGATAGTGGAGATGATGAAGCAGCGATCAAGAAGATTCTCAAGAAAGAAGGACTCGACGATTTCCGCAAAAATCTCCAAAAAGCTGACTTAATGTCTCTGAAGAAACTCAAAGAGGTTAACCATACTGACCTGCGCAATGCTGGGATAACCATGTTTGCGAAGCGCGACAAGATCATAAGCGCCTTTAAGAACGTATCTGTAAGCAAGTCCCGGAGCCGGAGCCGAAAACGCAGCAAAAGCAAGAGTAGCAAGAGTAGCAAGAGCAGCAAACATAGCAAACGTAGCTCAAGCTCCTCATCAGGTTCTAGTTCCGGGTCTTCTGGGAGTAGTTCTGGCTCAAGTGCAGATGAGTGGGATGAAATTAAGAAGGTTTTAAAGAAGCTGGATAAGGAGAAGTATGCGAAGGAATTTAAGAAAGCTGGCCTAACCTCCTTCAAGAAGACTAAGGATCTCACTCATGCTAATCTACGTGTCGCTGGTGTGTCACTCTTCTCAGATCGTGATAAGATGATTACAGCCTTCCGCGACCTCAAACCCTCAAAGAGAAGCAAGAGTCGTAGCAAGAGCCGAAGTCGTAGCCGTAGTAAGTCTAAAAAGAAGCGTAGCTCCTCATCTTCATCGAGTGGGAGCGACAGTAGCAAAAGCAGTTCCTCTGGATCAAGCTCGTCAGGAAGTGGGGGTAGTTCTGAGGATGAAGCTACGATCAAAGAGATCTTAAAGGAGAATAAGCTTGATCAATATCGTAAAGACCTATTCAAGAAGGGCTTTGACTCGATTGAGACTTGCCAGTCCCTCACCCACGCTGATTTGCGATCTTTCATAGTGACATACAGCGAACGGGAACGTCTCATCAAGGCCTTTAAAGCCTATAAGCCTTCACGAAAGAGCAAGAGCAAGAGCAAGAGCAAGTCACGTAGTCGGAGTCGATCTCGCGGCCGATCTCGAGGTAGCAAGAGGTCGTCATCATCTTCGTCTTCCTCGAGCTCGGGTGATGACGAAGCACTTATTAAGGATGCTTTGAAGAGTGCAGGTATGAGCATCTACAGGAAGAAGCTGTTCGAACAAGGCTTTAATACGGTTAAGAAGTGTCAAGCTATGAACCATGCTGACCTCCGGTCGGCCGGTATATCCTTGTTCTCAGATCGTGATAAGTTAATGAAAGCCATGAAAGACTTGAAGTCAAGTAGCAAATCGCGAAGCAAAAGTCGCAGTCGGGGTCGCTCCCGAGGAAGTTCGTCTTCTTCTGAGAGCTCGGAGGGAAGTAGTGATGATGAAGAAATCATCAAAGATGCGCTTAAGAGTGTAAGATGTTATTCAAAGCTAAGTCCACTGCTGAAGCAGGGTTTCACAGTAGAGAAAGCTTTGAAAGGTTCACACGTTGAGTTAAAGGCGGTTGATATTCCTATGACCCAACGCTTTGAGATTATTAAGTACATTAAGGCCAATGCAGAGAAGAAACCAAAATCTCGCTCTCGCTCAGGATCACGTTCTCGCTCTCGGCGTCGGGGCTCCAGTAGCTCGAGCGGAAGTTCGTCTGATGCCGATGATTCAGCTGCCATTCGTAAAGCCCTGAAAAGTGCTGGCGCAGATCGCTATTATGCGATCATCTCCCGTCGATATCCTACCTTGAAGCAATGCAAAGAACTGAATCACACAACCCTTCGTACTATGAATATACCTACATATGCTGAGCGCGATCAGATCATCAAGGCCTTTCAAGCTGTGTCTTCTCGCAGTGGCAGCCGGTCTCGGTCACGATCTAGTTCACGACGTCGGGGTGGCAGTTCCTCTGAGGACGAAGAACTTTTGGACTTGCTTACTGATGCTGGCGTACAGAGATACTACAAGGCGATGTGTAATGCTGGCTTTGATACAGTGAGTAAGTGCTCGAAACTTGGACACCCCCAGCTTCGTAACATGGGGATTACTATGTTTGGAGACCGTGAGAAGATCCTCAATGCTGTTAAGGGTGCCGTTACTCCATCGCGCTATGGTGAAGATGCTCGACCTAACATGCGACCTAAGTTTGCAATCGGGAGTTATGTTCGTTATAAGGGAACAAACGCTCGTGTGCACATGGGTGAAATTGGACAGGTTGCAAACAAGCTTCCAGATAGCAAGTACCTTGTGCGATTTGGCGCTGGTCGCCAAATCCGTGAGGTTGTCTGCAAAGAAATAGATCTGGCTGTCTCCTACGAGAAGCCCAAGAAGAAAAAGAAGTTCCTTGGGCTCTTTTGACTAGCTTGCGCAGCTTCAGATTATTAGGCTTTAGAATTATATCACATATATCATTTTGCCGTGTTTGTGTTCTGGAATGAAATGTAACCTTATTTGTCATTAATGCTGCACAATGCTCTCTCCACTTCAGCGAATTATAATACCATTTTTTGATTTTGTTTCTATGTTTTCTTTATTCTTTCCAGAGCTGTGGCAAGACGCTGTGTCAATTTGTTCAACTCTTACTGTGAGACGGCATTCCTAAACATTGTCCCAAGACTTCAAATCAGTCATTTATAATGAATCAAGGTTCTCTTTGAAAACAACATATACGGCATTGGTTATGATTCCATTACCTCACATGATTGCAGGTGAGGTAAGAGATTCAAGCCAATAAAACAAAGCACAGAAGCACAGAAGCAAAGGAAGCACTTCCCTATTGATTAAAAAAGAAACCTTTTTCAATTAATTTTTTAAATAAACTTTGTTTAGAATACAGTAGCTGTGAAAATATCTCAAATGGTGGTGATCATTCCATATAAAAATAATATACTATAATTATTCAAGGAGCAGAGGTTAGGTAAGAAAATGGAATGGCAAAGGAATCATTAAGTACAAGGGAAGCAAACCTTCAATTCAGATTATCAAAGTGCTTCATCCAGAAGTTTGGTGTCTCAACGTAAGCCCTTCGAGTGCTCCCCCGGAGGCAATCGCACTTACGCAAGTGACGACGTCGAGTTCGCTAATTGCTGTGGTTTGTTCTGATGGCTGGAGCAACAACGCAGCACTGACCGTGCCATTATGCACGACATAGTGTGTCCTCCGCCAAGCAAAAAGAGGATTTCAAATGCCAGATTCGTGTCTATCCAGACCCACGCCCACCGTCTACAAAGACATCGGTAGAGTTGTCAACTTCTACAGGCCGGGTTTGTGGCTCTGTGAACACTACCGTGTTATCCCTTTGCCTCAATTCGAAACCTCATCAAATCAAAGAGGCGAATCAAAATCAAGACAGCTCGAACGATATGTCGTTCGTTAGCTTCTGCCAAGCGCTCATTCACAAAGCCGAGCTTGTCTTCCTGCCAGTGGTGTAAACTGCTTATTTGCCGAGCGGACTACACTTCACAAACATGCAATGACTGTAGGACCATCCAGGACAAGCTCAGAACATCCAGGGTTTTCAAATGTCTCAAATGCAAAAGCATAGCTGATCGTGGTATCCACTCCACTCCACCAGAGGCATCCTTTTGCGATATCTATCCAAGGACATGATTTAAGCAATCTCTTCGAGTCATGGGCCAATCTTTTAACCCGCGATTGGGCCTTAGCCCCACTTTGGCACCATATGAAATGCAAGGTTTACAAATTTCATAGGTTAAATTATATGAGATATACGTGTACCACTCACTATGTGTAGGCCAGTCCATATTGATTAATATTAAATAAATAAAAGATAAAAATTAATTAATTAAGACACAACTATGTATATATATATTATTTTTTTTAACTCATGCCAACGGCTATATACTGCATCTATTTGAGCAGCATCAAGAACATGAAAAACAAGAGGAGCCCACTGAAGACAGCCTGTTACTAGATTAGAATAGGTGATTCGAGCAGAGTTAGAGCCCATGAAACTGTCATATATTAAGAATATTATACAAGGTTAAGTTAGACAATTTCGGGCACAAGAACTGAAAACAACAACAATAGCAACAAATCTGAGCGCGGTGAAGCAAACGCAAATCAAAACAACCAGGAGTCGTTCAAAGTCAAGGCGGCAAGAGCACTTGCAAAGTCCAACGGGAGTTGAGGGCTTTATCCAGCGGACTTTGGCAGCCAAGACAGGGTAGCGAACGAACAGAGACAACCGAAGAAACGCTAATCTCAGATCATGGACCTTTGCTCAGAGTTCAAGGGAGTAAGCTTAGACGACCGAGTAGAGGACGACCGCCTCTACGAAGGTAAAGTTGGCCGTGACTTTTCGCAAGAAGATGAAGATTTGATTTGCGAAGGCCATGGGGGCACTGTCGAGGATAACGCTTTTGATTTGGCAGTGGGCGTACTAGAGGAGGTTATCATGGACCCAGACTTTGTCGATATGCAAACTACATTCTGCAAGAAACACTGCGCTCTCTTTGACGAAGAAGGCGAAGAAAACAAATTAGAATATACCACACTCTTCAATGAGTATACTGATCTGATTGAGAGCTACCTTGAAGCTTGTCTTAGGCGCCGTATTCCCGGATTCCGCTTGGATGACTTTGCGTATACCTGCGAGCAGCGTCGGCATGAAATTTGTGGCGATGTCTTTGATATTTTGCTGAGTTTGGGGGATTATGATGAATTCAAGGAGTTGATGATTTCTCACAAAACGTCAAACCATCATCCGGCTCATGATTTGTCATCAGATCCTACTATTTTTTCGTCAGTTCCTATGCTTTCCAATTGAGTTTTGTGCGCTTATAAAATAAGAGAAGAAATAAATTTGTCTAAATTAATTCCTTTCATTAGCAGTAACTGAAGACAAAGAAATAGTTTTTGATGTAGCTTGTTGATACTAAGTGCAGAGAGACAAGCTAGATATATTCCTCCCTCTTTGGAGTGCATCGTCCAGACATTTAAATAAGAAAACAAGAAGTAAAACTCATGTAACAATCCCATTTTTTCTTTGATTGTTTAGGATCACAATACTGATAGCTAGACTCCCTTCTTTGGTGCCTGTCCAAAATTTATTAAAGTATGATTTGTAACGATTTCCTGCTGTAGGCAAGAGTTCATCGAGAGGCAGATTCTTTGTATACTTTATCCCCAGATTTCATCCTCCCGTAGAATGTTAAAATGACCATAAAGTGAAGGACTCTACCTTCAGCAGCAACAGCAGCAACAGCAGGGTTACAATACTTTGCGCTAGGTTGACATATAACTTTATTCAGAAACAAAAAAATAAGAAACAAAAACGTAAAACAAGAAACAAGAAAAAAAAATACAAACTTGTAAAATTGATATGATCTAGGTGATAAAAATATAACAAAAATAAGATTATAAATCGAATCCTTCGTTGCTTTCACGATAGATAAACATCAGAAAGTTTTGCCAAACAAACACTGCAAATAGAATGTCAAGGAGTTCTGGTACGAGTAACTACGCTAGGCACCTACATGTTTATGATACTGTGCGAGAGATTGTGACTACGACAACTCTTCTGAAGGTGGAATTTCTGGTCATCATTAATGAGTAAAATTTAAATTTAATAAGCACAAGACCAAATGGGCGGGGTTCACATAAAAAATCATCATCAATCAATTATGATTTTAACTTTTAACTGAACACAGTTTAGTTTTGTTATGTGTATTGTTTTAAAGGTAAATTGAGTTTGTTGCCGGTGACGATCGACTCGTGTGTGTGTAAATGGACGTATCATCACCGCATACAAAAAGGGTACTCAAGGCTGGGTAAGTAGGGTAAGATGAAGGATGGGGTTGGAAAAATAGATGCCCAGGATCTCCAGCGCGGGCATGCCTTCACTGAAGGGCACACAAAGAGACAACTATTTGCAGGGTCCTCCCGGGCGACGTATTGCAAGGACAACTTTCTTCTTGTCTTCGTATTGAGAGGCAGGTCAGTGGTAAGAAGCCTTAATATTCTTGTGTAGCACTCAGACTCTCACAATCGTACGGTTATAATGCTCGGGAATTATTGCTCGAATGCTAGCTCAGCATAGGGAACAAGATACCATTACGTGAGCAAGTAAGCGAGCAAGCAAGCGGGTGTGAGAGCATAATTCTAAATGCTCAACCCATGCTCGTGAAATGCGAAGCACTTATTTGGAGAGGCCAATGGATGAGAGCATGTCGGAGATGGTGAGAAGCTTCTGGCGCACGGCAGGGGGCTGCTGGGTCTCTCCACGGTGGCGCTCGAGGTTGTCAAGGGACTGGTACTCAGGCCAGGACACGGGCCTGATGGACGAGGAAAGAAGGGCGTCGATGCCCTTTACCCTCACCGGCCTTGACAACACCGCTTTCGACATCGTTTACAATAGCATCAACGGTCTCACGAGCACACGTGATGTTGGTGCCAATGATACCAGAAGGTCCACGCTTCACCCAGCCAGCAGTGTATACACCAGTGACACCGTTCACACGGCCTCCAGTGTTGTCAACGGTAGCACGCCTCTCGTCGAAGGGAAGACCGGGGATGGGCTCCGAGCGGTATCCGATGGATCGGATAAGGAGACCACAATCGATAATCTCCTTGTCCATATCGGTAATGGTGCGAGCCTTCTGGTTGCCAGCCTCACCAACAAGCTCGTTGTGCTGAAGCACAATGCCGGATACGCGTCCATCCTCAGCCTTGAGGATCTCGGTCGGGGAGAGGAGGAAGCGGAGGTCGATAACGCGGTCCTGCTTGGCGGCCTTGGCAGAGCCAGCTGCGATCTTCTGGATAAGCTCGTTGATGCGCTTGACAGCACGAGCGTCAGCAATCTCCTGGAGAGATGCCTCAGTGAGACTACGGGCGAGCTCATCCTTCTGGATAACACAGCCAACACCGTCGAGCTTGGTCAACTCACGGAGCTCCTTGATGGTGAAAGCGGCCTGAGCAGTACCACGGCGGCCGACGACAGCCACGCGACGAACCTTACTCTCAGCGAGAACCTCGAGCGCTGCCCTGGAGATGTCAGTCTTGGCAAGCTCGTCGACGCTCTTGGTAAGAACGCGAGCGCAGTCAAGAGCAACATTACCCTGACCGATGATAACAGCGGTCTCTTGGTCGAGCTTGGGGGGCTCGAGCACGGACATCTCGGGGTGGCCATTGTACCAGTTGACGAAGGCTCTGGCACCCCATACGTTCTTGGTGCCAGCCTCGTTTGCCACGCCGAGAGGCTTGTCGCTCGTTGCGCCGTACGAAAACACCACGCCATCGTACGCGCTGCGGAGGTCTGCCACTTCGACATCCTTGCCAATCTCCACGTTGCCAAAGAAGCGTACGCGCGGGTCGTTCATCACCTCATCAAAGTCATTGCTTACGCTCTTAACTTCGGGGTGATCCGGGGCCACACCGTAGCGCACGAGGCCGTACATCACGGGCAGCTTGTCCACAACATCGATGCGGGCCTTGTCTCCAAGTGCCTTCAGCAAGTACTTGGCAGTGTACATGCCACCGGGGCCAGAGCCCACCACACAGAACCGGAGCGCCATCGTTCCTGACTGCCTGTCTGACTGACTGACGGGACTGCTGACTGTGCCTGCAAGCTGTCCAAGAGCAGACTAACAACGCGAGTTAGGGATCTGCTTGCTGCTAAGCCTTTTTCGTGTCTTGCTCGCTCTTCTGCCAACTTGCTTGCTTTTTAAATCTGTGTCTTTATTGCTTTTTTAAATCGCCTTTTTGGAATTGCCTTTTTTTGGAGGGTTGAATCGCTTTTTTTTCTTCTTTTCTTTTCTTTTTTAAATCAACAAAGAAAGAAAGAAAGTGCCTTTTATGAACATGGTTTTCCAAGTGCTTCTTTGCTCGTCTTTGCTCGCGTGGATCGCTCACTTATCGCCCGTCCAGTGCCATCTATCCCCTCCCACTGTTGATTTGCTGCCTAGACCTATTTTGATCTTCTTCTCCTTCGCTCTCCTTCGCTCTTCCCTTTGTGCGCTAGCTGCCTTTCTTCAATCAATTCATGATTTCCATCTCCTTCATTCATTCATTCATTCATTCATTCATTCATTCATTCATTCATTCATTCATTCATTCATTCATTCAGTTTTTCTTTTCTTTTTTAAATATGCTTCTTTCTTACAATACGTTTCAAAGTTAATGAAAAAGTGAAATGCCGCGCCGCCATAAATACAATGCAATGCAGTAAATGTAATGCAACGCAACGCAATGCAAGGCAATGCAATGCAGCGAAGGGCATCAAAAGCAGAGCAAATGTGATCGCAAATGAATGCCACGCCACGCAGTGCCAGTCTTTCTGCGCTCTTCAACAGCAGGCACCGACGGCTTTCCTTACAGATGCGGATCAGTATCAATCGCACAGCAACATCCATCATCCGCAACAAAAGCAAAAGCAAACGGCGCATGAATCACACACATTATCGTCCTGCTAGAGTTTCTACCTAACCAACTGCTAGCGTCTTCTTCCTAGCTACTACTCCATCGCAGCGACGCAAATGAAAACCAGTTGAGTATCCATCCATCCATTCCTCTGCAGACGCAGAGAGCACGGCCTTCAAGAAGGCATGCTACGCAAGTGCTGCCTATTCTTGCAGGTTTCCACTTGCGAGAACTGCCACGCTTATCGGCGCAGATCTCAACGCAGATTCGCAGCTTTTGGTGCTCATGAGCGATCATCGCTGTTTGCTTTGAAGAAAGAAAGAAAGAAAAAAAAGAAAGAAAGAAAGCGCAGAGAGAAGAAAACGATTAAAAGCCAAAAACCACAAAGCAGAAGAAAAGAAAGCAATATCAAACATCAAACATCAAGATCAAACAAACTAATCATATAAACTTTAAGCCGCCGCTGGAGTTGTCTGCGCAACGCAATTTCAAACTCCACCTTATTCCCACGCTTTGCTTTGCTTTTCTTTCCTTTTCTTTCCTTTTCCTTCGTGTAGTAACTTAGCTATGGATGGTTAGCCAGCATTAGTGTGGGGCTAGTCACTGTTCCATCTCCTAAATGGCTGTTTGAAAACTTTTAAGAAAGAAAAGAAAAAGAGAAGAAGTAGTAGCTTTTCTTTTCTTTTCTTTTCTCTTTACTTCTTTTCTTTTCCCCACCAGTATCGTTCTGTTCTTTCGTTCCTATCGTTCTGTTCTTTGGCGACCCTCGCCCAAGATACGTACGTTGTGCCTGCCTGCCTGCCTACCTGCGTGCGTTCCATTTCCTCTTCTGGAGCCGCCCGCAACACACAGACAAAATAGGGTAAGAAATAACAGATAAGCACCAGGCACATCTATTTGGGTGAGTATTGGGTCGATCCATCTTATTAAATTCGACTCTTCCCTCAACGAGTACTCTAACTTCTTACAAGTCCTCATCCTGATTCTTTTCTTTTTTTTGCTTTCTTGTGTTTTCTTTCTTTCTTTCTTTCTTTCTTTCTTTCTTTCTTTCTTTCTTTCTTTCTTTCTTTCTTTCTTTCTTTCTTTCTTTCTTTCTTTCTCGTGATTAATTCTTCTTTCTTTCATTGCTTTTCTCTCCTTTCAGGCGCCAATCTTCCAAATGTAAATTTTGGAGATCATCCTCGCGAATCATGAACCGAAGCCTGAAAACATCGACCAAAGCGAGGTCTGATCCAGCCGGGCCTCTCAGGCTTCGCGCAGCTCTTCAGCGTGTCCATAACGACTCTCCTGCCTTCAGCCGCGCCTTCACGCGTGCTGACCTCATTTTAACAATCAATCGATCGCCAGCCTTCCCCAAATCGATCCCTGGGCCGCTGTTCTCCCTGTTCTCTCTGTTCTCCCTGTTCTCTCTGTTCTCTCTGTTCTCTCTGTTCTTTCTGTTCTTCAAGTTCTCATGTTCTCTCGCTGGCCAGCGTGCGCTGGTGCAAGACTTCCTATACGACTCCTATCCACGCACGAGAAAAAAGAAAAAAGGAAAGAAAAAAGACAGCGGAAAAGACGAGGCTCCAGAAGATAGAAAAGGCGGTGGCAAGCTCAAGGAGGGTCCTACACTTGTGGCTATGTATACCATAGTGCGTCGCAGTGTGGTGTTTCTTGTTGAACAGAAATGAAAGAAGAGAAGAGAAAAGAAAAGAAAAGAAAAGAAGAAGAGAATGTATTAAAGAAACTTGGAGAATGACGACCATAATCTTGTAGAGAAAGGAGGCGTATCGAAAGGAGGTAAACAAAACCCGCCACAGTAGCCATAAAAGAGAGATAATTAGATAGATAGATATATGATAGATAGAGAGATAGAGAGATAGGTGGTTTTCCCCGCCTTCGTATTCATCGCATTCCAAGATTTGAAGGTGCAGCAGAGACCACGTCAAACACCTTCAAAACGAAGAAAGATATTTGAGTTAGTTAGCTACTTAGTTGCTTTAGTTCCTTATATATCTTCGAGTCGCAGATAAAAACTAAAGCAGAACGAAAAAAAGAAAAGAAAGTCAACTAGTTAGCTGCAATCAAAATCCGACAGAGCGAAGGTTTGAAGCGCCGCCTTTCCGCAGGCAGGCAGATACCTACGTAGGCGCCACTGTCTGCGACGCAGTGCCTTGTTCTTTGCTCGGCTTAGCTCCTCATCCGCAGAATTGCAGAGTCGCAGAATCACAGAATCGCAGAATCGAGACTGTGCTGTGACACCATCGATCGATCGATAAATCCGCCCATGCATTTCATAGACATGAAAAGGAGAGAGTAGAAAGGTAAATCTGAGAAAAGAAAAGAAATCGAAACAGGGCAATCCAAAGCAAACGAGCTTTACTTTACTTTTAAAATCAGATAGATTACGTTGTGCCGCTGCAAATGGACGCCAAGAGCCTATAGGCCAAAAGCAGAAGCATGCACCTATGCAGTGAACAGTGGACTTACAAAGCGGCCTGGAGTTTGGATCCCAAGCGATATTAGGTGATATAATTTCACCAAAACATGATCCCTGCAAGGGAAGAAGCACCTTTTTCCCTATCCTCTCAAGAATAACCAAAAGAAAAAAAGAAGAATCAATAGCGTTAAGAGTAGCTATTGAGTCGGTAGACAGGTAGTTGATACTTTTAAACTATTCTTAATTTAAAAGGCACTCTTTTTTACTAGTTGAAGTTTTAAAAACAAACAAGAAACACTAACTTTCCAGGAGCGTGTAGTTAACACTATACGTACTAGGTCTCCTACAGTAAGAAACCTCATAGTGGGGGCCTAATAGCTAATACGTTCTTTTAATAGTTTATCTGGTGAAGAACGCTGGGACAGGTGGGCCCAGTCAATGCCCCGTTTGTAACAAGTAGTATCAAACCTATGTTGAGGAGACCATCATAATTGATGAAACTGAGTTTGTAAAGGCTATGATTTCATAGAAGAGACAGCAGAACCGTGAAGCCTGTTCGCAGCTTTGCGTGGACTCAATGACAACTGGAAAGGAAAGCAGAGCGCAGCCGGTACGTGCTGTGTGGGAGGCTCTGCTTTGCGAATGCTGTTCTTGCCATCGTTTCTGAGGCGTTTTGATGGGTCTTGTGCGATGCTGGAATGCGCAGGCAAACCTATCCTCATCTCTGCTCTTTGGAATCGGATTCTACGAAGAGATCTAATAACAATCCAACCATGAAAATTCAAATTTAAATTCAAACTCCAAAATCAAATCCAAATTCAAATTAAATTCAAACTCCAAAATCAAATCCAGATTCAAATTCAAACTCCAAATTCAAATTCAAATCCAAATCCAAATCCAAATCCAAATTCAAATTCAAATTCAAATTCAAATTCAAATTCAAATTCAAATTCAAATTCAAATTCAAATTCAAATTCAAATTCAAAATGTTATATTCAAAATGCATTTCTATTTTTGATAAAGAAAAGAAAAGAAAAGACTAAAAAAGAAAAGATTCATCAAAGAAAGCTTTTTGCAAAAAGGTGAATTTTAAAACTCAAATCCAATAAGAGGTAGGTAGAATGTAGTACTTCAAACCACAGATAAAACAACTCTAAACATTAGGAAGCAATCCTACTCATGCGAAAACAAATTCCAAAGCGCGGCGACGCTTTGAGCGCACCCGTTGCGTTGGCCGGGTTCTCCTCCACCTCTACCTGCCTTAGCTCCATCTCTGCGCCGGCGCTAGACGAGATCACGATGTCGAGGCATGAACTTCTCCAATACAGTCCATTCTGTTCCACCGCATTGTCAATTCTTTCCAAGCACTATACATTCCACCCACTTCAGGCTAAGGTTTCAAAATGCAAAGCTTTGCTCTCTTCTGCGAAAGCCTTACAAAGCCAGCTACAGCATACCTAGTCCCGCTCAGCAAGAGCAATGGTAGAAGAGACCGCGGCGCCTTTTCTTTCTTTTCTGCGCGTGCTCTACTTCTTCCTCTACCGACGCAGCAGCTTCACCAGGGGACTATTGTGGCCGTGGGACCCCAAAGTTCGCCCACACGGAGTTTGCCGCCTGTCTTGATTTCACTTTGGTAGATTATCGCGACTTTGCCAGGACGAGTTTCCAAGGTATGGAGCAAACAGACGCTTGGATAGAAACTCATGTGCACAAGGTTGTACCTGCCATAGCAGCTTTTTGGCAAAATTCTTCATGGTAATCGGAGGTGGAGGAATGGTTTGAAAGAAAGGAAATAATGCGCAGAGGTGCCGTTTTCCACGTGCTTGCTTTTCTGTTACATCATCTTTCTTATGACTGTGGCAACGTGGGAACCAGCTGCATAAACCTTCTTTGTATGAGCTGGATTTTTCAAGATGTTTGAGTTGATTCTGTTTTAGTCAAGCAGATGATCAAACGGTTAGAATTAGGACCAAAATGGTGATTGAGTGGCACCTTTGGCTACACAACATCTTTCTTGCATCTTGGTCTTTGCTTTTGACTCTGTCGAAAATCACAGTACTTTGCATTGTATTGTATTGGTGAAGCATGGATTTCCTCGTGCTGCGCACAAAAACGAGAGTCAAAACTAAATATTCTTTTGGTGTATAAGAAAATCCAAGGTATTATGTAGAGATTGTTTGGGATCAATACGTCGAGATCTTGTGTGGCTACCTGCAACTGGCCCGAGCAGCGGATCGGCTTTCTCAGGACTCAACGCGCAAAAATAAAACGATACGACAATTTGAAGCCTCTTCTCAGTTCTTCGTATCGCATTCTGATGATAGTACAAATGAAAGTACACACCATGCGAGGCTTGTCCTACTTCGAGCAAACAGAAAATGTGAGTTGTCTTCTTTAACAATGCACTTCTAAGATTGGGACAATCTGGCGACAAAAGTCCATAAGAGGAGGCACCTGAGCCTGTCACTTAGAACCTAGGAAACATTACATGATGGATGCGTTATTTCCAAAGTTTACTAGTCATTAAAGCGACTACAATTCTATTTTTCTAAAGATCAAATTTGTTAGAGACAAATAAAGAATGGCACAAAGAACCACTCTAAAATGCCACACCTCCCTTTATTGCGTAGGCAAAAGGAATTCTTCAAGTGTAAATGTGTAAATACGTAAATACACTTATGTTATTTCTTGCTTCATTATTCCGAAGATGATGGGGCGAAAGATTGTTCTGTATATAGTCTATTCTTCACAGCTTGTATGTCGTCATTCTGCTTTCGAAACGAAATTTCACCATTGAGATAGCGCAGGTTACGAAAAGGTAATACTTCCCGGAGCTTCATCTACAATACATCATCGACTCACTCTTAGGCACAGGTATCTAGGACGAATTGCGATTCATTCCCCATAATCTGCATTTCCCTTCTGCCTTTGTAAAAAAACCATCAAAACCCAAGATGCATCCGAACACCAAGCTAACATCACCTCTACCGAAAGAAGGCTGCAAATAAATCATCTCAGCTTATCAGATCTGCTTCCCAGCGCTCCACCTTTCCGAGCGCCCATCAACAAGCTTCTCTTTACAACATTTTGCTCTGCATTCTATATCTTTGTAGTTACAAGATTGTATCATGCATTCTGTGATCTCCTGTTTCCTTGATTTACATTGACTTCTCACTCCAAATCCAGCAAATGCACTTAGCCACCCCGTTATGTATAGCTTTGGTTGTGTTGAGAGGATCCGGGTCGAAGTGCGCATAGATTGACGTAGGTAGAATAATATGTTTAATATGTGAGCTCTTTTTTTAACTGCTATTTCCATATTGATCCGCCCTCGCTCCTTTCCGGCAGTCCTTTTTTGACTGCCGCGTGGTGCTCCGAAGCTGCGTCTACGGAGCCTGCGTAGGCATGAGCACCTCTTGCTGCCAGCGGCGCGGGCTGTTGTCACCGGCGGCTCGGGCCCTGCTTGATGATAAACTCGCCACAGCAGCACAGAGGCTACCTGAGGCGCGCGCTGCCTCCGTGAGTCTGGTCTCTGCGGAAGGTCGTCTCCTGGCGCACTGGGAGAACGGTGATGAGAACTTAGACGTGAACGGGCGTAACGCAGGTAACGTTTCTGGAGCAATGGGATCTGGAGAATCCAAGGCCCAAACCCGTGTAAAGAGGCAGCCCAAGGGTAAGAAGGCTAGGTCGGCGCTTGACGCTGCGAAAGATGCGGCAGATCAGTCCATGCTGCACGTCTTGGGCGCACTGCAAATTGCCTCAAACCGCTTTGGTAAGTGATCTTTGATCCTAGATTGATATTTGGATGATATCATTTCGAATTGTTGATCCCTTCAGTCTTTGGGTTTACGGTATTGGTTTGGAAGAGGTTACTGTCACAGATTCGCTCAGTTAGGCCAACTAAAGTTCTGAGGACTGAGGCCAACAAAACATGCAAGTCAATTGTTTTGAAGTGGAGAACTGGGCTCTGTTCCTACGGGCACTGGTTTGTTACAGTCCTCTTATTTTTTGTGAACTTTTTCGAACCATTATATACTCGCCTGGCCTCTCTCCGGCAAGATATTTGCCAGAGGGGACGCAGGGAGAGCAGGCGCATATCGTTTGGGGCAGAGGTGATGCGGGGAGAGAATGTGGCAAAGGGAAATGCAGACATCTTCTCATGGCTCCCGAGCTCTGGGTTATTTTAGAGCTTGCCATTCCAAGAATGGAACGATATTGGTGACCGTACTGCCTTTGCGTACAAATTTGAAAGCAAATATCGAACTTTGGCAGATAAGTCTGCGTTTGTGAATCTTGGTTATTTAGAATACATAAATGCACATATGCAATGCTACGCAATGCAGTTTGATTGGTCTTCATATGATAAAGAGCTGATGCATGGAACCATTGATTTCGTTATTCAACATGAGATCTCTGGTGTACATCAGAATTTCTATTTTCATGATATATTGACTGAAGCTCCGTGTTTGCTAACACAATTATGTATGTGTGTGGGGGGGGAGGGTGAGCATCCAAGTCTAATAATAACTTCGAGTATGAAGTAAATGACTGACAAAGTAAAATTATTGTTACCGCTGTTCAAACGTCGGTTTGGTTTGGACTTGCCTGAATTCGGCGGCTCGGTCACAACTTGGTTGTCTGTTTAGCCAATACGCTCCAGGTCTCGGAATGCCCCATCATGCATGTAAAGGGCGACCGCTTAGTGTTCTCGTGCTACGCTGTGGGCAATAAAGTAAGTTCTTGGCTCTTGCTACTTTTGCGTGGTAGCACTGCATGGTAGTGTACTTAACTACTTTGAGTTCACTAGTAGTTACGGACACTCATAGAGGACACTATGTTGCTTTGGGGATTCCCGCGCTTTGTTTATTGCGCAGATCTTTTCTGCAAAATGAAGCGCCTGAAGGGTCACCTTCTCCCACCTCTTTTCATTTTTCTCCCCCTCTCTGTTGTAGCGCTTTCTTGTCTGAACTTTGAAGGGGTCTCTGAAGTTCATCTCACTGACGCATCACAATTATTGCTCTGGCGCTGCTTGCCGGGCTATGCTTTAATTTTTTTGCTCTTCCTTTTCACCTTTTATGTACAGGTTCTTGCTATGTATAGTACTCCAATTGGTGGTGATGTGGCCTCATACGACACTACGCGCCTTGATCTCACGCTGCAGCCCCTACTCGAGGACCTTGCGTTGACGTTGCAGAGCGTTCCGCTGTAAATAAAAGAAAAGTCTGATACAAAGCAACGAAAATGTGCCAATATCCCAGCCAGAGCGGCGTACTCGTTCTACTTCGCTCAAGTCGAACCCTTGTCCTCGCACTTGGCAGATAATCTATACACTTCGTTTCCCCACTTTGTCCTGTTTCTCTGTTACCTATGTTTCGTTTCCGAAGGCTCTTTCTCTCTTTATCACGATTCGAAATTGCTCTTGCTCTTTTGCGTTTGTTTGAATCTCTACGGCTTTATAAGGAACGGCCTCAGCTCCTGCGTGCAGGCCTTCCTGTTTGCTGGGTCCCTTTTCTCGAGCTTAGTGTGTCGCAGTGGCTCGTTCGGTCGGATACATTCAAGCTTCTTCTTCTTCTCTTCTGCTGTTCCTTCTTCTCTCCCATTATATCCCTTGGTCAACGCAAAGGATAAACCTACTTCTAGGTACCACCATGCTACTCTTGGGGCGTCCTTTCGGGTTGTACAAGCAGTCTCCCCAACTTTCATTTACATCACTACCAATCTATGCATGTGATTGAGAATTTCCAAGGTTAGTATCTATTCAGAGTGTCCATATGCTTTCTGGCGAGCTTTGAGTTACCTTTCGCATGGATTTGGTGCAAGCCAAGACTAGAATAACCGGGCTGGGAATCCAGGGAGCACATCGATTTTATGCCGGCCACTTTTTTTCTTCGATAGTTTCCCCGACATCACTAGGTCGCTCGCTCTTGAACACCATGGGACCTACCACTTCGCCTCTTTCACGATGCTCTCATAATCAGCTGATGTAAATTCTGCTGCCCGGAATATGCGTTACACTCGTTACACTCTTTGGTATTGAGAAACAATGAATTGAGGGAATCTTTATCTATCTTCGCTCCCCTGATTGCTCTACTGCATTTCATAGACATCCATTATCTACAGTTTGCCGCCTCCAATCTGCTCTTCTGAGCTCTTTTGAAGGACCCTGCAAGCGCTCTCTTTTCTCCAGGTAACTTTCATTTATGGTTCTTGCCTGGTCAATGGCCGCCCACTCTCAGGTTGACAATTTTCCCTCACTCTCCGATGTGGATTTTATTTTCAAATTCTGATTGGACGGATACATCCACAGAGCTTAGTAGTCACCTTTCATCTTCTCGTGTGATCCTTCAATCTATTATCTGAGCCGTAGCGCACCTATTTTTACACACCGAAGTGCACCTCAAGCTGCAGCAGACCCGAATCGATCGCTGTCCCGTCGGCCCTCGATTCATTCTCTTTGCCGCGCACACACGCACACACTGATTTTCTGTGAACTGCATTACATTGACTTTCACCCTCGTCCGTCATTCCTCGAAGGAACGTCCCCCTTAAGACGGTCCCTCTCTGCTCTAGCTCCATCTTTGGAGTCCTCCAGCAGCGTCGTGACCTCGAGGCCAAATCAATAATTCTCGCTTTCTCGAACTTTTGGTTGACAGCTGCCGTGGAATTTCGTCCATCCTATCCCAACTCTTTCTTCGCCGTCGCCATCGCCATCGCCATCGCCACCCAAATATCATCACTTCTGCACCAAATTCGATTTTGGGAACGATCACCGGTTAGCAATTGCTGGCTAGGAATCAAGAGGCAAAGATCTGTCTATTGAAGAAGTCGAGCAAGATCACGAACAGTGGCACTGGGAAAGGGAAGAGGAAAAGACGAAGACGAAGAAGAAGAAGAAGAAGAAGAAGAAGAAGAAGAAAGCATTGACGGCAACCGAAGAACTTGGGCTCGGCATTGTTCGAATTCGAATTCAGACTGACCTTCTAGGAAGGAAGGGATCAATCAAGAAGGGCTTTGAGAAACTCCAGAACAAACCCTTTGTGGTGAACTCTGCCAGGAATTGCCAAGCAGAAGAGATTGGATTATCGGTGGACTAATTAATTTACGTATCTACAAGACAGCTTGGGGAATAGCCGGTACTTGGATCTTGATCTATTGAACCGTCTTCGTTGCGGAGTTCGCGCTGCTTTCCCCTGAAAAATTGTGGCCACCAGGGCAGCGCTTGGAAGATGGGCAAGACGCGACGCGGTACACGCGGCGGAGGCCGTAAGATCAATAAGCTCCGGCAGCAGCTCCAGCAGCAATTTGAAGAGGATCTTGTCCGCTTCGGCAGCGACGATATCGAGAGCTCTAGTAGCCCAAGCAATAGCTGCAGCGGAAGTAATAGCCCGAACAGCTCAAAAACTGTCGAGAGCGTCAAGAATAGCAACGTTAATTCGTCTACAGCAGCTCAAGGCCCACCCGAAGTCCTCAGTAGGCCCACGGATGCTTCACAGGACCCGCGGTGGAACAGCGGCGGTTGGGCGGCGAAGAACTGGAAATCGGTGCTGCTAGAGGTGGATACAGGTGATGTATGGTCTTCAGCAAGTAGCTCCGCGCGCTCCAGCCGCGCATCAAGCCTAGCCTCCGTGGGCTTCACTGGAAATCATGCTTCTGGATTTTCAAATTTTTCAAATTTTTCGATTTCGAACTTTCCGAATTCGAACTTTTCTAGGAACTATCCGACCCCGAGACTTTCCGCTCTCTCCCACGCCTCCTCTGTATCTTCCTCATCATCATTGCCCTCATCGCCATGTGTCTCATTCTCCTCTCCATTTCAACTCCCTGCTCCAGCTGCCTCGTCGCCCCTGAGCCGTGGCGAACCCGTCCGTGTTCATGCCTCCGGCGTGACATCTTGCCTTCAGATGGTAGACGTTGCCTCTCTCTCCGAACTACAATCGTATTTGGTCTCCTCTTCTCTCTCCAAACTTCCTGAAGCCTTCGCCATGTCTGACCGACGTCTCTCAAACCTCCACCCTCTCGCTGCTTCTCTTCAGCTCGCTCGACTTGACCAGGGCCTGACTGATACCAATGCCCACGCTCTCTTGGCTGCTGCCGCTTCTGCTGTTTCTGCTGCTCCCTCTTCCGCCGCTAGGCTCTCTGCTCGCACTGGTTCCGTCACAGCATCCTTTGTTGCAGGGAATTCTGCCTCTGTCGCTCTTTCGGCGGCCTCAACCTCCTTTGGTCACATCTGGGACTTCCACCACCACCACCACCACCATCATCATCATCATCAACAACAACAACAACAACAACAACAACATTATTCTCAAGAGTGCCACCATTTCCTTCATCATCTTAATCATGATACGACTCCATTCTCTGGTCTTGCTATCTCATTATCATCTTCGCCTTTATCTTCGTCGCCAACGTCTACTTGGACACCTTCTACACCATCATCGCTAAACTCCTCCCCGAACCGACCTCGGTGTGATGTAGTGTCTCTCAGAGATCCTGTGCTAACCGCCGTGGCGTTGCTGCGGGCTACGCCGACTTTAGCGAAGATGTCTCCTCAAGCTGCTGGCCTTCCGGGGCGTATTGCTCAAGCGGCAGAAGTGATCAAGAGACGATGTGCCAGAACTGGTGTGGAGCATGAGGTTATTCCATTGCCTATATCGGTCGTCGTGGACATTGACAACGAGGATGGGCCCACTGATAAACGCGTGAAAACACTACGGGAAGGACCACAAGCTGGACAAGTGAATTGTAGAAATGATGATATCAATAACAAAGTCGAACAGCAATGTCAAGAACAACAGTGTCGAAGACAAAAACAAAAGCAAGAATTCCGACAAGATTCTGGGGATGATGGAGATGTAAGGGGACTGATGAATAGGGCGACGCTTCTACTGTTCGTGCATGGACCACGTGGCGCTGCACCTGCACCGCCGGTAGCATTGGGGTTCTTGGAGAGCAGGGCAGGAGGACTATTACTTTCGGAGCTAATAGAAGCGGCATTGCATGACATCGTGGAGGCTGTGGCGGCTTGGCAGCAAGTGGCTTGGGGCCAGAGCGGGCTCAGCATTCCAATGAATATTGGAGTTAGCGAGGAAACATGCTCTGAGGCACAGCATCAAGGAAAGCAATGTCAAAATGAGAACCGAGGTCAGCATGCAAATCATCAGGAAGATGAAAGACACAGCAACGAGTTTTTCAAGAAGCAACAACGGTGCGGGACTGAACAAAAAGAAATCGAGGTTCTACGAGTCGTTCCAGTATTAGTGAGCATCACGGGTAGTGAAGAGCTTATAGGCACCCTGGCAGATATTCTTCCAGGGACTTGCCGTGCCTGTGCATCCCCAACTTCCACGGTGAGCAGCGCTAACCCCTGGGACTTTCTTAGGCGTCAAATATCCAAGAGTAGCCCAACGTCCAGAAGTGATTCATCAAACGGAGTTTTGAAAAATGTACCTAATGCTCTAGCAAGTCAATCGATTGACTGGATGGCCAACGACGTCCTAGAATTGCTACCAGTAAACAACTGCTTTTATACTCTGGCTTGCGGCCTAGTGAAAACCTTTCTAGACTCTCTAACGGAAGAAATGTCACCGGATGCAACTCACTTTCCCCAGAGCCGTGGATCTGGGAATCTGGATAAAGTGGAGCTTCCAACGGCTGTGAAGCCGTTTCAATATTTTCTTACTCAGCTCGGATTGGCTGCTGAAGTAGCGCAGATATCATCGGAAACTTATCCTCGTAACCTTCGAGATTTGATGCAGGGGGTGGTTCTATACTACCTACGGAACTCAACCCCAGCCAACACTCCTACAAACAGCTCGCTGTACAAGAATAATCCTAACTTCTCTGCCGATAACAGCCTTGGTCTGATTGTATCGGCAATAGCGAGCATGTTAGTCCTGGATTTTGAAACCTCCCGATCCTACCATACCAAAGCATCACTAGCCTATGTCAGGGAACTTGTTCATAACATTGAGCAAATGTGTACAGAAGCTTTACATGGCCTCCGTGATTCCAGTCATCGCATAAGCCCTCAACACATTCACGCAATTCTACATATTGCAGATTACCTTGCGAATTATGGATCCATCAAAATGCTCGACCCCTGTTGTCGACAGGTAACTGCCGACCGCATCGAAAGGCTCATGCAAACTCTCCCCGATGAAAACGAGTCTTCTAATGTATCGGGAAGTCGTTCATTAGCTCTTTTGCATCGTGTTATTGAAAACGAAGCATTCGCTCACGCTAGCTACCAACGACCTTTCATAGCTACGAGGAGTTATGCTGTTTGTAACCCATCAGCTGTTGAGCCTCTCGCAACATTCTTTTACTCAATTGATGAACACCAGGATATGGGCAACGATCAGCATCTGCTTAATCTTGCTGATACTATTCAAGCTATAGATCGACAGGCAGAATCCATATTAAAAGCAATCACTCAAACCCAGGAACGAGGCTTTTGGAGAGACGACGCGATTTTGCAGCCTCCTAAGGACTTGTCACCCCCGAGTAGCCGCATCGATGCGCGAAACGTACTCCTTTCTTACTGGAGCCGAACTGCAACTGCTCCCCGCCTACCATTAGCATCCCTAAAATTCCGGTTATGGAGTAGCGCCTCAGTACGCGGTGAATCTTTTACTACTTATAAGACATCTACATTCTGGGAGAGTGCGAAACGTCTACCCGCTCTATGGATGACATATGATCTCAAAATTATCTTGCCGATAGCACTGGTTGAATATGTTAACCATACAGATCTCAGCCAGGCTTTCGCAGTACTTGGGATTGCACTTTCGTCTGGCAACACTCAATTGCAAAATCTCTCAGCCGTTGATCGAGGGTCGAGCCCTACTTTGACTGGGTTTACAATCGTAAACCCTGCACAGTCTCATGAGAGCCATTTTCGTGATGCATGATGTTTCGTCCCTGTGTCACTGTCAGACGTATCGCCTAACACCTGACGTATCGCACGATTTACGTCTCGCAGTATGGCCGAATGGTGTTCATGCACCTCTTTCATGGAATCGATCTCCATTTACTCTTCAGAGTGGCTGATGTAAGCAAGTATGATATCATTATTTGGAAAGATGTCTATGTATATATCTTTTGTACTCGCGAGCTAAGCTCAACCAAAACCCAGAATTCTCCATGAGTACTAGAACTTTCTCAGTTTCTGATATCTCATATTCTCATCATACTTACCTACCTTCACTAACATGTTCAAGGAAAATTCTTTGAGTTCGTTCACTGATGCATATTTTAAAATGGAAACAAAAATCTGCGAGTATTACCCCTGTTTAGTTGATAACATATGAAATGAATTCATTAATAATAATCGACATTCTTGCTTCATCCGATAGACTTGAAAAATAACAAGTTGAGATCTTAAAAGTTCAAGGCTGTAAAATCTACAGGCACCTGGACTAGATATTTCGTTGAAACCTTATAGCGTGTCAGAAAGACGAGTCTCACTCTCAAATAAATCGATGTTTGATAAATTTGTTCGAAGGTAGGCGAAAGAAGGTTGTATCCAAATGTGATCGGGTCCTCTAATCTGCGTTATTGGTCAAAGATTAGCACTTCATCATATGCCCACAAAGCGAAACACAAAAAAAAGTTTACATAATCTGAGATACCGTTTTTAATAGTTATTCTGAGCAATTGTTTCCGATAACTTGCCAAGCTGCAAATTAAATACACTTTGTATCTACTTCTTACCATTAGATAAGCCAACCTAACAAAAGTTTTATTTTATACCCATAATTCCTGCTTTCAATTTTTAGCGTGAATGTAGAATATTTTCATACTTTTAAAACCAGCACAGCCACTTCATTGAAATATTTTCGTCTCCAGCGACAAGCAAATCAATATCACCAAAGCACTGACACACCAATTCTTATGTTACACAATACGAAGTGAGGCCTCCATAGGCGAGTTCATAGCATTGCTCTCCGAGACCTCCGCTTTTTTTTTAAAGGTCCCCTCCTTTTGCTGAGAACTCAATCTGATCGAGACAAATCCCCAAACAGCTGAAGCACTGGCCATATGTCAAGAATAGTCTCACAAAGACAATCCAATTCAAAATTTGCCACGTTTGATGAACACTTTAATGCTGAGATGCATCTGGCTCTGGCGAATAGTAATTTAATGAACCAGACACCTAAACGGCGTAAAGTCGAATCCTTATCTTGTGGACTCAAGTCCGAAACACCATTTGATTCGATATTTTCCTCGGCTATCCTGGGTCAAGTTGATGAAAATTTAGTTCAATTCCATTTAGACTCTGGCCTTCAGCAAGAAGATATGGCGGACCCTTCTCCTCCAGTCTATGAGTATTCATTTAGTAAATCTTTGGTTCCCAGAAGTCAAGAAATTCCACAGTTTAAAATACCAAGCCCTTCGGAATTTTTCGTAGGTGAAGACTATGCTACACTGAGTGAGTTGTGCATGGAATCAATCTTGCCAAACACCTCCAGCGCAACACGGCTACCAGCTAATTCTGTTCGACCAGTACCTAGTCATGGCTTTCAAAGCTTGCAATCACTCCAGAATGTGCGCAACCAACCAGGTACACCTCACCTCTTCGCGGAAATACAGGCGAAGATACGTAGCTCTGGGTTAAATAAGATTGACGCAAACAGAGCACAAGCCCGTCGTGAACTTTCCGTCTTTACTGAGGAGAAATTCCATGAAATGCGCCTCGTATACCTGCAAGAAGGCAATGAAGAAGTTCATGATGACTCGGGGTTCTTACCTATGCTTGGTTCAAAGTGGCATATTAGTTTGGAAGAAGAAAAGATTGCATGCAACATTGCAAAGAAGGCTACGGCCGCTACACTAGGCCATGTTTGGGAATTTCAGAATTGCTTTCCCGAAAAGCTTCGCGAAAAGTTTAATCTCCCATCTTCTTTTACAATTAAGATGCGAGACCCAGTACTTGTTGCGTTATCAGCCTTCGATACTAACGACAAAGAAATCATCTTCACCGTGAAATCTGAACATCAAACAAAAGCGGAGAGCCCGCCGAGACGTCTTCGAGAGATTCGAGCTTTCCTAAAGAGAAAAGCTGCAAGATTAGGTATTGATCAACGCAAGCTGCAACCACTTTGCATCAGTATTGTTCTGGAGAATTTCCAGATGACTTCTCAGATTGAGGTTTGTGCTGTCATGATCTATATCCATGATTTTTCTTCTGGTTATTGTAATGGATCTCGTGGCAATGCCGTGCGAATGCTCGGGGTCGTCAAATGGGACTCTGAAATCCCTCATCAAACTAGTTCACCAGAAATGCATCGGCATCTAATTCGCCAACTAATAGTATACAATATTCTTCAGACTATTGGAGTCTGGCAACAAATTGCATGGGAAGATGGCGGCCTCGCTTTCACAGATGAGCGAGGAAACGAGAAGAAATTTTTCATTCCTGCAATATTTAGCATTGTAGGCGCCAGTGCCTGAACAGAGACATGAGCGATATGAACAACTCCAACCCCCTACACTCCAAAACGATATATTTAGCCCCTTGTCCAGAAAATGGAAAATCCTTGGCGGCCAAGCACATTCTGAACCGTTCAATGCTCAAGGCAGGTATACTGGACCTTCTCTACATCAGTCTTCTCTTGGAAGTAGAGAGAAGTCACATCACGACCCAGCAGCAGTCAATCCCTTTTACAATTAGTTCATTGGAATGGATGAGTGATGATATAGCTTCGCTGTACCCGATGAATGGATGTTACGACGATGTTGCGTTGCGCCTTGGCAGCATTTTGGAAGAGTTTATAATTCATAAAAGTAGCGGCTCTCCAAGTAGTTTCTTCGAACCAAAAAAGAAAAACTTTGAAACAAGTGAGAATACCCATGCGAATCCCATGATCCCCACCAATTGTCTTACAGGAATTGCAAAAGATGGCATACAAGCAAAATGTAGATCTGACATACTTCGTAGCCTGCTTATGACTTATGCGCAAATCCGTCAGCACCAGCAAAGTAACACTGCCCGAAGCGGCTACAAGGTGTCTGACCTAATAGCACATGCAATTTCCAAATTGTTATCGTTAGAGTTCATCTTGCAAAGTTACCCCTCGGCTCATATCAAATATGTCCAACAATTGTGCAACGCAATCGCAGAGCTATGCACAGAGATTGAAAGACACATGATAAAATATGGACGCAAGATCAACCTGGACACTAATGCTATCAACAAAATTCCAAGCTACATCAAAAAGTTTGGTACTCTTGAGATGCTCGATCCTTCATCACGTTATGAAGATATATATCTAACTGCAAAAAACCTTGCAGGCCTACAAACAAGTGAAAAGCATAGTTGCCTTGGTATCGTAGATCGATACATTGAGTTAGAGGCTTTCTGCATGGGTATAAAGAGCCTCGACGATGCAGACAACACCACTACAAACCGAACGATTTACTTAGGCGATTTGCGCACTTCCACAACAAACCAGCTTTGGATGAGCCTTGACGAAGCATCTACACATATATGCAGACGCTCTTGGCTAAGCTCTGAATCAACCATGGTTATAAGAAAGACACACCCCCTTCTGCAAAAGACAAGTGCATGCGTATTATCAGTGCCAAGGAGGATGCTGTGCGGCGAAAACATGAGTTACTGGGGGTCTTCACAAGTTTTATTGCGAAAGCTACCTTTGGTTCATTGAGCATGCCTGTAGTTAGGATTCGTAGGAATGCCTATATTGGCAGTGTGCCTCTGCAATTCTTCAAAAGGAAGCAAAAGATTGGACGTGGAAAAACACCTTCTCTATGGCTTTCCGAGGATCAGCAAATCTTGCTCCCTCTAGCAATTGTGGAATTTTCATGTTCTGAGTCACAGCCTCAGCTCGTGGCTCTGGATCTTACGAAATTTTCGAGGCCGAATATTACCAAAGGCCTCGAACTTTCTGGGTGCATTTTCATCAAACTGCTAGACACGCGAACGAGTCCGATTGTGACTATTAGCCTCTCAAAGTTATTTCATTGTCATACGTTGATCTTTAAAACTCAAACACCAGGGGAGCAGATGTTAATGATTTGGCCAAACAGTTTGCACTCATTCCCTGCCTGGCAACTTATTCGAAATCGACGCGTCTTTACTTAAACAACTCCTGTGCATGAAATCAAAGAATAAGAATAAATAAATAAAAGTCATACATTATAATTGAACAAAACTTTGTCATGGTAACATGGCTTCAGTCATTGTCAGATATTAAATATGAAGATTCACAAAATTATAATTGTAGATTAATACTCTTGACGAGGTAAATTGACTCTAAAAATAAGAGGCTTGAACGCCCTAAAGAACATGTTGAGTTTCAGACTAAAATACTGGTAGCCTGTTTTAATTCCACTGTACAGTTTACTTGAGTTACTGTTGATCTAGCTGCTGTCGCAGTTGCGCGAGCAGGTGCGGGTTTTTGAGGATTGCTTCCATATCCAGGTTCAGATATTGTTGAAGTTGCTGTTGCTGTTGCTGTTGCATCGTCTGCTGGGGCGACTGTTGAAGCTGCTGCTGCTGCTGCTGCTGTTGTTGTTGTTGCTGCTGCTGCATTGCCTGTTGTTGGGCTAGAAGCATCGCGTGTTGTTGTTGTTGTTGTTGTTGTTGTTGCTGCTGCTGCTGCTGCTTTTTAGTATTTACTTGATCTTCAAGAATCTCTGCGATCTCATTAGCATTGTCTGTATGCAAAACCTGAAGTAGTTGCTCAGCACCCTGCTGATCCATCATTCCTAGCTGAATAGATTCGGTGAGAAGCCGCCAGATGCGTTGCTCAACGTCCCGATGTTGTTGCTGCTGTTGTAGTTGCTGTTGCTGTTGCTGTTGAGGCTTGGGTTGCTGCCGGGATTGAAGTCCAGGCTGCTGGGAATTCTGGTGGATTTGTTGTTGTTGTTGTTGTTGTTGTTGTTGTTGTTGCTGTTGTTGTTGTTGTTGCTGCTGCTGCTGATAATAAGTTGCTGCAAGCTCCTGGACAGAATGAAGTTCAAGCTCCCCACTTTCAACTAGTGAACGGAGCATTGCCATCTGGTCAGGTGCAAAGTCATATTTTTCCAGTTCTTTAAAAACTGCTTCAACCTGACGCGCATGCAACGCGCGGGGGTCCACTGACGCCTGCTTTTGATTGCTAGATTGCTGAGATTTGTTCCTCTGCTCCTGTTCGTGTTCCTCCTTCAGACACAGTTCAACGATTTGTACGATTTCATTTTGAGAGTACCCACGCGAAGTAAAAAACTCCATGAGCGCATTTGGATCTTTACCAAGACGTTCGATGTTGCTCCGGAAGAATTCTAGATCGGAGCTTTGGTTGCGATGCATTTGCTGCTGCGATGACTGAGGTTGGGAGGCCTGAAGCTGCGGCGAAGTTTGCTGCGAGGACGGGGGGCGCATCTGTGGCTGTTGTTGCGGTTTTTGTTGTTGTTGCTGCTTCAAAGGTTGAGGTTGGGGGTTTTGCCGGGCTTGAAGCGAAGGCTGCTGCGGCTGGGAAGATGCAGATTGGGCGGTAGCAGCACCATGGCCCTCCCGATCTTTCATGAAACTCTCAACAATCTGGTGTAGCTGATACTCAGTAATGTTACCGTCAGCATAAAGAGTGGATAGATGCGAAGAGAGATGTTCTTGATTCATCTGACCTTGCTTCAGTAACGTCACCACTTGCTCTAGTTCCTCAGGCGTAAAGCCTTGTTCCTGTTCATCTTCATTTCCTGAATGTTGTTGTTTTTGTTTTTGTTGTTGTTGTTGTTGTTGTTGCTGCTGCTGCTGCTGCTGCTGCCGAGGTTGAGGTTGAGGTTTAGGCTGCTGCCGAGGAGGCTGAGGTACGGGCTGTTGTTTCTGTTGCTGCTGACCTGATTTCGAAGCGAGTGGCTTCGAGGTTCTTGCAGAATGTTGTTCCTTCTGTTGCTGTTGTTGTTGCGCAGACTTGGATTGGGCATTCTGCAGTTCCGAAGATTGCATAGCACGGCCCTTGCTCGCTTGCTGAGGAAATGATGGCGATGGCGACGGCGAAGGAACTACTTTAGTAGGTTGCTTGTTATCCTTGCCCTTATTCTGGGCAGACATGGGTGTCGGCGATGGAGCCTGTTTTGGTTCACTCTTAAGAGCTACTCTAGCCGGTGCTCCATTTTGCTTTGCCGTAGCAGCAGATTCTGTATCAGCACCACGTAATGACTCTAGATACTGTTCGATAAGTTTTCGCTGAGAATGAAGTTGTTCTTGCTCACTCTTCTGGATACTTGTGAGCTGCACAAGATGATGCTGATGCTCAGCATTGACATCTTCAATTTCGTCTGGCCGGGTTCCCGGACGAGCATTTAATTCCGCAAGCCTCTGCGAATGCATAGCCTGAAGTTGTTGAATCTGGTCTTCATGAGACCTGGCTTGCAAGCGAAGCAGCTGAGTAATCTTATCATGAAGAACCAGCAGATTTTCTGTTGTCGGCTTGACGGTTGCCTCGTGCGAAGCGGCTCGGAACTCTTCAGCAACTTTCTCATATTCTGCAAATCTCACCCCGCCAGGGGTTGCTGCTCCGTTATCCACAGCCTGCCCGCGCGGTTCGCGCGAATCATCTTGTTGTTTGCCTTGCGTACTATCCTTATTACCAGAATTATCGCTTCGGGACATATCTTCAATTACAACACCAAGCTCACCAATCAGTTGGAGAATGAGGTCATTCTGAGCCTGCGTAAGGGTCACACTTGATAGGTAATGACTAATTTGAGATCGAAGAGATTCAAGGATCTTCGCATCTTGGTTTTCGTGAGCCTCAGCTGCAGTTTTCATCCAAGAGTTCAGGATCGACTCAAAAGCTGATGGAGAGGGAGGCGATGCTGATGATGCTGATGATGCAGTGCGTTGAGGAAGGGGTGCGGGACTTGGAGTTGTAGACCGCTGAGCAACAATATTATCAAAGCCGAGCTTCGCTTTGTAATTTTGGTAGTAGTTCTTGAGCTGCGCTATAGTCTTGGACGGAATGTATTGATGCAAGACCTTCCAATCCTTGCCAAACTTTTGCAAGCAATCAAGATAAAGATTTTTCTCCTCTGGAGTCCATGTACCACGCTGAACATTAGAGGACGGCGTGGAGCCATTGCCACTTGAAAAATTGGTTCCATCATTTGCGGGGTCTGAAGGGGTAGATCGTGAAAGAGACCGGGTAATGCTTCCAGGAGTTGGCGATGAAGAGGAGGTGCGAGAGCGGTCAGCCGTAGTCGAGTTTGCAGGCGCTGATGGCGATCCCGAATCCACGGTTTTGGCAGGGTTGACAGGTGAGGATGTGGTGGAATTAATCATAACAGCTGTTGGTTCAGAAATAGGTGTAACTGGAACCACTGGCACAGGTGGAGAAGAAGCTCTGGGCTGAGGCATGGCATGTCTCTTGTATGATGGACGCTGTATAAGAGGTACCATATGGCGTGTGCGTATATTAATACTGGAATACTGGTTCTCGTTGATAAGACGACCAAGGGGCGGATTGACTCCAACTTGGGCAATTTCATCATCGTCGTCATGTTCCTGATCGCGCTTTGTTCGTTTCTTACCCTTCTTGGCCTTGCTCACTAAAGGGGTATCTTCGGAAAGGCTTGGCGATGGCGGCACATTAAGTTTCCTGCTATCATCCTCAACCTGAATCTGGCGTTGGACCTCCTCTTCGGCTGTAGCTGGTAATGGGATACCCAGAGCGCGAGCAGCCATTTCTGTAAGCACCCATTGCGGCTTGCGTTGGGTCTTTCGGTGCATAAACTGCTCTTGGAGAAGCACTTTAAAGTTGAGAGGTCCACACTTTTTAATACGATAGTAAAATTCGATACAGTCACGAGTTGACTTATTGCGCAAAAATGTAGAAATTTTGTAGAAGTCCTTCGGGTACTGGAGAAATTTATCAATGTAGATTAGTTTCTCAAGGTCGGTCCAAGGGTTGACAAGTTTATTCTGCAAGGCCACGGCACGTGCACAGTTACACCCGGTAAGAGTTGGTTGTTCAGCAGCGTCTCCTGTCATTTTCTCACGGCCGGCTTCGACCTTCTCTGCCTTGTACACGGCGCCGACAGCACTACAGGGAACATGGCCAGGAAGACCGGAACAACGAGCAGGAAGACCATCCGTGGTGAGGCGAACTGTTTGTGTCTCAAACCTGGCGAGGCGTTGCGAGCGTTCAGAAACAATCATATCAGGTAAGGTCGCAGCGTTAATTTGGCGTGCCTTTTCTCGAGCCTCCTGCTCTTCAAGTTCCTTCAGTCGTGCCTGGGCCTCCTGGTCGCTGCCAGGAAACTCGCCCTGGAGAGTAGTTGTACCTCGAGAAGGGTACCGGTGCGCAGGGTTTCCGTTACGAGTACGCTTTGAAGACACTGCATCACGATCACTCTCGTTGGAGATATTTGTTCTTCCACCCCTGCCGCTACTAGTAGGGGCACTCTCCGTACTTGTCGAGCGCTTGCCTTGCGTTGCTGCTCGCTTGCCTTCATAAGCCGTTTGTAGGTTGCGATATTTAAGTAAAAGTTCACCCTGGTATCGTTTTTGCATTGCTAAGTCGACAGCAATGCGAGCCTTCATCCGTGGGAACTTCCGCATGAAGCTTTTGGCATTTTCTTCCCAGCACGGTGCCTCGTCAGGGCTACTGTACATTGGTAGGCTACCAGGGAAACGATGCTTTGAAAACATTTCCTGCAAAGCATTAAGATTGCTGATTGCGGCCTTTGCGTCACCCTTTCCATGCGGAATTTTCGAGATGTCGTAGTTCAAGCGTTCAAGAGGCGCCCTTGCAGCGAGTGCACGTTGAGCATTTTCCTCAAGGAGACGTGCACAAAGTTCCTCGTGTTCACTGAAAGTATTCGTCTTTGGCATTACTAGAGGCGCCTCCCTTATATCCTCGTCATCCTCACGATCAGTTGTGTCAGCTTCGTCAATTTTGTTCTTCTGAGCAATCACTTGATCAAGAGCTTTGCGTGTCGCATCGATTTCAGCGTCAAGAATCTTCAGGGACTCAAGAACAACCTCTTTCGCAGGCAGCTTGCGTTTGCGCCTTTCAAGCTCCTTCTCGCGAGCGAGCTCGAACTCTCGTTCACGTTCCCTCTCACGTTCGAGTTCCTTGGCACGAGCACGAGAAACCTTTTCCGGTTCTTTTTCGTCTCGTTTCTTCGCCTCTACAGTTTCACGGTTTTTGCGCCCAGCAGAGTCATCTGTATCCTTCTGCTTCTCAAGGGCGCTAGCAGCAGCAGCAGTAGAATCAGAAGCTTGTGCTTCTTCCTTTGCACCTGCAAGTCTAGAAGAAGGATCAGCAGAGGTGTTCTGAACTTCCATTATCGTCGAATTCTTGACAGAGGATAATTCCGTCATTCCAGCAGGTGTTGATGCAGCAGCAGATGCAGGTGTGGCCGGATCTGACATCGCTATATCTTCCGTCTTCTTCACCGGGGTAACCTTATTCTTCTCCATAGAGAGCCGGGCCATCGGGCCATCGGGGGCGTAGGTGGAGGGGGTGGAGGTGGAGGGGTGGGAGGTGTAGCTGCTTCGCTCTTGACCGGGGAAGTCGATTTCTTTGCATCGTTTTGTTCAGCAGGTGTCGGTGAGGGTGAACCAGCTGCATTTGAGGCAGGATTTTGACTTATGTCATTCAGCGGTGACGTAACAAGGGCACCAGGATCGGCATTCTTTTCTGGTTTGGCGGGGCTATGCTTTTCAGGACTGACATGTGCCTTTGTCTCTTTTGGTGTCTCTTTGGCTGCGCTATGAAAAGAAGAGTCAGCCGCGTCATTAATTGACGACCTGGAGCTGACTGAGGACTTTCGTTTGATATCTGGGGTTTTAGTTTCCTTTGAAGGGGATGCGGCCTTCATTTCAATGTCTTCGTCGGGATCCTTGTCCTCCTCTAATAGAGAAGAATTTAGAATAGTCTCTTTATCGTTTGAGTCGTCCTGGCTCGTCTCTTCTTCAACGTCCATTGCAGTTGCGACACTGCTTTCTTGTTTACTATGTCTTGCGTCCGTAGTAAGAGGTGGTGCAGCGATACCATCAGTTTTGATCTTTGTAGGAGACAGAGAAAGTATAGGACTTGAGGTTTTCGAGAACGCACCATCAGCTTGAGGCGGTGCTGGAGGCGGGGGAGGGAGTAAAGATGAATCAGGTGCTGTTTTCTCCTCAGGTTCAGAAACCTTCCTGTCAGAGTTTGCTTCCTTAGTTTCCTCACTGGCAATACTCACTGCAATAGTACTTTCTGGGTTAACGGAAGCAGTAGTGGGCGAGGCTGTTGGTGGAGGTGGAGGTGGTGGAGGAGGTGGAGGAGGGAGGCTCTCTAACGATGTCTCTGTCTTATTGACCTCGGCTACTGAGCCCTGGATATCAACAACAGCAGATGCATGAGGTTTCTTGGAGGGAGATGGCGACTTCTTTTCTTCGTTTCCCTCGTCCTCTGTTGTTTTCAGTGATGTCTTAGATTCTGATGAGATCATATTTTTCTCTTCAGCAGCCTTAGCTACGTCCGAGACATCAAGTTTCTTGTCTGTGGTTGCGAGGTCGTCATCGGCAGAGTCCTTCGACTGCGTGGCCTCTGCTGCTTCGAGAGAGGTTGCAGTTGTGTTGAGATCATCGCGCTCTGAGATGGAACCCATACTCTCCTTACTGTGACGACGGGAGAGCTTACGCTTCTTATTCTTCTTCTTCTTCTTGTGGTGTTTGCTCGTATGAGAGTTCTCATCGTCTTCTTCACCCTCAACAACTTCGTTCGGACCAGTTTCACCAGCAGAAAGGGCGGCTTCGTCATCGCTGCCTCCCCGGCTGCGCTTCTTTCGAAGCTCGTCCTTGTGTTTTTCCCGCTTCCGCTTCTTCTTCTTTTTGGCCTTTCGCTCTTTCTTTCGATTCAGACGAGCCTCTTCGTCTTCATCTTCCATTGCGTCTTCATCTTCATGGCCTTGCTTGGTGGCTGATGGAGGCGCTGCTGAGCCGTCTTCATCCTCGTTGCTTTCTTTGTTTTCCTTTTTCTTGGATGGGGATTTGCTTTTGCTCTTCTCCGTGGATCCCGCAACCTTCTCAGGCTTCTTACTGATTGTATCACTAGATTGGGGCGGGGAAGGTGGCGGCGGAGGTGGTAAGGGCTCTCCTGTTGCTGTTGTTCTTGTCTCAGTTTTATTCTCTGCTCCTGTCTTTTCAGGGGAAGCAAAAGAGCTGGAAATTTCCTTCATGTTTGAAGATTTCAAGCTTGTCACATCAGGACTTTCTTTAGCAGCAGTAGCGACCGCAGTGGATGTAGACGATGCGTTTATGTGTTTGTTCTTTGTTGCTGATGATGGGCTAGAATCATCTGCAGCAGCGTAACCTTTAGGCGGAGGTGAGGAAGACTCAACAACAGTGCCCTTTTTGTCTTTCTCTCCAGACTTTTTGGATCCTGGTGAGTTTAATTCCTCAGCATAAGATGTTTTTCCAGGCTTTTCAGACGATGAGGACATGTTCTCCTTTGTTCCAGAGGTTTGGAGAGCATCAGGCGAGGCAGCGGGGGCAGCCGGAAGTTTCTTCTTTTTCGGTGTCTCATGTTTACCCGTGAGGGTGCTCTCGTCGTCCGAAGCGTCGGAGAGCTCGCTCACCTCGCCAGAGTCTGCAATCTTTGAAATGCCGCGCCTCTGCTCTCCAGAAGTTTTGGCTTTGCCAGCTAACTTGGCCGCCAGTCCCTCCGGCTTTTTAGAAGGGGGGGTGGCTGTTAAGAGTGCGTTCAGTTTAGCCATAGCGCCCTTGGTATCATCATCCCCAGTTGCTTTCTTTTCCTTCGAAGACTCTACCTTCTTCCCGCTAGCAGTACCTGATGTCACCGCTGATATTGGTGATGCGGGTGGCGGCAGCGAGGCAGTCTGTGATGCCTTATTGATTTCCACCTTTTTATCGGATGGGGTCTGAGGAGGTTGGATTTCCTTTCTCCCACTGCTGCTGCTGCTGCTGCTACTACTACTACTGATAATATCTTTACCATCTACATCTTTGGACTCTTTGACATTTTTAGAACCTTTGATATCTTCAGAGTCTTTTGCATTTGAGGAGGTTGTTGCAGCCGCAACGGCTTTTTTTGCTCCGTCCTTAACCTTGTTTCCCTGCTCAAAGAATGAAAATTCCTTGCGTTGCTGTTTCTTATGGTCTACCTTTTTGTCGCTTCCTGAGTTGGACCTCGCAGCAAGTCCTTTACCCCATCCAAAAGACCCAAGTCCCTGATTGCTGCGTGAGCTTCCGACCGAGCTTTCTGAATTCTGCCTCTGTAGCATACTACTCGGTGTAAATAAGCTCGTTCCTCCAGGCGTATCAATTAGTGATGGTCCTTCTCCAAGCAGTTCGTCAACCGCAGAGACCCTCCGCGTAAGCTTCGTCTTGTTCGGTCCATCCAGATCCAGCAAATTATTCCCACTCGAGTTATTGCTATGCAATCCCAACAGCCCTGTTTCCTCCTGGTCTTGATCTCCCGCTGCATGCGAGTACGAGTGCAAGTGGTCCTCTGAGGTGCTGCTTTTCTCCGCACTGCCTACCGATGACCCAAAGGCTCTCGCGCCGTACCTCGCTGTATGCGGCCTCCATGGCTCATGATGGTGATGCCGAGAACCTGATCCTACCACTGAGGATGTACCTAATGACAATGTTGGCGAAGGTACTGAATATGAAGATGACGATGATGAAGAGGAAGAAGATGACGAGGAAGACCCCGTTGAAGTTGTGTTTGCCAGAGACTGCCCAGAGCCGAGAGGTCCCTCAGCCGCGCCTCCCAACGTAGCAGCCGCAGCAGCAGCACCCGAGGATGAGTTTGTGGCAGAGCCCTGGATGTCCCATGCAGACTTTCGAGGACTTGGTGGCCGTGCACTTCCCGTCGACCCCACGCTAGCATCTCTCCTGAGTTGCTGGTGGTGGTGGAGATGTTGATGTCCATGATGCCCATGCTGATGTGCCGCATGTTGCGAACCCGAAGAAGTCAAAGTCGATGGTGGCGGAGCTGCGATGGAAGCAGCAGACGATGCAGACACAACCCCAGGCACAGGTGACGGCCCGGTCGAGCTTCCGGCACTACTGGTAGAGTACTTGCGCTCGCGGTAGCGCTCCCTCGAGGCGCCTGAGGTCCACTGGCGCCAACCTGTTGCGCCACCAGACCCCGAGGCAGATCCCGATCCCGAGACAGAGCCTGATCCCGAGACAGGGCCTCCGTGATGATGATGCTGAAGATGCCGCGTTGTATGAGGAGGTGGTGGCGGCGGCGGTGGCACGCGAGGCAAAAATGAGGTGCCACTACCATGAGCACGAAGGTGATGCGGCATAGGGGGCGGCGGGGGTGGTGGTGGCGGTGCCAGAGGCAAGTGGCGTCCAGAAATTCCCGCCGAGGGAGTCCCTGTGCCGCCCAGAGTCCCTGCAGACACGCCCCCCGCCGCCGAGGAGGCCAGCGAAGAAGAAGGCGTCGCCGTGGAGGATAATGATGACGATGTTGACGAGCAGCGAGGAAGAGGCCGCTCCCGAGGCAGTCCCCGCAGGAGCCACTCCTGCACTTTCTGATGCCGAAGACGTCGAGCCGCCGGCCCTCTTTCCGGGGCCGCCGCCGTCTCGCGCGCCGCTGCCGGAGCCGTACATGGCGGGCCGCCGCGCGATGGTGGTTTGTTTCTCTCTTTCTTTCTCTCTTTATCCTTTCTTCTTTTCCCCTCTTCTTCGTAATTAATTAATTAATTAATCGTTGCCGTATTAATAATATCATTAATGCCCATACTCACATATTATCCCTTATCATTCCAGCTTTCCCCTCTTACCCCTTTTCGCTAGCCACCTCCTACCGCCGCCCCTACCGCTTTCGCCTAACTGGGGCTACCGCCTAGCGACGCCTAGGAGTCTCCTACCTATCTTCTTCCTCGCTGTAAATCCTCACTTTCTTTAGCGAAGGAAGGCAAAGCAGAGCGGAGCAGAGCAGAGCAGAGCAGAGCGAAACAGGGCAGATGGGACGGAGAGGAAGGAGGTGCTCGCCCTGGCTGTGCATATCTCTCCTGCGGCCCTCCACTCCGCTGCCTCTCCGCCGGTTTCCCGTTTCCTCTCGCGGCTTTTGGACCTCGATTTGATTGTTTTCGGTTCTCTCTTTCTCTCTCTCTGCTTTTAGAACTTTTTCTTTTTCTTTTACTTTTTCTTTCTTTCAACTCCTCAGAAAGAAGTCGCATTTCCACTGCTAGGAAAGTTACTAGGCACCCGCCTAAGAGCGGACTCCTAATACCCTCTACGCCGAGGGTACTGTAGGTGCCCGGTAGGAGTTGACTAGGCACTGCCTAGCCTCCCGTCGCTGTGATTGCTTGGTTCCACATCATCATCGATTGACCGGAAGACATTCGCGAAGCCACGAAACTGAAGGTAAATGAGCAGAAGAATACGCGTGGGATCCAGGTTTGCTTCAAGTTTGCTTTGCTGTGAGGGAGGGAGGAGTGAATCCTGCGTGTGATTTTACCTGATTGGCAAGTCGCCCGAAAGTTGAGGAAAACCATCATAATTCTGACGCAATATAACCATTATGAGATTATCCTTCATTTTTCTTATTTTATTTTTATTTTTATTTTATGTTTTTTATGTTTATGTTTATGTGTTTTCAATTTATTAAAACTGAAGAATGAAATGAAACGAAACGAACTGAGGGAAGGAAAGAAAAAGGAAATGCCGCTAAACTATCTAACTCACTAACGCACTAATTATCTCGCTTCCCTTGCGATCGAATCGAATCAAATGATGAAGGAAACCCGCCGCAAATATAAGGGTCTGCTTCTCTTCTTCTCAAAAGCGGCGCTTATCCTCCCCAACCCTCTTCGCCTGAGCCATTCTTCACTCATCATTTCTGACTAACTCACCTTCAATCAAACAAAGTTTCTCCTTCTCACTCTCTATTTTTTCCCATTGGTACCTAACGAACTAACTAACTTACAGTACGTACTTACTTACTTAGTTCAATTTCCTACTACTTGCTCGTTCCACCCGCCCTACCACCTTGGGCGTTATCCAAGCAACTCCTTGGTTGCTAACTTCCATGACCACTTCCATCTAGGCGCTAGGATGTACGTAAAGAGTGCTACTGTAACAGTGCCTAGATGGGCCTATTATCGTCTCTCCCACTTCTTCCCAAAAGCAAGTGTTAGAGTAGGTAGTAGGTAGGAGCCCCGTATCTATGAAGTATAATGTTTCATAGTTTTTAACTTTTGTTATTTTTAGAATAATATATAATATAATATGTAATATAAAATATGCAGGCCTGCAGAAGAATGAAAAGGGGGCCAATGAGCCAACGAATTTACAAAAGCCTCAGCCAATTTGCGAGTCATTGAATCGATTTGGCGATCAATGGGCCGACAAATTGATCCATCAGAGGCTGAAACGTGCATGCTGCGAGAAGATTCGCATCTGCAACGTGGCAGGAAGTTTGTAGATTCGTGAAAAGGGGATGCAGTACCTAGACATAACAATCTCAAGTTATGGTTATTTTTTTTTTAAGTGCATGAATGGTAGAATGTGACTGCGGCATAAGATGCTACCACCTAGTAGGTAAGCATGTACCTAGTAGTTACAACTAGTAGGTGCAAAGTTTGCAAAGACGCAAACAAACAATCAAATTCATCAGGGCACATACGATTGGCACAGAACTGTCCCAGCTGGAAAACGGGACGATACCGAGAAAGTTGTTCAATTTTATCTCGCTTCCTACTGATCTTTAAGAATGGCCATGAGCAGGTAGAAAAGGCACGTTGCTTTCATTAATTGGCTCCGGAGTATGTATAAAACCTCAATCACCTTTTAAAGATTGCTAATTGGAGCCTGACCTTAGCTAAAAGATTGTAATGAGTTGCCTCTGACCAATGAAAGCGATTGTTTTGGATATGCGCATAGCTCTGTATAATGCGGGTATGATTTATTCGAAGGTCGCTTCATCACTGTCGATGCAGCTGAGAATTGTGGAGACAGCTCGAAACAGACGACGGTTCACTTATCAAGCCTGAATCTGTGGAAGGGGAGATTGAGTCAACTTGGATGGGTGGCGATCTTATGCGATCTTGAAAACTTGAATTGTCAATATTTCGTAGGTGGGTACCTAACTTTCATTGCATTCATATTTTATCAATTAACCAAAGTACTGTTATCAGTCCTGCAGCTGTTATAAAAAGCCAGGATTGATCTCTCCGGGGTGTAATTTTATAAGCTAACCAATCTTCTAGGGAGCGAAGAAGTCACATGTAGCCCATCACGGCAAGCTCATTCAACATCTTTGTGAGTTTGTTGCTATTTATAATTCCCTGATTAAACTAGGGTTTGAGTCTCTTTTGCTTCTAGAAGCAGTGGGTATAAACCTGTATAAAAGGTTGATGCGCATACCGTAAATGTTTCTTGACAACTCCGCGATGGTCTGACTGATGGGTAAGCGGTATTCATTATTTATAAACTGCCCTGATTTAGTTCTTCCAGAATGGCACTTGAGTAGGACCTATCTATCGGTAACGCTAGCAAAAGCTAGAGGGCTGGCCTCGGTTTTTTTCCCCGACAAGGGCGCGGCAGTACCTTAAATCAATTCATGGTTAGGAACAACATTGGATTGTTTGAAATCAGCTCGAGGTGGGTTTAAGGACCTTAAAGGTACACACTGGTCACCTGTGACGATAAATCGAAACGCCAGCAGCGAAAGATTTGATGATGAGTGAGAAGCTGTATTAGCGCGAGCGTCAAACACATAAGACGTTACCAGAAGCGAAATTTGTGATCAAGATCGCTTATTGGTAATGTAAATAAAAATGAGCAAAAGCCTTGAGCATGGGATCCGGTGGATAAAGCGTGCACTCCCAAGTGGACGGTTGATGTTAATAAGTCTTGAATCTAGCATCCTGGTTGTTCCATAATACCTTTCATGATAAAGTTTGTTTTCCTGATCGAGATACTTCTCCCAGGCTGTCTATCAGCAAATAAAGGGAGCTTTTATTAGAACCCAGACTTGAGAACCCCAGAGAATGTATGTTCACTGTCTCTCTCTCTCTCTCTCTTTTAAAACATGTCTACTAATTGGCGCACGAAGAAACAATGCTGAGCTTCTCCAGTTCGTGAGTTGGCAAACCCCCTAACATTAGCTAAGCATAAAACAGTCGTCAAACAGGTTGCAAATAATAAAAGCTAAGAGAAAATAAAAGCATTTAGAAGTAAAAAATGCAGCGGTGAAAAGAACCACTAATTCATTTTCACAATTGAACTAAGTGCAACAACTTGTAACAAAATATGAAACACAATGTAAGGTTTTGGCAAGATCAGTATTCACAAGAACATGATCATTTCACGGTTGTAGAGTTTCTATGTCATTTTAGAACAATTTCTCCACTTCGATTTCGTATAACATACAAGTAAGATTTTCTACTCCTAATTACATGAGACAGTAAATTTATAGATATTTTGACGATTCTAATTATATACTAACACGGATTAGCATAGATCGTTCAGTGTGATTTAAAGAACAAACGGTGGTCCAGTGTTTCACTATATGAGCAACGAAGGTTTACCTTAACAGGTGAGGAAATCCTGCCAATTAGCGCTTGAACTGTTCATCTGGCAGGTTTCATGCAGAGCAGTATGCGTGCTAGATGTGACCTGTGAGATGCGCTGAGCCGAAGTAGGCATAATGCAATACTCGAGGCGCATGGTGGATGGCGATGCACTAGTAGCAACGTCCATAATATTTCCTGACAGGAGGCGCATTCGTTGCGAGGTATACTTGAGGTTCGGGTCTGCGGGTCCCATCACGGGCATTCCAACGAAACCTTCTGTAATACACCTGACCTCAGATCCTGTTACTACCAGGGTGTACGCAGGCTGATTCATGGAAGGCGGCATGATGCCTGCATCAAGAAGTGCGTCCATTGTCGGCGAGACTGTGAGCAGCTCAATAACCTGCGCTCCTAGCGCACCGGGAAGGCTGCTTGCCGTATCCCCGCCTTCCTTCCATGCCTTCAACAGAGCATTTTGCACCGCAAGTGTTACCTGGACTGCAAATTCGCGGCTCACAGCCTCCGACTTGGATCTGTCGCCCAGAGCCTTCAATTCTTCAAAATAATCACCCAACGGTTGAGGGCTTCCCTTAGGTGAGACGATCGTTATTGCGTTCGCACGTACGTTTCGAAGGAAATCACTTGTCGCCTCGATAACACGCTCGCGGTCTGAGATTTTGCAGTCAATCTTACCTTGCGCCACAGGTTTTGATCTGCTAGCCTTGGCAGTGCCAGTCTTGGGGTTTCCTCCTTCACCACCAGCAATTGCAGCCTGGGTCCAGGCTCTCTGTGCAAGCGTACCGATCACTACGAGGCCCAAAAGTCCTAGCGCAAGCGTTGTCCACTTTGCAGTTGTTGATGTCTCGTCCCCGGTCAGAGACGAGACTACTGAGGTCCACGTGGACTCTGCCCACGAGGCCTCACCAGACGCATGCTCCGCCACCATCGCAAGAATCACACAACGACGTACAACAAAGAAGGTAAGCAAGAAGCTTTCTGAAGTGGCGTTCTCGAGAACTTGGTCTCGACCGCGCCCCAAGACACCTTGCCTTGAAACTATTGCAAATCTGACTTGGCTTGGCTTGACTTTTGTCTAGCTTCAATCTTTCACGCTCAAGTTCTTTCTCTCCTTCCCGTATTTTGTAATAATACTAATTATTAAATACTAGAGTATGAATTAATTGCGTGTTCTTTCTTATCTTCTGAGACGTTGCATACGATGAACAGATGAAACCTATTAATTTATAACGTTTGTTTCATCGTTGAAATTTCAGTCTTCAGGTGTACACTTTACCTACCTATACATACACCTACCGACTTTTTGGACAATTTAACCAAGCCCTAACAGAAACGCGAATCGAAGAGCATCGAGCAGCAGTAAAGAGCAAGAGCAAGGGTCCTGCGTTTGGCTTCTTGCTGCAAAGGTTGAGCATTTCTGCAGTTTTCAAGTGGTGTTATTGCGGATTCACACGCAGGCATGTGATTTTCACAATTACAAACAAGCAGAAATGTTGTGTAATTTGCTTCGTCAAATTTTGTTACAACGTCAAATATGTTTCATCAGTTTAGTAATAGTCAGAATTGCAAATCGGCCCAGAGTCTCCACAGACATTGTCGTGCATGTCTGAAGCTGCCTTTCCACGAGACCTTCCGAATTTGCTGTTGTCATGGCATTCAGAGTGTCACATTCGCTGTATCCACAATAATACAGTAGGAAAGTACTTAAGCATTCCGTATTACATCGATACCTACCTTTCTCTCTCCCCCTGCTAGCTTGCGACAAAAACCTTCTCAGGAATGCCCACTCCCCACTCGTGGCTGCTTCCAGGGTCGAGTATATATTCTTCTCCGTTCGCAAGTGTTCCTTGGACAGTGCAAGGGCTGGTCGACTGTGCAGCGCCATGAGCTCTGCACTTCTTACTACTAGCAATAGTAGCACGCCACCCTCGCCTGCATGGTGGTCTCGTAGATCCATATTCTCAAGCCTCCCCGGCCTCCCTGGCATATCTCGAGCGCACTCAGCATCCAATACCATGCTCGGCGATTTAGAGAGTGGCACTGCCTCTGGCACCGGTACACCTGCGTCAGGTAAAAAGCCATCCTCGGCGCGGGTCGATGTCACGGACGCGGATGTGGCCTTGGACGTCAACAACGGTAGGGATGATAAGTTCAACTCAAGTCCCTTTGGCATGCCAGTTGAGTCGATCGTGGGTGTACACCGTGATGGCCTGACAGTACGTTATGTGGGCTATGAGGCGGTGTCTTCGAGCAGTTCGTGGTGGCCGAGTTTTCTGGGAGGAGGGAGTGAGCAGTACACAGGCAATTCCACGGTGCCTCGAAACAGAAAATTGCAAAGACGCGAAGAAATTCGCGTGGCACCATCGGAGGACGTCGCCTCTGCGTGGGAGGTAGACGCTAGACGTGCGATGGGTAGGGACTCTGAACGAGACGGGTTGCCTCTGTTGGTGTTCGTAAACCCGAAATCTGGGTTGGGAAGGTCTAAGAAGATCTGGGAAGGAGATGGCGTCAAGGTCGTCTGCGAAGATGCTGGGCACAAAGTCGAGGTTGTCATCACAAATCGCAGTTGCCATGCACTTGATATGGTCAGGGACTGCGAACACTTGTGTGAAATCTATAAAGGTATTGTCATCGTCAGCGGTGATGGCCTCATTTATGAGGTTCTCCAAGGTATGATGCAGCGCCCAGACTGGGCCAGGTGTGTACAAACGCTACCGATTGGGGTCATTCCTGGAGGGTCTGGCAATGGCCTTGCCAAATCCGTTGCCGACGCTGCCCGCCTCGCAAGTTGCCCTCTTGCTGCAGCTTTCCTGGTCGCAAAATGCAAGCCGGAGCCTTTAGACGTTGCAGCCGTGGACATGTACAGCAACGCAAGTGATCAGGCCGACCCGGAAAGCGCTCGACCGACTATCAAACGTCTATATTCTTTTCTTTCACTCGAGTGGGCGATGTTAGCTGATATTGATGTAGGATCGGAGTACCTTCGCTTCCTTGGAGAGACACGCTTCACAATTGAGGCACTTAAGCGGATCCTGCTTGTGAAGAAGTACCATGGTCGGATCACTTACCTGCCCTGCACAAATGCGCATCCTTTGCCTCGTACACCAGACCACGCAGATGCGGTAGTGGATGGGCTTTACTGGGATACGCGCAAAGGCATCACTCCAGCCAGTGCACCAGACATGGATTTGTTGCCGCCTTTAGATGAGCCTCTCCCAGAGAATTGGGTAAAGGCAGAGGGCACCTTTTGGTCAATGTGGAACTGTAATGTGCCCTGGATGGACGGCTCAACCAACGTAGCGCGCGATTCGCATTTTGCCGATGGCCTCTTGCAGCTCACCTATCTTCGGGAGAACGGGCCAGAGGGTATGGATCGATGGAAATGGCTTAAGTTCCTTCTTGGTCTTGACACTGGTGGCCATATAGATCTTCCATGTTGCGAAATGACGCCAACGAGGGCCTACCGCCTGGAACCTCTTCCCGAGCCGAACGGGGAACTGAAAAATGGCATCATTGCCATTGATGGTGAAGATGTTGGGTATGCGGCCTTGCAAATGCAGAATATGCGCGGTTTTATGAAGATTTTTGCTCTGTCTGTAACTGATTAATGATGTTTTATGTTGTTTCCTTATCGTTTCTTTGAATCAGTGGTTTTAGTTTTTCTCTCCTGCAAACCCAAATGAAATACGTTCTACTCTGTTTTTTTTTGTCTTTCTCTATTTTCGTGACACCCGATGTGTCATTGAAAATGAAGTCGCGCCGAAGTATACACAGGCGCATAGATACATTTGTGACCGCGCCTTGAGAGGTGCATCTTGTGCTGAAACGAGTATAGAATTCTTCAACACGCTCAAATTTCGATGTTTCTATGATGGTTTAAAGCCTGTTATGCAGATAGTGCGCAGATGCTAGTTAACCCCAAGCTGCAGTTAAGCGCAAGACGAAAATACGTACGACACCCTCCGCCCACCCAACGCTCTTTTGGCGTTCTTTCGGCGTACTTTCTTTGCGAAAGTTGCGTGACAGCTCGTGAGCTATACAATAGATTTTATCTTGTATAAACACATCAAGGGTGAATTCAAAGTCTGAATGAAAGTCTAATCTTCACGCCGTCCAGAAGGCCGATCACTTAGATACATCAACCCTGATGAGAAAAATTGCGCCTCCCGCTTGTATCCCCTCCCTCTGACAAAACAAAACAGACGCACTTTGATCGCACGCAGATTCGAGTTGAATCCTGTACTATCTTTTCATCTACTGGTAGAGGGTCTACATAATGCGATGAGCAAGTATATGCAAACCTAAACGAAGATTCCGTTCAGATATTTACCACCAAGTAGTGCTTTTCGTGGATTTAATCAACTTCTGCTCTCTGTACTCAGCGAAATAGAATGCAAAATATCCTAATTCACGGCTGCAAATAGTTTACTACGCAATCCTAGTAATGCAACAGCAGAAAAAGGCAACAACAGAAAAACGAGCCACCGGTGCTGCGATATTGCACCATCAGTGCTTCCCTCCTTTAATGCGTATCTCTGTGAACGACCGATTGGGCTCTCGGCACTGTCCCCATTGTCCATTTGTGCTCCCTATTGCGTTACAGAGGCTGGAACCCCCCACAGTACCATCACCACGCAAGATTTTCACCGCCGCCTGCGAGCTGGGCTCCCGAACCGCTCCCAGCGCCAGGCAGCTGTGCCAAGGTTGTTTCTTAAAATCTTCAAGGTCCTCCTCGCCGCACCACCACGAGACGCCCAAGCTTTTATCCAGGCCATCATCGCGTTGAATAACACGGTCTTTTCATGAAAGCACCGACAGTGCATCGTGCCGCCCGAGTCGAGAGCCTGGGCAGAATCCGATTCACGAGATACATCGCCCCCGTGCATTTCTTGCCAAGGCCGAAGCTCACGAACTGCCCTCGTGTTAGCATGAGCGGGCACGCAAACACGTCTAATTCGTGTGTCCTCTCTGGGTGTTCGGCTTTAGGTACTACGCTGAAACGATAGCCATGAGCTTGCCCATGGAGAGCGTGAAGGTGATGGAGACCCTGGTGGAAATCGTGAACAGGCCCAGCTGCTTGCTTGTCATGGCGGCAGGTGCTAAGTGGCATCTACTAGCGGGTGAGTCACATGTTGTGCAGCAACGAAGTCACGAGGGTCTCTCTTCGTGAGTTTGGGCCATCATGAAACTGGCGAAGGCTCTGAATGCAGTTCGAGATGTAGCCACCCCCGCTTCAAGATCGTCACTGTACATCAAGGCTCGGTTCAATTCGATCAGCCCCGCCAAGCATCTTCAGGCTCCAGGTGTCCAATTGTCGGGCCGTGGCTTCCAGAGGTGGCCTTCGATTCCCGAACGGCTCTGCGTAGCTGTGCCTCGCATCGTCCAGGGTCTTCGGTATCGCTCTCGACTCAACCTAGCCTGCAGAGCGAAGTTGGGTTCACCTCGGGATCTCCGCGCTCTGCTAAGACGTTGACTCCCGCCTCGCCAGTTTTGCACAGTCTCCGGCGCAGCTCGCCGAGTGAAACTTGAGCGACGCTCGTCACGAGGGAGCGCTATCGCTGGAATCGCATCAAGCGTTGCGCCAAGGCTCTGGAGTACCCTGAGATCCCACCGGAGGGGTTCGCAGAACTCCTTCGAGCGGTTCGCGATTTTATCAGTCCCATTTTTATATATATAGTTTTTTTCTTCTTAAACTTAAAAGACAAATATTTTAAAAGTTTTAATCTAAAAGTACTGATGTTTTTCAATTAATTGTTTACTTCATTTAATTAAACCAAAAGTATATAGGGCCTTTAAAAGTCCCTCAATTTAAGGTTTCATCTGCACTTTAAACAACGAAAGGTGAAACAGTGGCAAACAGAAAGTGCTTTGCTTGCAGCCGAAAGTGCAGCACCAACTTGAGCAAAGAAGCTCTTTGGCCGCCACGATCCACATTCCTCTTCAATTGCGCAATGACTGCGGTGTCCTGAGAAGCATTGGTGCATGCATTCCTGAGACTCAATGCTCCGCTTTTAGTTTTTTTGTTTGTTCGTTTTTTTTGTTTGTTTTTTAAGTTAAATAGAAATGAGTTTCCATATAAGTGTTTATTTATCATGTTTTTAAAATATTGAATAAATGAACTCGATTCTATGATGGTAATATGTGAGGCCTCGCGGAATCTGCAATTAATGAAAGAGGCGCTTCGATCGGTTTGCATGTTAAGGGTTAATTGCCCGCAACCCGTGGAGTCTCCGTTTCGAGCCGACGGCCATGAGAGTGTATCGTCACGATATGCCTATCGTTGCTTCGAAAGCGTCGGCTAGAGCTGTTTCCACCTGCGCGGAGATCTCGGCAACCGCTTCTTCTTCGTAGAGAGAACATTTTTTAATTTAATTAAAAAATAATATATAAAAAACCTTTGGTTCTGGTTTTTAGCGGATAAAAGAATTGGCGGCGTTCGAGGCGGCCGAAACAAACAACAAAGTCTTCAGACCTTTGGCAGAGCTCGACAGGAAATCTGACAGAGACGACCTCAGAGGATCCTCGTGATACCTTAGGACAGACTGCCACGAAGGTGCTCGGCCCTGAGCAGCGAGCTTTCATCAAGAGCATACGGAGGACGAGTGTTCTTCAGGTCTTCAGAAACAAAGCTTCTTCAGGAAACAAGCAGAGTCCGTTTTTTTTAGTTTGTTTTTTTAACTCAACTTTCAACGTTATGTTTAAAATACTCTCTTTTCATCTTCTTTTCTCTCTTTCCGCTCAAAAGTGACAAAGCCAAAAAAGAGACAGCGAAAATATGAATGAGAATGAATGAATGAGAATGAATGAATGAGAATGAATGAATGAGAATGAATGAATGAGAATGAATGAATGAGAATGAATGAATGAGAATGAATGAATGAGAATGAATGAATGAGAATGAATGAATGAGAATGAATGAATGAATGAATGAACGAATGATTAAATGCACAGGCTCAGAGCAGAGCGCATATTTTGGCAGGGGCCCTTCACTCAGATGGCCAAATGCATCTCCAAATGAACAAGCCATTCGGTTCAGAATTCGCGAACGGAACCTTCTGCTGCGATGCCACAAACTTGAAGCCAGAGCACGTTGAAGGAAAGGAAGGAAAGCTCAACTCGAGGTTCTCGGCGTTGCGCCCCACAGTCACTAGTGACCAGTGCCTGAAAAACAAGAGCTGCGGGAAAAGTCCCTTTCGATGAAGAATGAAGAATGAAGAATGAAGAATGAATTGTTTTGATCAGGGAAATTGGCCTGCGCTCGAAGAGATTGAGCGCTGCCGACGCGAGCAGCTCCAGAGCCCAGAGCGGATACCCGCGGAGACGAGTAGAGGCGCAGACAGAGCTCCAAGACCCACTCTGATCACTCTTCAGCGGCCAGAGAAAGCTGTGGTCGAGGTCCTCTGGGACGAGAGTGCTGCTCAGTCGAGTGCCGCTGACTGTCTAGACGGCCATTCTGCTCTTTGAGGGCGCTGCAGAACTAAGCTCACTAAGGACACTGGAAGTGCTTGGACCTCGACGTTCTCGCGGCTCAGGCAAACCCGAAACTTGACAGGCCTGCTTGCTCAAGATTGACCGCACAGACGGACTCAAGCAGAACCCGCGCAAAAGAGAGATCCGAGGCAGGCACGGAAGCAGAAGCAGAAGAAGAAGCGACGAGAGCTAGATCACGTGGTTTGCCATAAGTTTGCAATAAGAAACCGAGTTGAAAGGTTGCAGCGCCGAAGAACTGAGCGAACGTCGAGATGTCGCCCTCCTGGACTCTCGTGAGCTACGTCGTTGGCCTTCTGGTCTTCTGTGCGCCGCAAATCTCTCAGGCCCAGACCTTGGTGGAGCTAGCTGAAAGCGTCAATAAGCTTAGCACGCTGTCCACGTTGCTGGCAGAGCTTGGTCTCAACACAACTCTGAGCGAGGGGGGACCATACACGGTCTTTGCACCATCCAATGCGGCCTTTGAGAAACGTTTTTCGAGCCTCGACTCAAATGCAGAACGGTTCTTGACGTCGGGAGAGGAATATCAAAACACCCTTCTCACCAACTGGATTGCATTTCATGTTGTTGAGGGTAATTATACTGCTATGGACCTTGTTGAAGCAATGAACTCGGGCCTGACAAGCATTGATACCCTAGGCCCTTGGCCTATCACGCCAATCATTGATGAAGACATGAAAGTGAATGGGCAAGCCTCTGTCGTGACGCCCAACGCCATTGCGTCAAATGGAATTGCGCACATCATCAACAAAGTTCTTACTCCCGAAGACTTTACATACACCAAGTCGATTGTGCAGGTTGCCAAGTCGGCCAAAGAGTTTTCGAAGCTTATTGGCCTTGTCAAGGCTGCTAACTTGGATGCAGTTTTGGGTGGGGAACATATGGAAAACATGGATGATACCACATTTACTGTTTTTGCTCCGACGAATGATGCAATTAAGATGCTGAAGCCAATTCCCATGTACTTGGAGGAGAATCCTGATCTTCTTGGTGTATTCCTAGGCTATCACGTTGTGGCTGAACCACTGACCTCTGACGAATTGACTGGTATCAATGTAACTACACTTATTGATGAAAACCTTTACGTAGATCTTCCCTACGTAGGTGATGGCGGAGCTGTAGTGGTGGAGAACTACACAGATTTGATGGCCTTTAATGGAGTGATTCATGCAATTGACCAAGCGTTGATTCCTCCTGGATTCCCTACTGAAACTATGCTTGGACTTGCGCAAGCTGAGAACTTGACTACGCTTATCCAGCTTGCTCAAGCAGCTTCGACTGACAAAACAGATATTGTCAGTGTTTTGGATAGCCCTGGTGCATACACGCTATTTGCCCCTACTGATGAAGCTTTTGCCAAACTTAACCTCACCTCCAGTCAGCTGGAACTGCTTACATCTGGACGCTCTGCCCCCACTAAGGTATTGCAGCAAATCCTGCTTGCTCATGTTCTTTCTGAGCAAGTAGCAGCTGAAGATCTTGGAGATACAATCGACTCTCTGGCGGGAGAGTATGACCGCTCTCTTGTGAGCCTTGTCTCGAATATGACAGCTCAGACTCTCAACGGTGTCGTGTATCTTGTCGATGAGGTCATCATTACAGAGTCTGCGATGCAGGATCTGACTGATCTTTTCTCGCAGTGAATTTAATATCTGTTGGTTGATAGTGTATGCACCTGCAAATTTCATGAACACATTCCTAACAGTTTTCTAACAATCAATTTCACGTAACTTCCTCGACTGTTCAAATCTCTTGATTCATATTTTCACCCCAAGGAGCAAACCCTGGATTTCAGATATTCTTTTTTTACATTTCTCTGTAAATCAACTTGAAGTTTGAGGCTCACTTCCCTCGTTCATTTCAAGTAAGATACAGCTTAGTGATCTTTTAGCTTTCCCTTGATTTTCACCCTACGCAAGTCTACGAAGCACAAACCCTACACCAATTTATGTATCTGCCATACTTGCACGAGCGAGTGTACCTAACTCTTGTTTCATGTATTTGAGAGCACCTAGATAAATACTAGGTAGTATAAGAAGTTGCGACTACATAAGTATAGCCCGTACTATGATCACTTGTGGACCGTTCATGCTCGAGAATTAGCGTCCCACTCTCGCGCGACCGAAAAGGTGCATCATACCTGATAAGAAACATTTTTTGTGAGAAAGAAATACGAGGGAAGGTAGTATTGGATTCAGTCAGCAAAACTATCAATATGTTTGCACACCTAATTCGGAAGGTAGTCAATCCCTCGATGCCCAGGCTCCGGGATTCTGTTGGTATTTCCTCTCAAAACTGCTTCTCGATCAAAGCTGCTGCTATACAGTGCCTACCTAAGTAAATACGATATATGATCAGCAGAGTTTGCAATTAAAAAACATCAAAATTTCCCCAGATCTAAACGTAGCCTACATCGAGAATTAGCGAGTGCCAGAGAGTGAACATTGATACGAGCCTGAGTCGGGCTTCTTTGCGTCAATTACCGAAAGTCACCTCCATGTTCCTTCTGGTCTGAAAAATTGAGCTTCCGAAGTTTGTTTAAAGCAAAAGTGCCATGAATAAAGCATGAAATGCAAAAACGATGGGTACGATAGCTTTTTCAAAATCTGTGTCAAGGTTTGTCCGTCAGATTTCTTGCGTTTGTAGAGGAAGCATCGTATTACTGTCAAAAGTCAGTCTCTTATTGACCTTTTAACTTTCAAAGAGTGGGTGCCTTATTTCTCAGATAATTGTTTGTTTGTTTATTTTAAGAAAAAGAGATGATGAAGCTTATTCGAAGCAACAACATGGTCTACCCTCAAGAACTCATCTCAAGATGCTAGAGGTAGTTCAAATCATCTTAATTTTGCAACTGGTATGACTTACTGGTCCTATACATTCAATGTTTTGAAGGCCAAAAGTTGCTGACGAGATTGTTTCCATTCTTATTTTGGAATCATCTGTAGCCAAACTTGCTTCGGAATGCCAGCTTTTGTTGGGGTTTCCCGCGGACCCTACTTTGGTGTAGCAGATCGATGGATAATGCAGTTGACTAATCTGGTTCCAGGGGCAATGTCTAAATCATGATGGTCAGGCCTTGGGCTCCTCTGCTTTTTAAAAAAGATGCAAAGCAAACACTCTGGTTGAGTGATTTTTTTGGCAGAATTCTGCAACCTATTTAACATGGAATGCGCACGGAAAGGGTGCACACTGTTCTTTTAATCTAATCAAACTATGCAAACTCAGTTTACCCAAGTACCTGTGCCTACCTAGGTATGGTTTTAGTGTTTCGTCCAGCGTTCTGCGATTCTACGAGTCAACCAGCGCATCGACAAGGCCGGTGGGGTTTTGTCCTAAAGAAATCCGGGTCGAACTAACTTATTCCAGCGAATGGTAGCCACCTCCGAAGATTGTTGTATGTATGCTCAGCAACAGGTGTGCACCATCTGTAATCACTAGTAACTTTTATAATGGGAGGTAGGTATAGAAGTAGTGAGTCACTACTTCAACAAACAAAACCTGAAGTTGTTGGCGCTACCTTGCGTCTCTCCTTTCCATCAATTAATTCTATTGCAGCCTCGATTGATTCTAGTCGGGCCCTCAGTTTTGGAAAGCCGGGTAACCATCGAAAACGAAACTCGCGACGCTTCTGTTGCTGCCTCGCGATTGGATGAGAGTCAAGCTTGCTCTCGGAGTGCTCCTGCCGAAATGTTCTTTCGATGTGGAGGCGAAGGGATTGCAGAACTAGGTTTTTAGCTTCATGTGAGCTTTGCACTGACAGAAGAAGTTTACCGATCGCTGATCGCGGCCATCGAAGTCATCAATTCTGGCATTTCATCATGTGCTCGGTTGCGCGAGATGATGTTTCGGTCGGCGTCTAGCCGGTCGGGCAATCGGCAGCCATCACCGCCATCGTCGCATTCGCTTTCGGTAGAACATAGAGCTCAAGGTCGCTTCAGGACTCAGGAACTGCTGCTTCTGGGTGAGTACTTGCGCGAGTTTCCCTGAGTCATGCCACAATAACTTCAATTAAACACAGATACACGAGGCAGGTAGGTGGGTACCTGGGTAGGGCACTGGCAAGGGAAGGCTTCTGGTTTCCAAGTCGTCGATCACGTAATTGCAAACAAAGATCACTGGCAGAATGGTTATCACTCGTCATCTCAAGTCCATCGCTCCATTCGAGTTGGTTGTGAGTTAGTTAGTACCTACCTCCCTCATCTACACTACCTCCCTCTATTAGGAGCGGTATTAGGTTTCTTCTGTGGTACACCCATCAAAGTGAGCCGCAACAAGGGCCAGACCGCTTCGTCAAAACTTCTGCTGTATTAGAAGCCTCAAGGCCGGTCGCCGCTCCAGCAGACATTGTCCTGCTTAAGCAAAGCTCCAATAGGAGAGGCCCGTATCGAGTGTGCTACGGCAGGTAGGTATCACGGAATGCTTGAGTTTCGATACATGAAAGGTGTCAGGAAACAAATCCTTTTAAATTGCACCCCAGATAAAGGTTTTCATATGGTAAACTATAGGATCTCTTGCACGTGCTGCTGAGGACATCAGTTTCCACCTTTACGCGATACTTCAAGTTGTTCAAAGAAGAACTTTCAAGAAGTGCAACCTGACGATAGATCGCAGTAGAAAGTGGTAGTAGACTGTAAGATTTTTTAGGTGGCACGCTTTTTAACTTCAGGCCCTGTTATCTTTTCCAATTGATTACTATTATGTGCGATGATCGGAGTTCATTATATACATTACATATGGAAACAACTTTCTTTATTACCTACTTTTTCCTAATACCAACCCAGCACGTGCAGCAGACCTGATCCTTTGATGTCAGCAAACCCAGATTGTGGCTGAGGTACGTCATACATAGATCAAAGTTCAAGCGCGACAGCAGCAACAGTAGTTTCTGTGTGAGCCATTCAGCAAGCTGTTAGTGTATTGACCTTACGACTGGTCTGGCTGGAGTTGAGCCGTGCGATCCAGTGCGACTGATCCATCAGCTCGGCCAGGGCCTATCAAGAAGAGGCAGATCACATGGACTGGCTTAAAGAGACTATAGTCTCACTTCATGATGAAGCTGGATTAAACTCGTATGTTCAAGGCCCGTACCGAGGGCTACGACAAAACCTGAACAAAACCTGAACAAAAGATGGAGCAATACTTGAGCTTCTTGGCTGCAGAACTCTGAAACTTTACTGTAATGTAGATAGGCAAACAAGTCTAGAAGAGAAACTAACTCTGATTTTTTGACGGCAACATAAATAGCAACAGAATAAAGCACTAGTTACAAGAGAACTAAATTTCAAGACCATGTCGGACAAGGTTTACGAAGTGCTCGACCGCGTGCGCGAGGAGATGAACACAGCCCTTGTCAAGGCCAAGGAGAACGAGTCTGTGGCCAAGTATCTTGACAAGCTTGAAGAGCTTATGGAACAAGGTCAGCCGTACCAGCAGAAGGTTCTCGACACCATCGACCAGCTCAAGAAGGCTGTCGTCAAGGCCCTCGGACCTGAGATGGCTGAGAAGCTCGGCCTCACTGACCTCAAGGAGGAGGTGAAGGAAGAAGCCAAGGAAGAGGCCGCCAAGAAGGAGACTGCTAAGAAGGACGATGCTGACAGTGACAAGGAGGAATAAACATCTCTTCAAACCTGGCACACCCACTTCGTGATTGTTTGTAGCTGCTTCTTTTTGTTCCATCTTTCCTACATAAAACCTTACTACTTCTTGTCTGTGTATGGTATCTGCATCGCCGATACAAATAACGTGAACAGTTAAATCTTTCTCTTTTCTTAAATTGTTTTCTTGATCTTGCTTAATTTATAAGGGAGAGACATGCTTGCTGATTTCAAAGGTCTGAAGCTATAATAGCCTAATTAAAACTCATTGTAGATGAATCATGATTATATCTTACTTCATGAGAAGGTTTTTTTCCCTCAGGTGAAGAAAAAGGCGCATATGCGTTCGTTATAAGGCTACTCGTTATGCAACGACACTTCTGGTCTGTCTATAGTTTGAGTGTTATTACTTCACATAAGCCATGCAAACCACTAGATAACTGAATATAGAAAGGCAACAACAAATAATGATAATATTATGCCTTTTCTCCCTCTTCTGAGGAAAGAAGTGGCTTGAACTGCTCAAAAAGGAAAAGTACAATGACCGTGTAAGGTGTCTGAGTGGGAAAACATGAGTTTTAAATAAAGCAAAACAAGAATGGTTAGTCAGCATTTTTTGATGCTAATGTTTCAAGAAAGACATAACCTTGGCATGAGGATTTTGACCCTTGCTAGGCAAGAGTGCATCAAGCCTTGCGTGTTAACTTACCATACGACAAATATTTGCCCAGGAGCCCTTGAGGAGACATGATGGGCCCTCTGAACGGATAGACTTAACCGCACAGTCCAACAAACCATTGTACAAAGCGCCGCGGCCAGTCGCCAGGTCCACAGGTTGGTTCATGGTCCGCGCGGCGAGAAAATCGAAAGGCTGAATAGCAGTAACTGCTACGGCGGCTGCCACAGCGGCTGTGCTAAAATGCAGGAGTGGACCCTCAACGAATCCAAAGTTTTCCAAAAAGATAGTCTTCACGAGATCATAGACACCAAGCTGGGCAGCACCATATACCACAACTCTGGGTACAAAGGCATCAGTGCCTCTAATAAATCCTCTGAGGCCCTCCTCACGATAGATCTGCATGAGAGCCCGAGGAATAGATTCAGGAGGTTTATGCTGCGTTCCAACAGCCAGTTCTTTCGACGTTGAGTACACCTGAGCTCTCGTTTTGAGTGCAAAGAACGGCGCTCCTAGCATGCCTCCACAAGCGCCTGAAATGCCAGCAAGTGCAAAATTTCTCGAGAGCCTACTAGTCTTGGAGGCCTCACCATCGCCCATGGCATCCTGCTCCGCAAACCACTTCTTGCTCGCACCATAGATTCCAAATCGAACTGCTGTGACTGTAAACTGCAAACAGTATGCAGGCAGAATGCCTCTGTAGAGTCCTGCAATACCTTCATTTTGCGCAATGCGCACCATGCTCGAAAAAACGCCCTTATATTTCACGCCACCTGCATTTGCGCCTTCGCCCTGCATTTGTAGCCGTGTTTTCACCACATCCACGGGGTGCATAATGGTGATGGCCACGAGCGCAGATGCGCCGCCGGCCAGGAAATTCTCCATGGCGCAAGCTAAACACAAGAAAATATAGTCAAGGCCCTGATTTGAATGCTAGCCCAGGAGAGGCAAGGCCACAGAGTACAGAATTCAACCGACCTTGAGTTGGGGTTTAGGTTCACATGAATTAGCGAACAACTTTTGCTCGCCGTGCGCTTTTATTGACTTTTCTTTCCTACTTTCTTTTGTACTCTTGTTTCTTTCTATCTACTATTAGGGTACTACCACTCGTGTTATTAGTACCAATGAATCTCTCTCCATTTCAATTGATATTGCTTTCTTTCTTGTTTCCCTCAACACTGCTACCGGCTAACAGAGTGATAATGATGGAGAGAGGACTGACCTGCAATGCTTTGTCTGCTGATTCAGAGAGCTTTAGCTCTGGGAATGCCCTCTTTCACTCTTCATGAAACATGCGTTGTTCATTCTTCTTCCATCATGATGATTTTTCATTATTCTCATTATCTCTCTTGTTGAAAGGACTTCATCTCTTTCGAGGCTACTATTGGATCGCTCTGATGTGTAGTATATAGGCGATCCAATGGGATGCGCAATGCTCGTGCACCTCAGCGATGCCAAGTAGGCATTTGTGTTCATATGGCACAAGGACTTCAAAACCTGCACAGGTAGCAAGCGTTTGCGAGGAGAGATTAGAAGAAAACGCTAACAGAATTGTGGTTGCATGCAGGTTGAATGCAGGAGGGTAGGAAACCATGGATTCGGCTAGATTTAAGTCGTGATGAAAGCGAGGATCAGAGCCATGAAAACGCTGTGCCAAGCAGCTTGGAGAGTACGAAAGGCCGAAGCATATGCTCGGAATGGGTAACTTGAGGATAGAGTGAGGAGCCCAACGAAAGCGAAGCGACTGGACTATTTCCTCGAACGGATCTTCATGCTGAGGCCGAATCGTTGTAATACCCTTGTCACAGGTGAGCGATGATTAAAGTGATACGCGGACCTGGAAGCAGTTGAATAATAGTTAGCGTTGTAGCGCGGCAATGCATATTTGAACAAGTGGAGTAAATAATCTTACTGTCCGAAGGTATGCGTATGCGTATGCGTATGTCATATAGAAAGAAACTCGCACACCAGTAGAGCACCTCGATCTCATTTTACCTAAGGCATGCGCACTGAAAGTACCGAGAATCAAATAGTTCCGATTAGGCAGACTTGAGGTTGTATCGAAGTGAAGCTAGCCCTGCAAGATCTCGTTCACTTTCGAGAGCGGCGACACCTAGGTACCAAGCAAGAGCGCCATGCGCGAGATTGAGTAAGTAAACCAGCGCTACATGGGAAGCTGATTTGAGGCACATGCTCCATGCAATTGGAATTACTGAAGCCAGGGCGAGAACGATTTGCAGTTTTGATCGAGGGTTTACCCGTGCTAGATCACGCACGTCATTAAGGCAAAAGTATGACACCAAGAGGTGTTGCAAGCATGAAAAACCTACGAGACTCAAAGGCACGAGACCTGGAAGCCAAATGACATAAAGCATACCATGCACAAAAGCAAGTATAGGTCCAAGTAATGCTGTAAAAATCCATACAATAATTAGCCCGGTCAGTATTTCTTTCACAATATTTACTTTCACATGGGTGTTAATCAATATGCACGAAAGATCTGTTTTCATCTGCTGAGTTGTGAACCCTTTCGCGCGCACTTCAGAGTCTCTCAGTTTAACAGTCTGTATTTAGGTAACAGAAGCCTTACATCCTACAAATGTCAACTGCAGCCAAATTTGTAAAAGATAGAAAACGTACCAACGCTGCTACTCCAGAACCGTGTACTACGCTGCATCTCATCTTGAAGAGCTCGTAGACGCTCTTCTTGCTCATGATCATCTAAAATGTGTGTTTCAGGCTCCTGTGCTGCTGCTCCACGAGCACGGAGTCCTGCCTTGCTGCCTCTGTTGCTCTGCATGGAGGTCCTCGTCGATCAAGCTGCATACAGCAGCCCTTCGTTATTCTTTCAAAAGCTTTATCTTGATACCAAGAATGACAGTGCCTTGTTGTGGAACCTCCGCAAAAGTGTCCCTCACTACCTTTCGTCCGTGCCACCTTGCTTAAACGGAGCTATGCTCTCCACGGTCCTGCAAGATCAAAGAGTGTTTGGCTAAGAACTTCTGCGAATATATATATATTTATTTATTTATTTAATTCTATAATCATTAATGACTTGTTTTATTATGCTTGATATCCTAGAGTCTAGCTAGGTAGGTACTCAGTTCTTTTCTTTGGTAAATAATAAAACTAATGAAAAACACCATCATTTCATTTTTTCTTGTAAAAGTGGAAAAAACTTGACAAGCCGTGGATCGCTGCGCATAAACGGAGCAGGTTCTCAAAAGCCATGGGAACAACTTGTATCTACTAGCAAAATATTTCCTCTACCAGTGAAGCGAGCTACGCAAAAAGATTTATGAACTTGGCTTACTGAAGACACGGTCGCACTGTCCAAGAAATAGGTCAAGAAGAATAGCAATGATGAACAGTGCGATGGAAATAAGCGAAGCTGCTGAGGCTTTGCTGCAAGAAGGCCCAGAGGGCATCGATAACGTGCCAAATCTACGAGACTTACATTCTGTGTCCCCCTTGCGTATCAAACCTGGGTGTGTTTATAGGTGTAGTTGTTTGTTTGATGGTAAGTTCGTGTGTTCTGCAAAATCATGCAGTACCCTTCTCACTAACTGAGAGTTATCTCGCCTGCAGAGTCTCATGTGAAAGATCTTGGAATTAAGAAAATCATAGATCTTCGACGAAAAGACGACCCTCCGGTAGTCCCTTCCGCTCACCGTATTTTGGTTCCAATGGTTGACAAGTAAGTTGATTTTTTTTCTAAATGACAGCTCTATGTACATGAAATGCTAATAGATTTACCCATAACCGCGTCTGCTTGAAAAATAGCTACACCGGTATACAGCTGCTCAACAGTTTCTCCATTGGTTTCAAGATAAGATTGTTTCTTTTATGGCCCTGTCGTGGTTTTATCCCCCAAATAACATATCATCTTTTTGAGAATTCTTCCACCATCACCAACTACTACAATGTGATGTTCGATTACGCAAAGGCGCCAATTCGTATATCGTTTTTGCAACTAGCAAACCCAGAAAATTACCCACTTTTGATTCACTGTGTAGCAGGTAAAGATCGTACCGGACTTATTGTGGCTCTCCTGCTTCGTCTTTGCAATGTTCCTTATGATGAAGTTATAGATGATTATGTATTATCTGGTCAGAGGTTACTGATGGCTGTGCAAGATGAAGATCAGAAAAGGCATGAAGCACTTCTGAATCCACACACCATGAAAAGCCCTCGCGAGGCGATGGCGCAATCTTTAATGCGGTTGGAAAAACGCCACGGGTCAGTTCGCAACTACCTACAGGATTACATTGGTATTGACCCCGAAACTCTTGATCGAGTGCGAGAGCTTGTGATGGTTCAAGACTGAGTTTTCTTCCTGCAATTTACAAAGCAAGCAAAATGATTTTCCACTTAGGCTTCTCCAGAAGTTTAGTAAGCGTCTTCGTCTTCACTATCGTTGAGAACACGCTGCTTCTTATGACTTGGAGTTTGATAGTCTTTAGATTCTTTCCCCTCTGCTTCATCTTCATCATCAAGCAACACCCGGCGCTTGCCGCCTGATCTGCCCTGTAAACGAGCTTGATTAACCTCAGCATCCGAGCCTTCTTTGTCCGATTCTGATGACAAGTGCTTTCTTGGCGTCAGCACTTTGCGTTTTACCACAAATGGAGAAGCTAGCTTACCAGGATCGCTGTGATCATCATCATCATCATCGTCGTCGTCGTCGTCGTTGTCGTCGTCATCTTCATTACTGTCTTCACTTGCAATCCCACTACCATCTGATTCTTTGCGGGCATGTGAGGCTCGACGTTTACTTGGTGTTAAAAGCTTTCGTTTAGATTTGCCTGGTTTCCTGTTTTTACTTCGCCGAGATTCATGCTCGCTATCGCTCTCATCTTGATCTGACAAAACAGGAATGATTTCATCCTCTGAATAATCATCTTCATCATCACTACCCTCTCGCTCGTCGACTTCTGCATAAAAGGATTTGAGATTACGTAGGTGTTCTAGCTCACCTTCTTCCATTAGTAGTGACGGGTGGACCTTGGTTTTAATTTCACCATCTGCACCGTCATCCCCATCGTCAGATCCCCGTTGTCCCCTTGTACGACTACGTTTTCGCTGAGCAACGTCATCATCCTCGCTTGACACGTCATCATCATCCACAAAGAAAGCTGCAAGCTCTTCTTCGTCGTTAGAACCTAGATTGCTTGTTAGATCCTTCCATAGACCCTTCGACTTGCGATGCAGCACAGATCTCGGAAACGTAGTGCCACGCTCACGAAGATCAGCCTCAGCCGCTTCGACTTTATCTATCAACATATTGAATATTCCCGCATAAGCAGTATTTGTTTTCCAAAAGTATACAGCCCAATTACCAGAATTACGAAACTTGGACTTTTTAGAGACAAATTTCTGCACTAGGCCGTCCGTTGCACGCAACTTGATACGATTTAAATTCACAGATTTTGATTTACAATGTTAGTGCTCAGTTCTTCCTTTTGAAATGGCTTAGCAATAACTTACCCGATAGTCATTAACAAGAGATTTCTCCTCTCGTCCACCAACAGAAACACCATGCACCTCTTTAAGATGACCTTTTACTCCCATATAACTCAAAAACGACATCGCAGCGGCCCCGTCCCAATCCTATATAGAGCAATGTTAGTATATTCCAAAAGCAAAGTTAAAAAAGAGAAACTTCAGGTACTTCTCGCTGTTGGCAAGAGACTGCTAAGAAACTTACATGATAGTGGTCAAGAACATGAAGAGGATTCACCACACGGTTTTCTAGATCCTCATCTTTGTCCTTGTCTTGTTCAGGCTCATCGTGATCTTCCAAAGTCAGCTCGTACAGATCATCGTCTTCGTCTAGATCCGGATGTTCTTTTCGATACTTGATGTACTCATCAACGGCAAGCTCGTAACAAATTGGACAGATATGCAGTTCATGCTTACCCATAAGACGAAAATGGACTTCCCAGACTTGCTTAAGAATGCGCCTCTCAATATCTTTGACTGCGCGCGGGTCAGCATCATGAGAATTGAGATCAAGGGCATCTTCACCGAAAACCTTTACGATCTGCTCCTTAGTCTCTGAAGACATAGGTTTCAAGAATGTCGGAGGTTCCATCCATTGCATCCTTTTGCTTATAGCTACTTGCCGCAACGTAGAAAGGTTGTAGCAGTAAATTGCTTTACCACTTTCTGATTTCCAAACCACGTGGTTCTTTTCTAAAGGATCATAGGTTACAATATCAACTTTTGAACAGCTGTGTTCGAGAGATTCCATTTTAAACGGTTTTCGCTCAGGTTCGTCCCGGTGCTTCATGTGGTACTCTCGAGTGTTTTTATTCGACTCATCGACATCATCGTTTTCGGATTCGCTACTGATACTAGATTCACCAACAAAATTCTTGCCTCTGTGTTTTGAGGAATTTGAAGATACAGAGGAAGCAGCAGAGGAAGAGGACTTTCGGCGTCTTCGTGTGAGGCGATTTTGAACTTCGTCTCCATCGTCCCCACTTTCAACGCTATCTTTAGCATTGATTTCCATTGACAGGCGCACAGGTTTCAGCGAAGAGCGTCGCTTTCTCAATTTGCGTTTCGACAATACGTTCCGGGGAGATTCTCGCCTTAGACCATCGTTGCTTTCACCGCTTTCATCTCCAGCTTGCCCATCTGAGTCTGGGTCAAATTCGTATTCACCGTCATCATGATCGCCCGTGTGACTTGGCCTTGGTCGCCGTGGGGTCACGATGGCAGCGTCTTCGTCACCACTTGCCCCGCCTTTTTCAGCAATTTCATCATCGTCGTCCACAAGATCTACCATCTCATCATCATCATCATCATCTTTTCGACGATTCTCATCATCATCAGGAACGTATTCGTCGCTGTCGTGATCGCTTTCCTCAAAGTTCTCGTCTCCATCCTCATCGCTATCAATTTCATCTTCACTAACCTTTTCAGATTGTGTGGCTCTCTTAGCAGTTCTCCGAGTAGAACGACCGCCCCTAGGAGCTGCCTTTGATGATGATGTTGCTCTTCTCTTCTCTTGTCTTTGTTGCTGGTTCTTTCGAGTGGAAAAGCGTCTTTTGGGGATCTTTTCTTCTTCTTCTTCTTCTTCTTCTTCTTCTTCTTCTTCTTCATCCTCCTCAATCTCCTCTTCACTCTCATCCTCGTATTTTACCTTGATATTGTTTGATGTTCTTGCTTTTTGTTTTGTTGCAGAGCTCCTTGTAGTCCGCGTTTTCCTTACTGGTCTTTTTGACGTTGGCTTCAGCGTCTTTTCGTAGTCTGATTCCTCGTCTGCATTATCATCTTCATCTTCCTCCTTGCCATCCTCTTCCTGGCGTTTCTCTGTTTGATCTTTGTGAGCTTTGTCTTCATGATCCTCATCGGACTCCTCCCCGGAGCCTTCTCTTTCCTTGTAGTTCACCCGCGGCGCGCGGCGACTTGTTCTTCTCGTGACAGGCATCGCTCTTGAAAAAAAGCCTTAGGAGCAACTTGATCAACGGCCTATGCGTCCCAGTTCACTTTGCTTGCACAGGCGTAACGCCCAAACCTGTTTCAACAACCTCAGCCGTGTGCTGGTTTGCTCTGCACAGACTGACGGTAGTTCTCAAAAGTTGCCACAGAAGAGAGTTTTGAGTTTGTTTTGTACGCAGAACTCAATGAAATAACAAGAGCCAATAGATGGCAATTACTCCTATGGAATGCTAATAATACGTCGTAGTTAGATCATTTTAGGGTCTTCATTTTAATGTGGGAGCTCGTTGTGTTGAAGAAATGGACAAGATTCAAGAGCATGTCACTGCGCTCAACTCATGAGCAACAGCTTGAAAAGTTGAAGGGAGGGGTTCAATTCAATAAGCTCTGGTACATGGCCTAGAAGCCACATGATGTTGTCGAATGAAACAATGATTATTCTGATTCCCAGGTTAACACAAGGACGGTAATAATGTATTCCTGTGGCCAAGCTGCGTGCCTAAAGCAAATTCATTGCTTGTGCGCACGCGATGCGAAAGGAATTGTCTTACATTCATGTTGTAAAGAGTTTACATCACTCAAAAGTTCAAATGTTTACTCCCCGGACGACGATCAGATCAGATCAAATCAACTCTAACCAACAGCAAAGCCGCTCTGAATATTTATGCCGGCTTTGAGAGGCGTGCAAGCGGCAAGAATAAAGCAAAGGGCTGGCTAATCCGTGCGAAGTATTACAACAGAATGATTTAGGAAAGTAGAACCATGTCAAGTTAGCGAGTAAGTAGCAATCTCATTTTAGTCATTACTTATAGAGTGTGAGGAGGGGAATTACATCTACACATGCGAAAACGGGTTATCGTCGCTTTCACGGCGGTTGTATGAATGGTCTGCAAAAGGTGTGCTAGTCTGACCATATGCTGCTTGGTTTTGGCCATAGCTCGGTTGTGGTTCGTGCAAGTCGTAGCTGTTGTAGCCGCCAAAGTCTCCGGATTGGTCAATGTGCGCGTCTCCGTAGCGGTAGCCCGAAGCGGGAGCACCTCCGCCGATAGTAGCTCCAGGGGCAGTGGGGTCGAAGCTTGGAGAGGAAGCTTCCACCCGAGAGACGTTCTCAGGGAGATTTGCTTTGGTGTATTCGTCGTATGCTGGGTTCAAGGCAACTACGAAGCATGCAAAGATGCCGTTGAGCGTGGTGTAAATGCCGACGAGCAAGCAGAACCACCAGAGCCCTGAGAGGTCCTTGTCGGTGACGGAGAAGCAAAGAGTGGCAAGAAAAAGAATGAAGGCTGCTTTGCCACGGTTGGAGTACATGAATCCACAGTTTCCATGAATCCATTTCGCGCTTTTAGGACCTGAGCGAAGTTCGAAGATGAGCAGGAGCAAACCGAAAAGGATCGTATAGAATGCCAACACAATTAGGATGCTGCAGTTGTCATCACATGAGTTGAGCAGAGTGAATGTGATGACACCTGACGCGATCAGAAGCCCCGCATTGATGATGTTCGTGACCCGCATACAGAAGGTCAACTTCTCCGGTGCCGTCTCTTTGATCGATCTCGCCGCACGATCGTACACGCCGTTGGTGCTGCTTTCGTTGTGCTCCGCCATTTTGTCAGCCACAGATGATTGCCGCAGCCAGGGGTCCGAATCTCGACGCTGCTGCCCGCGCCCCGCGCAAGCAACCGATTGCTTTTGGTGCCAAGAAAACGATCACAGTCGCAGCAAAAATAGGCGAAGAAACGAAGATAGAGCGCAGAAAATCTAATTAAAATCGGTCATCATTTTCTGTTTAATATCCAAACTTTAGGCACATCACATTGATCGAATTTGCCTCGAGCGGTGCCCAATTATTGCTAGCTTCCTGCCAAATAAGGTCTGCGACAGTTCGTCATATTTTCTACGTCAACAGAAAACTGTGATGTAAATCTCGCCATTGCAGGTAAACTTCAACATGATCACCTTTGGTTTTGTAGTTTTACTGTTATTAAATAATAATTGGCACGATTGTCGGCTTCTCTGCTTATCTGGCGGCTACTTAGGGGACTTCTAGAGCTACTTAGGCGCAACGCCAGCGCCATTAGAAGTTAGCTAATGACTCATAGGATTGCGATAAGACATGTGTACTAGTGAATCAAAACGTTCACGATCTGATTGAACTCACGGCAGAAGCCCACTTCGCAGCAGAGAATAGGTTGCCTGCGAGCTTTGATCTACCTGGGTACAACACAGATAAAGGAATACTTTTCTGCCCAAGAGATAACTTAAGTTGATATAAAAGATACGAAGGTGTGGCAAGATGAGAGCGACTTGGAGTGAAGGAAGTTTAGAGATGAGCGATGTTAGTTCCAAATTATACCAAGTTCATACGTTTTGTGCATCTATCTCAAAATAAATAAAATGTGCAGCGGGGAGCTTCAGACGTTGGAGACATCTAACGACGGCGTCAAGCTATCTACTGTAAGGAGGTGACGTGGAAGGGCGGGTGAATGTGCTCTTTAACCTTTCAATATCCGTGAAGTTCACTTTAAACATTGCTGGGCGTTCAAGAACTATTACCACAAAGTCTGCACCAGCCACTTTTTGGGAATTTGTTCAATATCTCAAGGTATGTCATAAGCAAAAACAAGAAACTCGTGCTGGCCTGATGAGAGTAGCAGCTCCTCAAAACTTTCAGAAAATCAACCTGAGGGTGCAGAAGATTAATTGTCAGAAATAGCTAAAGGGACGGCGAAAACCTCTTTGGCTTTTCGTGAGCGGCTTTACGTCTCAAACAAATTTCGACAACAAATGAAGTTCAGTTTCTTTTGGTCAAAGGAGATACACCTGTTCGCCTGATTACTTGAGCCCTGATAAGTAACACGCCTTGAAAAACTAAATACTTGCCCCAAAGATCCTAATACAAGTTTTGAGGGGTGAAGCCTGCATCAAGCAGAGTCGAAGGTTGAATCGACCTTGCTTGTCTCAACTATCAGAATAAGGGATACCATCACGAAGTATGCAGCTACCTACTGTTTGTAGTCCAACTACTACTTTTGCATCAGGACACATTGTTGTACAAGAGACCTGGTGAAGCATTGTTGAATGGATGAATGAATTAGAAATCGACCCTTCAAACGTGTTTTCAATATTCACGTCCTCTTTAGAGCCGCGCAGTCCTTAACACCCGCGGATAACGCTCTCAAAAAGAGACTTTTAGTGGCTGTCATCAAGCAGGTAGGAGTTTCAAGTTAGTTTGTCGACTCTCACAAAGTAAAAGTGCTATGCTGCGAGTGGTTGCAACCATACTAGTAGGGCCTCACCAGTTATAAGGCGTGGTTCAGTCGACCTGCAGATTTCCAGTCGTGAAACTTCGAACAGTTCACACGCCTAATATTGTCGTCACCGCTGACCTCTGGAACTCTGGGAGTGCACTTCGAGACATGGACATCACGCTCGAAAAGAAAAAGAAAAGGTGCGAAACGATTTCCGTCTGATTCTCTCCGATTGCTTTAGCCCGATGGACGCCACGTGCATATGGGTCTCGATAGTAGAAGGTAAGCTATGACCTGGCACAAGTGCTTCGAACTGCATATGCTTCGACCATCTCTTTTGGAATTGATACCAAGGTGGCACGCTCTCAATTATAATTTTTATTTTTTAGAATATAAATAAACTTTAAAAATATGATATACTGTATATCCTATTAGTGTTTTATGAAATATTTAGTTTTAAAAGCTGCTAGAGCCCTGGTGTCGTGCAAAGTGAGTGCTGCATTCAACCCAAGTTCCATTTGTACTGAGGCACCATTGGTGGATTTAAGACGTGAGAACCAAACCAAGGTTTAGCAGCCAGCACCTATCGATGGCTCTTTCTATAAAAGTGAAATGGGATGGCTCTGCTGTGTAAAAGCGATGAAATTTGTAGGTATGTGTACGCATTCTGTTCATTAATTCATTGACTTTCATGTAATTCTAAGAATTTCTTCCTTCTACAAAATAAGTTAAAGTCTATTAGCAACAAGGGTAAAAGCCCAAGCCAAAACAATTACACATAAAAACTGAAACTATGTGCTGGCTATGATTGGCGTGAAGAAGAGCCCGAGATATTTTTTTTGCAAAAAGCAAAACCCGAACGCTGGGCTTCCTGTCTAATTTCACGTTGCTGCATACTGAGCTCAAGTTGCTGCTATACCGTATTCAGACTTGGTTAGTCTTGACGATTTTACAAGCGACGAAAACACCACCATGTCTACGAACGGAGGGGGAAACCTTCGATCTCCACCTAGCTCAAATTCAATGCAAGCGAGAGACCCCTCTCAGGATGATGACGAAAATGGCAAGGGTAGTCGCGACAGGAGAAGGGCTTTCCAACGGAATCATACCGAAGAGTCCGAATATGAGGATCCAGACGAGGACTACAACGATATAAATCACATCTCTGCCTCCAGCAAGAACCAGAAAAAATATAGCAGAAGACATAGTGACCAGAAAAGAAGCCACGATGAGCGTCCGGTCAAGTACTCGGAAACAAACGCGATACCTAGCGATGATGATACTAGTTCAGATCAAGAGTATGTGCCACGTATACATATCAGGAGTCGAAGAATGCAGAATTCAGACACCCGCCCGGCAATGCCACTCCCTAAAATCCCCCAAGTCGATGATAAGCCTTCTTCACTTTGTGCATAGGCGCGAAATCATCATCCGCGCCATCTTCTCTCGATTGCCAACGCCAAACGTTGGTACCTCCAACAAACAGCGCAGACTCTCAGAACCTTCGAACGGGTCATGGTAGCCCTTTGCAGAAAGAAAATATTAGCAATCAGCAACGTAGTTTATATTCCAATTACGTCGAGAGATTTCCTATCAGCAGACTTCAACGAGTGGAAGAGCCAGCTACTTGCGCGCAAATTAAAATTTCGAATAAGACTAGCGATAGTTCCGATGGAGAGTTCCAGGAAGCAACCAGAGACGATGACTCCGATACAGACGAAGAAGATGATATTTCACGAAAGCGTCGGCGGCAACCACGACGAAGATCTTCAGATGCATTCACTGCTGGAAGAAAAGGAAATAAACGTCGAAGTAGCAGAAGAAACAATCAAAGCACAGTGTCGTACAAGGAGAAATCCGATAGTGAAGATTCGAATCTAGATGAAGCTGAAGCAAAATCTCCATATACACCTCCTGGGTGGCATGCAAAAACTATGCGAGAAAGCGTGCCCCAGCCAGAAACCTTCAATGAAACTAGCCAAGAGGATGAAAACGAAGGTTTGCCGCCAGGAGCTGCACAACTTCTAGCTTGACAACCGGACCTTCCAACTGCGCCTCTCCTGTAAATCCTAATCTCACCGCATGCGAGTCTAATATAGAAGTCCAGTCGGAGCCAACAGCTGAGCTTTTGCTCTCCATAGCAGGAAATTCCCAAGTACAACACTCTCATAGTGGAATGACATCGCGCCCTGGGACTTCATGGTCGTCAGGTTTTGATTCTCAAAGTATCAAGACTAAGAGTGAAAAAATAGCAAGACAGGTAGAAGGCCCAGACCCGAGGTCTAATGGGCGCGATTCTGACAACGAGGCATCGTCGCAGCCATCATCAAGACACCCACCTTCTATAGCAGAAAGTTCACAAGCACAACCTGCTCAGAGTGAAAAAGCGCCACCCTCAGGAGCGTTATCGTCGTCAGATATGACCTCTCAAAGTTTTGAGACCAGAGATGAAAACCTAGCAAGAGAAGTACAAGGCTTCGAGCGCAGCAATTCTAGCAAAATACTTCCTTTGGAAACAAAACCAGAACATCAATCCTCTACAGACGAAAACTCACAAGCAGAAGCACAACGCTGCCCGCAGGGTGAAACAGCATCACCCCCAGAAACGTCATCATCGTCAGATCTTAATTCTCAAAGTCTTAAACCTAAGACTGGACAGTCCTCAACACCAGTTCAAGATTCTAATTCTGTAAACTGCTTGCCGCCCTCAATTGGCGCTTCACTAGAACATAATACCGACATTCAGATGAACAACTCGACTTTGGGCTCAACAGATAAATTCATTGAAAGCGCGAGTGATGACAACGCTTCTGTGAACTCAGCTGGCAACGACTACCCAATGCAATCCAATGCCGATAGTAGTGTGCAATCACCTAGTAATCCTGCCGAGAGTCTTCAGAGAAACATTGTCGAAGGTGAAGAGATTGTTGATGATCTTCGGCACGAATGTGGAACATTCGCTCATGTCGTCCGAAAGCTCCTAGAACACTTCGATAGTCAACATATTCCCTATCCACCAAACGTCAACGAGCAAAAGAAGAGTGACTGGAAGGATTACAGGGAGCCCATCGAGTCAAATAATGAGATTGTGGATGAAATAGTAGATCTGCGAGCCAAATTATATACTGTGGCTAAGCTAGTTTGCAACTTGATCTCGTACATTCGGGCTCGCGATCTGGATGTTCCTGATTTTGCTGTTGATGCAGAGCCGCGTTGTAGGCGTATTTTAGATAGGTTCTCATCAGCAGTACTGAACATTGGGTTTTAGTATATTGGCTGAAAATCGATCGATCTAGCTAGAAGTAATAACTTAATTTTGTCAGAATGTCTCGAAGTGAAAATGAATTACTTTTCCAATATAACATACGAAAATAGCAAGAACTGTGGCCAGGGAGGTTTCTAGAGAACTTCCTAACAACCAGAAAACAAAGGTTTCATTACAAGCAGCGCATGTATCTCGGCGCACGACACCAATTACCAACATATGAAACGAAGTTGACGGTGACAACTTCAAGGTTTAGTACTATTGTCAATAATCCTCCAATGTTGTCAGCCCTGCATCCCAGACAGCATCGTCGTTCTATTCAAGCCAAGTTTCTTTCTACTAATATAGATATGTACACTATCGTGATCTTCCGACATCATAGTGGGGAGTTGATAATTACTTTTATTTATTCATCGAACTCATTCACCTTGATCGAATGCGAACGATGCTCTTCATACGTACCAGCTGTATAAGGAGAACTATATCGGTTTTGTAAGTGAAACCTTCATATTAACCAAATTTCTCCGCACTAAATTGTTAGAGCGAAACCGGGCGGAAGACCTTGACAAATGTCGCAACGCATATGCATCTTTCGGTGAATACCGTCATGAACCTCCTTTGCCCACCTCCAACTCTTGCTCTCCGTTTCGTTTGTTTCCCACGACGAAAGCAAACCTAAAAGTTACAAACACAAAAGTTACGATCGAGATCTGTCCCGTTTCGAACCACCTCCATTTGAGTCGTGAGCTAATTCTTTCACTTCTTCGAGCTTACACTCGATTCAATTAGGAAGCTTATGCTTCGCGTCCATAATCCCATCTTACGGATGCTGAAGCAACTGTTCGTTATGAATGAACAGTGCTCGAAGAAGCAGTACCTGGTACCCAAGTATTTGTTTTGCGAAAAAGAAAAGAAAAAGAAAAAGAAAAAAGCACTAGCAGTACTTACCACCTAGTTAATAGCAAGAAAGAAAGGAATCCAAGTTTTTAGTTTTCGAGTTCCTTTCCTTTGCATTTAGATCTAATAGCTAATCATGGCTTGTTTGAGAAAGAAAGTACGTCGCACTAAATCTTCTATAGTCCAGCAATAACTAATAACAATCAATTCTTATGGTTGTTATAAGTGCCTACTATGAGCTTGACCCGGAGGTCCTCAGAGGATCTTTAGCGACGGGTTTCTTCGTCTTCTGAGCTCAGCCACATTCTCCCAAGTTCGCTCCAGCTGAAAGCCATAGGTACGTAGAAGGAAGAGAAGAAGTCCATCGGAGTTGCTCAATCAGATCGATTATGATCCTTCCCACTAATTTCTGCATTCATTTGCTATCAAATCGATTTTCCAGGTACAACTTGTTCGACAAATAATTGAATTGAAAAGTATTAAATAGTTACGGTATTGAAAAATAACATTAAAATAGCATACTGATAACAGTAGGCTAACAATAGTAACAATTTTAATTTATTTTAATTCTTAATCAATAAGTAAAGCCATGTGATGATAGATGAGAGTAGAGAGGAATATGTAACTTGAGAAAGGTATAAATAAATAAATATGGTATTCGATACATTCCTTCCATCTTCTTAAATTGAGGAGCTCAAAGGACTATTGGAGACTTCTATGTACGCATATCCGCGTTGATCATCACGTATATACATATATACATACATATATAGACATATAGACATAGTAGGTAACTAGCTAACTACATAGGCAATACCATAGGTATCTGCGTACAATAGAGATGATACAGAAGGAAGGAGAAAAAGACGGCGAGAGAAGAAGGCAAGCAATCTCAAACTCCGCTGCATCGGCGCTCAGTCTTGTGACACACGCGCTGGAGGCGTGGTGGTGGTGTAGGTAACGGGTTTCCGGCCCTTGCAAATTTGGTTCAGCCGCCCCTGCGACGGCTGCGTCGGCTCATCGAGCGGATCCGGCCAAGTGGACCGGTCCACTCTCTCCGTCTCTTTGCTTCTTTCTCTTTATAGTTCTTCTTGATCTTCGAGTCTTCTATTCGTGCTCGCGAGAAGGAAAGGATTGAGAACACGAATTGCGAAAGAAGAGCAGTACAGATCGGTTCGAAAATACTGCTAGTATCCTCGCATTTACCGTCGAAGGACCAAGCTTTCATTAAATTGGGCTCGCGAACTTCGTTGCCTGCTCAGTACAGTTTCTGGAAAGAGAGAGTACACGAGGAATTAGTGCTCCTCGTTGACAAAATATCTCTTCAAATCCATTCAAACTAGATTATCTTAGGGCTTGGGGCACCACTTAAGCCTTGATTTCAAAGCACTCAGTAGAGCGAGTTCTTTACTTTATAATTGAATATATATCACAAAAATGCAAGTTTATGCATGGGGTCGAGGCGAAGATGGCCAACTTGGCCTTGGAGATGCCTGTGACCAGTTTAAGCCGCGTCTCATTGAATCTCTTAGTGAAAAAGAGGTATCTAGTGTAGTCTGTGGGTCTGGGCATACAGTGGTGCTCAGTAAGGATGGTGAGGTCTACACGTGGGGTCGTGGTGATGACGGTCGTCTCGGCCATGGAGATCAAGGTTGGAAGCACGAACCGCGTCTTGTGACTGCCATCAAAAGCAAAGTTGTGGCTCAAGTTACATGCGGTAGCTACCACACTGCAGCAGTAACCGATACTGGTGAACTCTACACTTGGGGCGGTGGCATGTACGGCAAGCTTGGCCATGGCAACGAGAACGGCCACAGTATCCCGCGTAAGGTGGAAGCTCTTAAGGACAAATGCGTCATCCAGGTGGCCTGTGGAAGTCGTCATACGGTGGTACTTGTGAGCAATAGCACTTCTCAGAATGCCGGGCTGGGATCCAAGGGAGTTACTGATGTTTACTCTTGGGGAGACTCTGACAATGGCGTATCTGGTCAAGGAGACTCAGTTGATGGCCACCAATACTACCCAGCTTTGCTAACAGCTCTTCAGAACCGCCAGGTCTGTCAAGTTGCGGCATGCGGCTTCCACACCGGTGCAGTCACTGAGAATGGTGAGGTTTACACCTGGGGTGAAGGCAAGTTCGGTCGTCTTGGACATGGAAGCGAGGTTAACCAGCACACGCCCAAATTAATCGAATGCGAGAAAATTAAAGATCGCCGCATTGTACAAATTGCATGCGGTGGTTTTCATACTGCTGCTATCACAGATAAGGGCGAGTTATTTACATGGGGGGGCGGTGAGCATGGTCAATTAGGCCATGGCAACAAAGAGAACTACCAGCGTCCAACACGTGTGAAGGCCTTAACCAAGTCCAATATCCTACAGGTTACATGCGGCTGGTCTCACACTGTAGTTCTTGATAATGAAGGCTGTGTTTGGACCTTTGGAAATGGCGATCATGGCAAGCTAGGTCATGGTGACACAGAGAAGGTGATTGTTCCCCAGAAAGTTGAAGGTTTATCAAACAAACGCATTGTTCGTGTTGCCTCGTACAATGAGCACACAGCTGCATTGGCTGTGCCTTTGGAACAAAATAGAGACCTTCCCAATTCCACGCTGGTGCAAGATTATAAGTCGGTCGTCAACTCGCGTGATTTTTCAGACGTTTGCTTCCTTGTAGAGAACCGGCGAATCTATGCACATCGTGTCATTGTGGCAGCCCGTTGTGCACACTTTCGCGCCATGTTTAGTTCGGGCATGAAAGAGTCCCACGAGAAGGAAATCCACATTGGTGATACCCGGCATGACGTCTTTCTTGCGCTCTTGCACTTTTTGTACACCGACTGTGTAGACGTTTCTGCTGAAATTGCTATTGAGCTTTATGTTCTAGCTGATCTATATGCCTTGGACCGTCTCAAATCAAATTGTGAGACTATTGTTCATCAAAAGCTTTGCCAGAGCAATGCCCCCGTTCTGCTTAGCATTGCTGACCAACACCAAGCCCACGACCTAAAAAGTCTCTGCACGGAATACATTGTCCGTCACTTTGAGGTTATTTCCAAAATGCCAGAGTTTGCTGTTCTCAACCGTGACCTAATACTTGAGATTCTGCAATCTCGATAGGCGGATTGTACATGGTGCTCAGGCTCAGCTCTCACACCACAAAAGATTTATATTTGTATGCCCCAGTTGTTATAGCTATATACTTCGCCAGGTTCTGTTGCCCTTTCGCAGCGTTAGTGTGTAATAGTGGTGTTCCCATCCACCCATGCTAATTGATGATACAATCTCTCCGATGCGTATTTTTCAATTGTTATTTTTCACCTTTCTTTCTTTGAAAGCACTTGGCTTCAAGTTCACTCTTGATATAAAAATAATCCGATCTTACTTGGGCCTAGATGTGGGCCAACAGAACCTACCAATAATGTAATCAATTAACAGCTTCATCGAGACAAGACCATGAAAGATCAACTTTTAGTAGCGCAAAGACCTTAATTTAGGCAGTTGCCACGACGAAAAAAGCACCCAAAGTAGTTAATATTTTACCTCCTTCTGAATCTCATCTTCCACATATAACAAAACAAACCAGTGGGGAGGTCAATCGCCGTTGCATGTTATGCATAGCCCCTTTCAGGGTCTTGAAAACATCTGGATTCCATTTGAGCATTCTCCTAGCATCGTTCAAGCTCGGTACTGCTGCGCCACAAGCAATTTCGAAAGTGGTCACTAACATTTGGTCCTCAAAGAAGAACATGATGCATTTCCTTGAAAGTATCTCATTCCTTCCTTTCTTCTTTCGCTTCTTCCTGTATCGGAATGCTACCTCCACCTCATCCACTTCAAAATAGCAAGAATCATTCGCTTCTCCAACGCTTTAAGCTTCCGTCAAATTTCCTGTCCTACAACATTCTAAATTGTCTCTCAGGAGGTAACGTTATTCATCTGAATTAATCAGTTTGTGCATTCTCTGATTCTCCAGCGAATGTTCATCGCCTTAAACTTTGCACAAAATTTTATACCTCCGCTACTCAAATAGTCAAAATTTACACTCGAAGCGAAATAGCAAAGCTCACTGAAAGAACAGAAAGGATACGAGTTACGTACCATTTTCTTGATGAATCCTATCCTTCATCTGGCAGATGGCATTCTTCGTCAGGTCATTTTCACTTCACAAATTTACTTCAGAAAAGAAGGAGCTCAACAATAATAATAATAACAATATTAAAAATATATCAAATCAAAATACAACCATTCAACTTACTATATACTATTATGACTATATAGCTGGTGGAAATTTCAAGTTAGTCATATGACTCGGATGAAAATAAATCAAGAAAGAGAAACATCATAAACAGAAGCCGAATAGCCAGAAAATTAAGCCATATTCAATACATCCCAATCAATAGAAGATCGACCACGGAAGCACCCCTCATATATTAAACAACATTTATATGAATAGTGGCTGCCCAGGTGTGGAAACAAACAAATGACCAATATTACGCACGCTAACTAATAATACCATAGCATTTACGTATACCTACAATAGTTTTTCTCTTTCTTTAAAACCAGAATTAAAGAAAAATTAAATATTTAATTTAGAAAAATAGATTATGGATTGATTGCAATCAAATGAGTGAAAGAAAGAAATGAATGAAAAAAAGGAATGAATGAAGTATCGCAGACTCTCTTCGCGATTGTTCGAGCGATCATTCGATTGATTAATCTCTCAGTCGGGCGCTGTAGCGGCGCTCGGTAGACAGTATCTACGTCGCGAAGTGCGACTGCCTGCGTCGTTGAGCTCTCGCAAACAGCCTCTTCTCTTCGCCGAGCACCATGTCAGGCGGATGGGGCCGCTGGACGCCGCCCGAGCCGGGCGCAGACAGCCCGTTTGGTCACCACCACGTTTTGGGATCGCAGGAGCAGCAACAGTTTGGCATGGGAGGAGGGCAGAATATGATGTTTGGACTACAGTCGGGTTCGCAACAGGGTTCCCACGAACATCTGCATGACCAGCAGGTGCCGTCTGAGCAACAATTGCAGATGCAAATGCATATGCATATGCATATGCAACACGATCGACACCAACATCAAAACCAAGATCTTCAGCAGCACCAAAATGTTCACAAAACTCAGCAGCAGCGTAATCACCAACAACAATTACGGGCACCACCAGGCATGGACCACTTCGGGAGTGCTGCTACATCTTCCACGAATTTGGGATCTCTAGACTACATGCCTCGGACTTCGCACCTTGACACATCTGGAGTGGATTCTCTTGCACCACTTGCAAATGCCTTCAATTCCCTTGGAGAAGGTTCTCTTGGAGGTTCGAGTTCAACTAGTACGCCGTGGGGCACAGGGATGGGATCATCATCAGGTTTGTGGGGCACGTCATCAGCACAGGTTGGTGGTTTTGATTCATATGGTGATCTCACGAGCAGAGGTGGGCACCCTGATGGTCGTCATACACAGCAACAGCAGCAGCAACAGCAACAACAGCAACAGCATAGCAACACGTTCCAGCCCTCTACATCACGCTTGCCACCTCCTGGGTTAGGTCTATCCTCACAGCTGGACTCCCCATCCGGATATAGAAGCCACCATATGGGGCATCAGCATCAAGAACAACAACATCAACACCGCCAGAACCAGCAATCTCAGCATGGAAACATGTCACCTCATTTCAACAGCCCTTCTGCTGCATCTTCTACATCAACTCACCCGTATTTCTCAGCCCCACCAACAGAATCTCTTGCTTCGCTGCAGATTTTTGATACCTTTGCACCTTCGCCATCAACATCGCCTGTGCCAGGGTCCATTCCGTCTAGCGAACACGCTAATGTGCTAGGCTCTTCAAAACTTCGGAAAGCATCTAAAGCTGCAAGTGTTTCAAGCCGCGCCTCGCGAAGCGAAAGCAGCGTGAGCGGAGGCCCCAAGAGCCTGGAGGATGACATCGAGGAGCTCCGGGAAAAACTCGTCGCGCGTCAACGAAAGACGCGAATTCAAGAAGAAACTCTTCTCAAACCGTCTCAAACGCAACAACAAAGTGACTTTGATGTCGACGCCGAGCTTGCGCGTCTCCAAGGAAACTACCGTTCGCCTGAAAGCCCTGGTACCTTAGATGTTGATGACCTGCTCGCGCGAGTGCAAAACAGGAAACCCCTTCATCTGACAATGATGAATTCTGGTGGACCTTCACCAGGTTCTGCAGCAGCGATGATGGCTGCTTCCAAAAGCTCTTCCACAGTTTCACCAAACTCGGACTTTACACCTCCAAGCGCCTCGAGTCTTCACTTAAATGGACAAGGCAGCGACCATGCGCTTGCATCAGATATAGGTCATGCGGGAGGCACTTCTTCAAGTGAAATTTTTCTGCCTGCTGCACGCCGTGAGCAGATTTCGGCTTCTTTGCGCACAGTTCCGGGAAGCCAAGCTGTTCAAGGCGATCTCGCGCGGCTATCTCAGCTCGCTTTGTCTCATACAAATAACAGTGAGTATGAAACCTTAATGCACAGTGCGTTAGAAGTTTTCGTATCAGCGCAAGGGCAGCTTGGCCGCCTATTGATGCATCGAACGGCGAACTATGCCATCTCTAAACTCTTCGAGGTTCTTAGCCCACGCGATCGTCTACAATTTTTGCAAGAAATCAAGAACAAGTTGAGCCGAATTGCTCAGCATCTGCAAGGCACATTTGCCCTGCAAAAAATCATATCCGCTCTCAATGATCCAGAACATCTTAAACTTATTCAGGATGGTTTGCGTTTCGAGGTTCGTAGTCTCGCCCTCGACCGCAATGCCACCTTCACATTACAAAAGTTATTCTCGTCACCACTTCGGGGAGACCTTACACACTTTTCACTCTCTCTGCTTCTTTTACAGCACGAGGTGCATGATGAGAGCTTAGAATCACTGATTAGGCAAATTACTAGCGAAGATGTTGAGTATTTCCGCCAGGCCTGTCTTAATAAGCATGGCGCTATGCTTCTGACCGCTTTCATTCGCAACTGCCCAGACATTAGCTTTGCTCTTCTCGTCCACATCATGCAACCAAACCTCGTTGATGCGGCCTGCGATCAGTTTGGAAACTACGTAGTGCAGAAGGCTCTTGAACGAGCTTGCACTACCGAAGAGCACACTAGTCTTGCGCTGCTCATCACAAACGCGCTGTGCTTTCCTGATGAGACACTCATTCGCGTCGCCACAGATTCCTTTGGTGTCAAAGTTTTTCTCTCTGCTCTTTCTTTAAGCGCAGATGTCAGAGATCAGATCACAGCTCGTATTTTTTCAGGTGACTCAGATCCAGCATCCCGTGAAGCCCAAATTACTACATCGCTTATGTGCAATGCGGAAGCTTCAACTTTGTTAAAACGAGTTATTCGTCTTCAACAAGATTCAAACGTACGAGCAACCCACACGGAAGTTCTCTGGAAACTTCTGCCATTCTGCACCAGCCTTAAAGGGACCCCCGATTACGAACGATGGGTACACTTTTTAGAAAGGTCGTAGTTGAAAGATCGTGCGACGTCGAAGGCTGCTTGCTAACACTACCAGACTTGAAAGGGGCTACCTCAAGCTTGGCCAATGGTATGTGCATAATATCTTCAATAGATTTCAGAGAGCTCCACGCCAGGTCAACTCGATGTGCATCGACTTCTACGCGATATCTGCCGCCGCGCAACATGCGAAACCGAAGATTTTCACTATGATGCAAGTTAAGCTGTGCCCGAAGAATCTCTTCCGCCCGCTCTACAGTTGCCAAGTGCTCTTCAATGGCACGGACACCAGGTGCAAGCCGTGAACGCAAGCATGGCGAAGCTGCAATTCTCGCTGTACGTAAACCGAGTGCTTCGGCGACAATTCGAACTTCAGCCTTTGTCAGGTTTTCCAATGGGGATAAAACATTGAATTCGCGAGCAGCCTAAGAGTTATCGTATTCGAAAGTTGAAATATCACATATTCCATACCAGTATATCGACATAATCGTCATATGATGGTCATGCAAAACAAAAGTTAGAAAAATCTGCTGAAGCCAAGTCTCATAATTACATTTATTCATACCCTCCCCCCCCCCCGCGCGCTCACACACATGTGCCCTGGCTTATGTCTTAGGAGCACTAGTATTAATACCCGCCTTCCTGACACAAAGGTTATCCGACAAATGAATTAAGTGTCTCTCATTCATATCATACTAAAAATGCAACGCAATATGAAAACTTACCACTAATCCCAACCGTGTTGGGTCCTCCAGATCATCCTTGTTTGTTCCGTTAAAGAGACGCAGTTGGCCGAAATGGCTCACCTCTCGCCCGTCATCGAGATGCTTAGGTTGGCCGAAATGCGATGCGATATCCTTGAGCACATCCCCATAAAGGGAGACTTTGCAATGGTAACAGCTTTCGCCTTCATTTGCAATATATGCAGGCTTCGTGCTCTCAGATGTGCTCACTTCTACCAGACGAATCCCAATATCTTCAAGTGCTACTTCACGTGCCTGCTCGAGCTGACGCTTGGGTAGCGAGGGAGACACGCCAAGGGCAGCCACGCTGCGTTCTGCCCCAAAGACCTTTTGCACGCATGCAGCAACTACGCTCGAGTCTACGCCTCCAGAATATGCAATCACATTCATTCCCTTGTGTACACCACCTTCGTACACGCTTGTGAGGACCCTGTCCACAAGGTATCGCGCAGCGGTCATTGTGGCCGTTTATGACGTATTTCTGTTCCAAACCACCTTGGGCCCGCTGTCGCTGTAAGAGTGAAATGTTCCCAATGTAGAGCTGTCTCCGAGGACAAGCCCTGCCCTGCTCGCACGCGATTAAAATCGATTGCTTCTACCTCGGTAGAGTTTGAGAAGGAGGCCTATTGGGTTTCCAAGTTCGGACACTGCTGCTGATGCGATCTCCTCCAAAGCAGTCCAAGTATTCCGACAGCTGCTGTCTACGTAGCTTTGGTCAGAACTACGAGAACGTGCTTCTTGCCAAGTCGAGGCGGTCCTTTCGGCACCAGCTGTGCTTTTCGGTTCTGGTTTCCTCCACAGTGCCTTGTGCAACTTAAGATACTAGTGCTGCGTTTCAGAGAACTGGACTCTCCATCATCTATTCACAATTCTCACCAACTTCATAAGGTAGATTAACTAGCTAGACAGATCAGGTACTACCATATCTACTGCTTACATACAACCCTCGCAAAAGGCCAAAGATCTCCCATCAATAGATGGGTAGATAAGATACCCAGGAGGTAGCCTCCTCGAGACAACTCGCACCAGAAGCTCAACCTTCGAATGGCACTGCCACAAGCATCAGCATCCGTGTTGAAGTTGATGCATGTCTGCTCTTGATGATCTATCTCCAAAGAAGGGCTCTGTTGGTGTGTGTGTTTTATTTATATTCCCATCACATGTGTCACTAAGACCTGCCTACCTAAACTCCTACGAAGGAGGCGCTTTCCCTTTTCATGGCACTGTAGTTTGTTTGTGGCTTTGCAGAATCAGCGGCGCCTCAGTCCACCTCATAGACCGCGCAATCGCCCGAGCAGCCGCGCCAGCGAGCCAAATTTGGCCACGCCAGACCTACCTACCTGCAGGCAGAAGTTGCCTCTGACGTTGGACTCCACAGACCTCGCCGGTGTCGTCACATCTCGCCTCCAATGCTTCTGATGACGGGGTCTGGTGAAGATAAATAAAGATTGTTTGTCATCGATCCCACAAAGTAAAGTTTTCTTCTTCTTCTCCTTTTTTTTATGACTGTTTGTTTTGCAACTTTTCAGTAGCACCCACTTAGGCACTGCTAGAAGCCCCTCCGGTCGGCGTTAGAGTGGAAGCACAAATGGCGTATTAGTATGCTGTCTGTAGTACACCCTCGTTGAGGGCTGCATTGCAGAGGCGCAGGGGGTATTTTACAACCTAAAGGAGATGGTCGTAACGGTCATATTATGATGTAAAAGGGGGCGTGCAATATAAAGGAGGGTGGAGATGGGCCATAGTATTGTGAGGTTTTCTAGGCGTTGATGGGATGAAGGCTTGGAGAGACTGGGAGGAGAACTCGTACTCTGGACGGCTCTGAAGCCAAAAGTTGTCGAGCGGGTTGGTGCGCGTGCTCGCTCGCTCGCTCGGAAAGCTTTGTGGATTGCAGACAACTTCATCAACTTTGACCAACCCCGTGAGGGTTTAAGCGTGAAGCTGCCTAAGCCCTGAAGTTGAGCAGATTCTTACGTACTGGCCTTGTTGGAGTTCTTCAAAGAGAAGATTTCAGTCAAGGGGATAATTCTAACAAAGCGCAGCGTCTGGATCGATAGACTTTGCCAGACACGACGCTGTTACGTTTCCCAACTTTAGACTAGGCAGGAAGCAAAGTAGCCGCGTAAGCGAGTTCACTTGACACGATGCAGCTTACCATGATGCAGTCGCTCATGGAGCCTTCTAAGCAAGGTATGAAAAAGGTTACTGCAATGGCATGGTCCCCGAACAATAAACGTCTGGCTGTTGTCACTGTGGACCGCGTTGTCTACCTCTTCGATGAGCAGGGCGAGCGGAAAGACAAATTTGCGACCAAGGCTGCGACTAAAGGTGATAAAGACTACCTTGTACGTGCTCTTGCATGGTCGCCAGATTCCTCTAAGCTTGCTGTGGCACAGACAGACAATATTGTATTTGTCTACAAACTCGGACTTGAATGGACCGACAAGAAATCCATTCGTCACAAGTTTCAGCAGTCCACTACTGTGACGTGTCTGACTTGGCCTGTAGGTCAACCTAATGAACTTGTTTTTGGACTTGCTGATGGTAAAGTGAAGGTAGGCCAACTCCGCTCCAATAAACCGGCAACTTTGTACTCTACCGAATCATACACAGTAGCCTGCTGTTCATCACCGGATGGCAAATCCGTTCTCAGTGGCCACATTGATGGGTCTATCTACTGTTTCAATTTCGAGGAGGTTGCCTCGCATGGTGGAGCTGCATACCGAAAGCTCGCCCATCACTCGTGTCCGCCCTATGCACTGGCGTGGGGAACTTCAGTACTTGCAGCAGGCTCTGATCGCCGCGTTGTCTTCTATGACGCAAACGGTACAGAACAGCGCACATTTGACTACGCGTCGGAAAACACAGCCACAAATGATTCTCAGACAGCAATTGTACCTAAAGAATTTACAGTCGCTGCAAGTAATCCAAGTGGGCAAAGTATTGTTGTCGGAAACTTCGACTCATTTTATGTATTCATGTACAGTTCCGCGCGTGAATCTTGGGAAGAGATGCCGCCCAAAGTCATCCCAAACTATTATACAGTCACTTCCTTGGCCTGGAAACAAGATGGCTCTCGTTTGGCGGTTGGAACTCTGTGCGGAGCAGTTGATCTTTTTGATGCCTGCATCCGCCGTACACGCTACAATGGAACCTTTGAGTTTACTTATGTCTCACCGTCCCAGGTCATTGTAAAGCGCATCAGTAATGGTCAGCGTGTAATGATTAAAAGCTCATTTGAGTTTGAAATCACACGTATCAATGTGTACTCAGATGATCGTTATTTGGTTGCTAACACCAATGACACACTCATCTGCGGTGACTTCGAAACAGGCAAGATGAGCGAGGTTCCTTGGAATTTCGTTGGCAATGAAAAATACATTTTCGACAACCCCAATGTGTGCATGATCTATGCTTCTGGTGAGCTTGCCATGGTCGAGTATGGCCGTAACGAGATTCTATCTAGCTGCCGCACAGAGCATGTTCGTAATACACTTGTCTCAGTTCGAATCAATGAACGCCCGCCGCGGTCTGGTGCCGGGATGGGTGGGATGGGTATTGGCGACAATGTCCCTGCAATGGCAACTATGTACGGCTCTAGTACTGAAACAAAGTTTGGAGAGACCTCAAACAATCAAACACAGCCAAATAATAAGAAGATTGCTTACCTTCTGGATCAGCTCACAATCCGCGTCATGGACTTGACTACGGGCTATGCAGATGCAACAATTAACCACAATAGCAGAATTGACTGGCTCGAATTGAATGCTCGTGCTGATATTCTTTTGTTTCGTGACAAAAGGCATCAGTTGCACCTGTACAACGTGCACAAGCAGTCCAGAAACACGCTTCTCACCTATTGTAACTATGTTCAATGGGTACCAGGCAGTGATGTTGTCGTTGCCCAGAACCGGGGTAACTTGTGTGTGTGGTACAACATTGAGGCTCCCGAAAAGGTTACCATCATCCCCATCCAGGGCGAGGTAGAAGAGATTGAGAGGGTTGAGGGTAAGACGGAGGTTCGCGTCGATGAGGGCATCAATACTGCCGTGTATTGCCTTGACGAGGCACTCATCGGTTTCGGAAGTGCTGTTGAAGATGGTGATCTTTCCAAGGCCATGCGAGTTTTAGAGTTGCAATCACATGATGGCGACTTGCGTTCAGAGACAGAAGCAATGTGGAAACAGCTTAGCGAAGTCGCTCGTGCAAGTGGGCGCCTTGAAATAGCCGAGCGTAGCTATGCTGCTATCGGCGACATTTCCATGGCTCGTTACATGCGAAAAGTCAATAAGACTCGGATGCAGGTAGCAAAGGCTACTGGCACTGATGGCAAGGATCATTGGATTGTGCGTGCTCGTCTCGCACTTCTTAAGCATGACTTTCGCGAGGCTGAGCTTATTTATCTTGAGCAAGGGCAGAGCGAAGAAGCAGTGGAAATGTATCAAACACTGCATCAGTGGGACGAAGCCATTCGTGTTGCAGAGGATCGTGCTCACCCTGAGGCTGAAGAAATGCGTACTAGCTACTTTGAATACCTCGTTTCATCAGGCCAAGAAGCTCGTGCGGCTGGCATCCGTGAGCGTGAGGGAGAGTACATCGAAGCAATTGATCTTTACTTGCGGGGTGGACGTCCAGCAAAGGCCGTGCACGTGGTTAACACCTACAAGAAGAACTACAAGGCTGACCTTCTGGATCGCATCGCTACGGCATTGACCAACAGTGGGATGCACGACAAGGCCGGTAGCTTCTACGAGCGTAATGGTCAGACAGAGCGTGCCCTGCAGTCCTACAAAAAGGGACATGCTTATCGTAATGCTGTTGAACTAGCCCGGCGAGAATTCCCAGATCAGGTCATTCGCTTAGAAGAGATGTGGGGCGATTGGCTAGTTCAGAATAAGAACCACGAACCGGCAATCGGGCACTTTATCGAAGCAAACGCTACTCGCAAGGCAATCGAAGCTGCTCTCAACGCCCGCCAGTGGACCAAGGCTGGCCAGCTTGTAGAATCATTTGGTGGCGATGAGGACAGCTCTCGTCCTTACTATAAGCGAATTGCTACCCATTACCATCAGTCGCAGCAGTTTGATCGTGCTGAGAAGTACTATACTCTGGCTGGATGTGAGAAGGAAGCTATCCAGATGTATACAGATGCTGGACAGTGGGATGCTGCTCATGAGCTCGCCACGAGATTTATGAGCTCTCAAGAAGTGTCTGCATTGTACCACAAACAAGCTCAAACTTTGGAGAGCAAGGGCCGATACAAAGAGGCCGAGCGCTTGCTTCTTACCGTTGACTCCGTCGATCGTGCGATTGCCATGTATGAGAAGGCTCGTAAGTTTGATCATATGGTTCGCTTAGTCGCCGCCTACCGCAAGGAGAAACTGAAAGATACTCATTTACGTTTGGCCGGACGCCTCGAAATGGAAGGCAATTTGCGCCAGGCAGAAGAGCACTTTGCCCATGCTGGTGATTGGCCATCGGCTGTTAACATGTACACTGCGAACGATAAATGGGACGAGGCTATCCGTGTGGCAAAATACCATGGCGGAGTATCTGCCAGTCGGAAAGTCGCGTACCAATGGGCAAAAGTCCTGGGTGGAGAGGCTGGAGCAAAGTTGCTTACAAAACTCGGTCTGGTGGAGCAAGCTATTGACTACGCTATCGATGACGGCGCTTACAACGAAGCCCTTGACTTGGCCAAGAATTCGTTACCTGCTCGAGTGCCAGAGGTACATCTTAAACACGCGTTATACCTTGAAGATGAGGAGCGCTTCACTGAGGCCGAGGCTGAGTTTATCAAGGCAGAGAAACCGAAGGAAGCCATTGAAATGTACAATCACCAGCAAGATTGGAGCAGTGCTATGCGCGTTGCAGAGCGGTATGATCCAGCATCAATTCCAGATGTTCTGGTAGCCCAAGCTAAGCATGCCGTGGGCCTTAAGCAGTTCTCTAACGCCGAAACATTGTTCCTTAATGCAAAGAAGCCTGAGTATGCTTTGGCAATGTTTCAAGAGCACGGACTTTGGGAGGAGGCAATTCGGTTTGCGAAGATGCACTTGCCTCATAAACTTCAAGAGGTCCAGCGAGCCTTTAAGGAAGGCGGTAGCGTATCTGTAAGTTTGGCTGCTAGTATGGGTGATGCTCCCCCAGTAAACTCTGCCCCGCCAGGACCTCGCTCTCCACAGGCAAGCGGCCGCCGTAGTCCTAAGGCGTACAACCCTGCTGCGTCTCGACTTAATGCGATTGGAGGCAGTATGAGTGAAGCAATTCGCTCCGCAATGGACTCTGCGAAAATTTTCGAGGATAATGAAGAGTTTAGCAAGGCTATTGATTGCTACTTACACACTGGTGAAACCCTCGACGGAGAAGCATCCGCTCAGCCGACATCTGAGGAAGTTGATCTAATGGTAGTCGCCTGGGACCGTGGAATTCGTCTCGCCTCCCAGCATGCCAAGGATTCGTATGGCGATATAGTGGAGCATGTGGCTGATCGTCTAGCCAACGTTGGACGTTTCAACGCTGCTGGTGATTTGTATGAAGAGGTAGAACGCCATGAGGAGGCTGTACGGTGCTACATCAAGGCAAAGAAGTGGGACAAAGCGCGAAATGTCGCAGAGATTGCTCCAGCATATCAAGAGCTTGTAGACAAGGCATACCGAAAGCATATGCGGCAAGAGCGCAATCCTGGCGAACTGTTGAAGATGGGCGACTTTGATGCTGCTTTCCATCTCCATGCAGAACAGGGAGATTGGGGGAAGGTCTTCCAGGTCATCGATAGTCAGGAAGGCATCCCTGTCGAATTGGGTTCCAAATATGCAGGGGAGATGGCATCTAGACTTTTAGAAGATGCTCCCCTGGGTGAGGTCCCAGTGGCAAAGCTCGATCGGTCTGTGACTATGCTGGCCAAATATGGTACGCCCTCCGGTCCTCAGCATTTTGCGTTGTTCTGTCGTCTTGCACAAGAGGTTCTTGGCCGTAAGCAAGCTGACATCAAGCTCGTCAACCCTCTCAATGACCACGGCGAAGTTAAGGACGACAGTCTAGATGGTGAATCAGAGAATGTATCGTATGAAGTTGCACTACGCAACCTCCGAGAGGTACTTTTCAATGCAATTCGCCAACGCTCGAACTCCAGGCGTCTTGAATCAAAGTCAAGCGGCGAATCTCAGTTGCAAACTCTAGAGCGTCTCTTGCTTGTAACCCACTTGTACCGCTTGTACTACGTCTGCGTTGCAGAGGGTTCTTTGGAACTTGGCGCGAAGATTTTGGTTGCTCTGTTGCGATTCAAGGGCGATGCTATTCCCTGCGATAAGATCTTCTATCTTGCTGGCCTGGCCTGCAGGGAAATGGAATGGAATGCAAAGGCGTTTGCAATTCTTAACAGGTACTTGGACCTGAGCGAGGCCATTGACGAGGGCGAACTTGGTGATCTGGACAATGCTGATTTCCAGGACACTGATATTCCAGAACCCCATAAAAACCCATTGCCCAAGTCGCAGTTCTTGTCAGGACAGGCTCGTGAAGAGATTCGTGAATGGATCCTTGGCGCAGCTATGGATTCAGACGTCGCACAAGAGCCTGTTGACCAGGCTTGGCTGTCTGATGTCAATGCCACGGTCGCAGAAAGTACCACGCAGTTGGTCCGCATGTTTGAACGTGGTGCAATGCCGATCGAAGAATACCTTATGGATGTGCGATCTTCATATGGAATCCACTAAGGAATCGTAGCTAGTCAGGAATGCTTTAAAAAGCATCTTCATATCAATAATAATTTTGCTCTTATTTCTATTATGAAGTTTTGGAAAACACATCCCCTAAGAATCATTGGAAACGTATCAAGCACTGTCCCCTTCTATAAACAGCAATGATTTAATACAACGCAGAAAGGAGATTTTTCATGGATAACGCACAAGCTTAGTTTTAATGTGGCTGTTACAGAAAAGTAAGGATTAGGGGGATACCTCATAATAAACTAGAAAACATAATCTTAAGAAACCCACTCAGGCCTCGGCAATGCTCTAGAGGAAGTTTTAGAGTTGGCACGTTTTTGGCTTGTAGATGAAATGGAAGAATGCGAGCGTGAACGGTTTTGACGCGAAACTGGTCTTTGCGACGTCGTGCGACTAGGCTTTTTAGATTGCCGGGTATTTACGGGTGCACGCGGAGGGCTGTGAGCGAAGGACTCCCGTGTATTGCTTACAAGGTGTGGCTTTAGGTTTTCTATCCTCGCACGCAAATGTTCGATTTCCTTCTCAAGCACGTTTGCTCCAGCAAGGGTGTTCTCAGCAGCAGCGTCGAAGGCGGGCTGTGGGGATATGCCTCCCGAGGGCTTAGGGCTATATGCAATACGCTCGAGAGTAAGGATTGACTTACGCATGGAAGCAATATCATGAAGAAATCCTTCATGGTCAAGCTTCCGGCGCTGTTCAAGTTGCTTATTTTTCTTGACAAGCACTACATTGCGGTCCTCTAATGACATTGCTTTATCCCGCAGATCTCGACTGACATGCTCCTTTTGGTGCTTTACCTTGACGAGTTGATCATCAGCAAACATGGCTTGTTTGCGGAATCGCTGTACGGCACGATCTGCATCTTGAAGAATCGATTGTCGTGCTGCTTCCATTTCTTTGCTAACTCTGTCTACAAGAGTGTCAAGTTGCGCTCGCATAATCTTGTTTTCCTTTTCCAGCTCACTAAGTCTTTCAGTGTTTTCACGCGACTCGAGCTGAGAGTGATGGCGTAACTCGAGATAATCTTTTGTGGCCGCACGAGTTGCTTGCTCACTGTATTTCAAACGTTGTTCAAGTGCTTCAATTTGTTTCTCGAGAGCTTCCTTCGCGCGTTTATGCAGGGCCTCTCGATCGGCACGGTCGCGTTCAAGCGCGGCGACACGGTCGCGAGAAGTGCGTTGTTGTTGCTCAAGTTGGTTCTCAAGCGCCTGGACACGTTGGTTAAGTGTGTCTGTATGTTCATTTGGGAGATAGATCGTTCGTAAAACTTTACCGCCAGTATTTTCTCGACTACTGCGTGCCGTAAGCTTGGCATTTGGGTTTACATGGACTCCACGAGGCCGGCCTTTCTCGTTTGCAATGCTACTACTCTCGCCACCGTTGTTGTTGCCACCATGGAGTTTGCGGGACATCAGGTATGGGCGGCAATCTTTGAAGAAAGTAACCTCTTGTGCAACTGGTTCTGTGAGTGCTAACAAGTGCTGAATGCGTCTTCGATCTTCGGTTTGTTGCATCTTGAGCTCATCATTTTCAGCAAGGAGCTTCAAAGACTCTTCACGTTCTTCAAATATCTGTACGTTGGCATCACTTAACGCATTTTGCAATTGTTCAACCTCTTCTTGGCGTACCTTCAGCTCCCACTTTACACGATGAAGTTCTGCATGTGGAACCTCTGTTGAGCCGACTCGTCGGACAAGATCTTCCCGATCACGCTCCATTTCAGCAATTCTTGCTTTATAAAATTCAAGCAAGCTTGCTTGAGACTGGCCTTGCTCTTTTCGCATTCCGATTTGCTCCTTTTCCTCTTGTTGTTCACGAGACAAGTCCTGCTTCTGGTATTGTTGCTTTTCACCACACGCGCTCAAAGACAGTACGTCAGCAGCAGCAGCAGCAGCAGCTGACAATGCATCTTGCACAAGTGCGTTGCCATCTCGGCCATCCCCAAGGGTCTCCATTTCCTCTTCTGCGAGGCCCAAGTATCTTTGCTTTGCAGAATTGCTCTCCAAGCTCAGTAATGCCGTTCGTCGTCTCATTTCTGCTACAGCGGTTGCACAAGGGTTCTTTGAATGAGTCCCTCCTTAATCAAGCTATATTAGTCATTATAAAGCTACTATATATTAAGGTGTGTATTTTTATGATGAATCGAATAGCCTTAATAAGCGGGTTTTAAGATAGGGGTTATTATTAGGTATTAAGGTTGATATCGCTTTTACATAAAGATGATTTGGGGCACGAAGGAAAGAAGGAAGGCAAAGACAAATTGAAGCAAGTCTGCGCTTCGACTCAGTGTTGATCATCCCGAAGAAGGCACGAAGGAGGATGGTGAAAGCCACACCAGGCTCGTTGCTGAAGTGCAAAGATGCGGCAACTTGCCAATATGTGAAGTTTCTTCAGGAGGAGAACTCGATTGGCAACTTCATTTATCAGGAGCTTGACGAGGTGCACCTGCTTGTGGATAGCAGTAAGGTGGACGAGATCTTGCAGAAGATTGATGAGTTTAGTGATCGCAATGCATACGAACTAGACAAGGCAAAAGATCAGGCAGCAGCGAAGGCAGCTAAAGCCAAAGCCAAAAAGTAAGTATGACATCATAGAGCGTATATTGACAGGAATAGCAAATCATCAACGCATGATCTCCAAATTTGGGTTACCCAACTCTCCGACTAAAAGATATGTGTATAAGTTGGGGCAATATTATATGCGAATGTACCGGAAGAGCTTTCAATTTAACTGCATCTTTTTTCCCGTCTGCATCGATGAAGTATTAATGTACATTCAGAAATCAATCTTTCGTTGTTTATAATCATGTATTTGCTAATTGGTTCGTACGTCTGGCATCAGTAACTTCATAGTGCTCCTTGAGATAACTTTGCACATAAATGAAACTGGATGGTGCAGACAGCTTGATGGATGTGCTTTCTTTATTGAATAGCTTCCAGTGTCTTCGTTATTTTTAAAAAGTAAGTCTGATCAGATAGGAACTTATTTGGCAATAAATCTCCGTACACAGTGTCTCTACTTCGCAGAGGTGCTCATTCATAAGCTTTGTAGTTTCTTTAAGGATATTCGAGGAAATCGAACCAGTTTTTTTACCTGGAAACCTGCAATGTTAAGTTATATTGAGAGGTTTGGCCATCCTAATTGTCATTGTAATTATATCAAGCTAGCCGCATCGACATTCCTAAAAGGCAAGACGGTGGCGGCGCTTAACATCCTTAACCTGGTCTTCTGCGTCATCTGTGTCCATGCTAGCTACATTGCTTGCTGTTCTCCCATTAAGCATAGACCTCGGAGGTCTGTAGTACAGTACCACTAGGTATCTGTCGCCAACTTTGAAGCCCGACATTTTATCCACAGCAGACTTAGCATCAAATATATCTTCATAGACAACAAACGCTGTACCACGCGTACGTTTATCATTGCCTAGCCTGATTTGTCTTATGGCGCCGTACTCTCCAAATATCTCATACAACTCATCGCCCGTCACTTGAAACGGGAGGTTCTTCACATACAAGATCCGGTTCACTTCGGGCGGCAGCCGTGCTTGCCTCTGCCCACCGCTTCCGCCGCCAACGCGGCCTGCTACACTCGCGGCGCTCATCTCTGCTGCTGGTCTCTTCCAGTCGTGCACGCCCGTACACCAGCTCTGTTCGCTCTTGACCACCTCGCTCTCGATCTATTCGCTCTCGATCTGGTTTTGATCGTGCTTTCAAACCCAACTTTTTATAGCCTAATGACGTTCACATTCATTCGTTCGTTCATTTATTCCATCCTAGTCTATATGCCTGATAACTAATATTTGCTACAATTTTTCAGACGAAATTTGAAGGGCGCGAAGGTGGATTTTTAGTTTGATATTATCAGACAAAATTCAAATCGCCAGCCTCTGGTAGACGGGTGGTGGCGCTCCCTTTTTGATTGAGCAGAGCCCAATCGCGCGAGAACCCAAATCTCTGCACCGCCGTCGTAAACCAGGACGTGTACGCGAGCGCATTTGAGCAAACGAGCTAGCAGCCATGACGGAAACCGAGGAGGTACCTGCCCAGCCTGAGGCTGTTGAGGAGACTAAGCCCGTCGAGGAGGCCAAGATGGAGGACGTCGAGGATACCAAGCCCGCAGAGGAGGCCAAGCCCGTCGAGGAGGCCAAGCCCGTCGAGGAGGCCAAGCCCGTCGAGGAGGCCAAGCCCGTCGAGGAGGCCAAGCCCGTCGAGGAGGCCAAGCCCGTCGAGGAGGCCAAGCCCGTCGAGGAGGCCAAGCCCGTCGAGGAGGCCAAGCCTGTTGAAGAGGCCAAGCCTGTTGAAGAGGCCAAGCCTGTTGAAGAGGCCAAGCCTGTTGAAGAGGCCAAGCCCGTCGAGGCCGTCGAGGAGGCCAAGCCTGCAGCTGAGGAGACCAAGGAGGAGGCGAAGGAACCTGAGAAAGAGCTGACTGAGGAGGAGAAAGAGTCTTTGAAGAACCAGATTGAGTTCTACTTCGGTGACGCAAACCTCCGCCGTGATGAGTTCATGGTAGAGCTCATCAAGGCCGGCGAGGAGCGCTTTGTGCCGGTGGACACTTTTCTCAAGTTCAACCGCGTCAAGGCACTCACCACCTCTGTGGATGTCATCAAACAAGCTCTCGAGAGCAGCAGTACCCTCGAGTTCAACGACGATAAGACCTGTGTGCGCCGTATTAAGGCCTACGATGAGGCGGATAGCTCCGACGCTGCTGTGCGCCGTCGCAGCATCTATGCCGACGGTTTCTCTCAGGAAGCCAAGCTTGACGAGTGCATTGCCACCTTCAAGAGTGCTTTGGAGAGCGAGAAGGACTTTGTCTACCTCCAGATGCGCCGCAAGCATGGCAAGCACGGCAAGTTCCTTGGCTCCGTTTTTGTTGAGTTCTCCGAGGAGGCCGCTGCCCAGCGCATCCTCGATAACAAGGACGCTCTTCGTTGCGGAGACAAGCCTCTGAAGACTGTCGAGCGTCTCGACCTGTGGATTGAGGAGGAGATTAAGCGCCGCGAATCTAACAAGCGTAAGGCTGAGGATGAGGACGACGAGGACGATGAGAAAAGCAAGGCCAAGAGCACCGTTGCCCACGGTCCTGTTATCCGCCTCAAGGGTCTCGGCGCAGACTGTGATCGCGAGAACTTGAAGAAGATCTGTGTGGGTGATGAGATTGACAACCCTCGTGCTCTTTGGATCAACTACCAGCGTGGTGAGGATGAGGCGACTGTGGAGATCAAGGCTGAAAACATCGTCGACTCTGTCTTGGCACGTCTTAACGCTGCCTCTGCCGAGGACTTTGGCGGCCAGAAGCCCTCTGAGGTTGCTACACTTAACGAGGAGGAGTCCAAGGCCCACTGGGAGGCTGTGGAGATCATGCGCCGTGCTAAGAACAACCGTGGTCGTGGTGGCCGCGGTGGTGGCCGCGGCGGCCGTGGCGGTCGCGGCGGTCGTGGCGGCCGTGGCGGTCACAAGCGTGCTCGCCACGACTAAATTTGTTGAATATGGCAGACAACTAAAGCGACCAACGATACATTATATCCCTCGGCTCTATGCTGAAGATATTGACCAACAAAAAATCCATATCTCCCCGCTCAGCAGCCTTTGTCACCAGAAACTGTGCTCCCTCTTGCTTTCGAGTCACTCTTTGTGTCCTTTCGCACTTTAAGGCGGATGCCATGGAGTTTACACATTGACCAAGTGAGAGTAAGCAGTGTTGCGCGCGTGAAAGCTCTTATGTTATCCTGTTTCCCGTTCTTTGAACAACGTTTTTCTTTGTCTCATGAAAAGCAAACTCATAAAAAGTTATACACCCATCTCAAACACTCTTAAAATACGCGATACTTATGCCTACGGATTGACGTAAAGCATAACATTTAATAGCTACATATTAGCCCTAATAAGTAACCCAACAAGAAATAAGCAAAGTTAAAAATATCAAACCTAGAAAACAACTGAGATTCTTCTCTAAACTTTTTAGAGATCTTGTTTGACTTGGTGACGCTGCTGTCGGTCCGTCGGAAGGCATAAGTTCAAAGGAACGAACAAATAAAGAAAGGCACCGTTGTTTAGATCAAAATTTTGCTCATTGCAAGAAATGAGCGGAGCTCTGGCCAGTGCTGGAGTAGGACGTCGAATTTGAGAATGCAGCATTAAGTGGAACCTTAAAAAATTAAGTTTTTTTTGAAGAACTATGCTGGTCAGAGCTATGAGGGAGGTACCAGTATCACAGTATCACTAGATACATTACTCCCATGAAAGGGTGTAAAGTAACTACCAGGAATAAAAAAGCGAAGAAAGTGATCCACCCTGATTTCAGACTTGTAATCGATTACAGAGCTTACACTCAATCAAGAAAAAAAGAAAAGAAAAAGTAGGCAGGTAGGCGGCACATTCAATTGATGAGGAGCTCGTCTTCACAATCAAGCATGCAGAGCACATTCGAGCCAGGGATGGTATTAATGTGAGTCATTTATATATTCTTTAAAAGAGGGGGCCAAATATGGGCTTATTTGATTACACTAGTGTAAAAAAGAAAAAAGGGAGTGACATAAAAACAGGTAGGCGTGTTTTCTATACTGGCAAAGAAGTGTGATTTGAGATTCACGCTTCGGCTGTTGGTAACAACAACATGTATTTTATACCCTCTAAAGAGTCATCAGAGGAATCAAAAGAAAAACCTGTGGGTCTGAGAAGTGTGATGGTCGATCGTCTACGAGATATGTACTTTCTTCAAGAAGATGACCAATGGGGAGGGAGTGGAGTGGACAAATTTAGTCAGAAGCAGCGAATTGCTCTGGGGTGATGGTCATAACATCCTCCACAGGGGCAAGCATCTGCTGCTTGAGGGTGGCGATGCGGGGCAAGATGTTGCTAAACATGTACTGGCTGGCAGCAAGCTTACCCTTGTAAAACTCAGCATCAGAGCCCTCGGCACCTGCCTCAAGGGCCTTGGCGGCGGCGATCTCCATCTTGAGCCACTGCTCTGCGAGGGAAACGTATCCACCGTACATGAGGAAGGGTACAGCAGCCGAGCCGATAGAGTCCTTGTTACGGGAGGCACGGGCAGCAATGCGAAGGGTCAGGTACTGCCACTCAGCAGCAGCAGAGCCAAGCTGGAAGGCGTGCTTGCGGATGCTGCCGTACTTGCTAGAAGCAGGGGAGGAGAAGGCGCCCCAGGCAAGCTTCATAAGGCCAGAGGTGTGTTGGTTCATGGGCTTGAGCTTCTGGAGCATGATCTTACGGCCGAGCAAGTCAAGAGCCTGAATTTGGGTAGTGCCCTCCCAGACGCTGGCAATACGAACATCGCGAACAATCTGCTCTACACCGTTAGACTTGATGTAACCATGGCCACCGTAAGTCTGGATGCCCATGTTAGCGGCCTCAAGGCCAGCCTCAGTGAGGAAGCCCTTAAGAATCGGGGTAAGGAAGCCGAGGCGGTCATCGTAGTCCTGGGCCTTCTTGTGGTCGCCGTTAGCCTCAGCCTCGTTCATGAGGTCGGCCATGAAGGCAGAGTCGTAGATCATACCGCGACCACCCTCGGAGACACACTTCTGAAAGAGAAGCATTTGGCGGACGGAGGGGTGCACGATGATGGGGTCGGCAGCCTTCTCAGGGAACTTGGGGCCAGTGAGGGAGCGCATGGCAAGGCGGTCCTTTGCGTATGCGAGAGAGAGCTGGTAGGCACCCTCAGCAGCAGCGAGACCTTGGATAGCGGTACCAACACGGGAGGTGTTGATAAAGGTGAACATCTGGCGCATACCCTTGTGGGGCACACCAAGGAGCTCACCCTCAGCATCCTCAAAAATAAGCTCACAAGTGGGGGAGCCGTGGCAACCCATCTTGTTCTCGATACGGCCCACAGTGGCACCGTTGAGCTGGTCAGTCAAGGTTCCGTCGTCATTGACCTTGAACTTGGGTACAGCAAAGAGGGAGATACCCTTGATGCCGGGGGGTGCATCCGGGAGACGCGCGAGAACACAGTGTACAATGTTGTCCACCATGTCGTGCTCACCGCAGGAGATGAAAATCTTAGTACCGGAGATCTTGTACTTGCCGTTGTCGGTGGGGACGGCCTTGGTGGCAACCTGGGCAAGATCAGAACCACAGTGGGGCTCAGTGAGGCACATGGTACCGGTCCACTCGCCGCTAACGAGCTTCTCGAGGTACTTGCTCTGTACAAGGTCATCACCATGGGCCAAGAGGGTGTTGATGGCACCCTTGGAGAGGCCGGGAAACATGGTCCAGGTCCAGTTGGCAGTGGAGGTGATCTCACTCTGGAGGAGGGCGAGAGAGGAGGGGAGGCCCTGGCCACCCCACTTCTCCGGGAAGCTGAGTCCTTGCCATCCACCTTCAACAAAGGTTTGGTATGCCTCTTTGAATCCAGGCGGGGTCTTGACCGTGTTAGGGCCCTCCTGCTTGCATCCAATGCGGTCGGCAGATTCGTTGCAAGGGTGCAATTCGTTCTCAGCAAAGCGAGCAGACTCCTGAAGAATCATGTCTACCATGTCGGGGGTGGCGCCCTCGCCTCCAGTCTTGGGCACCTTCTTGTAGTGCTCCTCAGAGCTACGCACCTCGTCGAGCTGGAATTTCATGTCGCGCAGGGGTGCTGCGTACGACATGGCGCGAGCGCCATGAATCTGCATTACGCGCTGGCTGCCGCGCCTCATCATGCTTACACCTTGCATCATTTTCCCGCTTTCTCAAAAGTCCACTACCTTCGCGACCGCTTCAATCAGATGCCGTCCTTCAAAATTTACTTTTGAGAAATCCACGTTCGGGATTTGCTGCGCGTCCGGCTTCGAGGATTTGCTTTCTTTCTCATTCTTAACACCGCCGCACCACTCCTACACGCCACCTACCCCAACTCCTAGTACTTCCCTTCCTTCCTTCCTTCCTTCCCCCAAATCAAAATATCCTTCTATATATCCATCTATCTATCTATCTATTCTCTTCTCTTCTCTTCTCTTCTCTTCTCCTCCTTTTACCCAAAGAACCGATAGTACTTACTCTGCCTACGAGTCGCCTACCCACTGCTACGCCCGCTACGCTCCTCTTATCTACCGCTAACCTGGTCTCTGCGAGGCGGTTAAAAAGGAGACTCAGGCGGAAAAAGAAAAACGATCAACTCGGAGACAGAAACAATCCAACAACGTTCAATCAATCCATCCATCAGGCAACCAATCAAACGAGGATGGCCCTCCCCCTCGCCGCTGCCGCACGCGGGAGGCCTCGCTCGCTCGCTCGCTCGCTCGCACCCGCGCAGCCGCAGCGAAGAGAGAAGAGTCAGGCTGCTCCAGGCCAAAGAGAGTTTTCTCCGCGATGAAAGCGAGTTTCAAAGGCGAAAGAAACAGAGAAACAAATCAAACGTGAACAATCAATCAATCAATCAATCGATCAAAGTAACAAACAAAGACAGAAAGAGAGAAAGAGAGAAAGAGAGTCTCTTAGTTCCTCTGAGGTCCTACCTAGCCCCTCACCGCTAGGACTTCCTACCGCACCGCTAGGAGTTGAGGATGACGGAGGTAGTTCTTCGATTGCATGGATACTCGAAGACTTTTGCTACAGCGCTTTATGTGCGCCGCATATTACCCCGTATTTGCACTGCATACTCCGTGCATTACTCCGCCGGCATTACAGTGGGTCACGTGTGCAATAAGGTGCTCTTTGCGCCTCATGCCCTAGTCGCCACAGCCCCTGGAAAGCCGTACCTAATATTGAGGCTATGTGAGAAATTAAGGCGAGACGGAATTGAGACGTCCCGGGACGCATGGGGGAAATCACTTTCACGTTGAAGAGCGATGCGCTTGAAAAGGCTTTCATCATATGAGAGGATACCTGAATTCAAAAAAACACTCTTTGTTGGTTGGTTACTTTGTGTACGTACCTACGTATGTATGTATGTATGTATGTATGTAGTAATAATAATGAATGTACGTTCCTTTCTTTGTTTCTTTCTTTCTTTGTTTCTTTGGAGCCCGAAAGAAGAAGAAAAGAAAACAAACTTTGGATGAGCAAATGAATGAATGAATGAATGAATGAATGAACGAAGGAGTGAATGAACGATCGCGAATGCTCGATCGACCGTACCCGGCTTCGCAGCAAGGGCGCCCGCCTCAGGGAGCGCCGGCGGGGTAGCGTTGAGGAGGCTCGTGCAGCGCGAGAAAGCGGTTTCCGCAGGATGAGCAGGCGGCTGGCAAGGCCGAGGCTGTGATTTCAAGGCCTCTTCTTCCTCTCTCTCGCGCCTTGTCACGGGAGGCCTCGATTTCAACGGTAGCGAGCCGTAGGAAACTGCTATCTAGGTACTTACTTACTCGCTTCTCTTTCTGTCCCTTCCGCGCACTTCTAGCGTAAGAGCTAGCCAGAGCCTCGCAGGCCCTAGGGACTACTTCCCCCCGGCTGCTAGGGCGGAGATAGCGGTATCGGTAGGAGTGTGAGGCGGGTAATGCTTAGATCTTCCTTTCTCTCGGTAGATTTTTGCTTTGTTTTGTTAGTGTTTTGTTATGGAAGGAAGTTTGAATTTTGAATTTTGAATTTTGAATTTTGAGAAAGGTGTATCTATCTATATCTATCTATCTATCTATCTGTCTATCTATCTATCTATTTATCCGTCTATCTATGGTCTGTGTATTATGTAATGGCGGAGGGATTTGGATCATTTGAACTTCTTGAAGGTCGTAGGCAGTTTAGTGACGGTACGCATGCAAAGCAAACTGCGAAGCAGCGGTCACTTTGGATTTGAATTTCCAAGTGTTCGAGGTTGCAGGCAGGCAGGAAAGCAAGCAAGCAAGCTTGGTCGTCGCGAGCCGCGGGCGTGGCCATGAATGGCGGCGGGTCTTGTCTTGAGCGCTCGCGGAGATTCTCGGCCAAGGCAGACAAGGCCAGCCAGCCAGCTAGGCGGTCGTCGGGAGCTTTAAAATCATGCCGGAGCAAGAAGAAGCCAAGCTGGCTGGCCGCTTTCAGAGGCTGGCTGACTGATTGACTGGCTTGCTTGCTTGATTGCCTGCTTGCTTGCTTACTTGCTTTCGAGCTTGCTTGCTTGCTTTCGAGCTTGCTTGCTTGCTTTCGAGCTCGAGCTCCTTCTCTTCCAGATGCGGACGTTTCGTTGCGGGCTCATGATGCTCTGCTCCGGCTAGATCCTTTTGTTTTGATTCCGGCGCGGTCTTCGGCCTTTTCAAGCCAGCGGCGCCTTGAGCTGATACAAATGAACGAGGCCAGCCTTCTGGTTCATACCACCTCCCTACAGCTGCATTGCATCGCATTGCATTGCATTACAAAGCGCAAATCGATGGATGATTCAAGAATCCATCTTGAAAGCTATGGCTCAGTGTCCATTTGGACTCATGCGTGCTGCAGTAGGTACCTACCTAGCTACCTACCTACTAGCTACCCGGCGGCGGCGTAATGGATGACGGCGAGCAGCACCTCGCGAAAACTTCCCCCGCCTACTAGTACCTCCCTGAACTATCCTTTTGCTGTTGAGCCTTCAATGGGAGGCGGATTTGAAATTCATTTCTCTCCTGGTTTCGGGAGATCGACTGAGCCTCCCTAGGTCGGTGACACCGCTACCAGCACCACAGAGGCATCGGGCTCCTCCGAAGGCTTCGACACCGCACGCCCGCCCCCCGGAGGCTTGCGGTCCCTATCGTCGACGTCTTCTTCTTCTTCTTCTTCTTTTCAACTTGAAAAGGATACGGAGTCTTACCGCTTCAAAGGCCCGGAGGAAAAGATGGTGTGCCCAGATGAGCAAGCTATAAGTAGGTAGGCAGTAGATAGATACCCAGCCTATAAACGTGTTAGCATCTTCGGCAGCTGCAAAGGCCGTCAGGCGGTAGCCTATAGCATCAAGGCAGATGGGTCTCTTGTTCAGGTTCAAGATAGCGGATATTTTATTTTATTTTAATATATTTAAAAAATAAAAAACGGCTCGCAATCTGAATGCTGCCTTCGCGATCATCTCATCTCGGCGTCCTCTCGGAGGCAGATTCTTCGCGCAGATTGTGCATGTAGGCTGTTTAAACGATCTGAGATCAAGAGGATCTCTGTGAGCAACGACACTGAAGCCTCAGCCAACCATGACTCTTGATTCATGATTCCAGAGAGATGACACGGTGGTGCAAGTATTGGTGAAACCAACCGAAGGTAGGTTCCTCCTACTGCTAGAAGAAGTCCTATTTGTCCTAGAGCGCGAGCCTGTTGGGACCAGGCTTGCATATGCGTCATCGGAAGGGGGCGGGTCATCCTAAGGGTGCGATAGCTGGTACTAAGGAGAGCACGTCTTCGGGTCAAAGAAGCGAACAACAAACTTCCCAGTAGTGAACTTCCATGGATCCGTGGAGACGAATTGCGCCTTTTGAAGATACTTCAATAAAAACCTATGCTGCAAAACTAAACAAACATGCTGCATGCTTAGTCCCGGGCTCTCGGAGACCTGGTGCGGAAAAGTATTCGATGAGCGACATGGATAGCACAACACTTGTGTCTGTGGGATTGTCGGATCTGATTTTACGTGGTGGTATGCAGTAACCACGAAAGTCAGAGAAAACACCGACATGTGGGATCAGCTCAGAATATCCTATAGGGCAGTATCCAAGTTTACTTCGCCACATTTAAGTAGAGGGAGGTGAAAATCTACTGTAGTAGGCAATAGGGACTACACAGGAACTAACATGGAGTTTATACTCAAAGACCTCCTCCAACTTGCTGCAGATGACCTGCAACTTGTTAATTGGAATGTAGGTAGTTCACTCTGTGGGTTAGGATTCCAAGACGATACTATTATGGGATATATTCTTATGTAAACTCTTCTTGAAGTTGGACAGTATACGGTGGCAGTTTCATTTTGCTTGAATCAGGCAAAATTGTAGATAGACCATACAGACATTAGAGAATTATGCTAGCACTAAGGAGTTACACTCTTGCAGTACCTAAGTAGTGCTGCATTTCACCACCGTAAGTACCACCGTAACCCCTTTCCTTTTCTTTCCGCTCTTCTTTGATTAGAGTTGGGTGGGTACACTTGACTTGTGTCACTGTAGTGGCAGGATTTTCTGATAGATATATACCAGGTACATGTTTACAATGATGAAATTAAAGACATGTAGCCAGTAGGAGTAGGTCTATTTGTTACTCTACGTACGGTAAATACCTTCCTAGATGCTACCTAGTTTTGACTGGTGTGCGCTATGCGATATGTCACATCGGGTTAAATATCTACTGTACACATTCATTCATTAAAATACATAAATTGAACATTAGCCTAGTCGAACTGTGGTCGGCTTATCACCTTTGTTTAAACAAGGTCATCCTAGTGGGACTTTTATCATACGTGTACTTGTCAGGATGCCCTGAACTACTCTCACTAGTCACAGGGTGAACGTATAATAAATTATTTACTACAAGTGTTAGGTATAAACTGAAGTGAAAGCATACCAGTCCTGGGTCTGAACCATAAAATGAATATGAATTATAGTACCGTACCGTAATGGAAAGGCCATAATTCTATCTCAATTAAAAAGAATTGAAATTAAAACTTATTTACTGGCAGTAAGTACGTACGGCTGTGTAAGTACTATCGAGATGTGTCAGTCTGGACACCCAGTGATATGGGCATAATGAATAATGAGAAAAAGAAATGGAAAACAGGTATTCCGTTGGATTGTTAGCTTCTGAAATTTCACCAGTCTGAGGTACTCCAATCGATCCTTTCACTTGGGTAAAACTCTCGAGGAAATACATATGGGTATATGAAAACTATGCTGACTAGCTGACTAATACCATTAACATGTTGACGCAGTAACATGAGCGTTCGTGTATCGTGGGTAAAGAGGAGTTCACTAAGGTTATCGCGTTGAATCGTTGAGCTTTTGCTGAATGAACCATTGTGTACTATCTTGCAATGGCACTCTAATGGGGTCAGAGAGCTGACATAGTGATCGGGATATGCGTTGCTAAAAGTGAATACTATAGTACAGCATCTATCTTCCTTGTAACCATCATAGCCTACGTTGATTGCATAGTTCAAGTCACAGGTTTGTGGTGTGTTTCTCTTTGAAGTCGATGAAGTTCACTGCTTAATACCTTCTTACTGGAATGGGCCCCTAAGTTGCAGCATATGTTATAGCATTTTATGAATTAAGTAGCATATGACCATCATAGTCTACCTTAATTGCATAGTTTAAGTCACAGGTTTGTGGTGTGTTTCTCTTTGAAGTCGATGAAGTTCACTTAATACCTTCCTACATAAATGGGCCACCCAGAGAAGCCGTAATACATGTTATGGCATTTTATGAATCAAGTAACATGTGACCATCATAGTCTACCTTTAATGCATAGTTTATGTCGCAGGTTTGTGGCGTGTTTCTCTTTCAAGTCGAAGTCGATGAAGTTCACTTAATATCTTCCTACTGGAATGGGCCACCCAGAGAAGCCCTAACAAATGTTATAGCCTTTCATTAATTAAGTAACATAAGCCAAATAAATAACTAGTGAACTCGTAGTAGCCTGGTACTGTGGAATTCTAGCGCCACCACTTTTCAGATTAACGTCTGCGTACACTTATTTTGCAAAACTTACTTTGTTTTGATCCCTTTTCCGCTAAGAATTGAACCTGACTACTGAGCTCCTCTACAAAATGAATTTGGTTGCTTAAATATCACAGAAAGGAATTGCTTTAAAAGATAACATGTGGTTATTCACAACCATACTCTATTAGAAAAATAACTTAAGATACGAAACACATCAGAGTTTCGAAGATAGCGTCAAAAAGTCTACATTCTATACGGCTGAGCCTACTGAGACATAGTCAGATGAAATATAGTCGCATTCAAGGGAACGGTTCACCGCAAGGTCAACACTGAAAAATCTTTACTAAGAGTACCTAAGTATTAATGGGTATGTTTACAGTAGCAGCGAGATTTTTATTATGTACTACATTACATGTCTTTTCATAGCCTCAAGTGCAATCTAAAACGTCGTAGTAAAATAAGTTCCAAATTTGTAGTTCCTGAGCATTTTTTTGCTTGAAAGTCTTCGGTATAGTTGCAGCAAATTTAGGGCCACTCTAAGTTGACGTTATTAGGGAAAAGAGAAACTTGCGTGATGAGTGAAAACAGTTTTACATCTTTGTAGGCGTTCAGACCTACTATAACGAGAAAGCAACCATGTGAAATGGTGAAACTCATCTTTCGTTTGCTACATCTACACTCCTTCTATACCCCCTAGACGGTTGCTGAGCAGAACCTATGCAAGATCCACAAGGGGCCCGAATGCAAGTTTCTCCCCAGTTCTTCGTTGGGTTCTGCTGCGCAACCCACCCCAACGCTGTTCCAAAAGCTAACATGTTCCCTTTTACTTATCTTCAAATAATAAAAAGCTAAAAAAACAAAAAGAAATAAAAACTTTAAACCGTAATAATTTAGTATTTTTAAAAATAAAAATTTGTTTTAAATATATGAAATTTAAACAAGACCTAAACAAAAAGAACAAACAAAACATACTTGTATTTTTTCGTTTTCGGATCCTGCGATGAATTGTGTTTTGGTGACGCGGTTTCCTTTATGCTGTCCATCGCCTACGATATATCGACGCTGCCATGTTAAACATCTTTAGATTTCGGAGCGATGGCCGGCCTGCACAAGATAATCACACTTGAGACCAACGTGATGTTGGTGAGCCCCAAGAGCTTGCTCCAACGTGTGAAGGTTGCTTTGTTGCAGGACTTGGAGTGAAAATACACAAAGAAAGCATTTCTGATGGCGATGCGGAAGACGATCAAAGAGATCCTGTTTTCACGAGTTTCAATAAAGTGAGTCGCTTCCAATACTTTGAAAAAGTTAATTCCCTCTTAGCATGATATCGTGAATGCACAAATATCTGAGAAACTGGCTGGCTGAGATGAAATGATTGCCATGTGGTTCTCCCTTCAGATCAATATGGTTGGCTTGTAGCACACAACCCTCGCTCTCGGAGAATCGCCTACTTGGATATCCCCCCCCTCATTCCATTCATTCAGTTGATTATATAAACTATCATGTCTACGGTTAACCGAGAGACAATTCTTCATCTACCTACAGAATTAAGTTCGATTCGCTCCACTCATAGACTACCAAATACAGAATCATCAATCTTTGCAACACACCCCATTGACAACCAATTCACGGCTACATGCTCGACCAGTTGAAGGTATCGGGGGAGCTATTGAGTGCTGTCAACCCGTCAAGCTCAACGCCTTGCCAACATTTTCAACCAATCTTTGACGCACTGGTTGTCCGTCACCTTCGCTGGTCACTGAGCTCAAATCACTGCAATTTATGACTCATTGGTACTTTCAAACAGACGGTCTGCAACGCAAGTTGCGCAACCCAAAAGAAAGTATTTTTAGTTTTGCAATTCATTCTTATTTTTATTCATTGAAAACACTTTTTTCTTTTTTCTTTCTTTTTAATCAAAGAACTTTCAAATTGAAAGAAGAACCTATCAATGACCAGAAAAAGTGATTTGGGGCCACATCTTTTCTCGTGGTCAAAACATCAAGGCAACTCTGGAATCAACTTTCTACTGTACTTGAGTCGCGCTGTTACCACTTGCTCAAATGAATTCTCTCACCAAACCATGCTCATGAGGGCCTCAAAAGACTCGGATTGCTATAGCGTATGACCGATCATGAGGCTATCATTGCGCTACGACTACCCATCTGACACTTCTGCTTTCCGTGAAAATTGTTTCTTGACCGCTTCCAATCGGGGAGACGAATTTACTTTTGATTGCCCAGTAATTATAATTCATGATGGACAGTGGTGGTAGTGATGAACACGACAATCATCAAAATCATCATATTTGCTAAGTCTACCCAAAGCTGTGCTCCAAGCCAACGAACTTCCTGCTTCAACCAATCATCGTGCAGCAATCACCACCGCCATTGCCGCACGCCGCCGTTGTAGCTTCCAAACCCCGCTCGCTAGGGGGCGGCGTGCAATGTGGGTCCCCGGAAGCTTCTCTGGCAATGCCGGGGAACACCAACGCGACCAGCATCGTTTCGAAGATCTCGCCAGCCATCGTTCAATGGCATGATCACCTTGAGCATGGTCATTCTCGTCATTACCGTGACATAATGCAGAACAAGCATTGCAGGCAAGAACAGAGAGTATATGCTGCTTCTGTGACTTCAATATTTTGACGTCTTCCATGGCGAATCCGAGCTCAAAAAGCTCAAAAGAGCATGTTTCCCATGTGTCATGGCTCCAAACCGCAAGGTACCGACAACATCTGTGAATATGTTTAGCCACCCATTCAAGTTTACAGAGACATTGGTGCTGTTGATGGGAAAGACCTCTCTGTACATGATGTACAGCCCTCTAGCAGCATCAAGCAGAGGTTGAAGCACGCCAAAGAACGCCATTTGGCTATGTCGCCGGGTTTTTGAAGTGAGTGATGAGCAAAACACCGGCAGTCCTACCATTTGTTGTGTAACGTCGATCAGGGTTTTAGGCAAGAGCTTGAGCTGAGGAACTTGCTATCCATTGAACATTGGTCATCTTCTTTCTCGAGTGAATAAAAGTATGGACATGATGTCAATAGTGGCGATGATGGAGAGAAAATCCATTCTCAGCACTCTTGCCTTTTCAAGAAGAAGGTGTAAGTAAGAGGAGCAACTTGTCAACCAACGCATGAGTATTATTGGTCCGAATTGGATCATTTGCAAGCTGTGATCCTGGCCACACATGCCTCGTCCTGTGTCACCAGCTGCCAGCTCACTGCTTACTGAGAGACTCGTCGCTGCGCTTCGCCTGTGATGAGTTCAAGATATCCAACGCCACTCGGCACGTCTCTCTTGGCACACCTGCATTTGAGGCGACGACCGCAGCAAAGATCTTTGTACGGCAGCTTTCCCCACTTCCAATCCATTCTCTCCGTCGCATCGATTGCCGCGTTGCAGCAGCCAGGAATTCTGCGCGCTGATGACTCTGTAGCCTTCGAACTTTGCCAGAGTCGTCAGAATGAATCAGGATTGTCAGAATTGAAATTCAAATCATCGGAATCCACCAACTTTTTTAAATCGTCTTCAAAAACAGTCTTTCCTGGTAATCCCTACCGTTTCCAATAGCTTCACGCTATGCGCGATGGGACCGAGTCCCCATTCCTCGCGTTCCTTGGTGGTTCCGCTGCTTTCGCCCTTGCTACTGTTGGCCATAACATTTGCTATTCTCCTCCCGTTGGAAAGCAAACACACCAACATAAAATTAATTTAAAATAAATAAGAAGTAATGAATAAATAAATACACTATTATTATTCTTTTAAAATTAAAACTAACAATATCATTGAAGCTAAAACTAAAAACTAAGGTTAAAAAAAAATTAAAAAATTAAAAAGGATTATGAAATTAAAAAGGATTATGAACATACTATACAAGCACATATGAGTGGATCAAATAAATTATAATACTATCTTTGTTTTCGTAGAAAGCTATTTACACGTAGCGCCAGCTATAGGCATGGCTAGAACAGGCGTCAGTCGATCAATACATCAATCAATCAATCAATCGATCAATACATCAATCAATCAATACATCAATATATCAATCAATACATCAATCAATCAATACATCAATCAATCAATCAATCAATCAATAGAGTTGAAAGGGTGAATTGGAGCACTCCAAAGCAGTGGTTCTGAAGCGGTGCTCAGAGATCGAATAGCTTCTTCTTCAAGCGCCGTTCCCGCGGTGAGAGGCGCGAAGAAGGTTGCTGGAGCGCAGAGGGAGGGCCGCGGCCGGCAGGGAGAGCAGCGGTTGCAGTTGCGGCTGCGGCGGTGACGGCAGCTTCGCGTGGATAGAACAGACAGACTCAATCGAGAAGAGGCTCGAGACGCAGAAGAAGAAGAAGAAGGTGCTACAATCGCGAAGTCTCAAGAGAGTCATTCGACGGTGATCGATTGTTGTTTATTGTTTATTGCTCACAGAAAGGAATCTGATTTTTCTTTTTTCAGGCTATTTTGTTATTGTCATAGTTGTTTTATCCTCATCATTAAAAAAAAAAGGTTGTTGTTGTAAAGTTTATCGTTCATTCTTTTGGAATGTAGATATGAGGCACCGTTGATGAGCGACGAATGGAGTGTAAATCGTGAGCTGAGAAGCGCCGTTCCCGAGGAGTTTCTCTGCGGAAGGCGGTGCCAGGCACCTGCAGGTAGCTGGAAGGGCCTGACGGATGGAGAACGACGAGGAATCTGAAGAGTGAATGAACAAACTGGATTCTCCATGGCTATACTCTACATCATGATGTAAAAATTAAGTTACTTCGTTTGTTGTTAATATTTTATGCCGTCTTAAAATTTTATTTATCATATTTAAATTAAGAAAAAATAAAAATGTTCTATCTGTTCGAGATGGGTTTTGTGGTCACTTTCTTCGCAGGTTGAACTTGGGAGAGTAATTAAAGGCAGCACTTGAAAGCAATGAGGGAGGACGGAAAACACAACTGCAGAGGTGGATTGATCAGATCAATTCGATGCAGCGGAAGAACTGAGGCCTGAGATACGAGCGTCGTTGGCCCTTCACTCTTTGATGCTCACGTTTGTATCAGAGGAGGAGGAGAGCTTGCCAAGCTTTGCTCTGGTTTTTGGAGCTTTCAAGTTTCGTCAAACTCTTTTCATGCCGTGACCCTTTATTTCGACTCTTTCCCTAACTAGTACCTACCTACCTACCTGCCTATCTATCTCTCTATCTATCTACATAGCAGACATAGCAGACCTAGGAAGCTCTTTTTGAATCCTCATTCACACAATGTATCGATTGCAAAGCTTACTTAGGTATCTTATGCTGATCATGTTTTAGCAGGTAAACAAATTATTAAACTAAGTCAAAAGATAAAAACAACGCTCAGTATTTCAATGAATTTTCATGAATGAAGCGAGGGCACAAAAGAACGGTAGGTATGCACTATGGTATACTTACTAAGTGTGCTTTGAAAAATAATAAAAGTTTCAATTTTTTAATGAGTTTATTTAATATTCACTTATTCCTAAGAAAGCAGTTGAAAATCACTTTCGAGGTATTGTTTTATTATTATTATGTAATAATTAGAAAAAAAAAAAAAAAAAAAAAGAGGAAACAGTGTGAGAAGAGACAGAGAGAAAGAAGGAAGAAGAGGCAGAAGATCCAAAGAGAGGAAGCGCCACGAAGAAGGGCGATAATGAGGGGGAATACAGGGAATATCCGGAAAGCAGTACCAAGAGTGGGACCGAAGGAGCCTAGGCTTGATTAGGGGATTAGGAAGAGAGGCGTGAACGAGAGGCGGCGATGCAGTGCAGCAGAGCCCTATCTCGATCATCAAACCTCGATCGACCCAAGTATCTATTGCTCTCCAGCGCGAAGCTCACGAGCTGCGCGGAGATAAAGAAGCACTTGCACTAGCACGCGAGGCAGACAAGGCCCCGCACGCAAACACTGGACTGACTGACGCTCGCTTAGGCGCGCACAAGTCGTCTGCGAGGGAAAGTTAGCGAGCTCAGCTCAGCTCAACTCCAAGTAAGTTGAATGTTATTGCTAATAAGCAGTGAAAAGAGCACTCCTTGAGAGGACACACGCGACCAAGCAAGCTTTCGGCGTTTGCACACGCAAGCTTACTCGTTCACGATTTTTTGATAAATTGGATAGAAGGGTTTGACGAAGATTGCATGATAGCTGTTTATACTCCATGAGGAAGCGCTTAGCGATGCTGCCTGAATCCCACGAGTGAGAATAGAAGAAGATTATTTCAATAGACTCCCATGTTCTGTGATCTGATTGATGTAGGCATAGCTATGCTTAGATTCTCCCATCCTTAACTTTGAACTAAGTGGTCGCAGGATTGCACGACAGTTTGACTAACGAAGGGCTTTTTCGCGCGTAAATTGATTAACTCCCGAACTCACAGCTCACAAACCTATCGCATTCTTGTTGAGGTATTTTCATCAAGAACCAGTCTCTAAGATCATTATGATGCGCAGATTGGCAACCAACTCCTCCTCCGTCTCGCAGGCAGCTCGTCTTGGCCGTGGCCGTGGCAAGGCTTCTGCTATGTACCAGAGCCTCCGCGGTCTGGCCGGCTCCCCTGAGGACATTGAGAAGAACTTCATCATGCCCACCTACGCCGCCGGCGGTGTTCGCATGAAGGAGGGACTTGTGTTCGAGAAGGGCTCCGGAAGCCGCATCTACGGCGAGGATGGTAGCGAATTTGTCGATATGGGCGCCGGTATTGCCGTGACTGTCCTTGGCCACGCTGACAAGGATATCCAGGCTGCCGTGAACGACCAGATGGGCAAGGTGGCTCACGCCAGTAACCTTTACCACACCCGCCCGAGCCTCGAGCTTGCTGAGAAGCTTGTCAAGTCTGCTCCGGGCATGGGCAAGGTCTTCTTCTGTAACTCAGGCACAGAGGCTAACGAGGGTGCTATCAAGTTTGCGCGCGTTGTCCAGAACTCCCGCGGCGAGGGCCTTCGCGACCGCCTGATCGGCTTCAAGCAGTCCTTCCACGGTCGCACCCTCGGTGCCCTCTCGGTCACCTACAAGCCCGGCATTCGTGAGCCTTTTAAGCCACTCCTGATCCCCAACGTGGACCACATTGAGTTCAACAACATCGCTGAGCTCGAGAAGACCATCGGTTCCGACGTCATGGCCGTCATCGTGGAGCCCGTTCAGGGTGAAGGTGGTATCACACCAGCATCTCGCGAGTTTCTGCAGCGTGCACGCGAGCTCTGTGACGAGCACGGCGTACTTCTCATCTTTGACGAGGTTCAGATCGGTCTTGGACGCCAAGGTAACGGACGCGTCTGGGGCTACGAGGAGTACGGTGTTGTCCCCGATATCATGACCATGGCCAAGCCCCTTGCCAACGGTCTGCCCATCGGAGCCGTTATGGTCGCAGCAAAGACCTATGATGCCGTTGAGCCCGCTAAGTGGCTCGGAACCCACGGCTCCACCTTCGCAGGTAACCCTGTTGCCACTCGCGCTGCTAACGTCGTTCTCGATAAGGTTCTTAAGCCCGGCTTCCTTGAGAGTGTCGCCGAGAATGGACGCTACATGATTAAGGGCCTCGACGCCATCAAAGAGCGTGTAGGCAACCGTGTGCTCGCCGTGCGCAGACCGCTCGGAGACGCAGCTCTGTACGCTGGACTGCAGCTGCCTTCGCCTAAGGTGTCGGACGTGATCAAGCACTGCTTGAACAAGAATGTTCTTGTGCTTGGCGCCGGAGACACAGGCATGGTTGTACGTCTTTGCCCGCCCCTCGTGATTTCCAAGGAGGAGCTCGACATTGCATTGGAGGCAATTGAGGATGCCATCATGACATGCGTCCCTGAACCCACTGATGAGGAAGTCAAGGCACTTCTTCCCAAGATCCAGGGCGCTGATGATGCTGCCGCAGAAGGTAAAAAGTTCGTGGTTGAGATGCCGACTGCTTTGGAACTCGCGTCTAAGTCTGTGGAGGAGTACGAGAAGAAACTTGTTGACCTTGAGCACACAAAGCTTCCTGAGGGATTCCAGGTCGGTATCACCTCGTTCCAGTTCCAGCCGGAGGAACTTCCGGAGAGCGCCAACCCGGCTACCATGAAGCTGACAGTCATCCGCCCTGACGAGCCTACCTCCATGTACGGAGCCATGTTCACACAGAACGCCTTCCCGGGAGCCCCTATCCGTGTGTGCCGCGAGATTCTCTCTAAGCGCGAACCCCTTGGTGCCCTCGTTATCAACAACAAGATCTCCAACGTGCACCCTCGTGCAGGCGGAGTCTCCGACGCCAGGGCTGTGTGCAAGCGTACCGCTGAGCTCCTCGGTCTCCAGGAGGGCGCCGCTGTCATGCCCAGTTCCACCGGTGTCATCGGCTGGCGCCTCCCTGTGAAGAGCATGATTGACGCTCTTCCTGGCGCCGTGGAGAAGATGCAGTCCGAGTCTATCCTCCCCGCAGCCAAGGCCATCATGACCACCGATACCTTCCCGAAGTCTCGTAGTGCTGTCATTCGCGACCCATCGACTGGAACCGTGCTCGGTCGTGTGACTGGTATTGCCAAGGGTGCTGGTATGATCGAGCCCAACATGGCCACCATGCTTGTGTACGTGATGACCGATATCACCGCTGAAGGCCAGGTACTCCAGGACTGCCTTAAGGAGGCTGTCAACGCTGAGGGATCCTTCAACCGCATCAGTGTCGATGCTGACCAGAGTACCTCTGATTCGATTGTTCTTCTTTCCAGTGGCAAGCGCCCGGCTCTTGACAAGTCCTTTGAACGTTCTGCTCTCACCGCTGCCGTCCGTGCTGTCTGTGCTGACCTTGCCCAGGATGTTGTTCGCAACGGCGAGGGTACCGAGCACGTCATGAAGTGCACTGTCGAGGGCGCCCCGTCTGCCAAACTTGCCCACGGTATTGCTAAGTGCGTTGTGAACTCCCCGCTTTGCAAGACCGGCATTGCTGGCAACGACCCTAACCTTGGCCGTATCATTGCTGCTATTGGCTCCTACGTTGGCAAGGTGAACCCCGAGTTTGCCAAGTCTGTCGCGGAGAACTGCACAATCCATGTTGGTGACGAGCTTGTTTTCAAGAACGGTGAGTTTGACCTTGACTCTGAGAAGGAGGTCAAGCTCATCAAGTACCTTGAGGACTGCCAGCTCCCCAAGGCCGCCGGTTACCCTGCTCACTACAAGACCGTTGATATCACTATCAACCTTAACCCGACCAAGTCCTCTGGCTTCAAGACTGTTGTCTACGGTGCTGATCTTACTGATACCTACGTTGAGGTTAACGCTGGCTACCGCTCATAAGTACGCTACTTTTCCGTCGCTCAGCAACCCATCTCTAGCTCTGCTTAGTAGCCCCTGCCTTTCCCAACCCTTCCTCATGCTTTTTTGCTTCTTGCTACATATATGAACTTCTTGCATCCGAAGCATTAGAAAATACATCAGCATAATATCAAACTACTTGAATGAACCAAATGTGTCTTTTTTAGCCTTCCTGTCTGTTTTTTAAAATTCCAAAGTTCAATCACCAATATCATGATGCAAAGAAAAATATAACTTTTACTATTATTCTGAGAAGCATTTGGTCATGGTGTAGTATCATACTCATTGATTCTTAGTCTTGGCAGTATCGCTTTTGCGGCGAGGAACTGGGATGTCCGTAATTTGTACAACCTGCGACAGTGGATAAAGATATTCAGTGTAAGAAGGGTGGCAGGAGCCCTTGCCGTGCATATGGTTGATTTCAAGTGAACCAGTCCAAGAGTCATGGACTTTGCTTTCATTTTTCGCAATCGCGGTAGCACCGGGGTAAAACTTCATTGGGCCAATGGCGAACGAAAGCTGGTTCACAAATTTCCACGTGCCCTGGACCCACTCACCCTCTGGAATTGTGATCACCTTCATGCCTAGCTCAGCCGCGGCCTCTTCCATTGTGTTCTCATCTATTGGCTTTGTCAGCAGAATACCAATGTCCACGCGAAGATGATTGGCATCTTCAAGATCCGAAGGTGAGTCGTAGTATATTCCAATGGGAAGGTGACCATCACGAGCAGCAGGCAGAGCCTTGTTCACATCAGAGATAATATGCTCGTACTTGCTTCCGAGTTCCGTGACATTACACTGAATACTCTTCACCATGACCAGCATAGGCTCTCGTTTTACTTTCTCAAGCTTCATTTTTGTAAAGACGCCTACGCGCCATGCGTAAGCTGCAGCTCCTGCAAGTCCAAGCGCGCACGCAATACCTGTCGCTTCCCAGAGCGTCATATTTTCAACGCGTTCTCCAATCTTCTCCATCTTCAAAGACTGATTGGCGAGTGAGATCTTCACCTAGGAACTTGCTAAAAGCCAACGCGAAGAACAGCCAACGCGAAGAACAAGAGGATTTGGTCGGCTAGCACCTTCTCGTGATCGAGGACTGCAAGCTCTTTCTAATTTGGGTGATTGATTCTCGAGTCAAAGGTTTTCCTTTGCGTCTCAGCCTCAGTTTTCTCCAAAATAGAACAAAACAAGGCTCTAGGGTGTACCTATGTAGAAACTTTTGAAACGAAATGGAACAAGTCTTTTGCTTAAAGTTTTGGGACACTGAGTTGGAGAGAAAGAGACTAGAAAAGATAAATTTTCTTCGCTCGCTCGTCATGCCATATTGAAAGGTAAAACTACATAGAGGGCATTCTGCAAAATCATTCTTCAGTTAGCGTCGAAAATTCTATTAGGCTGGTACTGGAATATGAAAACCAAACTTTGTCACTCTCAGAGGCAACTCTTATTGATCTTGCTGTAAACTTGGGTATAAACTCGAGCTAAAATAATCACTCATTAGTTTTGGTTTTGTATTGATTTTTTATTTATTTATTTTAAATATATACACTACTCCTATTACTATTAATATGAACAAAATATATTAGAAACAACACTAATATTAGTACTGATACTATGAATAATACTTCTAATACTAGGCGCTTGATAAAGGGTAATATTTTTAGCTTATTTATTTACTCCAGTTCAAAGCGAAATCGATAGGAGTATAGGAGTGAGCACTGAAGAGGTGAAGAAACGAGGGTACGTTGCTCTCAACAAATCAAGAATAGTCCACATCAAGTATTTGATGAATTAATTGAGAAACGTTGTTTAGCTACAGCTACCGTCCATACATATTATTAAATTCTTAAATGCAGTTGCAAAGGTATCATTGCGGTATGGCAAGGCGGACGAGTATGATACTTTTGCATAGTTGTGTGCTTTAAGCTTGGTTAGAGGAAACCACATATAGCAACCTTTTATGAGATATGCTAACATTACCGGGACATAGAATTATGGCACTGCACAGATGAGCAAACCAGTTTCTCCAATTCGCTTACCTTGAGCTGGATTGCGAACGACATCCTAGAAGACGAAGACGTTAATCAGAACCCCAGAACCTCTTCATACGTTCTGGAGCTCTCCATTTCCTAAGCTAGGCCTATTGCGGGAGACGTGGGCAGTGACACGTTTACGGGTTTGCACACACACAGACGCGCCTATACCAAACAGGTCCAGCACAAACCCTGACCTGGATTACGCACGAAAAGCATCACTTGAATGTGAAGAGAGGTAGCTCTTAACCAAGCCCAGCTTGCAAAGATAGGCACGGGAATTCATGCTTTGGTGGATAAGCACGAGAAACAACAAATGCATTCTGGTTCACAGCCTGAACCTGGGACATTAAGATGGACATCCAAAGTTGTGCTTGGGTTGCTCACATTACATGTGGGTGTGAGTCTCCCAAGAGGCACGAGTCGTTTCCAAAGTAGAGAAGGAAGCTTGGAGAGTATTTCCAAAGACAATTGTGGATGCGCTGCTCAGTCTGGATCTGGTGAGCAACAGGTCGAAGTCGTGTTGCAACATAACTCAGAACCTATTTTAGAACAAACGACTGTTCCAAGCAAAGATCTAGCGCCACAAGCTATAGTGGAGGGCCGTTTGAACAGTTCCAAGTTGCTCTTTTCCTTAGCCGCAATCGACTCGCTGTCATGGATTGTTGGTAAAGCAATGCAGTTTGAATCCCTTCAGATGGCTCAGAAGCTTAATATAAGCTATGTCAAAATCGCTCTTTTATTAACAACGGTTGAAGTTGCGGTAGAATTCCTTGCTTCCTCTACCTCACCGCAGATCTATCGCTGGTTGCAGCACTCAACCACATTCACAAGTCGTAATCTCACAGTTGCAGCACTCAAGGGATATGGTATATCTTGTTTCATCGCAATTATTGTCTACCCAATTATGGCTATACTACTCTATGCTGTTTTTGAGCCATCAGTATACCTATTGGGGGCATTGGTTGCTGTTCAAAGTTTTCAATACTCTTACTGGAATCAAATCGGGGACTCCTTGCGGGAAATGGCCCAACCCCACTGGCTTCGCACAGTCCAAGGTCTTGACCTCGTATTTCCAGGTCAAGATTGGTCACATGGTGTTCTTCGTCGACCAGCGTCGGCAGACTCTCTTGCTGTCTATCTCCAGCTTTCATTTCTTATTATAAGTGCAGTATTTGGGGCTCTTTACACCGTGGTCAAGGACATGGACATTGTACGCTGGACTTTAGTCATAGTTATAGCTGCTCTGAATTCTCTCATTTTTCTCCTACTCTACCACGATCTTGATTTACTCAAACAGAACATTGTTGATGTGATCGCAGATGACGGTAAGCCACTCGTTATGTGGGTTTGGAAAATGGCAGCTTATGAACAAGCCCTTATTGTCCTCATTATAGTGGTACTCGCAGTTCCGCAACAAGCTTACAACGCTCTTTTGGCAGTGTTGATTCTTGACCTTGATGGTTTCTTGGGCACGGCAATCGTAGGCGTTGCAGCACTAATCGTTTTTGTCTTTCTTTGTGTAAGGATTTATCGATGTTCAGGATCCATGGATGCGCCAGTATTTTCAAACCAAACATCTAATTTTCAAAAGGGGGGGCGCCAATTTAACTTCTGGCTGCTTGCCATTGGGGGTATTTTGATCACTCTTACAGGTGGAACCATAGGTTTATATTTGATCGCAGGTACAGTTGGAATTATCATTTCAATGCTCGCTTTCATCATGGTACGCCCTTTCGTTGTGCAATTTCACACTCTTGTTGATGGGTTCTTATTTCTTTATGACGGTGTTCAGGCTTCTAATGTTCGTCTTTGGGTAAATATCGGCACGGTTATTATCAATGCTCCCCTTTTAGCTTTGAACTGGTGGGCCATTTCTGGTGGCCTCAACTCTTTAGGCGCAGGTCTTATTAAGTCTGGCGAAGACACCGAAACACCACCAGAAGAGCAGATGCAAGCTGCTGTCGTTTTATTTCTTTCTATAGCGATCATTGGAGTAACTTTATGTTACTTTACCTTCCTTGATCCTCTATGCAAAGAAGCCTCATTAAGAAGGGCTGTTCATCTTATATATGCTCAGCAGACTCGTTGATACTCGCCAAGAGATGGTTTAGTCTCTTCAAAATATAGTATTGAAAACATACCAGAGTTTGATTAGTAGTTTTAAAACTAAGAATTGTCTTCTTTTAAAAATCGAAAAATAAGTTGAAGTAATTCTTCTATAGAGAGGGTTTGTTATTGCTTTCATGCCATAGAAATTATTCTAACAAGGCAAAAAAAAGACATGAAAGTAGTGACGATTTGATTGAAAGGTCAAAGTGCAGTGCACCTGAAACCTCAGTTAAGATTCAACTTTGAGTTTCCAGTTTTAAGAGAACATGTCATCTGAGCCAAAAGGCGGTCGTAAGTGATCTGGGTCCGGCTCACCTGAAAAGTTGCGTCCAGGCCCAGCCCCTCCACGGCCCATATTTCTTGAGCCACGAAAGTTCCGTGGGCCAGGCTGCCCACCCATGCCACCCACTCCAGGTGGACCATATGGGTCAAAGCGAGCTCCAGGAGGCACACTACCCATGAAACCATCATCATCATCATCATCAAATCCGTGACCTCCAAGACCACGTCCCCCACCGGGTCCAAAGCGACCATCAAAGGCCGCATTGCCAGGTCCAAAGAGCATACCGCCCTGGCCAAACCCTCCGCCGGGTAACAAATCGTCCCCGAAACCGCCAGGGCCTCCCATCCGCGGCACGCGAAGGCTTCGACGTGGATCACTCAAACGCGAGGGAACTTCAAGTCCGGATCCACGTGAACCGTTAGATTCCCTACGCCATGAACGTGTAGAACCATCGCGATCCTGAGAGTCGGTATCTCTGCTACTGCCAGTAGCTGATGTATCCACAGGAGGTAAGATTTGTGCTAGTAGTGGACGGAGGATCTGATTCCGTACGACTTCTCCTAATTGTAACGCACTTGCAGTGGGAAGCAAACCACAAAGACCAGTTCTAGAATCTTGGAGAGCAGCCTCTACAGCACTCTTACCTCCAGTGCTTGCAACATAATCGCCCACAGTTAGAGAAGCAGAAATAGGGTTTCCATCAATACCAGAGGCCTCAAGCATTGCGCTTACAAGCAATATATTAGAGCTCATTGCAACGCCTTTGATCACCATCGTCTTACCAGCGACTTTGGCCTCACGAGCCAAGTCTCCCGGTACGGAAAGCTTATATCGAATGGAATAAGAACGAGGTTTACTCACGAGCCAGCCATCTGGAAAGATCTCGGGCCATTGTTTTGCCATGTCCCACTGACTGGAGGGCTTCATATCGTCTTCCTTGTCGTCATCATCATCGTCATCGTCATCGTGTGCAGTGCCAACCGGCGTCATGCAGAGGTTTAGGTCTTCTTGGTTTCCCAGGACTTGCACATGTACAGCGGCCATAAGCACATCTGAAGTTTTATTAAGCAAAGACAAATCACACAGAGCAAGCCTTCCCATTGCTCCAAGTTTCTCCCGAGCCATTTGTTCAAGCTCGCGCCTCATGTCTTCCTCACTGCGTTCCGCAGCGAACTTCTCTATAAATGTTGCAGCTTGCTCCAAATTTTCTCCATCTCCCCCTTTCCTGCATATATGGCCCACTGCCACGAAGTCCGCCCAAGAAGACGGTTGCCAGTTTGCAGAACTCATCCTTATGCACGGTGCACAGCGCTTAGTCTATTCAAGGTCTCTTGAGCTTACTTCAGGGTTTGCAGGTGGAATCTAGGTTGAAGTTCCGTGGGCGACAGAAGCTTATCTCTGCAGCAGTCCCGGTTTCTACAGGACACCTTAAAGGATGTTGGTACAATCACCTCGTGATGTGCACTGAGTAGTATTGAGCTGTCGCCTTACCCTATCTAAAGAAGGCCAAAGTCACCGTCGGTGCCTGCTTTAGCTAATGGCGTTCGAGTAGTTTTGGTTTTGATCAAAGATCAACCTCCGATCTAAATAAGTTTTTAATTTATTTCTTCAAGTTCCTTCAGAAGATTTATCAAAAAACAAGAAGGAGACAATAATTAGAAACGAAAGGAATACTAAGACTAATTAAACTAAAGCTATAATAACTAACTATTGGATATTTAATTAGGAAAAGCGACTTTCGAGCCGCGAGAGTTTGGAGAAGGTTAAATTCTAAATTCATTGTGAAATGTTCGATATACTGCAATGCTTGAAATGCTTACCAAAGACCGAACCGATGCTTTAATTCGAAACTTTGGGGAAGACAAAATCCACAGTGTACCTGGAGCCTGTATCCTCGATTATGTGAGTATTCTTAACTTGATTGAGTACATCTTTCATAATTTGCCAATTTGTTGGCACTAAGCCTATTATTTAAGTGTAGAATGGCATCCAACGCAAGCATTTCTTTATCTCAGGCAAAGACGAAAACAACCAAGCACTGGAGTACACGAATAAACAAAGAAAGGACAGATTTGAAGGACACAAGTAATAGTGATACGAGGCTAGGGTCTTCCGGTGTGGTTACAGAGGCGGCATGGACGTCGATGCAGAGCTAGAAGAGCTTGCTCGAGCTCTTGAGGTGGCGCAGACGGCGGATGTCTCACACAAACTATCAGACCGCAACGTTGTGGAGCTTGTCCTTAAGCTACGGCAACTTGGCGAGGTTGATGTTGTCTTCTCCCTCTCTGGAAAGGAATTTGTGACACCGGAGCAGCTTCATGCAGAAATTTGGTCGGAACTGCGATCACGGGGGGGGCGTGTACGCCTCGACGAAGTCGCATCTGCGCTTGATTTGGATCTCAACATTATCGAAAAGTTTGCTAAGAGCCTTGTGGAAAGCAAAGATGTTGAGACTCAGGACAAGGATGGCTCAGGAGTGCACGATGTACAATTTTTGACAGCGCTAGAGATTATTTCTGGGGAGTTTCGAGAAGCATTTTGTAAAGAGATCGACGAGGTTCTTCGCAATGGAAAGCCAATGCTCACGCTAGGTGAGATTTCTGCTGATCATGGAGTGCCTGTGGAGTTTGCAAGGGAGACCATCAATGAGGGCATAGCGAAAGGCATTTTGAACGATGCGCGCCTTCATGGACATGCCTTGCGGACCAGAGCATACGAGGAGATGATAATCGCCAAGGTGAGGGGTGTGCTCCTTGGCACCACACGTCCAGTGATGCTTAGCCGCGTCGCCCAGGTCGCTGGGGTTGAACTCGTGGAAGTAGAACGGCTTCTCGTGAAAACATCGCCATCCAAAACCTCACAATCGCACCACCAGCATCTCGGGCTTGAGCAGGGAGACTTCGATTTGGAAACGCTGGGCCAGGTTCGCCATGGAGAATTTATCCCCACAAGTTTTGCGAATAAACAGCGCAATGCAGTCGACAGCTACTTCACTCAGAACCAATGTCTTCCATACGGCGTAGCGCGCTCCTTTCATGTGGCTGGTAATGTGGCTACCTTTGTGCAGAGGTCTTTTCCGGATGCATTCGAATTGTCTAATTGTATAATCTCAGGAACAGTAATCGAAGCTGTGGAATCGGCAATCCTTGAAATAGTTTCAAATCGTAGCTGGCTCGACATGTTGGGGCAGGGTGTAGTCCCGCATCAACTGACCGAAGTAGACCTTGTAGATTTGGTATCTAAGTGTGAAAAGGGCACGACCCGTACTCAATTCATTGGGCAACGATTTGTTGTAAGTTGTTCTTTGCTCAATGCTATTCAAGCTCATATTGAAGCTTCTGCACAAGGCCAAGCCCAGGCCTCAGCAGCGAGGCCCTTGACGTGTGATGAAATTATACAGGAGGAATTTCCTCAGTTAGATGAGCAACTTCTTCATCTGGTTGTTGGCATGATGAAGCCCCACTATGAACAAGAGCTTGCCAAAGTTCGTGCAGAGGCTAACAGCTCTGTCATTCTTAGTGGCGCTACAGCTTTGTTCCAACGTCAAAGTCAGCTTGAGGCATCATTCTCAGAGCTTTACGTTGAGCTTCAATTATATAGCAAGGGTCTGACTCGCCTTGCTTCCATGAGCACACCAGCAAAAGATTATCTACGCTTTGTTCAAATTCTTAAGTCTCGCTATGTTATGCCCACAGCAGGACTTATGGTTGAGCATCAATGCATACAACATGGAGAACCTCTTGAAGGTGACGATATACATCGTGTCCGAAACGGCGTACGTCATTGCAGCGCAGGTAGCATTATGTTTAATCCGGCTTGGAACTCGATTAACATATGCCGAAATGCCGCAGAAGAAAAAATTCCCAAGGAATCAAGCTCGCGTTCTGCCTTGCTGAAATTATTACAAGCATGCGAAGATGAAGAGGCGACGATGGATCAAATGCTAGAGCTCGTCCAGGATGCGGGTCGCGAATGCTGTTTTGTAGTGCGACCCGCTGACAAGAAAACTGAGCGAGCGCGTGTACAGGCCCGTCGGATATGGCTAATGGATCAAATTTTGCACACTACCTCAGATGAGTTCTTATGCGGATGCGCGTGCGTTCTTGTTCTTCAACAATGCAAGCAGATAATGCTACCTGAACCCAAGTACCCCATGGAGGCCTTGGACAAGGTTTTCAGTGAGCTTGTGGAACCAGCGTGTAGCTGTCTTTCTCAGACACCTGAGCGCCAAGATGACCTTAGAGCGGTCGCTGCACAATGTGGAGATGAACAAGTATTCGACCGTGTTCGGACTTTTGCAGCGTTGAAGAATCCGGCGAAGGGAAAGTGAGCGCATGGATTCTGACGACAACTCAAGATGGCAATTGTCCATTCATAATGGAGAACGCAATGGATAGTGAAACAAGCAGCCAGACATTGACTGATTATTTGTTGACTGGCCAACTCGCCCATCATGTGCAGGGCCAACTAACCGAAATCAGCGACGGTTTACAAGAGAAGAGGGATAACTCACTTTACTGAGTATTGGTGCAATCTGTATTCACACACTCAGATAGCATACCCACTAGCTACTTTTTAAGATTTAGAGTAGGATCCTGTGAATCAAAAACGGGGATTTTAGTCTTGGTGTGATATGTTTCATAATTTCTTTTGACAACAAAAAAACAAAGACTCATAAATTTAACACCCGAGAGCAAAAAGTCAGTCGTGCACAAACTTTGAAAATAGAGTCTGTCTGAATAAAAAACAAAACAAAAAAACGTGAAGCCTATACACTGTACTAATTGGTTTCTTACTGTGTAAGCATTGCTGGATCAGTTAATTTAAACTCCTGTTGTTGGTTTTCTGCATACTATAGTTTCCCAAATATACCAATAAAAGTAAAACCTTTAATTTTGCTTCCGCTGGAGACATCGGGTCAATCACGCGACACAAGTTTGCGCCTGCCCATGCTTTACGAAAGAATCACTCGTCAATTTTCCAGACGGCTGGATGCCATCGCAAAATCGGAGTACGGAATAAACTTTACCTGCAACTTGCGCTGGTCAAACCATCTTCCATTGAGCACACTCAAAGCTTTGGAAGCCTCTCCCTCTGTTGAAAACTGAATATAAGCCCTTCCATCGGGACTTTTGGTGTCAATCAAGCACTTGACAACCTTGCCAAAATTTGAGCATTCCTCGCAAAGATCTTCATCAAGCTCTTTGGCCCATGAATCTCCTTCTTCTTGACTAGGGTCAAACATGTTAGAAATGAGAATTTGACACGTAATTAATCCTCTAGAGTCAGAACTCCCTTTAGGAGACCTTGCAGAATTCTCTGTAGATGCTGGTAGCGATACTGTTGGCTGCACTGTAATAACAGGAGCTGGGTTAGAAGCTGTTGGAAGAGTCCGAGACGCAGCATCAGAAGGAGTGGGCTCACTTGCTGAAAGCGGGGCATTAGGAGCAAGGGACGCTGCACTTGCTTGGCGAAGCATTTCACTGCCTCGACCGCCACCAAGCTTGGCCATAAGAGAAAGCCGGTCCGCAGAGGAGAGGTTTACACCACCCTCCCGGCCATTCGCGGCGCTATCGTCAAGTGCCCAACTTGTTGTACTCTCCTTTGCTGTGTTCTTAGAAGTGTCGGTAGGTTCTGTGTTGCCATTGTGGCTGTTGTGATCACGGTGGTCTTTTTGTTCGCGTGCCGCATGGCGATCATGAAGGTTGCTGCTTGTTCCTGCCCCAGCATTATTTGGCGCATAGCTTGATTGGTTTCTCGATGAGTAGCTGCTTGGGCCTGGGTTTGGAGTTGTGACAGAAGAGGGTTTAATGCTACGGTCCCGAGCTGGTTTGACAAGAAGCCGCTGACCTCCACTCATGAAGCCATTAAGTTCTTGTACGGCTTTATGAGCACTGGCGGTGGTACTGAACTCAACAAAAGCAAAACCACGAGGTAGCCTGGTGAGCGGATTTCCGAGGTAAGTCAATTGTCAGGATCTCGCCAAATTTAGTGCACAATTCGCGAACGTCTTCTGTTTCGTAGGTCATCAGCAAATTCGAGATATAAATTCGTCTAAAGTTCTCTGAGATTCGTTTATCGTCTAGAACCTGTCTTGGCCCGGACCCAGAATCATTGCTATGAGATGATGGTGCTGCTGCTGATGAAACAAATGCAGGCTGCACTACGCACGGAAAACCCTGCCGGCCATCGCGGAAGATGAAAGGCTTTCCCGAAAGTAGCAGAGCTCGATCCCTGTCTTCCAATGTCTTTAGCTCTACATAAGCTACGCCCTTGGAATGACCCCGACGATCATATAAAAGTTGCACATCTTCCACAGAGCATACACTCGCGAAAAACTTTCGCACGTCTCGTTCGCCAGCACGAATTTGAAGTTGCGTTACAGAGACTGTTCGAGCATCACGCTCTGTGTCAACGCTGCGCTCATATCGATCGTGGCGATCAGAACGGTCCCGATCGTTGTAGCGATCGTGGCGATCGCGATCATGCGAGCTTCGTCCAGGGGTGCGGCTTCGATTACTTGATCTCATACGATCATCGTAGTCGCGTCTGCTGCTTCGATCACGTTCAGAATGTCCTCGGCTTCTACTTGATCTGGACTCATCCTGCTCACGATAGTAGTCATCGCGACGGTCCCTACGGCTTGAGCTCGTGCGATGACGACGGTCATCGTGGTGCTCGAGATTATCTCGATGATGTTTGTGCTTGTCACGTGAGGATTTTTGGCTTTTCCGGCTTTTCCGATCTTTGCCTGTTTTGGATCCTGCAGATGCGCTAGAGCTCGAATCTGATGAGCTTGACGAGCTGGAGCTAGCGCTCGACGATCCCGATGAGCTCGACGATCCAGACGAGCTGGAGCTTGAAGAGCTTGAACTAGAACTTACACTCGCAGATCTTGATTTTCGTTTTGCCGCAGTATCTTCGTCATCTTGCGTCCGAGATTTTCTGCTCCGACGTTTCTCTTTGTCGTCTCGACTTCTCCCACTTCGATCTTTTTTGCGATGATCCTTTTTACGCCGATCTCTATCTCCTTGGCGTTCATAACGCCCATCCTCACGTCGTTGATCGTCTTCGCGTCCATCCTCACGCACTGCCTCAGCGGCCTTGGAGTCCTCCATGACAGTCAACCAAATGATCAACCAAAGGACAACTCCGAAGTAGAGCGAAACACGACGCCAGCCAAAGAAGATCCTCAAGGTACACCTGACGTGCAAAACGCCAGTTCTATTGGTGCAGCGCTCCTCACTCTGCGTCACTCGTCCTTTGGGGATTGCTGTACGAAGCTTGAGTGGTGAGAGCGATGGAGGCAAGAGAAGGAACGCAATGAAAGAATTTGTCCTTCAATTATTACTGTATTTCAGATGCCACAATTGAAATGCTACTTTAATTATATTTTAAAAAATTAATAATTATCAAAACGAAAATTAGCCAAGGTAAGCGATGGTCGATGGGCATTTGAAAGCTCCTCTAGCTAGATGAATCTCGAGAGATTTTTAACTGAGCTTACTACTACGTGCTGATTTTGTTTGCGCTCTAGTATATTGATTTTGAGACTTCATTCCAGCTGATAAACATTTTGATGTTTTCTCATTTTCACTACTGACTGACAGGAAATAATAATAATATATCAGAAAATGAGGCGGTCAAGGAAAACAAGCAAGAATCCGTGCAAAGCGCAGCAACCAGCAATCAACTTACGTCAAGTCAGGTCAGCTTCCTGATCAATTGACGAACCAAACGACTAGCTCGTTGCATTATTTTGCGAGTCTATCTCGAAGAGGAGCTTCTAGAACTAGATTAAGACCCAGAACCACCAGATCGGCACCATCTTTGATTCAGTGGGCACGAGCAATGTCCGTGCCTGGCCGCATCGCGTGGCAGGAAGGGGGGAAGGCCAGCAATTCTGTGGGTGAGTGCGAGCTCTGGTATGAGAATCATGATGTAGAGGACATCTTTGCTCGCACTGATCGCCTTGTGGAGCCTGACGAATGGCCCATTGTCGAACGTGTTCTTCGTGAGGTGGTCGCTATTGTAGACCGAGTGGAATCAGGCGATGTAGACACCAACATTGATCCCAACCTCACTGCCAAAGATCGGCGTAGATTAGGCCTTGTGGATGCTGATACTATGGCCAACTTCAATGCTCTCTTCGTGCCCATTTTGCATGAAGTTCACGTTAACCTCCGCAAGGCCAAGTTGCTGCACGGATACCGTACGCTTGTCGCAGAAAACCGCCTCCACAGGTGCCTTGCAGTAGAAAACGCACTTGTTACCAAAAAGTCTAAATCTGATTCAGGTGTCCTTGTCATCACCGTACTCACGAGCCCATACCCAGAAGTTGATGGACGCAAACAGCGCTTCTCTTGTGCGTACAACTGCTACTACTGTCCGGACCAGCCTGGTCAACCGAGATCTTATCTTCGTGACGAACCCGCAGTTCTTAGAGCAAATCAAAATGGTTTTGACCCAGTTTTACAGTTTACAGACCGGGCACATGTGCTCATGCAGAACGGACATCCATGTGACAAGGTAGAATTGCTAGTATTGGGCGGTACTTGGAGTTCATACCAGCACGAATATCAGGAAGCATTCTGTAGAGACTTGTTTTATGCTGCCAATACTCTTTCTTGTAGACCAGAGAAAAGACGGCCAAGGAAATCTTTAGAAGATGAGCAGCGTGAAAATGAGGAGGCCATGTGCAAGATTATTGGTCTCACGCTCGAGACGAGACCTGACTGCATCGATGATGACGAGATTCGCCGATTGCGTCGCTACGGCTGTACAAGGGTGCAAATTGGTTTGCAGTCCACAGACGACAAAATTCTTGCAAAGATCAATCGTGGGTGCACTTGTGAGGATGCCAAACGCTCAATCAAGCTACTCAAAAATGCTGCCTTTAAAATCGATGTCCACCTAATGCCGAGCTTACCTGGCGCCACACCAGAGTCTGACAAAGAAATGTTTCAGACAATGCTCTATGACGCTAGTCTGCAAGCTGATCAGTGGAAAATTTATCCTTGTGAAGTGACACCCTGGACAGTTATATCCAAGTGGCATAGTCGTGGTGAGTACACACCGTATTCGGATGAAGAACTGGCCGAAGTTGTTATCGATCTCAAGTCCCAAATTCACCCATGGATTCGCCTTAATCGTATCGTGCGCGATATCCCTAGTACATATATTCTTGGGGGTGTTTGTCAGACAAATTGGCGGCAAGATCTAGTTGATCAAATGCGTGCTCGAGGACTCAAATGTCGGTGCATCCGGTGCCGAGAGGTGCGACTTGACTCGACTAAGTTTCATACGGCCTTCTTACGCCAGAGATCTTACCTCAGCTCAGATGGCATTGAACATTTCCTGTCATTCGAAACGCCTGATGAAGACACTCTTTTCGGTTTCGTAAGACTACGAATTCCTAACCAAAACCCACCCCCGACAACACCTTTTCCTGAATTGAACGGGGGTGGTGTAGCACTTGTGCGAGAGCTTCATGTTTATGGAAAACTAATTCCAACAAAATCGTTACCTTCACAACAACAGGCAACCCCAGCAGCACAACACAGTGGCTTTGGGAGCAAACTCATGGCAGAAGCTGAACGAATCTCGCATTTGGCAGGTATGCGGTATCTCGCAGTTATTGCTGGGGTAGGTACCCGTTCTTACTACAGGCGTTTAGGATACGAACTTCGTGGAGAAGGAGCTTATCTCATTAAAAAGCTGTAAGGGAGAAAGCGCACACTAATAGACTAGAATTTTAAAAGAAAAAGAATAAATAGGAGAGAAAATAGCTAAGAGGAGGGTTGCTTGTCAAGGAGACTCTAATCCATGGATCGATATACGTAAATTTGTTCCTTTTCCCAAGTTGGTTGTGAAATCAGCCTGGATTTGAAGTTGAATTTCTTGCCTGAACCCGATGTACTATTTATTTTAATTTTCTTGTTACGATCATTAATCCGAAATAATACCATCTCTTTGATGTAATGTCTTTTTCTTTTCTTTTCTTTTCTTTTTTGCGAACAGATCACTGGCAGAGGGGTGTTCTTTTGCCGCAGGCGCACCTACACAGCATTGAGGAAATGGAAGCAGCGTTATGTCAATCAAAATGAGTCCAAACTCACACAAACAATTGAAAACTCTTTTTTTAAAATTAAAAACAACAATAAACTCGTTGTAATACAAGCAGGATTCTTTAGCTTTCCGAGCTCTCGCTTTCTTTCTTCCTCTTTCTTTTGCTTCCCCAACCTGATAGAATTTCGCGCGGCTCATCATGTCAAATCAACCTTAGCCCTTGAAAATGAAGGACTTAGCGAGATTTACTTCCTCCAAACTCACAAAGAAGCTGCATTGCTGCAAGGTAGACAAAAGAGGGGTTGGGCGGATTGTTTCTCCAAGAGGACATTAACTAACAGAAAAAGAAGCAAGCTATTAGCAGAGTGATCCAGCTCTTCTTGCGCCGCAATGTGAGGTGAAGTACACTTCAAGTCGAATTTGTACATCTATTTAAAAAAGTGCGTCTTTCAATAGAAATCTTGGAACCCATGATCTGAACATGCAGCTTGAGTGCAAAAAGGAGCGTTAAATATAGAAAAGAGCGGTTGGAAATAAATGGTGTTAAAAATACAGACTCGAGCATGTAACCGATAGCTCCATATTTGCTTCCTCTACAAAGTTTGTATTTTGTCGAAACCCGAAGTACTTTGGCATCAGGACTTGGTACTTTTCATAAGAGGCGCCGAAATTACAGTCCTTTTGAATGAAGCTCGGAATAACTGATCGCGAGCATGCTTTCTTCGAGCCTGGACATGACTCTTACTAAGGTTATTCAGTGTTCCGAGATTGCGACTAAACAGGTGTGTGAGATATCAGCATTCTCTTGCAATGAAACACAGCAGTGCTTTCACTTACAATTTAGTCCAAAGACAGAAATGGCACTGACTCTGATGGAATGTGAAGTTCGTCAGTAAAGTTCACTCCACTACTTGCAAGCTGTACTGAGATAACACCTCAACGAATACTTCATAGTGCATCATGTTCCGCTATTACACTGTCCCCCTTTTTATTACTAAACCATGATGTTATCCAGTGTGCCGTTATTATTGTTAGTAAAATATGATCAGATCCGTTGAACCCCCTTCACGAAGACACTGCCTCAGGCTAGAAACAGGAGATACCGTGCATGCCGCTGATACCTTATCTCTCTGAAGTAGACTCGCTTAATATTCTACTAAGAAAGCGAACTTTAGAATTCTTGGTCAGGGTCTCAACCATCGCCATAATACATTGTCGCCTTCCTTCCTGCCTGCGTATCTGCGTGTCTGCGTGTCTGCGTGTCTGCGTGTCTGCGTGTCTGCGTGCCTGCGTGCCTGCGTGTCTGCGTGTCTGCGTGTCTGCGTCTAGTTGATTTTGTATTCTCGACAAACCCAATTGAAATCGAAGTACTCTTCACTCGCAAGAGCAACCTAGTTGTCTTGTGGAGTTGGTTTTTCTTGCTTGTCAGGATAGCTTTCTTGCGTCAGACACGCAACGCCAAGCAAAGCCTGCGGAGTGGAGAAAGCAAAGCTCAATAAAAACAGTCTTTAATCCACGCAACGTCTACTAAGAATTCTTGAGGTGTGCTATTAGGAGCTGGGCGGAGTCGAGAGTGCTTTATTCTCGTGTATCCTGTTTGCATACGGAGGAAGGGGAAATAAGCAAGCCAAACAAAGCGATTGGTTGAGAAATTTCGCAAAAGCTGGTTAAATCTGATCCTCGAAACAGCCTTTGCTAGAGACTTTCTAGTCGAGAGAAAGCAAGGAAACGCGGTAGTTGCAACTAATTGCTAAATCGCGTTGATTTCAATTCCTCCTTGCCAATTTCGTCTCGCCTAGAAGTAGCATTTACGGTGCAGTGCTGCCGGACTCGTAGTAGACGAGCCGGCTAGACACGCGCTTGAGATTTGATGAATCGAGTTCATGGAAAAAGAAGAATTTCGCTGGGATAAGATACGTAAAGAAGAAGAACTGGAAGAGAACTCCACCCCCCCTAAGCTGGCGTTCGCGCGCAGCTTTAAACACTCCCGCGCTAAATCTGACGAAATTCGTTTGACAGCCAGTGTTAAACAGCTTCCCACACTCAAAACTTCTGGCCTGGTCAGCAAATCTAGTAGCCGCGTCGTCCCCTTGGGCGGCGAAAGGGGCTCCAGTGAAAAGGGCTCCCGCGAAGGGGTTTGGGCACGTTCTCGCCAAGACTTGGACACCATGCCAGGTGCTAGCAAGGTCACGCCGGCATCCGGCGAACTTATGCAAAAGGACTCCAACCGAGCCATTCTTTCTGAAAGCGCAGTCACATCGCAAGATGACCTCAACAAATCTCGTTCCAAGCAGGCTGTCACGGCATCCCCAAATCCACCTCCGATGACCTGCATGTTACGATCCTATCTATTCCTAGAGGGTAGACTGTGGACAACATTTATCTCTACCCTTACAGTGTATGCGCTCTTCGGAGATGATTTGCGTATTGCTCTTTTTGCAAAGAAGTTCGACAACTTCTTCTACTCGCTATCTTTTATTGCGTTACTGGCCTTTACCACTGAGCTTATCATCTTTACTGCTGCAAAGCCACATTATTTTCGTAGCTTTTACTTTTGGCTTGATATTCTCGCTACAGTTACAATGGTTTCTGATATTGGGTTTATTTGGAACCCTTTTCTTGAAGCCGTTCTCGCAGGTGGCACTACAGCGAACAGCCAAGAGGCCATAGACGCAATTCAGGCTAGTCGCGTAGGCACAAAATCATCCCGCATTGTACGTATCGTTCGTCTTGTTCGTCTTGTCCGAGTCGTAAAGCTGTACAAAGTATCCAATCGTGACAACAACGAGGTTGCTGCTGAAGAGAATCCGTCTTTGGTTGGAAAAAAGCTCAGCGAAAAGACAATGCAACGAGTTATCACTGTTGTTTTGTCAATGTTGATTTTTGTACAGCTTTTTGACATTGGTATGTGGGTCTCTGAATCTCCGCATGGAACCTATGGTCTATACAGATTGCATCTCCAGTTCCAACGTTACAAGCAACACGCTGAAAACGTCTCTCTTACATCTTTCATGGAGACGTATGGTCTCGAGGAAGAAATTCATCAATACACCAGTGGTATTGAGGGTGGAAGGCTGATCTTTTTTTCTCTGTATGGCGAAACAAGTGCTGAACACCAGACTCTGATTGATACAGCCAAAGCCACGTGGTGGCCCACGGAAGATGGGGAGCACATGACTACAAATGACGAGGATTACACCCCACTTACAAACATCTTTGATGATGTTGATTCTCTGAGGGATAAATTCCGCGAAACCGAGTATGAGGCATCTTATGCCGTTGAATGTTATAATGTTGAGGGCGATTATCTCGATCCTTATGTGACTAATTGCAGCTCATATGCATATTTTGATGTCAAATCAGATGCTAGACTCTCGGCTGGTCTTAACATCATCCAGACGATCTTTGTAATGTGTGTTCTTACCTTTGGTTCTCTCATGATCTCTGCTGACGCTGAACAGCTCGTCATTCGCCCGATTGAGAGAATGGTCCGTAGCGTTCAGCAACTTGCTGAGAACCCCATGGGAAGCAGCAATCTTCAGGTAGCTACTAAGCATGACGACGATGATGAAACTGTTCTTCTTCAGAACACGATCGCAAAGATTGGTCAGCTCTTACAGATTGGTTTTGGTGAAGCAGGTAGCGAGATCATTGCAAAGAACATGTCTAACAATGCTGGCATCGAGCCTATGTGTGATGGTGTAAAGATGGAGGCTGTGTTTGGTTTCTGTGATATTCGCAATTTTACTGATACAACCGAATGCCTGCAAGAAAAGGTCATGGTTTACGTTAACCGGGTGGGTGCAATTGTTCATGAGGCTACCCATGTCTGGTATGGTGCTGCAAACAAAAATATCGGTGATGCGTTCTTGTTAGTCTGGAAGGTGAATGATGGTAAGCGCCACGTCACCTATGATGGTGGAAACATGTCTGATAATGCTTTGATTGCATTTTTGAAATCCATGATTGATCTCAAGAGAGAGAACGCAGCTGGTGGTTGCCTTCATGATTACAAGGATCATCCTGCTATTCGCAAGCGCTTTGGTGAGAACAACTTTGAAATTCGCTTGGGAATGGGTCTTCATATTGGCTGGGCTATCGAAGGTGCTATTGGAAGTCACTACAAAATTGATGCATCCTACCTCAGTCCAAATGTTAATATGGCATCCCGTCTGGAGGCCGCTACAAAACAGTTCCGTACGCCTTTACTCCTTTCTGAAGACTTTTACGATGCTCTCTCCGCCAAAGCTCGTAAGAGATGCCGTAAAATTGATCGAGTCACAGTCAAAGGTAGTATTCAACCAATGGGATTGTTTACTTGTGATGTTGTTAACTTCCCAGAAGAATTTGGCGAGCCCAAATTTGACAACTCAGGTCCCAAGCCAAGACGTCTTCCCTTTGACTTTGACGGCCCGGAGATGGAGTTCATTCAAAGTACCCTTCCAGATGGCTTCTTGGCCAAATTTGGCGAAGCTGTTTCAGCATATCTTTCTGGCGATTGGGCATCTTCTCGGCGTATGTTGGAGTCTGTCTTGCTTGAAAAGCCAGAAGATGGACCGTCCGTATCTCTGCTTGGGGTTATGGAGCAATACGATTTTGAGGCTCCTAAATCATGGAAGGGTTTCCGTGAACTTACAGAGAAGTAAAGGTGTATATCATATAAGAGAGAGAGTCCAAGGATACTCAACCTTCTGTTGTAGAAAAAGACGCTCAATTTTGAGAAATTGGACGTAGTAAACGAAGGCCGAGTTTTCTTCTTTGCAGAGATGCAAAATAAGTTCTCAAGTTTAACGCCAGAGTACCAGAATCCTAGCGTATATTGTCGATTTTTTAAATAAGGGAGTTCTTTTCCTTCAATAGTCAAACTTTAGTTTAAAGAAAGATATTTCTCGACATATCTTATGTTATTTTATTATTAATCTCTCGCGTTAGATGATTTTGTGGTGACAAATCTTTTCGGTAGAGTCTTGTGCACATTGAAAAAGCCCAGCACATCGGCCCCTGCAGATGCGATGGTAAACCTATTAAGAAGTATTTCTTAATATACAAAATTACATTGTAGCCTCTTTAAACAAAAATTACATCACAACTTTGACTTTCTTCTTCTTGGTCTTTTTAGATACACTTCGACCTGATTTAATTGTTGGCTTTGCTGGCTGAGGTTTACTGCGATGTGGACTACCGATTGGTGCCTGCCCCGTGATTCCTAGTTCACTTTCTATCTCCGCAGCTTCTTTATGCATACTAACAGCAACCTCAGCACGATGTCGTGAAGACTTTTTGTTTGTAAAATTAGGAACGACCACGTCCTCAGGCCGGTTATCAACAGTTCGAAAGCCTGAACCAGCTAATGCAATTTCTCCCAATGCAAGCTTTCGATGTAAAAGGTTTCGAACAGTTTTTCCTTGCACATGAATCATTCTCTCACGCTTCTTCATAGCCTGGATATGGGTAGACAAGAACTGTTCATGCTGGGTACGTTTGGTCTCAAGCTTTTTCCTTACCTGGGCAATCTCGACATTTATGACATTTCGTTTTGAGACATGATCAGCATCTTCGTCGTTGATAGTCGCCAGGTCCTGCTCTAATTTCGCATGTAACTCTACGAGGACAGATTTTTCTCGCTGTGCACTGCGGCGGGCCTTGCCTACCTCTTCGCATGCTTGTGAATGTTTTGTACAAAGACTTTTCAACTTTCTCTTTTCTGAGGCAATGCGTTCCGGCAGGCTCCCTAGGTCAACGCGTGCAATCTGCGCGGATATCTTACTGAGCTCACGCACCATATCATCCACTATCTCCCAACTGATAATTCCAAACGCTGTATCATCTTCAATCATCTTCGCTGTTTCTCTTGTTCTAACAAATCAAAACCTCCGCTTGTATGAGCGGTCTGACTCCTTTCTTATGAGGTCTAAGACCTGATTTTCGGTCGTCACAGTTACCTCCGGACCGTGCCCTCCCGTCTTATCGCAATGCTACTAATCGTCTCGTTTTATCTCGCGTACTCTCGTTATCTTGCGTTTCGACCTTTCGTACGAGTGGAACTGTTTAGACAACGTTCGTTTTTCCTTGTACTGTGCTCGGTCTGAGCAACCTAGCTCAGTTTCGTCTTCTTGACACGCAAACGGAGCATCCAACTTTCCGAGGGTGGTTTGCAATAACTGCTCTTGCGCTACTCTTGCGCTACTATTGCTCGCTCTCGCCAACGAACTCGCTCCGTTGCCTGTTCTGCAATGTGAGCCGAGACTTGCTAGCTTGCATGCTTTTCTCTATTCGCGTGCTCTTCTCCAGCTCCGCCTAAGGAAGAGCATTCTTAAAGTACTAGCAATAGTAGTGAGCCGAGTAATTTGTAAGGGCAAGCTGTGCTCGGATTAACGGACCCTTTTTTCCAAGTTCGTTTTTTTTTTCTTTTTTCTTTTTTCCCTCCTTCATTTGTTGTTTCTTATTTTTGTCTGTTTCTTTGTTTCTTTCTTTATTTGTTTCTTTCATACATTTTGACCAATGTCAGATGGCCTTCCTCTATAACAAAAGGCTGCGGCCGCGCCTTGAGGGCCTTACTTTGTGCTGAGCTTCGGTGGCTGGATCTAAGGCTAACAGGCGATTGGAGCACCCGTGCTGTCTTCTGCACGTTTCCTTGGCGCTGATACATAGAAAGGAAGCACGTCTATTTCCTGTTATGAGTTCGATCTTTGCGATGCATTGGTTAGATGAATGTTTTCAGTTGTTTCATAGTGGCCATTCTCACTTAGGCCAATTGCCCATAACCTGAAGTCCATAATTATTTTCTTGGGAGGTTCTATTGCTTTTTCAATTTGATAACTTAATTTCCCTAGGTGCTATCGCTCTAGCACTTTTTTATCTCTCTAGAGGTATTTAGGGAGCAATTAGGCAAATAAATAACATAGACAAGGCGCAGGCAACCGGAAGGAAGACTGAAGATAATTACACCAAGCTTATTCCTTTCCAGCGAGAGAAAACTAATTGACTAGAGAGAACTGACGGTGGTTTCACCACTTTCTTTGAGCTAGCGAGCGATGGTTACGCGTTACCACTGTTACTTATGTGGAGAACTGCCAGAAGTTCCAGGCATACTTACTTGCACAATAAGACTTTGCTAGGTAGACTTAGCGGCTATCTTCAGCATGAAAGACCTGAAAGACCGAAACGGGACCAAGACAGCTAGCTATGAAGAGAGAAGCAAAGTTATTTATTTATTTGTCTATTTATTTTTCTGAAAGTATGGAGATTATTGCGGCACAGCCATGGTAGTAATAGGAGCGTCTTCGTTAATTATTGGTAAATATGCACCTCTCGGCTTGAGTCTTGAATGATTTGAGTAGGTACTAGGTAGATAGGCAGGAAATTGTTGGGAGAAAGCTCATACAGGAAGATAGGTTGTGCCAGCAGTTGTTTACCTTGTGGACGGTCTGAGCTTGAGACTAGACGGCCATAGTCGGTACAGCAGCTTGACAAAGGAAAGTTAATTGGCTGGCATAGGTAAATCAATACGGCCTGGAGCCAGCTCGAAACGATCGAAAAGAGCACGTGCCAGAGCGATAACATCACAGACGTTTGCTTTCTATCAGGCAAGGGGCATGATCTAGTATACAATACATTCTTGGAGTTCTCAAATAATATATAGTTGTAGTTGCACAACTTCATGACGCGTGGCATGGAGTGCGTTTCACATCCCTGTTTTCCACAGTAGAAATCGTTTTGTACTTACCACAATGCATCATGTCTCGCTTCAAGGACGCTCTTCATATTTTACTACATCGATATGGTATCCGACGGTACTTCTGATTTTAAGTTCTAATTATTATTCTCCCGGAACCTATCTGTTTCTCTCCTTTCACGCTTATTTTCCAACATCAGTTAAACTACCTGCCATCTTGTCTGCCTTCGCCTACTTCCCCAAATAAAATCTAGCTCAGACCGACTGCAAAGAGGATTGGCCAAAGTTCCCAGCGCCGAGTCTCTGCCTCCTCCATCTTACTCTCCTCTACCTGTTCCAATCTTGTCTCTTGTGAGATGAGATGCGCCGTCAAGATAAAGGCATATCTTCCCGCGAAGAGAACCTCTATAGCAAACCTGCCCCAGTCGACCCAGTGGTTGCAAGCAACTGAAGCTGTCCCTCACAGGCACTCATGATTTTGCCCGGCCTCACCTGCAAACGATAGATGGCAACATCAACCATAATCGAAGGTGTGCGCACGTTCCATTCGAAGCTTTCGGTGAGTTTGCCAGCTCTGGGAGAGATCGGGACACATCACATCTGTCTTAACACGAAGCTAAGGTACTACCGCGGAGGCTCGGCGCCGCCAACGCCTCGTTCAACGGATCGCGCACCAGTAAGAGGACTCCTCTCCCGGCACGCGAGCGTGCGAGGATTTGTAGGGAGTCGGTGATATGTAACTTGATGTAACATAGGTAGAACTGCACCGCGTAGCTGAGATTGAGAGTGTGTATGTGTGCACGGTCGGGAGGTAACTTACATCCTCCTCTCATAGCTTTCCTAGAACAACATTTATTTGCTTACAGGAAAGACGTGTCTTGGTTTAGAATCGAACTCTTAACTGAGTAAAATATTGAGACTAACAAGGCTAGTAGTTGTTAAACTTGAAAAGGTGTAAAAGGGCAGACGAATAAGGACATTCATCTATTAGTTCGGTGTAGTAACGCGTTTCTGCAAACGTGACGAGAAGACAAGGCCAAAGACCGTGTGTACGGCCTTGTCTTGACACACAGGAAACGCAAGCAAAATTGACTTTTAGCAAGCAACAAACCCTTGTTCAAGGGGCGCTTCAAGCTCCTAGCATACGCAGCGTCTAGTGTAAGCAGCGCCACACCTTGCGCAAATTCCGAACAATTTGTGCCCTATTTCAATTGTATATTCAGGCCAAACCGGCCAGTAACCCTGCAATATAATCACGCAGGTCGTTGCACGCGGTGTAAAAGACATTGTGCCTGGGAAGCGCACCAAGAACAAGCAAATCCTATTTTTTCGATCCTGTGATCCTGTGAAGCAAACCTTCAACTTATGCAATCAAGGCTTTGACGCTAATCCTTCTCCTCTCCATCGACCCAAAGACTGAACGTAGCTGTGCTCAACTCATATTATGGACCGCATCTATGCTGCGCCGACGCTTGTGACGTCAGCAGTGCACAAAACTAGCGGAGAAATTGATGATGGTGATCTTCGCGATGCTCTCGTCGCTGCTGCTCCCGAGTTTGACAAATATTCTTTAAAACAAATCCCATCACGCCACCATCATTCCCAGGCTAAAAAAAGACAGCTCAACAAGGCCAGCTTCCGCAGCAAGCTTGTTATGCGTAAGCCTGCAAGCCTTGACAAGGCAATTTGCAAGGATGATGCCCCTATTGAGATCATTCCTGGTCTTTATATTGGATCAATTCACTGTGCATTCAATGATCAAGCTCTGAAGAATGCTGGTATCACACATATTGTAAACGCCACAGGTCTGCCGGCTACTTTTCCGAGGTTGTTTACCTATTTGACGTTGGGAATGCGTGACAAGTAAGTTGCAATGTAACCTAACGGGTTGGCATCAGAGACGAGAATATTAACTAACAACAACTAACCTCCTTGCATGCGCGTCCTTTAACTTATAGAGAGTATACAAACCTCTTTTCATCGATCCCAATCTCAAATACTTTTATTCACGCTGTTCTTGAGGCATACCAACCTCAAGGTCAGCAAAACCAGGAAACTGATTTGTCATCTCGTCGCGGTGCTGTTCTAGTTCATTGTTCGTTCGGACGATCGAGGTCCGCAGCACTCGTAGTAGCTTACTTAATGAAATCGCAGGGTATGAAGTATGAAGAAGCCCTTTTGCTTGTGAAGTCAAGACGTCCGGTCGTGTCAATGAACCCTGGCTTTCAAGAGCAACTTCAATATTTTGAAGATGCCCGAGGCAATGCTCATCAAGCTCATCAACTCTATGTTCAGGCTCGCGCGTCTCTCGGTCTTCCGCGAACACGTGCTCATAGGCCTTCCTCATCAACTCTTCATTTGCATTCCAGTTCAGAGCCTATTTGCTTACCTCGCATGCTCACCATGGATCTTGAATTTGCCTGCCGCAATTGCAAGGTACCCCTTTTTCATTCCGCAGATGTCCTCCTTCCAAGCACTACACATACTACAGCCTGCTGTCGCGATGTTGGTGATGAAGACGATGACAACCAAGAGTTTGAGGAAGAGGGTGAAGAAGAGGATGGAGAACAGATGCCAAGCCAGGACGACAGTGAAGAAGAGGAGGAAGAAGAGGCATTTTCGCCGCATCTTGATGACGATATACCACGCCCAGCTAGTAGGATGTTGCCCCTCCGTGCCTCGCCAGCGTCTCACTTTCATGTAATGCTCGAGCGAACTGAACGTCTGTCTGCTCTTACATTTGATGCCGACTCGTCTCACTATCGCAAACTTGAAAGTCTCGTCCGTTTGGATGATTGTATTGTCCGAGACATGCTTGCCCAGGAGCAACTTGTCTTGGGCCAGCCCTTGCAGTGGATGCCGTGCGAAAAAGTCAATGAAATGAGTAAATCACCTATTATTTGTCCGGGCTGCTCATCTTCGCTTGGTTTTCGACCGGCCTCATGCATGGGAAGTTATGGTTGTGAAATAAACTCCAGCTCTGTAATTGCTCGTGAGAGCAAGTAATAATAGAATTAAGTACTATTGATATTCAATGACTGCTAGTGTCAATGTTTGATGAGCCAATATTTTATTTACATAATATGGAATTATAGGATAGGAGCTTTAGAGATAAACTTAAAAATGATAGAATTTGTTATTGTTTAATTTTCAACGTGACTCATTTCTCCGGCACGCTGTATTGCATCTCTAAATTTAAGCCTTTCCAAGTGAAATAACGTCTAGAATATAGTGTTTGCACCAAAGTTTTCAACCGACTCGCCTTGTAACATTTATTTTTGAAAAATCTCTGGCTTACCTTTAAGTCTCTCACTACGGAGTAAGGAATTTGCCTAACTCCCACTTCAGAGCTTCCGTACGCAGTGCTTCCTTTTGATAAGCCTCATTATTTTTGTTTGCATCCAGCTGAGATACCGCTAGCTATAGTTGAGAAATGCGATATCATGATAGTTTTAAATAAAATCAAAACAGTAGCAGTTGAGTCAGTTCATTGTGTATTAATCTTTGTATTCAGATGCAATTTCAACCTACTAAATCCATCAAAAGCTGATTTTGAAAAATGATCATTTCCTTATCTCCATGAGCCTTGGCGCACCGCCCTTGCAAAATGCGCTTTTCGTTCTCTAGCTGTTCTATGTATTGATGGAGGCGATCAATTTCTGCCTCGTAATTGCCAATAGTTCCGGGGTCTGTTTGTCAAAACAATACATCGTTAACCGATCTGCCTTACTCCCGACTTCGCGTTTAGATTAACTCGACGTCCAACTTACCAAGTCTCCAGCGCCCGTCTTTGTCCAGGGAGAGCTTGTTTCCATCCAGAGTAAGCTTGCACTCGCTCTCTGGAACCGGAGGCCTCGACCCCTTCGAGGTACTGCTCTTATTGGAGCTCCAGGACAGCCGACGCGTCAAGTACTTCGACATCTTCTTCCTTGGCCAATTGCAAGTTGCGGACTCGCCTCGCCGAACGCCGGTAAGCTGCTCTGGCCCCTGGCAATTCGACCTGCCCGCGAGTCGCGAGCCCGATTTACCTTGCAGGCTTTCTTTCTCGCAAAATTCTGTAAACTAGTTATTCTTAATAAATGGCTTAATTTCCGGCTCAACGGATTTGTTATTGCAAAGGCATTGAGGCCGAAATAAGTTAGGGCGGTGGGCTGCACTCCGCATCAAGCCCAGAGAAGTCCCTCGTTAGAGACAAATGTTATACAGGATTGGCAGGTTTTAAGTGACATTGCATGGCCAGCACGCAAAGCAGGTTCGGAAGAACTATTTGACAAGGGTACTGGCAAACTACCTGGGCGCGAGTTATGGTGCAGGGGAGCGCCGTGAGCAGCTTGCGTCGCAAGTACAAGCGCGATGTTGAGAAGCTCCAAGATAAAGTAGCAAGTCATGAACTGCAAAGCGCTCGCTCGTGGCTTCGAGATGAGAACCGCCGTTTGGAAAAGGATCTTGATGCATATTCTGTGAAGATGGTTCAAAATAGTATTTCCAGTTCGCCTTCGCGGCGATTAAACAATTTTGGATCAGCATCACCAAAGGGAAACCCTCGAAAGCGCATCCTTACTGCGCTTAGCAAAAATTATGATCAGTTTGAAGCACTTCTTGCGGAAGCAGATCCTCTAAGTCGAGGAGTTCTTCCTGTTCTTACCCTGAAAAGAATTCTTTGCGAGGATATGCAACTAGCTGCGGGTATCAAAGACATTGTGCAATTCATTGGAAGCTTCATCGAGTCTGAAAATGGACATGTTGATTACGAGGCTATTGTCCGTGCGCTTACCTTACCCTCTCACGGTAAATCGCAAAATTCTAATCTTAGCACAGAAGTTCGTAAAGTTGGAATCACGGATGTACGAAGACTCTTATTCAAGCACGCTGAAGAAGGCGAATTGTCCCAATTGCTCTTTCAGAAAGCGTGTGAAGAGCTTTTTTTGAATATGAGTCTTCGACGTGATGCTATGAAACTTTTCAAGGCGATGGATCGAAGAAACATAGGGAAAGTAATGGCCGAGGACTTGTTAGATGCACTATATGAAGAAGACAGCGTCGAGTGGGAGTCGTTAATTTCGGAGTTATGCAAGTGCTCTCTTTTTCTTGACAAGCCCACAGTTGAGAGTCTTTCTTTTGATGAGTTTTGGGAGACGATTTGTGATGACGGAGCAAGTTTAGCACCTAAGGATAAGGTTTACACCCTTCTTCGAAATCGAGAAGTGCTGCGTTCGAACGGGCTTGTGTCACTCGACATTTTGTACGATTATTTGCGAAATGATGCAAAGAGTGAAACCGACACTCGCAAGGGCGAGATTATAGCAAAAGGAAAGAATATGCCTCGGCATCTTGCTAATAAGCTGTACGATATTCTAAAGGAGAAATACGGTCTTGATAGCCGTGCTCTTTTTCGTAGTATTGATCACCAACAGCGTGGGACACTTTCGCAGCAAGACCTATGCTCTTTCTTGGGTGTTGATATTGACGCCTCTAACATGCTCTTTGATAGGTTTGACAACAATGAAGATGGACTACTGGACTTTGGGGAATTCTTGGACCTACTAATGTATGGTAAACTTCACCTGACACGCAAAAGTTCACAGCAAACCTCGAAGCAGTTATCAAAGCGAAGCCACCACAGTTCTCCCAAATCTAAACGAGATAAAATGTCACCTCAAAAGAGGCGCTCACAGCACCACCAAAAAATGGCCGAAGCTTTGGCGCGAACTATTCGCAAAGAGGGATGGACTAGTTCACGTTTACGATCTCACCTCACACGTTTTGATACCTCAGATTGCGGGTTAGTATCCCGAAGCCAACTTGCAACAGCTTTCAAAGCATTTCCAAGCACCCGGGATGAAAGACATGCACTTGCTAAATCACTTGACATCGATGACAAAGGTTCGGTCAGTATTGACGAAGCCGTGAGTCATATCCTGCATCCAGGTTTGAAATCGCAGGAGAAAGAGGAGAAAGCCCTGTTTGAACAAATCCACGACGAAGATCTAAAACGCATATTTCTAGGAATTGACTCTTGGAAACTCCGCCGTCTCTTCTTTTCTCATGATCAAGATGGTAATGGTTACATTTCGACAGCACAATTTTGCAACCTTTTGGAAAATGTCAGAGTACAAGCTACAAGGAAGGAAATTATACTCATCTCCGAGCATCTCGCTCGTAAACTAGGAACGCCCGGTTCTGTTGCATACGCTGATCTCATGAAAATGTTAGTAAGTGCGGCTGACAACAAAGAAGAAACCAAATACAGTGATAAACTTCCAGCTCGTTCCTTGCCGTCTGTAGATGACTTTGCAAATCAAGCCTCAGAATTGGGAATCACACTCAATGCACTTTTACGACGGTGTGCTAGGTTAGAAAAGGACACGAAATCTTCAGAAGAAGAGATTCATGGATGTATACTATTTGCAGACTTTTACCGGGTCCTTGATGCTGCTATCGATCTCTCAAGCAAGCTCCCGTGCTCCAAGAAAGAGCTCCAGGAAATTGTTGCAAGTTTTCTGATGTCTTATAAAGGTGATTCATGGATTGCATATGCGTCTGCTTTGGAACATCTAATCAAGGATCGTGATGAGGATATGCTTCGTGAGAAAGTTTTAAGCAAGCTGGAGGCGCAAGGGTTTGCTCAACGAAATTCGATTCTGCAAATGTTTCGTCTTCTTGATTCTAAAAATAGAGAGGTTCTCACACGTGATGCTTTCGAACGGGCCATGCAGTCAATGTTGGGTAAAGATGCAGAAAGCATCGCGTTGGCTCAGACACTTGTGAGGCGATTCCGTGTTCAAAAGAAGAAAACGAAGAAATCCAGTCGTTTGAACGCTCGTTTTGATAGTTCCCGACGGGACACAGACGTTGACTACCTTGAACTTGTTCATTGGGTACTCAGCCCTCCAAAAAGGGTAGAGAAATCTGATTCTCCTTCTAATGTCTCTCTCTCTCACTCTTTCGATTTCAGCAAGACGAATGCCTCCAAGCAAGCGGTAGATGCACAAATTTCATCAACATTTGGAATTGATGAACATGTCCGTCTACTAAAACAAGAGCTTGCAGGTTTAGATGGGAATTTCTTCAACCAGCTGGAAGATCTTAAAAACAGCTACGCATTGACTGTAAAACGTAACAAGGATTTAGAGATCAAACTTTGGGAACAATGTGCAGAAACTGGCCAACCTCCACCTATGGACGAGGAATTGGCCAAACAACTCATAGATTGTGACATGGATCATATTTCTCGTGTCACATCAAGTTCGATGGCTCGCCGTCTCCGAGCAAGCGTCAAATTACGTGCAAACGTAGAGTCAAACGGCCAAAACGACACCACGCTAGCCAGTACTACAGGAAATTTGCTTGGAGATCGCCTTTGCACCTCTGTAGCAAACCCGAATACACTTGTGACACTTTCTCGAGCTTTTGCAAATCAAAAGGGGGAGGAAGGAGAAAGCGTAGATGATGGGGATGCGTATCTCATATCGTCGGCCTCATTTCGTAGGGTTTTAGAAACTCATCTTCCAGGGTTATTGCACTCTGATTTTGACGATTTAGCCCGAAGATTTGATCGAGATGGTGACGGACAAGTGCGTTATCTAGAGTTTCTTGATGTGCTGCGGCCACTTGCTCTCAAAAAACAAAAACAGTCTCAAACGCGGGCCCTGAAGCTAGCTCAGGCTCGTCCGGGCTTCCCGAAGAATCGACGATGCAAATAATCGGATTGCAAACAAGACAGTAGCCTCCACCTCTCGGCTACTCCGCAAATATAGAAGGCGAAAACCAAAAAAGAACTTCAAACGGGACCTCCTCTTTCATTCTGATTCTGAGTCTGATGCTTGTTCTAATTCTAGCTCAAGTGTTTCTGACATTCCAGATGTAGCATCAGATACTGATAGCTCCATTGATGCGAGTACGCCTCGAAAGTCGAAGAAACCCCTTCTTTGGTCTAGCTCTGAAGAAGACAATAACAGTAATAAGGACGATGATTATTCTCACGAGTCTGAAATTGAGAAAGTGAGACGCAGAACCCCAAAGGATCGTGTAAAGAAATTCCAACGCTCCCGTCCGAAAGCTCTGTATTGGTCATCTGACTCAGATGTGGACACTATAAGTAGCTCAGAAGAAAGGGAATTCACACCTTCAAATCTGGATGAAGATCGCATTGCTTCTGCCAAGGATAAGCTTCGAATTGCAATACTTGCTAATGCTCAGGAAGACAAAACTCCCTATGTTATTAATTTAAGACTTGCATTCGACACTTATGATCACAATCGTGATGGCGTTCTCGATCGCAAAGAGCTTAAAGCCATGATCCAGCAAAGTGGAGCGGGAATAGATTTAAGCAAAGAAGAACAAAAGCAGCTGCTACTTGCTTTCGAAAAACATGCTGACTCGAACTCTGGAGTTCGGTATCTTGACTTTGTAAACATTGTCGAAATGTTAGAGAATGATGCACAGAAGTCACCAAAACGCCGAGCGGTACTTGAAGATCGGTTGCGAAAAGACCTCAACGAAGTTGATTTGGAAGACTCGTTGGGGCACAAACATGCCAATCGTCGTGAATTTCATCGCTTAGTAGATCAGCATGCGGTGGTTCCTCTCACCTCCTCAGAAAAGGATAATCTCATGCACACTCTAGATTACGATGAGGATGGGTTGGTTTCACAAAAGGAAATGAACGAATTTGTAAATGGACAACCGACTTCTCCGTTACGTCAAACCCAACGAAAAAATGCGGAGTTAGGACTCGCAACCAATCGTGTCCGGAAACTTCTTTTGAAGCTAGCTGATGAGGGGAATGGGAAGCATAATTTAAAAGCTGCGTTTCAGACATTCGACACAATGCATTCTGGGCTTATTTCGAGTCAAGCTTTTGCAAGATCTTTGCATAAGGTGGGATTTCATCTTAGTACGTTCGAAGAACAAGGCATACTTCGAGCTTTAGACCCGCATAAGTCCGGCAGCATTGATTTTCCTTCCTTCCGACAGTTTGTGTTGACGTCAAACCGAGATGAGCAAACTTCGTTCCAAGTCCAGAAGTCTAGAAAAAAGGTTGACATAGTTAGCGCAGAACAGCTAGAGCAACTACGCAGAAAACTAGCACAATTACGTGTAGGGCCATCCTTAAGCCGGCACTTTAAACGGTTCGCTACAACACTTGACGATGCGTTCACAGGGGATGAATTTTTCAATCTATTGAAATCCATAAACTTTTATATCAACAGGCGGCAATTGCATCATATTGTGTCTCGTTTGGATGCTGATGGAAGCGGAACGGTTACGTTTATTGAGCTAGAGGCATTTGTAAGTGGAGCTTCAAGATCAGGTCATACACGCGATGGACAAGATGCCCTGCTGCGTATGGCCATGCGCAAAGTTCGCGGTACAACAAAAAACCTGTACCAGGCCTTCTGTGATATTTGTGCTGAAACGAATAGCCCATACGTTGACCAAGCAAGTTTCGATGCTGTACTCTTAAGTAGCATCCCTCAGTTGCATGAGCAGGAGCTTGAGGTACTATATAATCATTCTCCAAAAAATGAACTTGGCGAGGTAAGATATGCGGAGTTTCTTCTTGCGTTCTTAGATACTGGTGCTGTAGAAAGGCAGTTTCATGCGAAGAACCCCCGAGAGGGATCCCTTTTCGAAGGCATGAAGCGCTACCTCAGTAGGAGGTCTGGAATATGCAAGACTGATTATCGTATGCCAAGGAGTGATGCTATGCGTGTAATGCGTCAGGTAGGGCTGCTTGCACCTGCTTGGCAGCTTGAAGCAGCTTTAGACCTTGCACAGACAGATCAAGGTAGGATTGAAGTTAACCTTTTAACTCTCTCTGAGCTCCTGACTCAAGCTTCAATGAACGCAACGCTAACTAACTCACAGTGCGGGTCTAGATTGGCTACTACAAAGCGTGACGACAGCATTCCTAATGGATTCTCTGGTACTGTCACATCAATGGTGGTCATGCTTCGACATGCAGTTCGTAAAAGAGCACTTGACGCGGACAGAGGGTTTTCTAAAGACCCCTCAACCATCCATCGGAGCTTGCAAACTGCAGTAAGAGCTAATCTGGATATTGAACTTGGATCCGCGGATACGGAGGTCTTACAAAGACTTCTAGATATTGGTTTGGACAACAAGCCATGGCACTGGGACGAGTTTTGCCAGGCTATCCTATCCAGCGAGGCGGTAAATCACGCTCTCGAAGTCGATGCAGACACAGACCCAGAAGCTCTTCATAGCGCCAAAGTTGCAGCCAAAGCTATCCATAAGCATCTCAAAGAAATTGCTGGCCCAACAGAAAATTCTCGTCGTGCATTTCGTACCCTCGATCGTGCTAGAAAAGGAAGGGTTCGTCTTCAAGACATTGTTGCTGTCTGCACAGACTTGGGATTCGCGGCGGCACATGATAATCCATGGGTTGCGCAGGGAATACTCTATGAAATGAGCGGACGGACAGCTGCCAATTTTGAACGGGCTGCGCCGCCTCGTGGGCTTGATTTTGGTATGATTCAGCGGTTCATTTATCCAATCTCAGAGACACTCCAGTCAACTCTTGATTTAGTAAAAAGAGCAATACGAGACACAGCACGACAAGGCGGTGGTGCGCTGGACTCACAGCGTGTTCTTCGGGTAATGGACGTTGATAAGTCTGGACGAGTATCACTACGAGACCTTCGTCGAGCACTGGAAAAGCTTTGTCCTCAGCTTCCACCTAAAGATCTGAAACATCTTGCTTATGAGGTGTTTGGAAGTATGAGTGAAGATGGTGAACCAATCAGTCGTGCTGAAATCCAGCGACTCCTATTAAGTTGAAGCGTTTAATTGCTTTCGTGAGCGTCAAGCACCTTGATCTTCTGCTGTTTCGGTTTCCTATTCTTAGTCACTTTTTGTTTATTTTTCTTTCCATGAACCAAATGTTCTCGTCGTCAGTGAGCCGCTAGCTGAGTCCGTTTGAAAGAGCGTTGATTTAAGATCTATACACAATCCTCAACAGGCTTCTGAAACTGTTGAGCTTTCTCCAAACATTGAAAGCATTACAAAGTCTACTTGCAACTAATCATGAAAAAAGATTTTTTCTTATTCTTTAAATGCAAAATATTCGCGCATCTAATCCAAAATGATTTTTCTTCAATGAGAGGTTTAGTATCTCTTAGCAAATAATAGATTGTGGGCGACAACATTTACTGAAAAGAAGTGAAAATATATAATATTATTTTTGCTGTTATTATAGAAACAGATGAAACATGAAGGATTGCATTGCAAAGTTGATAGAATTGACCTTTTCTAGTACTTGAGGGAACAAAAGAGCGCAACTCCTGCTTTGATCCACTTTGCACCATCAACATTTGAAGGTAATTGAAGAAACATGACGAAATTTGTTGAATGACCTGTTGTTGAAAGCGTACCAGCACGGCGCAATGTCTTATAAAGAGGTGCTCTGTACATGTCACCAGTCTCGACTTTACCTCGCACCGGAACAAAGTGAATTGGTGCCATCTCAGCAAATAATTGCTTTGGCAAAGAATCCACAACAGAAAATTCATCAAAGCTCCAGCGAGCACCCTCCAGGAACAATCCATAAACATAACAACCGTCCTCAGGTCGCGTGCTAATTTGGGCTTCTGGAACTACCTGGAAATCAAAAGAAATTGTGTCGATGGGGAGTTGATGCTTTCGGGCGTAATTCTGAAGCTGACCTGTCAAGAAGGCCTGCGGAAAGAAATAAGCTGAAAGCCAATAGGAAGACGGCATTCCATTTTGAATCCAGTCTTGTAAGAAGTTACAGCGCTTTACAAAATCTCCAAAGTAACTTCGTAAGGGCATCAAGCTGGGATAGGAGGTCGACTCCCAAAGATCCGGGATTTTCTGAGCGTACATGGAGTTACTCATTGCCTCAAGCTCGCCGGACATTACCATTAAACCTCGCAGGGCTTTGCGAAGGTCAAACAACGTTGACTCAATGTTTGCAAGTAAGCGCTCAAAACGTGCACATTCTTGTTGTAAAACAGTGTTCATTGACTCCTCGTAACGAACAGGATAGTCCATACGAATAGCTTCAATGGAAAAGTGCTGCGGCAGACGCTGTTGGAAGTCGATGATATCTTGTTCGATGATGTCTTCACGCGATGCGCCACCACCAGAACTTGTACGCGGCTGTAGTAGGACCAATGTGTCGAGCATCTCATTTGTTTCTTGGAGAGCTGATGTAATGTTCGCATTTGTGTTCATGCCAAACACCTCTGGAGGTGCATTGACAGGCAGCGAGTCAATGTACGCTCTGTAACCACGGATAGGATTGTCCTCATCTACAGTGGGCAAGTAGTATTCCTCACGAGGGCAGTATTTATATCCTTCTTCTAAGGCATTCGCATTATAAAATTGATCCAGAAGAACATCCATGGTACGAATATCAATTGCATCTGTGACACGCCCTCCATAATTGATGCGCGCAGTCAAAAATGTTAAACATTCAAAAGGAATCTCTTCATACTCGTCAAGATACATCTCCAAACCGCGTTGGGAGATCTCTAGATCTGTCTCGTTAAACTCATATGGAACGTTCCAGCCCAAGGGTCCAAATTTGCGTCGCTCCTGAATTAGCGCATGAAAGAAGCAGAGACCAAATAGAAGCCGCATATACACATTAGGCTTCGTCGTTGCCTTGAGTTGCTCGTCATCAAACTTAAAGTAAACACCACGAAGATTTGCACGCATACCGTTTGGTGGCTCCATAGTCATCTTGATACCATCTTGAAGAACCGAAACAGGGAAAGTTTTGGACGGCATTGACGTGAGCCAAAGGCGGAATTCTGGGTTTGTGGTTTCCGGTTTGATTTCTTCAACAATTCTTTCAAGCTCGTCCATCCACGAACTTGCTAAGTGACAATTTTGAAGAAGAATCCATAGGCCCTTGGAGATTCCTTCTTCAATCATACGAGCTGCAATTGGACCTTGACCCTGCCCAAGTGAAATACTCTTTAACTTCTCACTCATACCCATCGTCTCTGCAAACTCAAAGTACGATTTCGTCGGATCACTACCACTTGTTAGTACAAAAATAAGTGGTGTGGTTACAACCGAGGTATCAAAACACTTTTTAATCTCAAAAGGAGGAGGCTCAATGAAACGCTGCCCAAACCGAACTACAATATAGTTCTGAACAGCGCTTGCAATCTTATCTGGACGGATTGCACGAAGAACAAGCATTCGCTGTAGGTCATTGAGTTTTTCGTCCCAGCCACCTGGCAATGGATCCTCAAAGCATGTTTCAGAATCAAAGAATAGATTCCATTCGTCTAAATGTGCAATAAAGGACTCCTCGAAACCCCCAAAGGCCGTTAGAGTTGCCACACTTTGAATGTCACCCCACATCTTGTCAGTGACCCAAGAAGCGCCCTCGGGCTTCGACATGTCAGACACACGTCCTGAGCCTTGGCCTGTAAGCAGATTTCTGTATTCTGCATTGTCAATAAGATCATCTCCCTGGAGAATCTTAATTACAAGATTGAACGAAAACATAAGCTTGTGCCTTTCAAACAAACTACGGCACACATTCTCGTATAACATGTAAGTAAAGAAATCCTTCAGTACTTCAAGGCGTTCCTCGATATCGCTTTTGGGTTCACTATTCAAAATGCCTTGGGCAAAAAGTTGGCTATACCATTGCAAAGAGTATTCGTACATGGGATCAATAATGCTAAGGTCTGCAATTGCAAAGTATAGAATTGATCCGCGCTTTGCAAACGGGCGGTATTTTTCACGCTCGGCATCAATCTCCTGCTCCGTTTCCTTCGACTCTGCGACCTTCGAATTGATTTCTTGTGATGTAACTTTGGATGTTGCTAACGTTTCGATGAGCTCAGCATCATCAAGAATATTGCCCTGGGAATTCGAAAGCATGTATAGAATGGTGTCTTCGATCTCCTTCAACTTCTTGCCCATGGCTGCATTCTGGACTACAATCTCGTTCTTGCGAGACTCTAGTTCAGGAAGCTCATTGACCATGACAATGCCCAAAAGCTGCTCTTCAAGACCACGAGGGGTAATACTGAAGTTGAGAAGGCTTACCTTCACGGCAACTTCAGGAGGATAGTGAGGGTTGGGTAGCTTAGTTGTCATAAAGAAGCGAAAGTCTTCATGATACGGTACAGTGTTATCACCCAATTTGATCATAACTTGTCCATCTTGAACAAATGTCTGTTGCAATAATACGGGTTCAAGAGCCGCGTCAAGCTTTGTACCAACATTTTCCATAAGTACCCATTTGCCAAATCGCAAACCATTTTCTAAGCACCGGAGCAAATTTTTGTCACTCTGTTTAACAACCTCAATACCGTTGTTGCTCTCTTTTCCAAGGTTTTTAATGAAACGATTTGCCTGGGTTTGCGGATCAATCAAAAGCGGCCATCGTCGAGCAGTTTCCATCATAATGGCATTTTGAACTGAGTGAGCATCTTGGGGCAAACCTGCCACATTCCAAGAGCGAATTGTCACAGGCTCGCCTAGGGTTTTTACAATGTCAACACCGGGTGTGTGCGGAACTTTCAAACGAATGAGCTCTTTTAACCATTCACGTGTAAGGTCCGTACGATAGACACTTGTAAAAGGTCCAAGATATGCAATAGCTCCACTAGAGATCAGCACATCGCCGAGAAGGTTAACATAATCACGATCAAATTGAGCTACAGAACTAGTCCAGCGGTCTTTTTCGCCACCAAGACCTCCAATTAGTTTCTGAGCGCGGTCGAGACGAGCACTGCACTGTTCAACATCTTGAGCAAGCTGTTCCTTTTTGGCTACAGATTTGTTGTATCCATCTTCAAGTTCTTGAATATTATCCATGACTGCTTGGAGCTCTCCACGTGCTCGATCAAGCTTTTCCATTGTTACCTTGAGCTCTGCCTCAGCTTCCGCAAGCTTTTGACGCTTAGGTTCCACTCCAAGCGCTACATAGTGGTATTTGTGCATAGCGCGGACCCACATACAAATAGCAGTACAGGCTTTACTAGCCTTCTCGATTTCCTTCGGCTGAAATTCTGGACTTTCAATGTATGGCTCGATGTCCCGAATCACGCGATCCGGGATATTATCCTTGTCAAAGTTGAAGAGACGAGCTAAGAGCTTGTTAGCATCATTGAGCAAGTTCTTTTGAGCTGGTTCCCAGAAGTCCTTGATCTTTTTACCCATATTCGCAGGATCTGCAACCATTTTTGGCTTTACCTCGAACATAATGCAAGCAGCCTCCATGGTGAGCTTTACACCAGAAGGAGGAGTTTTGAGGGAACCAACCTCTACAATATCAGATTTCTTCAGCTTGTTGAGACATTTAACAGCTTCATCAAGCGCTGGTAAGGCTTCATCAAGATCGCGTTGGGCGTCATCGGCAATGGCTTTTGTAGCTTGGGCTTTTTCTTGAGCAGCGGCTTCTTCTTTGGACACAATAGCCTTTGTCTCGTCTGCAGCAGCCTTGTCTTTCTTAATTTGAACAATCATCTCATCGACCTCTACCTGGGTTTTGGCAAGCACAGGCTGCATTTCCGTAAGTTGTACCTGGAGATCAGCTACCTGAGCCGCTGTCGTTGTCAATTTATCTAAACCAATTTGAAGACGCTGTTTTTTCTGCAAAACCTCATCGCGCTTTCGTTGTAGCAAATTCTTGAACGTGTTGAGCAGTTCCAAATATGAAGTTGGAGTAACATAGTTGTATCTACGCAATTCTTCAAAGAATTCTTTAGATTTGCTTGCGACAGATTGATGGAACACCTTGAAAAGCTCTACAACGCCTTCAAGCAGCTCCCCAAGCTGCAAGTCTTCTTCCTGCATGATACCTAGACCAACACTTCGAAGAGCTTCATCCGGCCACTCGGAAAACCAATCGATTGTACAGCAGTTGACCAGAGATGGAAACATTCGCAAACGGTCACGAAAGATTGGTGTGCCCGGACTCATGCACATCACAACGTGTACATTTCGCTTCACTCGCAAGATGTATGACGCAAAGATGTTAATTTTGGTAGGTGCAATCTTCCGCTTTGCACAATCTCCTCGACAAGCCGTCATAATCTTCTCCATATCTTCTGGCGGATACAAATTTGGAACATCACCCTGATTTAGAATACCATTAATGTCTTCCAACATTTGAGACATGATAATTTGCGAATCGTCAAACAGAAATACAACCTGTACATCTTCAACTCCTGCTTTGAGCAAACAAGCTTTTATGTCATCACGCCACTCGGTCAAACCATAGCCCTTTGCGATTTCTACTTGAAATACTGCAAAATCGCCAATGTATGAAGCAAGTCGCGTCAGAGACTTACGGCCGCTACCACCCACACCAAGGAGAAGCGCATTACCCATCGGCTGGCGAATCACGCGGGCGATGCGGCTGATGTGCTGAACTGCATCCATGAATAACTTCAGGTTCATTGGAGTCTTAGATTCTGCATTGTACTCAACCAAGTATTGCTCAATAGTTGGTAGTAGAGAGTCGATCTCTACAATTTCTTTGTAAATCTTGCTATCTGGCTCCATTAAGTCGCCAAATACCATATACTCTGACTCAGGCTTAATTTTGTTCCAGTCCAGGTTGAGCTCCTTTTCAACTTTGCTGATGACTAGTTTATTAAACCAGAATCGATCTTCATCGTTAATCAAACGATCACGAAAGACACGTTGACATTCGTGAACCCAGCAGCGCACCACATCTCCGACACCATTAGTAACCTTTGGCGAAATCATCAGCATACCTTGAAAAACCTTACTCAAGTCGCGCATATTAAAAGTATAGTGCGACTTGCTTGGCGTTGGCAAGAGCTCAGCACGAATGCGATCGTAAATCTCGATCGTAGACTGCACAACGGGATCCGCAAGAGGTGCCACAGCACTATCAAATGAGTCACGTAAGAAGTTGCCCAGAATTGTACCAAAAATTGTGGCCATACTTTCTGCTTCCAGGGGTGTGTACGTGATGATATTGTAGTGGCGAAGCATTCGAGGTGTAACTGGGTTGCGACCACCGCCTGGGGGGCCCATTGCAGCTACCATATTCACATCTATAATCTGTCTAAAGGTGAGTGCTTTTCGGTCATACCATCCACCATAAGTGAACCACTGACGCAAAATTTCAATTGGTGGCTGGGCAAAGTATGTCTCACGCTTTGGCATATTAAGATCATCGACGAAAATTACAAATCGTTTTCCTGCAGGAGGACCAAAAACACCCTTGCGGCGCTTTTCCATCTTAGAGTCAAGAAGGTCTTGGGTTTGGTTGGCGCTAGTTTGAGCAGAAAATGCAAGGCAAAGAGGAATGTAATCTGAAGGCATTGTGTTGCTCAAGTAACGGTTGATGTTGACAGTTTTACCTGTACCTGTATCTCCGCACATAAGTATATGTAGATTTGCTCGCGTAAGAATGTCCAGCAAGAAAGTATAGCATACAGAATCAGACGTTGGGATAATAGTCTCAGCATAGGGCAAATCCTTGTCATACTTATAAGGCTCAATGGTGTCCATCCATTTAACCCACTCGTGTGTTTTTACATCCCAGACATAATCATAGATAAGAGCGTCACGAGGAAATGCACATTCTGAAGAAAAGTGGTCCATCTGGGTTCTTAACCATCCATCCATAGTACGACGCCCCTCTGTATTAGAGGTACAAAGTAAAGACCAGACCATACTAAAGATGAATAAAGGCTCGAGATCGAGTTCAAGATTCAAACCACCTTGAGATCGTTTTCCTTCTCCTTCGTCTTCTCCCTGTGGTTTTCCATCTCCTGAATTCATATGCAAGTTGAATAAAGCATCCATCATGCGAATGAGGCTTGCAACAAGATTGTTGTTCACAGTTGGTACGGGCTCCTGCAAATTACGGCGTAAAAGGGTCAGCGCACTTTGCAAGTAAATGTCAAAAAGCTTCTGCAATAACGCCTTCTGTTCATTGGTGACAATACTAGGCAACCGGTATTCAATCCAACTTTGAATCACAGGGTCAGAACCAAGTGTATTCGGTTCCATGTAGATGACACCAACACGACTGACAGTTGCAGGAGAGGCTACTTCAAGGTCCTCTACCTCAAACATCATTGTCATCTCCGCGCTTAATCCCATAATCTCACCTGAGTTCAAGCACAGCTTCTTGTTGTCGTCAAGCACGGTATTCATATTTTCAATCCAGATTGCATCAACTGGACCGTCAAACATAACCCACTTTCGATCCGGGGTTGTGGACTTGGCGCAGTTACGTACAATATTTGCAAGAATCCCATCTTGCCACTCGTGAGTGTTTGGATCGAACTCACCATACAACTGTCCCATTGTAATAGATTTCGGGTTCACAGTATACCTAAACACTTTTTCATAAGCAAAACCCTTTACGCCTCGCTTTTTCAGCAAACCCAACGCTGTGTCGAGGTTTTCCACGTTTCTTGATTTGCCACCCCCAGTTGGTCCGACTAACATTAGACCATGCCGTACCACAATGGTCTCGTACAACTGAATCTGCTTGGTGAGGAACCATGGGGTGTTCTGAAGACCAGTATTCTGGTTTGCAATTCGCAGACATTGCAAAAGCGCACCATAATCAATATCGGGACGGCTCTTTCCGGGGAAAAGATCGGAAATGATACCACGGAAGAGTGGCAAATCATGACTCAAGAACTTTGGCAAGTTTACATCTTGTAAAGCACGAAGGAGAAGAATTTCCTCGTCTTCGTTCGGGTAATCACGCCGCAAATTACCGGCTGCGACAATTGTTGTCTTGACGGCACGCATACCATAATCATAATGCGGCTGAGATGAAAGCTGCTCAGAGCAAAGACGAAATGTTGCAACCATCTTCTTAGCACAAATACGGGCTTTTTCATAACCAAAAGAATAAAGCATAATTTCACCGATGAGGGCATAGTCGGGAACCATCATTGCAACAGGCCGAAATAAAGCTTTAAGATTATCTGGCAGCTCAGTACGACCTGCATAACCAGGGTTCATTGTAATATATACTGCAAATTGGTCGCTAAGCTTAATTTCAACACCTTCAAAGACAATTCGCGTCTTTTTAGCAATGACACCAGCTTGGAGAGTCATAATCTGCTGAGCAACGACAGAAAGCACCTCGACGTCGATACGATTAAACTCATCAAAACATGCCCAAGCACCGCAACTAGCGAGACCCTTGAAGAATTTTCCCATAGCAAGATAATCGAGACCATCAGAGCAATTGAAGACGACACATTGCTTAGCAAGAGCTTTTGCAAGATCCTTTGTGGTTTCAGTCTTTCCTGTACCTGCTGGACCTGCAGGTGCACCTCCCAAGTTCATTTGAAGTGCTCCCATCAAGGTCAAATAACACTTATCTGTGAGAGGAGTAATCACCAATCGGAAAGAGTTACCTAGGTATTCGTAGCCATAAGGCCGAAGAGAAGATACCATCTTGACTTTCATGTCACCCTCAAGACCTTCTCCCTCCAGCCAATAATAACGCATTTGGGAAATCCAAGCAAACTCGGCTTTGTCTTTAACACCGTCACGGAATAATTTTTCTGTAACATCTCGGGCATGGACATCAATTACAGTAAGAGCACTGATGGTCATACGAGCATTTGATTTAAGCTCCGGGTCTCGTACTAAAGCAACCATGTCATTGATCTGTCGCACTTGCTGCTCAAAGCACCTGCCGACACCAGCGTTTCCATCTGCGTCCATTGCTTCTTCGATTTCTCTTGTCCAGTGAAATTGGGAAGCATTAAGAGCACACTGGCCTGGAACCATTTGGAGCCACTCTGTACGCGGCTTACCTACGTAGCTGAGCATGCTTGACCACATGACATGCTTAACGGAGTCCATCATCATATCTTCAAGCTCTGTCATCCAAACTTCGACATTTTTGCCGTTAGGATCTACTTTTGTGCTTAGAGGAACCACCTCACCTTCGCTTGATTTCATATCAGTAATCAACATGGCATCACTGAAAAAGACACTTCGAATACCTTCAAAACACTTTTTCAGATGAGGTTGCACCATCTGGGGATCCTTGGTTTCTGAAAGAATTTCAAGAAGCTCGTCATTAGAAAGAAAATAGAATCGTGAGAAACCCCCTCGCTTTGTTTCGAGATAATCGCTAAGGCCCTTGCTCACCATATCCAAAAGCTTGTTACTCTCAGAAAACATATCAAGCAACTTTGGGTTTGCACAAAAGTCTAATGCCTTTGCATGCTGAGATGCTTGCAATAAGGTGGTGCGCCAATTCTTGTCGACGCTAGAAAATCTTTTGCCTTCCGCCGGAAGCTGCTTATTGATATCGGGCGACTCGAAAATAGGTTGGAGATAGAGCCAGTTCCTTTGTACGCCGATCCACTCCTCCAAAACCTCGGAAGTCATCAATAGCTTCTTATCAAAAGTGTCGATGCGCTCCACAAAAGGCCCTTTGAAAGTTGAGAACTGCATAGCTTGAGTCATGGTGATGTGTTCATCGAGAATCGCCATGATTTCATCAATACCACCCAGTACGTATGTGCCAGTTTCTTTGTACGGTCTGCAATCAAGATATACATTCTCCCATTCACGCTCCATTTTATCAAGCTGTTGCTCGATTTGAAATTCTTTTGCAGCAACACCTGCCACTTTAGAAATTGTCTCGGAGTGCTCATGAAGCTTAAGCTCAATTGCTTGAGTTAAAGTAAACGTTTCGTCTGCTCGAACAGGAAATCCAAGCTCCTCAGACAGTGCATCGAAATGACGTTCGCGCATGCCGGGATTCCGAAGAGCTGCAATCATGGGCATGTAAGGCTTAAACACTTCAATTTTTGCTTTAATGACTTCGGCAGTTTCTTTGATCAATGGTAACTCTGCCTTCTGGAAAAACTTGATGCTGCGGTTCATGATCTTGTACGACTCAGTTACCTGCTTTTCGATCTCCTCAGGTGCTAAGTCAGAGAATTTGCCGTTGAGCCATGCTTCTTCACCTTCAATCCATTCACTGACGGCAATCCACAGGCTTTCATAAGGCTGAAATGCTCTCGCAATCTCAGTAACTTCTTCATAGTCTGTCATTTCCTGGTCAAAAAGGTTTTCGCGTCTGTTAAAGAGATCTGCGTCAGCCTGCGCTTGGCGGATTTTTGCTGCGATATCTGCAGCACTTTGCGCAATGCTCTTAATCCGGCGAAGATCTGAATGCTGACTAAAACTAGCTACTTCTTTGGACAATTTGTCGAGGTAAACCAAAAAGTCTTCTTGCTTCTCGCGCTGTTGGTCTGCATAGCGAATTTGTTCCTTTGCGAGCATCTCCGTTGTGACTTCAACCTTATCAAGGATCATCTTTGCGCCGCCAAAGAGCCTCCACTTTTGCCCAAAGACTTTGCTTGTCAATCTGTACTGATATTGATTAAGGAGGTCATAACCTTGCCAGAGCTTGGTGATCTCATCATTCATTTCAGCAAGCTTATTTGGAATAGTGTTCATATAGTTTCGAATCTCCACGAGTTCTTCGATGTTCTGAGGAAATTTTGAAAGCTCCGTGTTCATGTCTGCAAAGCGAGTTAGAAGAATATTGCATTGTCCAATTGTACACCTAGCCACAAAATCAAGCAAGCGATTTACAACTGAGGCGTGCTTTTCAATTAGCTCTTGTCTGATTCGGGAGCAGTTTACCTCAAAAAGACCAATGTTACAAGATTCTGGAATCAAGAGCTCAACATGCTCCTGACCTTTGATGTGATCACTAATGTATCTAGCAATGAGGTCTGTCTCCAGTGTTGGTGCCTCGGCATCATCGTCATCGTCGTCATCATCGTCATCATCTTCCTCTTCTTCATCTTCCTCGGCCTTTTTTGCTTGAAGTGCTGTTACTTCGGCCTCATTGCCTTCAGCGCGGAGACGCTCAAGCTCTTCTTTAAATGCTTGTTCCTTTTCCTCCTTGAGTCGTTGTTGTTCTGCGCGCTTTTCTTCACGCTCTTTCTTTCGCTGAGCTCGTTCTTCAGCAAGGCGGAAGGGTTCTTCAAGTTTGGCCATAAATTCATCAACATCGAGGCGTAAAATATGAAGAAATCGGTCAAACTTTTCCAAATAAATATCAAGCTCACTGAAACGGCCTTGCAAGCTTGTAGAAATCTGGTCTTCGACCTCCGCAACGATTCGTTCATCCTCACTCAAGGTTTTTACTGTAGGGACCTCACCCCAGTACAGGCGATCCATCGCAAGTCGTTGTATTTGCGGGATCCCTTTGATATTGGTGATACCTGCTCGAACAAACCCACGTGCCTTGTCTACAAAGTCCTGAGCATCATTACTATATCCAAAAAATGGTCTAGGCTCGTTTTCATTAACTTTATCTTGGTCTCCTTCTTCTTCCTCTTCCTCCTCCTCTTCTTCTTCCTCCTCTTCGGGAGCATCTTTTTTTACTCCATTTACATCAGTTGCTACTTTTGCTTTCGGGAGACGTATTTCCTTAATGAGATCAACACGAAATAGCGGCTTTGTTTGGGAGCTTGCTGAGTCTGAGTGATAGTCTACAAGAACTTCTGAAGATGTCCTGATATCGATTTTATACTGAGTTGCCTCCTCAATGTAACGTCCATAAAGACGAATGCTTTCATTTACAGAATCGTACAATGCATCTGTCATGCGTAAGTTTACGTTTCGAAAGAAGCACCGAAGCTCACTTGATTCGTAAGCTTGTCGATCCTTTGTTTCGAGGTCCCACCTCGCGGGATCACGACTCAAGTTACTTTTGATAACATTCTTGAGGGATTGAGTCCAGTCATCCTTGAGATGAGTCGTAGCTTTGTCCAGTTGCAAATTCTGCGACTCTTCAAATTCGCGCAGGGATAGACTTTGGGTTTCTGGTGTGCAGCGAAAGAGGCGAAACTCACTAGTCCCCACGCGCTGACAAAGTTTGTGGACGCCTGAGAGAGCCCCGAGCGAAGAAGAGTCAGCCAAAAAGCTGTGTGCCTTGAGATCATTGTAATATGACTCGCTATCGTAAGGAGCGATGGGAAGACAACCATACACTGGCGCATTTCTTACAGGCTCTACACTCTGAAGTACCATTGGAAGATCATCGAGATTGTCTTTACGCAATGCTTCTCGTGTACTACGTTTTAGTTTGCGATCGAAATCAATCTTATTCAAGGTTCGAGCAAAACGAGTTTCTACCTCATGAAGCATAGAAGCAACATCCATGCGAGCTTTTGAATCTTTTGCATTTGCTTTGCTGACACCCAAAGCCCATGAAACAATGCGAGCTAGTTGGGCTTCGTTAATTGCATTATCACCCTGCGCAGGCATACAGTCTACATATAGATTATAGCGAATCAGAAGATGAGCCTGCTCGCGACGAAAAAAAGTCGTCACAAACCGCCTCACGAAACCTTCAAGGCTCTCCGACGGAAACATAACTCTAACACGCGGGATTTTATAACTTCTTTCGATGGTGTCAACAATGAAGCGGTCTGAATCGATATCATAACACTGAACAATGCCAGCTTCCCAAATAGAAGAGTCTGGGCTGGGAAGAACCGTTGCCCCGTGCACCGGGTATGCGATTTCGTTCGGGTGAATGGGATCTTGTGTCTTGTCATAGTATGCCGAAAGAGGAAGAATTGTAGAAGATGCTATTCCCGAACTCTGTGGAGATGGACTTGGCCAAACTTCACATGCTCGAAGAACACTCTCGAGAGTGGCTTCTTGCCAGTCCATGTTCTCAAGGATTGTTTGAACAACATAAGCCTTCTGCAAAGCACCTTCCTCAGGATCATACTTTGATTCCTGTGTCCCAGAATGAGAGACTGTTGTGCGGTCACGTGAGGATGATGTCGAGTTAACTTCTTCGTCTACTTCCATCTGGAGATCATCTTGCAGATTCTGGATATATGAAGAAAAAACACCAGCTCCAGGATGCGCATGACCAGACTTGGCAATCTCTTTGCGAAGACCTTTAATGGGCGATACATCCTTTCTTAATTCTCCCGATCGATTTTTCGAAGTGACCTCAGAAATGTGTTGTTGCTGCTGCTGCTGCTGCGCTCGCTTTCTCGGCGAAGCAGCTTTCCCATGTGTTTTACGCTCCGGTGAGCGCGGCATGCCGCTTGTGCTCACAGCGGAGGGCTTCATAATCGCTAGTCGAACTTTGCAAGCTAGCGAGGTAGTGTACCCGTTCACGAGCTGTCAAAATGCCCGAACGACACTATGTTGCGATCTGTTCGCAGCTCGCAACGCTGCAAACAGTCCGCAACCAGCCACAAATTTAGCTCCAGCCAAAGCCAAGACGGAATTTGCGTGTGTGAACTTTCAACCCTTTCAACAAGGCAACTTGCAAATTAAACAAGCACCTTTTCTCTCGCATCTCATAAATATAAGAACCTTTTTCTGGTTTATCTCTCTTTACATCTACTAGACGCTATGATAAAGCCGTTGGACCTACTTACAATGTGACAAAAGACAAGATAAGATAAAAGAAACAATGCTAATCGGGAGAATCGGGAGAATCGGGGAATCATTATTAGGTTAGAGGTTAAGATAGGGGGTCTTAGTATTTCCTCTTGATGAAAGAGCACAACAAAGAAGAAAGAAAAAAAGAGAAAAGGAATTATAGATAGCCTACATTGGGAATCTGGACTTGGTGAACTGCTGTGTCATGAAAATAAGCATCTTAGTGGTTTTGGAAAGTTTCTAATTCGTGATAAGAAAGAGAAAATATACTCAAAAGTTATCCTGAGTGGTTACAGTAAATAACTTTTCGTTTTCTTATACTTCTTATCTATTTTAAAAAATTAAGATTTTAATGTTTTAAAAAGTGTCCGTTGAAGACGTTATATGTAAAAAGTTCAAGTCAAAATTCAAGAGACCTGGCTAAAATTGTGCTTGGGTATCCCTCGCTACCATGTAAATCGACGGTAAAGCAGGTGTATACTTTCAAACACTATGCGTTGTATGCAATTTCTTCGGATTGGTCCTATTTTCCAACTTGTTTCTGAATAGGTATCTTTTGCTATTGAGAAGTTAAATGTTCCACAACAATAATTGTACAAAAAGGTAAATCACCGCCATTTGAAGCTGGACATTGCTTTTATTCTCAAGGAATTTTACACCTCGTATTAAGGTAACGACATCTTCCTTGGCAAGGAAACGAGCGGTATTGACGTGTCTGTGGCAGTGATCTCCAGAACTAGACCGGAGCGGCATGAGCAATAGCGTGTGCAAGAGCCCTCGGTAGCCGCGAGATCCTAGAGCCAATGGTAGACCCTGCAGAACAACAAGAGGCTGAGGCGTGGTGTCAAGTCTGGGATCCGATCTCGTCGGCATACTACTACTATAATTCGGTAACTCATGTGTCTCAGTTTGAGTTGCCAGAGATTTTTCGCAGAGCTACGTCATCGAATGAGGCTGAAGATGACAGCGATGAAGAAGCAAAAGATGCCGCCAAGAACGTAGGGAGAGCAAGCGTCATAGGTCTTCTTGCAAGCAACTTCAAATCGTACCCACCCGAGCTTCGAGCAGTTCTTCGAATTCAAAGTACTTATCGTCGAAAACAAGCTCGGCGGGCTGTTCGGGCAGCACGTGCAAAAAATGCTGTTTCGCAGTCTACAAATAAGGGATCCAAAGATGGAGCTTGGCTTGTTTTCAACGATCCAGCAACAGGGGCGGATTATTTTTACAACCAAGAAACACAGGAAGTTTCATGGACATTGCCTCTCGGTGAGAGTCTAGCATCGGTACATGAACCAACTGCTACCTCGTCCCATGCTGGATGCGATGAATTAGCAAGTGACAGCGATGATAAGAAAGGCAATGAGGACAAGGAGAATGGAAATGAGAAAGATAGGAAGGGTAAGCTTGAGGACTCAACCAAAACTGATACACAGCCTAATGAAGATGGAGTGAAAAGAGTTAAAGAGAACAGTAATCTCTTGGATACCACCCAAAACGCTGTATCAGAGCCTGGGACGGAAGACATTGGCATAAACAATATAGGCAATGAATGGATGGAGCTTTTAGACCCAAGTTCTGGCAACTATTATTATTATAATGTGAGAACACAAGAATCCACTTGGGAAAAACCCAAAACATTTACCAAATTTGACCTTCGAAGTATTGGTGACAAACTTATCAGCCCCGAGGTGCGTGCAGCTGTGCTTGTGCAAAACACATGGCGAGGCAAGGTGGCGCGACGAGAAGTGCGCAAGCAACGAGGTAAAACTAAGAGATCTGGTCTATCCCAAAACTTAGATTCTCCGTGGCAGCGTTTAAATGACCCGCAATCTGGATACGACTACTACTATAACTCTGAAACGCAAGAAGTGTGTTGGGAGCAACCAAAGGAGTTCCAAGAAGTTAACAAAGAATCAGGTGCTAATAAAGAAACCACACTTGAGACAACACAGGAGGAGTCGACTGAAGATGACTCTCCCACTTTTCTTAATGCAAGGTCCCCTGATGAAAGGGAAGACAGGCAGGCAGATCCTTTGCCCTCTTCTATTGAAACAATGAAGGACGAAGAAAAAGATTTAACAAAAGAAGACCAAAATATCAGCCCCAGATCTGCAGGAAAGGAAGATGCATCCGACCAAGCCACTAATACGAAAGACTTGAATAAGGTTAGAGAAAGTGATCAACTTGGAAGCTTACGGAGTTTATCTACAGGGAAGACTGCAAAAAGTAGCATGACAGCCTCAGCGAATAGCGAACCAAGAGAGTCTCGGAAATGGACATGGGTAGAGCTATACGATCCAGCTACACGGCGATCTTATTTTTACAACCAGAAAACACATGTTTCAAGCTGGGCAGTGCCTCAAGATGAGCCCAAAGAAGAAATTGGTACGGTTGCAAAAGGTTTTGATCATCGTCTTTCTGATGAACTGATTGCTGTGATGAGAATCCAGATTCAATTCCGGGCCAGAATTGCGCGAACAAGAGTTCGTCAATACAGAGCGATTCGGCATCAAGGGAACTCTGATAGATTATGGGTAGAGGTGTTGGACAATTTGACCGGTCAGCCTTATTTCTTCAATACCAAAACTTTGGAAGTATCATGGGATCCACCATCTAGAAACTCGTCAAGAAAACTTTCAGGAGTAACTTTGAACGATAAGTCCCAGGCAACTTTAGAAGATGCAAATCAATCGCAAAAGAACGAGTTGGAACCAGAAAATGAAACAATTTCCGAGAAAGCACAAGAACTGGCTACGTTAGAAGAAAAAGAGCGGGTGTACACTAATGGAAAGGCTTCGAAAGTCGAATCCAAAGAAGGTAGTGAGACCAATCAACAAAATGAGTTAAACGAGAGTTCGCTAGATGAACCAGCGTCAGTTGACAGCAAGGCTTCTCAAGATCACATACCAAGCCTAAAAAATACGTATGATGCGAAAGCACTTAATGTCGTTGGAGGATCATCACATGAAAGTGATATTGTTGCCGTCACTGATAATGAAAAGGGGAACTTTGAACAAAATGGCGTTGAAAGTAGCGTTGCCAAAGATGCACTCAGTGCAACTAAAGAAAACGGTTTCCAAAGTGGACGTACTGAGGACACGAAGTTAGCACGCCTCTCTCCTGTTTCTCATTTAAAAGATGATCCAGATGGCCTTAATATGCAAACCTCGGTTTTACAAAATAAAGACACCATAGCTTTACACATAAAATCAGAACCTTCCACATTACCTCAAAGTGGGACTTCTACCCCGCGATCCAAATCCAGTCCAGCGCCAAATAAATCTCACTTTGAAACCGAAAGGACAGAATGTTCTATACTTACTACCGCAAGTAGCGGCCATATATCTGAGGCTGAGGACGAGGACGACCAACCAGAACATTTCGAAGGCGTATCTAACGAAGTTAAAGAACGAATGAGACTAATTGAAGTCTCATCAGTTCTCAACACGAAAAGGTTTACTCGCTTAATGACTCTGACAGAGCTTGCCCGTAAGGCTGGAGTGGAACTTGAAGGGCGCAAAGCAAAAAGTTTAAAGCAATCAGTCCGTGTGGCAGAGCTTGCTGCAGAGGAAGCCACTCAAGCAATTGAAGAACTATCAAAAACTAAAAATGGACCAGAAAAGCTCGAAGCAGTTTCTAAGGCTTTGAAAGCTGTAGTGTTCTGTGAAGCACAGCAAATGCTAGCTGCGAAGGCAACATTTGGTCTTCATTGTCTTTTGTTAGAAAAAGGCACGAATTCCTTTCGGACAATTGTTGAAAAGCTTGAAAGCGCAAACATAACCACTTCTCGAAAAGTATTGAGGCTTCAGCAGAGCTTAGATGCAGAACTTGAACTAGCCCGAATCCGTATCAAACATGTGCAAGTGTTTTCGCACCGTAGCTCAGTTTCAGAGGCATCTCTCGAAGCTCGATGGCAAGCAATGCAGAGTAAATTAATCTCTCGTGTAGCATATCGCTCACGATATTATGTGAAACAAATCTTGAAGATTGAGGAAGCAGACTATGAAAAAGCTTTTGCGCGAACCATGCAAGCTGCCCAGGATAACGGAGGAAGTTTTCGCTCAGAATTAGGATTTGTTGTAGACCGTATTGAGGGCCAATCACCATGGTGGCCAACGTATGAAATGGCAATGTTTGCGACTGTCGATACTTGGCAAAAGGTTCAAGAGTTTGAAACATTTGCTCGCAAGATGAGTGATCATGCTCGTGAAGAAAAAGAGCAACGGGCAATGATGGCGGAGGAGGCAAATCAAAGAGCGACCCAAAGCGCAAAAAATAGCTTGAAGTACGAGCTGGCGTGTCGAAAGGCCTTTTTAGACATGTGTCGAAATGCTTGGACTCTTGGCATTCGCCAGCGTCGCGCTACCGAAGAAGCAGAACACCCAGCCAGAAAATCACGTATTGAAGACTCAATGAAAATGAAACATAAAAAAGGTGCTATTGCTGTGGCTAAGAAGCCTATTCGCAAGAGACTTTTAGTACATATTGACGGGTACTCGTCTCCTTGGAGAGCCTGCATGGCCACAAATAGTAGCCTTGATGACTTTTGCAAGGCTCTTGAAGAGGAAAAACTTCGTCGAATTAATCAAGAGAGACGATCGTTTAATATTGACCAGCCAGATCCAGATTCTGGTCGTCTGTTACTTCATGTCGCTTGCTGGTACTCAAGGCTTGATATTGTAAAATTTTTGCTATCCGAAGGGGCTAATCCGAATGCTACACAGAACTCACTTGACCTGACCAGGCCTGTACATGTTGCAGCAAGGGCAGGTCGAAGTGATATTATTGAAGCATTAGTTGAACAGGGAGCATCGCTTTATGCACAAGATTCAGCTGGAGATACTGCATTACATTGGGCATGCAGGGTGGAATCTCTGCCATGTGTGCGCAGCCTTTTGAATCTTGCACGGTCTCAGGGAGCTCATTCCGACACGCAAGAAGGCTTATGGCTGCTTGTGGCAAAGGTAAACGAGCGTTCCAAGACTCCGACAGAGGTCCTTCCGCGCAACGAGGAAGAGAGTCTTTCGTACACAGGACAAAGAATCCATAAGCTATTGCGTCAGCTCGAGATCCACTCTCAGAAAAAGCTTCTGCAGGCTGACGAGATCTAATCATATTGTTGATGACAGTAAAACACCTACATTAAAATATCAAAGTCCTTTGCCTTGTTGTTTCCATCTTGATTTGTCTGTGAATTTGAAAAAATACAAGCAAGAATAAACAGCCTGGGTAGTTTATCAGGTTGAAAATCAGCAAAGAAAAAAAAGTAAATATAATTTCTGATTTGTTTCAAATTTTGAATAAGCATATTATGGAAATGAAATGTATTCTACGTTGAGTGGTGAGGCGTGCTGGTTCTTTTGCCATTCATGCCATGTTTTTTGTTTTTTTGTTTTGTTTTTGTTTTTTTGGGGGGGGGCAAATGAAATGATCTTTGGTACCTTTTCACCAAGCTTACTACTTGGCGGGTTTTATGTTTGTTTGTATAGAACATACCAAAATCAGAATGAGAACTTCAGAGACACAGCATAGACACGAGTGCCTCTAAACATATTATGTGAAACTGAAAACTCAGGTTCTACAGCAAGTTGAGGATAAAGATTATACGCAGGACGACAAATACAACCCTGCGCGCCCATAGAGGCTGTCCTCCCTCAAAATTCTGCACAGACTCAACCAAGTTGCTAAGGGGAATCATCTAAGCAGAAAGGGAGGACTTCTGGGAATGGTCCCAAAGGAGCCGAGCGCCGTCCTCGAACTTAGTAGCGAAGCAGGTGCAATCATTGTTGTATTTCTCCTTGTAAGCGCGGGTGAGTTCGTCCATGACAGCCTGAGCTTGGTCGTGCTTGACAAGAGAGACAGTGCAACCACCAAATCCTCCACCAGTAATGCGAGAGCCAAAAACACCGTCCTGCTTAATGCCATGCTCAACGAGAAAGTCGATTTCAGGAACACTAACTTGATAGTTGTCGCGCAGAGAGTTGTGCGACTCAACCATAAGCTTGCCAAAACGATCATAGTCCTTTGCCTCGGCAGCCTTTGCAGCTTCGAGAGTGCGCTTGTCCTCAGTGATGCCGTGAAGAGCACGCTTGAAGGTAACCGCATCAAGTTTATCCTTGACTTGCTCGAGTTCCTCAAGCTTGATATCACGAAGGTGGGTGCGAGACTTGCCATCCGACTTGAAATGCTCAGCGACCACTTCGACTGCAGCCTTGCACTGCTTCACGCGATCAGGGTATTCACTTCCAGTAAGTTCATGCTTCACGTTGGAATTGGCCACAACAATTACAAGGTCGGGGTCATCAAGGTTAACCTTGGTGGTCTCGTGCGAACGACAGTCGATCAAAAGAGCGGAGCCCTTGACTGCACAGGAAGAGATGAACTGGTCCATAATTCCGCATGGCATAAAGGCAAAGGTGTGCTCTGCCTCCACGCAGCGGAGTGCACGATCAACAGGTGACACGCTCGAGACACCGAACACCTGCTCCAGCATGATGGCAGTGCAGACTTCCAGAGAGGCAGAGCTACTCAGGCCAGATCCGATGGGGACGTCACTAGCAAATGCTGCATCAAAACCAATTGCAGTGCCATCGCTGGTGCCCGCAGCCTTAGAGAGTTCTCCCATGTAGCCCTTCACGACACCCTTAACATACTTGGCCCATGACTTATCAGCACCGGGTACAAGACTGTCCGTAGTCTCGTCGAGCGTGAACTCTACCACATTATCAGGGTTAAACGTGGAGACAATTCTGCACTTGTTAGACTTATCAGCACGCTTGCGAGCTACGCAAATGGTAGCCATTTTGAGGGCCAAAGGCATCACAAATCCATCATTGTAGTCCGTGTGCTCACCAATGAGGTTCACACGTCCAGGGGCGGCCACACAAACTGCGCCATTGAGATCTCCAGCAGGAGGTGCCTCGCCATTCGGGTCTACACCATCGTACTTCACAGCGAAAAGCTTGCGAGCATCCATTTCAATGTTGGCTGCCATCTTAACTCTTGGCCTTATAACTCCTCTAATTAAATTAGCTTTCCTAGTTCAAGCAAGTCTTGCGACTCAACGACTCGTTCAATCGATAACTAGCGCTTGTTTGCTTCGTCTCAGTATGTCACTTGCTTAGTGCAACCGCGTCACAGGCTCAGGGTGCTTGTGCTCTGGGATGCCGGAGGCGTGGCAAGGTATCCATCCACAATCCGGATTTGCTGTCTCTGTCCGCAAGAAAGAGAAAAAAGATCGACAACTTTGACATTTCCTTTGAAGCAAAAAGGCGATTTCAAAATCTACTGGACTCCTAATGTTTAGCGTATTCATTATCAATGTAAATCAATAAACTAAATTGAAAGCCAACATATTAATTAATATCTATCTATTAACCCCTACGATCAACTACAGGGCTTAGCAGAATAGACTAATAAAGAAATTGACAAATGGGTTGAAGAGAGCAAAACCCATCATCCGGTAGAGGAATCGTTGTGCTACACGGACCTCGCCATGCGGGTGTTTCTCGTGAAGGAAAAGATGCCGTCAGAACAATCTCAATTCGATGCAGAAAGAACCACCACGGGAGATTCGTCTCAGCGCGTACAATCAATTCTCTAATCTCTTCTGGGTAAGAATTTATGATAAAATAATAACTTTTGTAGAAATCAGAACAAAAAAACAAAAACAAAAATCACAGCCATGAAGCTTTCGACTTCAACACTTGAGGAGCTTTTAACACCACGACAGAAATAGGGAATGCTCCCCCCATTGAATGCCTCGGCTGGCAGACGGCACCACGACCCCTGAAGCCTCAGCTCGTGTCGCAAAGCGCTGGATTCCTTAATGTTTTCAAGGTTTAAAGAATCCATCGCGATTTTGTAGAAGAATAACAATCAAGGGTACAAATCACAAGAACATTTTTCAATAAGGCAAACAAACAAACAAACAAACAAACAAACAGCTTTGTAAACCCCAAGGTATTTATTTCTTCAGGCGATTTGCCATTCCCTCCTGCAGGTTGAAATATCAGGCGGTATCTGCGCTCACCACCAGGTAGGTGTTGCTCCCTCGTTCGAGCTACTTATCAACGTCAAGCTTGGATGTTCTGTCGGATCTCGCGGACTTTTGCTTTTAATCGCACTGGCAGCCCGATTTCTCCAAAAGCCGCACTCAGATGTTGCGTGCATGAATGTTAAAGGGCGCAACGCGAGCGATGCTTTCATCAGATAATGTCATCAGATCTATGAACTAGTCGCAATCCGCCTTCGCTATGCACTCGCCTGATCCCTTCTTGTATGAAGCACCGTTGTCCAGGAAACCAGTGACAAGTGACACATAAATCATGAAATCTCCGGTTTGCAACTTTGAAGCGAAAGCGAATGCATATTACTTACTGTATGCACCACAGGAATGTGTTCACTCGTGGCATACGCGTTGCTTCAGCGCCACTCCTCGCTGATTGCAGCTCGTCGAATCGCGCAGCCTCAGCCTGAATGGCTTCACTGGCAGATTTCACTCCGCAATCCTGGCATCATCGGCATTCGCTTCGGCCTGAAATTGGGTACCTGTTACATTAAACTCATTCATCCATTCGTACATTCGGATTGCCACCCAACTTAGACTTTACAAGTCCAGCACCGTTCCATTCGTTCTGTTCTAGAATCGGGTTCTCGTCGGTTATATACCGGAGATACAAGGTGTTCGAGGTGCCCTTGGTTGTTACTTATTAAGTCATGGAGTAAGGGTGCTACGGCCGGGATGTAAGTAAGCTTCAGATTGCAGCAGGGTTCGCTTCGGACAGGAACCAGATATTCTCCGCGAAGATCTCAAGACGCCATAGCTTGTCTCATAGGCGCTCTGCTTTGGATATGGCTTGGCCCAAATTTTGACATTTCTGAGCTCCCTCGTGCACTTTTGATGGGGTGGAATCATTCCACTGAGACCAATGCAATCGATACAAACGAAATGTGTTAAGGTCCTACATTCTCTTCGTTACTACAGCACTAGCAGGTACCTAGGTGCATATTACTTTAAGGAGATGTAGAAAAGCTCGCAGTGATACCGAACCTAGGAGCCGTAATCCCTACGATGGGTCATCAAAGATTAAGGCTTCGGTCTGTGCAAAGTGGGTAGGTACTACCTAGGTAGTGTCTAGAAAGAGCAACAAGAATGGGCAGCATTATGGCTTTTGAAAGTCGCTTAATATCAAACTTGAAATTTATGCAAATTCACACGATTAGATTAGGAAGCAAATATAAAGCGTCTACACAAACACAGATTTTCACGAAAACCCGAAAACGGGAGCATAAGATGTGTAATCCTAAGCCAGGGAATGCTCTTTTGCACTGCTGGGTTCTGCAGGTACACCGAGACGAGACTAACAGAAACGTACCTTTACACTTATGGGGTTACGTAATAGGTACAACCGGTATAAGAATACCCATCCTACAGTACGCAGCTTCAAAGGCAAGCTCTTTTACTTGCTGACTGAGTAGAATTCTGCGTGAAATCACGAGCTCTCTTCCAAACCCTATGGTAAATTAAACTCATTACCTACCGGGTACTCTTGTCCTCCGACAACAGCCTCAAAATCTATAATGTAGGATTCAACTTTTTCAATCAAAGGAATTAGAGAGGCTGAAAGAGACGGAATTCCATTTGTTAGGTTTCTCACAATTTCTCTCTTTTGAGCATTAACATGTTGTTAGACTCCTACAGCTCTTATTCAAAAGAAATATCTGCCAAACGGATGAGTATAGACTTCCCTGTCATTCTTGATGAATAATTCTTGGCACTGCATATAATTAGTGTGCAACGTTTTCTAGCCGTGTCTTAACATCAGTATAGCATGATTGCAATCTCTCAACCAGAAGTTAGTCTCTGATCTGAGTTGAAACACAATATATATGTACCCACTTACATTTCAAGCACATCGCAAGACAATCTCTTCTTAGCCCCACTGTGTAAACAAATGGGTCTCGTTCCTTCCTCTTTCAGTAACCTCCACTTCCCCTCACAAACTAATCATCTCTCACATGAATTGCTTATTCACGAAATCCACCTGTAATTGACTCAAGCTGGACCACTCTCATAAAGCATAATTCTCAGTCAAAATCGATCCTGACCTCAGGTAAAAAAGAGTACTGCTATTATTCATCATCTTAAAAAATATATATATGTTTTAAATTAAAAATTAAAAAGTACATTTTTTAAAGTGTACCTTAGTAAGAACGCGAATGTAGGCATCCAAAACCAAGTTGAACTTATTAGTTGCAATCCCACTCGCTTGATATTTAGATTGGTTCATCTTGAGCGCCTGGACTGGCTCAGAGCCTAGTATGGACGACGTGGACGCTGTTTTGCAGCTTGCACGGACAGCGCGCTCTGCTGTTGGCAAACGGATCCGGCCTGATCTAACCACCACATGGCGTTCCGAAGACTCCGCTTCAACGGAGACCGCTCTCGAAGGCAAACTTGACGTGTCCGGAGATGCCAAAAAAGCGAAATTTGTCAGAAGCGAAGACAATCTGAGCCATCAAAGTATTGCACGACTGTCAAGGATGCTGGTGGCTGCGGCGATGTCACAGAACTCAGATGAGGTGGTAAAGGCGTCACGAGAACTTGGTCTTCGAGGTTCTGTCATTAGTGTGCAAGCTCTAGATATGGTTCCTGATGAAAAGTTAGAGACATTAGTGCTCTTAGTAGAAGGGCTTCATAAAGCAAAAGTGATTCATAGTAGACGTGTAGCAGAGTACTGTGTGACGAGGTTTTCCACTATAGATGCGAAATTTTGGCGTACAATCATTTCACAATCACAGAGCCCAGAAGCATGGAGGGATCTCGTAAACAGTTCTTCAGGCACACGTGGGGCTCTTGCGTGGTGCTTGCGAGAGACTAGTTTGAGTTTCAAGGAGTATGTGCAAGGCCTCACAATATTTCAGTACTCCTTCCAAGCTGAGTCGAAGGAACAAGCAGAACGTTTTTTTGGAGGTATTTGTAAACCCCTGGCCTGGTTCACTGGGAGCTCAGCAGAGAGCGCTCCTGCACAAGGCTTCATGGAGGCTCTCCTAGTTCAAATGCGATTATTGAAATCCTTAGCTGAGACGTTAGGCAATGCCTCGATTGTACGGATGTTTGTTGATGTTTATCTTGATGCGAAGTCTGCTCAAGAATGTGATTGGCTATCACTTTATTTATGTGTAAACGCAACCCCTGGCCTTGAAGGGCGCGCACAGGCTCTCCTGATCGCTAACGACCTATTAGAGGAATGCTTCGGAAAGTCAAAGTCATCTAAACTCCGAACTTCTAAGTTGATATTAGCTTCGCAACTTGCTCAAGCAGCTACAGTAGGAAACCTGCCGCCATGCCAAACAACGCCGGATAACATTGAGCAAGATGCTGAACATAAGGCAATTCTGAATAATCCAGATGAAAATCAAATTTATCGGACATGGTTTCGTGAGAAAGTTATGAAGCGCTTTCATACAAATTCACTGCCTCCCTCTGAAAATATCGACCGAGACATTTTTCGCGCATGGAAAACTCTTGTGTCTGGGCAATCTATTGAAGCAATTAGAGAGCACGTCATGGTTGTGCACAAGAAAAGAACAAGGCTTTCCAACAATGTGCTTCAATCTCGAGCTCTTGTAGCACATCTTCGTGAGGAGATCAATTTCCTTGGCGTTACTCAAGCATTTCGTAAAATAGCCTCGGATTCTACTGTTTCTGCGCAAAGTCGCGTTTCACATTATCTTGTACACCTCTTTATTGGAGATTATATTATCAACCAGTCGCCCACACCTTTGCTAGAGTTTGCGAAAAACTTTGCAAGACTTGCCAAGTTTTGGCTCGTTCCAACAATTTTGGGTAGAGTTATGTATCCCATGTGGTATGGTAACCTGCAGCTTGCAAAAGATGCACATACACAACTTGTTCTTGCTTTGGCAAACTATAGTTTGAATGATGGAGAGGGAGGCCTATTGGTTGATCGTGTGGCTCTACAAGTTTGGGCTTCGTCTCGGATTCAGGCGATGGAACTTACACCATCATTTTCTCCTCCAGCTTTTAGGGAAGAGACTATAGAAGTGATGAAACCAACTGAGATCTTTTTGGATGGACTACAGGCAATCGATTCTTCAAGAGCTGAGAACGATCTAAAGAAGATCTTCGCGACCGCTCTCAGTATGTCCATCGATTCCAAACAACCCAGATCTTCTGAATGGTGTCCTAGTTCTTGTTCCCGGCTGGGGTTCTCATATTCGCCAGGTATTTTGCACGCACGCTCTGGAATTTTGGCCCTCTCTTGTAGCCGCGCTGTGTGCAAGAGTAGAGGAAAGCATGAGCAATGCATTAAATAAGTCTGAAGAAGATGTGGATCGTACAACTGTGCATCTTGCGTCATGCGTAATTGGGGCATGGCCTTCTTCTGACAGCGGACGTCGTGAGAAGCTTGTGCGAAGCCTTTTGAAGCTTCTCGCAAGCAAATGTGATCTAGGGGAAGTTACCTTGAGTCATATATTACATGTCTTGAACATATTTTGTCAAAATGATCCATTCGCGAGAAACAAATCTGCTCACGTTTCGCTAATCCAGCCTTTCCTTGGCATGTTCATTTGGCTTAAATATCGAAATGCCTTTATCAACGGCGAACAGCTTGTTCTCGAAAATCAAGTTCAGGAATTGTTAAGTTTGTGTCAAGGCCCGAAGTTTCCACCATGTTCACAATTCATTCTCTGGGAAGCCATGGCAGCCAGATCTTCATACGCTAAATGTTGTGATTTACTTATTTTGGGTGCGTGGGTGACCCATACTTTCGAAACATGGTATCCCAAGTTATCAACTGTAGATGTGTTCTCTGAGGTACTTGCGCAAGTTCCCAGCTATTCTTCGTCAAAGGTTAGAGTTGCGCCATGCATTCTTTACTATCTGGCCGCTCATCTGGAAATTCTCGATTTAAGTCGTTGTCTCAGTGTCCTCGCTTCAGTATTGCCTGGTAAGAACGATATTGCTTCTGAAGCACTCTCAACACCACGTCGTTTTCCCAGATCTGCTGAATCTCAATTTCTCGTTGGCGCACCTCTTCTTATACCTCTCTTGAACTCCTTGAAATCCTCAAAGGATATATTAGTCTCTGAAAGTACAGTGGGGAGGGCACAATCGTTGATATCCTCCCCTGCTGCTGGTCAATTATTAAACACCGATTGTAGATCTGGCCCAAATTCCACTAAGCGTGTACCTGTTTGCTCGAATATCAACCTGAATTCGGGCAGAGGAATCGCACAAAGCAATGATCCTACGACTGTCGCACCCTGTTTGACAGCTCCAGATTCGTCATGTACAGTAAATCCAATCACACCTGTGAGCCCCTCTCCAACACCGCAATCGTGCTCAGAATTATTGTCTTCACGTGCTGTGCCCGGCAGTCAAAATTCCAATCGCAATACCCTCGCCGGTTCTAATGATCCTCCTAATCTTAACCTTAAGAGTAACAACCACGATGGCAAGTTGGCACCCAATGGGGAGAGCCCAGACAAGGAAGGAGGAGACCTAAATAAGAACAGTAACGAGGTTATTATGAGCACACAAGGACAGGGAAAAGAACAATCAGGAGAACAGAGCCTTTTGCAAAACCAAAGTTTTGGTTACCTTCGCGAGCAGAGCAAATCCTCTTCAAGGCCTCGCGCAGCCGACATCGAGACGGTGCGCGCGGCAGCACAACGATTGGAGGGGGAAGGTGAAGCCAGCGTCGCAGCGGTGGCAAGGCGTGTGCTGCAGACACTTGTGGATCTAGTGTGAGGGACCGTGCAAAGCAGATTCGACTCAAACTAAGGATTGTCTGATCCAACCGCGAGCTCACAAAGGGTGGTGCATTCGAAGCACTTTTGAGCGGAGACTGGAAAGCCCTGATCAGAGGGAGCTTGTAGAGTTGGCGACTTCCCTCCTAAGTTGAAGGAAGAGAGTGGACCGATCTCACGTTTGTCAGAATTAAGTTGAATCGCGGAGTCTAATTATCTTTGGTAAAAACGATAAAGTAAACAAAATGCGGGCTCCGACATCACGGTGGCTTGGCCTTGCAGAGGGGCTCTGGTGGGCACTTATTGTGGAAACAGCTCCTGAAGCGAGCATTGATGACCTGCAGGGGATGTTAGATTCGTTGCAACATCGTGTTAATGGTGACCTTAGTGCTGGTGAATTCGTGCGTATTTTTGCTAGATGGGGGCAAGCTCATAGAGGATCAGCAGCATCGAAACCTGACAGTGTCACATCGCCGTCACGAAATAAATCAATATCTCGAGTATCAAAAGCAGTCTTTTGCACAGAAATTGGCTCAAGAGAACTCAGTGAGCGGAATCTGGCGCTCATCTTTGCGACAGTGGTTAATGAGAGGAACAGAAGTTTGCTTGCAGTCACCAAAGCCTTCCCAGAGCAAGCACAGAAAATGCGCATGCGATTAGCGCTATGTGAAAAAGTGTTTTTTTGTCTTGATCGCGAGGGACGAGGATTTATCACTGCAGATGACGCATTAGGGTTAGTATTCACACAGCAAGTTGACGCTTGGGAACGTCTTTCAGGAAAAGACCCGTCAAAGTTTAGGGCTAAAATGTCTGTGCAGAATCTACAGGATTTGGGAATGCGTACTTTGCGAGTTCTTGCAAACAACCAAACTCGTGATGGAGTGCTAACGTTAGGGCAGTTTAAAGAACACTGCCTCCAGCTCGCAGAATCAGGTGCATCAACTTCAACACAATTTGCGAGACGGAGGCCTTCTGCAAACGGGAACATGGCACCTACACTGACTCTAGATGATATGGGTTTGCATAAGCTACTGGTGACGCTCAACTCACACGAAGATGTGTTTGCTGAAGTTTCTAGTTGTTGGGTTCACGTTGTGAACCGCGAAATTGAGGAAAAAGAATCTCAGGATGGTACCTCAATCGCGCTAGCTCGATTCCTTTGTGTCCAAGGCCCGCGAATCCGGCTCGAGAGGTACGCCCCAGCACATGAGTGGGGAAGTACAGAGGATATCAACTTGTTGTGGAAAGGCTTTGCCCGGGGAAGCTCTGCACGCTCCCAACCTCACTGGTTTAAACTAATTGAACGTGTTGTGGATTCCTTCAAAAGCTCACTAAATAAGTTGATTATCCGATACTTTGGTGAAGCACCCCAAACTGAACTTACAGGTGTTTCAACGGAATATTCTCCACGTCCAAGCTCCCAAAGTATTCTCAAATCTCGGAAACCTTCTGGAACTTTGTACGGGCATAGTTCAAATGAATTAAACTCTCGAACTAACGAAGGTCGTCCTTCCGTTGGATCTGTATCTGACCACGTCGCTCGATACATGATTGACCTAGAGGCTCTGGATGAGGCAAACAACGCTAACGGGAAACATGTGCCATATAGCAAAGCGGAATCAAACGTGTCTGGTCGCACTGACGGCGTCTCGGCTCTCGACAAGATGAGTACGGACGCGTACCAGGGGGAGGGCCTCTACAGTGGAAACCCGTTCGACTCTTCGTTTGCACCTTCTCCACAATCTCCAGGTCGAACAGTACACCAACAGGATGGGGCTCACATGATCAAAGGTTACCGTCTGTTCGAGGCAGAGAAAACCAAACTTTTTGGATTTTCACCTTCTCAAGTTTCAACATTGTGGGACGGGCTTTCCCATGATGACAAGCAAGTTTACATTGACATGTCTCGTGCTGCTTCGTCCCCTAATGATCATGATAGAGGGGTCCAAAGCAAGTCGCGGCGGAATTCTTCCTCAACCGGATCCTCTGCATATGACGATGGTAATGGAGATTCAAGTCAAATTGTAATTGTTCAAATGCCAGCCCAAGATAAATCCTTACTACGTTCGAGACTTCGTGAACGTGCTATGATTCTGCCATCGAACTTAGCTAATGCGGTTTGGACCCCATTAAGTATTGATGTAGCTATCGAACATATGCTTGCTGCGAAGTTTGCTCTGGGGTCTATCTCGGGTTCGCCAGGTCAGAAAGACATTGATTCGTTTCCAAACGCTGACTCTACTGAAGAACTCCTTTCACGTCGAGGAATCTCCCCTCGCAGAAGTGAGAGTACGATCCGTGAAGGAATTTTAAGAACCCAGCCGTTTGGAACAACTGGTTCTCGTGAATTGTACGTAAAATTGTGTTTAGGTGCTCAGCCAGGGGCTTCTGAGCTATCAATGTCTTCTTCTAATGGCCATTCGAATCAGGGGTCTGTGCGTCTTCACGGTTCAACTGTTGCACGTATCTTGCAGAGATCCGCTCACGGCCTGGTTGTTCGTACCTCAGAGCGCTCGTACAAGTTTTTTGCTGAGGAAAGGGATGAAATAGATGCTTGGCATGCTGACATTTGCTTTGTTATTGCAGCAGCTGCATCTGGGGAGCGTTCTAATTCTTCGCCACTAGGCTCGAGCTTTCCATTCGGGCCTCCAACTGTTAGTTCATCGTTTTCTCGTGATGGAATCGAACCATCGCAGTCCTGGGTTCAAAAGAAAAACGCATCTTCTGCGCCACCAAGTCAATACAACCCTAGAATGAGTCCATCGACCATGCGTAGTGCGAGTCCACTTTACAACGGACAACATGAATCTGGTGATTTCAATCCCTTGCGGCTATCCCCTCTCGAAAATATGGACCAAAGATACTCTTCTGGTATTGACGATTCACGATTTTCACGGCCTACGCAGCGATCTCCATCGTCAAGCTTTATGTCTCCCGGATTTCAACCCAATGGAAACGTTGCTCGTTCTGCTGTCACACCTGTGACACAGTACGGGGAGTATGAGGAGCAGGATGAGCGCCTCCGACAATTAGAAAATGCAGCGAAGTTGCTTAGACATGCTGCTGAAGGCATGAACACGACTGTATTTCCACAGAGAAGAAGTCCCCAGCCACCTTCTGGAATGGCGGGAAGACCACGTACAGGGACTGACGACAATTATCCTACTGTTCCCTCACGTCGACCTCCTACAAATCCTCGAAGCAGCTTAGATGGGAATGATTACCAAACTCGTAATGGCAATTTGGGTAGTTTGGAGGATGAGGAAGACTCATTTGAAGATTGTGCTGAAGATTAATCTTGTGGTTTTTGCATCGTATCTTTTTGTTATTCATGAGTATTTCAGTATTGTAAAGCAAAGGTAGTTATGGGCCAAATTGTAATTGGATTGCAATTGTATTGTGTGTGGTATTGTTTCTTTGCAATTTTTGAGGCTCTTAAGATCCCTACATAACTTTCGTCCATGTGATTAATTGTGTCTCAAGCACGACAGGAGACAATCAGACATACATTTTTGTCTTTACCTAATCACAAACTTGAAGAAACTTGAAAGTGTAAAAAAAAACTATCATTTGTTTATCATTTTAGAGAATGCGAAGGAGGCGTCTCGTTATTTATTAATTTTATGCTGCTGCTTGTCTTGTTTACATAAGAAAAATGAACTTAGGTACGCTCAATAAGTGGCGCAGAGGTTGGGAAATAACCTCCTAATGTTCTGGTGTAAGTGATTTTCAAGAAATGATATTTGATCGAGGAGAACCTAGAAAGACTGTATAATGTATGTAAGGCAACATGTGTCTTGGCTTCTTTCAGTTCCCTTTGGGAGTTCAATATCTCAGTAGGTATATAGCAAATGTGGCGCAATATTCGCCTTTTGTTCTGTCGTAGATATCATCGACTTAGTCAGAAGTAAGCAAGGTGTGATGAGACTGACGCAGGATAGGTGAAAGCACAGGGGGATTGCCGCTGAGTGTTAATGGCTCCATGAGAAACAAACTGTCCCCAAAAAGACTGTCTTCGAAGGCAGACACATCAAGTTTCTTCATGTCAAGGCCAGTGGGAGTAGGTAAAGCGTTGAGTGGCGTTGGGCAGCTGTGACCTCCACGTGGCGTTGGTGAAAATACACAAGGGTTGAACGCCGAAAGGGGCGGCATAAAGTTGAGCATGTCACTAACAGGAGTGTTAGATTGTGCCAAAACTGTCGGTGTGCCGCCAGCCATGGTCCATTCGCAAGGGTCTAGGCTACATTGGACATGCAAGTTGCGGGGCCTGTTGGAGTTACCTTTGCGTGCTCCACGAACTGTGCCCCCAGAAATGCCCCCACTCTTGGTTCTTGCTTTGGGTAGAGGTGATGGGCTCAGAAGCAAAAAGTCGTCTGAGCTGTCATGGCCAAAGTCAGAAGCGAACTGCTGGATATGGTTCCAGACCGCGCTTACCGCAAGAGACGTGGCGCTCTGGTTTGCTGCCTCGACAAAGTTGAGGACTTCTTGGTGCATCACCTGCTTTTGTCCATCTGAGAAAGACATATCACACAAGTGCTTGCGCTTCGCAAGCTCCTTAACAAAGTGGTCATATCTCAGCAAGTTAGTCACGGCCTTGGAATGCTTGGCACCATCTTCATTTGACTTCTTGGTGCGTTTTTTGGGGCGCATCGCTTTGACATTTGGGTCGGAAAAGCTCGTTGTGATCAGACTCGGGCTCGGACGCTTCTTTGATGAGGCGGGATTTACCTTGGCAGAAATGGCTGAAGACGTGGATATGGAGGAGGAGCTGCCAGCAGATGTGGCACTGCCCGGCACAGGCTTTTTGGCACCGTTTGCGAAAAGACCTGCAATTCTCGTGTTTGGAGTTGGTTCGGTTCTGCAACGGGGCTTTTTTCTTGAGAAGTGCTTGCTCCTCTTTGACAGCGGCGGCAGCAGCAGCAGCTGCAGCAAGAACACCGTTTGCAGAGATTCGGTTGCTCATTGCGCGCTCAGATGGTGTACTGCTTGTGACTGAAGACGAAGAAGAGCCTGGCATTGGCGAGATCGAGGGCAGAGGAGAGTGCGACGAAAAATCTAGAAGATCGCTGTTGTCATCGTCTTGTTCCTGCTTTAGTTGTTCTTGGTGCCGTTTGATCTTTTCACGAGCTGCGATCACAGAGTTGCGGTTTGTAGGTTGCTCCACGAGAATCGCCTCAGGTGGGAGACGGACATTGTTGCGCTGTTTAGAACCGGCACTTGCCTGCTGCAATTTGATGTTGCTAAGTACAGCAGATGTACCTTGTTTATTGCGTTTCTGCTGAAACTTCCTGCGCATTGCGGAGTTCCAGCGGTTCTTCACAGCGTTCTCAGAGCGTCCAGGGAGAACCTTGGCAATTTCACACCAACGATTTCCTAATTTCTCCTGGTATTCGACAAGAATACGATCTTCTTCTTCTGTCCATCCACCTTTCTTGATGCTTGGGTCAAGGTGGTTGAACCATCTTTCGCGGCATTGTTTGCCAATGCGACCAGGAATGAGTGTCGCAATCTCAGACCACTTGGTAACGCCACTCTCGATGGCTTCCATAATGGTGTCATCTTCTTCTTTTGTCCAGGGCCCCTTGATGAGCCCCGGTTTGAGGACCTTTTGCCAACGGTGCAAGCATTGTACATCACTGCGTTTGCCATTAAGAAATTCTTGTGAGATGCGCTTCCAGTTCCGTGCTCCAATGGAGTCAACTGCCTTTTTCAATAGGGCATCTTCTTCTTTGGTCCACTTTCCGCAGTCTCTGTTCTGCGCAAGTTGCTCCTCTCGTGCTTGGCGAGCAGCAGAACTGGTTGATGTGACAGATCCTGGCGTCTTCGGAGGTGGCCCGCCAGGACCTGTTAAATGCATTTCGTTCATCTGCTGCTGCTGCTGTTGTTGTTGTTGCTGCTGTTGTTGCTGCTGCTGCTGCTGCTGCATGGGAGCATTTGTTGTGGTATTGCCAGAGTTTGCTTGTGCTTGTGCTTGTGACGTATTAATGGGTACAATGTTGCCTACATGTGCTGATGCGATTGGGGCTGTTGTTGACGAAGTCATCATACCCGTAGGTGCCGGCTGCGCAATGGATGTAAGCGCTCCATTAGACATGTGCTGTTGATGTTGCTGAAGCTGCTGAGGCTGTTGTTCCTGCTGCAATGGTTGCAGCTGCTGCTGCATATGATGCTCCCGCTGCAAATCCGCTGCTTCTGGTGCTGCTGACATGGTCTTGTGTGATGCTTTGCCGACCGCTGCTATTCCTTCTAGCCGCAGGTCTTTGAGCTTTAGGCGTTGGTTAGCTCGATCCTGTCAAGCTCGGCCTGAGTTGCTGATACAGGCCTCGAGTTGATTGGAGTTTGGTGAATGACTGCGTCCCAAATCTCCTCAACAAGCCCTCCCCACCGGGTTCCTTCTTTTTAATCAAATGTGCTAGAACCGCTTTGAAAAGAATCGCACTTACTTTAAAAGATGCTGGTTCACGAGGCTCCTTGCGTTCAGGAAGAGCTGTCAGGCACCACGATGCGTGGATGGGATGGCCAGCAAGCGACTGAGATTGGCCAGGCACCCAATCCTCGATCGATCAGAAGTAGGTTTTGCAGAATGCTTCGCAGACCAGAGTTTTACTGGCTGTCCAATCTTCAATTCGCTGCGCCGACTTCGCGCATTTCGCTTTGCTGTGCTCCCGTGCGTTACGCTCGACCGGAACTTTTTTTCTTTGCGTTTTCTTTTAATTCCCTCTCTTCTCACACTCCGTGGCAACGTTTTTCTTTTTCTTCGCTTCTTCTCCCCGTTTAAGTTTGTTTATTTAGAAAATACCATCGCTGAGAAAGGAGAGGGAAAAGTAAAAAGGAAAAAAACTAAAACATTAAGTGCCTCTCTTTCACAAACAGAGCAAGATTTATCTTTCTTTCGCTCTTTCTTAGGACTAAAAGTGAAGCGCAAACGCCCTCTGTCTCCACTGAGGACTCCCCCTCCCATGTTTTGCCAGTGGAGATCAATCATCTGGCCCCCTCTTCTTCATTATCGCGCGTCGCTGCTGTTGCCGAGGAACTGAGGGAGCGAAACTGGAACTCGCTACAGAGGCATATGCGAGTAGCGAGTGAATGGGTGCTCTTTCCTGGCTCAGTTCTCTCCGAAGACTAGATCAGACAGGAAGAGGGCCAGACTCGACGTGGGATGAGACGACGAGAAGAACATTTACTCCTCGTCTACTGAGACACACAGACTTACAAAAACATTTTTAAACGTCGCTTTACAATTTTTACAATTTTTACAATTTTTACAATTTAAAATTATCAAATAGGTATGAAATTGCAAGACATGAGGCCATGATTTAGAGGCGGAAGTCCCTATGCTGCAATAAGGTACCCCAGCACTTGAGTTGTATAATATGTGCCGTGAAACACATACCGCCTAGTGAATAAAACCTTTGCAGACACCGGAAGAGTTTGTTGTAGCCTGGGAGAGGGCAAGTGTGCCACAGTGAATGAATTGCATAGTACAACTCGCGTTTTGACTCAATTAATGTGATTCATTTACATTACAAGTGCCTCCAAGCCATCTTTGTAGCCCGGATTCTGAAGACTCAAAGTATTCCAGGTGAAGATTGGAAAGAATTAAGGAGCCTTAGCAAATAAAATGGCCATCGTCTCGCGAGGAAACGATGGAGAGGAGTTGTCTTTCGTGCGATGCAGGGCACTCAAGGGGAGGCGCAAGAACTTCGGCGGCTGTCATCCAAGAGCCTGAATTCCTGCTGATTTTCCAGAAGAGGTTCGGAGGAATTAGCTCGATGAAGCATGGGCGAGGTTTCTTTCGGAAACCCAACTTTTATGCAATCAACATTGTGAATCCCTGCCAAGCAAGGACACCAGAAGCTCAAGTATTCGATCGACGATAGATTACAATCGCATCATACCCCACAATTCTAATTATACATAGATCTGGACAGCCTAAGCTTTTTCTAACGCTGGCGCCGCCCGCGATCGAGGAATTCCTCTGTGAATTACACAGAGGAATTCCTACACGCGATTCGATCTGCTTCAACAATCATAGATTCTTTCAAGTTCCTCGGGCTAGCCGCAGTGAGCGAGCGACCTTTGCTTACATCGGCCTCCTGGTAGCAGAAATCATTCTGCACAATTAAGGATGCTGGCTGGCTGGCTGGCGGGCGTGCTGCGACTCCGAGCAATGCGGACTCGTCTTTCCAGTTCGACCCTCCAGCCGCACTTTTGCTTTAGCACATTGGGGAAGGACTTTGCAATCAATTCTCAACTGAGTTCCAAACGCACGCGCAAAGGAGCACATGGATTGGCTCCTGGCCCACTCACGAAGCCGAGAGGCCTGCAGGACGAGGACCTCGTGGCACCATTTATACTGGCGACTCGCTCGAGTGCAATGAGAGACAGACACACACAGAGAGAGAGATAGGCGGAGGAATTCATGCAAATCCACAGTGCCGGCGCTCGCGGCGTGGAAGAACTCGACAACAGAGAAGGAGAAAGAAGTCTGACAACAGCTTAAAGTCGATCGCCATCGTCAAATCTATCAGGGTCAAAGCGAGTTGGAAAGGGGACCGCCAGACTCTCACGCAACGCGCACTTCGAGAGGAACAATCTCCGCAGGACCTCTCCGTCCGTTGCCAACGCAAGCCCTCCAAAGTGCGCTGCGAGTGCCTATAATAAATGTCTCGTCAATTCCTGTAAGCACATCCCTTAAAGCAATGTACCTTGGCGAGGTCTTAACCCAGACCCTAGCTGACCCCTACTAACCGGTGCTGGCTGGGATGGCACAGGGAAAGAAGACCATAGTGGAAGGAAGTAAGTCTGTGCTCCTGAGTAGGCCGAAATACACCAGAATGCCATATATCGTTCCACCATGATACTATTGTACTATCGAAATTCATTGAATGTTTTTTATAGAATGACTGACGAGACATTTTAGATGATTGATCGTATGGATGGCTTCTGGCTGGATGGCTGGCTGGCTGGCTTGGATGTTTAGAGAGTATCTGAACTGCTTATAAACAATATGCAATGTACCAGCGATCATCCACGCTTTGTCGACCACCATTTGAGCTGGACGTGAAGACATTCGCGTTGGTGCACGAAGCTCGCAGAATCTCTCTGTCTGGGACTATGCTCTTTGATTTTACAGATTGAAACATCAAATTTTTTAAACGGGGTGCGACTTCCACTTCACTGGGCTCACAAGGTGCCAAGGGGCGTTTTCGAATATTTGAATATTCGAATTTCACTTCCATCCCCATCGGCGTGGAGCAGCGGTTTCCGCCGACTGAAAGACATTTTTCCAGGTACACAACCTTAGCAAGGTTTCTCATCCATTTTGCGACTCATCGCATGATCAAGCCCAAGTCTATTCAGCCCTGCGCATAGAGAGCGGAGAGAGGGTCAGATGAATGCCGCACGTGGCTCTCTTCCTCCCCCTGTTGCTCCATGTACCTTAAATATGTATCGCTTCGTCTATACTGAAAATATTTTATTTTATCGAGAAAAAATGAAATTCACTTTTTTGTAGCAGAACTTTGAAAGACACCATTTCAAAGCTTCATCAAGTACAAAAAGCTGTGCTTTCATTGTCTTTCTCCCTTCCTTCCTTCCCTTTTCTTTCCTTTCTTTCATTTCCCAATATTTTATTAAAAATTACAAACACAACCTGATCCATCGTCGTCTGTCTGGATGCCTTGCGACCTAGGTTCTACATTACCCGTGACCTCAATTAGGCAAGCAACTATGTTGCAAAAGGATTCTATGTAGTAGTAATTTATGCTCTGTTGGCTATTAATTAAGATATAGTAATAAAACTAATATTGAAATAACGAGGGCATTGACAAAAATCAGGTACGTGCGTGTTCTACTTCTGTGTCTTGTTGTCGTTTTCATCAGAGCAACTTTGACTTGAGCAGAAGGCGAATGTGGCGCATATAAAACGTCCGCTGCGATGATCTTGTATCGCTGTACTCAAAGTAGCTTCTGAAAAAAGAAATAAGAAAAAAGAATTTTTTATTTTTTTTTTCAAAGGGGCAGTCACGTCGGTTTCACTGGACCAAACGGAAGTTGTCTAAAAAGTCCTTTTGGTTTTTTTAAGGTGGGGGGAGGGGCAGATTTCCTTTAATACTTCACGGCAGAAGATGTAACGATAGATATGGGCAAGCGGTAAGCGGTGAAGAAACAACATGCTAGTTTGAGTGCAGCATTACAAAAAGAAAGATACTTTATAATCAAGTGTATTAATCGTAAACGCAATCATATATATAAGCCTTTATATTAAGAAAATAAAATTAAGCAATGTCAATAAATAATAATTATTACCTGAAGCTTTTGTATTGAGTAAAACTATAGCCTATGTCTATGATTGGTTCGCGAGCAGCATTTGGGCATAGTCTCGCTAAATTGCCACGCTGTACATGATACGAGGTAAATTCTTTAGTTTTGTACAGTCATGAAAGTCTGATAGTTCTACTTGGCGATCAGCAAATTAGCGTGTGCGTACACTCCGTCACCATGAGCACCATGTTAAAGCTCGTGTGAACTAAAATCCTGTCTTATTGAAGTAAACAAGGTAATGTTTAATGTATTTAGCTGACAGTGTCAAAGGTATTGTACCCCATGTATTGAGGCATAATAAATTTAGCGAATTGAATATGAACTTTTACTCTCTAGCGAACCCTTTCATCTGCTCAAGAACCATAGGATTTATCAATTTAACCTTTTGATCTATCAGGAAATAACATCATTACATATAACACATTATTTCGATCAATATACCCTTCGACTAACATCTTTGACAGCACATTACCAGACGGAGAGGTGCTAATTGTTCCAGATTAAGGTGGGCATAGACTTGAACTTGATGCTAATATAAGTATTGTGGAGGTACAGATTTTTATTTAAAGAGAAAAGACAGATGGTATATGTCTCCTTTTATGAGTGCTTCCGGTATGCGCAACCCAAAGTTTCAAATTAGGCTTACCTAAAGATCAAGAAACATATATGTTAATTTGTTCTAGAGTGGAACCGCCGTGTGTCTAGGCGAAGAGGTTGTTCGCCTTCCTTCTGGGCAACGGACGAACTCACATGTGAAACCAAAATTTAGGTGGCGTGGCTTCTCCTTGAAAAAAGAATATGATTGCCTGGACTTGGTTGCCACCATTCATTGGATCTGAGTAGACAAGATGGTGATGGCAGTCGTCATTTATGGTGCTGCAATAGCTTAACTTGCTTTAATATTAATCCTAGCCTATTGTGCCTCCCATACTTACCAATAGCAGAACTACTGTTGTAGAAATACCTTATGTGATATGGTAGCCTACTGTTAGAAAACAGATGATTGAGTTGAGGTGGGCTGGCTTGCTTGATGACCAAATATTAACAAAAACAACATCACAGTCCCTTCCAGCCTTTATTTACTAATTAAAACTTGGATTTAAACTTTTTTAAGTTAAGTCAGTTACTTTAAATGAAAATAAAAGTTACTATACGTATATAAATAGGTAAATATATATGTATTCGAACCAAGGGACTGGCGGGTCGATACTTTGGGGATCTTTTCCTCGTGAAGCCCGACTACCATTAAAATTAATGTACCCCCCCCCACCGCCACCAAAATATATATCTCAGTAAGAGAAAATTTGATGCGGTGTCGGTTCTTTTATAGTGGAATCTTTTGGCTATACTGGAGCATCTAAAAATACAGGGGAGCGTTTGAATGATACCCATTTAGGGTTTTTAATGGAGTTCGCAGGGGTGTGATACTGTAGAGCCTGGAAGGCGATTTCCTTATCATTTGAAGAGGTTGAAAAGTCAAACGCACCAGTGGGGAGGCGTACTTCATTTTCTGCTTTAGTTGAACTTTGTCTGAGACGATAAATAAGTCTCGCAAGGCTAGAAAGTGTTCGATTTTCGTTTTGGGGCAGTCGTATATTTATATCTGGCTAAAGACAAAAAAGAGAGCTTTTGGTAAAGGCGATCTTTGCGTAGATTGCTGCATTTGAGAGCATCTCTACCATCGCAAAAAACAAAAAAACAACAAAAAAAAAACTAGTTTAAGATATAAACCTTGGTCCAAGCCCAACTAAATTAAGTCATCTGCTCCGGGCTGAATAAAATCAAGTTTACATCTGGAGTTGGTTGCATTTTCTTTATATTGTCTGTTGATCAACTGTTGCTGCGTCATGAATTATGATGGATTTCTTCTGGAATCTTGGAGAATACTTTCGTAGCCTAAAGAACTAAAAGGGAAGCGTTGTCATGAACGCGCTAGCTTTTGACCTAAGCTTCCTTGTTCTTGTACTACGGGCGCTTTTATAGAGACAACTTTTATCTTTTCTCCATAAAGTGTAGGCGTCTTATTTGCCTGTGTGAAAATAATAAAGGTATCGTGAGACGTAAGGTGCTTCTCAGCATGTAGAGTAGCGATCTGCTTTGGCAACCCAAACCGCGCCTAACAGATAAGCTGCATAAATGACATCGAAAGAAGGAGTACAATGATCAATTTGAAACAGAACATATGTTTCTAGGTATTTTCACTAACTTAAATTTCGATTCGATATCTCCACATTAAGAAGACTCTTTGTTTTAATATACTGATACATGCAATTCTTGTTTCTAAATCAAGACTAAGGTAAAACTACAGATTGTTAACGCAGAGATATGTTTGCTTCTAATCTACATTTTACTGGACGCGAAGTTGCCCCCATCTAATGATTTTAAATAATAAGTAAGAAAGGCGAAACAACCGAATGAGGATGGAACTTCTAAACACTTCCTTCATGAAACGTTGAAAGGTATTGCTGCTTCTATTTATTTTTTATCGGACTGTTGAATATGAGATATTGAGATATTCAATGGCTTCTCAAATAACTAATTGTTCGGAAAGTATGGGGTCTGATTACGTTTGTATTTAAATTGTAAACCTAAATGCAATTGCGAACAACCAGCTTGAATGACTTAGAATTATCATAATATTGGCATACATGAAAGATCTAGCTTGGAACTTCATCTGTAGTGGTTTATATGTTTGGCATGAAAAATGAGAAGGAATATGAACTTTTGGTGTGACGGACTTCATACAAAAAGAGAATTCAATAAGGCGTTTGGGGTTGTTATATCGATTAAAAAAATAAAAGCAAAAAGGGTTTACCAGGATTTTACGTTTTCATACTTGCGTCTTGTATGATAAGCTCTGAGATCTCAAAAGCCTATCCGCTGTGACAATATTCTGAGAAGCACACTTCCAAAGTGCTGCTTTATTTTTTAATTTTTTTTTTTTTTTTTTTTTTTTTTTTTTTCTATTCTGAAGAAAAAGAAGGGGGCAGAGAGAACAAAGAAGGCTAACAATTTTTCGTTTGATTTTGTTTTCCATTTTTTTTTTTAATACAATAAGAAAGGACTCCTGAGCATTTGCTTTTATCGAAAGTAAAACATGTACACAGCCGGTTTTGATTGAAATGACCTGGGTCGCACAATACTGCCGTCTAAAAGACGGAGATGTTTGAATGCGATGTGTCATAATTCAGGGAATTCTTCTTAGCACGAAACTAGAATTAAAAACGGGGTTTAATATTCTAAAAAGAAAGAGAAAAGTTCAAGATGTTTTGGGACTGTTGGTATTTTTCGACCAAAACATGAAAATAAATGTTGTCAAACCCAACAAGTTCTTTCACTCAATGATACATGTAGATACTCTTGACGACTCAGTTACACAGGAACGCTTTGCACAACACAGCAGGGTCGTTTTGTTATTCAAGTTCGATCGAAAAGAGAAGATGTTATTGCTCTGGCAAGATGCGCCAGCAACCACAGTTGTCTTTTCAACGACATTCTAAGCAGTCTAACGATCATTTATTGAAGCCGCCACTTTCATTTTTTTCCCATCATACTAACGAACAACTATATTTGGGATGAATTGTGCGCATATGTGGGATTGAAAGCGGATGGGCTGCCACTCCACCTAACGATCAAAGTCTGATCTTAACGATCAAGTTGAATATGGAGCATGCTTGCATACCCTTTTTGGCAAGGTTGCGAGGGCAATCCAAACCTGCAACGCAAGTGGACCCTGAACGGTGCAGACACAGACCATTAGCTTGAGGGGTGCCAAGGGGCAGAGGCTATAGTTGAAAAGGTTCAAAGGCAGCAGTATCTCATCTCTAATGTCACTTCAATTTTCATTTCGTAGGACGTAAAGTTCTCTGCAGCGGGTCGTGAGTGTTAGGTTGTCGAGTGGATCATGAACGAACCGGATGCTCGTTTGATGGTATTCAACGCAGATACAGGAATACCTGATGTTTATTTGCAGGGGGCGAGGTATTAGATGAATTGGAGAAAAATTGCTCCACATATTTAAACCATCCTATCTGTATGTTCTCCTTCACAACGTTGAACACATCTCCTGATTGTGACACGACATCTACTGTTGAACCCAAATCCAGAGCACTTTACAAAACTACTCAAAAAGAAAATAAGAATCGATGCATGATAAATAGTTTATGGAGACTGTCACACAGGAGCATCATTGAATTTTAAGCACCTCTGCAAAAAAAAAAATTGACCTTGGAAACGTAGGTGCATACAAATTAATAAATCAAGGCGAGGATGTATCTACTGGCGAATGATTAATTTTATTATGGATCAACTTGATGTGTTAGCAAACACTAAATCTGCCCTCAGTTTTCAATACATACACAGAAGACATCAGATTTGCATTGCTACTGTAAATGCGGCATAAATGCAAATATATCGTGGGGAGTTGTTTGCATCTCATTCATCAGAGTAGGAATTGGAAAGTAAGTGAGATCTCATGAGAATAAAGGCGGAGCGAAGATAGCTGCTGCGATTTATTTACTGGGTCTGAGTGGACTGCTTTAAAGGTTCAAACAACCCACAAAGAGAACTGATCATATATTGGAGAATAAGAGAGGTAGAAATCCAAAAATCACATCGAGGTCTGTATGAAAGTAGGCATGTAGTAGTTTGATATATAAAAAGGAAAGGAGGAGACGTAAGAGTCATATGAAGTGGAAACTAGAAAACTGCTTACTGACTGGAGAGCTCCTCAACAGTAGGGCACGAGCACACAAGGTTACGGTCACCGGAGACGTTATCAACACGCGAAACAACCGGCCAGAATTTGGTGTGGTTGTTGATGCTCGGCAAAGGGTACGCGGCCTTCTTGCGGGAGTAGGGGTGGGTCCAGTCATCTTCAAGGACCATGGAAGCGGTGTGAGGGGCGTTCTTGAGGACGTTGTCGTTGGGATCAGCACGACCATCGATAACCTCCTGGATCTCTTCGTGAATAGCAAGCATGGCCTCAACAAAGCGGTCGCACTCTTCCTTGGATTCGGACTCGGTGGGCTCGACCATCAAGCTGTAGTGAACAGGCCAGCTGGTAGTCGGGCTGTGGAAGCCGTAGTCGGTAAGGCGCTTGGCAACGTCAGTTTCGGTGATTCCGTGACCATCCTTCTTAAGGTAAGAAAAGTCAATGATAAATTCGTGCGCGCAGAGACCGTTCTCACGGAAAAGAATCTTGTAGGTTCCTTCGAGGCGCTTCGCGATGTAGTTAGCATTGAGCATGGCAACCTGAGACACCTCCTGCATACCAGGCTTACCTAGCATACGGAAGAACATCCAGGTGATAGGAAGGATACCGGCGCTACCATAGGGAGCAGCAGCAACAGCACCAGTGGACTTGGCCTTAGTATTGCGGCCCTCACCACTAGAGGGCTGGACAGAGTGGCCAGGGAGGAAAGGAGCAAGGTGCTCTGCAACACCGATGGGGCCGACACCGGGGCCGCCACCACCGTGGGGAATAGCAAAACTCTTGTGAGAGTTCGCGTGGCAAACATCAGCACCAATGAAACCGGGGGAGGTGAGACCAAGCTGAGCATTCAGGTTAGCACCATCAAGGTAGACCTGGCCACCGTGCTCGTGGACAGTGTCAATGATCTCCTTGATTCCACGCTCATACTTACCATAAGTACTAGGGTAAGTAACCATGAGGGCACCGAGGTTCTTCGAGTGCTTCTTGACCTTCGCGTGGAAGTCCTGAAGGTCAATGTTGCCGTTTTCATCGTTCTTCACACCAATTACCTTCATACCACACATAACAGCACTCGCCGGGTTGGTACCGTGTGCAGAGTTGGGAATGAGACAAATGTTACGGTGGCTCTCGCCACGAGACTCGTGGTAGGCCTTAATACAGAGGAGTCCGGCGTACTCACCAGTGGCTCCAGAGTTCGGCTGCGTAGAGACAGCTGCAAAACCAGTGATAGAAGTAATCCAACCGTTGAGTTGTTCAATCATCTCGTGGTAGCCAGCAGCCTGGTTCGGGGGGCAAAACGGGTGCATGCCAGCAAATTCGGGCCAGGAGATCGGGATGAGCTCAGATGCAGCATTGAGCTTCATCGTACAAGATCCGAGGGGAATCATACTCTCACGGAGAGTGATATCGCAGCGTTCGAGGGAGCTCAAGTAGCGAAGAAGCTCGGTCTCGGAGTGGTAGCGGTTGAACACGGGGTGTTCCATAAATTTGGAGGTACGTGGAGCCGGGACGGAGAGTTTGCCTGAGTCAGACTCGTCAAAAAAGGCAGCCTCTGCCTTTTCGCGGTCCGCATCGCTGGCGCCAACAGCCTCAGCCATTGCAGCAATGATGGCACGGGCGTCCTTCTCGCAGAAGAGTTCATCGACGTTAAGGCCAATCTGGTTGGAGCCAAGGTCCGCGACGTTGATACCCTGGCGAAGGGCGGCCGCAATAAGGTCTTGGGCCTTGTCAGAGGTGACGGTGATAGTGTCGAAAAATCCAGATTCATATTTGGGCTTAAGACCAAGGACAGAGGCGGCGCGGGCAAGACCACGAGCGCTCTCATGAAGAGATTCACCGATGCGGCGAAGGCCCTCAGGACCGTGGTACACGGCGTATGCTGCTGCAACATTGGCCAAAAGAGCCTGGGCGGTACAGATGTTGGATGTTGCCTTTTCACGACGGATAAACTGCTCACGGGTCTGGAGGGCCATGCGGAGAGCACGGTTACCTTGGGAGTCAACAGAAGCGCCAATGATGCGGCCAGGCATGAGGCGCTTGAGATCATCACGAGCGCTCATGAAGCCAGCGTGAGGTCCACCGTAAAACATGGGCACACCAAGACGCTGAGCGGATCCTACAACAATATCGGCGCCGAATTCACCAGGGGGCTGGGCAACAGTACATGCCATAAGGTCAACGGCGACAACAAAGTGGGCACCGGCTTTGTGGAGAGCCTCGCCAAATGCAGCGTGGTTATCGCCGAGTGAACCGTACTTGTTCGGGTACTGGATCATAGCACCACAGATTTCGTCCATGGAGACACCTGCAGACCCATCCATGAGCTTGGCAGGGTCACCGACGATGATCTCCACACCAAGAGACTCACCGCGAGTCTGCACGCATCCGATAGACTGGGTGAAGCAGTCTTCAGAGACGAAGAACTTGGGCTTCTTGTGCTTGGAGAGAGCGTAGCACATGTTCATGGCCTCAGCAGCAGAGCTGCCTTCATCGAGAAGGGAGCAGTTGGAGACCTCCATACCGGTCAAGCTGGAGACAACGGTCTGGAAGTTGAGGAGCATCTCAAGGCGACCCTGGCTGATTTCGGACTGGTATGGCGTGTAGGCCGTGTACCATGCCGGGTTCTCGAGCATGTTGCGCAGAATAGGTGCCGGGGTCTTGGTGTCGTAGTATCCCTGGCCGATCATGGACTTCAAAAGTTGGTTTTTCATGGCCAGTGACCTGAGCTCGGCCATGGCGTCAGACTCGCAGGCAGGTTCCGGGATTCCGGCGAGTTCCTTGCCGTATGAACGAATGTCACGGGGCACGATGTCATCGGTGAGGTCCTCGAGGGACTTGTATCCGAGGGTTTGGAGCATGGCTGCCTGGTCCTTCTTGTCAGGACCCACGTGCCTCGGCTGGAAAACGTCCAGGGGCTTGGCAGTCGCCAGGCCGCGGAGCACGAGGGTCGCCTGCGGGTGAGCCACGCGTGCGCGCAGACGCTGCGAGGCGCTACGCGCCACGATGCTGCTGCGCATCATAAGCATGGTGCCAAAGATCTCGACACTACAGCGAGGGAAGGAATGAATTTGGTTTGCTGCTGCCTCCTTCTTCGTCCTTCTTTTCTTTCACATCAAAAAGAAGCTTTCAAAAAGATTTTTATCATTATATTTATTTTATTAAAAAGAAAAACTTTTTAAAAAAAAAACTTATAAAAAAACTTATTAAAAGAAAAAACTTGTGACGTAACTTATGCAATAGTTGTACTATGATGAAACAATTCGCTTCTCTCTCTTTTCGAGTCACCTCTACATATCATTGCTTTTTTTTTTTTTTCATTCCCTATGATTACACGAAGAAGAAGTGAAACATTCTTCAATAAAAGTTGTTTTTTATTTTAACCAAAAATGACAACATTTATTTTTAAAACACGCAATGACTATCTTTAAATTTTAAATTTTAGTTATTTTAATAATAATAAAAAATAAAAAAAGAGAACACTACCTGAGGAAAGCTCTTAATTAGTGTAATATATAGGACCCAGTTGGAAAACGCTCAGGGTACTACGAGTATTCGCTATGCTCGTCCTATAGGCCCGCTTCATTAATGGCTACTTCTTTCTTCCCTGAGCGAGCAGCGGAAGAAAAGAATGAATGTTTTCCTGCTTTTGAAAACTTCTAACGACCTGGAGATTTCAGATTTCCAATCCGTGCCTTCAAGTCGAAGCCAACTCTTCTGCTGCTTCATACGTGGTGCCTTTCGAGATGGACTCAGGTCAAGCTTATCAGGCAGGTCTCCAACGAAGCTGGCCATGGACAGCCCGAAACGCGATTGGCACTGCAGGTCGTACCGGCACCTGAAGCATATTTGCTCCTTCTTTCAACACACAGGAAAGTACAAAGAAGAGAACACAGATATCTCATCAATTCGAGTCAAATCTGTACGTACCTCCTAAGTAGGACGTAGTACTATTTACTAGCTGTGCTGCTGACAATGGATAGATAATAGATAGTTATCCTCAATCAATCGAAAGGAGGGCTTTGTTTTATAAAATCCAATTACATTATTTTATTAATTTACTAAGAATTAAAAAACAGTTATATACATAGACATAGATAGAACCATCGATTGATTTATTCATAGACAGACAGACAGACAGACAGACAAACACAGAGATAGTTGGTTAGAAACCACCTCCTTCCTCCAGGTTTGTGAGAGTGGCTTCGCAAGCTTCGGAGAAGGGCGCCCGGAGAAAGCCAAAGGAAGCGAGGCATAGCACGCGTTGGCTCTTCGACGTGCCCGCTTCGGGCGCTCCAAAGACATCGCTGAGCGATTGTTTGATTTCTCCCCTTGTTTAGCACTTTCCTTTTTTTTCATCGTCTCCTCAGTCAATCAATACATCAGATCGTGTTTGGTTCCCACTTCCGCTGCTTTCTTTCGAGTAGTTTTGTACCTCGCAATCCGAGTTTTTGTGACGACTTGAGTGTGCTTCTTCGCAGACACCCTTCGATCCGCCTCGCGATGTGAATGCGAAGGCGCCAGGGAAGGATGAAGGCTCCTCGCGCCGGACCTGTCCGGCCGTGTATTTGAAGATTAAACTCGCAGAATTCAATGCTCCCATCATTCCTTTTTTGCAACTTCTTCGTTTATCTTTTTCCAAATCTTATTATTGTTATTATTATTATCTTATTTCAAAATGAATAAATTCATATAGTGAAATATGTTACTTTTAAAATACGCTTTCTTCTTCCCGGCAGAAGAATAACTCGAAATCCTTTCGCAGATGGAGAGAAGAAGAAAGAAATCGCGCTCTTCGTTTGATTGTGTGTCTCTCTCCAAGGTCTATGTCTGTCTGACTGTCTGACTGTCTGACTGTGCGTCTGCTTTTGAAAACCCTCTGTTCGAACGGCCATCGAAATGGCTCATCGGTGGAGAGCTTCGAAACCGACTGACGAAGGACTGACTGCCTGCCCTCCGTCCTTTCCAGCATCGAGTTCGTTGCTCCTCTCTTCTTCTTCTTCTTCTTCTTCTTCTTCTTCTCCAAGTTCAACGGAGGGAGAGGAATTTGAACCCATCAATCAACAACGCCCCTCATTACAAAACCTCTGATTTCCTGCTCTTACTTTCCAACTGCGAATCACAATCGATCAATCGATCAATCGCTCAATCGCTCAATCGCTCATTCTGACTGCTCCACAACTAAACTAATGCAAAATGATGTCGTGAACCTCTCTCAGTCTGATCCACCATCGAAAAGAACATCTTTACTCGTTGACTCATTGACTCATTGACTTATTCTCCTTTCTCCTTAAGTACTTGAAAGGCCGTGAATGCACGCACATCTTCGATCACCTCTCCATAATAATGACAATAATAATAATAATAATAATGATAAATAATAATAATAATAATGATAAATAATAATAATGGTCGCGGAATGAATGCGCGGAGAGATACATGTCTATCTAAGTTGAAGATACACGGAGCGAGAGAGAGAGAGAAAGTCTTCAGAATTGCCAGTTCTCTCGAGGCGGGCGAGGCCGCCAGGCCGCTCGCAGCCCCCCTCCGCCCACCCGTTTCCCCTGGCAGGCTGCGAGCGAGGGCGGCGCCGGAGGCGGCCTCGGGCGTCCCTTGGCGCTGAGCACGAAGGGCGCGAATTCCTCGCAGGGTTCTCTGTTTCCGCCTTTGCTGCTTCTTTCTTCGAAGAGGAGAAAAGGGTCCAACAAAGAACATCCTAATTGTTTACGGTGTTTCATTGATTGCTGTAGCTAGTTAGTTAGTTATTGATGTGGAATGGAAACAGTTTAGAATCACTTCAGTTCCTTAGTGTGTGCAAAAACAACCAGAAATCCCTTTCGAGGCGCTCACTCGAATACTGAATCGAATGCCTCTTGCGGGAAACAACATGGTTTGGGTGGAGGGAGATGTAGGATTATAAGCGACGGAGCACTGTACGCTATTTCGAAGAAGCGAATACAATATTTGGTTTACACATGCTTTTATTTTATACATAAATAAATGTTTTTGAAATGTTTGAAATGTTTTTTTAATAAAGTATAGTAGAATAATGCCTATTTTTTAAATTAAAAAATGTCTTCATTTTAAATTAAAAATACAAAGTGAAAAAACAAATGAATTGCGGCATACTTAGGACCCTCCGTAGTAATCATAGTAGGTCGAACAAAACACTTGCTTCTTTTTCGCACTATATGTGATATGATAGCGGAAAGGTAACTTGAAACAGGAACGAAGAAGAAAGAGTTCTTAGGCCTGAAGAGATGGAGGCCGAGGCCGCAGCGCAAGCCTGAGCAGGCCGCTGCGTGGTGCTCAATTCACCTTACGCAATGTCGCTGCTTGCATTGGAAGCCCGGCTCGCCTAGTGGGATGGCTTGGGCAGACGGTCGCTCGCTCCACTGGCACAGCAACTGCGGCAATAGCAGTATCTTTCCTTTTCTTCGTTCCGCATTCAACGCAAGCATCTTCCGTTCGCAGGAGTGCACCTTTGAAAGCGCAGGCTTCGCGAGCAGCCCTGTGCAGAGGCAGAAGAAACTGCAGTCGAGCTGCGCCATCAGGGCTTGCGCTTGCGATGAGATGTGAGGTTTTCTGTAGGTCAAGCTCAAGCTCAAGCTCAAGCTCAAGCTTGAGACAGGGCTCGTTCAAATCCGATTCAAATTCAAATTCAAATCCAAATCCAAATTCAAATCAAATTTAGATTCAAATTGAAGTTTCCCGCCTTCTATTGCAAACCCCTATTTCAAACCAACCTAAGATTTCTCAGACATTGCAAAGCCTGCTGCAGCAGGTACCTGTCGCCAGCTCAGAGCTTGGAGCCCGTTCTGGCTCTGGCCTCTGCTGCTCTGGACGGCCTGCGGCGTATTTGTTAGCCAGTTTCCATTCGCGTTGTGAACTGATTTGATTGTGTTGTGTTTCTTTCATTTCTTATCTTTGGCGTAGGTGTGCCTACTTAACAGCAGTATCTGTATCTGCCGGTTCTGCGAAGTGCTCCCAGCCGGTTCGAACGTGCGAGAACGCGGGTGTGTCTGCGGAGACTGCAAGCCTCAAAAGTTTCCAAATCTGGGCCCGCCAGGAACTTCATATCCGGAACCGCTCGTGCCAGCCGCAGGTGGCAAGAGCTAAGAAGTTGGATATACAGGTTGATGGCGCCAGCGATTATTGATCAGAAAGCAGGGAGCTCTGGCTCAAGAGCGTTCTCAGCGCCCCGCTGGAGAAGGGCTGAAAGCGACGTGGTCTACTTAATCAAACATGGAGAGTACCAGGTACCTGCTCGTTCGCAAGAGTCGGCTATGAATTGGAAAATGGCAGAACGGATAGTGGGGGGGCTCGGATCATAGCGGTGAATTTGGACATGGAGGGACAGCTGGCAGACTTGAGGCAGTTTGGTAGATCGGGATAGAACTTGCAAGTCTTTTTTGTTTTGTTTGATGAAACCAACTTTGAAAGCATCGGTCAATCAAATATCCTCATTCCACCATATATGCATCTCTGGGTGAGAGCACGGCACGGAACTCAGACAAAATGGAGTTTTTTTAATTAGGAGGTGAGAAATGGGACAGCAAGTAACAATAAGCTGTGCGAGCAACTTGCTGGAAACGTTGCGAGCGCTCTGTCTAGTACAGCGTGCGCTTTGCGGTTCTCAAAGATTGAACAATGAACTTCAGAGGCCAAGGCGAAATGGGGATTCCACGAGACTTTTGCCACACACTGCAGTTGTTATTGTAATCAGCTCTCTTTAGGGCTGTGCCTGTTTTGGAAAGGTCGCCCAGAATAATTAATTAGGCAGTGATAGGAGGGGATCTTTCGTGGAAGAGTTGTGCGGAATAAATAAATACAGAATCCGCTGCAGGTTGTTGGAGACGTGCGAAAACTTTGTTTACTATTGAGTTAACGTTAAACTAAAGTGAGTTCTATGGCGAAAGGCTGAGCGATTCTATGTCTAACATCCTGTCATTGCCAGGTCAGGCGTATGCAACGGGGCTGCAAAAGAGAAACTGGCAGCACAAGTTTACAGAAAAACTGCACGTCGAGAAGCTCTTACTCACGCCTCGGAGTATACATGTTGAGATTGTATGCGCTTAGAAGTTCTGTGAAAGGATATTATATGTGCTCCTTGCAAGCCTAGTGCTAAAAATAGGTAAAGTGAATCTACAAGGGTCGAAATAATGGTGCTTCACGAAAATTGTAGGATCTATAATTTTGTTCACATTTTTTTGTTCTATGAATCTGTTGCATATTTTGTCACTTAGAACTCATCGTTTTTGTTCTCCTAAGAATCTTCTAATCACGTCTCCTGCTATGATCATCTTAGATCTCCCACATCCGAAAGATGTGGGAACATTCTTGTCTTTGAGTGCAAAATGCAAATCGCTCTGCTGCATCATAAACTCTCACGTGAACTATTCACAACTTATTCGTGTTATAGGCGCATATGTTTAGCATATGGCTTGGTCAATTTTGTCATTCGCGAGAATCGCCTGTGTCTTGAACTTTATTCGACCAGGCATGATGTAATTCTACTCTTGTAATACCTTTCAAGATAGATCAAGTTTTTTTAAAACTAAAAATGTAAAAATTATTTATTTAATAATTTATTTAGTTTTAGTTTTTATTTTAATCAGATTTGTTTTTCTCTTTCTTTTTTCTAAAGTGTAAACATTTGAAGTCTTTCTATTCAAGTTTTTAGTTGTAACCATGTGAACTCTGCTAATGCAAATAGACAATGTGATGGAATACATATGTCTATATTTATTGTTAGATAGTACATCATGTGATTTTAAAATGTATTTTTAAAAAGAACATTGTTTAACTACATATATAGATAATAATATTCCATATAGTGGGGATAACTCCATGGTAAAAAAACAAATTCTGTAAAGTAAATAAAATATTTTTTGTTTATGTGTTTGTTCATTATTTATTCGAATACTCCTCCACTGGAAAGTACCTTGTCATTACTTTTCGCTAAAAGGCGCCCAAGAAACAATTACCAACTATAATATCAACCTCGCATTCTATCCATAGCTGGTGGTCATTTGGAATCCTTCATTTCTCTTACACCCCTCTTCTTACGACCTTGTGACAAATTACAAAATTCCTGGCCGACCATGCTCCGAGTATGCTGCCAAGCGACTGCCTTTCTGGACAAACCCGCCAACGCATCACTGGTGCCCATCAGCGAGCGCGTAGGCAGTCACAGTGTAAAAGTTTGAAGATTGCAACTATTCATTCGCAAGTCCTGCCGAAAGACGGCTGGCTGATTGGCTGGCCTTGACGATCCTGAATTCTTGGGTTCCCCTCGCCCATCAGATTGACACCAGCAAGAGTTGCCGACCACCAACTCGCGAACCCTGGCCTCCTCTTATCCATGGCCAAGACGGCCGTCATCGCTGAAGAGCTCGAGGCCACAATCCTGGCACGTTCTAGCTCCCTCAATCAATCAATCAATCAATCAGGCACCTCCCCCGATTTGGGGGGGACCTTCCAGTGGCGGCAGTCCTTCCCTAAACAGGAGTTGTCTCCCTGATGCCGTGCGTGCTTGACGCCATCAAAGAACCAGGAACGGATGGTGCGCGAGTAGCAAGTAAGTGTTTCGATTGAATGCAAGGCTTGAGATTTCCTCAAGTTTACAAGAAATTGAACTTGGAGCAAAGTGTCAAAGATCTCCAAGGTTAGGACAGAGAATTTCCTATATTGTTGCTATGACTTTCATCGATTAGGTGGAGGAACTTTGGCACCAAAGAATTGGTAGTATTAGCTGAGAAAACAAATACATACTTAGCGAGGGTCGTAAGCTAGGTAGGTACCCAGTTACACGACCTCAACTAGTCACGTTTGCAATGATCAATCATTCAGGTTTCATCGTCAAGAGGGTGACCAACTACCTACCTACATACCATGCTGCTAAATGGCTTCTTCCTCGGGGGTCTCTTTCGCTACAACAGATTCTTTACTTCTACAGCTTTCATGCTCAATCGCATTCAGCCACCCGTACAAGGTGAGCTTTAAGCATATCACTCATACCATTTTGGGGATCAATCATCGTGGTATACAAATTCGCCAAGTACCTACGGACCTGAATTGGATGCAAAGAGGTAAGTAGAACTTAGGTTCTGGCTAATATGATGCTTTTGGGGCCAGACTGAGAGTTTATGCTGATCATGATGATGCAAAAGTCTGAATCGAATGGCTGGCGTGGAGTGTTTGGCCCACGAAGTTGAAGAATCTAATCTGAAAGAATTAATAATGGCGAGACTTGCATCGTATTCTTGTGCCAAAGGGTTGATCGTCTTTAGCGCATGCGCTTTGCCTTCTGAGCAGGGTCTCCAACGCTCAGATGACAGGGTAGTTCTACAATTACGCAGAGAAAGTCGCTCGCTGGCCATTGACCGCCACCCAGGTTGATACAAATACACACTACACTTCCTTTTGACCTTCAAGTGCTCTAGAATAGAGAATCGATACTACCCGAACCTGCTGAGTGTCTTCCTTGCTGTAAAGTGGAGGCCCTAGAAAGATAATTTAATTATGATCGATCGCATTTGTCGAATACTAGCGTTGGGCGAGTTTAAGCTTGTCTCTTGATGGCAAGCTTCAAGTAGCTTTTGTTTACTTTTCTCTCCAGTCTATCTGTTTTTAGAATGCTGCTGAAAATACTGGGTACTAAGGGGGTAGTAGTAGCCGCTTTTCTACTTACTTTCAAAGAAAGATAAAACAAAACTTGCTTTTCTTTTTGTGAGTCTCGGTTATAATACAGCCCCGGACTGGCGTTTTATGCTACACACGACAGCTTTGTGACATGGCGTGGTGGCCTGAGTGATAATAGTTGGGAGCCTCCTCTCGCATGAGTCCCATAGGTTCTATAAAGGGAGCAAAAGTTAAGAAGAAGGAACTCCTGCCATGAATTCTGTACGAACATATTGTTAAAATTAACAAATGTGCTTGTTGGAAACTTACTTTTCTGTATCTTCGCAACAGAGGAATATTAGAATGGTAGAATATTGAGTGCAATCATATAACTACAACGGGACTAACGACTTGGGCGTGGATTTCTTTGCTTGTGCTTGTGCAAGAACCTTGTCATTTTCAGAGAGTATCCTGTATGGTTATGGTTTTGTGCAGGTAAATGAGTAGAAGAGACTTACTTTAGAATCACAAATTTTTCGCGCAACGTTGCTGGAGCGTGTCTTGGGTGGATGACTGATGAATGATCCATCGAAATTTGTGCTTCCACATGGATTCATCAATCCACGATGCAAATGAACTTGAACTGATAAACGTGAAAGCCAGCTTTCTTATGATCTTGTGGGACGTAGCCAGCATATAAATTTAAAATATCCATTGGGTTGAGTAAGGCAAAGCACAAGTTATCTGATGTCAAACGAAGAATAAGTATTCTCAAAGCTTCAAGATAGTACACTTAAAGAGAATGAGCTGGACAGTAAGACTAATAATTCGAGCGGACAACTATAGGGAAATATATAGAAGAAGAAAAATTGCATTATTAATCAAATCCAAGGCTTCCGATTGAGCACCGGGCAAGTAGAATATATATCTTACATAAAACCTCCATGATCTGATAATATTGATGATGCTGAGCACTTTTGCAAAGATGTCGTTGATGAGAATGTAGGTCCTTCAATTTCCATTGTATAATCACTTTTGGTCGCCAACTGCAACTCCTTGGAAAAGATAGATAGCCAGAGTAAGAACTCAAGCCAAAACAATCTCTCAGACCAATTAAAGAATGCCGCATGTTCACTATTTCCAAACTTTAAACCTTCACACACGATCATAATTTAAAGCACAACTTAAAATCCTCACACAAGAACACAATTTTAAGCGCAACCTTAAATCTTCACACATGATCATAATTTTAAAGCACAACTTTAAATCTTCACATATGACACATATGAACAGAAGCGCAACCTTATAATTCATGCGGCTCTTAACTTTTGAATCATGTTTCATACTCTTTGTATGGTGGAGCCATTGATTAATATCTTTGGTGAAGATTAAGGTTTGGAAAAGTTTACAAACAATAATCAGAGTTATCACTAGCCCCTTCAACAGGAAAAACAAGCTCTCCCTTATCTAATGTAGATTGATGCTGTGCCTTCTATAAGATTCAACGAATCAACATGTACATCATTTATAAAGTTTATTGAATTGGATATTTTAGGTCTTCAAACAAGCATTACAAAAGATGAATATGCAAGCTCTTGGATGGTGATATTTCTATGCCGGAACTCAAATGTCATAACGATATACTCTTATATCAAATGCAAACAAATAGCTGCTTTCTTGGAAAGAATCGAGGATAAAGATCACCTCAATGCAATCTTTAATTGCAAAATATTCAGCGAGAAAAATGAAATCCTGACTGGGGTCCAAAAGATATCATAGAATGAATTTTTGAGGTGGCCTTGATACGCTTAAGCTAGCTTTGCAAAAATTAAATCGAACAATTACATGGATTTTTAATCCTTACATCAATGCAGTATGCATGAAAACAAGCTTTGTACTACCTCGTACAGCAAAACTAAACTTTGGCCTAGACAATCAATTGTTTTATTTGGTGATACATAACAATTGCTCTGTTGTTTACGTAGCATATTGTATTACACACTTACATAGAGGAAACAGACGCAGCGGAGATAAAATCTCCATAATTTATGAGAGCACAACTTTCAAAAATAGACTGTAAATTCTTCATACTTTAATGTGCAAATGTAACTGAGCAAAGATACACTTTCTTTGGAAAGCAGATCATTTTGCGATCAGCTTTACATATGAATGTATCTTTACGGTTGTATCCCTTTGTTTAGCTCATAGTTGTCTATCTAATGCTGCCCGTTTACATTCGAAAAGTAGGAAAAAGATCGTATTAGGCGCCTAAATTTACTCTCTTAAGATGACTACCTACTATCTTACTATCTAACCTACCTATTAAGTACTTATTAATAGGTAGTGCTCAACGGTAAACAAGGTGTGTCATCTGCCTTGTTAACCTAACTACCATATAATACGGCGCTAGTTCGCGCCCAACTCTTACAACCCCGAATCTTTGCTAGCTTACTTGATAGAGGAAGAGCCCCCCTTTCTAAGTGAACGCAATGATTGTAACTTTGGCTCCTATATATTTCTGCTATGAATCAGTGGATGAGACTGGAATATTTACGTGAAGAACGTTCGAAAGCCCAAGATATGCGAGCTGCTTGTGATAAATGGGCTTATCATATTTCTCTGCCCGAGTGTTCTAGTTATATTGTATCACTCAAGATCGAAAACGAAGAGATTAATCTTTGATCTTGAATTTTGCAAAATTGTATCCGTACTCAGCTTTAGTTTTATATAAGACGGACTAGCAGTCGTTACATCATTGTTCTGTTGTTCTTGATGAAGACTACCATGAATCACTCGAATCGTGATTCTTTTGATCAGATTTTGCTGCTGCAAGTGCAGGTTCAAGTAAGAGGCGCCCTATGAAAGCATTAACATCAATTTACGCTCAATTTCCGATTGCTGATCGCCATTTACTGCATTGGTGTTCTTGCCTTGGATCATTTCTGTGCGAGACCAACATTACATTCTTCAAGTCAGAAAAACGAGACATCCGGGCTCGGAGAATACGGGGAATCGATTGCGTTTAGCAGAGCAAAATGAATGTTTGCGAGAATACACATCATATTCCACTTGACTAAGTCAATTAGTTCTATAGACCATAGCGATCGCAAGTGGAGAAAAGGGCGCGGCAAGTAGAGTATACCGAAGCGAAGTGAAGAGAAGCGGAAGAAGCGGGTAGCAGTAGGTACTAGGTCTTAGCTAGCAAACAGTGGTAATATCAGTGGCTGGTATAAGGCGTAGTAGCGTGCGTAGCTTGAGTATTATATTATATCGTAACTGGGTAATTAAGTAAGCAATAGTAAGTTGGTTAGTCAGCTAGCTAGCTAGTTAGCCTGCTAGTTAAATAGATGAATATGGGTAAGTAAGTATAGCTAGATAGTTAGATAGTTAGATGGGCAGATAGTTGGTTAGTAGAAAGTCTTAGAGGAAAGGGAATAGGAGCACTGATCCATTGAAAAGGCCTCTGTTGAAAAAGGAGAAGCAGACGACAGGCTGCGCGCGGCGGCGTGCGGAGATAATACGGTCGCGGCGGTGGTGTAGGGCGCCTCGCTCGACGCAAGACTTATATTAGAGGTCGTTTGGAGCTCGCGCAGAGCCCCAGAGCCTCTCTATTCCCGTGCTTGCTCGCAGTAAGCGAACGGTCGCGGATCGTGCATCCATTCATCCATTGGCTGCCAGCTAGCGCCAAGGAGATCATCCTTCATCTATCCCAGACTTAAGCTCCTGTTCTTAGGAAGCTTTGTGGACCGAGACCGTCTCCGACGCCTCGATCTTCTTTAACCTTTCTGTGTTGTTGGAACAGATCGTGGTCGCAAGACGCCTCGATCTTCATCTATTCTATCTATTTCGAATCGTCGAGACACGGAATCGCAACAGCTGTGGATAACTCCACAGAACAAAGCCAAGCAACATGTCGAAGTTTTGGGGCGGAGACGCCAGCAGTGACGAAGAGGAGGAGCAGCAGCAAACGCAGCAGCAGCAACAGGCTCAGGCTCGCACCTGGGCGATCGACAGCGACTCGGACTCAGACTCAGACGATGAGGGCCGCATCGTGAAGACCGCCGACGTGAAGACCCTTGACGCCGTGCGTAAGGTTGCGCGCCAGATTAAGAACTCTCTCAAAGTGAACGACTGGAATGAGGCACTCAGCCAATATGCCACGCTCAACACCGAGGCCGACAAGGCCAAGCGCGCCAACGGCAACAAGCACGTCACCCCCTTCCTTCTCGCCATTAACGAGCTTAACGAGGCTATTTCCACCCTCTTCCTTGATAAGCCCGCACTCAAGAAGCTCTCGAAGACCAACAACAAGGCCTACAACAGGCTCCGCGCCCGTGTGCCCAAGCAGGTCGCTGAGTTCCAGACCTTGATAGACAAGGCCGTCGCCTCTGCTGAAAACGAGGCCGATGCGTCCTCTGACTCCGACTCCGACTCCAGCTCCAGCTCTGGATCCAGCTCTAGCTCCAGCTCTAGCTCCAGCTCCAGCTCTTCTGAGTCCGAGTCTGAGTCTGAGTCGGGCTCCGGCTCGGACTCTGATGACTCTGAGCAGCCGGACTGGATGAGCGACTCTTCCTCAAGCTCCAGCGACGACGAGGGTGTGCAGCAGCTCACTGGCCGCGCAAGATGGGTGAAGAGGTCCATTGCTACCACCACTACCAAGCGTCTCACCAAGGAGGAGGAGGCCGCCCAGGCTGCTGAGCGCGCCAGAAAGATGGAGGAGAAGAAGAGGCTCAAGGAGGAGGCCCAGCGTGCCAAGGAGTCCAAGTCTGAAGAAGTTGAGGTCCTTAGCCCGAAGCAGATTGACGAGAGGCTTATGCTTCTTGTGGCCCAAAGAGGTAAGAAGGGAGTGAACCGCTTCGAGCACCTGGAGAAGATGCGTAAATTGGTTGCACTCATTCTGCCGCAGGGAGCACCCAAGATGATCGGTGGACTTATGCACTGCATCTCAGCTGCCTTTGACATTCGCACAGGTGTTGACGAACACATGCCGCCTGCATTGTGGAGGCAGACCGTGAAGGACATTCGCTTTGTCTTGAGGCTTCTTGCCGAGAACCCTGCGCTCACACTGACCAACTTCACTGGAGATGAACTTGGTGCTCTCTCGAGTCTCGCGCGAGACAAGGCTGAGAAGGCCAAGGCTTTTGCTGAACGCAAACGCGCAGAAGCTGAGAAACGCAAGGCCGCTGGTGGACCTGAGCAGGATGAAGAGGATCCTGCACAGGACGAGGAGGAAGAGGACAGCTCTCCTCTCCTCGACGGAGGCTCTGGCAATGTTGTTCGCGTCGTTGGTGACCTTTGCATCTTTGTGGAGCGCCTTGCTGATGAGTACACCAAGAGCCTCCGTCAGTCGGACCCTCACTCCCAGGACTACATTACACGTCTCGGAGACGAGGGTATCCTTGTTGACGTCGCGCTCGATGTCATGGAATACTACAAGCGTGCTGAGAACCCTGCCACAGCCAGCCGTCTCGCGCTCATCTGCGTGGAGCACATCTACTACAAGCTCGACTCCATCGCGCTTAAGCTCGCCAAGGAGCAGGAGTTCCAGCGCATCTACGGATCCCGCGACGACCTCCACCCTGCCAGTTGGACTTCTGAGGACAGCACCAGCAGCGAGGACTTCTCCAAGTCTCACCCTGCTGCCGCTCTCGGAGCTCCTAGCCAGATTGCAGCAGACCTTCCTGTGGAGTACAGCCCTGGTGAGATGCTTGAGGACCTCTCCACCTTCATCTACCAGGAGGGAGACTCGCGCAGCCAGGCCCGCGCCCTGTTGTGCTCCATCTTCTACCATGCCCACCACGACGATTTCCACAAGGCCCGTGATCTTCTGCTCATGAGTCGCCTGCAGGACCACATTGGTAACGCAGATATTGAGACCAAGATCATGCACAACCGCACGTTGGTCATGCTCGGATTCGCAGCTTTCCGCACTGGTCTGCACAAGGAGGCCCATGCCTGTTTGATGGAGATCTGTGGCAACAAGAAGGAGAAGGAACTTCTTGCTCAGGGTCTTGGATGGCGCAACTACAGCGAGCGTAACTTGTCTCAAGAGGCCGCAGAGAAGCGCCGCCTCATGCCCTTCCACCAGCACCTCTCCCTTGAGCTCCTCGACGCTGTTTTCCTCACCTCTGCTATGCTTCTCGAGGTGCCGACTATGGCTATCGAATTTGAGTCCCGCTACGTGCACTCCCGCTCCTTCCTTCGACTTCTGGAGATTCAGTCCCGCCAGGCATTCACCGGAGAGCCTGAGTCCACCCGTGACCACGTTCTCGTAGCTGCCCAGAACCTCCAGGAGGCTAACTGGCGTGAGGCTAACGAGCTTCTGCTCAAGCTTCCTGTCTGGGACCTCATGCCCAACGGAGATGCCGTCCGCGAGCTCATCAAGGAGAAGGTCAAGGAGGAGGCCCTCCGCGTGTGGTGCTACACTTACTCGAGCCTCTACCGCACAGTACGCCGCGACTACCTCTGTGAGCTGTTTGAGATGGACCGCGCCAAGGTGCACGCCGTCATCTCCAAGCTGATCATTACTGGAGACCTTTTCGCCTCCTGGGATGAGATCACTGATACCCTCGTGCTTCACAAGCGCGAGCCGACGCACTTGCAGGCACTTGCTCTTCAGTTCTCCGACCACCTTAATGTGCTCGTTGAGGGCAACGAACGTCTGCTCAACTTTGATGCCTTTGCGGACAGTCGTGGACGCAGGGACCGTGACGAGACCAAGGGTGGTCGTGGTGGATCTCGCGGTGGCCGTGGTGGTCGCGGCGGACGCGGTGGTCGCAAGGGTGGTGACAGCAAGGGTGGCGAAAGCAGTGGAAACGCATTCTCTAGCAGCTTTGGCCGCTCCGGACGTGGAGGCCGTGGCAACCGCACTCGCACTCGCGGTGGCTTCAGGCCTCGCACTGGATTTGGCGGTGGCCGTATGGGCGGTGGCCGCACTGACCGTGTCCCCATCCTCTAAACTCTTCCATAACCCTTGCCTTGTTCGAAACAAACTTATCTTACATGAAAAAGACCAAAAAAAATATGCCAGCTTTTTTTCTTTTCATCAAACCAATAGATCACATCTTAGTTGATGTAATCACAATAATACATCTTGCGTTTCTCATTGCCGTGACTGCAATGCATCATTTTTGCAACTCTGCCTCATCGTCATGTAACTTTCAGATTTACTTTTTTCTGTGTACAACATATCCAGATGCTATTTATGTCGAGCAATTCAAGGTGCAATAAGACACATACAGAAAGTCACGCTCTTTGGATCTACATACTTGCTGTTATTCACTGTTGAATGATTTGACTTCAATATACTCGACGTGCCAACTGCAAAGAAGCCATCGTAAGCTCTCCTATAAAATCCTTATCAAAATATCAAAAATATCAAATCCTACAGCAGATATTTCTTAAGCTTTCATACACATTCCAAGCCAGAAATAAAACTAGCTAAGCAGAATTTTTGAAGTTTTTTACCTCATCATCTGTTCATGAGCTTAGTCAAATTAAATCCGCAGAGTAAATTCAAAGTTACTAATGCACTCGGTCCTCGACCAGTGCTGATGAACCCGAGTCTTTCACATTATCATTTGAAAGCCCACCTTGTAACCTGATGTTAATTAATTATTATTATGGATAATAGTAGAATGCAATTCTTTGCACTCAGTTAAGAGATGAAGTAGTCGGTGTTCGGCTCGTTCTCATGGTTCTCTCTTTTCTTCTTTCTTTCTCCCCTTTTTTTTTTTTTTTTTTTCCGGATAAAAGTCAGAATTAACTTAAATGGTCCAGTCTGGCAGATAAGGAAAAGACTAAAAAACAGTTCAAGCCACTATCTCGGCCAAATCAAGAAATAGCCCTCGTCCGTATGTACGTAAAAATTGGATTTTCGACCTGGTCAGACTTGTCATCGTAGTCTTTCATGGGTGTGAGCTGTAGATGTGCCTCTCCCTGAGCATCTAGTCTGAATCAAGGATCATTTGAAGAGAGTTTTAGTTTTAGTCTATTTTCCGAAGTTCTGCTTGCTTTTAGTAAACTTTATGTAATAATTAGGTACTCACTCTACTGGTTTTTAAAAAGAAAAAAGAAAAGTTAAATTAGAAACCCTGAAGGTTTGTTCAAGAAAACAAGTCATGCAAGTCCAACTTTGATAGATATCAAGAGCGTTTGAAAACGACATCGGTACTTCTCGCAAACTTTCGAAATCCCCTGGATGTTAACTTCAGATAATGGCCCAAATTGCCTACTACTATAACCTTCTCTAACATTGAAGAAGAGAGTTTAAAGTAAAACAGATGAACAAGACTTTAAAAAAGTACATTGATAACAAGAAATGACTACAACAACACCAACAGAGTCCACAAACAAATCCGAGTCACCTGACTCTGGCTCGAACATACCGTCTACAGGTCTCTGCGCGGCTCAGTTGGGGAACAGCGATGTCCGGTACACGTCGGCGTACTGCGGCTTCCTCTCCTGAAGAGAACTTGGTCTCTGAGCAACAGGGTCGATTGGTTCAAGCCCAACAGAAGCAGCAGCTCAACGTTGACGAGGGCCCTGTTCAGCAGTTGCAGTCAGAAAACAAAGGTCCAGTGCCTAGCATGGAGGGAGACTGGCTTAATGTAGGTCTCCTCCTGGTACTGTACACCTTGCAGGGAGTCCCATTGGGTTTGAGCCAGACGATGGACTTAATCTTGCAGGAGAAACATTTAACCTTTGAGCAGCAGGGCATCTTTAGCAGCGTCTCCTGGCCGTACAGCTTGAAGATCCTGTGGGCACCGGTAGTTGATACAATTTTCGTGGAGAAGTTCGGACGGAGAAAATCATGGCTTATCCCAACGCAAATGTTGATTGGTCTATTGCTCATCTGGGCACCATCACATCTCCCTTACCTGCTGGGAGAGACCGACGGGGAGCCCAAAGTGTACGCGCTGACTTCACTCTTCTTTATATTTTATGTACTTGCAGCAACGCAAGATATTGCCGTAGATGGATGGGCAGTGACAATGCTTGCGCGTCGCAATATTGGGTATGCATCCACCTGTAATGCTGTTGGCCAAACCTTCGGATTCTTTCTTGCATTCACCGGCTTCATGGGCCTTGAGCTGTATGGGTACACAGATCTCGGCACGTTTATGCGGATTTGGGGATGGATATTTATCATTGTCACAGCTCTTGTCGCTTTCTTGAAGCATGAGCGTACCGAGCGAGAACGGGCTGAGGCGGAACGCAAGGATGCCATGATCAACAATGCAGAACTTGGCCAGGATTCTGCACATCATGAAGAGGGAGAAATCCCTGACTCCATCACGGAGGCTTACGCCCAGATGCACAGTGTTTTGAAGCTTCGCGGAGTGCAAGCACTTCTCATGGTTCTTGCCACTCGCGGCATTGCTTTTGCTGCTGCTGATAGTCTTGCTCAACGAAAACTTGTTGAACGTGGAATGAAGAAAGAACACGTTGCTTCGCTCACACTCATCATTACACCGCTTAGTATTTTATTACCGGGCATAATTGCCAAACAAACATCAGATCGTCCACTATCCACTCTCTTCAAGCATGCATATTTGCCCCGTGTTTTTATAGGTCTTGCCTCTATGTTTCTCGTGCTTTATGCCCCAGATTTTACTGCCCATCCTGATGGATTGCCGTGGGAATTTATGTTCTGGCTTCTTTCAATCCTTATTGCGCACTCCGTGCTTTCTACAGCTATGTTTGTTGCTATGATGGGATTTTTCGCACAAGTTTCAGATCCTGCTATTGGCGGGACATACATGACTCTTCTCAACACGATTGCCAATCTTGGAAGCAAGTGGCCCAATCAATTTGTTCTTTTCGTAGTTGATCATCTTACAGTATACGATTGTACAGGAGAAGAGCTACCTGGAGAAAAGTGCAAGGTTTGGCTTGATGGTTTCGTACCAATATCTATTGGCTGTGTCTTCTTTGGTGTTCTCTGGTACTCTTACTTTAGCTCTGAGCTCGAACGTCTTCAGAATCTCAACCCTGCGCTTTGGAGGATCAGTACTCGAAAGAAGAGCTCACAGTAAACTCACACGAACTAGAATAACTTTAGATTGGACGGGAAATAGTCACGTTTGCCAATTTTCCTGCTCTCTCCATGTCGAGTTTGTCTTCTTGTCTGTAGGCTAATTATTTTCAGAATAAGCTCACTCGTGGAGGTCCCTTTATAAACTTTCTCACTACTGCCCTTTCTAACAATACTACTACGATCTAAAAGTTACAACCAATTTAATGCCTTTGCAGTTTTATTTTGTGCCACAGAAAGTCTCAATTGCTATTTCGCAAATGGACAATGTATTTTTTCTTAGCTTAATCAGTCACGGCATGCCCATGACCTTTCCTTCACACGACCTTGGAAGGTACCTCATTGTTAAAACCTTGAAGGTGGTCTGGTGAAACAAACAAATTTAAGTCTTCTGGCCACGTCTGTCGCAAACTCCTGATTAATTTTGCAGCAACAAAAACAAATGAAGAAGCTCCTACTGGTATCTAGTATTCGTCGGAACAGTGTTCCCCCAAAGTAAGCGTGGCAGTCTTAGGATGTCCACAGTAACAGTAGAGCAAAATAGTACCTGTAGCTATTCTTTGACAAGCGAAAGCGAACACTATTTCGTTAGGAATACTACTTACGGACCTACTTAATGATCAAAATACTGCCCCTAGCAATAAGGCACTCTTAAGATCCCTTAGACGAAGAGTTGTGAAACGCGCGAAACGATATTGCCGCGGCGTGAACCCAAAGTTCGAACGTAACATCGAGCTTGCGAGCCTCTTGTAACGGGCCAGCGAAGGGGTTGTGTGTTTCAATCAAGTGGTGCAGTTTTTTAAGGCAACAGATAAATGTATATATGTATACCTTTTATGAAGCTGTCTGCATCGAGAGAGTAAGAAATTAATAAACCGTGGACTAAAATAAGTCTTGCAAACTTTTGAAGAAGACAATATCCCTGAGATCCTGGACTCAAAGCAAGCACTTTGAGTGAACCCTTGCAGAGAAGTTGCTGCTTCCTGTATGCTTGCCTTTGCGGTTTCCTCCACCATTTTAGCCGAGAACTGTCTATATAACTCTGCGGGGGCAAGAGGTGACACATATTTTATTCAGGCCAGGCCGCGGAACGGGCCCCAACTACGTATTAGAAATTAAAAGTTGCAATCGCAAATTTGTTGAAAAGGAAGGAGCTCCTCGACCACAAGTTAAATCTCAGATACTATGTCGAGTAAAGAAGAATCAAAGCGAAGTTCAATTCACAATGAGTCGATCGATAGCAGTCAGAGTACCCAAACATCTACGGTTTCAGTTTGTGTTAGAGAATGCTTAGATGGCGGCGAAAAGCATTTAGCAACAAAGTTCAAGCCGCACGAGATTGCTGCCGTTCTAGCCAAGATTCGAGATGAGCGACGAATTATTCATGACATCGCACAGGCTGAATTAGAGATGAACGCACATAAATTACGCCTTCTTGACTCCCTGAGTAAAGACTTACTGCAAACAAAAACGCGGAGTTTAAGCATAGCGAGTGTTTTAAAGCGTCTTCAGGGTACAGGCATCGTTGGGGGATTCCAAGATTCAACATTTTCGAGCTTATTACACCAGAATTTCTCATCTCAAAAGTCTTCGCCATATCGACAAGCTACTAAGCAGCAGCGGGTGACAAGTTATCATGAAAACCTTGAGCATATTGATATTGCCCCAGATACAATTTTCCTAGAGAACTGGCACAGCTTGAAGGATAAACCTAATGTCCATATTCAATTCACTTCTGCGACAGGTGCGGCGAATTCAACTACCTCTGTACAGGTAAAGAACGCATCGATTTCTTCGCTCAAGGGACAAGAGCCAAAGTGCATGCGACTTGAAATTGATTTCTTGGTGACCAAGAATACGGAAACAAAGACTGACGCACCTGAAGACACAGCTGATATTGTTGAACCTACTTTAAGTACGCATAACCTCTCTGAAAACGAAGAAAAAAATGAAGGCGAAGGTGTGGTCATTAGTCTGAGAGATACTAATAATCCAAGCAAAGCCCAAGATTCAAAAGATGCCTATAAGGAACGCTCGGGTAGTCCTAATATACAACTGAAAAGATTGCGCCGACGGGATATTTTCAGTGATGCGTCTACTTCCTCGTCTGAGTCAAGTGATGAGCAACAAAAGGAAAGAAAACTTACGCAAATTAAAGACCAAGCTGCTCCTAATGTTGAGGCCAGCATGAATGATTATGCTACCCCTGATGAATGCAGCAAAGACGCACAAGATCTGGAAACCCCAACACGTCCACTTCAAGAGACCTTGAAAAAGTCTCACATGTCTCCGCAACATAAGAATTGTCGAGCAACTTCTCAAGACTCAATCTTGTCAAAACAAGGCATTGGTCATGAGAAAAGCAATGGTTCTTCGCATAAAGAGATCACTTCACAATCCTCAAAGAGTGACAATCATGACGTGGAAAACCCCACAAAGAACCAACAACTACTGAAGTTCCTCAGAAAGCGCGGTTTTACTTTGGCTGAGGTCGAACACCCGTTCCCGGTTGATGCACTTGTACGCCCGGGGCACTCATATGACGATTTTGAGTCACGTCCAGGAGAAGACTACTTCAGGGTTCATGACGGTTTAGACAATATTCTTCAAGTATTTCCTGATCTTCAGGTTGAATACGATGCTGCGAACTCAGGCGAACCTTCCCAAAACAGATCAGAAACCCCATTCATAGAGCAACGAAGTAGCCAGCATCAGAATGATAATAGTCCTCCAGCACTTGAGGGCAGAGACCTGGAAGAAGATGATGTCTCCACTCTCTCTCAAAATCAACCACCGCATTCTAGTGCGCCTTTTGCTCAACTCAAAAGCCAAAGTTCTAACTCTGCCCTTTGTAAAAAAGCCCAACCTTTCTTGGAGATTTCAAATGGCAGTAATTCAAAAGGTAAGAGTGCGAAATCTGAACCTTCTACTATCAGAATAGAGGAAAGAATGGAAAGAATCGATCTTCTGGAACCCCTCAAGATAAATGATTTCGTAGACTTTTTCCTCAACGAAGGGTGGAGCCTGGCACGTGAGCAAAATAGCGAATGTCCAATCCTTTTGAAACCAAGGCATCGTTGTAGCGAGCAATCAGTTTTGGGCAAGGACTACCTTTTGCGGGATAACAGTAAGAGCCTTAAAGGATACATTGTACAAACTGATCAATGCACAACAGCTTTCATCCGATTCTTCCTGCGAAGAGAGAAATCAAAGTTGAAAAGCATTTTCAAGACACCGACGACGTCTAGTGGCGTCTGCTCATTTTTCACAGATTTTCGTGCAAGAAACTCAACAACCAGACCCCAAAGTCTTGCCGTCCGGAACACTGCAATCGACGAGCTAAGGTCTATTGCGAGTATCGCTGCGTCTGTTTTTGACCAAGATACAAAAAATGACGTCAGCAACAATCGTGCAAGTATCACGGGCTCTTCAACAAGAGAGGTTTCCTCTCCAATGCATAAAGTTGAATCTAGCCCAAGTTTGAAAGAAAAGAAAAGTGAACGAGGACGTAAAAACGTAAGACCTGAGAAAGAAGGCAAAAAACAACAACTTGACTCCGAAGCCATAGAAAGCTATAGTATCAAGACATTTAAACGAGACGCTTATTCTAATTTGGAAAAATCTAGCCATCGCAAGAAGATCCGGATTTCTCTGAATAGTCCAATATATTCCCAACCTAGAACCAAGAACTTACCGCTATGCATAGACTTTTCCAAGCCTTTGAAGGTGTCGCGACGAGAGCAACTTCTGCGAGCTCACATGTGCGGTGTTGACAAATGGCAGAACAACTTTGACATTGATGGAATGAATCTGCATTCCGAAGCCTGTAGCAGTACCAGCGCAGCACGTCAGCTTATAGTGTGTCCACTATGTTATTCGTGGGCAATGGATGATCTCGCTGCGGACACTAAGCAAACTCAATACTGTCCTTCTAGGCATTCAATATTGCCAGACCCTGTCGCTGTCTTTTGCTATGGTGGGGATCTTTCAGGGGCAGCTGGAATGTGCTTTCCGGATCAAGATACAGTCGTTGACCATCTCGAACGTGCTCACCATGTCGATGTGCAACAGCATCTGCCCAAGGCTCGGCGAATTTTGCGTAAATACCAGCTATACAGCCAAGACATTCATGGACTTGTGAACACTTACGTTCGTCAGATTCTAGGACAGCGTGACTCTCCAGAACGATCAATACAGAAGTACTTTGAGTCCAAGTCAAGGCCACAACTTATCGACCATGTCTTCAATCTACTTCAGTCATCAAAGGAACGGCAGCTTGTATTCCCAGAAGCTCGATATCATCTGCAGTCCAAGTCTACATGGAGTTGTCTTCTCGAAGTTTTCAACCCTCTATCGCATACACTTCCTTTATCCCAAGCTTCAAAAACCATATCACCACGTGGAGTAGATCTACCTCTCGAAGAATACTCTAGTTTAGTGGAGTGGTCAAACCATGGCGATAATCAATATCTTCTAGTTGGTAGGCATGCGCGGAAGACATTTTCAGCAGTCTATAGTGAAGATCTCGCTTACATTCGGTACTGGCTGCACCGCATCAAGTCTGAGGGGACCATTAAAAATGCCCAGAATCTTACAAACCTTGTAGTATGGTATAGCTCCAGGCCCTCAGTTGACATTACGCCAATTGATTGTGTTAAGCAGGCAAATTCGAATTTGAAGGTCACGGAAGAAGACGATTGGGTTCACTATGGCCGCAGACATCATTTCAATTTTGGACCTTTCAGAAACAAGAATTTGACCTTTTGGGATGTATTCCGCAAAGACCCGTTGTACTGTGCTACCCTCAAGAGACAGAGTGACCCTGCAGTTGCGCAAGCAGCATTTTGTAATTGGCTTCTTCGTGTGGATGCTCATCCAATCAAGCTTTAGCGTCTGTAAGTAATACTTTCTCTTCGTTCAATGAGAAGATCATCTAGCGTTAGTTATTCCAAGTTTCGGAAACTAGTCTAACCACGGAATGAACATTAGTATTTTTGTTGTTATTTTTTTTTTTTTAAAGATTTGTGGGGAAGCCCTTGTATGCAGGGGCAGGCTTGACGGAGCAGCGTTGAGGTAGACTTCGTTTCTCAGAACATCATTTCTTCTATAATCAGTAAATATGTTCTTTTGCAGAAAGCCATCATCAGCAATGCAATCTAGGCACTGGAGCATTAGAGAAGTTGGTAGTTGAACGTTTGGAATAAAGGGGACGAGACTATAGATCAAAATCAGAATCAAAAACTTTAAATTTATGGATAGTGTTTTCGTAAAACTTGAATCTAGATTTAGACAAATGTAATATTTGTACTAGCCAATGCTTGAATGCGACGTTTGAGTTCTTTTACTTCATCTTCCTTATCCCGTAGTGTCTGCGCTAAAGCTCCACGAATCGGGTCATCGGATTCATCAAGCGAAGATTTCCGGTGGCTTCTATTTAAAACATTAGAAATTGAAGCGACAGTTTGGTCCGCGGCTGCCCGAGCAGCTCGTTCGATAACTTCTTCATCAGAACGCTCAAGTGAAGACGCACGGTATGAAGTTTGGCGACTTCTTACTGTTCCTGGAGAGGCCGGAACAGCTCGGCGTCTGCGAAATTGTGGTGTAGACATTGGGGAGGGTGGAGGCGCATATCGCGGAGGTGGAGCTGGCATGGAGTCTTCTTCGTTGCCCTGCCGTGCTGCCATTTCCACACTACGAAGCCGCTCTTTCAAACGTTGAATTTCATCCAAGGCTTGTGAATGGTCATTTAAGGCCTCTTGAGCACCGATAAGACGGTTACGAAGAGTTGTTGCATCTTCAATAGCTTGTTCACGCTCTTGCATTGCTTCTTCGAGACGACGTTCAACATCGCGCAGTGTAGAACTGAGATCGAGAGCACGTGTTTCCGCTTCAGCAACACGACGTTCCTGAGAGTGAAGGGCTGATTGGCTATCCTCTAAATTCTCTCGAAGGTTGTTAAGTTCGCGTTCTGCACGACTCAAGTGAGCATCAACTTGTCGTCGAGATGCAAGTTCTTTATGGCAGTTGGTCAATTTGAGATGCTGATTTTTCCAACTCATGACATGCTTCTTCATGAGCAGAGCTCAGTTCACCTGATACCGTCTTCAACGAAATAATTTCATTGTCACGTGCTGCCACTTGAGACTTCATAAGCTCTATTTCCTCACGTAGCCGGATGACTTCACCCCGAAGTCTTTCACTATCCTCCATGAGAGCTGAATTCTGAAGTTGCAGATCAGAGAGCTTAGCATACGCGCTTTCCGTTTCAGACTCTTTTTCCCGCAACGTCCGCCGGAGGCGTGACAGCTCTTCACTTTGCTGAACCCTTGCAACAAGTGCGGTCTTCATTGAAGATGAAAAGGCACTAGGATCTCCAGAAGCGATAGAAGTACCAGCAGGATGTGTCGAGATATCAGGCACGGTAGTCTTTGATAGGCGACTTACATCATCTTGTAAAGCAGTGATGCGCCGTTGAGCATTGAAAAGGGCCTCGCGATGCGCTTCCTCTCGCTCCCTCCGTAATTTGCGTTCCATTTCGACATCATGCAACGCTTGCTCTGCACGGTCGCGCTCCTCTTCACGAAACTGTTCCATATCACGGCGCTCTTCCTCGATATCGGCTCGAAGCTTATCCAGTTCATTCTGGTGTTGAGCTTTCGCGTCTGCGAGTTGCTCTTGTGCTTCCCTTACTAAACGATCGCGCTCGATTTCTTTAAGAGTAGCCTGCTCGATATGCTTGCGACCTTCTGATTGAGCATCCTTTAGCCGTTGCTTAAAGGTTGCTTCACGCTCCCCTGCACGATCCCGCAAAGCCTTGATTTCATCTTTATGACGCTGTTCAATTTGTTCAATTTGCTCTTGCAGTTTCTTCCGTTCTTGTTCCGCCAGCTTGGTTCGCGAAGATTCCACTTGGCCAATCTGTTCTAGATGCTCAGCACGCAACTTACGCATTCGGGCATCATTATCACGACGAAGTTGTTCCATTTCGGTTGTGTGTTGATCTTTCAGCGCCTCAACCTGGGCGTCGTGCTGGGTTCGCCACTGTGGCAACGTTGCCTCTTGAGCATCACGCTCTGCTTCAAGAATTTCAACACGTTCATGCAAAACTCTTGCTTTTCTCAACGCATCACTTTTCTCAGCTTCAAGTTGCCAAATTTGTTGCATTAAACCTCGACCTTTTTCCAAAGCTTGCCTCCGTTCGTCCTCAAGCCGCTGCACCATATCCCCGATTGCTTCATTCGACTCGTTTGTGACGGTTATTGGTTCTCGGACTTTGGAGATAATTTCCTTTTCAACTTGAAAACGAGCGAGTTGTTGACGTAAAGCTTCGCGAGACGCCTGCAGGTCCGTCTCATCCAAATCATTAATTCGAATAGCACTGCTTGCCTTAGATCGAGGGGTTCGGGCTCCTTGAAAAGGGCTATCCTTCCACGAAGTTGCCTCTCTCTTAAAATTGCCAACATCTAAAATATACTCAGGGTTTGCATCGTGTCTTTCTAGACCAGCATGGTCTAAGTCTTCCCGTAAGTCATGGAGGATGTCAAGTGCGCGGCTTCTTGAACTTTCAAATGCTCGCGTGCTAGAGCTTGAAGATCCGGGACGACTAAACTCAGAAGTGCGCTCGTATTTAGTTTCAACACTTGCTTGACTGCCCTTGCGCAAGCGCCTCGTTGTTATACTACGCATGCTTTCAGAAGATGGCAAACCTCCATAATGCAACGTGAGTCCGTTGTCATCCTCGTCGTCCTCGAGAAGTAGAATATCTGGATGGTCAATTCCTGTGTCCAAGTCATGCCGAATCGGGTTCTACTCTTGGTGCAGATTGACGGGCATGTAATGATCGCAAAGCCCGCTCTGCGAATCTCAGCGGCCCAGCACTTCTACAGTAGTTGTCAGAAGGTGACTCTACAAATGCAGTAAGGGTGCATCGAGTAGCATTGGTAAAGACAGGTTTAAGTACATACGTGAGCTTTGTTTCACGATAGGAAAGACCATCCTCTTTGAGGCATCGGCAGAATGAGGTGAGGGTTTGAGCTACATCTCGATGCAGCCGATGGCTGTGCGCACTTGCATGGGCGCCGAGAGCATCGGAGGCAGGTTTACCAGGGCTTGACTTACCATCGGGAGTTGTCTCAAGAATATGCAAGAAAACCCTCCTAAAATTGGAGGTTGTCACAGACCAGTCTTCTGAGGAATCTGCTGGTATCTCCGACGAGGAGAGTGGGTGCGACGAGAGAAGAGAATTGCGGTGGCGATCTGGTGTAAGTAATCCACGCTTACGGGATCTCACCCATCTCTCCAAGCGCAAACAGAATACCTGGTGGACAGGTACCGCTCTTTTGTTTGACTGGTAAGGATTGTCCACACCTGCAAGGCGATCGATGCCCTCTTCTGCCGAGTCAATCTGGACAGAACTTGGTGCTGGATTGAGGTGTCCGTCTGAACCTTGCTGTAATCGTCTTGGTGCGGGCGCTAAGGCGTCTACAATTTGGTCAGAGCTCACATGCAAAATGGAGAGAAACACTTTGAAACGTAACACGGTTGCTGCAGTGTCTGTTGCTTCATCAATCCGATCAAATAGATATTGCAAAGGTCTTCTCAAACCGATATATCCTGCGGTATTAGGTTCGATTGCACCACACGTAACTGCGCATGAGTCAGCGCCATTCCATACATCGTTGAGCAGGGGCTCTTCTAAGCGCTGGAAAATAACCTCGTCCTTCACCTGCTCACGGAAAATCTTATCAAAGCCACTTATCCGCTGCAGGGACTCTTCAGGACCCAGAGCTTGTTGAATGATCACAGCCTTTTCGGCCTCAAGCGATGTACATTTCCACTTCATGGCTCCCTTTCCACCTCGTGGAGAACTCGCAGTCCCACCACCATTGTGACTAGATGTTGTTGATCTACCAGATTCGCTCCTTGCACTCCCAGGTCTCCTTCGCGGTGATGACGGGGGCGAAATCCTTTCCGGTCTTGTTTGCGATCTCGACCCTCGCTTCGACGTCGAAGTTGTTGCAGAATATCTCTGTTTTGTGCTTCCGGTAAGCAGTCGGTTGCCGTGGTAAACCTGCCGGTCATTTTGGAGATTTTGCTGTCCCAGCAGTCGGCACGCGACGCTCCACGAGGGACCGGAAGAGGCCTCCATCGAGGAGCCCCTCCGCCAGCTCTCTAAGAGCGATCTCGCGCTGCGAATAGGGTTTTGTTCACTCTGGTCGCCTCTGCTGTGATGTTGCTCTTCAATTATGTCCTTGTTCAATTTGATCACGCCTAGTACCTGCTACCTAGGTAGGTAGGTACCTATGTCTGTTAAAATTACTTACCTTTCCCGCCCCATCTTTAATTAACGTGTTCTTTTTTCCCATAGGCCACATCTGCGAGCTTAGCCTTTGAAAAGAAGGAGGTCGGGAATGAGACAATGCAAAGGTAGATCGAGAACATCTATATGAATAGTTTCCTCACAATAAATTGCAGCAAGCGGCTGGTTTGCAACGTTGGCAACGTTTTTGGTGAATATTTCTTTGTACAGCCCAATATGTAAAAATCTTAATGTTTCGAGCTATAATCTCAAAACTATAAACACAAACTCTAGAGACATCTGTAATGCATTTATTTCAATGATATAGAGCTGGAGAAATCGGGTACAACAACAATGGGCAGAAACGCATGTTCCCTCATATCAGAGGCCATGGGCAATCTTCCCGCTACTTAGGTAAGAAATTCATAAACGCATTTACAATAAATTTCCTTGTAATAATGAGCAATTCGTAGTACATAGAATTGGCGCCACTGAGAGAGATATATATTTTTATTTCGCAAAGCCACATTAACCCTCTTAAGAACAGCAAAGTCGTATGCGTTAATGTTATCCTTGATGGTAATGTTAAGTTTTTAACTCTTGTTGTACCAACCAGGTTGTGAATGGGATCATAAGCAAGCGCGAGATTTATCCATCTCATCAATGAAGAATAAGACAGTATGTTCCAAGCGTTCTATGTAATATGAAAATGGGTTGTGCACTGTTCTTTTTGTTCCTATCGCTGACTGCTAAATAATAAGCATAATATTGGGCGTTCTCTGCTACGGCCGCGGAGGAGGCTTGGTCGGGACTAGTGGCGGCGAGGCAGAATCGAAGGTTTGGAGCACTTGGCGCAGAGCAAAGCTCAAGGAGCTTCGCAAACCTGCAAAGGGCAGCTTCAGAGACCTCGGAGGTCTTTTTGGAGCTATTTTAGAGAAGGTCTGCGCCTAAAACTGGCTGGATCGATTGTGAGACTCGAGTTGTCTTGCAGATTAGTGGTCTCGCGAAGTTTTTGGAGCTTCCTATCTTTGTAGCCATCGTCATCATCACGAGCAATTCGATTTGCGAGCTTTCCATTTGAAATCAATCGTTGATTCGTCGAGCCTATATATTTAGTTCGTATCTAGCAAATGTCTGGTCGCAAGGATATCATGCCCCCAAAGCCGCCTCGTGGCGCTGAGGAAGGCCGGGCTGTGCCAATCATGAACCCAAACCCCGAGGAGGCTCTTAAGCTTCTTCCGCAGACGCACCAGCAATTTGCTACGCGCACATACTGGGACCAGTTCTTTAACAAGCTTCGTGAGCAAGATGGTCGCACTGGAGCCTTCGAGTGGTATGGTTCGTGGTCTGATTTTGCGGACCAGGTCGAGACCATGTCTGTTCCTGCGGAAACTCGCGAGAACGCTAAGGTTCTTGTTGTTGGTTGCGGTAACTCCACCCTTAGTGAGGATATGTACGCTGCGGGATTCCACCAAGTGACCAGCATTGATTTTAGTGAGGTCGTCATCGAGGAAATGCGTGCTCGCGCCACAGATAAGCCTGGTCTTAAGTACGAGGTTATGGACTTTCTTGCCATGGAGTCCTCCTGGGACAAGACATTCGACCTAGTCTTTGATAAGGGTGCACTTGATGCCCTTATGACTGATGAGTCTGCGGTGGAGCAGGGTAGCAAGATGCTTGCCGAGATCGAGCGCGTTTTGCGTCCTGGTGGATCTTACCTTTGTGTGACTCTTGCCCAGGAGCACATTCTCCAACTTCTTGTGGAGAAGTTCCAGCCTAGCAGTGGATTTACGCTTGAGGTTCGTGCATTCGACCCGGCTGCTGGTTCCAACATTGCTCCCTTCTTGATCCGTGCTCACAAGTCTGCCGAGAACCCCACCCTTGCGGTTTTCCCTGCGCCGGGCCAGCCTGGACAATCTGTGGAAACCCGTGAGGAACTTGAGCAAGCTGTGGAGGACCGCCGCCTCGTGTACCACATGCAACGTAACATCCAGACCAAAGGACGCGGTCTTCGCGCTCGTTTTGCTCTTTGGGATGCCTCTATGGAGAACGCCAGCACCCCGCGTTTCCTTGTCAGCATTGTGGACTCTGACCGGAGCCTGAAAGACGCTGCAATCCCTTGTGCTGTGTTCCTGGTGCCCCAAGGCCGTGAGCATGAGTGGACGTTTGCCAGCGAAGAGGGTCAGCTCCAGGTTGCGTCCAGCAATGGTATTGCTCGGCTGATTGTCATCAGTCTTGGACGCAATCATACCTTTGAGTCAATCGAGGCTGTTCAAGCTGAGCTCTCCCCGTCTATGTCGCAGCTCTACCCTGAAGGTTTGGAGGATGCCAAGGTCCCCTACGTTACCTTGGGCCCGGATCTCGGCACGCGTAAGTCAGTGGCCAAGGAGCACTCCGAGCTTAGTGGCGAGCTCATTATTGAGGATGTAGAGATTGCTGATGAGGACTCTGATAAGACTCTCATTCACCGTCGTCTGGTGTTCTTAAATGCGTCCGACGTAATCCAATCTGAGGCACGCATTATTAAGCACCGCAACAAGAAGCCTGCAAACAAGAAGGGTGGTAAGGCAAAGAAGGGAGGTAACAGCAAGGGCCTGACTTTCAAGGTAGACAAGTCGTTCCTTGCCTTTGAGTTTCATCGCGCCATGGTCTCTGGTCTCTTCTTTCTGCCCTCCAAGCAGGATGCACCTGCTCGTACTGTTGTAGTTGGTCTTGGTGGCGGCGCCCTTGCCTCATATCTTGCTTCGCAGTGCTCATGGTACTCCGGCAAGACTGATGTTCAGGCCGTCGAGCTTGACCCGATTGTTTTGCAAACTGCAAAGAACTGGTTTGACTTTTCAGACAAGGATATCAATGTCCACATTGGTGATGGTGCCGAGTGGATCAACGAGACTGCCAAGACCGGCGAACAATCGTTTGACACAATCTTCCTCGATGTGGATGCAAAGGATCTCTCCCAGCCGATCTTCTTCCCGCCGCGCTCTTTTCTTGAGCAGGGAGCCATTGATGACATGAAGAAGATTCTTACGGATGATGGTCTTTTGATCACCAACCTTGCTTGCAAGTCTGCTGGCAAGCGTGATGAAATCCTCAAGATGTTCCGTGAGCAGTTTGCCCAGGTACTTTGCATTCCTTTGCAAGCGATTGGTGATACCAACTGCATTGTTTTTGCTTTCAAGGGCAAGGTTGCCGCGGAAACCCCGAAGGAGCTTCGTGCTCTGGCTATCAAGAAGGCGAAGTCGGTTGCTAGTGGAGATAAGGCTCCCCAGCACGACTTTGCTGAGATTCTCGACGATTTGCACTCCGTTGATGATAATGGTAGCTTGGTGTCCCTCAAGTAAATCTTTTCTTTAGGATTTTACGAAAAGTGCTTCCTATTGTGGATGTGTGGCAGGCTGTCTGTACGTACATCTCCTGCCTCGACTGCTTGCAAAACCACAAGCAGCGCTTTTGCTTGCTTGCCTAGTCTCTAATATTGCCCATGCATTCGCGTGTGTATCTGTTGTGCCTTTAATGCTTTGAACTCAAACGAATAAACCCAGCCAAAAAAATAACCATCTAGTTACTTTTTCAAACGAAGTTTTGAGCTTTCCTGCCTTCTCATTCTAGATCTCATGTTTACACTTTTCCACAATGCACTCTATTTACGAATTGCTTCTGGTGTGGCACTCCAAACAAACGTTCTGAAAAAAGACTAAACACAGATTCTTCACTCACACATATTGCTAAGAAGCATCGGCAAAGCATGCAAAGAGAAGCGATGCTCTTTTTTTAAATGTTACATAGTACATCGGTAGATGAAACGATAATCTGGCAAGGTTAGAGTTTGCTTTCGGAAACTTATGTTGTCATTTACTTTTAAACGTGCTATATGTATCTGTAGTTGGTGAACTAAAGTATCACTTACTGGCAGATTCACTGTTGAACATCTCACTCTCACCTATGATAGTGTCACTATGCTTTTAAAGAATTAATTTGACTGTTGTTCATAAGTGTTTTGAAAAAAAGAGAAACGGAGAACGAAGAATTAGTGTTATTCGGGAAAATCATCAACAGAACTATCCTTATGTTGCAGTTTTCCATCAACTGGTTGTTTGATCGATGCGCGTGCTTGCTTTGCTTTGCTTTGTTTCAAAGCATCAACAAGTAGAAGATACATGAAATAGGTAAAAAATTCATCACAGGAGTGAAAATAAGTCAGGTTTTTCTCTTTTTGCATAGGTTGCTAGGGCTGTGGTTGTGAGGTATTGCGAATGGATACATCTCGAGAGAATCCTCACTCCTCAGCGGCAGGTGCAGCGGGTGCCTCTGCGTCGTCCTTCTTGGGCTCTTGCTTCTTGCCCTTTTGGTTACGGCTCTTGCCTTTGGCGGCCAGAGCTGCGGCACGCTCGAGCTCCTCGGCAGTGGGCTCCGGCTCGGTGATAAGAGTGCGCTCAGTCTTCCACTTGGTGAAGAGCTCGATGGTCTCAGTGACAGTCTTGATGCCAAGCTTGCGGTCGAGGCGGGTACGAATATTGACGGAGTCAGTCTCCTTCTCGGTGGGTCCAACGACGAGCATGAAGTTGTACTGAGCATGCTGTGCGAGGAGAATCTTCTTGTTGAGGGTCTTACCCTTCGAGGTATCAGCGTCACAGAAGATACCAGCATCGTGAAGGCGCTGGCGAACCTCCTCAGCGAATTCGTTGTGATCCGGGTGGATGGGGATGACAATGGCCTGGCGCGGCGAGAGCCAGAAGGGCCACTTGCCCTTGAAGTGCTCGGTAAGCACAGCAATCATACGCTCGACCGATCCAAGCATGGCACGGTGGATCATAACAGGGCGGTCAAAGCCATCAGCAGTCTGGAAGCTCAGATCAAAGCGCTTGGGCAGCTGGAAGTCGAGTTGCACCGTGGCGCACTGGTGCACGCGGCGCATGCTATCCATGACCTTGATATCGATCTTGGGGCCGTAGAAGGCACCATCACCGGGGTTGTCGCGCCAGTTTCCGGCTCCGGCAAACTCATCGAGGACCTTGGCAAGCGAGTTCTCTGCGTAATCCCAGAGTTCGACACCCTCGGCCGTTTCGAGTCCTACTGCCTTCTTGGGGCGCGTAGATCTCTCAAGCTTGTAAGTCATGCCGAAAGTCTCGTACACGTGCTTCATGAAGTTAAGCGCGCCCAAGAGCTCACCCTCGAGTTGCTCCTTTGCGCAGAAGATATGACCATCATCCTGCTGGAAGCGACGCACGCGGGTCAGGCCTGAGAGCGCTCCACTGGCCTCGTTACGGTGCAGGACACCAAAGTCTGCGAGGCGAAGAGGCAGCTCGCGGAAGGAGTGCTTCGAGTTGGCGAACATGAGGCAGTGGCCGGGGCAGTTCATGGGCTTGAGGCCAAAAGTTTCCTTGTCTCCGTCTTGAAATGTAAACATGTCGTCCTTGTAGTGCTCCCAGTGGCCAGACACCTGCCAGAGCTTGGAGTTGAAGATGTTAGGCGTAACGACCTCAGTATATCCACGCTTCTTGTACTCCTCGCGCATGAACTCAAGCAACGTGGTGTAGATGCGGGCTCCGCGGGGCTTGAAAAAGCAGCTTCCAGGGCTGTAGTCGTGGAAGAAGAAGAGGTCCTGCTCCACGCCCTTCTTGCGATGGTCATTCTCAGCAGCTTGCTTCATGAACTCCTTGTGCTCCGTCAGAAGCTTCTTATCCGGGAATGAGATACCGTAGATACGCTGCAGCGAGTCGTTATTTGTGGATCCCAGCCAGAATGCAGTTGTTGCTTGGGTCAGTTCGAACGCCTTAACCTTGCCAGTGTGAGGAATGTGGGGTCCCATACACAAATCGATCAGAGGTCCGCACCTGTAAGCCGTAGTCAGGCTTCCGTCCTTGACCTTGTTCGTGATGATTGACACCTTGTACGGGTTTTCCTTGAACAACTCGAGTGCCTCCTCCTTGGTGAGCACGATACGCTCGAACTTCTGCTTTTCCTTGATAACCTTCTTGGCCTTGTTCTCAAGCTCCGTGATCTTCTTAGACTCGAGACCCTCCCCGCCCACGTAGGTATCGTAGTAAAATCCAGGGTCAATGGGAGGTCCAACCGTAAGGTGCGATCCGAGCTGGCACTCAATGCACTCTCCGAGGATGTGTGCGGAAGAGTGCCAGAAGACCATGTTGGCCTCGCGGTCTCCAAACTTGAGGAGCTCCAGCTTACAGTCACCTTCAAGCGGGCGCTCCATGTCCCAGAGCTCGCCCTTGTTTACCTCTTCCTCGTCGTCGTTGTCATCGTCCTCAAAGCCAGAGCTGTCAGCGATCTCTACGTGGTTGCCGACGCGGCGGGTGTAGAAGACCTTGGCAACAACGCAGTTGGCGGCGAGACCGACGCTGATGCCGGTCGCGATGTCCATGGGGGAGGTTTCGAAAGATGTACCATCCACAACAGCACCGTCAGGAAGAGTGACCTTGATGGCCTCGCGAGGCATCTTCTGCAGCTCCTCATCCTTGGCAGCCTTAAGCTCCTCGTACTTGGCGAGACGGTTCGCGATGAACTCGGGGTTTTCCTTGAAAGAAAACTTGCCACCAAGACGGCCCTCGTTTGCTCCAATCTCAGCGCCAGCACTCTTCGTCATACGGGCGTTCTCTGTGCGGGCCTTGACGGCCTTGGGCTCTTCGGCGCCGTGGTCATGGCCGCAGCCAGAGCTCATGGCAATCTCGATCTCTTCCATGCGCTTGCGGAGCTGTTCCAGCTCCGCAGCGAGGGCATCGTGGTCAGACATCGTGTCAAAAGGTTATCTGCTGTTCCGTCGCAAGGGTCGCGAGGCAACAGCCGCAAGTCGAAACTGATTTGCAAGCGAGCCAGGCCAACTAATTCGAGAGTAAAACAGGCATCAATCAACTTTTCGCTCCTATTACTTCTCTAATTTACCTCGTAAGCTAACTTCCTATCTATTCTAGCTATTCTCTACTCTATCTATTCTATTCTATTCTACTCTATTCTCTATTCTCTCCTTCATTGATGGTGATCACTCACTCATTCATTCATCCTCTTTCCTTCTCTCTCATACTTTCCCTCATTCATTCTTATACTTTCTTTCTTTCTTTCTTTCATTTTAATCTTCTATCGCTTTGTTCTACTCAGTGTAGGTAGGCCTGTCTTCTTTTTCTTTTTTCTTTCTTCTCTTCGTCAATGGTCCTTTGTTTTATTTTTGTTTATTCATACGCAGTAGAATGACTCACTAAGTAATTTTGATTATAAAGAGAAACCTCATTTTATGAGTAAATAAAACTAATGTTTATGTGCTTCTTATTACCTGTTCGTTCGTTCGTTCGTTCGTTTGTTTTGTTTGTGTTTGTGTATATGTCATTCGCCTATGCTTGCTTTGTGTAATTTTAATTTTACAAACATCGCAGTTCCACTGCTTCTTCGTTTCTGCTTCCGTTTGTTGATGTTGTCAATTGATCAAATGGATTAAGAGCATCCGTTGCTTTCCGTCACCTTCTTAACTGAGGAAACAACCCAGCCAAACAATCTAATTAGCTTTGAGCAACCCAACCAATGAGGCAGGGCTGAAAACCAGCGTGTGCAAGCAATCAGGCGCTCTCCCCGTTGGTGATCATCAGATAAACCTGTCCAATGCAAAAGCAGCAACGCAGAAACGAGCAAGAGTCCGAATGACCAAGATGCGAGCTATTTCTACCGACAGACGGATACTCTGCAACAGCTATATATAAATCAAGCAAGCAAAAGCAGGGAGTAGGTAGTAAGGAATACTCCATTTGTGCGATCTCCACGCAAAGTGAAGTATACAAACCACACAGTAGAGTATAGCCTCAGCCGCAGCACAACCACTGTAATTGGAGTGATGCCCATAGTGCTCAGCGTGATAGCAACACGAGGGTTGGGGTGGGCTCGGCGCCGCACAATTCCGAAACAGCGCTCTTTCTTTGTATTTCTTAGTAGGTAAAAAGGAGGTAAAGTATGTACTGGTGCCGCTTTATTCTTAATGGATAAATAAATCTAAAGGGTAAACAGAAAGAGAGCTTTGTTATCGATGATGATGATTATTATGATTATCTTAGGGCCGTTTAAGCAGTCTGAGCTCGTTTCAGGCATGTTGCGAAATAAGACGAGCGTGGAAGTGCGTCTCTAGAGCTCGGAGAGTTTGTTGGTTGAGAATCTAGGATCTATCGCTTTAATTATGTGATGGTTCGTATCACCACATCATAAGGAAAGAGACTCTCCACTTGGAATGAGAATAAAAACAAATCGAGTACCTGCATGCCTACCAAAGTACTATAGGTAGGTACCTGTTAATCAATGAACATTTTTACAAATAATTTACCCAAGTTTACTGGCAGCAATCTATGACGGCTGTCGTCCGAGGCGCGACGAACAAATTTGATGCTGCTCTCGATGCTAGTGCCTCCTTCTTTAAGAAGAATCTACTGAAATTTCTGTAACAACTAGACTGTGTCACGGTATGATTTCTGCAGCAGTACTTGGATCGATGGTGGATTAAAATTTATTGCTGTGGCAATCAAACTTCACAAAAGCTTTTCAGAACAGCACATAGAACATCGCACTCACCGCGGGAAAGGGTCCGAGAACTGCTAAGGATCGTGCAGCCGCAAGTCCGCTTCAAGGACATACGATTGAACTCATCAACCTTCAAACATTTCATTTGCTTTGTGTGGTAAGGAATCCGTGGATGTGGGCTGTGCAGAAATAGGAGACCCAGAAGACTAGCTTGCGATTCTAGAACTCCGGCTAAAGTGCTTATGCATAATGCACCAGAATAAGAGAGTATATTGCGAGAATCCCCGGCGATTAGATTTCTCTCCATTGGGTTGGCGGAATCGAAACGCTTTTGACGTATCGCAACCTCAGATTGCATGAATATTTGCAAATTTGCTCATCTTGTTAGTTCTATTGATCAGTCGAATCTCAAGAAAATGGTCTTTTTTTAGAGTTCATATTCTTGTTTCTTTTTAAAGCACGAGGAAACGCGCAAAACGCGCACACTCGACATTGATTGCCTGCCATCCAAGCCTAAGGAACCGATGCAGGGCGTGAAGGCACAACCCCAATTCCACTCAGCTTCATCTTTGCGTTGCACTTAAATTTATGAAATTGTTTTGATCACTTACGTGTGGCGAATTTCTTTGCAATTTCTATGAAATATCTCATATAGAACAGAGGTCACTTCGATAGTCTCGTAACTTCAATCTCAGCCTCCTTAAGAACGTCTGAAATCACAGGAACGAGCACAATGAGCGACGCTAACGAAACCTCGGGAGTCTCTGCCCAACCGCCTTCTTCGGAACCTGCCTCCGTCAAGACCGTCATGCTAGGCTCATCGTCGAAATGGCGCGCGAAACTCGTGGCGGGCACCCTTCCGGAGGGCTTCACGCTCTTTCCTGAGCAGATTGCCCCTGATATCGACGAAAAGGCTATTCGCAGGGAAGACCCCCATGAACTCGTCACTGCAATTGCCCAGGCGAAGACTGACCGTCTGCTAGAGATTCTCGATGCCAAACCTGAGGGTTCTGCAAAGCCAGATTTACTCATCTGTGCAGATCAAGTCATCGTCTTTGATGGTACCATTCGCGAGAAACCTGAAGATGTGGCTCAGGCTAAATCTCATCTGCAAAGCTACGGTGCAAACGGCAAGCCTGCCGAGTGCACTACTGGTCTCGTTGTGACTAACCTTAAAACTGGTGAGCGTGCCAATGGCGTTGATGTGGCTAAACAGTTCTTCAAGCCCATTCCGGATGACGTTGCAGATGCTCTTATTGCCAAGGGTGATATCATGTATTGCGCGGGGTCTTTTGTTGCTGAAGATCCTCTGCTTGAACCCTACCTTGGTGACCTTGAAGGCGAGTTTGAGAGTGTCCAGGGCATGCCTGTCAAGATGACTCAGGATCTGCTCAAGAAGGTTGCCTGAATAGATTCTTCACAGCAGCAACATCCATGAATAACATGTTGTTTTCTGAAGTAAGACTGGCTAGCGAAGTTATTAGAAATGCACTGTGAATTTTCTTATACTCCATCGCAGTGTCGATAAACCAACAAAAAAAGCTCACTCAAGTTTTGCGTTTGTTTCCCTGCATTTATTAGTTGAGCCCATCAAGAGACCTTTTGGCGATTCGAGTGAAGCGCTGAATTCCACTTCTTATTGTTACTAAATCAATATTTTACTTATAATGAAAATGGCCTCCACCAAGATGTTGAATTCTATCTGACGATGAAATGGGATTGTGAAATATCAACTATCCTGCGCAACAATAAATGTTAAATAATATACTTCAAATTGAGTCTTGGTCCAATGACCTATATATTTACTTGGATTATATAAAATTGAATACATGACAAGCAAGATTAAGGTTAAGTAACTAAAAGGGATGGGCAGATGCTTTCCTCTCAATATGCTGTCACAATTATGCTTTAACAGCCACAAAAAGACTTTTTTGACCTCTACAGACTGACAGATCTTGAAACAGCGGTCTTACAAACTAGTTGTATCCATGATTCACGTTGCTTTTCATTATTGTGGTGGTTTGTAGACGCAGTAATGGAGGGCAGAATGGTTGGTTTTTCATTACTTGCGTTTCCCTGAAGATTTGCGCGACGACCCTGTGGAATTTGTGCGTGCGAGAGACTCTTCGTCCTCTTGTCTGAGCAATTCCTCTGCGGCAGCTGCTGAAGCGCGCTCAGCATCGGCTGCTTTTACACCGGCCTCGTACGCTTTTACTAAACGGGTCAAAGCCAGCTTAAGCACGGTCATTTCACGCGCACGCCACACCCTCGAGGTGAGCAATACTTCAATGACATCCTCGGGCGTTTGGCCAAGCTTATCTCGAACCCTGAGTTTGGCACCTCCTGCAATGAGGAGGCTCACGCACGACTCTGCGCCCGAATCTGTGGCTACAGTTTCTCCACAAACGGCATAATGCAACGCAGTGCGTCCATTTGGATCCGCAAGATTCACATCCGCTTTGAGCTTCAGCAGTGCTATCACCACTGGTGCATTACCAGTCATCGCTGCGTAATGTAGCGGCGTACACCCATCATTATCCAACACATCTACGCTGAGCTTTGAAGATCCCATGCACAAGGCCGAGACAAGTTCGTGGGTTATGTCATTCTTCTTGAAGGGTTTACCGAAGAGCATAGGATCTAGTGATATAAGGTGCAGAGGTCGGCGACCACTGCTATCCTTAGCATTTACATTCGCATTCCGACTATTGACTAGCCATTTTACAAGCCATGAGTTCTGCGCTCGGATCGCAAGATGCAAGGCGGACCCATGTCTTCTCGAAGCCATATTCGGGTCGAAATCCCCTGCTGCGAGAGCATCTGCAATTGCGCAATTACCTTCTTTGCAAGCAATGTGCAGAGGAGTGTACCCTTCCACAGTCTTGTCTTGAGCATCGATATCTGCTTTCAAGGCCACAAGATCTTTGACTACATCAAGATTTCCGCAAAGTACGGCAAGATGAAGAGGAGTATATCCAAAGCAATCGCGAGCGTTGAGATCATCCCTAAACTCTTCAAGGCGATCCACTTGGCCAAGGACGACAGCTCTATGCATGGGCGTGAGCGATTTCTGTTGACGGGGCTCCAAAATTTCAATTCCGCACTCCCGAAGCGTCCGGACCACGGGGTCAAGCACCTCCATGGTTTTCAAGCGAAGTAACGCGAAGGTTGACCGGCAAGGTACAAAGCTGAGTCGCTTTCTTCTGCTTCTGCTTCTCCTTCTCCTTCTTCTTCTTCGCCTGATACCTTCCAACAGCAGTAAACAAACCGGCCGTGAGAGATGTGGGCGGCTGCGGCCAGAAGAGGATGTAGATGCGGATCCTGCAGAGCAGCGCGAGGAGGTGCCAAGATCAGTCGAGTTGAGTCTTTAGATCAATTTGATCGATCAATCGCCTTCTTCAATATTATTATCATTATTATTTAAATTCTATTAAATGATTTTTTATGCTTAAATTTTTTTAACACTTTAAGTTACTTGAGCAGAGGAAAGAAATATAGCTCTCTTTATCCCCAAACCAAACAAGTGAAGTATTATCAGAACAAGTAGGCTATCTATATTTTAACCCACTTGTCCTTGTCAGAATAGAAGGCGGGTATAGGTAGTAGCAGTAGTAGTAGCTAGCTACACGCCTAGTAGAGTGAGAGACGGTGAATCACAGAGAAGCCATCTCTATCAAACAAGGTTTTGGTAATACCTGGTGCAACGTCGATACATTAGAGACCGATCAAGGCTGTGTTAAGTCTTAGTTTGGCAAGTTCGCGACTCAGCACGGATTCTCTCAAATGCAGTCCTCAACGTGGTCGCAACCAATTCTCGCTTGGTCTGGATTGAAGTCTCCGATCTTCAACGCTCTCATGTTTATTTTGACCGGAAAACAGCAATGAAAATCTGAAATTTTATTCTGTCCCATAATAAAAGTAGACAGAAGGACCAAAGAAAAGAAGAAGAAAGATCATCGAAAAGGGCGAAATTGAAGCACGGTTAATTAGTGACACAACAGCGGCAGAACGGAAAACGCTGCAAGCTTTGGACTTGTTGTCTTCGGTCAGGAGCGGCCTTCCTTCGCCAGGGACCATGGAGGTGGACGAGAACGGCGATGGGCGCGAGGACGGCGGCGGTCAAGACGTATCCGAACAGACCGGATCGGCGGTTGCCTCGGCGTCGCCGAACACGGAGCAGGCCAGGGCTTCAAGTTCATCAGTTTCTTCAACACCCCTGAGTTCTCCTAGTTGTGCTGACAATAGTGGCAGTCAAGCTTCAAGGACACCTGCGCCAAGAACGTTTGCAGATAATGAGGAGTATGCGAAGGCATTTCAAGAGCATTTTGCTCGCCTTGTAGCATCTGGAGCGAGCCCCAATGCAGCTGCAGCTGCAACGATTCATGCTCTGGGGATGGGACCTAATCAGAGTACCACGCAGTCCGCAAGGGAAAGTGAACGCCATCACAGAAATGGTGGCGAAGACAGAACTAACGACGGTGATAATAACGATGACGAAGAAATGTCCGTCGCAGATGATCACGTTTCAGACGACGAAGCGGACACATCCATAATGGCACCTATCGCTGCTCCAACCAGCACGGCTGCATCTTCGTCACAATCGGATCAGGGTACTGTCGCGAATACTGCAACTAGCCTTGCAAACAGCGCAGAAGCCGGCCAGCCATTTAATCCATCTATGAATGATTCTGATACCACCATGTCGGCACCAGTGCCACACAGTTCTTCTTCAAACAAGTCTGCAGAACCTACCGAAGCCAGATCATTGCCACAACCGGTAACAGAACCTATAAGACCAGTCCCGGAACCTGAGGACCCGCCAATCTCAGGCAGTGTGGCAAGCATTGAAGAGTTCAAAAGCTTAGTTGCAGCCCTTGATGGCTCTATTGAGACCTTGAGACCATTAATTCGCCGTGTGGGCGCTGTGTTTAGTGACCCTTTTCACCTGATTGCAATTTTTCGCACAGGCGATGAGGAGCCTGACCTGGCCAAGGCTGTAGAGATGTTTGAGGTGCTTGCTTCAGTGGAGGACGAGGAGGGTCTAGTGGATAACGCGCTGAGAAACGCACTTCAATCTCTTGCTTCGCAGCTAGGTTATCCGTATACGCGCAGTAATAAACGACGCATCATCGTGCCTCTTGTAGCACTTGAGTATGAGGCCTTTCAATATGACCCAGATATGCTTGGAACAGAATCTCACCTTCTTAAAAGTCTCATTAAGGGGTCGCCAGTCGCTCGTGCACACCTGCGCTGGTTTCTGCGGAATCGGTGCTCTAACGAATATCTTTCCCGTTTAGTAACTCAAACACAAATGTACATTACCTTGGCAGCTACAATGGGCGCAGACAGCGGTGCCAGGGTTAATTACGCCTACCTAGAGGAAGGCGTCCTTCTTCTCCGAGAGCTCCATGAAGCTAATGAGTCTGCTAAGGTACGCTTTATAGACGACTATACGGAGTTCTATAACAGTGCTGTGAATGAGCTTGCAACAGAGGACTCATTGTTCCTTCGTGACGATCTACGTGCATGGCTTGAAGATCACTTTGATGCAACCGGGCAACCTTTGGACAGTGGTCGCAGAAATTCCTTCTGTGACAATTCGTTCATGCTTGATCCCGGGAGCAAGGCGCGTCTTTTGCAACTTGAAGCTCGCGTGCAGCAATACTCGCATGCAGCTGCACTGCAAACGCGTCATGGCATTCCTGTACGATCTCCAAGCAGTTTCAGGATTCGCATTCGCAGAGAGAGTCTTGTAGATGATGTGATGAACGCCATTGCACGTTCGTCACCCGAGGATTTCAAACGAAGCTTACGAGTCGAATTTCGTTGGGGAAGAGGGCGTAGACGAAGGAGGTGTGCAAAAAGAGTTTTTTCTCCTCATGGTACGCCAACTCTTGGACCCAAACTTTGGTATGTTCAGCATGGATGAAGATAGCCGCAAACTTTGGTTTAACCCCAATACATTTGAACCAAAGATCAAGTTCGAGCTTGTGGGTATTATTCTCGGTCTAGCTATTTACAACGGAGTGATTCTGGACCTGACTTTCCCACGCGCAATGTACAAGAAACTTCTTGGTGTAGAGCCCACTCTCAGCGACCTTGAGGACCTTAGCCCACAGCTAGCCAAGGGGCTTAAAGAACTTCTCAAGTTCAACGGTGACGTTGAAGCAACCTTCTGTCGAAACTTCCAGGTATCATATGATGCTTTTGGCGAAGTGAAAACGGTCGACCTCGTACCCGGTGGTGGCGAGAAGCCTGTCACAAATGACAATCGCGAAGAATATGTGCAGCTCTATGTAGATTATTATTTCAATCGGTCAGTGGAGCACCTTTTTCAGCCATTCCGTAAAGGTTTTTACGACGTGTGCGAAAATACCCTCCTTCGACTTTTTAAGCCTGATGAGATGGAACTTCTCTTATGCGGCAACACGAGCGATAAGCTCGACTTTGCTGACCTCCAAGCGACATGTCGGTACGAAGGTTATACCCCCGAGTCTCCGCAGATTAAGATGTTCTGGGAGGTTGTTAAAGAGTTTAGCGAGGAACAAAAGAAGCGCTTTCTGCAGTTCACTACAGGCTCTGACCGGGTTCCAATTCGGGGTTTGCGCGCCCTTCAGTTGACCATTTCCAAAAATTCCAATTCCACACAGCTCCCAACATCTTCAACTTGCTTTAACTACCTCATCCTTCCTGAGTATACTTCTCAAGAACAACTCAAGCAGAAACTCCTTCTCGCGATTGACCATGCCGAGGGTTTTGGCACGATGTAGTAAAGCTTTCTCACGATTTCATAGGCTTATTAGTGAGACAACCTAGCTCTCCATGGACTTAAGACAGGTTTAAATATACTGGATGATACTCATTAACCCCAGAAACAGAGTTTTCCTATAAAGCATAAAGGGGTGGAGCTAGAAACAAAATAAGCAAGAGTACAATCAAGATTTGAAACTACTATAGTGCGTAACCTGGAATGAGCGCCATAGCTTGTCGATTTTGCTTTATGTTTGCCTCACGTTGCAGTATTTCTGAGTTAAACCGCAATAAAAGTGTACCTGCAAAAATGGAATTGGATGAACAAATTTACGCCCTTTTTAAATTAAACCCATATTACTTTGAATGCGTTCTCCTACTTTAATATATATTACACTCCTTCGAGGAGCATCTCGAGACCTCATTCTCTATTTCGTCAACTGAGGAATTACCCTTATTCGCAGATGATTAGAGACCTATGCTGAGCGTCCCGTTTCTCTTTGTTCTGTTCTTTTCATCATGTACTACCTAGGTATTATTTTCAAAGTCCCTTTTCGCCTTTCTCGACAGCAACCATGGTGGTTAGGCATAATAATCATATAATCATAACTAAGAGTCCAACCGTGGTTAGAAAAGCTAAAGAACAAAAACTTTTCAAGAGCCCTATTGAGGGCATATAGTTTAGCTTAGGAGATTATATTAACAATTCATCGCCTTTGTTTGTTATGTTATGGTTCTGGCTCACGAACTTTGCGATCGAAGGCTCAACAATCAATTTCAGTTGGCAGTTGAATCGCAGGCGAGGGAGGCCTGGGGTTGCTTGCAGCTGTGTTTGGCGGTGCCTCAGAACCTCTTGCTGTGCCTCGTGGAGGCTTGACTGCGTCGGCCGGCTTCGATCACCTGCGTTGATTTGGTGATAGTTCGTCATCCTCTTGTCGTTGGCCGTGGGTGCCGTTGTGGAGAAGAGCTATTAGAACAACAACAACTTGAGGGCTTCAGCCATAATTGACGTGGTTCCTTTCACAGAAACCCACGATGGCGGAGGATCCTTATGGCATGAACGAGGTTGTGCAAAACACCCAGGTTGTGCAGAATGAGACAGGAAATGCTGTGCGAGAACGTTTCCTCGACTTCCTCAAGTCCTTCAACATGCGAGACCTTTTAAGAGGCAGTCGGGGTGCAGATGATGGCAATGATTTCGGTGATGACGATGATGATGATGATGACAATGATAATGATGGTTCCTTAGACGAGGACGAGGATGACATGGCCCTCACAGAAGAAGAGCGGCAACAACGCACGCGGCGACGCATGCGGCGAATGTTGCTGTATCGCCAGCAAGTTTTAGAGATGCACAAAAATGAGCACTCAACATTACATGTAGATTTCTCGCATCTTATGATGAAGGATGCTGTTTTAGCCGAAGCCATTCTCACCAGCTACTACCAGTTCAATCCGTTTTTAAACCAAGCTCTGCAGGCTTTTGTTGCCTCTGTGCTCGCGACTGGCGAGGAAGGAGATAACTCCGAAGATCGCCAACGCCAGGAGTACTTTGTGGCATTTTATGACCTTCCTTCAGTTGAACGTATTCGCAACCTTCGCACTGCCCGTATTGGCGAACTGTGCTCAATCTCGGGAACAGTAACTCGCTCCTCGGAAGTTCGTCCTGAGTTGATGTTTGCTACCTTTGATTGTCTTAAGTGCGCACGACGCATCGAAGGCGTGGAGCAGCACTTTAAATTCACAGAACCCCTTGCTTGCACAAACCCTGAGTGCGACAACCGTCGTGAGTGGCAGCTGCAGCCGAACCTGAGCAAATTCGTAGATTGGCAGAAACTACGTGTCCAGGAGAATTCGAACGAAGTGCCCGCCGGTAGCATGCCCCGGTCCGTGGAAGTGATTCTTCGCCACGAGGCCGTTGAGCGTGCTAAACCAGGTGATAAGTGTATTTTTACAGGCACTTTGATTGCCATCCCAGATGTTTCACGGCTCAAGAGCCCAGGAGATCGCACTGGCTTGGTGAAGGCTCGTGGTGCAAATCAGCGCAACGAAGCAGAGGGAGTTACAGGTCTTAAGTCATTGGGTGTGCGTGAAATGTCCTACCGTTTAGCTTTTCTGGCCTGCTCTGTGCACTCCATCAGCGCTCGCTTTGACCCGGGCACCGGCCTGGCAAATAATATGGAGAGCATGACGATGGAGCAACACCTTTTGCGCATGACTCAACAACAGCAAGCATACAATTCGGACGGCTTAGAGGAAGAAACATCCGAGTCAGTGCGCCGTCAGTTTAACGAGGAGGATATTGCAGAGCTTGGTCGCATGGCACAACAACCGAATCTGTTGGCAAAGATGCGACGTAGCATTGCACCTGCAGTATTCGGCCACGAAGACATCAAATTAGGTATCCTGCTTATGCTTTTTGGTGGCGTTCACAAAAAAACACCGGAAGGCATCAAACTTCGTGGTGACATTAACGTTTGTATTGTAGGTGATCCTTCCACGGCCAAATCTCAGTTTCTCAAGTATGTCTGTTCCTTTCTTCCACGTGCTATTTACACCTCCGGTAAGGCATCATCTGCAGCCGGTTTAACGGCTAGTGTCGTCAAAGACCCAGAAACTGGTGAATATTGTGTCGAGGCTGGTGCCCTTATGCTTGCAGATAACGGTATCTGCTGCATTGATGAATTTGATAAAATGGACGATGTAGATCAGGTGGCTATTCACGAAGCTATGGAGCAGCAAACTATTTCTATCACCAAAGCTGGTATTCAAGCGACCCTCAATGCCCGCACATCTATCCTGGCCGCTGCTAACCCAATACACGGACGTTATGATCGCTCGAAGACTTTGCGTGCAAATGTGCAGTTGTCTGCGCCAATTATGAGTCGTTTTGATATGTTTTTTGTCGTCCTGGATGAATGTGATGAGGCCCAAGACCGAATCATTGCAGAGCACATTATCCGTGTTCACCAGCGCCGTATTCATCGTCTTCTTGCCGATCGCGATCCTGAGGACATGGACGAACCTGAAGAATTGATGGCTGCGGCAATGGGCCATGGTGCTGCAGATGACGAGAGAGGTCATGATAATGATGTGTCACAGCTGGAGAACCAACGCGGCCATGTTTTTTCCAAAGCACAATTGCAAATGTACATTCGTTTTGCTCGAACAATTGAGCCTATTATCCCTCCTGAGGTCCAACCGAAGCTAGTTGAATGCTATCGTAAATTGCGCCAGGGTGATTCTGCTGGACAGAACCGCAGTGCCTACCGTATCACTGTCCGACAGCTTGAGGCTCTTATCCGTCTTGCAGAAGCGCTGGCGCGTCTCCACTTGGACGAATGTGTTCGTCCACGTTATGTGGACTGGGCATATCACCTTTTACGCACTAGTATTGTGCACGTGGACTCAGCAGATGTTCGCTTTGACGATCCCGGCGCCGAGGCTCAACCTGGCAGTGCCGTTGTAAATGCTATCGAGACTGCAGGAGATGACGAAGAAGATAGCGATACAGAAAACTATGGTGATGAAGCAAACGGCGGTGGGTCGCCAGACACTCCCGGTGGAGGCGAGGGAGGCGCTGGTGGAGGTCATGATAATGATTCCGAAGATGACCAGAGCGATGATGATAATGATGACGATAACAACGGAGATAAAAAACAAAAGGCAAGCAAACGTAAACGCTCAACGAAGAAGGCTGGCGATGCTCAGGGAACGGCAAGCACAAGCCGCCGCATGACTTACGAAGAGTACATGAGGATTGCGAATATGTTGGCAACTTTCCTAAGAAACAAGGAAGATGCAGCACGAGCCTCGAAGGCCCAGGTTGTTGCCGTGCGTCAACGGGACGTTGTGCGCTTCTACCTTAGCCAGCGTATGGACATTACAACTGAGGAGCAATTGGTAACTGAGCGACGTCTCATTAATCTTATCATCAAACGTTTGGTCGAAACAGATAATATCTTGATGGAGATGGATGTGGATGCTGATGATGAAGCTAAAGATCCTCTGGATAGCGATGATGAGGATGGTGATGAAGATGAGGATATGTTCCCAGAGGAGAAACGCATGCTCGTGGTTCACCCCAACTATGTCCCAGGCTTTAAATAGTCTGGTTTTACCAATCCTTGAGCTCTATTGTGAAATGTGCTTGTTTTCTAGATTACTACTCGTTAGCCATGCTATTGTTCTGTTGCAGAATTGGAGAGACGTATAAATGGTGTCTTCATCGAATCGAAATCCTTTATATCAATCTAACATAAGATTTTATCCCATTCTGATTTTTTCTATCTTTAAACCCACCGAAAACAAGAATTTAAACAATTCACTTTCTCAAAGTTTCGTTCTCAAACGTGCCTAGGTACAACTGAATCAGTAGAGTATTTGCAGAAAAATTAAGTTTATAAAAATAAATAGAATTAAAAAATTAAAACAATAAACAACAAGTTTCGCAACAAATAAGATATGTATTGAAATGTGTGGTTTATCGGCTCTGATATTGCTCTTTCATTTTGCCCAATTGAGACAATCCAGGTCAACCAATATTTGGTTTGCAAATTATGGTAAATGATCTTGATTAACTCTCTCTATTGTGGAGGTTGTTGTGTTTGTTCTCCAAGGCATCTTGTTTGGCACAAAAAGCACTGGCTGGGACAAGGGTTTTACAAACGACATACCAGGTTCAACTACGTCAGCTTGGGTAGCACGTTCTGAAGAAGCTCGAAGGAATGGGCTTCGTGTTAATTCAAGGTTTAATGCATGCCCTGCATTTGCCAAAGCTGCTTCGAGGACCTTGCCTGCCTCCGAAGAAATAATCACGACCGGGATCTGGCAAGGTGTATGTTCAGGATCATCTGATCCAATAAGAGGCAACACCCCGTGCATCGTTTCGTCAGAATCTATAATAACAACTGCAGCTGCTCCTGCTGCTTGGAGAACTTTTGCCTTGCTGAGAAATGTCGAGTTGCCGCCTCGATGACAGCATGCAATATTCCCAGCAATATCCTCTGCGTTAAGAAGGTTTTCGTGTTCGGGAATAGTAGAAGGGTTTGCTAGGACGCAGGTACTGGAGATTAGTTCGTTGTGAGATACATGCTCTGAAAAATTTGCAAAACCCGATTCAATCAAAAGAACCTTTTTATTGTCGTTGCCGCCCTGTACTTCTCGAATAGTTGTCGTATTTTGCAGCAGCTTCTTCAACGGGGCAAAAAATTCAACACCCTGGGTGACTCGAAGCACGGAAGTCTCTTTGATATACAAGTCTGTCACATCAAAATGGAGGTGCGGACCGCCTACATAACCGGTACCACCGCACCTGGCGAGGAGAGTTCCTTGTTTCACTACCTGACCCTTTTTAACAAGCACACTCTCATGCTTCACGTGGAAAGTAGCGCCCATATGTGCCATCTTCATGGCGAATGATGACATAGTTTGCTCTCAGCTTGAATTTAGGATCCAATCCACCTTTACGAAAATGAGACGCGACATCGACAACCACACCCTCTCTTGCCGCAACAACTGGAGCTCCACGAGGAATTGCAAAATCAAAGGCATGGGCTAGAGTTGCCGTGTGAGAGAAGTCGTCATGGTTTCCTTGAGCGCAATAAGCAGGGTCGCCCTTCACGAGAGTAAGCCCAAAACACTTGAGGTCGTAATTTCCCCACGGTCTACCATATGCAAAGTTGTCTCCAACACTATTTATGATAACGAAACGAGTCATGGTTAGCTCTCCAGAAGTTTCTTTCTCCACCTGATACTGAGGTAGCTCTTGGATTCTTGATTATCATTAACACTGGGTTGTGCCCTGTGATGAAAGAACTTACCTAAAGCATGAGCATACCGGACAGAACGCCTTGCCGTCTCGGTCTACAACAGTATGCTTGTAATCTTCAGAAGAGAGATCCACATGCTTTGCAGGCGGCGCACAGGCGGAGACTACCACGCCTGGTGCTCCCACGCTTTCCTGAACCTCCGTCATCCCCTTTTACAATATTCACCTCGCCACAATCAGCAAGTTTGTTTGTCCATCGCAAGTTTCCTATCACAATCTAAAGCGCGCAGCTCGTGCGTGCTCAGCACCTTCATCGTGTCAAAAAAAATAGTCATCACTAAGAGCACGTGTGCACACATTCTTGATCAATTACTGTACCCAAGTCATCACACTGGGCCCAACGGTGCTTCTAATACATGTACATACTAAGGCATGCTTTGACAACCATGTATAAATAGTAATCTCATCCTGTGTTCGTTATTATAAGCATTGAGGCGATTTGTGTTATTACATTTGTGCTAAACTCTGCGAGGGATTGACGGGATTAGGAGCAATATTTGTGATTCGGGGCCCAAGCATTCGTGGACATGGGGAAGGCCATTACAAGATAAAGCTGTTGGGCCAAATTTTGATCAAATTATTGCAGTTTCTTGATTCTGTTCATTGTATTGCTATTTGCCTTTCGCTATTTTCCTCTTTGCTAGAGTCGCCTGAGTAGCTTGAGTTATCGACTTGAAGATCAAGATAAATGACTCTAAGTAGCTAACTCTTCTAGGTAGTTAGTGGAGGTCAGCACTTGGCGAATACTGAAAACTCAAGTATGGGCATCCGGTGGCTGCGTTTATTCCCAGGATGTTCACGTGCCTAAACAGGTTGTAAAAGTTACGTAAGTTGGTAGGTAGGTAGGTACCTACTTCTAATGCGTTTGAGAAAGCTGTTCCACAGCTGTTTCATTAGAATGACTCCGTTGGTCTTAGCCAGAATGAAATCTGATCCTGGCTAGCAAATGCTAGCAGAAGTTTGCAAATCAAGGAGTCCCTCTTACGAGAGAGATGTGCTAGAAATTCATTTTTGAGATTCTCAGAGGCATTCATGCTTTCTTCTACGGAATTCACAGGATACCAGAACTGAGCAGAGACTCGATGGTAGTCCCATGAGCTAAGCAGGATAAATCTACGGTCCTGCGTCATTCAATAGGCACTCTTCTTTTTATGATTTCCTACAAAAGTAGAAGGACTGCCCTCAACTTTGGTTGCCTTGGCCTTCAAGATTAAAAATGAAATAAACATCAGAATACCAAATTGAGGGTTACTGTAGTTTGCCCTACCACTTCACGCACGACGCAGATCTCATACCAGTGAGACTCTCGCCATCGCTGCTAGAGATAGTCAGCCAGGGTACTTACCATCTGACGACCTCCGTCTTCATCCTCTGCTTTTCCCTCTACCCTCGTAAGTGAACAACAGTGAAGATGTTGAAGTGTGGCTAATTCAATGATTCAAGTCGTTGACAGTAGTCACTATTTAATGATCAAGTGTTTTTTTGTGAACTTGAACTCGACAGCTGTGGTGCCAAGATAGTAAGCAGTTTAACGCAACTTCAATCATGCAAATCTTAAACTCGTAACGCTTTGAAATGTCATGAATTGTGCATTTGTTCAATTTAACGAATTCATCCCACATATTATAGATATGAGCGATGAAGACATACATCAATATTATAAAGACTTTTCTCCACCATGCTTCTTCTTTCATTGTCATCGTTAAATATCGAACATGGCACTCTAAATGATCAAAATGATTGCCAAGGACTTTGTAAAAGTTACTGACAAATGCAATTTCGAAATCTTAGAATTAGTTTGTAAATATCTTTGAAACAACGGAGGTTTGTATTCAATTATTCCCAGCATCAACAACGTTTATACAAAAGTTCTACTTTTATGTGATAGCACAATTGACTCTTATACTCTGCCATAAAAATAATAATATGGAGTTCTAAATTCAAGTGTCCTTGAAGACATGGGCTGGAGTTGAGGAGAAGCAAAATTCAACGCGAGGTCTTTGAAGAAGGCGAAGATTATCAAGATGGGCCCAAAAGGCAAAGAGGTCCGAAGTGTACCCAGACAAAAGTCGACTTTGGGGTTGCTATTTGCAATTATTGAAAATCTAATTAGTGACAAATATGCCAAGGCAATGTACAAAAGTCTTACTTTGACTCGTTTCTTTAGGCATGAACGCACAAAGCCTCGAAAAATTATGACTACATTTTTGGAGTTTCAATTCCTATAATTTACTAACCAAGCTGTGTCTACCAAATTACATAAATACAAAAAATGATCATTGAGTGATTGTTTTAACATGAGTTTTTTTCACCCAAGTTAATTTAATTAAAAAAAACTCAGTACCTTTGACTAGTGAGAGTGAAAATGATAACATATGATGATAGGCCCACTCTCACTAGACAAAGGCACTGAGATAAAATCTTTAAACTTGGGTAGAAAACTCAAGCCAAAACAATTACTGCGATGGGCCCACTCGTGTACTTAGTATTTGAAAAGTGTAAAAAACCTCTTATTTTATTTTTTAATTAATATTTTAGGTTTCAAAAGAATATTCCTTTGTTTCCGGTTCTTCTCCATGTTTATTATTGATGTATACCTGACAGAGTGGCATTGTTTTTCGTTTGGGGTTGTTGCGTTTGATAAGAGTCCAAATCCAATACACTTATCATAAGGTCGTTGAGCCCATGAAGATCCGCGGCATTAATGCGAAGAGCACAACGGTTGTGCTCGTAGAATGCATGCCACCTCCTGCATCGTCAGTATTGTCTCTCATGTTGAAGGAGGCGCCCACGTAGACCGGAAGGTAAACCCTCGCCTCCGGAACCAATTCGTAAGATTACGAGCTCCAGGAGCTTGTCTGGAAGAGGCGGGCAGAGGCCTCAAGTTCCCTCCTTCGAATCCTTCGAACGCGGCCAGCTCGATAGCAGCAAGATTTCTCGAGCACACCATCAGCGAGCGCGGCAGTTTTGGGCGATCAGCACTACATATACGTATGTACCCACCAAGAAAACGATCGATGACGAGCCCCGTCATCCACGGCTGCCAAAACCTCTGCAAGCAAGCACATCGAAATTGGCCTCGCCTACATATGTTTAGGGAGGCCTTCATTGTCTTGTACGTGCTTGCTTCTCGAGTTTGCAGCGAGCAGATGCTTGAATTTATCGTGGAGTCGCTCAAAACCGCGGTCTTGGCAGTCGCTTAAAACCACCATCGCCAGCACGTGCAGCTGGCCAAGCAAGGCTCAAGCAATTAGGAGTACCGACCAGAAGTTCAACTTGGAGTTCCTTGCTCTTCGAGCGGGTGCCTGTGCTACCGCTGACTTGTCTAAGTTGGACTCGCGTTGAACTCCAAAATTTGGAGCTAGGGGTTGAGTTCCCCGTGTCCTTGCGCGTGCACGTGCACGCTTCATAGGTAAGGAACACCTGCGGCTTAGAATTCATTTTAGAAATATCAATGAATGAATTAATGAATGAAATGAATCAATGAATCAATCAATCGATCAACTGATCGTTCGTAGTGAATTTGTTTGCAACTCTCGGCAGCTAGGCAGTATGGTAGGACCATCAGTAGCCAATTCGGTGAGAATTCCGTCGGGTTCCTGCCCATTCTTTCGAGGGCTCATCATCCTCATCATAGAAGAGGTACTCTGTACATTGCATTTGTTCATTGCATTTGCAACACTTCTTCAAACAGAGCTGTGCCAGGTGCACCCAAGCCTCAACCCGTTCGAGGTGGCGATGAGCTGAGGTTTTCTTTCGCAGCCTCTCTCGGGAAACGCTGGGTTAAGAGAAGCGTGCCCAGCCAGTGTGATGTGATTCAATAGTAAATCGAGGGTTTTCCACACCCGGCACAGATGAGACGTCGCGAGTCGCCAGCTAGTACAATCAATGAATCAATCACTACTCGGGTTCTTTCTGTGAGCTTATTGCCCTCTTGGAAACACTCAAGATCAGATCGACCGCTGCCTGCCTCCATTGCTGCTGCCATGGAGCGGTCGGGTCAGCACCTTGAACACTTGCTCGCATTTGCTGCGCGGCCCATTCATTGCGATGAAGATCGATCGCTGATGGTTCAACATTACAGTCTGTGCTCTCCATAGACAGCATCGAGCTTGCCTGAGCGAGCTAGCCCATGATGGTCGGCAGATTTTACGATGTCTTGGACCTTTCAAGTCTCGATCCTCTGCCAGAAACAATCATTCCATTCCATTCCATTCCATTCCATTCCATTCCATTCCATTCCATTTGATTTCATCCACTTGTTAAGCCACTTCGTCCTACGCTGCACAGCCACGATACCATGATCCCGCGGTGAATTGACAGCCCATGAGACCGCACTATCAAACAAATCTAGCGAGCTCGCTGTCGTTCTCTACCTCTGTAGAACCGGCACACCTGAGCCATCTATCTCTCTATCAATCAATCAATCAATCAATCAATCAATCAATCAATTCAATCAATCAGTCTGCACCTGAGCCTGGGAAGGAGGCATCGTCGATCAGGCCGTAGCCTCGAGGATTCATTAGCACTTGCTTGGTATCAGCGCCAGCGAACGCAGCGCAGTTTGGAACAGCAGTTTCCTCCTTCGAGACCCGACTCGGGTTCCGCCTCGTTCATCTTGGCGAGGTTTGGTTTGGTTGTTTGGTTTAGTTGGCTGTTTGTTTGTTTGCTTTGGCTGTCCCTACCTTCCTATACTTTCTGTACTTCCTGTTTTTTGTTATTAGTAAATTTTAATGAAATTCAGTTTTGGTTTTGTTTAAGTTGAGAACAACTTATAATTAATTATGATTAAGTGAGTCACTTCAACTAGTTGGCAACCTGGACGATGATGATCTAAGACGGACGCTGCGCTCCGTAGCAAACAGAGTTCAATTCCAGGAGGAGGCGTCCTCATACTATGCGTTCCTGTCACGGTGGTGCTTTTGATATATGGATTGATAGATTGGTTGATAGATTGGTTTGTAAGTGGCTTGTGCCTTGCCCGTGGCCAGGCTCCCGATTACATAAGCGGTACGGTACTTTTACTTTATCTCTCTTCACGAGGAAGTCCTAACCTAAACTGCCATGTATGTGCCAATCCTTTCTGAACTACAGAGTTTGTTTGCAATGCATGCATACATACATACATACATATATACGCATGTACCCCTAAGCCTTGTAAACAAACCACACCTGCTTTTGCAGCATGGCAACAGCCAGAGCACACAATCTTGGCCTCGCTGTGCTGTTTGATGTCCGCCTCACGCCTCGAAGAATCGCCATCGTTATGCTTTGCTCAAAAGCCGTGAGAACTGTCGAAAAGCAAAGTGTCAAACACACCTCATAGCAGCATCATCCCTTCTTCTTGTTCTTGTTCTTGTTCTTGTTCTTATTCTTGTTCTTGTTCTTGTTCTCTACTACACAGAGCGTGGTACTAACATTATTACCATGTCATGTCCGCTGCTGCTATCGTCTCGCTTCGACACTTTGTAGCATCTTCTTCGACCGAGCCTTGATCCTCTGTCGGAGCGTGGGCAAAGCAGCCGTGGAGGCAGCGATTGGCACATATCAGAGCAGAGCAGAGGATAGCAGAGGATAGCAGACCAGAGCGGAGCGAGTCTATTTGAAGATTTGAGCGAGGTCTTCGATTCTTTCGTAAGGTCGCTCGCTCTATGTTGGAGTGTTTTTGTTTTTTCCGCTTCGTTCCTGTTTTCCATCGAATGGCCTTTATCCCGTGCAAGATCCACCCGCCGACCGTACTGTTTGGGCTAGCCGCAGCTACCGTGGACGGTCTCGATCCTTCCTTCCTCGTTTTTTTGTTTTTCTCTCTCTCTCTTTCAGCTTCGAATCCCTCTCTGAATCTGAACTGATGATGAGTGAATTCGACAATCAAACAGTCAAACAAACAGTCGAACAAACAATCAAACAGACACTCATTGCACGAAATGGAGGATTAGTTGGCTCAATCGATCCGCCAAGGGCAATGTCCTCCCTTTCGTCCTGTGAGCACCGGAAGGCCAAGCGGAACTTGGTTTAGCAGCAGCAGATCTTTCGCAGACAAATGTAAAGCAGCTGCTGTTTGTTTGGGTGTTTGTCAATTCATTCATTCATTAATTCATGGTTGAAAAGTTCTTCTGGTACCCACCACGCTAGAGTAACCCGTAGCCAGAGACCTATCACTCCCTGCCTAGCGCTGAGTAAAAATCAAAGGAGACAAATGGAAATGGGAATGAAAGAAGCACTTTCTATCTCTCTCTTTCCTCAGTGCCGTTCTTTTCTGCAAATAAGCGTATCCAAACTCCATGCCAAAGCCCTCCTTTCACAATGGCCGGAACAGAAGGCCGCTCCAAGCCGCCCCAAGCGGAGGTCGCGAGCAGCCGCGAGCAGCAGAGAGCATAGTTTACAGCCTGAATCGTCGATCGGATGGGTCTCTTCATCCGTTCACTCGCTCACTCCTCAGACTGCCAAATAAGAACACTCCAATCCATAACTGAAAGGAACTAAGTTTACATCAACATATGATATGCATATATCAAACACTTTACCTTTCAACTTTCAACTTTTAACTTGTTCCGATTAATAGGTTTTAGTCAATCAAAAATCAAAGCTAGAACTTGAAAGAAAATAGAATCGAATCGTGAGTGAGATTGATGAGATAGATTATTCATACCTACCCAATGATTGGAAACTGCGATTAATGACTCGAGCCGAGCTGGTTTCGCCCCGTTCTCTAATAACACGAAGGCCTGCACATCGGAAAGAGACCTGCTGTGCCTTTCAACCTCTCAAGGGCCTCTTCGAAGAGGCCATTGGAACGGCCTCGAACTCGAGAATGAGTGGCAAACTGAGACGTAGCACTCAACTCACTCGCACTGCCATAGATAGACGCAGAGAGAGAGAGAGAGAGCTTTGCTTGCTCTCCTCTCCTTCGTTTCCCCTCTCTCGGCAAACCCGCGCAGTCGGAGAACCCAGTCTTGCCCGGACGGGCCTCTGTTCCCCACTGACAGGTCAGGTGGCAGTGGGTATGTGAGGTGGCATGGCTGCCGTTCATCTCGATAAATTTTTACGTTAGGGGACAATGTGCTGTGGTCTGTCTGCAGGGGTTTGTGAGAGGGGGAGCGGTCTGTGGTGGAGGGACTGTTCCTTCTTTCATTTTTAAAAATAAAGAATGAAAGTTATTTATGCATTCTACACATTTTAATTTTTTGTTAAGTGGATAGAAGAAGAGAGTAGCTTTTCAACGCTGAAAGAGGAGTAAAAAAAAGTATCAAAGAATCAATCGCATCCTTTCTTTGGAGAAGAAGGAAGAGCTTCCAAACAGAACAATGATCAACAAATAAACAAACCTGAGTTTCCATCGATTGATGCTCATACTTACCGCTTACAAGTTTCTTCCTTCTTCTTTTAGGTGGTCTTCCTCATCATCAGTTTAGATCTTTCATCTCCCTCCTTTAGGGCTGTGAGTAGCCTTAACTATAGTGCTCTACTGGAGGGCTCGAGCGCACCCTGCTTTCTTAGGAAGCAGTCTGCAAATTCTTTGCTCTTGCTTTTCATGATAAATTGAAACTAGCAAGACTGATTTTAGAACTCCTTTGCCCGTGCTTTTAATTCTGGTCATTCGATTGAGCAGTTGACTGGGAACGTCCAGCCGCGAAGGACGCTGCAAAACCAAAGCCAAAGCACGGAAACAACCGTTCAACTCACGGGGTTAGCCTTGAAGCAAGTAGGCTTCGCTCAACCCGGTTGGGAGCGACAGTGGGCATCTTTCATTCGTTCGATCTCCAGCTTGAACTAACAGGCGTAGTTGGTTCGACTAAGCATCCATCCCTTGGCTACATAGAACATAAATCAAATAGGGACTACATTGCAGACCAAAATCAAAACCATCAATGGGTCAGTGTATTACGGCAGAGCGGGCCTTGCCTGCGACAGCATCTCCAGTTGGTACTAATGGGCTTGTGCGAAGACCCACCAGTGACAGTAATGGCAGTGGATACCTCAATGGGGACCGCCGAAGAGCAGTCCAGCCGGTGATTAAGGCACAACCGGATGGCACACCTGTGAAGCCCTCGACCAAAAATATTAATCCCGAGGTTCGCAACAACTTTCCACTCGGAGAGGTCTTTGAATTCGCATCGCATGTTGACCTTTATTTGGCATACTGTCATCGCCACGGCTTCGAGCCCTCTGACGAGGAGCTCAAATACCAGAGCGAGAACGACGACGCCATGCAAGATGTCTTTGACAGCGAGACCAAGTCCCTACGCCGTAATCCGCGCTCCTGGGTCGAGTTGTTCCTTGTATTCTCACTCCGTGCACAGAACGTCGTGCTTGAAGCAGACCACCATCGTGAGGTTTACAATGACCTTGATCGCCTTGCACGGTATATCTGTTGCAGCGCAAAGATGATTCGCTACCGTGACGCCTTGAAGGCCAAACCTCTTGGCAACGTGCGTGAGACTCTCGATGCTCACTACGATCAAGTCCTGCCAGACGGTACCCGCATGATCTTTGCTGCTCCCGACCTTGAATCTCTGCGCGAGGAACTTCGCGAGGAGATGGATAATGACCACGTTCTGCAATTCATTCGTGACGGACGCGGTACAACAGAGGACAAGGAGATCCTACAAAACAATTGGAAGCTGGACAGACTCGGCAAGACTCTTTTTATGCCCTGGAATGACATCGTCAACGAATATAAGTAGAACATGAGATGTCGCTCGGGGACGACTTTCTAAACCACCACCCACCCACCTAATCTACCCCTCTTGTATGCAGCAGGTTTGATAGAGCATAGACCCTTGCAGCGATTTTGCCTGCTCGTCTCGCTCTTGTCAGAAAACCTTTTTATTTTTTTAATATAATCATGACGCTATTTTCTTTTATGTCTTTCCGCCTAGGTGAGATAACTCAGGGTGGAGCCATATGTTTTTTTAACACTCGTATATACTCTATATTTCATTAATGAAAACATGTTCAGAAGAATCTATTTCAACTTATTATTCATGAACCAGCAGGTCGGTCTGCATAGATGTAGTACATTTTTTTGATCTTTACTTGGCTGTGAGAATGTAAACTACTTCAAGTTTATAGTTGAATAATATTCATTTGTAGTAAGTGTCAGATATGGGGACACTATTCCTTCTCTTAACGCTGATAAGCCAAGCAACAAACAAGCTACATTATGCATGTTAATCAATCAGTCACAGAGTGGAAGCAGGCCCATTCCTTATAGAATAAGGTAGTATATCCATGGATGAACTAATAAGGAGTCGAAACATAGACGAGGCTTAATTTTGCAAAAAAGGAAAGAAAGACAATCACAAAAACAGAATATTGAACCTTTTTGCAAAAAAAGCTTGGGCCCATCAACGACCATATTTTACCTCTGGTATCAACAATACTTTCAAAAGTTCTACGCTCAATGATACTGTTTGGCTCGCAGATATCTTAAATACAAAGGTTCGTCGCCTGGAGCATCCTCGCGTACGTATTTTAAGCCGTGTAAATCATCATCATCGCTCAAGAAAAACTCAACAGGCTCATCATCAAGATCTGCAGAAATAGCTGATGAAGTCCATTTTGAATCTCCTTCTTTCGGAGGGATAGTTGATACATATGGAATACAACGATCCAATGCTAGATTCCAGTTTTGTTGCAGTCGTGATCGCATTTCGACCTCACGGCTCATCGATGCGTTTGCTTGATTGTGAACCCTTTCGCTGAGTTCTCGAATGCTTAAATTTCGGCGTGCAGCCTGGCGTCTTCGCTCAATATCTCTACAAATAGAGTTTACAGTACGCGACCGAATGCGAACTTCTTGCTCTATTGTTAATGGCATAGTGGGCAATGCAGATGTTGATCCCACAAGTGGACTAGGAGCACGTTGGGGAGTTTTTCGAGTTGTTGTCTCACCACGCTGGACAATAGGGTCGGGTGTTACGCATCGCATCGGAAGACGAGACTTGGTTGTTCTCACGACACGATGAGCTTGTGAAGACTCACTATGCTCAGCCAGGCCTTTGCTTCCCAAGACGTTTGCTTCATCAAAATTTGGCGGTGAATACATACCATGTTTAAGATGCTCGATGTCGCCTGGGTTATCGGATCTGGAAAAGTCAATGCGTCCTAACAACGGCGCCATTAAGGGCTTCTTGCGAATGTGAGCACGCGTGTTGAGATTTCTAGACTGGGGCTGTTGGCGCACTAAATTACTTGCAATCATTCGATTACGGTTTACTCCATCCTTGGAAATACCTGGTTCTTGCTGTTCAATACGTCCTTCTGCTGATTGTAGCTTGCGGCGAGGGGACCTCTTCAAGCTCGACGGATCCGTGACGCCTTTGCCAAATTTATTCCGTTTGTGCTCAACAAACGAGGTTTCCCAGTATGTAGTCTGTCGAAGCTCCTCCATTGTTACAGTGCAGTCGAAGTTCCTGCTCGCAGAATCAGCTGCAAGTATGCTCGTGCACTGTCAACAGTCAGCGCAGTCTCCACACGCAAGTACAGAAAGCAGTATGTGAGTCGCTATCGCAAATATGTCCTAGCTAGACATGTGGAGTCAATGGCAGCAATCGAATGAGTTAACTTGTACCTCTGAAATGTTATATTTATCACACTATTGCTCCTTCTGTAAAGTTCAGCCATGGCCGAAATGACGGAATCATAATATAACTTGTCGCAAGTAAGCGCATTAAAAAAAAAACACACGAGGGTGTTGTAGACCTTTGTACTCGAAGGCCTCAATATCAGACCTGAAGTTCTCTCTATGACGAAAATTCATAAAACCAACGGAATCGCCAATTCCGTACAAAAGAACCTTTTATGACCCAGCTTCTCCTTCTTCCTTTATGAACGGATCTCTCCCTCGCCCCAAATTAATACTTTACTCGTAGCTGATTAGCATAGTATCTAGTTAGCCCAAGCCCTTCTTAAGATAAAACACTTTCTTTTTTTAGGATCACCTAGTATGATCTTATGATACAGATTGCACCAGGCAAGCTATCATAAAGGCGGCTTCCTTTGAATTAATGCTTGAGCTGCAACGAACTAAGTCCTGCAGACCCTTTCTGAGAGCGTCAACCAGACGTTGGACTCATGAGTGACCTTGGAAGAGTCTAGCTGCAAACCTCAACTAATTCCCTGATAACTAGTGCTATATGCGCAGATTAATTTCTAGCCATGGTGGTATTGTTCAATTAAAGAATTTTAATTTATTACATAATGTACCTAGTTCTCTAGTGGCTTGGAAGCAATCGACAAATCGAACGATCGAGCGATTGATGTATCGCATCTCGGCAACAACAAAGCAGAGGAGTCCCTTGGTTCCTCGCTACCAACTGATTGTCAACTCGAGTTGCTCCTAGGTACGCTACAAAAGCAACAAACCTATATTAAAGCTGGAGTTCAGGCACGATTAAAAGTCAACCTTGGCGTACTAGCTAAGGTATCATCTGGACGAGATGGATCCTCAAAGTGCTCGTGCAAATGGCGGCAACGAGGAGCCTGGTCAAGCTGGAGTAGATAACTCGCAAGAGAGCTCCCCAAGAGCCAAGCTTCAAAAGAAGCGGCCTCGTGTGAGCTCCTACCCCGACAGCAGCCATCCCGCACCCCAGCAGAAACGTCCACACGGTGCAGCACATGGCACGGCAAACTCCAAACCTTTTGGCGCAGGGGGTGCTTCTGCTTCCCAAGCTGCCAATCCTTCGTCTATGCCGCCTGCTTCCGCAGAATCTACGTCGAAAGCAGCGATACAACAGCTGTCAACATCAGCACCCAAGGGGCCTCCTCCTCCTGAAGTTTTGGTCTCTGATGTGGTCTTCCGCTTGCGAAATGCTCCATGCGTCCCTTTGCAGCAGCCAATGGAAGTTGCATGTATGACACGAGATGCAGATAGAAAGTGGCATTATGGGGATCACTCTGGATACGGAACACTCAACGACAACTGCGGCAAGCGTGGCACTGATCTTAATGTTGGGTTTGATGAATTTGAGCGTAAATGGACCCCACCTATTCCAGACTCATTAGAGCATGTTCTTCATGCTTTAAGAGCTGCTTCATTTAATCGAAAACCTACAGTCGTAGCATGGCGTGGAATTCTCACGAAAATAATGTGTGCGCCCTTTTTAAGACGAGACACCTTTCAAATCGCTGCTTGGAAATGTGATGGTGTATTGTACTTGTCAAACCGTGAGACACCAGAAAAAATGGCGGAAGATAAAAACATGGGTAGACGCCAGAAAAAGTTCATGTATTATGGATACAAGTTTGAGGAGGTTATGACACGGGAACCCGGTCATGAGTCAGAATCCCGTGATGTGGACCCCGCTAATTGTTATTGTCGAGTTTTTAAGACTCGCATTGGTGACAAAATGTTGGTGGGCGCAGCTGAGATGGACTGCTGTGATACTCGCAGACGGGACATTGAGTTAAAGGTAACGCGGCTTTTAGAAACACCATCAAATGTTCGTTCCTTTGAGCGCTTCAAACTTCTTAAGTGGTACTGTCAAAGCTTTTTGTCCGGAGTGCCGCTCATCCTGGTGGGGTTCCGGGATGATGAAGGGCATTTGCGTAAAATGCAGTTTCTACGTACACTTGACATTCCAAAAGGCCTTAAAGAAGGTCACTGGGATCCGAACATGTGTGTCAAGTTTCTTGATAGTACTCTTTCCTGGCTCATGAGAATGGTTCCCGATTGTCCCAAAGATCGTGTCAATCAGCAGCCTGTTCATCTTCTTGAGACTACCATTGCAGGTGGTCTTCAGCTGCGTACTACAGACAGAATTCCTGATGAGGTCTTTGAAGATACCTCAATTTACTTGTAATTTTTTTGATTCATTTTTTTGATTCATTTTTTTGTGTTTCTTCCGTGCGACTTCATTTGTAAATGTATAAAAATAAGTTGATTCTAAACAGTATATATCTAGATATATACTGTTTAGGTAGATAACCACCGTTATGTTCTCATGGGTAACTTGTAAAAGGTTACTTTCGAATTTGCTAAGTTTGTGTTTTCGTGTGACTTTGTTCGTTTAGTTATTTGGTTTTCCTTCAGCAGAATAAAATTTCCCGAATCTAGTGTATGAGTTTCTTCGAATAAATCCATACCTGTAAAGAAAATGAAGAGCAAAACCAAGCATACGAGGGATATTGACTAGCAGCTGCGTCTTGACGTTGCCGAGAACGGGCCTACCAGCGACTTAATCCCTCCGGTTCAATGCGGCGCAGCCAAACTCCTCTACCTGCCAGAAGAAATTATAAAGGTGAAATGATTAATTTTCCCTTGTTTTGGAAGCGCCTAAGGCTCCTTAGTGGTATTTCATTATAGCTAGCCTACCACTTTATGACTTGTACGTTTTAACTACATTTCACCAGAGAACTAACTCCTCCACCCTGACAGCCTGATACTCAACCCCTTCAAATGCCATGAGGGATCCGCAACACTCCGCAGGACCATAGGGGTTTCAATCAAAGCTGCAAGAATCTCCTTCTGCAAAACTACATCGCGTGGATGTCACCTCTGATTCAACGCTCCTGTTTTCTGTTGCCCCAGCTCGAAAGAAACCAACTCCGAGTCGTAACCAACCTCTGCAAAGGACACAAGTCAAAGCAAACCTTTGGAGAGAGAGTCATGATAGCGAGATGCAATTGATTTCCTCGCTCGATATCTGCAATGACAAACCTCGAGCTTCATAGCTGCGATTCATCCATTCATCTCATTGCATTGCATTGCAGTTGATCTCTGGATCCCCGTGGCTTTGGTGCTGCCTGAGTTTAGTAGACTCATCTTCAATCTGATCATCCTTGTTTCTCATAGCGATTTGTAACTAAACTCAACTTTCCACCTTCTTGAACTAATTAATGACTGACTGACTGACTGACTGACTGACTGTCTGTCCTCGTCACCACTCGGACCAAAGCTTCGCCCAAAAAATAGGAAACGATCGGGTTTGCAGAGGTGAGGGAATCCTCAGACGGGCAGAGAGAAAGCACGATTGGCACCTAACGGCACATTTGCGAATGGAGCGGAGTCTGATTGAGTCTTGCGGATGATTTACATTGCTTTGACTTTATCGCATACCCAGTTATTATTTTATTTTTGCCTCCTCGTTGAACAATTCACTCTTCTTTAACAAATAATAAGTAGATACTACCTAGAGTAAATACCTCTGAAATCTATCAATCAATTGACTCACTCATTTGGAGTCGTCGCGCGGGCATACAGTTCTTGATCGCGAGCTGCGGCGCCAACTCGGGTCTTTGCACGGGCGGGGACTGGGGCAGCGTGGAGAGGATAGTGGCTCGCTGCTACCTGCTGTTGACTGATTTAGCAAAGTCCGCTCAAGACCGGTTGGAGCGGGGATTTGAGGTAAGCGTCGGCCTCAGGCAGGCAGGCTGGCAGTCGTTGTTTAGGTCGTTCACACTGCTTGCAAAACTCTGTCGAGCCGTCGCTGGGTCCTCGTGCGGGGCACGCTGATACTTCTATCCTGTACTTGCTCCACAGCAAGTTAATTTTAATACGTGGCAGGGAGGTACGGTGCTATATAATTTGTTGAGGTGCACCAGTTCGTTTTTGCACCTCAGAGTCTCCTGAGACACATATTTAGGCAACAAGATTTTAAGAATTCTTGTAAATCTGAAAAAGCACGATGGCGACTTCTCAATCAGCTGCCATGGCAGCCTTCAGTGGCAATATTGGCCAGCAATCTGGCGAGTGGCATAGCATGCGTGAAATTACGCGCCATGCTATTTTAGACGATATGCTTAGGTCGCTCAACCAAAAGCGTGGAGAACACGCTTACAGAGTACTTGTGCTTGACCAACGAGCAACTCGCGTTCTCGGAGCAGCCGTCAGAGTGTTTGATATCACCGACGCTGGTATTGCACTTGTAGAGTCGCTCGAAAAAAGGCGTCAGCCGTTTCCGGAGCTCGAGGCTGTCTATGTTCTCGATCCTACCACCTCATCAGTTGACCATCTTTGCAATGACTTTGCAAACATGGAGAAACCTCAATACAGCCGCGTTCACGTGTTCTTCCTCCGGACTATTGGCGATGACGAACTTGCAGCGATCAAGGGAACCAATGGGCTGAAGCGGCGTCTCGCGACACTCAGCGAGATTAACCTGAACTACATGGCTATTGAAGAAAATGTTTTTCACTTTGATCGACCGGCCGCAATGGTGGAACTCTATAATGAGCGTCGTACGTTTCGTGGTGGCTGTATTTCGTCCATGGCAGAGAACCTTGTTACCCTCTGTGCTACGCTCAATGAGTACCCTTTTGTTAGATATGACGCAGATAGCACTGTGAGTGTTGAACTGGCAAATACCTTCGATGACCACTTCAAAACCTTTATCAAAACCAATCATGACTTTTCATGGCGAGGTGGCGGTGCTGATGCCAACCAGTCGCTGCGCTCAACTCTGATCATCCTTGATCGTGCAAAGGACCCGGCAACACCTCTTTTGCACTCGTTCTACTATCAGGCATTGATTAACGACCTTCTCAATGTTCACGACGGACTCTGTCGCTACTTCAAGGGTCCCATAGAAGGTTATAGCGGCCAGGATGAGGACCCTCGCCTCGTACTTGAGCCCATGCCTGACGCGGAGTCAGATGTGAGCGCTTGTCTTCTAAACGAGGATGACCCACTCTGGGTTGACTTTCGCCACATGCACATCAAACAGGTTATGCAGACCCTGCAATCGGAGCTCCAAACTTACACAGGCCATTCACTTTATAAGATGAAGCGCCGCGGTGAGGGTGATGATGAAGTGAGCCTCGAAGAGATGCAGCGTGCTGTGCGTGAGCTGCCAGAGTTCCAAGAGCTTGTGAGCCGCCACACCACACACTTGCAGCTTACCAAGCTTTGCATGCACAAGGTGGCTACGCGTCGTTTGCTTGATATTACAATGCTTGAGCAGACATTGATTACCCATGTTAATCAAGACGGCCAGGAGGTGTCTGAAGCCTCGATGGCGTCCGAAATTATGAAGATTGTGCGGGACCCCACTGTAGGGGTGATGGAGACTGCACGTCTAGTTGGTCTGTACATGATCACCCAAGAAGGTATGCGCGAGGAGGATCGGCGCCACATTCTGGAGTCTGCAAACCCGCAATTGCCACTTGCTGTTCAGTCCATGCTACTTAATTTGTCTTATCTCGGCGTGCGAATGGGTGGTGGTTCCAACTCCAGTGGATCAAGTGATCCCGAGCTGAAGGAGCGCATTAGACTAGCCAAGCAACTCGCACTCAACACAAACGATGCTCGCGACCGTTACACCCCTCTTGTTGCAGAGATTGTCGAAAAGGCCTGTACAAAGCAGCTGCGACGCGATGACTTCCCTTATGTAATGGATCCGCCTGTTACTGTGGATGATGGTGCAAGTAACAACTACTCTGCCGGAAGCCTCCCAGTCAATGGCACAGAGCCTAAGGCTAGCTTTGGCTCCGCTTTTGTCAGTGCTTTTCGCTCGGCTCGTAAAGACGAGAGTCCCTCTACGGCATCACCAGCGTCTCCTCCTTTGCCCCCCGAAACAGAAACTCTTTCAGCACGTAAACGACCTAAAAATGGCTCCGCAACAGCAACTGCGCGTAAAAAGGAGGAAGCCGAAGGCACTAAACTGCGTCAGGCTATTAATGAGAAACGCAACCCTCGCGGGGCCCGCGTTATCGTGTTTATTGCAGGTGGAGCCACGTACAGCGAACTTGCTGCGATCCACAAAGTGATGCGCAATACAAACCGGGACGTTGTGGTCGGCTCGTCGCATTTGATTGCACCAGAAGAGTTTCTGCATCAGCTCAAATTTCTTGAGCCCAACCGTGACATGGCATACTTTGAGGAGCTTGCTGAGTTTGAAAGGGCCAAGAAGGAAGCTATTGAGTCACGGCTTAAGCGTGAGGCCAGCCAGGCTGACGGTGGCGAAGCCAATTTGGATGAGGTCGATCCAGATGGCCCACAGCCCATCTCCCCGCGCAAGCCCCAAAAGAAGAAGCGAGGCGGATTATTTTCGTGCGGCTGTATGGGAGGCAACGCTGAGTAAATCGAGATTTAACATGCCTTATAAGGTCTTCGTAAAAGTAGAACAATGACAAGAGCACCAGCAACTCAGCAACTCCCAATCATGTTTCCTTGCTACATAAATAGTTTACAGTTTCCAGGAAGCCTGAGCTGCATCATTCACAATATAAATTTGCTTTCTTTGATTTGTCGCTCCCTTCTCCTCAGATCTTGGCCTGGGTCTTCACACAATACAATCATAGCACCATTTCCTTTGCTGAGTAAGCATACTTCCCCTAGTCCAGATTGGACGGGCGGGTGTGTATCTATAGCTAGTTTTCCATGTCCTCACAAGTTTTATAAATCTGTCATACCTACCATTACACTAGTTTTCTTTCAACTCCGACAATTGCTACAACATAACACTGTCAGGATACAAGGAAGGAATGCATATCGTAATTCTTGTTCTTGATAAGTTGTTCGGCATCATCTTGTCTTAGCTTGAGTTTTTACCAGAAAGATTTTAGGAGTGACCTCCGAGAGTGTTGATATTCTTGTTTTAAGTTTTTATTCTGAAAGGTACTCTTCTGTTAACGTGGGTATGGTGTCATATGTTAATGCTGTAGCTAGCGCTTTCTATAGGATTGAGAAGTTTCCCGAGTGCACCTGTGACGTAAGAAGATCGCCATAATGATGCACAACTTGGAGGCCCCTGTTATCTTTGGCAAGCGAAACAACAAATCCCAATCTAAGTTCTTTAGAAGATAGAAAACTCGGGCGAAGAGGCATTTGCGCCATATACGATCACGCGCAGTTATTCTCAAATCGCAACTCACGGAGCATAATAGTAGAAGCAGGTGTAGAAGGTTCTTCGCATCTTGCAATGTCGGGCGTGCAGTTTCCGGAGGATGCCTCAGGTCGGCGTACTTCTACGCAACCTGCCAAAGATATTTGGTCGAAAGCTTTCGCTGGAGTTGATGAAGATGGCGTGGAGGCCTTGTCTTCAGAAAAGAATTGGCGGCAGAAATACCAGATCCATGCCAAAGAGCTCACTAGAAAGAGCGTTCGCACTCCAGAGTTGACGCTCAAGGTGGCGCAACAGGGTCTTGACGCTGTATACGAGACATTCGATTTTGTGCGCGATGGAGAGTCCTGCAAGCTTGATGAGGCTCTAAGAAAGTACTCTGGAGTTCCCACGACTGCCACTATCAAATCTGAGGGCAAACGTGTCGTCAATCTTCATGAGGCGTTTAGTGTACCGTGTGGCAGCAAGATTGCTTCTGGTGATGAACTCATCAAAACCGTTCAGAATATGCTCGAAAAGGACTACATTGAACCCGATGTTCTTGATGCCTTGAAAGACTTACTCAGTTCTGGCGAAGAATATATCAAGGCTTTAAAGGACACTTACTTTGTGATCCTTGGCGCGACTTCAGAGCTTTGTCCTTTGGAACCTCTTCTCGAGATGGGCTTGAATGTCGTGGCTGTCGCTCGCCCAAACGAATCGCGGCAGAGGCGTCTTATCCAGCTTGTACAGAATGCCCCTGAAGGAGCATCGCTTACCGTACCGATCATCGGTGAGGTCGCAGATAAGGATAAGCTTGAGGACCCGGATTATGTTGCGTCTATGTGCGGTGCAGATATTCTCACGCATACCCCGGAGCTGGCAAACTGGCTGGAGTCCATCTTTCCTGGAAAGCGTCTAGTTATTGGCTCCTACATTTATCTCGATGGTGCTGATCATGTGCGGGCGTCTGTTGCAATGGATGCGGTGCTGAAGAGTACCATTGAGAAGCGTCCTGACACTAGCCTCACTTATTTGGGCACCCCTGCACTCTTGTATACGATTCCTAAGGCTGCATGGGAGGCCTCGCAAAAGCGTCAGAAGAATGGTCGCAGTTTGTGGCAGTCTGCCATGAGCATGATGCTTGGCCCTTTTGAACCTGCCAACAATCCCCCTGTTGTGGCAGACTCAATCAATGAGGATGCTGTGGATAAATCCAAGGAGATTTACGTTTTTGATGGCATTGTTACCATGCAGGGTCCAAACTATCTGCTTGCTAAGACACTCCAGAACTGGCGTGCAATGGTGGCCCGTGAGGTAAACAAGTGTGTAGTATCGGTTAACATGGCACCTGCGAGCCGCACTGACTCTGTTATGCATGTGGCCACTGTTGCTCGCGCAATCAGGGGTTTAGAGAACTTTCCACCTTTGACTTCGTTCGAGCCTGGCACTGCAAGATCTATGATGGCTCTGCTGTTGATCCATGATCTTGGTGACAAGAACAGTCCGGCAAACCCAGATGTGGTCTTGCGTAATCCTTTGGAACTTTTTGCATCTTACGGAGTTCATTCAGGTCTCTGGCGAGCGCCTTACTCGCAAGAATCTCTCGGCAAGAGTTTATATGTGTCATCGTTCTTCTCTTCGGGTCCTGGAGTTTAAACATGTAAGTGGTTCTTTCATTTTGAAAAGCAGCAAACCAACGAGTCTACGAAAGTGCGACTTCACTTTATTGAAGGTTGTTGCGTGCTTGCTGTTCATATAGTTTTTTTCAGCATGTATAAAGATTTTCTCGACTTGTAAATTGAAGATGACCTCTAATTTTGGTGTTCTAGTTCTAAGCAGCTTGCATCACCTAAGATGGTGAAATATGAAATCGCAAAAATGAAAACACTTGATAACAAAGGTAATGGAACGAAACTAATTCCCCTTGCGCTAGTATTCAACGTACCCAAAAATTAGATTTCAAGGAAAATCTACCCTCATTTTTTAAAGGTAACTATCCCACCATTCAGTATTCGTACAATAATTACAAAGCATAAAAATCCCAAATTTCTCTGCCCACTCCACTTCGTCTTGTAGAACAACCACGTATGATTCCTTCCAGCATTATTTTTTGACATTAAGATTCCCGATTTCGTTTCATCCCAAATTATCATCATTGCCGCTGCGTTCTGTTTAACCATAATGTACCTTATGGACTTCCTATATCGTGTTCTGTTCTTCTCCTCCTGACCACTCCCTCTCCTGCCATAACTTTTTCCCTTTTTTGTTTTTCCCTCCATTGCTATCACTCTTAATGAGCTCATAGTTACTACTATCACGAATTGTTCCTCTTTTGTTTTCAAAGAAGCAAAAGAAACAAATAAATGGAACGACGATGGCAACAGTGAACTAAAAACTCGTATAGTAGAAAATTGCAATTTGTTCCATTTGTTTCCATATGTTTTCATTTTATAATTGCATTCATGTTCTTTTTGGGTCGTCATATTTTCTTCTCGCTCAGTCACTCAATCGCGTGGAAACACCAACAGCAGACAGAGCGAGCTCTGCTCCGCTCTGCGCTGCCGCTTTAGAAACGGGTCAGTCTGCCAGCCAGGCGCTTGGTTCCTGGCTACGCTTGCAACTGGCTTTCCTCCCCCGGTCTTCAGGTCGTTCTCTCCAACCTCGTCGCCATATCGCGAGCTCCATCCATCTCTAGGTTTCTTGGCGGGCATGTCGTCGCCCTCCTTGCGCAGGTCTGCCCAGCGCCAAAACAATGGAACTACCTCCTCTCCCGATCCCGCTCACCCTGACTCGGTCTCTGGCTCTGTTCGTACTCTGTCATCAGTTTCCAAACCGGTTTCAACTTCAAAAGCATTACTTTCGACTTCGCCTCCGAAGCCACCTGCTTCAACTCCAATGGTGCTTCCGTCATGCGCCGGAATGTCAGAGGAGGATCTATTAGATGAGGTCCGCGTGGGTCTACAGCGCCGGATGCGTCCTCGAGCAGAGGCAGCTGTGCGTGAAGTATACTCGAGGAGCTCTGACCTCGCAAGGTCCAAGTTCCTCCGCGACGACTACGTTGCTCAGCGTCAGGATGCGCTTAATGCGAGCTGGGACGCGCTTAACGCAAGCCCGAGGGCTCTTCTGGATGTTCACGCTGACCTTGAGCGAGGTAGCAGGCCGCCCATCACCGGAGACCATTGTTGGGCACTCCACGGTCATAGAGTATTCGTGTGCCTTGGAACTCGATTTGGACCTGGTGTTAAACATGACATCCAGCGCCTAGAAGCCGCAGCAGCAGCAGGCTTTGGTCATTCTGGAGGGTCGTCTGCTATGAATAACTCGATATCATCTCAGAGCCACGGGCACGGCGGTCCAGGATTGGGGATGCCGCAAGGGTTTGGTTCTGGAGGTGCTCCAAGATTGCAACAGGTTACGAAAAATGTAGATCCTAAATGGAGACCCGCTCTAGAAAGAGTCAATGCAGCAAAACCAATCTTAACAGAATCGGACCATATCTGGGTCTTTGATTGCCACAAGAATATCTGGGCGCGGTATAGAGTGGAAAACCCTCCGCCGCAGAGATACTGCGCGGCGTCAACGAAACTAGGCGACAGGCTGTATATTCATGGAGGACTGGCTAGCACGAGCAAGAAGCCACAATTTTTAGAGGACCTGTGGAGTCTGAAATTGCCCTCGCCAGAACAAAGTCTATTGAACGATTTTGTGTTCAGATGGGAAAAGATTGTGCCGAAGGGCGATGGACCAGGACCCAGGGCAGCTCACGTGCTTGCGAGTCATAATGGGAGATTATACCTCTTTGGCGGCGTACCACGGAGCGAGACAGACATGCCATTTGCGCTTTACGAATGTCGCAACTTGCCTGGCCACGAGGTTTGCGCAAGCACTTCTCGATCGAGGCCTAACCCAAGTGCTGCAGGAGAATCACAAACCATAAACTCAGCAACAAACTCAGCAACGAAGAAGAACTCAGCACCAGAAGGAAACCAATCTCCTACTTGGTATAGCTTAACAAAAAGGCATCGCAACCTAACAAGGCGTAAAACAGGCGACATTCTTGGATATATGATTGATAGGCCCACACCACGTCTTTTCCCAGGTTGCTGCGTCGCCAATGACCGACTGTTTATCCATGGAGGAGCAAACACCGCAGGCGAAGACAATGTTCTGGACATCATGGAGGTTTTTGACTTTATTACACGCTCATGGCATCGCATCCCCGTTGTAGGAACACCACCTTCTGGTGTATTTTACCACACAATGGTGACATATGACGAAAGCATCGCTGGTGCTGCTGAGGGGAAGATCATGGACTATAAAGACCACAAAGGTTTAAGGAAAGAAAAAATTCTTGTTATAGGAGGTGCAAACGGCATTTGTGTTCCGCCTACACCAGGCGAAATGCTGACTACAGTAGACCGAAGACTTTGGGCTTGGAGTGAAATGTTCCAATTTGACCCCGAAACGATGGTCTGGGTACGGCTTAGAACATGCGGTTGCGGCGTTGACCTTGACTTGTGTTGCAACTATTGGGCAGGACAGATTCCTGATGGTCGAATCGTTTTGGGTGGAGGCATGCAGTTCTCTGTATCTGGAGACGTCTTCGGGGATGCGCCTATGCGTCAGACAGAATTTGGCTTTGAACCTGACCTTAGTATTTCTGAAGAGGAAGGCCAGCGACTTCTTCGAAACCCCCCTCAACAAGATAAAATACCTATGAGTGCTGTTGGATACCTACGGATTCCACGTATTGACATTCAGCTCATTGCAAATGAGGTTAATGGCCTGGTCTTCGAAAAAACTGCCAGCGAAATGGGTGGTATTTACGCTCTGGTAAACACACCTCTTTTGCCGCCTAACGTTGACGATGTACTTATGATGGGCATTGAAAACGCTTCATCCCTGGCATGTGCAACAGAACGGAGGGATGGCGAACGAATTGAAGCAATGTTACGTGTTGTAATGGCATTTGGACCCGATGACCTGAGGTCAGCTGGATACCGAGGTCCGTTTACAAGCAAAATGGTTGATCGCATTCGTAGTTTATTTAACTATCCGATGTATCTGTCTGAGGAAGGACTAGAGCTTCTTCCTGCCGTATTTTTCACGAACGAAGCCTTTTGGGAAATATGGTCCCAACGAGTAACTCATGCTGAAGACGATCACACGGTTGCTCTTATTAGACCTGAGGCAAAGGAACTGGCGGACTCGATCACAGAAGCCATTGAAGCGAAACGTCTGAAGGAGGGCATTTCGAGTGGTGGCATACCACCTGTGTCATTCGTGCGCGCTTGTCAAGACCTAATGGATGAAGGTAAGAAGCGTGTTATTGTTGGTCAGAGACTTCTCGAGTCAGTTTGTAAACATCAACTTGTGGACGAGATTTTAACCATTCGAGTCAAGCTTACATATCTTCGCCCCACCATCTGGCGCGAAGTTACTGTCCCTGCGAATATGAAAGTCTCTGATTTTGACCGCAAAGTTCTCAACCCAGCCATGGGATGGCTGCGAGATAAGTTTGCCTATGCGTATCTTCCCACAAGCTACCCTGGTTGGACCAAGGACGGACCCTATATTGGTATGGCAGGCCAGAGCTCCGAGGATATTGCCAAATACAATGATCTCATTTGCGTCCCGCTCTTCTATGGCGGTGCTCTTATTGACGCTGAGACCGTCACTATGGGTCAATTATTTCATAAAGGCGAAGTTGGAGAAACCTTTGAAATGGTGCACGATTTAGCAAACCACTGGCTGGTTACTGGTGAACTTTGTGCAATTGGTGGCTCAGCTGGAGAACGCCCTTTCACTGACACCTGCCAGCTTCTAGATGGTTGGGGATGTTCCCCAAATGAGAACTTCAATTGTCTCTACGATTTCATTTCTTTCCTCAACGCGAATTTTCGGGATGATGGTATTGAATTTGTCCGGGCTCAGGGCGTGATGCGCCTTGACCGTGGTGTAAACAATTATTGGTTTCCCGGAGACCACGTGCGACAGCACGGCACCCTATACAGTCGCGCGTATCAGGATCGTGACCTCGCGCACTTCTCCTTGAAGGGTGACTTTTTGTTAGACCCTACCGAGTGCGACCTCCAAATGCATCGGAGTGACATCCTTTGCGCCTTGGAGGGCCACCCTCCTCTTCAGTGTGTTGTATGTGGTGCACGGGAGGAACTTCGTTCATGTCCTCATTGTGACTCTCCTGATTTTTATTGCTCCCGTCTATGTCAATTGACGGGGTGGATTCGTCATCGGGGGGTATGTCCTGGTGCTGGCAACTATATTGCACCTTAGAGGAGAGATGATTGACCCATCTCTTCCTCACTTCACTCTGCACATCGCCCCTCCCGCCCCCCAAAAATAAGAAAAAGAAAATAGAAAAATACAAACATAGAGAACCCAGAACCACAACCTTGAGATTGCTAAAGTTGTATTCACGCAAATAATGCAAGGTGTTTAATCTTATTGTTGCCCGCTATTGCGTTGTCAATTAGAGACAATGATAGTAGGTACGCAACTGTACTTTCCTTTTTAGAGTTTCTGCAGCGGTTTGTATACGTGATTGGTACGTATAGATGCTCGTATATATGAACAACACATATATATAAACTGAGAAAAGAAGGAGGTACCAAACAAAGTTACGATATTAACATGGAAAATATATTGATTCGAAGAGTAGAAGCATCTCCCTTACTGAGATATCTCGTGATTTCATTTGTACTATATCCCCCCCCCCCACTCTGCCAGAGTATTTATAAACATTTACCAGCAGAGTGAACAACGATCATAATTGTTGTTAAGAATAGCCTAAATCAGAGCGGTGGTACCAAAGCCCGTGTTTTGCTTTATCCTCTTTTAACTTAAAATATAAAAAAATTGAAGGCACAATTACGGATATTCGGATAAAAAACTTATTCTGAAGTACCAACCGCTCCTTTTGCAAGTATCCAATGTGTTCGTTAATTTAAATTCAGCATCTGCAAGTTTGAAGTTATATTTTCAAGAAGCTAGCTCTGATAATGATATTAAAAAACCATCATTAAAAAAGATGAGAAATACAGTTTCCTTTCAAATTACAAACATATATTATTGGGAAGGGATTGTTTGTGGTAATTCATTCAAGCGCCCAGCATTGACTCCAGGTGTTTGATTTCCTCGAGAACAAGGCAGTCGCGGTGTTGGACGAAAGACGGATACTTACGATACGTGATGGATTTTTCTGAAGGCATACCTTCGTTACGCAATGGCTGGACTATCTCGAGAACTCGGAAATGGTCTGTGAGCGCAATCCCTGTGATTTCACTCTGTGGCTGTAAATCTTCGGAAGACTCTATGGCTTCAAGACCCGCCCAGATGGCCGGGATGCTGAAGTCGTCTGCTTGATTTTCAGAATTGGTGTCAGCTTGACGTGACGCTCTAGTTCGAGTCTTTCGGGCTGATGACACTGTTTTGCAATTTTGAGTTCCCTTGGGAAGATGCAAATCACGATCTTGTGAAAGTAGAAACTCAACGAGTTTGTCCTTATTAAGGTGACCCTCTGTGAAGTACTTAAACGTCGGATCAGCCGTTGGTTCCGCCCAATCTACAACTCGTGCAACTCTTTCTTCTATGGATTCAACTAGCGCACGATCGCGGATTTTACGAATTCTATTACGTATTGACCGTGCCAAGCTTTCCGCCAATTCCGATATATTTGTTTTTGTAATAGTATCTCCCTGATCAAGCAAACGCGCTACGGCTGCTGTGAGGGGATAGGCCATTACTGATAGCTTTTTGTTGCCCTGGACAAGATTGTGAACTATTTTTTCTGCCAAACTAAAGAGCACGCCAAATAACCGAGGTTTCTTCCCGCCTGGAAACACACGGGTTAATGGCACACGCAAACGCAAAGCCTTGATAAAGAGGGGCTCTACTTCATCTGCACGAAGCAAACTCGACATAATAATTAAATGTTGTTTGCTTACAGCACGACGGCAGTAGTCTTGGGCTAGGGCTTCTTTACCGAGTGCTTCGTCGCTAAATAGTACGGCGTAAAGCCATTCGATTCGATCAAATCGCAAGAGAGCTAAATGTGGTTGACCAATGTCCAGCGCATCCAACTGTGAAAGCGCTGCACTGACTTGCTGGGCTTTAGCTGTCCACCATCCTTGTGACGGTGTGAATCCCATTGAGAGACGTTGCCAGTGGACGATAGGCGGCAATATAGGAGAGGTGAACCCACTTTCTAAAAGCGCCCACTCGTTTGGAATAAAGCTGAAATCACCTTCAAGAACCTGGAAAGTGCAAGGATGCAATGCTGCTATATCTGTTTCAAGGCTGTCTGTGTTTGCTTCACGTGGGCCTTGAAATAACAGCTTTGTCTCATCATAATCCTGAAGAAATTGTGAAACTGCCTCAATATCCTCAGGTAAGCTGCTCCACAAACCTTGTTGAAAGCGGCTTTCGGCGTCTTCAGGAAGAATCCCCTGACCTGGACGTGCGCGAGGATGGCAGGTCTCTAGCACCTTGACTAATTTCAAATCCACAGAGTTTACCTTGTCATTACCAACTTGATCACCTTCCTCTTTGGCAAAATTGCCAGAGTCCGCATAAGTAGGCCCGTAATCGTTTTTGCTATTTGCTGTATCTCGGTGCTCCCCTTCATCAAGCTTTATCTCTTTCGCATCTTTATCGCCAGATGTGGATATTTGTATTTGCGATCTGGCCTCTAGATTTGTATGTAAAGATTCCTTCTCTTTGTCTTCGCAACGTTCAGCGCCAAAGACAAGGACAAGTTCAACCCAAATCGTTGGGTGGTGCTTCAGTAAAAAATCAAGTAAACTTGTGTCCCCGCTTCGAATATATGTGTCGAGTAACTGAAACCATTCTTTTGTGCGAGCTAACTGTTTCTGAACTCTTGATGGCGTGAATGCAATAGCAGCTTCGAGCTGTTTCACACGCTCCTCAGGGGTTTTGCCTACTCGGGAGTATGCGTATATACGCTTCGGATTCGGTACTGCCCCAAGCTCATTATTGAGCGTCCGTTTATCAATTTGGAGGACCTTGGCAACCCAGTTTCTGAGCAATAATGCAGCTTCGTGCTCGTCTAATTGGATGACATTTCTAAATAATCGCATCAGAACTCCCTGCTTAGGCCGGAAATCGTCCTTTCTCGTGTGCATATCTACGATGCGAATGGCTAAATAACGGGCCACAGCATCCACATCCCAGTCTGTGGCGGGCACGAACTCGCCAAGATCCCGAAGCCAGTAGACAAGCTGCGCCTTTTCATCAACACTAGGAGCCCATCCTGAAGAGCGTGGTGATTTGTGCTGGACGTCATCATCCTCACTAACGTATTCACTGAGAAAACTTTCGTCATCTTCCTCTCCATAGTCGCTCTCCTCCGCAGACCTCCGCCTTGAACGCTTCATTGCGTCGAACAGAGAAACTGCGTTTTGCTGAAGAAGGACCTATTAGCTACACCTCACGCCTCATCAATCGTTTGTAGACAAGCAGAACGTCCGCTTCTAAGCGCGAAAGAGTCAAAGCTGGTTGACGATCAATCTTGAGATTGGTATGAGTAGGGCGTCTCAATCATAAACCAAGGGGATAGCGTGAGCGGTAGTTAAATAGTTCTTGGAACGTTCCGCAACTCATTATGAAATAATAAAGCGTTGTTCAAATTGTCCAAATTGTGGTTTCTGGAAATGACCGTTGACGAGGAGTCGAGCTTTGTGGACAGCGGGAGCCATGATTACACAAGCCCCTGGATGGGTTGCTTCGTAACTTGAAGCAAAGCTGGGATCCCGTTATTGGCTAAGGACATTGCTCGATTGTTGACTAGGAATGTAATGTTTCTTCGAATTCAAGGGGCGGGTATGTCAGGAGAGCATTGAATTTCTGTGTTGAGAGTATGCTCTGAAAGGTGTAAAGGTATTTGAGCGCTAGTAATGCATAGATATAGAATAACAAATTGCGTTACATTCGGAGGTATTATAAACAATAGTACATGAAGAGGAGAGGAGGGCTCATATTGCAGTGCTAGAGAGAGGTTGCTTTACAGAGTTTGTGTAGGCCCAGTCAGGCCTGGGAGAGACCAAAGCGTGAACGGACACGACAGCTTTCCTGCTGGCTTCTGGTTGTTGTAAGTGCAGGCCCTGCAAGTCAGCCAAGCAGGGAAACTGCCAGGGCTAACTCTCAAGGGCACAGTAGTGACTGTGTTCTATTTCTTCTGGATTAAGTAAGCCAACAATTCTGCGCGTTCACAGATGGTTTCTCGTAAGCTGCGAAAGGAAAACCTGACAGATTCCCTCAAGCTTAATCGCGAGCGTCTCGCAAGTACCCCACGGGGTGGAAATGAGCAAAGGGGGGCTTCGTCCACAAGGAGCTTCAAATCATTTGACGCAAATCTGCGTGAGAGTAAATTTGCAGATGCAGATGACGAAAACCAAAGCTCGCGATTAAATGAAAGACCCCGGATTGCGTTTGCTGAGAAACCTGCCAAGGTAGTTCGCGCAACAGAAAACGGAATCAAGGATGAGCTTCTTTCTTTCCTTGATGAAGCAGCTGAGTCTGCTGCAGGAGAGAGAGATGCTACTATTTCAAGATTAGGTTACAAAGACGGGAAACGCTATGACTGGGAAGCCGAAGACGATGACTATGATGATCTTGAGGATTGTTCATCTGGGGAAGCACCAGATAAACGGCACAGCGATCATAATAGTGTTACCCCCTTGTCAATGCACCCTATTTCGAATCACATGAAAAGTTACCCCAGCCTTGGGAGTGCTTCAAGCTCGAGATCGCGTACACAAAGTGGGCGCTCAGGGCCTTCTGCCGGGTTAAGTACGCATAGTGAGCAAAAACAAGTTGACATGACACAGGGGCCATTGAGTTCCGTACGTCGTGTGCCGTGCCATCTGGAAGACGATTGTGAAACAAGATCTCACTTCGCGGTTGACTCTCCTGCAATCTCTTCAGTAGCTTCCTCCTCTCGTATGACAACATCCACAAGCCAACGTTCGTCTAGGTATACTTCGTTAAAACTGGAGCTTGAAGACAAGCGTAAAACTATTGACGCTTTGAAACGCGCTTTGGAGTCTTCGCGTCGGGAAAAATCTGAGGCGATGCATAAAGCGTCAAACGACTCGCAGCAGATGATGGAGGAACAACGAAAGGAACATGAGCAAGCGGTTGCTAGGCACCTGGGTTTTATTGATAAGCTTCTTGCTGATAAGAAGCAGTTGGCTGCTAAGGTTGAAGAACTTGCTTCGCGAATCAAACGAGGTGAAGAAGACATGGCACGTAAGGTTAGGGAAATGGATGATCAGCATAGTCGAGAGATGACACGAGTCAAGGAGACTATGGCCGCAGCAGATGCTGCCAAACGCCAGCGCTGGCAAAAGGAAAAAACCAGGGAGCTCAAGGAGCTCACCATTAAAGGTCTTGAGCCGGAGGTCCAAAGTATTCTCGCCAAACATAAGGACGACCTAAGAATTATCGAGGACAAATTTAAAGACGAGGTCCGAGCGATTCGCGACGCTCAGGAGCGCGAAAAGGAACGAGCTCTTGCAGAATTGCGATCTCGGCATGAAGCTGATCTTGAAGAAGTACGTAGCAGTGAGCGTACATCAATGCTGGCGAAATTACGTCAAATGGAGGAAAGGCACCAAGAGGACCTCAAGGCACAGCGCGCTCGACTGGAGGGGGAATTTGAGGATTTGCGGAAACGTCATCGCAACGAGCTCCAAGAGACACAAGCATCACTTCGTGAGCGTATTGCTGACTCTGCACGTCAGCGAGAGAGTGAACTTGAGGTGGAGAAACAACGCCTGGAAACTCAGCTTGAGGGCCTCGAGCAAAAGTGGGCCATTGAGAAAGAGCAATGGCAAGCTCGAGTTGTGCGCAAGCTTGAGGAAAAGGCCGCGGCTGACGAGAAGAAGATTCGTGAAAAGCTCACAGCGCAACGCGATAAACAAATTGATGCAATTATTAGCAAACTCTACGCTGAGCAAGAGAGTAAAAGTGCGGAAAAAAAGGTTGAGCAGCAAAATAGTATTCGGCAGGCGGAGACACGGGCTAAGACCCAAATACAAGAAGCCAAACAAGAAGCTCAAGATTGGAGAACCAAGTATGAGCATCTTCGGGATGCACGTCAAGCTGAGAAGCAAACTTTCAGTTCTGCTGAATCACGTGTCAGAGATTTAGAACATCAAGCAGAGCAGAGAGAACGGCGGATTGTTGAATTAAATGGCAAGGTCGCTTCAATAAATGATCTGCTTGCTGAGCGCGAACAAAAGGTGCGTAGTGAGTACGCTGATCGTAATTCTAATTACATTCGTCGGCAGGCAGAGCTTCAGGCAACGATCGAATCACTACAGGAAAATTTATCGCATGAAGTTGCCGCACGCAAACAATCAGAAACAGAGATGCGGTCCGCATTTGAGGAAGAGACAGCTGAGATCCACCGTCGCGTCAGGACTACATTGTCTCGAAAAGATGAAACAATTCGTGCTCTACGTGCTCAGATTGAAGAGATGGAGGGCCGTTTTGCTTCCTACGATGAACTTTTGGAGAAACAGCGTCAAGACTTCGTTTCAGGAGGTGGTAACTAAGTAAGCCGATTAAATCTGTATGAATGTATGAATGATTTCACTTTATATTTCTTACGACATGGCGTCCTTTAGACTTGTTTCTGATAGCAAAAGTACTCCATGATACTTTTGTTTTGTACTAAAAATCTGGCGATGCAATCCCTCTGATTTATGCTAGAGGAAGTATATTGCAAACCTCTCAACGACCAAAAGAAGAAAAACGCTTATGGCCAAGGTAGAGCAAGATCGGATGAACTAAACAAAAGTAAGATATGGGTTTAGAAATGGAGTTCCAATTAGAATACTTTGAAATCTCTAATAGGTGGTATGATGTTACAGAAAGGTTTTAGTTTGAGGAAGATGGGTCTGCTTTAAAAGATCTATTTCTTGCAGCAGCAACATTCTGCGAGGACCTTTTCAGAAAAGGTCACAGCGAAGGCTGGATCTTGTGCCCGCATATTAACCTTATTGAGGTATTTAGTGAGCGTCTCTGAGTTTGATTCGCCTTCGTGCCAACAGTCCATAATTTTTCGACCAGCAAAAAAAGATATCTTTGGACTTTCACTGGTGTTGAAAACCTCAAAGCCTAGAAGCTTCATGATTTTCAGCATCCCACTTGTCGAAGGCTGTCCTACGCAACGCTGTGGCAAGACAAAGCAAAATAAACCGTTTTTTTTCAATAATCGAGTACAACGCACCAGCATTTCACCTCGGGCCTCGGGAGTTGGAACGCAGTTTACGACCATGGCATTGCAAATAACATCAAAGCGAGCGGCAGGCTTGATGGGAACCTTGAAGAAGTCGAGTTCTTTAATAAGAGGGTGTCTGGACTTGATATCGATAGCAAGGACATCAAGCCAAGGGCAGGATACCAATTGAGTATTGATGGCTCCTACTTCGAGAACTTGCAACGGCTTAGACCCCTTGGATGGTCTCATACCGAGTTTTGTGATATTCTGAAAAACCCATTTTGATGAGCTCTTGTTAAGCGAGGTGAGCAGGATAGAGGCTTCTTGATAGCGTTCTCGGCCACCCAATTCGTTTAATTGAGCTTGGATCTTGACCCTTTCTTCTTGCCGTTGTTTATTTGAGAGATTCACTTGCTCACCTGTCGAGGCATCAAGCTTTTCAAGATCACGTGTGAGCTCATGAAACTTTGATGTGACTTTGCGCGCTTCCTTTTGCGAGGTCAGAGGTCTCCAGCCGCTCAACGGTACGCCTTTGATTACTTTCTTCTTTTTCTTTTTTCTACGCTTTTTTTTGGCATCGCCGTCTACATCTGCTGCGTCATCGTCGTCCTCGTTTTGATGCCCTTGGGCAAGGCCGTTCTGCTCGTTGTCCCTGGTCTGCACTTCTTCAGAAATGCTGGCCTCCGGGACAGCACTGTTGTCTTCTAAATCCTCAGAACTCGAGTTTTCCCGCTGCTTCACCGCTGGACTGGGCTTTGCATCGTCATTGCGAGGTCTCTTTTGCCCAGTTCGACGTGCCATGGTCTCCAGACAAAGTGGACGAGTTTTCGCGCTTTACCTGACCAAGCCTGTGCTCTCACATCCACTCTTTGGAATGGTCCCGCATTCTCTACTTACCTGAGCAATACTTCACTTGTGAGGTCACTTACTTCGATTAATCCACTCTATACTTCACTTACACTCTGGATATCCTACTTGTCATCCTACTTTGAAAGTACACCTTTGCAATGCTTGCTTACTTTTTGCCCACAGCGCAAGTGAACTAAAGCGGGCCATCTTGAACTTCTGTGGTTCTCTCGCCGGGCCATGCATGACTCGCGTCCAACTTCTGCAGAACTTCCTTAGCTCCAAGGTATTGTTGAAAGCCTCCCCGATCAGGTTGCAGAAGCTTTCGCATGGTTTCCTCATCGATTCCAAGTCTCACAAGATCGCTGTGCAAACGCAGAGAGTTTCGATGTGTACCCAAAACGCACATTTCCTGAATAGGTCAGCTCCAACGCAGAGATACGAGCCATATGCAAAGCACATTTCCATCAAAGAAGACCATCGAGAGCAAACGGAAAGACCTCTCGAACCCTTCCTCAACCGATGAATTCTTCGAGCTCAATAAATTAATTACCTTTTTACATATCAACAAATCATCAACAAATCATCAACAAATCATCAAACACTAGTGCAATCATAGCGACCGAAAGCACATTCTTTCTATGATAAAACCCAAACTTCCCTCGCATCTTTTTACAATCAGCTCTCCATCCCAAAGCCAAGTTCACAAAACCCAGTCCTTAAGTGAAGAACTCGCGCATCATAGACTTTGCCAAAATAAATATGCACGACCGCGTTCTTTGCTTCTCCTCGCTGCATGCGTTGCATTCGTTGAATTCGTTGCATTCGTTGCAATGCGATGCAATGCAATGTGATGTAATGCAATGCAATGCAATGCAATGTGATGTAATGCAATGCAATGCAATGCAATGTGATGTAATGCAATGCAATGCAATGCAATGTGATGTAATGCAATGCAATGCAATGCAATGCAATGTGATGTAATGCAATGCAATGCCATGCGATGCAATGCCATGCGATGCGATGCGAGTGCTCGCTTGCTTTGCTGGGACCTGCTCGCACTGGTCGAGGGCCTTTCGCTGAGGTCTCTGGGGCCCCAGAGTCTTTCAAGTGAGGTCGGTTTCTTTTAAGCAGCGCGTGGCCCTTTCCCACCGGACTCCGCGCACCGCATCTTGACATCGAATGAATGAATGAGTGAATGAGTGAATGAGTGAATAAATGCCCATTTGCTTCGACTTGAAGATACGTAGAAAGGGGTCGAAGGGGTCGGGGCTGTGGCCTTGAGAGCAGCGGTGGGCTCTTGCGAGACTGCCGCTAAGCATTGAAGCGACGGTTTTTATACGCGGGCTCGCGAGTAATCTTCAGATCGTTCACAGTTCGATTGTTTTGCATTGAAATATACGAAACCGTAGTAGGTAGGAAGGTAGGAAGATAGATGCCTTCTTACCTTCCTTCACATTTTGAAGGGAAGAAAAGGAAAGAGAAGGAAAGGAAAGGGAAAAAAGGAGCATTAAAACTATTTTCCCATCCGTGAATGGAGTCATTCATTGAAGATGAGCGCAGCACATGCGTTCTCAAGTTGTTGAAGTTTTCTTTGGGTGCACCAAAATCAGGTTAGCTGCTTTGATGTTCGTTGTATGAGGTTCAGGCCTTTTGCCGTTCGTCTGGCCGATCGCTCGTCGTCAGTTTCCATCGTCAGCGATGAATGGCTTCTTCAACGCAGAAGAGTCCGAGGTCTATCTCATCCATTTCCAATCCCCGTCGCTTGCGCCTCTTCTACACGTGGTCTTGTATCCACAAGCCTCACAGCGAATGGATCACTTCGTTTTCTTCTTTCTTTCTTTCCTTTTTTCTTTTTTCCTTTTTATATTTCTTTATTATTATCAAGACGAAAGAAATTGGATGAATGATGAATTGATGAATTAACGCAATACCTCGTCCATGAACGAACGAACGATCTGTGAAAGGCAGCAGCTTTGTTGCAATTAACTAACTGCCTCAAGGAAGGTCACGTCCTCCCATCGATCGCTGCTTTCCATCAGCCCTGTGTCCAGAGTCTCATAACCCACGAAGAACTGCGGCTTCGACTGGCCGAGCACCTCCGTGGTTGGTGAGTTACGTGCTGTACATGCATAGTAAATAAATAATCAATTAAATAAATAAATAAAACTGGCGCTTTGTAATACAACACAGCAGAAGAGAAAAGCACTAAATGTGAATAAAACGAATTCGACTCCGTCTTCAGGAGTGTTATGCGAGGTGTCTGCAGCTCTGTCGAGTTAGTGGCACTGCTGTTGCTGGCTCCAAGCAGCTGAAGCATTCACTCCTTACCGAGCAGTGGCATGAAGGTAGGTAGGTACCACCCCCTTCTTGAGCCTATTGTGTCAGAGGCGGTGTGTGGATTGAGGATTACCAAAACAAAGAGTTTATTTATCACTATAACTAGCTAGCTAGCTAGCTACGAAGTAGTAGTAGTAGTCTATAAATGAAAATAAAAGGGTAAATGAAAAGAAACGAAAGAGAAATAATTTGTAGTAGGTACAGGTCAAAGAAAGAAGAGTAAACTAGGTTTGGACTTGTGCAGAAGCCGAGAGCGCAAAGCGAGAACCTCGCACTGACCAGCTGCCTCTCCGCGATGGGACTTCTCTCTTCACGGCCGCTGCTGTCGCGGTCATCGTCGGAGACGTCGAACTCTTCGTCCTCCTCTGGTTCTCGCAAGAAGCGAGCACGTGGCAGATCACATGGGGCCCAAGGCCACGCCGAAGAGGACCGCAAAATGGTGCCCATCCCAGGCCACCGCAGAGGCCGAAGCGAGCCCACAGAGGCTAACAAACGAGCAGCTGAGAGGTCTCACCTGTCTTCTGATTTGTCTAGCCGCAAATCATCATCTTCTTCGTCACGAAGGCCATCGGCCTTTACCAAGAGCCGACGACCAACTTTGCCTAGAGTAGATGGAATTGACCGGCACCCTAGCAAAGCGGTATTGGAACATCAGATTCTGACGCAGGTAGAGCAAAAGGATCCTATTGCTAGCACAGAAGGATCTAGCACAAACTTTAACCTCACAAAACTAAGATCAAGCTCTTGGGAGAACCAGTTTGGACCTGGGCGGACGAAGGAGTTCATCCGTCTCCGGAAGGAGAGTCTCTGGACACCAGGCAACGATGTAGGTGCAGGTCTTTGTAATTTAGGCAACACATGCTTTATGAATGCGGCACTGCAGTGCCTTTCTCACACTGCTCCTATTACAGATTTCTTTGTAGGAACTACACTCTGGCACAATGACCTCCACAAAGAGAATCCTAGTGGAACTGGTGGCAAGCTTGCCGAGGAGTTTGCGGCACTGCTTGACCAGCTATTTGGTGAACCAGATACACCAGCAAGTCCATCATCATTCAAGGCAATCGTCAGCCGGTTCGCACCTCAATACTCTGGAACAATGCAACATGATTGCCAAGAATTTATGGCGTACCTCCTGGATGGACTTCACGAAGATCTCAACCGGGTCTCAAAGAAACCTTATCACGATATTCCAGATGCAAACGGACGCCCTGATGAGGTTGTTGCAGCTGAACAATGGAAGCTACACTTGATGCGTGACCGAAGTATCATTGTTGATATTATGCAAGGTCAGCTCAAGTCCTCGCTCACCTGCGAGGAATGCGGATATGTTTCTGTCAAATTTGACCCCTTTATGTACCTTTCACTACCTGTTATTGCAGACGAAGAGGAGGTTGACCTAGAAAGCCTTCTTGATGCCTTTTTGAGGCCCGAGAGACTTTCTGGCGACGAGCAATGGTACTGTAGTAAATGCAAAAAGCATGTTGACGCGGTGAAAAAGTTTGACCTTTGGAAACTGCCTCCCGTGTTGATGATCCATCTTAAACGTTTCAAGTACAGTCGTACCGGCGTGCGCACTCAGAAAATTAACACCATGGTTAACTTCCCCGTATTGCAGCTTGAGCTAGATGACTATACATCAGGTGTTCAACGTGACCAACCTGTTTACGATCTTTATGCAGTGTCACGTCACATGGGGGGTACGGGTAGTGGACACTACAATGCAGTCGTTCGCGGTCGATCAGGCCATCAATGGTATATGTTTGATGACTCCAGGAGGACAAAAGTCCCCACTACTTCTGTTCAGGACAAGCAAGCTTATTTACTCTTTTATCAGCGCCGTACCATTACTGACCGAGGCTATCGTCGCCAATCGATCAACAACCCAGCGAATTGGCCTCACCAGCTAGCACCACGGGATCTGGATTCTATTATTCGCGGTCACCATGCAGCTTCTCCAAGCAATGCCTTAAAAAACCAATGCGAAACCACGACCTTGGAGACTGAAGTCGGCGTAGAAAGCATTGATCCTACAATCTCAATCTCAGAGAACGAGCAGGATGGTATTTAATGATGGCTCTTAAAATTCGATTTTTACAGCGAAAGACCTCTCAGACGATCACTGCACGTCTGGCGATGTAAGCTTTGTATTGTCTCAAAAGCGCTCACACCGTCTGAAGTCGTTCCACTTTCTATTATCAGGGGGGGGGGGGGGGGGGGGGGGGGATAGCAAAGCCTCCTTTTATCCTATTCTTTCAGGGGTGTGCTGAGTAGAACCAGACTTTGTAAATCTAAGATGGGTATCTCCGTGGTCATTCAAGATAGCACCAGCGTTCACTTGCGCTTAAATAATATCCTCAAAGAGAGGACTTTTGGCGAATTGCTGTGCTCAACTGTATTGATAAGTTCGTGCCCTCGCATTAACGCCTCCTTCATTCTTATTTTTGTATCAGTAAAAAAACAATATTGACCATTAGGTGTACCTCCATGTTTATAATGTGTAAAATGGTTTGTTTGAATAAAGTATGTTGTTAAGGATGCAGAAAACAAGCATATATGTAAAAGAACGCCTACTTTGTTCAATATTTAATGTCTCACTCTTGTATTTAGGAATGTTTTATTCAAGCACGAGGGTTGTATATTATTCTTGGTAAACATAGTAAGATGACAAGATCAATTAATTATAAGAACTTCAGTTTTTGATAAAGTTTGATTCGCTGTACTAGCATGGGGCTTGTTATTGCTGACAGCGACGGGCCATTACCAACAAGAATCATTCGAATTTAAGCCTGTGCATAGACTACCAAAGACGAACAAACCACAGCCAAGTTCAACATGCCTAGTTCGGCTCACAATATAGTGGGTATATGAAGAATAGCCAAGCTGAAAATTGCAGCACATGATGGAAGACCAAGTGTAAATAGATTGTCGAGAAAGTATATCTCGCTCAAACGTGGTGATATTTAAGAGAGAGGAATCTCATTTACGGTCAAATGTAGGGACAAATACTCACACCAGATTTGGGATTTCGGGCTTTGTATACCCGACACACTGTTCTATCTCCATAATTGGCTTGCTATACAACAGCCTTCGAAAGAAACTCCTTTGCATCTTTTTCATCAAGCTTTATATTTGTAATCTTTTCCATGAAACGAAGGATGTTAGGCAAACCAATCTCAAGAAGAGCCTTAGGTCCGAAGTGGTATTCATTTGATTTACCGCCATCTTTTTCATCTGAGTCAACTTTCTTCAATGTAAGGTAGCCAAGATCTCTGATCCTCTTTATTGCCGAGAGAGCGTCCTGGAAAGTACCTTTACGCTTACTGCCTTGCTCTGGGATGCCAAGCTCTTGGAGTGCATTACAAAGGTCCTTTTCACTGACTTTGCTGTCATGCAACATCACAATTGAGAGGATCACAAGCGCCATGGCACGGTCAGGGTTCTCCTCGTCGTTTTCATGTGCTTGCTTTTCACGCAGCTCAGGGGGGTCATTCAGACTCAACAATACCCAATTATCGCTATTGTTAACCTTGACCTTCGCCTTCTTCGCATCATTTTCTTTAGCAGCTTTGGGATTGTCAGAAGGTCCATCAGCGGTACTGATCAGGTAGTATCCAAATACTTCTAAGAAGCGATCCTGAATAATATGGAAGAGCTCGACTCTTTGTGCAGGTTTAAGAGGGATTTTGCTGGGCTTGACCACGTTGTCCATGATATCAGCAACGCGACAAGGTTTCCGTGTAATGTTTCGGTATAAAATAAAGCGCATCACTGCGCCAAGCAAATTCTTGCAGTTGCTATCCTCCATGTCAGAAATTTTTGACGAGGTTCCCCTACCTTCATTCGTACGAGTTCTCTTTACAAATGCTTCGACTTCGAGGTGGCCACCATCCCATGATCCGAGACCAAGTTCTTTACGTTTCTGACTACCAACATGCTCTAGATCGGCCTCCTCCTCATCTCCCTCATCGTCTTGTTCTCCCTCATCTCCATCGTCATGTTCCTCCTCTTCTTGCTCCTCCAAGTCACGCTCTTCGGCTTCTGCCTGCTGTTGAGCCCGAGTGATTCTCGTGCTGCGTCGCATGGTGCTCACGATTGGTCAACCCACAATAGTATATTGCTAAATTCCAACTTGTATAGGCAATCTCAGCCCGGTTGGTTGCTTTGCGTATGTCTTTGTCTGATTGTTTCGCAGTTGTCGTCGTTGTTGTTGCGCTTCGTGTGCCAGTTAGATCGCCTACCCAGGGACCCTTCGCCTTTGTTCAAGCAAGTAGTCAACGCACGCGCGCGTGTACGCCGACACGAGGAGATATATATAGAGAGAGGCCCAAGGCGTTGTCTCTGTACTCCGTCAGCTCCGTTGCTCTTCGCAAATTAGCACGACGGCGGACTGCTCGGCGCTGCTGCACAAGTTCCTCGCGTTGTGTTATTGCTGATAGGAGTAGGTATCACTATTTTAAGAAAGGAAAAAGATTTTCATTTCTAGGCCTATTTATATTAAAAAAGACTAGAAATCATTCAATCAAAGTTTGCGCATCAGTTTAAGCTTTAAATTGGGAGCGGTATAAAACGTAACTCTCTGTGTATTGGAGTCTCTACGGACTACTAAAGGATGCTTGCAGGCTTCTCGTATGTCAATGTCAATCAGAGGCAGTGCATGTATTCACGCCTTTACCTGCGCACCGCAGCGAAGTATTCTACGCTCTCATCACTGGTTATCACTATTAGAAGTGAGCAGTGTAAAGGTTTTAACTGCTCTCAAAACTCAAGAAAACAGGACTACAATACACCTTAATAAAAGATATAAAGTGGTGTGATTTGTTTATTTGTTTAAGGTGATGTTAAACATAGGTTTCATATAACGATATCGAAACGCATTGGTCGTTACAATTTTTAGTTTTTTTGGGGGGGGGTGTCGTTCGTTTTATAACCGATAAGTGTGTTTCGGTTGCGGTTATTATTATAGGTAAAAAGGAAATGAGTGGTCATGGCGATGAGGAAGCAAATGCAGAACAGAATCAGTGGCAGATCCCGTCCATCCATTCATTTATTTCCGTGGTGCTTGGCACTCTAAGAATTGCTGGCGAGGAGGGATTGGGCTGGGCAAATCCTTCGAAGCTTGCCAGCAATTCGCAAACTCCAAGGAGTGACCTCCCGATCGAAAGGTCGGTGCAGGTAGCTGCTTGTAGCCCCACTCTTGAAGGTGGGCAGCAAGCAAGTTCGCTGCGCAGAGCGAAACTGCGATGCCGGTACGTGTCAAATTGTGACGACGACTTCTGCGTTGATGATAGTGATGGATAACCAAGTTTGATCTCGTGACACGAGGCAGCATGGTGCTGTTGCACTTCATGATGGATACCAAATAACGTAACCGTCACGAAGCTGAAGCTGCTGCTGCTTGTGCATGCATGATCTTTCAGGGTTATCTTGTGCTGTCAAATTCTGATCTCTATCAACTTATCTTCCTGTGATTATCCTGGGGCTTTCCTGTCAGTGACTGTGTATTGTTTCTTGAATGGATGCTCAAGTGAATGAACACTCCTTTCCAGAGAGAATAGTAACAATGTCGGGGAGGGCAAGATACAACATATTGGCTGCAATAAGCATGGAAGAAATCCAACTGATTACACAACTATAGATGACGAGATTGAACGTGTGTGCAGGGCGTTATGCAATGTACGCACGACCATTGAGAAAAAAATACGAGGCATTTGTATGATGGATTTAGATCTCTGCGGAGCGCCAAGAGTTGTATAGTGGGTGGGGATTTGGACAGCTGTAAAAGTGGACTTTGCGCGGTAGGTGGTACGTCCCCTCGGGGCCGATGCACCAACAGTGGCCATTGTCTATGTCGTATCAGCTAAGAAAGAAGTATGCGGAGTCATAAACCGTTAGAACAATGCTATCACACATTGTTCCGACGACCTGTCGATTCCGAAATGCCAAGTATTGTTTTTCAAGCTTTCGTGTGTTTGATAACTACTGTTTAGTATGCGAGTGGGGAGTGGGAACGAAACAAATGGTTTGGGTAATTCATTTGTTGGTTGCCCAACCGTGTATCTGTACCTGTTGAATTCCCATCAATGTGTACAGCGTCAAAATTGGGCTAAAGGAACCAGGATGTGTCATTTTGTCTGGCTGCATTGTGGACGATTCTTCGTCACTCACAATTCGGTCCTACGACCCCTGACATCAATATTGCCAGATTGACCAGTCTTCTGTCACTAGTAGTAATACGGGAAGCGAGAGAGAGAGAATAAAGCGTCAACCACTTCAACATGTCGTCTGAATTTACTGATTTGGAGAGAAACAAGTGAACTAACTATTACGAAAATGTAACGTAATACAGACTCTTTCAAGCAACACCGCTGAGATTGTCAGCCCACCTATGATGAGCCGCAAACGTGCGCGCTCTGACTCTGTCAGTAGTGTTCCCACTACTGACTCGCCATTTCGTATTGCAAAGTTAGAGTCTACGATGAGTCTGTCTCCTGCATACATTGGCCGTGCCCATTTGGGTGCAAGTGAGCTTCTTAACGATCGTCTTTTGAAGTATGACTCCCGCTTTGGAGGTGTCATGCTCTCATACTCTAACCTTCGTGTGGAAGATGGTTTTGGTATGGTGTTCGAAGACTGCCCTGAAATCCGCTACCGGTTCAAGTACCGTGCGTTGCTTTTTATGGCTTCGAAGGGCTCGCGTTTGACCGGTCGTATCAATCAAGTTTCTGCCGGTCACATTAGTTTGCTTGTCTTTGGTGCCTTCCCCGTTTCCATCATTCGCGAGCGTCTCAAGTCTCGGTATGAGTACAAGGATCTTGAGGGTCAGTTTGTTTCGTCTCAGAATAAGGACGATGTTCTTGCCGTCGATACTGCCGTGTCTTTTCGCGTCCATGCTGTGGATACGACTAGCCCTACCGATTGGTTCATTGAAGGTACAATGGCCGATGCTGATCTAGGCCCCATTAGCCAGGATGGCGGGGCGGGTTTTGGCGGCCTCCCTTCGTTTGAGCGTGTAAAGAAAGAAGACGAGGAGTCGTCTTCTGGTGCTGCTGATAGTGACATCGAGGAGCGCGCTAATAAGAAGGTGAAGACCGAGTTTGGTGAACCTAAGGAGAAGAAATCCAAGAAGGAGAAGAAAGAGAAAAAGGTAAAAAAGGAAAAGAAAATAAAGAAGGAGAAGGTCTAAGCGTTGTTTAACCCCGAGGTGAAGTCATACCATCACATACACAAATTGGCTTTGCTCTCTTAAACAACCAGCTGCTTCGTTAATCTTTTGCTTTTTATCGATCGTTGTTCTAACTTTGATCCTTCCGAACAATCACTGCACTCCATTCCGTTAACATGTCCTCTAAGTATGGTGATTGTTTCTGTTCTCCCCCTGTCTTACAAATTGTTACTGTAATTTACTACTGCATATCACATTTTATTCATCTATTCCCGATTTTATATCTTGAGGATCCTTCCTTATTTTGTAAGGGTTGGAGCATAGCTTGATCTGTTTTGAGTTTAACAGCTGTGTATCTGTGTCAGATATTAAAAAGTTGAAGTCTGACGCTCGATGTTTCTATTTTGATATACTGAAAAGGTTTAGATATTAGGCTTGCAGAGTTATTCCCGTCACCCTTTTTTCGAGTATAGATATTAAAAATGAATGTGTAAAATAGTTGCAAGTGTATACTGTAAGACAGACGAAATAGTTGGGTTTATAAATGATTTGGAAAGAGAAAAGGTGGTTTGTTTCTGAGTTAACTTTGCAGAGACGAACCCCAAACTTATCGAGCAAAAATACATGTGAAGGCGGGAGCAGAAGAGAGTTATGGTGCTGGAGAACGTGGGTGATACAAGAGTTTTTTGCTTATGGGCTTAACGTTTGGTTTGGGGGTCTCCAATAGTATATAGACCAGACGCTGTGCCGGATTGGCCCTTGACAGCAGCTTGAGGAGCCTTGTCGCCCTTGTTCGATTCCATACCTCTAAATGAAAGCTCTGCAAGAGCATCTGCAGCAGGACTAGAGTAGCGGATGGCAATGTGACGATCAGCTCCGTGCTTGACAAGGGCATCATCTCCAGCGGTACCTGGCGTCACGTCCGTAGTCTTTGGTGATGGTTTTTGAATAGCAGCGTGGATAAGTTTACCTGTGGCAAGAGAGAAGTGCGGCGTGTCATCGTCATCATCGTCATTATCTCCGTCCTTGTGCTTATCGTTTTCATCATCAAGAGATAGCTGGCTGAGAGATGCAAGCTCTGTAAATGAGAGCGCGAAGCGAGTGGACCATTCGCGCGCATCGAGGGCAACCTCAAGCTCGAAGGGAGTAACAACAGGCTTGAAAAATTCACGTGAGTCAAGCAAGCTGTTAAGGGGGCATGCCACGAGAACATAGGCATCAATGTGAGCAAAGTTTGCGAGTTTTTGTGGGTTAATCTTACCCATGAGGAATGTGTATGTTTTTTTGCCTGCGCGATGTGCCAATTTGGACAAGTTGTTGAGCACCTCAGAGTAGCCCTGTACGCCCATTGTTCCTACAAGAAGACCAATCATGCTTGCATCGCGGGTTTGCTGGACCTTAAGAAAACGTTTTGAGATTAGACTGGTAACCTGACGTGTAGGGGGGTCGCATGTGTTTTCGGCTGGGTCATAAGCAAGGAGACGTTTGCAGTTCTCCACACCAAGAGTGAGAGCTGTTTGCGCAAGGTGCTCGTTTTCAGATCCAACATAGATGGCTACAAAATCCTGAGTCTCGTAGATTTCCTGACCCAAGGCCACGGCAATCGGGGCTGCTTTTTTCTCCTCCTGCTGCTCCTGCACGATTTCCATGGCGGCTTCAAATGATTCCAGGGGGCGAAATCCTCCTTTGATTTCCGGAAGGGAGGCGGTAATCTCGTGCTTCTCAGCAAGCTCCTTAACAAGGTCAGGCATGGCATAATCGTAGCGCACATCGCGAACAAGGACAATATGCGGTTTAGTTTCACCCTCATGACCATCTAAGACTGACGCAGCGATGGTTTCTGCAGCTAGCTCCACATTAAGAGGCCTGTTTGTGAAAACTAGCTGCACTGGGAGACGACTTGCTCTGGAGAGACATGAGTGGCCATAGTGCACGACAAAATCGGCAGTATGATGTTCTGCTGCGACTTCATCAACGCAGCAATTTCCATAAGATGTGTCTCCCAGCACGAAGATGTCAACGCTTTCATTCTGTATGTGAGATCGAAGTGATTGTGCCAATCTGAATGCAATAGGAAAGAGATCGTCAGGAATTTGCAGCGCTACACGGCGATATCCGTGCTTAGCGATGAGCTCCGCAGTCTCCAAGATGCAGAGCTCATTGTCAAAGCTTGTTTGGGATTCTTCAAGAAGTCGTTCGGCATCGCTGAGAGCAACTTCAATCTCACGCGCCACAGCGCGCTCGCCAGAGTCGTCAATGGCCATGATTGTCTCAGTCTTGAACTCAGCTTTGGTGCCGAGGTTTCTATTCTCAGCTGGCTCACCTCCACCAAAGACTATGCAGACCGGTCTAACTTTTCATTAAGGTGGATTAAAGTGGGCTAATTAAAGAGGGATTAAGGAGGATACATTTTGTTTTTGCCAATGTACGTGAGTTCGTGGGCCTATCGGAAATTTGGCCTTGAATGACTGATGTTGATGTGACAGTTCACCCAATAGATTCTTCAGATTACGTTTCGTAGGTGAGTTGCAACAGTACCAACCAATTTCGATTTGCGTTGACTGCGCGCTGTTTTAAAACGTCTGTGTGATGGTACTTCATTCGTTTAGTTATTCTGATTGTCTAAATCTGAAGGTTGCTTTGTTTTGCTTCGCATGTAATGGACCTGAGATGTGCATATGCCCTTCACTCGTCTTTAACTCATCAAAAATTCTCCTGCTGCAGAACTCGAGGTAAATTCTGAGAGTCTGTCTGCTTCAGGGAAGTTCTTGCTTTCGTTAACGAATCGTCGTGCAAGCCTAGCTTTCTATCTCTTTCTATCTCTTGAAGAAATACAAGGTCCATCACCTCAGGTGCCCATGAAACACCGAGTGGAAATAGTTTTCACGAGTCGAGCACGGCCTCTCTTATCCCACCTGCCAATCAACCGCACAGTACCGAACAAAGCACCTCGCGGCACTGAAAAGGTAAATGGTAATTGATTGTCCTCTAAAGTCTTCCACAATCTCCGTCCCCAACGAAGAGCCTATGCAATTAATTCAATTCTCCGCGGGCAATTCAACAATCTTGCACCAGAGAGATCTGTGAACGATTGAGATCTGTGAGCGGCTTGGGAATCATTCACTGGCGAGGCGAGTTCTTGCGGTCCTTGTCGATGATGCTCTTGGCTTCCTTGCAACAGCACTCTTGAACGTGCAGTCATTTCGATCATCAGCAGGCAGTCTCTGGGAGCCTTCGAGGGCAGCTAGTTCGTGCGCCCGCCTAGGGCATCTGTACGAGCGCAATCACAGCTTGGAGGGACGCTTTCAAGCTGCGCAAGCTCGAGAGAGCGCACTCTGAGCGAGGCGAGTCTTTCGCTTTGTTTTCTGCTGCAAAGCAAAGCAAAGCAAAGCAAAGCAAAGCAAAGCAAAGCAAAGCAAAGCAAAGCAAAGCAAAGCAAAGCAAAGCAAAGCAAAGCAAAGCAAAGCAGATCAAACTCCGGGCTATTGCTGCGGACGCCTCGATGAAGGTTGATAAGCTCTGCAGAGACAAACAAGTACCAAATGCTACAGCTCAATTGATTGAATGGTTGATTCTTCTAAAATTAACATTACATAAGATTACATTTTATAAATTGATTGATTGATTGATTGATTGATTGATTGATTGATTCTGCGGCCCCTCACGAAAGGCGCCCAGGAGCCTGGTGGGATCTTTGTTTTCTTGCCTTCTTATTTTCTCTTCACGTATTTTATTGTAATAGCGCAGTACTTGGGTACCTTCCTAAAAGCTACTATCTTCCTTGTTAACCATTGAGTGTTTGTTTTGACTTGAGTTAAAATGTGTTCTTCGCTAACGATCTGATCTGATCTGATCTGATTTGCTGATATTACTTTTATGAAAAGTAGTTCATGCTCAAAGAAGCGCTGCTTTCGGAGACTTCAAGACAGGGTACTGCTGCAGCTTTCTTGGGCAGAGACCTTCGCGGTCAGATCTTCCTTCCATCCGCGATTGTGACTTCGCTTGCGATAGATGTTGCCTCATTCGAGAAACGAAACTTCTATTTCATCTTGACACCCAATTCAGACATGCATAGGTACGTATATTTTCTTTCTTGACGATTGTTGATGATCATTGACGATCGTTGGCGATAGTTACTGCCTGTAGCTTGGCGACCCTCGTTCAAGTTGTATTTGGGCCAGCAGGTTCGGTATTCCTCCAAGATGGGAAGAGCTAGCCAGCTAGCAAGCTATTTACGAGCCTGCTCACGTCCCTGAGGGCCCTCGATGGTAATTCTGGGCGTACTTGGGAGCCGCTGGTTCGGTGGGGAGTGCGTTGGGGATTGCTTGGACTTGGGAAACGCATACCGCCACTTGCCTTCTGGGACAGCAGGGGACAAGCGCGCAGGAAGGACAATGCTCTCGTGCAAGAGGAAGTAGGAAGGGAGGAAATGATTGCGTGCAATGTGCGCTCGAAAGGCTGTACGTGTTGTGCGCGCGTGTCTTTGATCTGCTGCCTACAAGGCTGATTGATTGATCTGTGCGCAAGTTCGGGAGCTCGAGAATGGGATGATGAGTGAGTGAAAGAAAAAGAGATAAATGTGTTGATAAGAGGCTTCCAAATTTGGGAACGGGAAAGGGAGATAAGTGGGGGGATGAAGAAAGAGAGAAACTACGATAGACAATGAATATATTTATAGAGAATGATCGGGTGCTTTGTATAGAGCTCTACGGCGTCCGAATAGCATTACAGGGAACGGTCGCGCGTGGGCGATGGGGGGTGATCTTCTTCTTTTCTTGCCTAATGTACAGAACATGGCTTTTTGTGACAACAGGAAAGAGATGTATAGCTGGAGGGAGGCACGAGGGACCCGACAAAGGTCGAGGGAGTCGCCGCTCCAGTAAAGGAGGCAAATAAATCACGCGGGGCTTTCTGCCTAGCCAACAATCTGCTCGCGATGCTCGCGTAGCAACGTCTCGAGGTTAAAACTCTTACGAAGGAAGGGCCTGATGTCCTTCTCATCGCGGATGCGCTCGAGAAATGTGGCGAGGACCGAGAGGGCGGTATCGTTGGGGTCATCGTACCAGCTGGAAATAGGTACACCGTTGCTAAGCTGGGGCAAAAAGCAGAATGCGTTGTTATCGACAAGAACAATGCGGTTCAAAGGCCTCTCGAGTCTCTGGAGGTCCTTAAGGTAATATCCGCGCATGAAGAGGCACGAGTCGCGATACAGGCGTCCACGAAAGATCGTGCCCTTGGGGTCAAGCCAGTCGAGGAGCGGTCGTGCATACTCCTCGAGGCCTGCTGTATATGCAAAAAGTTCGTAATTTTCCGAAGCGTAAGCGAGGAACTTGTCCAGTCCCGGTCTTTTGTTCACATGGACCACCTCACCGTCAGCCAGAGTAATTGTGAACTCTTCGACGGCAACAGTGGCCTCCTTGCGCTCCTCAGCCTGTCGGAATTGCTCCTGGTGAGCTGACAGCCGGCTGTGAATGAGCGTTTCATCGACGTCCAAGACGACCGTGAGCTTGCCGCGGTCCTGTGCCGCCTGGGGCGGGACCACGGAGCGGTTCGAGAGGGTTGAGTTGCGCACGGCATTGAGCCTGGGGCTCGAGTACGGGCGCTCGATCGAGCTAGCGGTTGCCTGAAGCGTGGACCCGGTGCTGGGTCCGTGGGGTCCGCGCCTTCTCCGGTTTGCGCTGTTTGCTGCGGCGGCTGCGGACTTTGCGTCCGTGGTTACATTGCGGTGGCCATTAACGGGGGGCAGTGCCGAGTCGACGCCACCTGCACTCCTCGGGCTGCCGTTGTTGTTGTGCGGGAAAGCGCGAGCGACGCCTGTCTCGATGGTGGTTGGGTGTGCTCCGGGTCGGATCATGCTGCTGCTGCTGCTGCTGCTCGCGGACGAGACAGAGGCTGCTGCGCTGCTGCTGCTCGTGCTACTCACCGAGGAGCAAGTCGAACTGCTGCTGCTGCTACTAAAGCTCTGCGTGCCTTGCTTCGCGAGGTTGCTAGCCTTTGATGCCACACGTCGCATCCACCACCGCGTCCCTACGGCGGGCGCCTTGTCCTTCAAACTAACCTCGCTCGTGCTGCTGCAGCTCTCCTGCAACCGCTCTCGCTGGTTGGTCTGTCTGTTGGTCTTCTTCAAGGCTGCTTTCTACTAGGCCACGCTTCAACCTCGAGGGTTGATAGCTTTCTTTCGGCTTTGGTTGCCGATTTAAGCTTTTGTTTATTTATTGATTTCTTTGTGAGTCTTTTCGCTCGTTCGTTAGCTAAGTCCACGCTAACAACAAATTGCTTTCTTCCTCTGTGAGCTCTAAATGGATTCTTTCAGAGGGCGCCAGAGAGAAGAGAGAGGAAATATAGACACAGCTCTAAGTAACAAAACAACAACACACACACAAAGAGGTAGGTAAGTAAATAAAAAAAATAGGATAACAGCCACGCTCTGCGTCTAAAGAACAGAACGGCACCTGTTTGGAACGTCTAGATACAACAACGCGGGGTGCCGCGCTAAAGAGCTAACAAGCCAGCTAGGGAACTAGCTTTGCTCGACCTCTTTTCAAAAGCTCGGAACCGCGCCCGCTGCGCTAGCTTGCTTGCTTGCCTGCCTGCCTGCGTGGCTGTCCAGCTAGCCTGCTGCCCTGCGGCTTGCCTGCCTGCCTGCCTGTCTGCCTGCTCGCTTGGGCTGGTTCTGCCTGTCTGTCTGTCTGTCTGTCTGCGGTCGCGAGGAGGGGCGTCTTGCGATGCTTTCTCTTCGCGAGTGCGAAAGGGATTTGCTTTCGGCTTTTGGCTTTCTTCTTCTTTCTGCTGCTTCCTCCTCGTTATTTCCACTTTACGCTGCTTGAGTTCTTTCTGTTTCCTGCTTGCTTACTTGCTAACTTACTTACTTACTTGCTGACTTAGTTAGTTAGTTAGTTAGTTAGTTAGTTAGTTAGTTAGTTAGTTAGTCAATCAATTAATTAATTAATTAATTAATTACTCACTTTGGCCATTTAAAGAAAGAAAGAAAGAAACAAACAAACTGCTTACCTGCTTAGCGTATTCGCTAAGAGACTCGGTAGGTTTTTCCCTCTTTGATTCACAAAGCTGCTTGAAATAAGTTGATTTCCTCTCAAGTTCCATTCTCTGCAGAGCAAAGTGAGACAACATTTATTGATTGATTGATTTATGTTTCTTTTCCAACTTACAATTTTTTTTTTGAAATTAAAAGCACAGAGGAGAAGTATAACCAAATAAGTATTTCGTTTAAAAAATAAAATTAAAAAGGAAATATAACAAAGGAAGGCATATATTATGACATGACAGAGGTCTTTTCTTTCTCTTTTGGATTATCTTCATCCGTTCACCGCACCCGTTTCCCCGATTCTTTCATGAGCGATTTACTTTCTTTCTTTTCTGATTGATTTTATTTTCTTTTAATTTAAATTTAAGAAGCAAGCAAATAAACAGTCAATAGTACTCCGTGGCGAACGCGCGAGGCGCTGCAAGAGAGCGAAAGAAGCAGCGAAAGAAACAAAGCAAGGCAGCAAAGAGGCGAGAAGCCGCTGGCACGTGGACTGCGCTGATGCAGCTATCTATGTTTCCATGTGTCTGGTTGCTTGAACTGGTGTCTTTTCTGTACTTTCGCTCATGCGTGGAGGGTGAGGAGGGCTCTTTTCACTCGAAATACTGTAAAACAAAATTGAAATTTTAAAAATAAATACCATCCGGATCAATTCTTCGTAAAATGAGAGATTATTATGCTAGTATAGATAACTAGGTCTTCGCGTTGCTATTTAATTTATTTTTAAAAAAAGGACTTCTTCTTGTTATTCCTTCTTCCTTTTTCTCAATTCCTCCTCTAGTCGTCTAATTAAATGCATAGTTTTAAATAAAACAAGGAGATGCTTTGCTAATAATCCCAATACTTTTTTACCTTGCAAATTAAGAATATATTGATTGTATATGTGGTTGTTGAGTTTCTTTCCCTCTCAGTCTGACCTGGCGTAGCTGGATGCCTATCCACCATCTACGCAAATCCATAAGTCTCACTCCTTTCATCTTGTTCCAGCTCTTCGATTCCTCTTACACTCTACAGTTCTGGTCAATAAGTAAAACAAAAATCAGTACTATGTGGATTTGTTGACTTTTTTAAGGCGCCCATTAGGTTTTCCCGAGACTCCAGAGAAAGAGTAGAAAGTGGAATTGAAAGCCAAAGTAGGAAGAAGGAAGAGGAGTCAACAATATTCCAAGACACACTCTTTTCCTCTCTCTCTATGTATATTTATATATATATTCCTCACTGGCAATATCAACATTCACTTGTTCTAATCAGACTGACTCCTACTCCATTTGATAAGTAGCTGGGTAAGAACTGGAGTTCTATCGCAATACCTCCCTCTCTTTCCTCCAGTAGGTACTTTGTAAACACAGCTTCTCTGTCTCATTTACGTATGTATGTATGTATTTCTCTCCTACCATTCCGCTATCGACGCCTAGAGATGAAATGAATGTTCTACTGCGTCATCTTTTAGTCTCAAATTCTGGGATTTTATATTCTTATATATTCTTATAATTAATTTAGTACATAAACAGGGCGGTGCTCCTAGTTGCACCTAGGGGCGAGCTAAGGGATCTTTTTTTCCGTGTGCTTTGGGTTCTAAGGATGCCTCTTCCCTTTCATTTCATTCGATTTTCAGGGTGGCTGGCGGCCCTTCGTCTTTGTGTGCGTGGCTACGATATGACAATCACAGGGCCTATTTCGAGACTGGGATCGACCTGATCTGTTTTCTTCGCTCCGTTTCCCGTCGAGCGAAGGCGCAGAGTTGAGAACGGGAGAATGAATGATTGGCTGCTCCTTCAATCGTAAGGACCATTTCAACAATCAATCGAAACAAATGCCTTTCTTCCAAAGAGCTCAGGGAATGGAAGGCAACTACTTTTTCTTTTAAATTTCATTAGTCCTTTAAAAAACATTGTTTGTTTTAAAATTTGTTTTTAAACTTGCCACTCTGAAAAGACGGAGCACTGAAGCGAGGTTTCCCCGACGCCCTTGCTTGGCCTTCTACCCCAACTGCTTTCCACCGCTCCCCTCAAGCAGCCTTCAGAGGTGGACACACGCGTGGAGTCTGAGGGCGCGGAAACTGCTCAGTTCTAGGATTGCTGTATATTCGCATAAGAAGGAGTATAGAAGCTTTCAAATCTCCTTCATTTAAATAATAGAAAGTGCCTCTCATCTATTTTCCTCTCCTACGGAAGTCACAGTATCCCTATCACAATCATTTATCTTTTATTTTTTGAGATGCAATAAATAACAATAGTAGTATAAACGATGTTTCTTATTTTGCTCCATACGGAAGAAAGAGACTTTTCACGAGCGAATAAGTCTGTCGTCATAGAGCATGACAGGAAGGAGCGACAATTAATTGCTCGCAGCTAGCTGACCAGGACTCGCGCGGTATCCTCGAGCGGGGTCCTGGCCGCAGACTCAGTGCTGGCTTGAGGGGGGTACCCTGCAACAGAGAGTACCTCCGCTGCATTCCATCCTGATTTGCGGGACGAGTAAACATGAGTCCTTTCCATTGCAATCAACCGAAGCGCTCATGAAATGAAAGAAATGAATGAATGAATGAATGCCTTCAAAGACGCACAAATAGGTCAATGATGTTGATTCATTATAATTCAAATCTCGTTTCTTGATTGCATGAAGGCCTACCTGCTACTCTAGCGTCGCCTAGCATGCAATACGAAAGAAAGCAGAAGGAAAGAGAACTTCTTCATTCTTTCTTTCTTTCTTTCTTTCTTTCTTCGAAGCCGTTCTGATCAGAAGTGGGCTCACTGCTCCGTCTTTTCAGAACTTCTGGCCATTCTTTCGTTCTCCTCTTTCTCTCCTTCTTTCTTTCTTTCTTTCTTTCTTTCTTTTTTCTTTCTTTCTTTCTTTCTGCGGCCCTCCCTTTCGACCAGTGTATCCTTCAAACGGAAGCAAAACTCCCTCTGCTTTCTCCGTCACTTCTTCTTCTTCTTCTTCTTCTTCTTCTTCTTCTTTCTCCCATGACTCAATCAAACAGAGGTAAAGATAGAGACAGAGATAGAGTGAGATAGAGAGAGAGAGAGAGGTCTGAGTCAAATGCCTCGAGTGAGTGAGTTTGGGAGCACTAGAGAATCCTCGCTCTGTCTCGCTTTCTGCTGCTGCTGCTGCTGCTATGCTGCTGCTGCTGCTTCGTCGCCGCCTGGCGAGCTGCCGCCGAGCCTATGGGGGCGGGGAGCGCTGGTCTCGCAAGCTCAGGCGGGCGGTCTCCTTCGATCCATCCATCTCGCGCTTGGCTGCCAGGCGACTGATTGATCGATTGATCGATGGATCGATCTATCATTCATTCATTCCTTCATTCCTTCATTCCTTCATTCAGTCCTCATTCATCTCAATATGCCATTCCATTTGCTCTAAACGACCAAACTAACAATGCGGAAGATGAAGAAAGAGGGGAAAATGAGGAGGAAACATTTCATGGCTTTTCCAAGGATGAGAGGCGCCAAAACCGAAGGACGAATGAATGAGTGATTGAATAAATGAATGAATGAAAGAAAGAAAGAAAGAAAGATAGATAGATAGATAGATAGATAGAGGCGCCTCAGGCTCAGGCATTTGGAGAACCGGGTCGCGAGCAATGGATGCGCGAGAATGGGATAGCTAGTGGCCTCTTAGGCTTTGGGGTAGGGGAGGGGCTCGGATAGTGAAGCATGCATGGTTTTGGAGGGAGAAGGGCACTACATAGGAGGAAGGCAGAAGAAGGTAAAGTGGTTTGGAAGGAAGGAAGTGATAAACAGAGAGAGAGAGAGAGAGAGAGTTTATGCGGGTGCTTGCTTGGTTGGTTGCTCAAGTGGACTCACGTTTCGAATAAATAATCCCTCCATTCGCCCACTCAGTCACTCACTCATTCATTCACGCACTCACTCTTTGATCTTCCTGGTCCACTTCTTCGGTCATCTGCTCTCGAGTCAACTTGAATCGCCTGTTAGAACATGGCATCGATACGAGTGTGAACTATTGTGGATTCTGCTTGCTTGTTTTCCAGCACGCATGGATTGACAAAGGTGGTAGGCATTCTCGAGCCCTGGAAGATAGATTAATTGATCTTCCCGAGCTCGCTCAAATGTGAGAGCTTGGCTCATCGATTGATTGATTGATTGATTGATTGATTGATTGATTGATTGATTGATTATAAGCAAGTCTAAATCTGACGATCAATCAATTTGATTGATTTCTTTCTTTCGTCATGCTTCTGTGTTTATTTATCTATTTAGTTATTTTTATTGAGGAATTGTTTATTTAGTTACATATTTGCTTCTTTCTTTCTTTGTCGCAAGGACTCACTTTTGGCTAGCAATGGATAGCGTGCACTGTTAGCACGTCCTACCTGACAACTAGCCTAAGGTGTCCATAGGGCTCCAGCTGATGCTCCTCCCTACCGGAGTGGTAGGCAGTGCTAGTGAGCGAGCGGTATCCCACTGATGATGAGGAGGAGAGCCGAAAGCAGGCAGGTCCAATAGGAGGAGAAGAAAGCCAGAGGGAAGTTAGAGAGCACTTATCACTCCTTTGTTCCTTCATTCCTTCATTGCTTCATTCTATCGATCTATCAATCAATCATTCATTCTTTCATTCACTTGAGAGAGACACGATCAAGTGGCTGGCAGAAAGAGAGAGAGAGAGAGAGAGAGAGAGAGAGAAAAGAGAGAAAAAGAGAGAAAGGGACCCAGGCAGACGTGCACCCTTTTCTTCCTCATGAAGGCTTCGAGGCGGCTCGGGAAAACCTCCTTTACATCTTATCTTTCCCATGTCCACTCCGCAGGCGAAAGGACTCTCTGCTTTGAAGGGCTCGCTCGCCCTAAAGCCTAAGGACAGTTCTTGTCCTTTTCGACTCTATCGCTTGCTGGCAATGGTGCTGAGGACCGAGTAGGCACTCCTACGTAACAAACAACAAACAAACAAACAAACAAACAAACAAACAAACAAACAAACAAACAAACAAACAAACAAACAAACAAACAAACAAACAAACAAACAAACAAACAAACAAACAAACAAACAAACAAACAAACAAACAAACAAACAAACAAACAAACAAACAAACAAACAAACAAACAAACAAACAAACAAGCGAGTAATGAATGAAAGTGTAAAAGGAGAACAAGGGGAATTGGGGATAGCTTCGTTTCCGCTTTCTCTTAATTGTTCCTTTTTTTATACAAATGATGTCTTTGGGAAGTTCTGTTCTGTTTGTTTTTTAATTTATCTTTTCATGTTAAAAGAGCGACTCGGAAAATAAAACAGAGTAAAATAAAATAAAAGACAAAACAAAACATGGCAAAACAATGAACGTTTATAATGTAATTCCTTTCTTTCAGTAATTTCTAAACTAAATAACTGAAAGAGGCACCATCTCCATATTCTGTTGATGAAGAGTACTAATATATACATACATCCCCAAAGAAAGCAGTCCATTCGCTCAAGCGCAGGTTTCGTAGCCTGAGCGTAGCAGGTAGTACCCATCCGTCTCTCTATCTTTCCTTCTCTCCGTCTTTCTGTGTCTCGCTTGGCTCGCATGCGCGTGCTCCCGAGTGGGCTCCAAAGAGACCATCCTCATCTCCTGTCCTCTGCCGCCTTTCACCCCAAATCAATCAATCGATCACTCAATCATTCACTCAAAGAGACAATCACTCTCATCCATCAATAAAAATGATCGAATCAATGACTGCCAAATGAATGCATCCTAACAGACCAATAATCTGAGCCGATTAAATGAATCAATAAACTCTTCTTTCCTCCGCCCGCTACAGTTTCCTCTAGGCGGGCGCCTACGAGCCCACTGCCTGCATAAAAGAATGAACATTAAGGGCTCATTTATCCTTGCTGCTGCTTCTGCATCCATAATAATACTTTAAAGTTTGAGCCATTTCTCTCTCTCTCTCTCTCTCTCTCTCTCTCCGCCGTCTCTCCACGAAGCCATCCATGCGCCGGCTGGCTGGCTGGCCGGCTGGCTTCTTCTGCGGTATTCTCTGCCTGCCTGCCTGCCTGCCTGCCTGCCTGCCTGCCGTGGACTAGGCTCGTCTCGCGGCTTGGCTTCTGATCCAAGGGCCCGGCCTCTTGCTCCCGCTTTCTTGCTTGCATCCCATATCGTCTAAAGGAGGATGGATGTACGTATGTATTTACGAATACATAGAGAGATAGAGAGATAGCGCTTCAAAGGCCTTTCATTTTATTTTGTTTTTATTCCGGTTTTCGTTTGTTAAGAATGATGATGGCTCGAGACCAGCGCAAAGACCTCTTATATTAATTTATTAATTTATTAATTTATTAATTTATTAATTTATTAATTTATTAATTTATTAATTTATTAATTTATTAATTTATTAATTTATTAATTTATTAATTTATTAATTTATTAATTTATTAATTTATTAATTTATTAATTTATTAATTTATCAATTATTGGTCGATTGGGCAGAAGCAGGCGAACGTAGACACTTTCCATGGAAGGTACTACTGCCATTGTATTGTCGTGAGTGACGTGCAGTAGCTTAAAGCCTAGCCAACAGCAGCACTAACAGTCGGGAAGCAATTGTATGCATTGTAGAGCAAGCAGTGCGAGCCACCTTCGGAAAAACTTATGCTTGATTTAAAATATAAATTAAAAACATGTTTTTTATTTCCATTAATCGGAAAATTCAAACAGTGAATTTGATGATCGCGCCAAAACAAATAAAAATGAAAGAATGTTTGTTGCTGTTTTTCCTTGTGAGGAGGAGAAGAGATGGCATGTTCCAAACGATTTCTTCGCTCCAATGTGAATGAGTAAATAGCTCAAAGGTAAGGAAGGTTGTTCCCATCTAAAGAAAGGCTGGGCCAAAGAAGTTGGGATGGATTAGAATCAAGACCGTAACGATTTTGTGAGTCTTGGAGAATCGAGAGATCGTTGCTGTTCTTTTCTGCTGTTTGTTTCTTCTGTCCATCTCGAGAGAGAGAGCGAGAGACACAGAGCAGAAGGAAAACCATCCCAGAGGCTGGCCTTGGCCGGTCCTGCCTGGTTGCGTGAGGAGGTCCACGCCACGCCACGCCACGTCGCCTGCCTGCCTGCCTGCCTGCCTGTGTTCATACAGCCTCTGCGCTGGAGTCTGGGACAATGCGTGGCGCCGAGGTTTCGTTGCTTTGCTGCGTGCATGTTCCAATCGTGGCTCCAGTTTCCCGACCTCTGTTTATTTTAGTTTATTTTACTTCATTTGTTTGTTGGTTTATTTATTTAGTTATTTAGCTATTTACCTGTTTATTTGCTTGTTTTTTATTCGTTGTACCTGGCTGAGCATTTCTTTCTAGCTGATTTCCCCTCCCGCGAGTTCGCGCTTTCTTGCTCGCTTCACTGCCTTTTCTTTCTTAACTTCTTTCTCTATTCCGTTGTTGTTTTCTCATGCACTATCCTGCTCATCCGCAGCGAAGATGGGACCTGAAAGGAGCATAAGCCCAAAGCAGAGCCTAAAGCAAAGCAAAGCAAAGCAAAGCAAAGCAAAGCAAAGCAAAGCAAAGCAAAGCAGAGCCTTTCTTTTCTCTTCTTTCTGCAATATATCTATCTATCTATCTATCTATCCATCTAAACGTGAGGGGATTAGTGCCTATGCGTTATAGTAGGCACCAAGAACCAGGAAGAAGAATGGCACCTGCCTTGCTAGGAAGCAGATAGGCATAACTGTAGGGGAGCGCAATGGTGCCTTGTGCTGGTGGTCTGCGCGGAGTGGAGCTGGTGGAGCAGAAGGCGTAGGAGGACACTGAGGAGGAAAAGGGTCTCTTGCGGTTTTGGTTGCGGGAGGGTTGATGACGACGAAGTTGAACCTGAAATGGATGCTCTCACACGTTTTGCGATGAAGATCTTGATCACTTTGTACATCATGGGTTAATCAATGAGTTGCTCTTTCTTTTTTTTTTGTTTCTTTGTTTTGCTCAAATCTGCGGTGCTGATTTGATTGATCCTAATTCTTTAGATATGTACGGGAACGAGGCGCACTTTCCTTTCGATCAAAATGATGCTCCAAAAAAGGACAAGAATGCAAACGTGATCCAAAGTGTATTGTCGTTAAAACATCATCAGGAAACAAGGGGTGTTCTGTTGTCTTTTTTCTTGCTTGCTTGTTTGCTTTGCTTTGCCTTGCTTTGCTTCTTTAGATTTTGGCGAATGAGGCCTTGCGTTTGCACTTCAAAGTCCACTTTAGCGCTCACAAGAATCTGTGGGTTGATAATAGACAAAATCACAGAGCTTTGCTCGGCCCCGCACTGCACAACAAACTTGACAATCCACCATCGTCCGCACATCGCTGGAGGGCCTCGGTGCCTAGAAACCAACAAGGCACGAATGAACTCGCTCAATTGAATCCATCCATGTTGATATATGCAGACCTTATAGATCTATGTATTCTGTAATGCACATCTGATTGGTGCACGTGCCGATTGAGTTAGCAGAATCCACTTGAAGTCCTAGGTACCCAGGCAGTTGATGCCATATAAGTTGCAAGGTCAAGCTGTTGTAAAGTATTTGTTGCAATGTGAATCAGTCAACTTTAGCGTCGCACATTGCAGTTTCTGCTTCTAAGTTGATGCTCTATTGCTTTGGTCGCTATGTCGCCAGACCTGAGAATGGATTCGCCAAGTGCTCACGAATCGCCAACCGTCATCTACTTCTCACTTTCTCCTCCTCTCCAAACACACTCGGAATGCGGAAAACCCGCACTTTCCATTGGCTGCCAACCTCGATGGATTAGCAGCACAAAATCAGCACAACAGCAGCACAACCTCGCTTCCACGATGCCCAAAATCACTATATCCTGCCATAAGAGACCCTCGAGCAACCAATCAATCCTTAGAGAATCAACCACGCAGACCAGAGGCGAGGCTCCAACCAGCAGCATCCATCCATCCACCTTTATCCCTAAATTGCGGGAGCCTTGACGAGGTTTTCGGAGCGCAATTACTCACTCACTCAATCCCTCACTCACGCAATTACTCACGCACTCATTGAACCCCTCCCGCACGTGGCTGTTCTTGCCTTTGATCGCACCGAGGAGGACGTCAAATTCGTATGTCATGCTGCAGGCAGGTACCCCAAATTCTCTGGGAACGGCACTTGGGAGCTGGAGCGAACTTGGATAATAATGGATCCAAGGTGTCGCTCCAGAGGCAAAGGCCGCATGCACGAGCTAGACGCAGCAGCACCCAGGCGAAGGAGCTGGCAGCGGGCTAGTTCGTCCTCGCAGCTGATTGCAGAAAGCGACTCCTGCATTGATTCTTTGATTGATTGATTGATTGATTGAATGAATGAATGAATGAATGAATGAATGAATGAATGCGTTGTTGGTCTTGCATGTGAAAAAGGCCTTCGCAGAATCTCGCGCGCGAGGCGAAGTTCTGCCGACCGGTACTGGCTGTAGCTGCCCTTTTGAAATGCTTAACATCCGCAGCTGTCGCGAAGCGGTTGACACTGCGAATCAAATGCGGCGAGCGAAGACCTTGTCGGGAATGAGGTATCGCTTCGACTACTAATATCGTGGAATCGTGAAGTGAATGAAACCAGGGGTCCTTGGCAGTCCTTTTTATATTTTTAAACGTTTTAATTAACTTTTTAAATAATTTATTTCAACAAATCTATCTGTATGATGTATGTGCTATATTTTAAAGTTTAAATCAAAAAGTCAAAAGGAAATATACCAAACTGACATAGACATCATACATTATATATTGGAATCTAGGTCCAGTTAGGAGGCTGAAAGAAGTCGAAAGGGTACTTTCAGAAATAACATTTTTATGTTGTTTAATAGAATAATAGAATCAAATGCGACACCTTTTTATTTTTAAAAGTGGATTTGCGCGCACCTGAGCCTGGACATCCAAATTCCACCGACTCCTCGCCGCTCTGCGTATACCAGAGACCTGTGTGGTTGATGCACTCCAAGCCATCTATTTCAACTATCGGCAGGCCACCTCCCTCCCCTTGCACACGAAACCGTGCAATTCGCACTGCCTGCATTGATTTGCATTATTCGGGGTCATGAATTTCGACGGATTCTTAGGCTCATTAATTATTACTATTTCTTTTCTTCTTCTTTTTCTAATAATAAAAAATAAGTAAATAGAATAATAATAGTAATAACAATTATAAGTAGAGTAGAGTTAATTGAAAATTAATAACGTGAATGCAAAACAAAGCCGTGGAAAACAATCCTTTAAGAGATGAAAGAGTAATAAATAGCTATAGATAGCTAGCTAGAATAGGTCTTTATTCATTCCTTATTAATGCTACGCTGTTAGGCACCCTTCCTAAACATCGCGTATAATCAGCTATCGCAGCTTCTGCTAGTCGCAGTAAAACGCGTTGATTCGCGCGTCCAAGTCAGTTTCCATGACTTGTGAAACTCAGACAGAGAGAGAAAGAGAGACGGGGTCAGTGTGGACATTCATTCATTCATTCATTCATTCACTCATCCATCCATCAATTGGTCAATTCGTCAATCCTTCGATTCGTGAGGAAGAGAAGGCGGGAACCTTTTTCCGCACGTTAGCGAAGAACGGGGTTGACGATGAAAGAGAGAGAGAGAAAGAAAGAAAGAAAGAAAGAAAGAAAGAAAGAAAGAAAGAAAGAAAGAAAGAAAGAAAGAAAAAACTCGGCACAGGCGGTGGTGTTCCGCATTCTTTCCCTCGACCCGTTCCCTGTTCCCCACGATACGACTATGAGCATCGCTAGCACTAGCTAGGTAGTCGCTGTTGACGGTAGCAGGCGGCTAGGAGTACCATAGCAGGCAGAGGTAATTGATTGACAAGCTGGAAAGAAAGAAAGAAAGAAAGAAAGAGAAAAGAAAGAGAAAAGAAAGAAAGAAGAACGATCAATCGATCGATAGCTGAAAAAGCTCTTCTGCGATGAGCGCACACGTCGTATGTTCGAAAGAAAGGCGCAAGGCTTTGTTCTGCCCTGAGGAGGAGAGACGCCAATGTTGGGCTTTCCGTGCGCTGTAGATCCCCTCCTCTGCAGAAAGAAGAGAGAATCAATCCATCAAAGCCTTATCTCGTTTGACTTGCCCGCTTTTCTCTTTGGACTGATTGCAACAGAGGGTCCGCTGCGGAAAGCTTCGTGCGAGCAAGCAGATCGACAGCGGAGGTCGGTCAGCGTGGAAACCCTGCAGAAACGCAGCCGAGGATCGGCTCGCCCCCGTCTCCGTCTCCTTTGCAGGTGTATCCAGTGATTTCCCGCGCCTGCGAAGAGGTATCGGAAGAAGGCCAAAGTGCAACGGAAGCTTCCCTGTTAGACTGCTGTTGAATTGCCTCCCTGTAAGACCTCGAGACCCTGAAATGTGTCTGACACGGCAAGGCATTATAGAAGCAGCTCAGGAGAAGCAAACTCGCGAACCGTGCAGCTCAGAAAAGCACACAACGTGAATGGACGTAGAAACCATCCCGTGAAGAAGAAGAGGAGCTTTGGACGATGATAAGTTGGTGGAAGATATCGCAAAAAGGAACGAATGATAAATAAACCTTTTCCTCATGGAAACTGAATCCAGGTGGAATGTTGAAGAAACACTCACGACTTGGTGGATTCGTTGGATGATATCAAGAAGGAGACGTCCAAGCGCCAGGCTCGCCAAAGACAGGAGCAATGCTCGACAATAGTGCATTCTGTATTCGAAGACGAGAAGTATATCTTCTTGTCAAGTCCAAGTGTCAGCAGATAACTTGAGAGAAGCATAAGTAACTAGAGAGCAGTAGGAGTGCCTCTATACACCCTCCACAGTATCCATAGCGAAGGGAGCGCTCAGAATCTTTGTTGCCGTGAGTTTGATCGAGTCTGGCATACTCGCAAGCTTCGCATGCGTGCATGCTTCAAGCGAAGCAAGCTATGGCTGACTTCCGCATGTGGAATATATAATAGACTTCGTTCCATGAATTCGAACGGGGTCGCCAGCGCATAGGCAACGAGTGTCATTGTGAATCCTCGCTCTACAAGCTTCCTCCTCGTATGTGAGAGCACCTTGTCCAAATATACATAATATATGTATGTATGTAGGTTATGTGTCATCCCAGGATCAGCGAGATGGCTACAAATTAATCTCCGTCAAGCTAGTAACTGATCTGCCCTCCCCCGTTCGGTTCGTGACGTCGCAACACAGTCCAAAGGCTTCATACTATCATAAACATCCAATCTTGGGATAGGATCTGAATGCTCTACCTCTTATTCAAGCCAATTTGAAGAAGAGTTTGAGATCTTCGCATGTATACGATACGATCTTTCCATAGAAGATCAACATTACCATCAGCCAGCCCATGTTGTGTATCGTGCGATGCCTTGTGCAGGACCTTCGCAGGAGTGGCTCAAGGGCCCTCTCGGTCGTATGGATGGATGGCTATCTTTTCCGTGCTGTACACGGGAGAACCTCTGTAACCCCACCGTGATTTCGAGGAGCAGCCAAGGAGCTGTGTGACGCACCAAAGTATCAACAGACGCGGCGAAGAGATGGTTCTGCGGTCCCTGGAAAGTCAGCTCTCGAGGAGAGACCGGGCGTGACAGACACGTACATAGGAGAGTGGATAGATAGGTGGACTGACGAATGGCCATCTTGGCAGACCAAACGTCATCTCAGTAGAACCAAAGGGCCGCTCCTTACGAACGAAGGAGTTTAGGTTGGCGACAAAACCGTTCATTCATGGGTCATCGTCAGCACGCTTGTTTTCATCGCGTACGCCGCCTCTCCATCCTCCAAGGAGAACAGGACGCGCCGCACGTTCGCTCTGGAGATTATATGTGTAAATCTCGTGCAAAGAGAGCGCCTCGAGGGATGATGGGAAGCCTCCAAGTAAGCACTACTACTGCTATCCTAGCGGTATCGTCATCTTCGTTCCTTTTCTTCGATGACGTATAACTAAACTGTTCTAAAGAAAAAAAGGAGGAAAAAAACTCTTTTCTTGGAGTTTGAAAACGTTTTCTCATTTTATTTATTTTAATTATGTTGAAAAAGCGACTTGAAAGTTTGCACGCAGTGTTTTAAGTAATACTTTAAATTCTATTTTTAAAACTTAATTGTCAAATATGCAGAAAGAAAGTTAACCTGCAGGTAGAAGAGAGTAAAGTAAATAAAGAACTAAACTTACTATTGAGTAAGACCGAAGTTCTCTCGTGCAGAAGACTCCCAGTAGGTGTACCTCCTAAGCTGTTAGTTCTGCATGCTACTGCGCTCAGCGCAGTTCTCTTTCTTCCTTCCTCTTCGAGTGAATATTGAATCAAGCTCAAGCCACACCAAAAGATGGCGATGAATGATCGATGATTGATTGATTGATTGATTGACTGACTGACTGACTGACTGACTGATCGATCGATTGGTAGACACGCACGCACTGCATGGTGAAGGAAGCAAAAGCACGTCAACGAAGCTGCTGACGATGATGCCGATGGCGAAGATGAGCCTATTCACCAATCTCATCATCACCTGTTTATTCCTAGTCCCCTTTTCAGTTCCCGAAGAGACCCTTTTCAACACAGTCGCACTGCTACTGCCCCTTACCCAATTGCTACAGCTATAGCTGTCTGACTCGATGTCTCTGAGAGCTCGTTCCATTTGTTCTACTTGTTCTCCCTGTTCTATCGACGTGTCCTCTTTTCGTTGGAAGGGATTCGTGGGCTTCGATCAGAACCCAAGATCCCTCGTGCGTCATTGTGAACTCAGGCGCTCCGGGTTGCCGCGGCGGAGGCACGACCTGACGCCCGCGTTGTTACGGACTCGTCTCTCTCGAACTTGAACTTGGACTTGAACTCGAACTCGAACTCAGCTTGAACTTGAACTCGAACTTGGGCTCCCTCGATTGATTGACCGATCAATCGATCGATCGAACGATCCTGTGACCTCTATTTCTCATGATCAATGAATGAATGAATGAATGAACCCACCGTCCTTGTGTTGCTATGGTCAATAAGCGCATGCGGATGAATGAATAATGTAGGGCCGAGTTCAGGGTCTCACTAGTTCGGCATTTCGTTGCGCTAGACGTGCCAAACGCCTCTCTTCGATGGCTTCTTCGTAAGCTTTCGCATCGGTTGCTGCATCGAACGCTAGACACTCTGGGGGGTACATTGGGACTCGCCGCTGAGCTTGCTCCATAACTTCATGGGATAGGCCTACTTAGCTCTGACTCCTCTTCGAGGGATGAAGGTGCTAGTTTATATGTGAGTGGCTTTCAATTATAGATAGATAGATATATAATTGAGAGTAAAATTCTAAGCTTTTGAATAAAAAGAAGGAATGTAAATTTCCTGATCCATTGTTACAAGTTGAACTTTTTTCTCTTCCGGTTCTCTCACTGAAAAGGAAACTCGAGTCAGTGTTTCTTTTATTGCTAGCGTGGCACACGCTATGGCGACTGACTAGCAGTGTGTACTTACAACTAAACAGGAACTAACAAAAGGGTTTTCCTTTTACTTTGCATCAAATCGTAAGGAGCGCGCAAGTTTCCCCGAGACATTGTCACATCTGTTCAAAGTGGATTCCCCATTTATTTATTTTTAGGGTCTCAACACTCATCTTTATTTATTTCTTAAATAAAACATTTATTTTAAAAAACATTTATTTTAAAAAATATGTTTTAATTTTAATTTTAATTTTTATTTATTTATTTTTAAAAGTGTGAGCTAAGTTTTATGGAATACTAGTTTCTCCGAGGTGTAAAGGTTGGGGAATTAATTACCGAAAGCCCATGTGTTTTCTTATTCAACCTTTCCATGCTTTCATTCTCAATACTCCTCATACTGCTTTTTAATTATTATGTTTATTTTAATAAGTAAATAAACAAATAGTAATATTATGGGATAGTAGGAGAGGACATATAGAATGGGATCATATTTGGAGAACCAGAATAAAATAGAATAGAATAGGATAGAATAGCATAAAAAGCACAAAAGCGCTTTCGCTTTCCTTCTTCGAGCAACGTACCATTATTGATGTACCTATGTATATTCTCTAGAGTGCCATGCGAAGAGTCCCAACTTTTCGCTCATCTTGCGAAGCCAAGTGCGGGTAAGCTCACGGCCGCTCCAGGCCTCTCTCTGCGTGCTCGATCCTGACCCTTTCCCTGAAAAGCTCTCGGCTCTGCGTACCAATCTTCGCCCAGACACCCCAGAAAAGTGGAGCAGAGCTGAGCGGAGCGGAGCAGAGCAAAAGCGATACAGTCGCTTTCATTCGACGCAAAGCGGCTTTCGGAGCGATGAAAGACGAGTCCCTCTAGTTCGCTACCCATCGATAGCAGGAGGCCCCCTGCTACCACTCGCCTAGCCTCTGCTAGGGCTCTCTGAGCGAAACGCATTTCTGATCTGCCGCATTCACTCTCTTTCTCACGTCACGAGTGCATTGGGTACGTATATAGGTAGGTACTAACTAAACTATGCTCCTCTCTACGAGCGAATTCCTCTTCTTTTCTTGAGAGAGACTCGAATGAAGAAATGAATCAATGAAAGAATGAGGAATTGCGATGAGTTTGAGAACGCGATGAAATTACAAACTCGAGGAGCGACGTGAATTCCAGAAAGCTCCATTCGGAAGGCCCACAAGCGCCCCAAACTTCGCTCCGCACTCTCGGCTCCTGCGCACTTATTCTCTCTGCGTTTGCCCCCTTCGCCGCTCTCCACGCGATCTTCGAACAAGTTCAAACAAACAAACAAACAAACAAACAAATAAATCGATTGTAATTTGAAACCCCTCAGCTGCACTCCTAGCCTTTATCCCATCTACCCCCTAGCCGCCTCTCGCTTACTCTGAGCTGAGGGGTAGGGGCCTCCAGATACCGTAAACGGTAGGAGTTCCCTCGATCCTGGGACCACTTTTGAACCGCGATGTTTGTTTGTTTGTTTGTTTGTTTGTTCGTTCGTTTGTTTGTTTGTTCGAGTTCAAAAGATGGCCGCTCTCAGGGCCCTTTTCAGGCCCGTGGACGCGTGCTCTGTGCCCTTCCGCAACGGTAGTACACAGCGCCGCGAGCAGAGCGGCAGCGGCTGGAGGCCGGGCGGGCGGGAGGGAGCGTTGGCACGCAGGCTGAGAGACGGGCTGGAGCTCCGCCTGTCTGGTGAGTCGAGGATCGAGAGATGATGAAATGAGGAGGAGGAGGATGGCCATGCCGATGCCCATGCCAAGCCGATGGATGCAGGAGCCGGAGCTCAGGTGAAACGAAGGGGAACGCTGCGGAGATGAGAGAGGGCGCCGAGAAGGTGCTCTGAGCTCTCTGCGAGGAGCGCGAGGCCGCTGTCCGTCTTCACTCGGAAGCCTGGAGAGAACTTGCATTTTTCGTAGACCAGAAGCTCTTGAATGAAGGAAAGAAAGCAGGGCAGCAGGGAACGGCTCCGCGGCTCTCGACTGCGATGATTGCGGGGCGTCGCATGCGACCTGGCGAAAGCCGAGACGCCGGCCGGCGCGAGAGACGCTCTGCCTGAGCTCGCTCGCGAGCTGATCCCGTGTCCTGTCTGAGCTTACGCGGCGAAGAAGTGAAGGAATCAGCGCAATTGATGAGATGAGATCCGCGACGGAGGTCGCAGAGCCAGTGACACCTGCCCCCGGGGCCTACTGGGCCGCTCCGGTAGCAGCTCCACTAGAGGTTATGGTAAGAGCTGCTCGCGATCACCGCCTTCTTCGAAGTGCCCCTCCTAAGTCCCTTGAGATATTTACGAGTAAGCATATGAGATACTAATAATAGTAATAGGAGCAGCGGGAACAGCAATAGTGGTCAGGAATTGGTCTGCGGTTCTTGAAAGTGTTTCATTGTTTATTTATTTATTTATTTATGAAATCAAAATGATTAAAATGATAACTAGAAAGAGAGCCTGCGCGGAGAGCCCGCTCTGCGGCAGACCAGTTCTTGGCGTTTTAATAGAAGAGGAGATAAATGAAACGCCTCTGAAGACTATGGGTTTTGATTTTGCTTTTTTCCAAAGTGCCATGTCGATCATTTTATCGATGGATTTGTACAGCATGAAAATAAATTCTGGCTGGCTGGCTGCATGAGGGCATCCTTCGCACAGACCGCTCTGGAGGAATTCTGCGGTCGTTGTACCGAGACTGTAGTGGCAAGGCGGGTCAGATTTGCAGGTTCTAAAGGAAACTGTAGCTTTCCAATCAATCTTCAGAGTGACTGTAGAAAGCATTCATTTGCCTGCCATCGTGGTAAACACGTTTGGCAGATTAAGCCAGCCACGTTTAGTTTTATAGGCAGCATGAAACCTTGAGTTGTTGTAAGCAGGTACTACATAATCTACAAAGCTATCTGTAATTGAGACATCAAGCCTTGGCTTTTGTTTTCTCTTTTAATTTATTTCTTTTTTCTTTCTGATTATTAGTTCCTTAATAAACGTGGTTGGTTAGTATGCATAAGTAGCTCTTTGACGCGCTCCGCTCCATATATTAATTAGTGTTCAGCTTCGTTTGGACGAACAGCCACACTGATTGGCATCAAAATATCTTCTGGCAACCTCGTGACACCTTTAGAAAGCTTCGTGCTTCGATTGCTGAAAAGAACTATGTCATCAACGAAGGGATCTCCGACATCATGGACAATCTATTAAGAAATTCGTTTACATTAAGCTGCATCTGTAGAAACTTTATCGCACCACCATGAGTCTCACTATATCTTCAGTACATGAATGATAAACCGGGCCATGCACTTATGATTTGCTGGGAGTAAACAATTAAGCCATTGGAAAGATCTATAACGAAGCGCCTCAGTACATACTCTCATCACCTGCATTCATCCCAGGAAAGTAATCACGATAGTCGCTTTGGTGAAAGGAATGATGATCAACCTCAAAGAATTTTATAAGCCTTCAACAAAGTTTGTGTATGCCATAACCACATGAAAGGAACAAGGACCGCATTGTTGGGGCGCTCCCCGGGCGGGAGAAGGACGTAATTGGGCATGACCGCGAAGTCCTCTATAACGCTCATACACGTGGTCCCCTTTGACTATATTGCGCAGTAGAGTGAAGCGTCAAGCTCACGTTTGTAATGCATCTTAATGTAAAACTGTCTCAGAAGACTCTACACTTCCTCTGCGTCTGTTTAAATACTTCTACACCCGGACACGTCTTTCCGCAGCCACTAAGGCCCTTGATGAGACTGATCTCAAGGACCTGACAGCACCTTTAAAGGCTCCGTTGGCTACTGCGTCCATGCTGTCAAATCCGTACATAGACTTGTTAGATGTGATGAAGTGCAAGACAAATGACGCTTTACTAAACTTGATTCTCACCGCTATCAGCTACACAAGAAAGACTTTTGAGAACCTGCTACACGTGGTGAGGTGTTATCAAGGCGAGTTAGTGAATAGTCCCTTGACAATAGTGACCATTTTCATTGCTCGCTCCTGTGCAATTATGGCCTATGAAACATACCATCACAAACTATCTATCTTCACTCCATCCCTCGAAAGCACGTGAAATACTTATCGCTTTTACTTATCCGAGTGCACACCGTTTTATTACGTGAGCTCAGAAAAAGCTCGAGGGAGGAGGAGGAGGAGGAATGCAAGAAAGCACGAAGATTATGCGTGTCCTCTGCTGAATAGATATCGACAAATGAATTGAAGATTTACCAAAGAATGCTTTGGCGGGAGATGGGGAGCTAAAGGCACTTCGACACTGCAAGCAATGTAGCCACGAGATACTGTTTCAAAAGAAATCAAATGTTCTTGCTATGGATTTTTATGTACATGTTTTAGAAGAGTGAGAAAGTAATAGAATTAAAGGAACATTTTTAGGGTCCGGTCTGAAACGAAAAGCAGGGAACCGCATATCCATTTGAATGTATCTTAAGTATCGAGGAAAATTTTCAAATAGCAGGCAGGCTTCTCTTGAGTATGGATTGCCAAAAATAGATGCTGGTAGTATGTATTTGCGAATTTTTTAAAAACAACAGCAACTACTCAGGAAGTTCTGAAAATCAATAAATTTGCTCCGTGGAGAAACTGCCACCCAATCGAATGAGGGCCTCATAAGTATCCAAGATCCTCTCATTCTAATTTACCTCAAGCAGCCAAAACTTATGATGAGTTTTCTTTACCCGGTTAAAGACAGAGAAAATAAAAGAGCTGCTACTACTACCCCACTTTCCAAACATTTTTCTGTTTTCTTTTCTTAATGCTGACAATTTTATTAATTTAAAAAACATTTAAAACATTTATTATGTTCACTGCTTCTTTTACTTCATTCAAGCATTTTTCCTCCGTATTCTTCTTTCTTTAGGAAAATATATAAATAAAATATTGCTTAGTTCGAAAACATACTTTGAAACTTTTAATTTTTTATTCTTCAAGAAGTGTAAACTAACAATTAAAGAAAAGAGGTTCAGAACATGAAAACTCTCCCTCCTCTTTTAGCCTCATCGGTTTTCATTGTTATTTGGCAACAACTCAAGTGCGCTTATCGCTTCCTACCCTGCTCCTTAAAGCAGACAGCAAAACAGGCGACTGTATCTTCTCCAAAGAAGAAGACAGAGTAAGAGAGATAAAGTGAGAGAGGGACACTCTTACGAAGGTTGCAGCATCTGGGACGGTCCCTTTCCGCACGGTGGTATGGCTCCCCGCAGCAAGCGTTCGACCAGCATACCTCCTCCCATCTCCACTGCGACCTGGCGTTCACGAGAAACTCCAGTGCAGCTAGGGGGGCAACCAACCACTCGCAGCAGCTTCTCCCCTCTCCAGAGTACTTCCCACAGTCGCTGACCTTGGCCCTCCTAGATTGGCTTTCTCCTCTAGCCCCCACCTACTCAAGGTTAGCCAAGGAGCTCCTCTCGTCTGCTGAACTCTGCTTCCCAAACTTCCTCTTTCGTCAAAGTTCTTTTTTTAACTTTCTCCTCCTCCGTCTGTTGCTAAGTAGTCCCTGTTTGTTTACCTACCTACTGCTGCAGATCTGAGGCGCGAGCAGCCGCAGTTTCTGCCTCAAAGCAGGCCCGTCGAGCTCCTCCTCATCCTCTGAGTATTTCGAGGTCCCTTAAGCCCGCTCTGGCGCCGCGTGGGCCATAACGGTGGCGCAAGCGCTGCGGTCCTTCAGCTTCTTGCGGCTTTCGCCGGCCTCCCTCTGGCGAGTTCTTCAGAAACCCTCGAACTAATTAATTAATTCAAAGCGCAAACTTTTCCCTGCACTTTTCCACGGCATCCGCCGAGAAGCCCCCTAGGCTTTGCCCTAGGTACCTTGCTACCGGCGGAAGATATGAACTTGAATGTTTATTTTTTGAATGAATTGAATTGAAATGAAAACCTTGGTTCTTTTATCGACTGCCCCACCGAGATATGAGTGGCTTGAGCTAGCACCCCTTAGAGGTTACCAGCAGCGGCAGCCAGTGGGCTTCTTCTTCTTCTTCTTCTTCTTCTTCTTCTTCCTCTGCCGGTAGGAAATGCTGGCTACTTCCTAGTTCACACTAGTTCAGCTGCGGAAATCCTCCTGCGGTGTGAGAGGCGAAGGTAAATTTGTTCATTTTCAGAGATGAGATCTCGTGCGCTTTGAAAGCTCTCTTTCTTTCTTTCCTCCTTTCTTCCTTTCTTCTCAAGCGTGCTTTGCGTGAATGAATGAGCGGCCACAACTCAACTCAATCTAGTTAGTTCGCCACAGAGATAGATTCATTCATTCCGTGGAGGAGAAAGAAGCCAGAGCAGCAAAACAGTCGTCGTCGCGACTGTTTCGAGTTTCCTCACATCTTCGCAAGCAAGTCTTGCTTCGCTTTGTTGCTTTTTTGCTTCGCTTTGGCTTTTTCAACGAGAATCGAGAATGAAGGTTGGTTTGGTTTCCCTCCTTCTGACGGCATTTACGCAACGCATCGATCGATAGAGACCGCTGTGCGGATCTGCCGCGGAACGCCTCGTGACCCTCAAACTCAGGCCACATTACATTGCATTACATTACATCACATTACATCACATTACATCACATCACTCGCGGGGTCCTGAAAGAACAGGGTCCTACGACTTTGTAACTCCTAAGGCGCAGGCAGCACAGCACTCGAGAAGAGCCCCGCGCCTCCGACCCGTGCCGCAAGAAGATTAGCTAGAGATAGGCAGAGAGATGGAGACGGGCAAATGGCTATTAAAAGCCACCTATTGCTAGTCTTCAGCAAAAGAGATCTTTGGATTGATGGCGATGAGAGAGCTTTTCGACTCATTCATTTCATCTCTCTTATTCATTCCTTCATTCATTCCTTCATTCATTCATTCATTCATTCATTTATTTACTTCTGGCTAGCTAGTTGGCTCTAGAGCTAGATAGATAGACGGATAGATAGATTAGATCGCACCCTTTGAAACTCGAGGCCACGAACGCCGAAGTGAGAACCTGCAAGTGCTGTTCTTCTTTCTCTTCGCTGAGCCAAGAAGACATCTATCTTTCTCTCTTTCCTTCCTCCTGCGCCGTTCTTTCTGTCTGTTCAAATGGAAGAAAGAACGAACACCCGTTTCAGAACGCGGTGACTCAAAGGAGGCGCTCAAGGCAACACCCACTGTTCCACTGTTCCACTGTTCCACTGTTCCGTTCATCGATCTCGTTCTGCACCAGCGGAGCACGATCCAATGTCTGCGACAACGGTGGTGCTTGCCGAGGCGACGGCCGCCTTTCGATTGATGGCGTCCTCTTCGAGTGACTGCCTGTTCAGGTACCGTATCGCGTAAGAAGCCGAATCCTCGAATAAAGCAATCGATGATGAGTGAGGTCAACGCTGAAGAACCACGTGGAGAAAGAAGCAGATGAAGAAGACCCCTCGAGGTCCTGAGAGCCGGCGTCCGCTGCTAAGGCTGCAGAGGCGGTTCTTAGTAGAAAGTGCTCGCTCCAGAACTGCGCGTTTTTCCGAACCTTCTGCGTTCCAAGGGTCATATTAGGTTCCTTCCCTTTGGGCCCATGAAAAGCTAAGCTCCCCTATACTAATGATACCCAGTTCTTTTTTACTGCTTTGAATGATAATAATAAATAATAATAATAAGGAGATAGGAGGAATGCAATAAGCTAGGCACCACTAGAGGATGGTAGATGTGAGGAGCGGCAGAGAGGGATAGAGAAGAACAACTGATTCAAGTACTCACAGGATAGATACTTTCTTTTTATTTAATGCTTCATTTTCTAATTTGCGTGTGTCGCTCTAACTAAGGCAGAAGGACGGGAAGCGCTGTCCCCTTTCCTTCTTCTGGGGTGGCGTTTTGCTTGGTGGCATAGTGAAAGCTTGCAAGCTAGTTCAGACTGAGCGTTCTGGCTGTCGCCTGGAGGGTGATGTAGATCGGCCGATTCTCCAGGACAGGGCATCGTAAGAGGTTAGTTAACTCCAAGGTCTGTGGCAGACGGGTTGTGAGACACAATCTCGGGAGGTCGATCCCTCACTCACTCACTAGCTCACTCAGTCAGCCAGGCCCAACTATTGCAGCGCTCCCTGCTCCATGGCAGCACGCGAGCGACGTCACTCGAGGTAGCGAGTGACTCTGTGCGCCGAGCAGCACTGGAGCGTTCGTCAGGATTAAGCTCTTGTCAAGATGTCAAGTTCAAGGGGGCGAACGTCGCCTGCGTTGACGAGCTATCCCTCCCAAGCAAGACTCGTCTCTGCTCCGCCTGAAGAAAGCATTGCGTACGAACAGAATAAATGAGCGAGCAAATGCGCGAATGATAAATACTCTCCACGTTCGGCACGAGGAACCAGCACGTTTATCCTATTCCCAATGTCGATCCAGAGAACTTGTAGCAGCAGCAGCAGCAGCAGCAGCAAAAGGTTTCAGGATTAGTGGGTTGAACGGCACTCAATGAATTTATGTACCTTCGAGCGTGCCTTTCTCAGGGGGCACGAAGACCTCTTCTCCGATTGCAGATGTAACCCGACTGTGATTGGGACTGAATCCGTCGATGATGCCTCCCCCTCCTCACAAGCACAGCATGGAAACGAGCCTGGCGGGTCCTCTTGATCAGCACGGCGCTGTCTCCAAAGGCGGTTTCCTAGCCCACGAAACTGTGCAGCGCCACGTATCCTGGTCTCGCGACCTTTCTTCTGCAACCAGTTCTTCTGAAACCCCTCCTTGAGGCAAGCAAGTCCCTGGTCCTTTGCCGCGCCTACATTCTTCTTCGCAGCTCAGTCGCAGCAGAGCCGGTCGCACCGTCAGAGGGGATCGCTGCCGCCCTGAAGCTTCAAGTATTTGGCGCCAGCCAGCGCTTTCGGCACGGCTGGGCAATCTCAAAAGCAGCAGCAGCAACAACAACAACAACAACAACAACAATAGCATCGACAACTTGCCAAGACCAGCCAGAAATGACCGTTACGTTTCACAGGAAGTATTCCCTGCCTGCCTAGCTAGCCAGATAGGTACTACTACTAGCACCACTAAGTCTGGCGCTTCATGTGTTTTCCTTCGATGTGTGTGTTTTCTGTTCGCCAGCAATGGCTAGTGCCGCCTAAGGCTGGCTAGGCGAATCTCGATTGGGATGAAAGACCGCGTGTGATGTGACGATGCACGCGTGTTGCTGCTCGAACATTTAATTGGGATCAATCATCTCAAGACCACCTCCTGAAATGCTTGCTTGCTTGCTTGCTTGTCTCGCCAGGGAGCTTTGGGAGGGACAGGGGCGGCAGAAAGAGACCTTCGTCCACGGCTTTGGAGCCAGCCGGCCTGACGTGGCATATGCGATGAGGTATGCGCTACGCACGCGCGGCGTGAAAGTCGAACTTTGTCCCGCCACGCTCCTGTCGTTCTTTGCGCCCGCTCCTTTTGGTTTGCATATTTTAACTGTACTTTTCCTTTATTGGCCCCATCACTCGCGACAAAAGATCATATATTGTTTTGTTTGTTTTTAATTTAATTTAGGATAAAATAAATGTTCTTTTATCGATTAAAATCGAAGCTATAAAAGGCCTTCTTCTATTTATTTATTTATTTTTAAAGTAAAAAGTAAAAAGTAAAGCTTTTACCATACAGGTAGGTATGCATGAATCTTTTTTTAAAAAATAAAAAATATTAAATCGGATTATCAAACGTTCGTGTTTTCCCGAGAGCCCGCGCTTGATTGAATGCGATTTTTAGCGCTTTTCTTTATTCTTAAGAAAAGGAACACAAACCATCATCGCTGATGGTTCTTCTGTTGAGCTCACTCTGGTGAATGAATGGTCTCATCGGAGAGCGGTCTCATGTTCGCGAATCATCCATCCAGCATAAGGCACCGCCAGGCAAGCAAGCTTAAGCTTAGCAAGCTTAAGATGAGCAATCGACGACAACGAAGAACTCAGGCCAGCCAGTTAGTTATTAATTAGCTACTACCTTCAAGATAAATAAAGTGGTCTCAAAGTAGGCCTCGCCTTTAAGATCAGGCGGGCTGCCTACGAGGAATCAGCGTACACACCACCACCACCGGCGGCCTGCAGCAGCACGGCCGTGCCAGCCAGCCAGCCAGCCAGCTCTGAAGCGCCTCCACTGCCGTCGCTTCCCACTCCCAGCTGGTTCGCCTCTTGCGAGCAGTCAGTCGGCCTCAGGCCACAACTTACTTGGGTTCTCTGCGCTCCCGTCTGTTGCGGAAAGCGAACAATCCCACTATTCCCGTTATCAATTTCCTCCAACACGTTCTTTCTTTCTTTCTTTCTTTCTTTCTTTCTTTCTTTCTTTCTTTCTTTCTGTTTTGTTTTTTTCTTCTTTCCTTCCATTCCGTTCACTCGCTGGCTCTGCTAGCAGCGCATAGGCGCCCACTAGCCAGCCAGCCGGCCGCTACTGCGCCAGTAGGGAAGCCTAGTCGTCAAAGAGCACGTGCGCGACTCTTCGCAGAGCCTACTGTATCCCGTCATAATCTCGCAAGATCTGTGCCGTTGCGCCAAAGCGCGCGAGCTCAGACAACGTGCTGCATGGGCTCCGCCGCCAGTGCCCGCCCAGGTCTCCCCTGCTCGAGGCAAACCGCTGGCTGGCGGGCCCCCTCTCCGCATCGCATACCTTCTTCGGCTATAGCCAGCCAGGCAGGCAGGCTCACGATTGATTTCCACGTGCCGGCACTTCCGTAGGCACCTCCTATTCAGTACTAAGCACCACGAGGAGGATAATAAGGTGGTCTCGCTCGATTGCGGCGAGGTGCAGGTGCGCCACAATCTGCCCGCACAACGAGACCCGCCACCGCCCGCCTTAGCGACCTGAGGCCGCAAGCTCCGACTCAGTCACTGCTCGGCTTGCAGACTGCTGCTTGGCTGCTGCTTGGCTGCTGCTCTCGTCCTTGAGTTGGTTTTGCTCGTTTATCCTGTGAGTCCATCTATCTATTTATCTAACTAACTAACTATCCGTCTATCTATTTATGTGGGGGTGTGCGCTCCCGCCGTGAGACTGTGAAGATCTTTGAAATGAATCAATCAATCAACTTGAATCAATCAATCAATCAATCAATCAATCAATCAATCAATCAATCAATCAATCAATGGCCGCTGCCACAACCCACTCAGAGAGCGGCTTCGAGCACGGAAGCCGCTGTCCATGAGAAAGGAAATAAGAAGACAGGTGGACTTGGGATCCTCTGTGGAAAAAAGCAGCGCAGAGTAGCATCTTCTTTAATTAGGAGCCCACTCCTCACTGTAGCTGGGAAGCCTGCCTGGAACCAACCGAAGAATTGTTGCCGACTGCGATGGGTTCGGATCAACGAGTGGAGAGAACAGAATGAATGAGTGGCTCTGCGCCAGGAAAAGCCGCCATGAAGCTCTTGCGTCAGAACAACAGGCATCTTCTCTCCAGGCGGACCCGGCTGAGGACGGCGTGGAGGCAAGAAAGGGAAGGACGCAGAGGCGCGGCGGCTTTTATTGTCTGCGTTCTCTAGAGTTAGTTTCTTGGTTGGTTGGGTGGGTGGGCGGTTCTTCACGACGATTGGAGAAAAACTTGGTCTCGTCTGTGCACGTGCGAGTAGGCGAGAGCCCTGAGACGCCAGAACTGATGAATAGACAACCAATCAATCGAAATCAATCATTCGAAATGAAAGGCAAACAAACGGACAACACACAAACAAACACTTGTCCATGTAGTTCACGATGGCGACCTCTTCGAGGAAAAGAGGCAGAGCCACGAGACGGGACTGAACTGAGGAATTCGCTTCAACTGCACTCGCTTTACTTTTATTCGCTTTCGCTCGCAAAGGCTGCCTAACACACGGCTACTGCTGGTAGGGATGCAAATAAAGGAGACCTCAAGTTCGTTTTTCCTTCAAGAAAGGAAGATTTTTGTTTGTTTGTTTTTAACTGTTTCTGTGTTTAACTGCTTTTGACGATTTGTAATTTCACCAAAATTTGCTGTCGTTGCGCGTCTTGCCACTGTTGTTGCGAATGCATGCCTATCATGAATTAAAACAGGGGAAGATGCGCGATCGCAAAGAGAAGAAGGCAATCTGCCTCGAAGAAATGCAGGTTTATGCGGCGCCGATTGGCCCAAGCCAAACCAGCATCAGCCAATAGGCCGCATGCATGCGTGCAGGAAAGTAGAAGGACTCAGTTGTATAGTCCGTCGGTTTTCCTCGCACTTGCTCACGCACTTTCAGTGGTAGCGATTTATATAGGTGGCCCCTAACGGCCTGGGCAACAGCGTAAAACCTGCGTGATCGATCGATCGATCGGTCTATGGTTCGATATCAAAGCTATCGCGTACTCCAATCGATCTGTTGATTTGTCGTTTGTTAGTTTATTAGTTCCTTTTCACCTCATCTCATCTCATCTCATCTCTAACATCCGCTCAGAATCGTTCGACCTGAACTTCCATTCCACAACATAACATATTCGCCAAAGTTCGAAACCATGGAATTAATTAATTCTTCTTGATGATGTGATGTGATTGATTGATTGAATGTTTCCACGAGCTTCGAGTCTCTCAAAACCGTTTTATCAGACGGCTAAAAGATCCCAATAATTAATCAGACCAAGATCAGGAGTATACACAAAGAAAGAGCGCTAGAAAGTTCGCTTCATCAAGTGTTTCTGAGGACCTGCGCTGTTAGTTTTGATGGCTGGCAAAGGGAAACGTGCTAATATGGTTCCCTCTCTCCCTCTCTCTCCCTCTCTCTCTCTCTCTCTGTCTGTCTGTCTTTCTGTGTAGAGTAAGTCAGAATTGCGAATTGGTTCGAAAATGCGATGTATGCCGATGTAGGCTCGCTCACGCCTCAGGTCTTCAGGGCCTCAGGCGCTTCGAACAGAAAGAAGCCCAATCAATCTCTGCACACAGTACATACGTGCATACATACACGCAGGCAGGAGAGAGACGAAGGAGCTTGAGCTTGAGCTTGAGCTTGAGTCCACTCACTCATCACAAGATCCTTCAAGTAGTTGGTCAGAACTTGAAATCGGCGTCCGTTGACAGATAGACCATTGAGCGAAGAAAGGCCCTCTTCAAAGGCAGGCAGGGAGCCAAAAGAGATGAAAGGCGCCTCAAAGTCAGCCAGCTTCAACTCAGCACTCTTACTCGAACTGGACGGAGAAGAAACAAAACGGAAGGAGGCCCGTGCTACTACGGTTTTGAAAGAAAACATGAAAACTTAGCTCTTGACACTTGTACTCGATTCGGTAGGGAGGTGGTAGGTAGGTGGGTGGGTGGGTAGGTCTCTCTCTCTCTTCTCATGGCCTTGAAAGACAGGCTTTCATTACCTTTTGTTTGGTTTGTTTAAATCCTAATAAGAGTCTCCTGCTCGCTTTCGGCGCTCTGGTAGGACTAGCATAGCGTTGCGTAGGACCCCCGTGGGCTTTCTTTCATTCTTAGAAAGGAAGTCCTGACCGCGACGACGGCTAGGCGATACGGTAGGACACCGGGAAGAGTGTGAAGCAGCCGTTGCAAATGGTGGACAAAGGTGAGTGAGGAAATCAAAGCTTTGAGAAAGTGAAGATGAACTTGGGTTTGGATCAGTTGAGTCAAAACAGATCAATCAACAGAAGATCACTCACTGTATCACGGAACGAACAAATGTCGCCCAAGCGCTTCAAAGGAACTTGCGTAGGCTCAGGACCATGTCCAACCGAAGAGCGGCAGCTTTATTTATTTATTTATTTATTTATTCATTCAAGTTTATTTATTTACTGCTCGAGTTTTCTGGTTTAGCTTCTTTCCAATTAATTTCGAAATAAATAAAATCTATTAATAAACATATATACCTATGAGTCATTGGCTTTCATAGAAAGAAACTATGAAGAAATGGGAGCACGAGGATGGATCGAGTAATTTCAACTCACATTGACGGAGCGACTCGTGAATAAGAATAAATAAAACAAGTAAGTCAGCGTGCCGTAATGGTCTATACCTGACCCGGACGGCAAGGAGACGCTACTGAAAGAGCGAGCGCTCAATCATTTAGTCAGTCAGTCAGTCAATCAATCAACCAATCAATCTGTTTAGTTAACTCTAAGGTTCTTTGCTTTACTTTCGAGCAAGTCTCAACACTAGCGGATGCAGTAGGTACCACACTAGCAGTAGCTAAATTACGTTTTCAAGAACAGTGAGCCTCCTATGTCCCCTGGCTAGCAATTAGCTACTTGCCTGGCTAGCAGCTAGCTAGCCCCTTCTTCAACCTGAGGTGATGAAAACGAGCGCACGAATTAAAAAGCCATAAATGAATGAATGATCCATGAATGAACCTGACGGGATATGATCGATGGGATCGATAGTCAGTCAGTCAGTCTCAGGGCTGGACATGGAAGCGCGTGCTCGCTCGCTACAGCAAAGCTTTGCTCATACTTGTTGCTTGCTGCTGTCTGTCTATAAATAAATAAATCTGCCGTGTAGAATGAATGAATTTGGCTGGCATCATTGTGTACTATGATGAATATGAAGAGCTCTGTGCTGCTTAGCTAACTCCTACAGCGGCACTTAGGCACGTAGATAGATAGCGCTCAGGATAAGCTTTCACGAAGCCGCACCGAACGAATGTGTTGGACGGCAAAGCATCCCCTTCCAATAGCGAGCGAGCGTACAAACATTCCAGAGCAGCAGAAAACTTTTCACTGGTTTCCCCGAAACAAACAACTTTGCCCCTTCTTTGTGTTAGTTTTTTATGATCGCTTGAAGAGTATTTTCTTTTTATTAAAACGAAACATTTGAATTTCGAGAAGTTATTTTTTTTTTTAATTATCAAATATATATTTGAGAAAGTGTTAACTCCCATGTTTTTCCGAGAGTGAAATGAAAATATTTTAGGCTAAAACATCAAGTTTTTGTTTCGGGGAAACAAGGTAAAGTGTGCTTTCTCTTTTCAGTTGTTCCGAAATAATAATTTTAAGGTAATTAATAGTGGTATTAGTAATAATAATAATAATAATAATAATAATAATAATAATAATAATAATATGGTTGCATCTTAGTTAGTAAAGGTTTTATGGTGAGCGACAGCATCGATAGTGCACAGCAGTTCATGCTTTGGATGGAGTTTCGTGGTGTAGAAGAACCAGAGAGGTCACCGCAATGAAGATGGCGGTTCCAACTTAAGAGACTAAAAACTTAAATTACCCACGTACCTTCAACATGGTGAGTAAGTAAGTAAGTATCTAACTGAAAGGCCTTCGATAACTCAATTCCCAATATCCAGCTAGGTACTAACCTGCACTTTACTTAAGGAAGCTGCGCTGTCTGTTGAATGTGCCTGAGAAACTAAGTTGACATGAATACCACATACGCGCGGTGGAACCAGCGCAATATCGAGGTGGCGAGTGTCCCCAGAAAGGACACAACTTCTTCAAGAACGTGCCCTGGCTACCGCAGCGTGTTCGTTGAAAATGGAGAGTCGCTAATTTGAAGGAAAGCTTGGCTCTTCTTCGAAGAACATCTCAACCGCACGCGCATTCATCACGTGCAGCAGTCAATCCTGCAGGAGTACCATTCCATTTGCTTTCAGAGATAGTCCTAGCGTTTGTGGCATCTAAGGCCTAGCGCGCGCAGAATTGGCGCGGAAGAGGACCCGTCGTGCTTTCCTCACTTTCTTGTTATTTCAATTGATCTATGATTATTGATGAAAAGCACGTGCCGCATCGGTTTGACTTCTCTGAGGACGCCGCTACAGGCGTGGTCCGCGGCGAAGAGCACTGGAATCTGGCAGAAAGCACCAGGGATCATGGACGGTATCCCGCCACACATGCCTCCTGAGCTCTTTATAGCTGGACACCAAAGTAGACTTCGGCCTCACTTTTGCACCTCTTTCATACTGCTTCCAATGGATCCATTGATCCGTTACGTGCACCAGACACAATAATGGTAATAATAAATACTAAAATCAGAACGCATGTGGATTTTTTTACTGGCACAAGGACTGACGGGCCGTGAGTGACTATTGAATGTTATAGTTGACGCAGAGTGCTCCAGCATTGGTATATTTAGCGAGGTTGATGCGGATTGTATTTCATTAGAAGCTTGCTTTCTTTTGTGGCCTCAAAGTGGAGAAAGTTGAAAAATCGCATCCTTTCTTCCAGCTACATGTTGTCGGCCAAAATGGACTTGCGAGCACACACCCAGAACGAGAGCCTCGCAAGTACCTAGAGGCTACCTTGAGAGAAGGTGAACTATTTAAAGCATTTGTTATTTATTTTTTATGGAGGTCTCTGCCGTAGAGAATCCTTTTCTACTTGCGATTCACTGAGGCTACTTTGCATCCCGCGAGACACCCATACGCCCGCCAATCCTGTTCCTATCTTCTTTAGTTATTTTTCTGCTTTTTCTGATTTTCTGATTTTCTGATTTCATGAAAAACAATTTTCTTTGCGCATGTTGTTGCCACACACTAAGGATGAAAGCTCTCAAGTATGTGCTTTGCGCCTGCGTTGGTAAGTAGGGTCGGGATAAGGCGAAATGCGAAATTTAAAGTCGTGAAGCTTTCAGTTCAATTAGCGAATGTGAATTCATAACTAATACTGTGGTTGTGTAATATTAATACGCCCAAGAGAGTTCAGCTTGGATAGGTTAGTACAATAGTATTTCACTGCTGAAAGGCACCAGAATTACAGAATGAAGGTGTCCATGTCATAGTTTGGTGCTCTGTTTTTTTTTTAGGGAAACTAAACTAAACAAAACAAAGGTTACTTCGCAAAGTAAATATCTTGAACACAAATGCAGAGAAAGGAATCAACTCTGCCATTCAAAGTGAAAAGTTTAAAACGAATTTAACCTCAAGTGGATATCACAGTTTGACCAGCACAAGTATGTAAAAGGCATCCTACAAAAAACAAAAACAAAAAATATATCAGCGAAACCTTTCTTTTATTGAATATTAATCTTAGTTGCAGCTTTATTCTCAAGATTTTTTTCTTTATGAATGTCATTTAAAATACAACTACGTTACAAAAGCATCGGGCGCAGGCAAAAGTTGAATCTTTTTCTTGGTCTCTTGCAAAGTACCCACTAGAAAGCGATTGACAATCGTTTCTAGTTCTACAGCACTTAAGTTTTTAATTGGTTGGAACATTGTTTACAGAAAAGGATTAAAATACTCAACATGCAAAGCTCCACTTTAGCTCAGATCTAGTGCATATTTTGCTGGTGTACCCGATCAAGGCTCGCTAAAATATTGGCAGCACCTGCTCCAGCTCGTGTTCCTGTTCGTGCTCCGACCGACAAGCCTTGACCCAGGCTTTTGCCAAGCCTTAAACTTTGTAGGATTTCTGTCACTGTACGCCGACGTGCACCTCCCTGTTGTGTCCCAGCACCACGTACATTAGACGAACCATCCGCCATGAAATCAGATTGCATTGGAAGTCGCTTCATTTGCTTGTCGCGAGCATCCAAAGCTGTGGTTTCAGAGGAAGACACATAATGATGCAGTACTGTGTGAAGCCTCAAGCGCAGACAACCGGCACTCCGCGTACAGAACCCATAGCGGTTGAGAAATGGGCCTTGGTGAGTCTGTGGAATACTAGAGTACATGGACGAGTCAAGTTGCAAAGCCCCACCCACAAAGTGTTCCGCAAGCTGCTGTCGCAAAGAACCTGCCACCCTCCAAGCTCTAACGTACTCTTCAAAAGTACCAGCAGTCCCTGGTAATCCAAGCGAAGCATAGCCTTCCGTGCGGTGTCTCTCCCAACCGTCGCGACTCTTCACTTGAAGATAGATTTTTGGCTGTTCATGACTTAATGAGTCGATTTCATCCTGGAACAGTTTGAATAAGCACAAGCTCTAATGGAAAACAGTAATGTGCAGTGTGTCGACGTGAGACTTGGCCAGGGCTACGCCAGTCATTGCTAGAACCACTATTCGAAGCAAAACCTTGAAATTGTGTGAGATACCGTGCACGTGCAGTTTGAGTAACCCCGCGCATAGGCTCTCTAGAACCATCAGCCCAAGTCCACATCGTTCGTCCGTTTACAGGCAAATGAACTTCATACTGAATGTATAGATGATCACTGGCGGCCTCTTCGAAATCGAATGCAGACACTATTTCAATGTTCACTCGCTTAATAACTTGACCAGGTTTGTTGGGTCCATCGTACAATACCATTGGAACGCGACCCTCTAGAGCAGCCGCTGCTTTCTCTAGATTTTCGCGCTGCACAGTGTTAATCTCTGTCTCCAAAAGAGGGTCAGAAGACTCTGCTTCATTCACAAGAGAATACTCGTATATACTTCCGAATGGCGTTTTGAATCGATACCACTTGCATGCATCGCTACCATTGCTCCCCCCTGAGCCGTGACTTTGTCGGCTTTCCTGTTTATCATTCTTATTGATATGGTGATAATGATCTTGATATTGGCCTCCTTGTCCTTCGCTAGACCCACCATAACCTTGCTCTCCGGAGCCACCAGTATTAAGAAAACGCCCTTTCGAAAACCCAGGCTGCATCTGCACAAGATTGCCTTCCCTGCTTACTTTAACAGTGCAGAGAACAACCTCGTAGAATTTCCCGTCCTCCTTTCGAAGTGCACGAAGCTTACCGGTATCTACATCAACAGCAGCCATTAAGTAAAAGATCTTGAACGGAGACTCGCGGAAAACACGTTGTCCTGCGCTAACATCCCCAGGACGTGATGCTCGTTCTAAACTTGCATAATCCCCATCATCAAGACCATCCACTGCGTCAAGGTTCTCTTGCTCCCGCTCCAGTTGTTGACCTGTACCTGGAATGGTTACAATGCTTTCTGCCACTGGATTCAGTGAGAAATTTTCTGACGTTGTCACAAACTTTGTCATTTCATTTTTAGGAACAAACCCGTCCTTGTCTGTGTATGTGAAAAGCATCACCCGACCTACATCTTGCATGAGATCTTCTCCATACCTTTTACTGCGAGCAATCTGCTCAAGATATTCTGCCTCGATTGCTGTGCGACCAAGGTTGGCGCCTTCATCATCTGCAGCCCCAAGGTACCGCACGAGCTCACGCGGCCCAAACTTTTTCTCTTGCCATGTAAATGTCTCACTCCACTCCTGGCCATGCCCGGCGCGTCTCCGTCGTCCCCGACCTCTACCAGTTCCATCCTTGGGCACATTTGGGTCCTTAATGTCCATACGTTTGTTCTTCTTTTTCTTCGTTGTCTCCTTCTGTTTGTCCTTGCTCCGCCCTAATAGGTCTTCGTCCTCGTCATCATCGTCTGAAGACGACGACGACGAATCTTGAGAACGCGTACCGTTCCGCATCTTGTTCTCATCTGCTTCAGAGTCGTCATCGTCGCCCGAGAGCAAGTCTTCATCGTGTTCAAAGTCATCTTCGTCGTCGTCCAGGGCCTCTCCGGTTGCCAGACTGCCTGCTTGCACGCATCGTATCTGCACCCTTACACGGAAGTTTTGAATAGGGTCTTTCGTCCAGTAGTGTACTGGCACATCCATCGTGCGTGATAGAGAGCCTGGGGCGCTGACGATAACGCTCGACGCCTCTTCTGCGTTTCGCGCGAGAGGAGTGTTTGTCCTGCGAAGCCCAAATTGTCCAAATCAGCCAAGAAGTGATAGTCCAGTTCAACGGCATTCTCAATTAGATGTAAGAAGCACTAGCAGTGTTTATTATGAAATACACTAGAAGCTAAGACATAGTGAGCTGTGGTCCCTGGTTCCCAATGAGCACAATGGTCTGGATTTGATGCGAGAACAAACGGAGTGAGGGACAAGAATGTACTGAGTGATCCTGGTTTGAAAAGATACCTGACGCGGTGAGTGAGGTATGGAATAATGTACGTACTTATTATTCTTTTGTTGATTTTGGAAAGCCCCATGGACTACTTGGACATTCTTCAAAAACGAGCACGCTTTGTGCTAAAGTAAATGCTCGCTAGGATTGTACAATTCAAAGTGAAAGGGGCAAATTAGTCTAACACTTGCAAGAACAATTTAATTAAAAAAGAGAAAGGAGAAGGCAGCAGCCATAAATGTAAATGCTAAATGGCTTCAGTGTCAGTCAGCATATTCTAACGCTAAACTGCTGATAGATAGAAGCTCTTCATCACCAGACTTCCCAAGAGGTCACAGGAATCGAATACAACCGCGAGCACGCCGACGCCCTGGCTAGGATTTATCTCGACTGCGCGCATTTTGACGACTCAGCCTTTGTCTACAAACTCGACGACGTCTGGCGGTTTGCAATTCTGAATGGGCCTTTCTCTTAATTGCTTCATTCATGTATTTGTCGCGTTTCATGGCTTTTCTCAAATCTTTTGGTGATACCAAGGCCACATTGGAACACCCTTGATGTAGCGTTGCCTGATCCACCAGTCCGGAGCCTTATTGCGTAAGCCCTTAACTTTTCTGCCGAAGGCTTTCTGGACTGACGCTTCTTCCCTTTACTTAAATTACTCTTTGGTCGTGCACTGTTACTTGGTTTGGTTTCTTCGGACTCTGTTTTTTTTTTTCTTCGAACCCCATAACTGTAAAGCAGCATGACAAATCAAACACTTCCACCAGGTGTGATAGATTTTAAAATGAGTCGCGGGACCTAAGACATTATCTCACACACTATTTATGAGATGTATAAAGCAGCACATCGTTGGTAGCCTTGGCAAGATCCCAGCTATGCTTCTGCAACCGACCCGCAAGGGCACCTGAAACTTCGGGTGTGGCCATACTGGTGCCAGACATGACAAGATAAGGCTCTCATAAAGTATGTAATCTAAAGGTTTATTGTTTTTCGATATTTGCTGAGAAGAAGAAATGAACATCATGATTTACAAAAGAAATAGAAAAGAATAACAAAAGAGAAAACAACAGAGTAGGAACATGATCTAAGCATATACAGAAGCATATATGCTGGAAATGAGGGTGTTCGAAATGAAATAAGAACAAGAAAATAGCAATTGGCTGCAGAACAACAAGAATGGCACCTGCGCTAGGTGTGCTGCTTGTTGCTCTTGCCATAATAAACTTCACCGAATCCAGCAACCTCATGTGCAAAATGACGCGGCTCAGAATCGTGCAAAAACATCAATAACGGTGTATGAGATATACGCGTCATCTCTCATGCGTGGGCAGAAAGACGAGGAAAGACGACTTTGTCCAAGTTAGACACTGACAATGCATGTTCACATTGAACCAATGGCAATCTTCTCGGGCTCAAAGGATTTATGACTCAATAACTTTCCATCAAGAGGTGATTTTCGAAGCCTATCTAGGTTAAACACTAACCAATGGAATACCTTGCAGAGCGAATTCCGAAGTCCCGAACGTTAATAAACACAGATCGATGTTTGCCTTAGACGTACTCTTCACTCTCGTGGTCGCTGTGGTGTTCAACAAAACTTCCGACTTGCTTTTCGAACCGCTTGACTGCAGTTGAGTCAGCATCTGTATCATGGAACCTGCCGTGGTGTCCAGAAAACGACTGACCTCCAGTAGAGTCCCCAATGGCAAGTGAAGAGCTTGTGTCAGTTTTGCTTCCATCCTTGTTGTCAATTGTCGTGTTTGCAACCTTGTAGCCAAGCACAGAGTAAGCAAACCATCCTACCGGCAGCCAGTAGTTGTGAAAGTTAGCAACGAATGGAACAAAGGTGAGCACGATGTAAAAGAGGGCCTGCACGCCAGTTTGAACCATGTTTTCACGCTCAACGGCAAGCAAGGCAGCTTTGAGCTCCAAAGTACGCGGAGAGCGAGTCAGTTCATAAGATGCATCAAGAGCACGCTGTACCTTAATCTTGGTCCATAACGATTGAATTCCAAGAGATGAAATTTGTACAAGCGTGCCGCCCATAGTTGCCAGATAGATTCCACGCGCAACAGCTCCCTTACCATCATCACTCAGTCCAAGGGTGAAGAATGGCAGAATACCCGTGATAACACCCATACCACTCAGGATTGCCGAAGTAAGATAGGTCTGATGAATTAGATACCGTGTCGCCCGTGAGCTCTTGAGCAAAGACGCAATCAGGGCTGGTTGGAAAAGGTAAATTGATGTGTAAAACGAAATACGCGCTAGTGCGAAGAATATTGTAGCTGCAGGAGTAATTCCAACACGCTCTGTCTCAGGCCGAGCAAGCATTAAAATTGCCATAGCAATCATTGCTGGGTACATTACAAATGCAGCCAAAAGAAGTGCAGCAAGGCCACGATTCTTTTTCAAAGGATGGCTTTCCCCCATAGCTTGACGGCGAGCTCTGATCTCGCTGTATTGCTCCCAGCGAAGGCGCATTCCAGGAAAGGCACGACCGAAATTGATGAGACAAATCAGCAAGTTTGCTGCCCACAGCCCACGGATGGCGTTGTAACTTAGCTGACAATCCTCTCCTTCAGTATTCAAGAAATCTGCGCGGCCGGTGAACCCATCATAGCACTCGCAGCGGTTTTTAACGCAATCGCCATTACCAGAGCATGGCCCCAACAATGGCTTCAGTTGCGCATGAAACATATTCGGAATCGTAGGCAAGTCTGTGCATTCTTGAGCAGTTGCGGACAAAAGATTGCCGCCCACGCAAACTGCTGAAAGGAGGAGCCATCCTCGTGGCCTCATGGTGCTAATGCGTAGAAGACCTCTGCCAGAATTTACTCCTCGCGTAAGCTACGCTACTTTACTGAGTAACGTGAACGAAGATATATGCGTCACCCGACGTAAATTGCCAAAGGCCCCTTTTCTCCCGTTGCTCTGATATTCTTTCTCGTTGCCTGCTGCTCTTGTCGCTATCCCCTTTGCTGAGGCTTTCAAATTCTTGTCTGCACGTGCCAAGTCTCTATCAGCGCGTGCCGTGACTCAACCGATGAGCACAGAGCAAGCAAGATGCAGGTCGAGAGATTGCAATGCAAAGCGGCCAATTGAGTGATTGATCTGCCTCAGTGGATGAATGCGACCTCTGCGCAGCTAGCTGTATATTAGCTTGATTCTCTGTTTATTTTTATCGTACCTAGCTATTTGCTCCCTTGTTGTGGGTAGAAGTGGGCGGGAAATGCGACTTGTAAGAAATGGAACCCACCTGGTGACAATTGCACAACAGGTTGAAAGAATAGGGATACCGACACCAAATTAAAAACTCTTTCCAACTGCAGGTGACATTTAGTAGGTACCTAAGCAGGGTTGTTATAGCCATGTAGGGGAAGGTGCACTCTGTGCAGAGAAACTCCCGCGCTCGCCCCCAAGCGTGGCTCTGATTCCCTCCTTCGGTCAACAAACTCACTGCTTGGTGGTGTGCTGCGAGGGACTATGCAAGGTCGATGATGGCAGCGCCAATAGCAGCAGCCCGAGAACAACGGCCGGGGCCTTGCCCACGTTTGCGGGCTTCTTCGCAGCCCATTTGACTGACGTTGGAAATCATGCGCCAGCAGAAAGAATTCCAGTGTTAGTAGTTCTTCTCTTTTTTTTCTTCTACTTCTTCTTTTTACAATTTTTAATTTTTAATCTTTAAAAATGTTCCTGCTTTCCCCTTCTGTTCCCTTGCGTTCTCTCCCTCTTCTCAGGGCATGTCTCGCCCTAAATAGAAAAAACATCTTAAGTTCTCCTCCTTTGCTTCGTTCCTTGTTCAATCGAAAGGAACTTACTTTAGGTTATCTCCCTTGTAAGATCTTCTTCGAAGTTCTGATCGCTAGAAAGGCGCAACGTGAGAAAAACAGAGAGAGAGAGCAAACCAACTTACTTTTTCGATTAGAAAGCTGAAGTGTATGTAGCAAGCAGGTCCTTCAAACGATCGCGCTTCGAGCTTACAAACAAACTGCATGAGCTAGCTAGCTAGTAAAGGGAACTTTGGCGTCGAACAACTGTTCGTTTGCCTGGATGTTTCAATGCTTGCTTGCTCGGCTTGACTTGACTTGACTTGATATGATTTGATTTGATTTGATTTTGATTTGATTTGATTTGGCTGGACTGACTTTGCAGGACAGCTCGTTGTGCTCTACTATAAACCCTCCGGACGAGCCGCATGCGTGGAGAAACAAAATAAAATAAATAAATTGAGAGGCACTGCTGCGAGCCACGCAGGAAGCAGCGAGCTAGCCAGCGAGCGAGCTTACAAGCAGGCAAGGTACCTTGATGAGCGAACGCAAAGTTTCCTTCGTTTTATTCGCGAGCTCGATCATCTGCAGACGGGCTCGGAAGAGCAAACTTCGCGGCAGGCTCAAACAAGCATTGGCGTGGCCCGCCCAACTCGAAGAAGCCATCAAAGTCATCGTTCCCATCCCCATTTCTACTTTCAATTTGCAAATTCTTACAAGAGCTTTGCAAGAAAAAGAAAAATAATCAGGAGGAACTACTTACTTAGTAACCTTAGCTGCTAAGTGCGATTTTGATCATGTTTATTTTATTTTTTATTATATTTTATTTATTTTATTTTATTTTTTAATTCTAAAGAAGAAACAAGCTTGGCAAATTAACAAATCAGGAGCAAAATAGCACATTTGCTACAGCAGCTCTGCCTCAGAGCTCAAGCAAATCCGCCAAAGCTCAGCGGATCTTGAAGGGAAAATACACACGCAAGAATATTTGCAGCTTTCAGCTGGCTCAAGGATCAATTCGTGGGCCCAGCCAGATAGATGGCCTGCATTTTGCTCTGCATCGATTTGGTGTCTATAACTTACTAAAAATAAATAAACTCTTAACTGGCTTCGTGGTGGCGCGCCTCGCACGAGACCGCTGCCTCGGCAATCGAGCCGTCGTTGGCCCTTCTTGACAGCGTCCTTTCGGCACGTAGCACCGTGTTAGGCAACTCATGAAACTACTTTTTAAAGAGCGTGACGCCTTTGTGAACTTCAGGTTTGCAGGACTCGGAGGATGCCTGCCTCCTGCTCTGTTGGGGAGCACTGCATCGTAAGCTCTGATGGGGAATCACCACGAATGAATCAATGAATGAATGAATCGATCAATCAACCAATCAAGCCCGTGCAATGTTGGGGAATAGCACCGCTTTGTGATGGATTGGATGTTCAGGTGTCCGAACTAACCCACTGGGCACCACTGGCGTGGTGGCCACCGCGAGCTGGTCAATGTGAAAATTGCAATCATGATTGTGAAAATCCTTGACGCCGTTTTGACGCAAAGGCGTTGGAGTTGACGACGGAGGGTCCTCATGGGATTAAAACTGATGCTGTGCGAGCTCATGAAAGATGTCATCAAGATGGTCTTGGACACCTGCAAACCAGCTTGAGCTGCTCGACCAGAAATCGATTTGACGTTTTACAAATTGGTTACAGCGTAGCATGATTGAACTATAACAGCCCAAACAAATGAGAATGAACACTGCTCCTCGAACTCGTGGTAGACAGAGAAGAAGAACTTGCGGCAAAAATAGCGGCGGCAGCAATGATGATGATGATGATGATGAACAAGAGTTTGATATGGGGCGGTCGACAGCTTGGAAAGGTGAAAACCCAGGAGCCAAGCAAAAGCGGGTGCACACCCAGACTAAACAGCTTCTCCAGGCCGTCGGCCATCAAAAACATAGCAGTCCGCAAGACGCGGCCAGACCTGCTCGGCAATGCAATGCCCATAACGTGTGAAACCTGGAACAAACAAACAAATGAATGAATGATGAAGAATCGAATGAGCGGAGCGATCGAATGAGGGAGTGACGCCACAGTTTTCCTTGAAAGGTGTGCACTTCCCCTTTTTCCTTCGCGTAAGTACTTTTTGTTCTTTCTCGTTCAACTTGAAAGTTTTACCTTTCTTAACCTTTTTATTATACATGAAGAAGAAGCAGCAGCAGCACGCAGATTAAAATTAAGGTTCTGTCCGGACCCACTGGACAGACAGAAGATCAAATCTCTGCAAGCGAAGTAAAGTTCGATTGCAAGATTGTGCTGCAGATTTGAGAAGCAGTAGCAGTCGAGTCAGAATATACTTATGCAAGGCGAGCGTGTTCTGGCGGGTAGCTATGCTCTGAAAGTCCCAAATGCTGCGTGCGCCGCTTCCTAGTTGATGGATGACTTTTTAATTCATTATTCGTATTATTGCAATCATCTGAGTCCAAGTTTAACTTGAAAAATGCAGCAAGCACGGAGCGTGCCGGAGAGGTGGGCTTAGGCCGATCGTGGATTATTGGAATGTCGCGTGCCGCTCCGAAGGGAACACCACTCGTGGTCCCGGTAAAACGTTGCAGCACTAGGTACCTGTCTCTTTGCTAGCGGAGCAGAACCTCAAGAACGCTGCCAACCTCTATGAACTTTGACAGCAACACCCCCCTCCTTTACAAAACTACTCTGATGGTGTGCACAATAACCGACACGAGCAAAGGGGTGAGTGTATATATGCTTCGAAAGTGCCAAACCTTAGACTCTTTAGATCAGGCGCTCTGAGTCGCCTGGACGCAAGCCCATTTCTCGAGACAATGCACACTGTGCTACCCAGACAAAAGAGAAGTTAGAACCCCATTGCATACAGACAACGATGTGCACATCTTTCTACACAGCCAGGATTACGAGGGAGATTTGCAGAATTATAACAGCTCGTCACCAATGCAAGCAGTGACGAAACCATCTCATCAGTACACAGTATAAAGAGAGTATGACAAAAATGATGGTAATGAACACCATAACAATTGAAGCTTCACTAAGATCAATTACAATGGGTAGTGGGTGTGCCTTTGACGTTGATCAAGAGGTCCTCTTCATGCAAACCTCAACAGCAGAGTATGACATCGAGCTATCTTCTTGGTACCCAAGTTCCCTAGGCAGATGCTGCTTTCAGTTGACCTCGAGGACTTTGTGATTCTAGTGTCCTAAGAGTAGGGCTTCTTGAATCTCGTGATTCTTTTCAACTGCAAGGTCATGACCATTGCTTTCGCCAGGCTCCAAGGCCCTTCAGAACGATTGCCCTGTTTCAGAAAGCCTCAAGGTCGCCCAGCTCTGGGCTGCCCTGCTCCAATGTTCTAACATCCACTATACAAGGCATTTATTCACCATACAGGGTACAGCGTTTCTCCTATAGCCAGACCAAACGCTGGCACTTGACTGTATTCTCTCCAGATTGTTAAAACAACACTCTACTTTGAACCTTCGAGCTCTGGAAAAGCCTTTAAGAAGACTCGAAAAACGCGCAATTCGGGGTGTGCGATGCCTGCACACTTTCCTTTCAATGACCACACTATTAGAGCACGTGATTGGAATTAGACCATGTGCTTTTATAAAAGCAGCGCGTGTCCTAAACGTCATGGCACAGGAGATTGCCCCTTGCCCTCCGTGGCCATCGCCATTATCGTGCTGTTGAGTTGCTTCGAGGGGTATTCTGGACCTGAGAGGTCACTCATGGGCACCATGGTTAGAAAGGTCATCCTTCGTGGTATAGAAAAATAAACCCAAGGGAATGTAGAGGGCTTCCAAGTCCAAAAGAAGTAACATGATGTGCTAAAACTCCTCGTCAGCTGCAAAGCGGATTGGCATTTTCTTGAGACGCAGTTTGTAGATACAAGCGAAATTTTCTATAACAGTAGTTAGGTAGTAGTCCTGGTGGAAAGGAGATTTGAGTGTTTATGATGAACGAACCCTGGTTGATTTGAAAGCTACAGTTAACTTTTGATGAACTTCGAAACTTAATTCGATAGCCCCACTAACCCCTGAATTGAAGAGAGGATTAGCTTTGAAAGTGTTGTTTAAAAGATGCGGATATGGATACTACATTATGTTCAACAACGAAGGAGGTACGATACGATATTGCGAACCTGGCCCCTGTACTTCTTACTTCTGGACGACGCGATATTGTTTGCTCTCGTTGCAGCAGCCAAGACGGCATTTCAACCGAGCGGAAGTACAGAGTCCAGCAACATTTGTGCCTGATACTGTACTTCTCGTTAACGAAGTTAAAAGATGAACCTGTGTTATCCTAGCTATAATAATAAGTGTACTTTCTAGGGTAGGTACATACTTACTAGCGTGATTAGCAGAAGTAGCTAGGAAAGCGATCATGTTCTTGACTTCCCATTTAATTAATTTGCATCAATGCATCAGGCATCAAGGAGTCAAGATGGGACAACCAACTTCGTTGACTGCAAAACTCGAATATAGCCACGGGCCATAAGTTTTTGCAAGGAGCAAGGTCGAGCATTTCTTTCGAAGGGGCAAGGGCAGCGAGTATACGCGGTCTGATCTGGCTGCTGTGGCAGTGGTACATCTTCTTAAGGCAGGTGAAAAGGAATCTGAGTCTTGTTGCTTGTGAACATGCATTTATGGTCGAAGCGCATCGCAAGTTCATTGCTGTTTTTAGCGCTCGCAGATACCTTAAGCCCTACACAAGCTAATGAAGAATGCACGCGAATAGACTTCCTATTCGACCCTTTCAAAATTGATCAAAATCCTGTTCGTGGCGCATGTGCTGGAAATGGTGTATGTAACAATGGCATTTGCTTTTGCGAGGCAGGATTTTCCGGCAAAGCTGACTTTTTCGACGCTTCAGGAGCTTCCTGCCAGACCAACATTGCCCTGGGGCGTGGTCTCTGGGGTTTTACACTCACTGTGACAATGATTTATATCATCATCTCTATTCCACGCATTCGGCTGCGCTGGAGAACGTTTCAGGAGACAAAGGCAATGAAGCTTGCGCAGGGAACGCCATATCACATCCTCCACAACCGGGGCCTCTTGGCCATTATCTCTGCATTCGGAGTTTGTATGCCAGCTGTTGTGATCATGGCAATCGTACGTATCGCAGCACCGGACATGAAAATTGGGCTTGATGCCTTACCCACGTTCCTTTACTTAATCGCGAAAATTGGTTTCTACATGGCTGTGTACTTTTTTCAACCGGCCCTCATCGCCTCAGTACTTCACGGAAATAGAGCAACTCGCTGGATTGTTCAAGTTAATTACCGCGTTAATCTTGTCATTACCTCATTAGGCATTTTCTCGGGTATTGTTCCCTTCATCTGCTTGGGTATTAGCAATGGTGACGATAGCGCAGCCCTTGGTGCTTACATGGGAACACAATTTAGCACCTTTCTTCAAGTGATCGTGCTCGGTGTTCAAGCAGCGTGGACTAAAAACCACGTTAAAAGAGCGCTCAATGCCAGCCTCAGTGTTAACGCAAATCGACGTACAGAAGAAATCAAGGCACGTCTTGTCGCTGTGGAGAACGAAAACATTGTGCAAACCGTTGGTCAGGGAATTATCTTTGCTTTGATGATGCTCATCCCAACCCTTATGCTGGCCCACTCTGAGTTCCTTGCCATCTCTTGGTGCGCCTACGGTATACTCTCTAAGAAGATTGCATACACTGCAGTTAGTGATAGCCGTTATGGCAGCAAATCTGCAGGAAGCTCTTCGAAATCTGATGCGTGGTCAAAGGACAACTCATCCTTCAAGGGCGAGACACGCCTCACCACTACAACGAACGTCGCAACAATGTCCCCAGGCTCAGTTGTTACCCCACCCAGCTCGCCGAGACCCCACAAATACCAACAATCGACGATACAGCGCAGGTTCGAGGACAATGTGCTCTCTTTTCACGAGGTTTCCCAAACACAAGAGCCTCACAATAAAGATCATCGTTCCGGTAGTGGAAAGTCTGATGACAGCAACAGTGAGAATGAAAGTGACGATGATGATGGATATGTATGAGCTCATCGTTTCTCAACATATAATAGGCAATGCAAGCGTTCTGTACTCGCTCGCCATGCCTCTTTGATGGCCAGATGTACTAATTACTTTACTTTTGGAATTGAAAGTTGTTTGCAACTCTGATTACTTGCATCCCGGCCGGTGAACCAAACTATATTTTAACATGCATGGATACCAAAACATTGTTTCCTTTCATAAAGTGCACTTTGAAAATGTAATGTTTGTGTATTCTTCGTATGGTCATGAGAGTTGGTTCTTTGTTTTATTTTGTTTTATTTAATTTTATTTTATAAGCTTATCAAACATTATGTTCTTAAAATGAGATACTTCTTATTGTCTATAGCCCCGCTTGCATCCACTTAATCGTTGTTTCCTGTCCCAAACCTTGCGAAATTGGACATTTAATGTCTTGTACATTCTTCTACTGTTGCATTTAAAACAAAATCTCGCAAGGGTAATTGTATTCTCTTCCCCTGATGCTGTTGCGACCCTTTATTCCTTGCAATATCTGAGAGAGATGTATAAAGAAAAACACAGTAAAGGCAAAGCCCAGTTCGACGAACAGGTAAACGGCAATAAGGCAAGAGGCTTTGGACAATTCAGCAATCATAGATAGAACATTCCGGTCCAAACAGTTTAATAGAAAACAAAAACGTTGGAAGGCAACTGTAAACTAGCTCTATGTTTACCTTCATTTGTCGCCGAGTATACATTCAGCATTCAATAATAAGAGTTAATAAACTTATGCTGCACTTCAATTCTTGGTCTTATGTTGAAAGCCGAAAGAAAAACTTGAGCTGAAGGGAAACTAATAACGATGAAAGATTATAATATTGTGTATGCTTTCTTCAGGGTTTTTTCTGCTTATGCAATTCTAGTTTTCGAACCATTTCGAGATTACCAATGTTGATGGCAATGGAGGAAAGTAGGTTTATGAGAGTCCATTTGCAGTCGAGTCTATAAACATTTGTGGCCTGACAGGCCACTACACACGCTTGACTTAGTACGAAATTGACGGGATGGCAGCCATGATCTCTTCAGGCTCGCTAGTCTCCAGGAGACCTAGCCAGTCAGTAGAGCGAATCGGGACCAGACCCATCTGACCTAATTTGTAAAGAGCAAATGACAGACCAACGCCGTTGAGGACAATGAACATAAGCTTAGCCTGGAGGAGGCCATCGACATCACGAAAGGGAGTAAAGGTCGTGTTGATGCTAAGAAGACTCTTGATCGGGTTCCACAAGGCCATACCAGTCATCATGATGGAGAAAATGTTGAGACCCGAGCCAGACATCCAAAGCATAAAGCCAGTCATAAAAAGCTGTTTTCCAGGCCCCTGACCAATTGCCATCATTTGCTTCTTTTTCATTTTCATCATGGCATCCCGCATGGCCTCCATGTCCACAGATGCTGAGCTACCCGGCTCCAGCAGAGGAGGTTGGTATCCAACAAGGTATCCAGGGGCATCAGAAAGACCTCCCGCAGTCTTTCCCGTCTTTCCAGTGCCAATCGTGAGCTTGTTGCTGGAGTCTTCACCAAGCTCAAAGCCGTAGATGACACTCATTGTAGAGTCTTCTTTTGCGCTCTTCAACTTTGTGTTTATCCTTCGTGTCTGTTTTGGCTGTTGTTATCGCTGTTCTTGAAGCAACCAGGCAAGAGCCCGAATGCAGGTAACCAAAAAGTAGAAGCTACACGCAGAGATCGACCGCAGCAAGTTACTAAACTTAGCAGATTACTTTGCGAAGCAGAAAGATCGCCGCGATGCACGAGAGAAGCAAGCGACTTGCTTCGAGCTTTGGTCTTCTGCTTCTTCTTCTCCTTCTCCTTGTTCTTGACTGCCACCGTGGTCACCGGGGAAACACACAGTAGGCCGGCAAATTAAAATACACTTTTAATTTCACCGACGTGAATATCGGGTGTGCACTGGACGTACGCGGGGACATGCGCGAACGAAATTACTGAGACAAGGCCGCGCCCAAAAGTTGGACCTCGAGTTGGGTTTGGCAAGATGCTTGCTCACTTGACTTCGTTGCGGAGAGAAGCATGCTCATACGAGAGTATTTTACTGGGGAAGTGAAACTGCTCTTGAGTCAAATAACCAAAAAGTGTTTTTAGTTAGCTCGACCCTGACTCGCGTGAGTTGGGGCTTTAACTTATAACAAGATCCAGGTTTCAAAAACTATTGCAACGCGGAAGGGAATATCGACGTATATTCGATTCCTGAAAGGGGCTGCGTGGCTGAAGAGGATCGCAAAATTTAGATAGTTGGATTCGCTTCTGAGCTTTCTTTGACGGTGGTGGGGTAGTGGAGGTAAACTTATTAAAGATCACTACAGAAGTGGCAGCTAGTCCATAGTGCCGCTCCGTGCGGCCTTCTGCACAGTCTATCAAAATGATGCGAATACATAATGAAGCACTGCGAGACCAACTTGTCCAGCACAGCCCAAAATCAAAACCGTCTAAAACGCAGATTGATGGATTATCTTCTGTTCGGACCTCTCAGGCTGAAATGCCAATCATCGAGGATGACCCTTTCCGAACACAGAGTATCCTTAGTACAGATCTTATTGACAAGCGATTCCATGGCGTGTATTATTTTCCAGATATGGTAGACCACCCACGTAAGCCAGGGCTGCACTTGATGCAGTCGCAGAATGGCCAAAACAACCTGTCGGGAAGTAAACTAAATAAGGCATATGGCCCTGGTATTCAGGCCATGGAGCATATGGTTCAACAAGAGGAAGGTAAGTGTATTCGATTCATCCGGTCGTAGTATGTAATACAGATAAACTAACTCGGGATGTGGTATTTATGACACTGCATTGTCTCGCTTTGTTTGCTCCCTGGTTGCGATTCAGAGCGCTTCACGAAGCTTCTTGAAACAAATCAAAAGCATGTCAAGGCACAAACGCAAAAGCAAGAAATGATCGAGAAAAAGCAAAGTGAAAGAAAATCTAAGCTTGAGCAACAACGTGTACGAGAGTTTCGCCAAGCAGGAATGGCACTTGTTAACCGTGAGTTGAATGCAAGGGAACTCCGTATGCGCAACGAGGAGCGACAAATCCTTGCGAACCACCGTATGCAAGTTATTCTCCAGCAAGAATCGGATGCACGACTCGCACACCATGAAGAGAAAGCGCTACGCGAGATTCGTCAAAGAGCAAAACGAGAGCTTGATCTTCAAGATAGAAGATCAGATCGTACTTATCTGCATAAAATTAAGCACGAGCTTGCCGTGCAACACACGAAGCAAGTTGAACAAGAGCGAAGAGTGCAAGTTGAGCAAAAATTAGAGGAAGAGGAGTCCCGGCTCAAGGAGCTTGTAGAGAAACGGGCACAACTTCGACAACGTTTCCTAGATGAGAAATATCGCATTGAAAGAGAAAAGGCTGGGTTGAAGCCCAACGATGGACAAATCCGCAGCTCTCAACCACTCCTGCTCTGTGATATAGCTTCGCCATCTAAAGCATCTCCACGATCTGAGACAAATTTGAGAGGAGAGGGGCGCCGTATTATGATTCACTCGGCTCGTCAGCCACCACACTCGCCTAACCATTATCTTCAACCACTTTCTCGTCAATATCCTGATGAAACCTATTCAGATGTGCAAAGGCATCGCTCCCCAACACGTCACTTGGAGCAACAACACGCACTGCAACGTGTGGATCAACAACCTCGAAAACACATTGATTTTGAGTCCAGCTTGAACGAACTTCGTAGGCATGAATCACAGGGAGATTCATCAAACGAGCGGTTCAATCAGACTCCATTAATGAGCTTTGACGAAGATTGGGACCTTGAGGAAGCAAAGTCACCTTACCATGGAGCGACCGCATTAGCCCTTTATGAACCTGTAGTTCAGTCACACCAGACCTATAATTACCCTGGGCACAATTTACAATCTAACACAAGTTCGAACAACAACTCTTTTCTAACCCATGCTTATGTTGAACCTTCCGGTGGTTTATTAAACCTAGATGATAGACAAAGGCCAAATCTAGGTATGCACTTCCCAGCATCTTATCATGGCAGTAGTTCAAATTCGCACTACCCTCAAGGTTTGCAGATTCGCACTCCTCCGGATAATACATTTTCTCAACAGCCAAATCCTATCTTAGGCCAAAATTATCACCTCTCTAAGCAAGCACCTGCATATCAGAGCTCGGTCAGACAAGATCCGCGATTAAGGAGTAATTATGTTCCTCAAGATCAGATGCGTGGAGACCGCCAAATCTTGCCGAGTCAATCCTTCATACCAATCGAAAAACAAACGAAGCTACAGCAGCATCAGCAACCTATGCAACCTATATTTTCTGAGTTTGCTTCTCAGCAGCGACAAGACTACCTACCTGACGGTAGTCGGCAAATTCCCATCAGACAAGAACACCAACGACTACAAGATGGGAGCAATACCTCAGGGAGCCAGTCTCAACATTTCCAAACATCACCTATTTATTCGCATTCTTATCAATCTCAACAAGGGTTCTCAGGTACCAGTGGTAATCCACAAAAGCCCGAGCAACATGTGATCAGCAAGACGTCAAGATACAATGCTCACATGGAACCATCTACTTTCACCGCCTCCACAAGTTCAACATCTGAACCGCACCAGAAACTCCAAGGACGGACTGCTGACGCAGGTCCTAATGAATGGTTCTACATGGATGCACAAGGGCAACTCCAAGGTCCTTTCTCGGATCAGCGCATGCGTACATGGAACGAGCGTGGGCTTTTGCCACAAGACTTACCCATTCAAGCTAACGGGAGCGACGCAGATAATTTTATTCCGCTGGACCAGCTTTTCACGGATCCAACCTTGGCTTTCCAATGCTCCACAGACAATGACGATATACCTTCTTCATAGATAGTAAAGTTCACCTCTATGATAAACTTAACTTGCTTTATCATCAATTTGAGCAATATCTAGTCGCATATGAAGCATTCAGCAACACAGAAGATGTCATACACGATTATTTCTTGACTCATACTTGTGCTTCTCATTAGAGAATTCACTATACAACAGTCCGTCACAGAGGATCTCCGAGACACTGGTTCTCCGCTCTCAGCTTACATACAGATCATCAAAGTACGTGCATTCTTGTTAAACAACTATGTTCTATTACATCAAATTCAACGTTTAAGCGGATTAGATGACACCTATTTCTTGGCAGAGTATAATTAGATAATTGAGCATTGTATTGTAAAGCACACAGCAGATTTGCTATGAGTGATGTGCTTTGGTATGCCAAATAGAAAGGATCCATATAAGAATGTAGCCTTCCTTTAAATAGCAAAAGGGTACCATGGTACTAGGCTTTAGGGTGCTATTTGAAATACGACCACCCAGGTGCTATCTGTCTAGATACAAAACCGAAATGGCAGTTAGATCTCAAATTATTGATTTTCCATTACCTCTAGCTCTTTAAAGCCAAAAAGATAAATTTGAATAGCAAATGCAAGGAGCTCCACACTATCCTCGTTTGTGTCCTTAAATTTATTAACTGCTTCTTACCTAGCGCACCAAGATTCTGATAAATCAGGGTGCTATATTTTTGCCCTTTTCTAATACTAAAAAAGAATTAGGATAATAATAAGAATAGTACTTTTCGTAGAGAAAATGACAAAATGAGAATAGAAAGTTTAGATAATAATCAATCACCTTTTGTTAATCCTTCTTTTTTTCATCATGGCCCGTCTGGGCCTCTTGGTATGCATGCTACATTTTGCGTTGAGCCTGGTGGATGCTCTTCCTGTGCAGCCTACGCCCTGGCTCTTTCATGAGAAGAACGTAGATAGCACAGCGCTATTTGATGTCTTTGATCAAAGGGTAAACGGCCACGGCACATGGCGATGTCCCTTTGACGATCCACAAGTCACTATCTTCCCTTCAAAAGTCTCGGAAAACAATCACTGCGCTGTGAGTAACAAGCACCACAACGATGTAGACGATTGCCCAAGGGAGATGTTTAGCAATGAATCATCGGGATCCACTTCTACTGGATCTTCACAGCCATATGGAGATGTAATATTTTTTGTCCACACAAGCACAGAATCTCTGGTGCCATCGGCAACAGCATTATGTGCAATTGAGAGCGCAGCTCAACAGAACCCTAAGTCTAGAGTTCGTGTATTGTCTAGTTCGTGGAAGAATTTACGAGGACTCGATGAAGAGTTTAAAAATTTGCGTCTTGTACGGCTTGACTTTGAATACATATTTAGTGTAGTGCCTGAACTCGATCAGTGGTTCAAGTCACGCGTTTGGGCCGAAGGGCATCGCTTTCATCATCTTTCTGATGGTTTGCGCCTTGCCTTATTATATGGATGTGGAGGCACATATCTTGATACCGATGTTATCTCTGTGCGATCACTTGAGCAGATTCAATTTCGAGCTTTCATGGGCATCGAAATGAACAACATCCCAAGCGCGAACCATTCTGGGATGATCTGCAATGCAGTGATGAGGTTTTCAGATCGCCACCGCTCCTTTGTTCGCACTCTCATCAAGGAGTTTACCTCGACTTTCCAGATTCAGCCTTTTGGATGGAATGGCCCCTCAGCATTACGGCGCGTATGGTCGCGCCGCGATATGCGTGAAAATGAACTTGATAAAGTTCATTTATTACCACGACGAGGCTTCTACGATATCACGTGGAGTGAAACGTATCATTTTTTCCAAAATGGAGCACTGCTTACTGAATTTTTACAAGGCACTTTCTCTAGTGACGCTATGAATGAGATGAAGAGGATCAGTATCAACTCTGCTGAAGATGCGGATAAACAGTTTCCTGTTTTTGGTATTCATTTATGGCAGAGCCAAATTCCAGGTCAGCTTGCACATGTTGGGAGTGATTATCGCAATGCCTTTATAGGTCGCGTTTTTGCAAATTTTTGTCCCCGAACTTTCACATCTCAGTGGCCTCTTGCGTTGGTCAAATCTTCTATTTCTGAGCAAGAAAATCTCAACGATTACCAATTTTCAATTCGGTATCCAGCGAGTGGAGCACAGATTTATGGATTGCATGCTATTCCAATTTATCTCAGTATTCATGCAAAGGGATGATGCAACAAGAGAGGCTTTGAGTGGTTCAGTTGCACAAAGTGGGAAGAAAAAGGATGAGATGCCGAAGACAGCTCCGGCTCAGATATGTCTTGCGCTACTAACTAGAGTAAATCCCGGAAGTAGTACTCGTGCAAATGTAGATTCCACACATGATAATGGCGGCTATGAGGGGATGCAACATGAGGACAAATATGCAGAGTCTGACACATTGGATGAAACGAGCACTGCGGCTGCTGCTTCTAAAATTTCTTATGGTCACCGCAAAAATGTTTCATGTGTCAAGCTAGACGAGATAGGTCCTTTACTCACTGTTCCTAATCCAGGACGAGGATTTCATTTACTAGAAGCAAGGTTGTGTCGAGGTGAAGTTTCACCACAAGACTGCCTTGAAGGCATTCAAGGAGCACTTGCTCCACGCACGCTGTTAAGCTTTTCCGTAGATTTCAACGAAATCCAGGCAGCGTAGACAAGACAACGATATAATCTCTTTTCCTTCACCGTGGCATTCCTATCTGTCCACACACACTGGAAGGCGATAGTTTTTTACAATGTTGAGAACATTCTGACGGACGCTAATTATTACCGTTTGATTAAGGAATGTATAGACGACGACATTGCTGAGGATATGAACCGAAGATCAGCTTTTCTCCTTTTTTCCCTCTTGGAGATGCTTAAAAAACAATTTTTAGGATGCAGCCCTCCTTGTGGTTTTTGACCCGGTTGGACCCGTCAAATTCTTAATATCGTCTCTATCTTTCTATTCTACGCTACTTGAATGGAAAACACGAAACACTATACATCGCTCAGAACTGATTTTTCCTGGGTAACATCCGGAAGAGAAAGTTTTTGTGCTCATACGGATGCTAAATAGCTATTTGCAATCCTTGAGTTAGGTTGAAGATGCTCGGAAGTTTTTGTTTTTAGAGCAACTAATTGGAGCCGTTACTATTGTTCAATGTTCAGGTGCATTTTTAAAGTTAAAGAGAATTTCTTTATTAAGTAGTACAATCAACGATGTTCTATGCGCGATGGAGAACTTTCTGCCTATCTTCAATTACGTGCAATGCGGAAAGATCTTAGGAGTGTGTTCTAGGCGTGACCACAATGCACGCAACCCAGACTCAGGTACTACCTTGGTTGTAGAAGGAGGCAATATATCGGTTACCAGAGCTTTCAAGATCGATATGCAAAGAAATGTCTTGCTAAGTGCCGCGGCAGAATCCACTCGAGCGAGCAATCAAAGACGAAGATAGTGTCATTATGGATTTGTAAGTGGAGGAGGAGCTTAGGCATTAAAATTGGTCTCCTGCTTTTGGGTGCCATTAACGAGAATGCAAAATCAACAGAATAAAAAGCTCGCGAGCCAAATGGGCGAGTTTTGTGAGTAAGATAATTTCTTGCTCAGTTGTTATCGTACTCCAATTCATCCGGTTTGCAACCCATTTTCATGTCGCGATGCTCTGTCAAAATTGCAGCCTATGATATAACAAGCATAAGTATCCTCAAAGTCCTTAATACAAGTAGAACACAAAAGTTAACAACAAAACAACAGCAACAGTGTCAGAGTCGATGTGCGCTCCAATCATCGTAACGAGCAAACTAGCTGCGAGAGCTTTTGCAAGTCTGTTCTCCGACGAGTGCGTCGCATAGTTAGTCTTCAAGGTAGGCTTTCGATTCCATAAGCAAAATCGAATTAGTTTCTTGAATTTGTTCTTCGAAGACTACTCTAGCTAGGTACCTCCTACTGCACGATTTTCAGGTTGCCGAAGGAAGGTGCTGCCAGTAGTTCTCTAGCTCGTTACTCACTGCCTCCCTACTCCCTATTAGTTTGTAAAAGTTAGTTTTATCCTCATGGCGGGATTCACGCCAAGAATAGGAAGAAGACGAGAAGAGAAGGAAATCGAAGAGAAGAAACGTGATGACGAGTGCTGATGCACAGATGGCCCGCCTCGCTGTCTTCAGGAGCTGCCAAGAGAGGAAAGTAATCCCATCTTCCCATCTTCCTGAGCTTCTGTTCTTCACGTTACTCAACTAGAACGTACTACTGGGTAGGAGTAGCACAACTCTGGCTTGGTGGCCTTTTAGAGAGTTTTCCATCCCGCCTGCTTCAAATCTATTTCTGCTATATTTTATTTAAAATAAGAATAATATTAATACTTTTTCAATCTTAAACATTAATGAAAGAAGGTAAGAAGGTAAGAAAGAAATAACAGTTCTCTATGTTACCAGTAGGTAGCATCAACACCTAATCCTGGTGGGCATCCCTTAGGAAAGTTTAGCTCTTTTCTTTTCAGAAATAAAATAAAATCAAAATAAAATGTCATTCATCTTGCGCTTTCGAGCGTCCCTACGAGACAATCATCACAACGAAATTGCCGCAGGAGCTTATCAACACAGCTTGCACGCCGTCCGCTGGGTTCGCCTGAATTGATTGATCAGACCGCCTTACTTGGTCATGTTGCGTTACTCCATGTAGCCTTAGCAAAAGCGGAGGTTTGTTTGGTTTTAAAAAACATCTATCCACGTCATGATTTCTCAAGGCGAGTTACATTTTTTTGCTCTCTCACTGTCTCATTACCATTACTTTTTTAAAGGTGAACAAACCAACAGATAGTAGAGAGTCTAGTCATCGACCAAAACTTTTAGAAGAAAAAAAAAAAAAAAAAAGAAGAAGCACATGTTGACTAGTAGAAGCTGAATGTGAGAAAAGTGATACAAACTTGCCTTTCAAAACTTTTACATAAATGATAATTAGGCCTATAAAAAATCAGACTTCTTCTCGACTTCCCAGGGAAGAAGAAGCTCTGCCGCTACCAGGTTTTAGCTCAATCATGTTTTAAATTAAATTTTTAATACCATTTAAATTTAAATTTAAAAAATGATCGTCAAAATTCAAAATACTAAAGAAAGATCAGATTCCAGACTGTCGTTGGCGCGTGTTTTCTTAGACCTCGTCCTGTCAATATGTCTCTCTAGAGAGGAGGAACAGACTCTGTAAAGACAGACACTATGACAACTAGGTAGGCTATCCTACACTGGAGTAGTCCCAAGGCGGATAAGGCGCAGCTCAGAACAACGACGAAGCTGCTTCTTTGCTTTTTTGCTTTTTTTTTTGCTTTTCTTCTTTCTTTCTTTCTTTCTTTCTTTCTTTCTTTCTTTCTTTCTTTCTTTCTTTCTTCGCAATCAACTTTGGAAGCGGCCGCTTTCCTTTCAATATTTGTGTGTCTGCTTGGCTTGCTTTCTCGCCACGAGAGTGGAGGAGGCGAGACGAGTTTTTGCGAAGATAGGCATTGTTCTTCCAAAGCTCTGCTTCAAAGTCATCATATTCATTTGCGGCTGCACTTATGTTTCGAAGATCTGGGTTGTCTGTCTGTTTGCTTATTTGCTTATTTGTTTATTTGTTTATTTATCTGTTGGCGTGGCTGCCTTCGAGACTCTGGCTCTGCAGTTGGTCAAAAAATCGGCATTATTGAGGCACCTGCATCATTAGATCAGCATGGACCTGCTTCACAAACTTCACTGGAGAAATCCTTCGAGCGAATCCAAAGCGAGATTCCATGTCCGTGGTTGAGTGGCTGACCAGGACAAAGAGCGTGCGGAAATCGTACAACCGATCTAATTCGCCGCTTCGAACACAATTTCAAGATAGATAAATAGGTAGATAGATAGACGCCTACTCCTACTCTACTTCGTCGTGTGGAAAGTATCATGGAAACGTGATAAGATTACTTTCTTATGGCAACAAGAAGAAGAAGAAGCAGAAAAAATGAATCTAATTGAGACCTATGTAGTAGTAAAAGCAAAACTCTAGCTCATCGCATCATACTATGCCTAAGGAGGTACTACCTGCCTGCTAATACTGCTGCCTCCTAATCTTCAAAGAGGCGGGTCAGGAGCCAGACTGACTTGCTTTCCAAAAGCAAGCCTCATTGATTTCATAAAGATAGTAGAGTGATGACACATAATGCCTGTCTACTGTTACCTAGCGCTTAAAGATTTGACCTTCGAGATGCTACGCTATGCATTGCTGAGGGTGTGCTGGTATGTTCCGGTCACTACTCTGAAATACAAAGCGAAGCACCCCGAGTAGTCGTTTGCTACAGAAAGGCCTAGGCCCCTTCTACCCATTATTAGATAGAGAAAACAAAAGAGAGCGAGAGAGAGAGAGAGAGAGAGATCCTTCGATGTCCCAAACGTTCCATGAACAATAACCACGATCCATGAATGGTTTGTGATCCATCGCAATTTCCGAAGGGAACACTGCTCTGCATAATGTGATTCACTCCACTCCTCCTTCATACAACCCAGCAGGCGCCGTGCAATCGTGCAATGGCCAGCTGTCTCTATCAAATAAAGCCCATGCTTGCTGCAACCAGTTGTTTGTTCTCATGTATGTTCTACAGGATGGTGCTCGGAGAGAGCGACTGTGCTCGCACCGATGCGTGCTATGTTATGATCTGCACGTAGGCCGTTTACGCGCCTGCCTGCTCCCAGTAGGAGGTGCTTATTTACTGCGTGCCCACGCAGGCGCTTGCAAGTCCTTCGAACGACCTCTTTCAGGCAGCCCGACCAAGAGTATGTATGCATCTATGTATGTATGTATGATATCACCATATGTTGCGTGGATTCCAAGCCGCCGCAGGCCCTTTCTTTCTGGCCTGTTTTTTTTAATTTTTCTATTTAAACAGGATGTTTACAATGTTAGTTATTGTAGAATAAATATACAATGTTAGCTATTATAGAATAAATAAATAAATAAATAACTAATGGAATAATAAATGAAAAAGGAAAATGGCTTTTCTCGCGATGAATGAATATCGCTGATGATCTACGCCGATCGGGAGCGCTAGCGGCGGAGGAGTAGAAGCCGTGCTGGGCCGCCTCGGCGCCACCCACAACGCACACGCTGCTCCACAGGCAGGCCGCCAGGGAAGGAACTGCTGCCCATCATCAGCCTGAGGTCAACAGACAGGCTTCGCGGCGTACCTCTAGTCTAGAGTTTTCAGAGTAGCCTAGGTCCTACTGCTACTGATGAATTTTTGCGTGGAAATTCAAAGGGAGGTTTCCAACGCTGTAGCTAGAGAGCGAAAGGGGCACTCTCGCCGGGTTAAAATCTTTTAACTTGGGCAAAAGCAACCCACTCAAATGCATTGCAGGTACAAAAATAGTCAAAAGTAGCGCCATGATCAATGAAAGGACTCTGAGTCGAAGGTAGAATTAGGATTATTGTGAGGAAAGAGGCCTAAGTGCAGATTGAACAACACATCTCATCTCTCTGCTCTGGAGAGGTACTGCACAAAATGAAGCTGTTGTCGGTGGGCCATGAGATACCGAAGGCAAGCGAGGTGCAAGGAAAGACGAGGAGGAGCCGTGGTCGAGGGCCTCTCAAGCAGTCGATGCAAGTGCCCTCTCCCTGGGATGTATATGTCTATTGCTCGGAGAAGACGTATTGGTATCAGGTCTCTTTCTTCTGTCGTGCCGCGACGGATCTTTCGTCTTGCTTTTTTCTTCTGTTCACTACCTGCCTCTAAGATAACTGCTTTGCACAACTCAAATTATAAATGAATTTAGAAATAGCAAACTATTAAGTATTATTACTAATACCTGCTACTTTCAAGGCATATTTTGGCTTTTACTATCTTGTGGGTGTAAATTAAAAAACAAAAACAAGCCTAGAAATGGTATTTTAAAAAATTTTAAATAATAAGAGGGACTTCACTCTTATAATATTGTTCTAATTTAAATTTTAAATACGTTATATGTTTAAATAATAATAATTATTATAAGTTAAAATAAAGTTTAAAATCGCCCATTCAAGTTATGATGTTGTGCAAAACGTTCACTTTTTTACGTCAAACTAAAACTTATTTGCGAAAGAAGAGATCGCGATAGGAGGGAACAGGGTAATACAAGTAACCTCTCCCTTTCTCTCTTTCTTCGCTAATCATTGTTTGGGTTTCCTTCGTTCTTATGGCTTTGGATGGGGCGCTAAGATGCACTGTCTGTTTTCTTTCCATCTCCAATTTTATTCTTTTCTCGCTATCGTTTCGTTTTTTTACCTCTCAGGAGTTTGAAGTTGAAGTACGAGATATATGGGGGGTTTTGCCGGCCCCCTTTCATCGCTAACGGACTCCTCAGTGGTCGCCCTCCTTCCCTCTCTGGCCTCCATCCCTCTCAGCTTCTGGGCTTCACCCTTTTCAAACATGCACCTTTTACCTCTCGGATAATTTAATTAGATTACCATATACCCCGTCTCCTGGCGCCACTAGAAAACTACAGGAGCGCACTCTCCTCTTTGCAAACCCCACAGCATATCATATTGCAGCAATCAAGCGCAGATGTTCCACACGGGATTTCCAGTGGAGTACCTCCTAAAACACCCCAAATAAAGTTAGAGAAAAACACCAACTGACGTGTAGCTTTCACCTCTGAGTACACTGATATTTTGTGAGGTAGTGGAAGAGGAGCACCGACCTCCTCGCTTCACCAGATCGCCAACCGCAAGCAAGCAACAGGTACGTCGCTCTTGCTGACCGCGCTCTTGCGCGCGCTCTCGCAGCGCCGCCGTCACCTCCCCGGATAGCCCTCCTCTTTGCCTCCCTGCTGCCCTTTAGCCCCTGCCGTCGCCTGCCTCAGCAGAGGCGCGCATGAGGCGGAGACGACTTGGATAGAAATAGATAGAAATGAGATATATAGAAAAAGAAGCGAAGAAAGCCTTCTTCTTTCTTCCCTCTCCTCTTCTCCGCTCTGCTCTCTTGCGCAAAGTCTGCTGTGACAGTTGCTTTTCCTCTCCGCCTTCTCAGGCCTTTGGATCCAGGCGTCGGTCTCTAGGTTCACGGTGGCTTACTAGGCGCTTTGGATTCCGGGCGGCAAAGCAAGCGCTTCATCATGAGGCTTCACGAAGAAGAGGTCAAAAAAGAAAAGGACGAACGAATAATAAAGAGGATTGAAAAGAAATACGGACGATTCAAGGACAGGTTGAGGTACACAGAAGCAGCGATAGAGGTCTTCTGTCAGGGTTGGAGCCGCGGAGAATATAGAGGAAACAAAATTTCGAAGCCACCATGCGCTTGAGGCCGAGGCCGCCGGGTCTTCGTCCTTTTCTTTATACTTTTGATCTGTCCTTTTTGTTCTTTTTTTTGTTCTTTCTCTGGTTTCATGTTGAACACACTTCTTTCAATTTACTCTCCTCAGTCTTTCTTCGATTTTAAACTATTCGTTCAATAACCAGAAGCCCGTCGGTTGCGTCTCCGGCTCCAGTGAAGGTTGGCAATGCCAGCTGATGTGCTAGATCGGGCGTAAATATCGATGTTGCTGTTCCCGAATCGTGGCGAGTGAGAGATTATATTTTAAAGAATGATTTGAGGTGGGGCATAAAAGAAAGAGAAGGAAGGAGCCATAATGGCCGATATCAAGATGACGATAGGGCGTGAGGGATAGATGAATGAATGAATGAATGAATGACTAACGATAATTTGGAGTTGCGTGATGTAAATAAATGAACAAATAAATTATTGATAGCAGAGTCGTTTTTCGAACTTGCTGATATATAGCACAATGGAGTCCTACATTTCTGACCTTTCGCGCGATGACTGCGTGTACCACGCTCGCCTCGCCGAGCAGGCCGAGCGCTACGACGACATGGTTTGTACATGAAGGCTGTTGCCCAGGGCGACCGCGAGCTCTCCGTTGAGGAGCGTAACCTTTTGAGTGTTGCCTATAAGAACGTGATTGGTGCCCGCCGTGCCAGCTGGCGTGTGCTCTCCTCTATCGAGGCTAAGGAGAAGATGAAGGGCGACGACTCCAAGGTCGCCAAGGTTGCTGCCTACCGCAAGAAGGTCGAGGACGAGCTCGACGATGTCTGTGACGAAATCCTCAACATCATTAAGGACAACCTCATCCCCCAGGCTGAGAACATGAAGGGACCCGAGAAGGCCGAGTCCCAGGTCTTCTATTACAAGATGAGCGGTGACTACCACCGTTACCTCGCCGAGTTCAAGCTCGACGAGATGCGCCGTGACTGTGCCGAGGCCGCCCTCGATGCATACAAGCAGGCTCAGACTATCGCCGAGGACCCTGAGGATGGTCTTCCCCCCACTCACCCTATCCGCCTTGGTCTTGCATTGAACCTGTCGGTCTTCTACTATGAAATTCTTGCTGAGCAGGAGCAGGCCTGCGACCTTGCTAAGCGGGCTTTTGGTAAGTTTTTTCGAACAAATTATACTTTTACTGTAAAAGTTCCTCATAATCTTTTATTATGTAAAAGGAAACGCCTTTCTTGAGCAGGCCACCCTTTAGAGTGATTGATGCTCGATGTTTACATGCAGAGATTTGATTAAACAGTTTACTAACGAATGATGTGCCCCTATATAACCAATCACGACAAACATCTTCATCGATTAATGCCTACGTGAAAAATTTACAGATAGCGCTATCGCCGAGCTCGACTCTCTCCAGGAGGAGTCTTACAAGGACGCCACCCTCATCATGCAGCTTCTTCGCGATAACCTTACGCTCTGGACCAGCGACGGCGAGGAGAAGGAGTAAATTTGATTGCTTTTTTTTTTACATTTCCTGGGAAGGAAAATCCATCTCATTGCCTATCTGAGTATTCAATTGTTCTAAAGCTCGCTCCAAGTCCGCCTGAGCATCTCTTTGCTCTTGGCGGAGTCGTTGCAATACCTCTACTTGTTTACTTGACTTGTTTGCGCTGATAGAAGCAGTTGCAGCACATTCTTGCCCATCAGAAGATAAAAGCTGACGAGCTACCGGGCCCTCGCGCGTCGAGCTCCAAGGTAAGGTTCTATCACCTTCATCATCTTCTAGATTAGTGAAACTCAGGTCCTGTGGGTCTAATATGTAGGATTGTCCACCCTTAATTAGTGACGAATTTCGATAAGATGAACCATTCACATTTTCTCTTTGTTCCTCGCGCTCTAAAATTGGAATGCTTGCACATGCACTAGCACGTGCCTGAGCTTTGCTTCGCCAAGATTCTAACTCTCGACCAAGCTCATTCTCGTAGTACATGAGGGCATGCCGAAAGTCCTCCAGTGCGCGGCGCTCTTCTTCTACAGGATGGAACACCTGTACTAGGGAAGCTTTTAACGCCTGACAGGACACGTTGCTGTCGACGTTTACTTGCATCTGACCCGTTTCCAGCTTGGGCAATAAGCAGACGTGCTTTCTACCTAGCAATTCGTCTATTGCGAAGGCCTTAGCTAGTGAATTCCACAACTGAACGTCACTAGAATCCGAAGAAAATTCATTTAGGACCAAGTGTAACTCACTCTCTGTGGGTTGTCGGTTTTGCAAAAATTGGCCGCCTGGGAGACCGAGGCCCCGTAGTACCTCCGCTCCAGTGTTCGAGGTATGCCGCTGAACGCGCAGCCGTAATTTCATCCAACAGACAACCACCTTCACTAAAGTTCGAAATGTTATCTTTGTACCTGTCTTCCGTCGCAGGATCTCACGACTGGCGGTCCTCTTAAATGGATTAGGTGACACATCGGAAGGAAGTATTGCGGAGAAGAGCCGTTCTGACCAAGCATACAGATCTTGCAAGGCAGGTGTCATCGAATGAGAGCAGAACACTGGACACGAGCGTATTTGGTCAAGTCTGACGAGTGCAGACTGTAAACAAAGCATTGCCAACCTCAAAGCACGCAACATTACCTCTGTATCACGAAAATGCTTATCAGCGTAAGGAGACTGAGGCGCAGCCTCATGCCTTGAATCATTGCTCCCAGGTAGTTGAAGAAGTTGAGGTGACGAACTTGTCATACCAACTTCTCCTCGAGTTGGTGTTCCAATGCGGCTTGCGCTGAGTCGATCACGGGAAGACATGTAAAGACGACTCTCCAAATCTTTCACGCGGGATGCATTTATTTCAGCTGCTTGGCTTTTCTGATCCAAAAGTCGAGCAACTGTCTCCGCAAGGTCTGCAAGATTATCTTCAACATCATAGTTTGCGAGATCTTTGGGTGGCCGGACGAGAACAGACCCAGTCAAACAATCCAATTGCGCACGGAGCAGCCTGCGCCGGACAGAGTGCGTCATTCGCTGCTGTGCGTCACGATCGCGATACAATTCTCCCTCTAAGGCCACAACACAGTGATGAGCTTCTTGTAGTTGTTCAGTTTGCTCAGCAAGTTCTGTTTGTTTTTGGCGTAAGCGGTCACGAATCTGAGCATTTTCTGTCTCGAGTCTGCGAATCTGTGTTTCAAGTTCCGTAACGCTAAGCGAAACCTCTTGAGATTCTTTACGACCACTTTCAAGTTTACTTTCTGCTGAGTGAAGTTGCTTCTTAATTTGAAGATGGAGTTTCTCCAAAGCACTGAGTGAGCGCAGCACTGGCTGTAAAACTCCTAGCACTTCACTTCTAGCCAGTTTGCTCATCTCCAAAAGCAATGCGTCTTCTTCCATTTTAGCAGTATTATTGTCTGTAGAGTCAATCGGCTCATGTCCAGAATCCGTATTGTTACCAAAATAGCCTGGCGACCCAGTAGAGCAAATTTGTGTCAGGCGCAGCTGAATTATTTGAAGTGCTCGCTGACACTCATGCATCTGATCCATAAGAATTTGCTTCGATTTTTCACTTGCCGCCAGTTTCTTTGCAAGTGAGTTTTTTTCATCCGAGAGGTTTTGCACGGATGTCTTGGTAGATTGTAAATCGACACGAATGCGGTCAAGTTCCACGCGGTCTACTGCTCTATTTGAGCGATCGTGGACCAAGGCTTCGAGTTGAGCCTCCGCTTGTATTGCGCGAGCTTCAGCCGAAGCAAAATTATTCTCCATGGCCTGCAACTGCGTCTCTAGATTTCTGCATTGTCCCAGAACCTCCCGCTCCATTTTTTGTGCTGCAGAGCATGTCTTTCGAAGATCATCTAACTCTTCTTCAGCTTCTTCAAGACGTTCCGAAAAGAGCTGTGCACGCGCAGAAACACCTTGCAGTTGCAAGAGACGTGATTCAGCATGGTCTTTAGTTGATGCAAGGTCCCTCGCACGCATAAGTGCTTCATTAAGCTCTTTTTCGAGTTCCTCGACATGTCGTTGCCGAGCTGCACTCAGCTCTCCTTGCTTGTTGGTGGCTTCCGACAGCGCTAACTCATTTCTTTCCAAAGAATGAGTCAGGCGAGCGTTATCCTTTTCGAGTTTCGCGACTTTCGCACGAAGGGTTGCGTTAGATTCTGCATACAGTTTTGATTCTTCTTCGCGTAGCTTGTTTGCACGTTTGGCCTCTTTACTAGCAACGTCGCGCTCATGCTGTGCTTTGTGCAGGCCCCGGCGCGTCTCCTCGAAGGCGTTGCTTGTCACTGCATGATTCGCAAGTTTCGCTTCAGCAGCTTTTCGCATCCTTACCTCCTGCTCAAAACGAGACTCGAAGTCTTCAAGTGCCCTTCGAAGGGCACGACTTCCGATCTGTTCCTCCTCCGCAGACTGACGAGCACCACGTAGCTCCACGTTCTTGGAGCGAATTTCTACCCGGAGCTTATCGATCTCATTTCGCTGCTCCTGAACAACCTTAGCTAATCCATCACTAACTTCATTATGGCGATAACTTTGTATTTCTGACCTTTGTTGCTTTGTCTCTGAGGTTAGCCCATATGGTCTCACATGCATGGGTGATGTTGCACTGCGATCTGAGAACGACATCGTTGAGTGACGATGTCTTTCACCAGCACGCGAAGACCCTGCCAAACGCCTGGCATCGTCCAAGAGATCTCTTGTTACATCACTAACAGATACAAATTCTTGGTCGTCCTCAACTCCACTTTGCATGCTTGCAGAAAAGGTGGTGCCTGGACTGGGCCATCTTGACATCGAACTTGGCTTTGTGCGAGGTGTTTTTGGCGTCACTGTTGGAGACGACGCCAAGGAGGCTTTCTCAGTATACCCAAGATCATTTCTGGGACGATCTGCATTCACCTCTAAAGTCCAGGGAAGCCTTGAACTTGCAGTGCTTTGGACGCTTTTATCTCCGCCGCTACTGCATCGAGGCCTCGGACCTTCTCCAAGTGATAAGAAGTACGCGTCAATGTCTGCGAAGCCGCCACTACTGGCACTACTTCGCCGGCTGACTGACTGCATACCCTACCAGGCCTTGTTGCACGCGCAAGCTACGACTACCGACTAGTCAGCAGCACGCCCATCAATCGGGTCTTTGACTGTATCCTCAATAAGCTGCAATGAGGTGTCGGATGGAATTGTAATTAAACACGCAAAGGACCCAAACAAGATTTTGAAAAAGGGTTCTGCACCTAACTACCTTGCTCTCCTTTATTCTTTTTTTAGGTAGGCAGATGATATGTATATCTAGTAGGTAACATACACGATTTGTGATTGTAGAACAACTTGTTTGGTAGTGCATAGATACCTAGCATTGGGTATCTTTCTATGAAGCCATCAGCACATAGTTTTAATTTAAAAAATTAGTGAGTAAAACTTTACAATACTGAGCCTAGGATACGAACTGTGAACGAACTGATCGTTCATTGTTTACAAAGAAAAAGGTAATGTGTTTTTATAGCTGGAGTTCGAGAAAGCGGCAGCATTCTACGTCTCTTTTCCTGTATTGCCGAGCACAGAAGATATGTCAATTTTACTCTTCTAGTCACATCGCCTCTGTTGAGCTAGCTAGATTAAAGAGTTGTGGTTTTTTTGGAAATTCCTAGCTCCAGAGAAAAATACCGATTACACGCTCTATTTCTAGTTTTTTCTTTTTCTTTAACACAATAATAATTATTATAATAAGAATAATCAAAAATGAAATAGTTGGAATGATGACATGACATGATAACAGGTTGAGCAGTCAAAAAATCTATAACACAACCTTGAACCAAGAAGGGCAGTGTGCCAGAAGGTAGAAACTTAACAGGAGAAATAAAATAATAAATTAAAATAAGCAGCGATACTTTGATGCCTCCTTGCTTTTCCATGGACATACTATTCCCTTTCAAACACGAAACTCGTATATTGTTGTACAGCGCTTCGACGAATATTTGCATAGAATTGAACAAAATCATCAATCTGAATTTGGTTATCTGCATCAAGGTCAAACGATGAAAATGCACGAGACGCAAGGTTTACCTGATTTGTCAGCCCACTTCCTCGCACAGCAGTAATAAAATTGCCTCGATCGATTTCTCCATTCTCCGAGCCGGCACTTTCTAAATGTCGTCGAATTTTGGCACTTGAAATACTCCGAAGGCGTGGTAAATGTCGAAATGCTTCGGCAACCTGCTCTTGCATAGCAAGGCGACGTTCACGATCCTTTCGTGGTGCATCTAAGCGATCGAGAATTTCATCAGGTGAAAGCTCGCTTGGTGCTAGGATGGTCATATCCATAAGTTCATGAACTTCCTGTGCTGGTGTTTTTCTTATTTCCCCGGCGACGATGACACGCCGCTCCCCAGCGGATTTTGGGCGGCGATACTTCTCGCAATAGTGACAAGCTTCGTCATCTTTCGACGCTAGCTTGGCAGATGCAGTCTTATAAGCAGAACGCTGCGAATCTCGACGGGTTTGCACAGCTCTAGAAGGGCGACGCTCGCATGCAGACTGTGGCCTTAATTGCTGCACTCTCGTCTTGTTGCTCTCACGATTAAAGTCTGATGGGTGCCGCCACCCGCCTAGACGCCAGCCAGAAGGTTCTTTACTTTGCTTAGATTTTGTTGCTACTTTTTCTTTGACTTTACGAGGTTTTGCTGTTTGAGGTCGAAGAGCACTGTCTATTTCCCAACCATCAAAATCGCTTACCGTCTTACTACGTGTTACACCACGCATTTGGTGCAGTATCTTGGTATCTTTGCGGTTAACATTGTAAAGGGTAGACACTCGATGCAATGTATGCACTCTTTCTTGATGAACCCTCATCTTTGCATCGCGTTCAGCCATTTCTGTTCTTACACTCTCTTCAAGAACACTTGACACGAAATCATTATTCTTGTTTGTCTTTGGCATCTGAAAGGAACCCCGTTTTCCTACCGAAGATCTTTTTCTGGCTTTGTGCCTCTCCACACCAAGCCCGAGCTGTGAAGCGGGAGAACCGGTTCTTATTGCATGAATAAACATTGTCTAGTTCTGATCTTTGCAGCTCCTTCTTCGTACCCGCCTCATACAGAGAGCCAATGTGTGAAGTTTACTGTAGCGTATCTCCTTGCAATGGCATGCACTACCCCTCAAACTTGGCTGAAGATCAGATTAAGATTCTAGATGACGCAACTATTTCAGCGATGTCATATAGATAGTCTCGAAAGTTTCGTGCTCGATAAGGTATTCGTCTACTTCAAACGGAAAATATCTATGTTGCAAGTGCAATGGTTTTTGAGCTTACCAGCGTCCTGGTGTTGTCGGAGCTATCGATGCTACGCTACTTTTAATTGGCCGCTGTGCTAAAACGTGTCGGACTCCGTTTTCCATCAACGCTGTTACTGATCGTCTTTGCCTGAAATGATATAAGATACAGACAAGCATCCAGTTTACCATTATTCCATCACAATCTCAGCATTTTTTTTCTAGATTCATTATTTAATTTCCCTTACTAGATATCATTCTAGTGCGAAACCCCCTCGCCTGAAGCCCCAGTATCGTTCCCAGCCCGCGCGACTACAAACGTACACACCTCCAGTACACACCGTTTCGGGTTCCCCTCCACGTTTTATTATAAATAAGTCATGATAATTTTTTTCGGAGATATAAGGTATTACTACTATCACGATGGCATGAATAAATGTGGTAGGTCTCACTTGCAACTTAATTGGACGGCGCGGAGTAGGGCTCGCGAACGCACGCATGGTGACTATAAGAGCTTGTGGAACTTCTGATCAGATTGTATAAGGGAAAATTAATAACTCTCGCTGACACCATTTCTGTCGCTCGCTGCACGGAGAGCATGGAAGCAGGTTTGCAACAGGTCTTTCACGATTAGGACTCAGAAGAAACAACGCCTCGGTGCGAAAAGAAGTAGATACCCCGCGTGTCGCGGGAACGAGGCTGGTTTTGTTCTGAAGGGGCATCAGAGTTGTGGGCTCCGCTCGCATAATCTCAAGCGACGTTGTCAATTGGGTGTTGTGTCCTGATAGGTTCCACCCAATTTTGTCACGCGCTAGATTTTTCACGAAAAAGCATCTAATAATTCTTACAGAGCAACCTCTGCTCTTGGACAAAACAATTTGCCTTTACTCACCAAGAGGGTGTAAAAATGTCATCTATCATCACCAAAAAAGACGCTACCCAATCAGGTTCATTTACCCAGCAGAATGACGAGCTAACCTCATCGCACAGTGAAACCCATGGTTCCGGCCAATTCAACAACTCCATGCTAGGTTCTATGAGACTTCAGTTTAACGAATTGACTTTTGAGCCAATGCGCAGAGGTTATCAGCCGATACCAAGACCACCGGAAAAAGTAAGCCTCTCAAGCAAAGTTGGCGCAATTGTACGCGCCAAGTTCACTCGCAAGCATATGAAAGCAGAAAAGTCACCATCCACACCAACCAGCTTTCGGATTGACGATCGCCCTGCTCGAGGCGCCCGTCGAACGAGTATTGTTGATGCGATTGCGGATTTGGGTATAGTGTCTCCCCACTTTGACTATGAACCATCGCCCCCAACTAACTCACCAACTTCTCACAATTTCATAGCGCCTCCATCATCACGAAAAGAAGCCACTGGTGCTGGACGTTTTGGTGAGTCTCTAAACATGGGTAGTGGAGGAAGAGGGCGAGCCATTGGGAGCAACGCTTCCACAGAAAGTTCCGCATCACCAAATATGGCGTCCTATCCAAAAGGTGGCGCAGACTCAAGTCGTATACGATTTGCTATGGCGCCACAAGCAAGTGTTCCGTCCTCGATGTATTCTAGTTTTAATAGCAATACTTCAGACCAGGAAAATGCCTCATCGGGCTCATTTCGATTCGGAAAAGACCCTGAGAATGAAGAGATAGCAAACCTTCAGACAGACCCAAGCAAAATTTCCGTATCCACGAGCGAAGCTATTGAGCTGTTGAATCGCAAGACTCTTGAACCAAAAGTGGCTTTTCAAACCCAAGAAGTCAGAGAGATTGAACCTGATTTTCAGCCATATCTCTTGGAAAGTTTACGGTTTCCTTTGAATGAGCACATTCATGAAGAACCCGACCTTGAAGATGATTCCAGTGAAAATGGTTCTAGCGACAGCGATGACGACAGATCCATATCTGCAGGACCAGCAAAAGCTAAACATGATCAGTCAGTCGCTGGCTCAGGCAAGCAGCAAACAGAAAATGCTCTTTCTACTGCCAAAGGAGCAAATATTAGTACGCCAGAGCCAGCGGCATTTCACTCAGTTCCTAATAGCCCAACAGAACCTTTTAGTAGTCATCAAAACCAGCTCACATCCAGCCAGAGCTTTACACAAGGTCAGCAAGAACCAGCGCAAACAAATTCAACTAATCCTGGAAGTACACAAAATGAGGTTCACACAGAATCGTCTGAGCAAATTTTGAATTCCTCGTCAATGCGTTTCCGTTTACGAAAGAGAGATAACAGTCAATTCAGTATTGGTCGAGGGCTAGCTCATGGCCAACGTGGACTTGGAACAAGTTCCGCAACCGAATCGGCAACAACCTTGGGTCCAGATGGAAGTACGCAGTCAAGTAAAAATCGGCTTCGTGAACGTCTTCGTGCACGTGTTTACTTGCATCAGTGCATTGATCGTGCTAGAAGTGAAGTTAATAAAGGCCCAGAAGAATGCGTTAGTAGCCAGACTGTATGTGCGATCAACTACACTCCAAAGCAGCAAGAACGCTTCCGATCTGCGTTGGAAAAGTTGGCGAAGAAAAAACGAAAACAGCGTAACTTTAAGCCAGGAGCTGATAGCTCTATTTTGCCAGGGCTCAACTCTCCTGGAACAGTCTCGAGTTTGTCACGATGGAATTCGAATCGCAATGTGCGAATGTTCTCACGATCGAATTCCCAAGCCTCGGGATTTATTTCGAGTTTAACGGGCGCTGATATGACAGATACCATCCAACAGAGTAAGCGTAGTGAAGGAGTTACCATAGAGCGGGATGGTGATACAACTAATGTGCGTTTCCTACGCACACGAACAATGTTAGGAATAGGGCGGTAAAAATGCACCCTGTGAAAGAGTATATTGAGTTACTGCCCTTAGTTTGAATAAATGCAGATTGTTGTAATTGTTTTTAGATTTTTTTTAAAATATGGTTGTTGTTTTGTTCTTAAATATTTTGAATTCCAATTCCAAGGCTCTTAAGGCTTGGAGCAAGATTGGCTCATTTGATCGTAATTCTTTGAACGCAAATGCTTACAAAAGCTATATTTGTAAGGGGAAGAAAAAATCGGCTAATAGGCTTAATGATTGCGAAACGATAGAGGGAGACGGTCTTCAATTGCAATGACATAAAGTGCATTTGTACTCTGCACATCACGATATAGAAATGCAACATTAAAGTTTTGACTCGAAGTAATGGCCAACTCGCCAGGTACGCTCGCTTTTAACTTAAATGCTAAGCACTCTGCTGTCAAAATGACAGATTCCTTCAGCTTTGATGAGACTACCCAAGCTGTATAGCCTTTCTCATTCCACTCCCGACCAGATTTCCAAGGTTCGAGGATCGAAGCGCTATTAACAGGAGGGATCTCGGTGTGCGGTACTAGAATTTGCCCGCGTGCAAGTCGATTTGCCTTTGGTTTATCTACACGTATACCCTTTGAGGAACGATTAACAATACCAATAACGCAGACTTTACGGCCGTATAAGAAACGGTGGTTGTTCCTCCAATCATAGACAAAATTTCGCAGTAACGTCACAAAACTCTCAATGCTGTTACATGATTTGTCCGGGCGGAGTCTCCGTTTGTAATCTTGTACAAGGGCCTCGCTACTTGGATATGTTGTCATTGGGAACTCATCCGATTGTACTTTTGCTGAGGTAAGAGAAAGACGGTCTCGAATAGTTGCAGCGATGCCAAAATCTGAGCGCAGGCTCACAGCGGAGAAAATCCCCATGATTGATTTGCGAACCTCATCCTGATAGTGATTCTGAATCAAAGCAAACAACGTCGTTGAGGATCCAATAAAGTTAGACTTTTCGAAAGCATCCAAACTCATGCGCGCATCATCGACACGCAAGTGCATGCGACTCAGAAGACCTCCACCTAGATCATATAAAGCCGCGGACTGTAGCTTGTCATGATGTTGCTGGTAACTAAGACGAATTTCAACCTTTGAAATCAACACTCGATTAATTTTAATCGAGTTAAGACCAAGAGCGCTACCATTTCCTCCAGTACTGACACTTGAACGACCGCTGAGAACCATAGCATCGAAGTTGTCATCAAGCTCAGCTGCAGAACCGTACCAGGGGACACCTGCTTTTTCAGCACGCCGACGCGCCCAGCGACGAGCTGCTCGCGAAACCTGGCCCAAATCCTCCCACATAAATACAGCCCGTACAGATTCAACGCCTGACTCTGTATTTTTTTGAGACTCAAGCTTATTCGCGTGCAAAACGCTTGTCTTTAGGTCAAGAAGCTCTAGCAGAAAGGTCTCAGCTAGTTTGAGATCCAAAGGAGCTATATTCACTTCCACTAAATCAAGTTCAGTGTAACCCGGAATATTCGTCCTCTTGTTAAAGAGGCGCAAATGAAAGAATGATCCCTTGCCATCATCTGCATTGGCAAGGGTCGCGGAAGATCCAGTTCCTGACCCAGAAAGTACCTCTGGGAACAGGGGCTCGCTAGTCTGATCGACAACCACTAAAGACCCGCAACGGATCGAAAATTTGTCTGTAATCTGGTCTGTGAGGTAGACAATCTTAAAAACCTGCAACGAAAGAGTTGTGATTGCTTCAGGGCGACGAGCTGTGTGACGCTGCGTACGAATGCCGGTGCGCTTCGCAATGCGCTCGTTCCGTTCTTTCCGAGACTGTTCTTGTCCTCTATAGAACACACTTAGCTCAGTCTGATCTCTCTGTAAATGTATTTGTACTGCAGATACAGAGAGAAAGAACTTTATTCGTGAGAACCGACTAAAAAAGCTTTTGCGTTTAGTTTCTGATGCCCGAACCGTAGTATTTGTGTCTGTGTTGCGAAGCTCCTCAAGGCCATGCTCCGAAAGATCCACAACAATTGAACCTGCGCTATCACCCACGTGAACTTCAAGCTGGTAGATCTCAAAGAATGAACCACGCTTCAATCGGCATGAGATAACTGTACGTTCACGAAGCAACTTGTGGACGTTGATTCTACCAGACCACTCAGTTGTCTGAACTCGAGGACCAGTCTTGTCACTCACAGGACTTACCCGCTGAGAACCAAAACGGACTTGAAACCCAGGGTTAAGTTCAATTGACTCAGCAGATGAAACCCAGAATGGCATACTTCCTCCGGGCGAGATTTTGATGGGCTCGTTGCTTATTCCATGAGTTGAATGAAGTCTGACGTAGAGATCGCAACTTGTGTAATTTGCAAATGTAAAGCGAGGAACAATTGTAATCATGTTTGTGCGATGAAGCATCCCTGGTCCGACATCAACTGCAACACCAAGATTTAAGCTTAAACATCCACGTGACCTGTCACGACTTGGTACAAGCACATGCTCTTGCATGCCAGGTGTTGTAACCATGACTGTTTGTGTGCTTGCTGCGCTTTCGTAGCTAATTCGCAGCCGCCCTTCGGGAGGCTCGTAAAGAACAATAGAGCGATGCTTTTTGGCAGTATTTAAAGGCGATGGGACAACAACGCTGGTTGTGTCAAGTTCTCCTGCCCCATAATGCAGTTCGAGACCTGTATGGTTCACGATCCAATAATCAGCATACAAAACAGCTAAAAGGCCACCTGCCTCAGCTTCTTCACAAACGAGTTTAACACGGCACTCACCATTCCCAGCCAGTCCCTGGAAAACGACTGTATTCTGGTGCATAGGCGTTATATCTCCCTCTACAGTACCACTACTAGACGTACGCTGGAGATGACGACCCTTGCCACTTGCCTGGTCATGTGCTTCGTCATCTGCGAAATCATCTTCTTCGTCGATACCGAACTCATCAATGTCTTCTTCTAAATTTACCTCGTCCTCAAAGTCTTCTTCCCAGTCATCTCCCTCAGTAAGAGTTCTATTCGAAGAGATTGAACCCACAGTGCTGATGTTGTCCTCCTGAGTACCTGAGCTAGAGGTTCGTTGTAACCCAGAACTTTTGACCTTGATTGACGACACAAGCGGAGGCGGTGCCGCTATTCCTCCAGCGGTAGAAAGTTGCGATTGAGAGGTAGCTGCGCTGGCCATCAATAACTCTGGAGGGCGAGGAGGCAAAGGTGGAGCTCCCCGAACCTGCATGGTGATAGGCCTTGCCTGTTTTGCAGTGCCCTGTCGCGGCTGTTGACGGGCAGTTAAAAACGAAATCTTCCTGAAACGTTTTGCGCCATGGCGACGATACATAGATGCCCCGCGCCTACGCGTGCGGTTTGCTCGCAGAGGAAACTCAGTAGTCCAATCAGAGGCTTCAAGCTTCAGCGCAATCTTACTGAGAATACCAGATGTGAAACTTGAAGACGTAAGAGAGTGAAGTTGTACTTCCTCTCCAGAATTGATAAATCCAGCACCGATAGGCATTTCAGGATCAACCTCAGGAATGTACTCTTGAAACATAATGTCTTGGGGTAAGAGGTTGCGAAAACGAACTTGGGGGTACAGAGCAAACACGGTAGTCACTCCGTCCTCATCGGGTTCCACGCTAGCACAGAGATATCTTGTTTTGCCATTGGACAATGAACATTCCAGTTCGGTGTAGGCAGTGTTTCCCTGGGAAGCGAGTGTCGCATGAATAGGCCCACTCCACTCGTATGCATGACTAGCATTCTCCTCCAGGTGCTCCGGAAGCATTGGTTGAACACGAATTTCTGTAGCGTCTCCGAATAGTGCAGGAAGCATTCGACTTTCTCCAGGTTCTAGTTTCCAAGGCAAAGTTCGAGCTGCACTCCATGTTGGGCAATTTGCAAGAACGCGGACACTATAGTCAAGGTGATTACAAACTTGGAGAAGTGAACTCACAACCAGCTTAAGTTTGCGTGTCTCATCATCAATCTGGACTGACCATTTTATGCGTAGGCCATTAGGTGAAAAAGACCGACGAGATTTACGTGCTACGAGTCTTGCAACACCATCCCCAATTTTATTAATCACGACTCCTTCAAGAGTCTCCCAAACTTGCTCCAACTCAGAGCTACCTGTACTAGCTGCAGCAATTGATCCATCACGAGCCAGGTCTTTTGGATAAAGGAATGCGATACACAGTGACTTATACTGACAAAAGCCACGAATCGTGCCATGTCCTGTTCCAGAGTGATGAGGGAATCCAAGTGTGACCTCATCGGTATCGGAGCTAACGTATACTGCAGTAGTTCCTGGATCATCTCCAAGGTTCCAGAATCGTAAGGGAAGGCCACTCTCGTTGCGCAAAAGAAATGCTTTGTTTAAGTCCTGGTCAACAGCCCGCCCTTGAGGTGATTTTGCATAAACCTTTTTAAGTTTTCTATTCAACGCACCAGGAGAAACAGTGGGCCGCAAACTTCGCCCTTCCGCCTTGGCGGCCTCACCAGCGCGGGCGATCGAATTGCTTATTACGCGCAAGAAAGTGTCGGACAAGTTACAGCTGATAGGTTCCGGAATATCGATGGATACCTCAAGTTCGCCTGAGCTGTAATATGTACATGTAATATTAATGAAACCTGGATCGAGGAGAACACCCCATGAGCCAGCTCGCAAATCGAAAAAGTGCGCGCCAGTCATTTCCATTTGAGAACCACACAGGTAGTTGCCATCGCTTGAGCCGTTTAGAAACATGTCAATCTTCGTAAGTACCAGATTGCTGAGAGGCATGTCGCCACTATCGAGGTCATCTATCAAGTTGAAGATAACCTTTTGTGTTCCCACGTTGAGAGAGTCCTGCAAAATAGCAGGTTTCTGGCTTGTTCCGCGTAAGAACTTTAATGTGAAAGGTGGTTTGGCAGAAATCAGGCGCTCTTGCATAATCTCAGGACTTTCATTGCAAACGAAAGTTGAGTTCATCTCTAAAAGGTAATCACCGACTTCAACACCAAACTCGTGACAGATTGATGGCCCCCCATCGATTCCTGAATTGTACATGTTTTCGACCCGAAGAAAGCCCCGATCTTGAAAGAGCAAGACTCCAATATCGATTGTTTCTTTAGGAACCACGAACTCAATATAGTCCTCATCAATCTTGTAAGAAATTTCCGTAAAGCTTCTGCTCGAGCTTGGGGCATCATCGATATCATCTTCAGAGCACAAGGTCTTTGATGAATCTTGTGCTCGAAGTCCCTCCACAAGACGTACTAGGCGTGCCTTTGAAGCTTCCTTTGTGCGCTCCACAAGGTCAGTTTCTTCTGATGCATGTTCGCCATAGTGACGTAAGTTGCTGGCAATAGCGCCAATAAGGGCCAGATCGTTCATCGACATATATATCTCGAGCTGCCCGCACATGAGGTGCACTCTTCTTGAGTGAACTTTAGAACGCGGAGCCACCTCTTCATATTCGTAACTCCAATTCAAGTCTGTTGGCTCTAAAAGCTGTTGCAAAATTCCCTCGTGTCCAAACGAGTAACGCCGTAGGTCTCCAGAGGATCCTTGTACGGACGATGTAATACTCTCACTGCTGCTGCTGCTGCTGCTGCTGCTGCTACTACTCAAGCTACCCTCGTCTCGAACATGATCGTCAGGGTTGCTGGCCGTCGCCACATACGCCTCAACGTTGTTGAGGCAACCATGCCAATGCGAGAATTGGCAGCGATCAGAGTCTCCAGATGCCTTCCAGCCAAAGCTGATATTGCTTCGAACAACGATCATGCGTGATGACGGATCTGTAAAATCTGGAACAAAACACAAGCAGGGGTCGACGAGGTTGAATTCTCCTTGCCAGTCCACAACAAGATCGTCTTCATGGCATGTGCTTCTCTCATATTCTGTGTCCCGTGGTGAGGCAACAGGAACATTGGGCTTCTTGTACATGTTTATCAGCTCATCATTATCTTTGTTGGGGTCCGTACTAGTCCAGAATCGAACAACATCTCCAAGGAGGTCTTTCATAAATACCGACCTAAAGTTTACCAAGTCTAATCGAACCTTTCGCTCAGAGTGAATATAACGAAAAAAGAATGCGAGATCAGGGTTCACCGGAGTGCTTCCCAAAGCAGTCGGATGAGGGCGCTGGTCCATGGGCTCCAAACTCCCACGCGGATTTGACATAATTAAATGTCTGAACCAATTCGCCTGACTTATAGGCCTTTGGTCGATACAGTCCATGGAGGCCACCCGAACTTCAATTGTGGTATAGCCAGTTGGCTCATTCCTAAAAACAAGTCCGCTAAAATTCTCCATGGAAAACTCCGCTATTGATTCTGGAGAGCCTCCATTACTAGGTAGCTCTTGTGTCAATAAGAGTGAAACGCGGCCAAACACAATGTTGATGTGAAAGACCAATCCTTTGTTGTCCGGATCATCATATGGATAAGCAACAAGTTCTGGTTGCTCAGTTTCTACGGGGCTTGGAAGGTCGAGCATAGGATATGACTCTTCATCTTCTGATGATGAAGCTGTCACGCTCGCCCCAAATTGCTGATCCTCATTCATTGCAGGTGGAATATTCGGATCTTGCATGATATTGTTGGAAAGCATGTTCTGAATTAGCCAGTATTGATTGACAGCTAGATTCATTGTCATGTCAGAGATCTTACCGTTTACTTGCATCCCTTCTTCTTTTGAGAGGACTACATCAAGTGCAAAGTCAACAGGATTGTCAAGCAGGGGTGCCTCATGAGTGTATACTCGAAATCCAGTCATGCGAACCTGTGTAGCTTTGCCATGAAAACTCTCCGCCTTCTTTGTGAAAGCTTGGAGATTTGCGCAACTCATCGCGAGGAACCGCGCTTCTTGAGGTGCAGGTGTCACAGGAAACATAATTTCGAAAGTTTTCATGTCCACTTCAAATGTGTGTTTAGAAGATTTTTGTTTGGAGGCCGGTTGGTTGTTTCGAATAGCACTACGAAGTACATCTCCGGCATTGTCTACGATTGACCTCGACTCACCAAATATAGTCTCGAAGACTCCTTCATTTGTATAGTCTACAATCTCCAGAAATATCCTGTGTTGGTGAACATAGCGTGAGGAGTTGATCTGAATTGACATTTCACTTTCGTCCAGACGTGGTTTAGACATTAAAGAAAATTTGACTAAAGCCTCGTTTTTAGATGCAACACTAAATAACTCGTGCCCACGCCCTTGAACAAGAACATTGCCGAGTTCACCTTGCGCACGTACAACCTCAGAGCTGCGACTCATTTTCACGGAAGCTCGCGTCATTGAGGCTTCCGCTAATACTTCACCCCGCTTACGCAGTGCAATTGTCAAAGATGATAGGTATATGACCACAACGAAACGTGTAGGATCGCTGGAGGTAGCCTCATTAGTTCCTGTGACATCCTTTTGCTGATCTGAGCGAGACTCTTTTGCATCTTGTAGCGATTTTTGTGCTGCTGCAGCGGCGGCAGTGGCAGCTATGTTTTTTCGATGATCAAGTTTGGCTTGGCCCATCAGTCCGTTTTTGAAGCGCTTCACTACAAGAAAGCGCAGGGCAGCCACTGTGTTAGGGTTCCACTGGATGCGAAGCTTATGAAATTTGGCCACGGTATAAATAAGACGAGGACTAGCATCTGGAGAGTCACCATTGCGCCATCGGGTATCGATAGAAATCAAAGACTTTGTCCCACTGGCGCCCTCGCCTTCAGATTGGACAAAGTAAACTTCCTCTCCCTCTTTCGCATTTGGCTTGGCAAAAACATCGACTGCATCGATACTACGAAGTTCCACGTGAGCATATGAACCACGAGATCGTTGCACATATTGAATTTCAAGACCTCGGAGTTCACATGCAAGAAACCTAAGCTGTGAACGCCCTGGGTGAGCATCAGCACATAAATTGACAATTATTTTGCTTGAGGAGAAGGAATAAAATATTCCAAACGAGGAACCAGCAAGCTGACCTCCGGGAGCATTTAGTCGACTAGTCTCATTCTTAAGATCTGAGTCCTGGCGGTGGTGCGGTGAACCATAAAGTGCCTTTTTATTCCCGCTAGAACTACTGCCAAGACTAGATCTATGATCTGTCTTGGGTATGAAATATCCACCCCCTAGGCCAGAAGACAATCTTCTGCCATCCTTGGGTAGACCTTCAGGAGCACTGGGTGTAGCTGTAGATTCTGTCTCAGAGGGTATGCCTTCGCTATTCTGAAGCCACCACCATGCCTCTGTTGTCCATTGATTGCGTAGTTTCCAAAGAGAAAGGAGTCCAGTGGGGGTAATATACGTAGTCACAACACCTAGCTGAACCTCTACACGCGGACTCCGTTTTAAAGACAGCATATGGAACATTGCAATATTGATGTCAAACTCTTCGATAAGCTGAAAGACTTCGTCTTGTGATGCAGAGCTGAGAATCGATCCCGATCCTGCTTCAGTTAGTGCTGTTGTCCAATCCATGCCGTTGGGAAGAACCAGAATACTTGAGCGAATTCTTTGAATACTAATGTTCCATGCTCCTTTCCCAAGCTCTTGAGAAAAATCAGTATTAACTGTATTTACAGATCCTGTTCGAGGTGGTGGGGTAGCAACTAAGCCTTCAATTTGGCTGTTGCTATCATCGTCATCTTCCAAGGACTCTCTAAGTTGTCTTTTTTCTTCTTTCACATCGTGGCCAAGCATACCAAGGGCTTCATCAAGATCATCCTCTTGTTCAAGCTGTTGTTCCATAGCATCCAGAAAGTCATCGTCTCGAGTTGAGTCTTCAGTTCCAACACTTTCCCTTGAGTACCCACCACCAAAAGAATCCGTAGAGCCTCGTTTTCGAAGAAGATTGCGTTCTACTGCTGAGTCCGGAGTATCATGTTTTGAGACCCGAACATGACCTAGATCAAGCATGATCAGAGATTGGGTAGACTCGCGATGAGACCCATAACGAAGACCAAAAACAGGAAGAAGGAGAATTGGCGCAGCCACGTTCATTTCGACGTCAAAATCAGGGCGAAGGCGCGCCCCAGTAACAGATTGCATAGCCTCCTCCTCAAGCTTGCGAGTAGCTTCGTTTGCACGCTCAACATATTCTGCGACCCAATTCACCTCTGCATTAAATGCTTGGTCAAACGTTGGCGCCCCGTCATCATCTTGAGCAAGGGAATTATGGCCTCGACTATGAGCGGCACCGCCTCCTGGAGGCACAGCATAAGTACTTGAGTGCCTGCGTCCTCGTGTAGGAATCGATGAATCATTATCTAGGTCTACGTTACGACGAAGTGGCTCGGCACTTTCTAGCATCGTATAGTACCCTCCACGGGCATTGAAGAAATGACTGAACTGGTTTGTCCAACGAGGTAGCAAGACAACACGAAATGGTACCGCAGCGACTCGCACGGTATAGAGCTCTTTTGAGAGAGGCTCATTCGTGTCTAAATCATAAGTCGCTGGTTGATATTCAGCATGAAGTACACACGCATTGCCCTTGGTTTTGCCATCGCTATCATCATATTTCGGGGCAAGTACCTGCGCCTGAGCTTCAGAACCAGATGAAGCTGCTTCGTGGTCCCATAAAGTAAGTGTTTTCAGCACGAAAGAGTGTTTCCAGGAGTTCCCAAACCGGGATTCAAGCGTGTGGCGGCCTGAAATCTCCGAGGAAAATAATATTTTGTTGTAGTCAAGGTCAGCAAGAGCTACTGAGCCATATCGCAAGGTTGACTTGGCTAGGACATGAACGGTTCCATCTGGAATGTGATGGTCTTGAATGGTTTCGAAAAAGTTAACAGCATCAATTAGTTCTGCACGTTCCTCTGGAGTAAGCTCCGTTGAGGCCTGAAGAGCAACAATGTCTTCGTCCTGGCGGGCGTTTTGTTCAGCGAACCACCCCGACAACCAGCCTTTCGACCGGGAGGCACCACTTTGTTGAGCAGCTGCATTTCCCTTTTTTTGCTCTGCAGAAACCTCTGCTAATGCAGTCGCCCGGTACGCCAAGGTGTTTTGTACCTCCAGGTCATCCTCCAGCTCTTGCAGATGCGACCGAATATCGTCTAGCTCTGGAGTAGGATCTGTGTTTTTCCCCTTTCCTGACAAAGAGATTTCAGCATATACCAGTTTCTTGTAAAGTCGAATATACAACTCTCGCTGTTTCGCCTGATGCACAATTTCCAACCAATTAGTGCGGCCGTTATCTGCTTGGGCCAAGCGCAATAATTTAGCTTGATCACGTTCTTTGTCATGGTCATCACTGACACCCGTGGACTGCCTATTCAGTCGAAGTGCAGCACTGCGAATCTTGACACATTTATATGCGTATTTCCACCACGCGGCAGGATCCTCTACGGGACTGTCAAGGGGGCGATGCTCTCGGTAAACCGAGAGGATAGAATTTTGCGCGAGAGAGCGCTGCAGCGTTAAAGCCATGGAGTACTGACGCCGGGATACTACAATGCTTATATCATCAAAATCAATATCCATCTTGTATCGCGGTTGCGTAAAATCAGACGATTCGTTTTTCGCGACAACCATAGACGGAGAGCATGGACGCAAGAGGAAATGGTGAAGATTCCGATATTCAAGAACAGGATCGACGTGAGGGTCCTTTTCATGGTAAGTAGCTCGCATTTCCTTTCGCCAAATTCCCTTGGCTAACAGGTAAGCAAAATCGAGCTCAGAACGAGTTTTATTGTAGATCATCGGCTTGTCATTGTCCCAATACATGGCAAGAGACTGCATCTGAACTGATTTGTAAAAGGTACTATCGTTTGACATCCCATTATTTTTATTTTTTCGCTCAACAAACACCGGCTTGCCTTCTTCGTCACAAGTGATTGTAGCGAATTTTTCGAATGTGAGACCAACTGCATAAGGATGTCCGGGGATACTCATCATGTCTTCCAAGCGCACATGAACATTCGTGACTGTAATTTGGATGTTGTCCATGATTTTGGCGCCCAAGCGACTCCAAAATGATTGATCGGCCGGGTTTTCAGCACCACGGTGTTCACCTTGTTTTGACCCTTCGCCTGCAGCCAAAAGATTAGCCCACCGCAAACGGATTCTCTTCTCCACAATTCTTCGTGGAAGTTTCTTCTTCCGACGAGCATGCTTTTTACTTGATGGCGAAGAAAGGTTTGTTGATCCTGACGTGGTCAATTTTGTTGACGTTATAGAGGGGTCTATACCGCTACTTTCAGGTTCACTATTTGCCTCAAAGTAGTCTTCGCCTTCATCTAAATCCTGATCCTCAAAATCTTCCAATTCATCATCATCACCACCGGCGTTGCCAGCCGCATTGTTTGGGCCCAGATTTCCAACTATATCCTCGCTTTCCTCGCCATCGTCTTCATCTTCTGGCGCAAGTCTTGCGAGCAAATATACACCATCAATATGGACTTGCACAGGCTGAGATCCCAATTTGGACCAAGGCACTGAGACCTTGAACTTTTGAATATGGCCACAGTGGATATGAAGCGGGAGACGCAACGTGTCGAGAACCTCCTTTTTCAGCTCGAGTCCCTCGAGATCGATTTCACCAGCCCACACTGCGAGACGAAGGTTCTCCTCGTTAATTCCATCAATATAGCGCCCAAAATAGTCCTGCAGCACGCCCAAAAGAATGCGCTTCGCCATGACGCTCTACTATGCGCCCAATGCACTACTAGTTATAAAAGCAGCAGCTTGTGAGATGATCTATAATAAATGTAGCAAAAATTCACAAAGACCGCTTCTGCAGAACCTTGCTGTCTACGAGGCTTAGGTCGAATAAATGAGCAGATATGTATGTCGATTTACATATATGAGAATATATCTGTTTGGCCTTACGAACTCGGCAAAATGCTTGACTCGCTCGTCTTCTGCTTTCTCGCTGCCCAGCGAAAAAGCTGCAAAGAGAGAGCGAGCCGTAACCCGATTCCGTTGGTCAGCTCCGCCGCCGCAGCCACGACGGCCCAAAGGGGAGGTACTGCAGGTCCAAGCTCAGCCTGGGGCGAGTTTGCTTTGCGATTTGATTGTGTTGTGCGATGACAACAAAACAGACAACCTTTTCACTTAGCAGAAAATAAAATATAAGCAATACTATAAATTAAAAAAAATGATTCTTTCCAAAGAATAGCTTCCATTCTTTACCCCTTTTCGATCTTTTGAAGTCCCTTCTCAAAAAAAAATACCAACTATATAGGACCTTCTACCCGTACTACCACTACAACTAAAAAATAAAACAAGAACTAATTCTCATTTTTAATTTTTCCAAGTGGACCCATCAACAAACTTGCAAGCTGAGATATTAGTTGATTTCTGACTTCAATTAGAATAATCAGCAAAGTTGACTGGACGATGCCAACGTTTTTGCCAGGGAAATTACGAGGCCTTGTACCGTACACTGTTTCTGGCTCTGCTTGACGTGGCAGCGATATCCCAACTTATTTAAAAACTTTTTTTAATTGAGTGTCGTGTGCATCCTAATATGGCTTGTTCATCGTACATGCGCGTTATCGTCCAACTTCATTATGAATACCTTATTCAAGACCTCGTGAATATAGTCATGTCTTGCATGCACTTACCAGAAGCGACATACAACGTTTTCTTTTGCTATTGCTTTGGAAAGGACTATTGTATCCTCAGGTACTTCCATGCTACTGGGGTATCCTTCTTCTTCTTCTTCCGAAAATTGGGCGGATGTTATGGCTTGATATTGCAGGGCAACGCATGGTGTTACATGTCTAGTTAAAAGCAGGGTACCGAGAAGGGGAGCTGAAGAGTCATGCCACACCATACATGATTTTTTCCCAAGCATAATGAAACTTTATAGGAAAAGCCTCTGACCGATGAGAGTACATTTATGCTGAGGAAACTCGCCAAAGTACATATCCATGCATTCCTGCAGGAGGATTGACCTGATGCCTGGTGCAGAATGTCAAACAGGCAAAGTTGAAGCACAACATCGCGCACAAAAACTGTCGGCATCAGACAATAAAGTTAAGAATATACTGGCTAATATGTTATTTACTGGTGCTGAGGAGGTACTCGCACGATTCATTTGCTATATTGTGCTGCGGCCAAAGCGATGGTATTGCATAACTCCAGTAGGTAGTTGGATTAAAAAAAGAAACATACTGGAGGATATGGATCAAAACCTTTGGGTGATCGGTAAGTCTCTTGCTATTTATTTATCTTGAGAGAGCGAATTCCACAACTTAAAGGCTGGAAGAAAAAGGATATCTCACATTGCCCCTGAATCTCTCTGCCTTGATTCATTTGTTGGTATATATGTACGTGAAAAATATACTTCTTGACATGTATTCAGCAGATGGTAAATGCTGTCAATATTACTAGCTAGCTGATTGAGCGGCGTATTGATAAACTCCTTGTTTCTTTTCACGGATTGGTGAAACGAGGATTCTGGTCTCCGAATGTGTCCCGAGGAAAGTGTCTCCCATGTTCCTGGACAAAAGTAAGCGCATTGTTTAGGAGAGTAGTAATAAGCTTAATGACAGTGATTGAGTCTATCGGGGAATTGAGTGGATCTTCGAGTACGTAGATGGAGGGGGCAAAGCAAGTTGTCACAGCACGTGTGCCCATTTTATTTTCGGCCTTGTGCTCTACAACAACAGCCATGAGATCAAGCAACCACAATAGCGTCGCCCGTGGAGCAGACGAAATATACGCGTTGCCAAACAGGAATGAGTGGTAGTTTTCCAAAGCCTGCGATGAAGGTAGGGCCTCGTCAAATGACTCCTGTGTCAGAAGTTCCAAGTCTGGTCGAGCTAGCTCACTCAAGATGCTCTTGTCGAGCATTCGACACCACTCCTTCATGAGCGCAGCAAGCACATGAGGATCTTTACAATCGTGTAATGCCTTGCGGATTTGTTCTTCACCAGGAGATTCGGAAAGCAGGTTTCGTACACGAGTTTGCTCCGTTCGCGATGGGGCGATGCGGAAAAGTCCTTCCTCGATAAAGCCTCTCTTCTCACGTAACTCACGGCCCATGAACACTAAAATAGAGGGTATTTGGTCTTTGTAACCACGCAGCTGAATCCGGGGCTGAGAGACAATACTGGATCCAAAGCTAAGATTTGAAAGCGCTTTGCCAGGTTGCCACTCCGCTGGCAAAACATCCTGACCACCGCCTCGTGGACTGCTGATGTCCAGAGAGCCTACATCCTTCGCGAGAGAACTCACATTGTCATAATGATGCGGTGATGAAATTGCATGGCTTCCGCCAGGCTGGTGTGGACGGCCTGGTGCAGGTGGGCGAGTTGAAGAGTCAGCAGCTCCTGGGGTAGATGGGCGCTGCGGGCGTGATGGAGGAACCCGCTGAGGAGCCCCAGCCCCCCCAGCTGTAGGAGGCGCTCGTCGAGGTGGTGCAGCTCTACCAGGAGCTGGTGGAGGCACACTATGGTCTCCTGAATCCCCAGGTGCTGCAAGTTGATTCTTGCCAGATACTGGCACAGGATCCTTCTTGAAGCGATCATCTTTTTGAGCTTGCTCAATGGGTACGAAAGTGCGCCCGGTAGTAGCACCACCGACATGCTGGAAATTTGTGGGTCCCGAAATCTGGGGCTCTGAAGACCCTGTGCGTCGCAAAGACTTCACAGCATTGCTGAGTTGAGACATGCCAGATTCGCGTTTACGACCTGGAGTGCAAGGGACACTCGAAATAGCCGCATCCTGGCACTTGGTATGAGCCGCCGCTCCGCAAAGCGTACAAGCAACGCCTTGCTTATAAACTCCCGAGATGAAGGCCTTGCATACACAGCAAAATGTAGGACTTGTAAAAGTTGTGACAGTGAAACTGTGTGAGATAGCTGAATCGTCGTCATCGCCAGCGTCTGCAGCTGCAGCTGCGCCAAAGTTGTAACTGGTGCCAAGATCATAGGCTGCGAAGGTTGAAGGAGGTTTCTGAGTGTTCTCCCCTGACGAATGACGAGTCATCGGCACGGTTGCCGAGGTTTGCGAGTGGTTGAGGCAGGCAAACTTATTGTTAGAATCTCCAATGCATTTCTTGTGAACGTCGATCTTGCACCGCTGACAATGGTAGCCCTGCTTCGTTAAACCCATCAAGAAGTTTTGGCAGTATGCACATCGTGTAGGCTGTGTGTACGAGTTCACAACGAAGTCGTGCGACATGATGTAAAATTGAACAGTGTCGTTGATTAGGCAAAAACTCAGTTATTAAAGTGCAGAGTATCTCAGCTGCAACCGCTCGAATCTCAGCAAGACCCACAGCTGAAGCTGTTCTTGGTCCTACGCAGAGATTAAACTTTTGACGGTGAGGGAGCAAACTTTAAATATGAAGATTAGTGATATGGTTTGGGCAAACCTCGGCAGAGCTGCGAGAAGATATCAAGATCCTTATGGTGGAGCGCTACGCTCACAGCGAAATGCAAACCAAGGAGCACAGCCAAGCTTCAGGCCAATCTAGTCTTGATTCCCTACGGCGTCAGAACCTCACGCAGAGTCGCCGAAGCGTTATTCGTTAGCGAGCCAGGAGTATCTAGCAGCCTGAATGAGACCACCGTATCACGGGACTCACGAGAAACGGCGCCACCGCTTTGCACGTGGACCTGTTTTGCCGCGTGGCAGCTACTTATCTGTAAAATAGTTTGCTGTCTCTTTCTCTTAGTAGATTGTTAGGACCCTGTATTATAATCTCGTTTCTTTCAATTCTTTTATCTTTGTGGATTTGTTTAAGACTCAGCGCAAATTTGAGAGGCAAGAGACCGAAACACAATGTCGTAAGCATTGCTGCCATTGTATCTCGGCAAGTAAAGATTGAAGGGATTTGAGGGAATAATAGCAATAGAGCTTTCTCGATTTCCCCTCTTACTAATTGTGTCAATTTTCAAGTTTGATTTTTTGATCTTGGACTCATTCATCGGATAATCGGCAAAACAGAAAGCCTCAAATATTAATCCGACAGCTCTTTGGTATCACGAAAGGTTGCTGGATAAAGACTTGATTGGGACCGCCTGGAGACAGGAAGCGAGACGAATCACAAACTTATACATCAAGGAGATGCAAAAATAGGAATGTAGTTTTAATTTTAAAAACAAAGCAGATATTTGATGAGCTATTTTTTCTTAGTAAATGGTCTAAGTTTGAAGTCGAATGATGAAGATTGAAAGCATTCAAGCTTCTTGAAATGAATATACTATGGTTTACATGACAAATTTAGGAAGGTCTAAATAGACTGATAAAACCGATGTGATTCAAGATGCTAGTGGAAAGAAAATCTTCTGCATCCCATACTCAGAAAAACTATTTATTGTATCAAAGCAAGTAATTGTTTATATTCATGTGGTTTAGCAAATGCTCTTAAGTTTAAAGCTTTTTACTCTGCCTTTCAAAGAGAAGGGATTCAAGCATGCACTAGTTTGTAAATTCTTAGCCCAGGGAAACTTGCAGAGCTCGTTTATCCCCTGTGTACTCAAAAGCACGTTCCTCAAACTTATTTTCACCTCTCAGGCTTCTAATCTCTATGTCAAGCTTTCATGTACCCCTTAGAGTACTTTGACTTCAATTTGTAGCTGCCTTTCGCTAAAAAAGCTCCCCCTATGCCCATCTCACTCGCATTGTGTTGTGAGGTCTTGCTTTTCTACGGAGGCAGTGCATTTTGTCATTTTTAACCTGATACAAATTATGTATTGACCCCTTCGACTGGCCACAGCCCATTCCCTGCAGTATGTAGGTAGTAGTACATAGGAGTTCCTAATGTACTATTTTGATTAATTAATTCATCAGGACGTCTCTGCACATTCGTGCTTCGGAGCAAAGCGGAGCGAGCAACAACTCGCAAGGGGAGTTAGACTTCAAGTCACTGCCCAGAAGATCTGATTTTACCCCGTACTTTACCCTCCTCTGCATACTTACCAAGTTCTTGGTAGGATCCGCATCTTGCTTCGTCTTGGAAACCTAGCCTCCTCCTCTCCACAACCAAGTTAAAGCAAATCCCCAACAAACCAAACTCGATCCGGATCCCTTGAGCCGAGCCAAGTCGCGCTTTATTAAATCTCCAAATGGGGGGCTGTCCTGTAGACCATGGTGGCTCTGCTGCACCCGAGGCAGGCCAGTGCCCAATTCCGCACGAGTCTCGAGCCCGCGAGGCCTTTCTTGAGGCTGCTGCTCAAAGCCGAAGTGCCGAGAACGCTGCTCAAGCCCAGGGCACTTCTCCCTCCGGAGAAGGCCTTGCTGAAAACGGTGTGGCTCTCGATGATCGGAATATGATGCCGAAAACTGCGGAGCAAAAGCCGTGGCCAGGTCAACGGTACAACCTTTCGACGCACCGCGTCGAATCCGTGATCCCCAAGGGCGAGTTCACTCCAGAACACCAGAAGAATGCCAAAGAGAGCAGCTCTTGGATGTACCCTTCAGAGCAACAATTTTTTAACGCCATGAAGCGCAAGGGTTGGGAACCACGCGAAGAGGACATGCGGATCGTGCTCGCAATTCACAATCACGTCAACGACAGGGCTTGGAGCGAGGTCCTTAAGTGGGAGTCCATGCATGCTCAGGAGTGCGACTGCCCGCGTCTTGTGAGGTTCATGGGCAAACCCAAGAACCTTAGCCCTAAGGCAACTGTTCGATCCTGGTTTGGTTATGCCAAGCCCTTTGATCGTCATGATTGGATTGTAGACCGCTGCGGTACTGAGGTCCGCTACATTATTGACTTTTACCAGGGCGCCTCTACAGGCAACCCTGGCGAGGTCGTCTCCATGTACCTCGATGCACGCCCTGCTCTGGACACCTGGGGCTCTGCTGTAGACCGTGCACGTATGCAGTTTCGTGAGATCTTCAAGAACCCGTTCGCACCTTCAGCACCAGCACCCGATTCAACCCCTGCCCCTGCCCCTGCCCCTGCCGCCGCTGCTCCTGCTGGAGAGAAGTAGACTATGCTTGTGACTATTTTCATCATGTTCTATACGATCTTAGGGTCAAAAACCTTGCGCCTTGCTTTTAAATGCTGTCTTCTTCTTCTTGGGTTTATCTAATTCTTGAATTTGCACTTCTATTTCCATAAATTCGGATGACTGTTTATAGTTTAAACTTCTTCATGAGCTATGGCATTGGTTGAGTATCCCCCTTCCAGAGGAGTATTTGGACTACTGCGATTATTTTGCTGGGCTGTGGTTTCTAAATCCTTGCCAGAGTGCTTACCTTCTGCAGCAGCAGCAAGTGCTGGCGAGTATCTACGGGTCTTAACATGCTCTAAAAACTCTCGAAAGAAGTTGGTATTCATGAGTTTGTATATTTCCATTTTGGCAGGCACAAAGCTATCGGCGGCAAATATATTGCCTGGTTGAACTCTACTACGTTGGTAGAGCTGATTGAGTTCGAAGCGAAGGTTATGTGCCAAGTTTACTTCTGAAGGAGCCATCATGAGAAACAAAGGTTTCCACAATTAGACGGGCTTCCTGCTCCCGGGCCTCATCGGAGGCCGTCGGGTTTTCCCACAGCGCCTCGTATTGGATAAGGGCATCCCAAAAGAGCAGGTTTTCTGCAGCAAATTTACTTTCGCAGAATGCATAGAACTGTGATCGAGCTGTGCAATCAGCGAGAACCTTATCCAATGACAGATACGCTGGTGGAAGAGGAACTTCTTCGTCTTGTGTCGTTGGGACAGTTGCTCGACTTGCTCCAAGATCTGCGCGAGTGTATGTAACACGTGAGGTTGCAACTGTCTTGGTTCCTCGTGTTGTTGTGTAAATATCCTTGGTTGTATTTGATCCTCGGTAGAGTGAGCTCTCATGCTCCCTAGTCATCTCTGTCTTTCGTTTTTCTTCAAACTTAACATGAAAGTGAATGCGAGCCAGAGTTGCGACTGCAGTTACACAAAGCAAAGGAACCGTGACCCAATTAAAGATGTATGCATTTTCTATCGAGTCGGATGGCTTGTAGCAGCTCTGGTTTTCGCATGTCTCGTCAATAGCACAGTCTGAGTCACGGCGACATGTCCTGTCAAGCCCACATGCACTACAAAAAGGACCTCCGCAATCAATGTCTGATTCCCCACCGATAATACCTGAGCCAGAAAGTTTGATACCATTCAGCTTGCCGTCACTGCACTCAAGAGAAGTGCCTGCAGCAAATATTTTTTGTGCACAAACTGTTGCAGCATTGCTTGCAAGTGAGCCAGAGAGGTTATCTTCACAGCCAAATGGGAGTGTATTACAAGTTTCTGAGCTCAGTGTTACACCAAGATTTGCGGCTAAGCTTTCAAGGCTTTCGCTGTCACAGTTTTCCATATAAACTTTCAATTCCTCGGAAAAACAAAAGGAGCAAAGGTCATATATTTGATCAGTATTTGCCTCAGCACATGTAGCAAGTCCATCCACAATCGAGGATAAGGCGCTGCCTAATGTTGGGCAGTTTGCAGCCCTACCAAAGCCCATCAGCACTCCAAAGATGATAAGACGAATCATCTCCGACTAGAGTCTTCAAGATGCACAGGTCTATTTGGTGCTGCTGGGTTAGCGAGGTGTGTTCTTTGACTTGCGGACAACTGTGCTTCTTAAATGAGGTCTAAAAGGTGGTGGCTTGGTTGTGGATTTGCTATTGAAATGGATTTGCTTTGAAAGCTGAAACGTTGATGAGCACGGCGTTAGTCTCATTGCATAAACTACGTACACATGGGACATTTACGATGATTATAACATCCTTCTAGTTATGACAGCAAGCTTTCCGACATACGTTAAGTGTGCGCTGCTAAAGGGTCGGGGCACGACACCAGGTATGCTATTTCAGCATATTTCTAGTCCATATGTACACTGCACACGACATATATATAACATAATTCAGACCCTTTGTGAATGACAGCTGCCAATCTTTCTTGCCAGAGAGGTGCTGTTTAGTCCCTCGTCATACAGCACCATAGAGCAAAGCATTTGCTTTGGGCGCGACAAGTTTGATAGCTAGAAATGTCAATGCGAAACAAACGAGGCGAATTTGCCCTTCCAGCTTAGTAACCCTTCTTTGCGCACAATACTTGATTTGAGCTACAATACCTGCCCAACCCTGTGGAGCAATTGTCCCAGACGTGCAATAAAAGCACAGCCACTCCACAGTACTAGTATTTGTTGGGCACATCATTATATTGATTCGAATTAGTAAGCAAGCTTGAATTGGTCCGCCTTGTCAAATTAAATATTATAATCCTTCGGAAACCGTAATTTAGTAATCAATTTATGAGTAAAAGATGCAGGGCTTATGACTGTATTGATGGTTTAGTTCAAACCTAGTGTCCTTTTCATACATCAAGCCTGACTGCTCTCAAACATTCAGTTCAAACCTTTTTTCATCACAAATCTAATCCTATTTATAACGTTTCATAACGTCCCGTTAATGTAACCATCTACTCAAACATACCCAAGAATATCCTTTGAAACGAATTTGTTCTCGCTCTTGCAAAATAGAACAGCAAACCAAAGAACATTTCATAGTCGCGAAGCTTCTCTTCTTTCTTTCTCGTTACATCTGGATAGTGCCATAGCCAGGTAATAGGTACCTAATAGGAAACTAGTCTTGTGAACAAAGAGTGAAGAAGAAGATTAATTGATCTCCGAAAAGTAGTTATTAACTATAAGTAACTCGTCATAAGTTAAGAATCGCTGAGATTAATCCGCAAACCCGAATCGTCGCTGCAGCTTCTGCGAGAGCCGTGGCATTTGGTTCCTCGCGCTGCTCGAGACTCTCCTTTGCATCTTCGGACCCGTGTCGTTGTGCTCAACGGACTTGCGAGCTTCTTTATCACCGCAAGATAGTTTCTACTTGCCATTTGGCAAGAATTAACGAACGACTTAGTCAGTCAGCTATTTAGCTAGCTTGCCTCAGTGACTCCAGCTTGCATAAATTCCGTTGTGACTTCAGCGCACAAACTTATTTTACTCTTGATCGTGCTGATTAAATCTTCTCTTCACACAAATCCATAAACTCGCAGCTGGCATCATGACAAAGTTCTCTGTGCGTCTCAAGTGGAATAAGCAGACTTTCGAGGATGTCGTCGTTGACACAGAAAAGGACTCCGAGTCCTTCAAGGAAACCATTTACCAGCTCACTGGCGTGCCTGTGGACCGCCAGAAGGTAATGGCCAAGGGAATCTTCAAGGGTACCCTTAAGGACGATATGGCTATGGCTGATATGCCCTGGAAAGATGGCGTGCTTGTGGCGATGATGGGCACTTCCACAGGTATCCCTAAGCCTCCTGAGGAGGCGACTAAATTTGTGGAGGACATGACCACAGCTGAGAAACAGAAGGTTGCTGCTGCGGACCCTCCTGGTCTTGTGAACCTTGGCAACACTTGCTACATGAACAGTACTCTGCAATGCCTCAAGGCCATTCCTGAGCTGCGCGATGCTCTTGACACTTCTCCTCTCAATGAAGGCTCTTCAGACATTAGCGACAAAATGACTGTGAACCTCCGTGAGCTCTTTCACCAGATGGATGACTCCACCGAGGAGGTCGTGCCGCAGGATTTTGTTCAGGCCATGCGTCTGACCTTTCCTCAGTTTGCGCAGAGAACCCCCCATGGAGGCTTTGCTCAACAGGACGTGGATGAATTCTACAACGAACTTCTGCAGGTGTTGTCTCAAAAGCTCACCAAGGCCGGTAACTTTTCTCTTCTCGACAAGTCAAACGCGATCTCTGCGCTCTTTGATATTGAGATGAGTACTGAGCTCCGCTGTGTAGAGAGCGAGGACGAGGAGGTTGTTCGTGGATCTGATACCCAACGCCGCCTTCAATGTAACATCACTGCGGAGGTTGGAACTCTTGAGGAGGGTCTCAAGCTTGGTATGGAATCCGAGCTTGAGAAGCGTTCTTCGATTCTTGGCCGCAATGCGCTCTGGAAACAATCAAGCCGCATCCACAAGCTACCCAAGTACCTTGTTGTACAGTTCAACCGCTTTTTCTGGAAGCGTACACCTGGTTCCATGGATCATGAGGGTGTTAACTGTAAGATTCTCAAGCCTGTTAAATTCTCGATGACTCTTGATGTCTTCAACTATTGTGACGATGAACTTCAGGCTCTTCTTGCTGGTCCGCGTCGTGAACATGCGAAGGACCTCATGGCACGTGGACGCAATAAGGCAGCGGACACCGATGAAATGGACACTGAGGAGAACGGTGAAGATGATCCTGACCTCCAGGCAGCCCTTCGCCTCTCTATGGGTGCTGACCCGGAAGGTTACACTGGAATTGGTATCCCTGATGACTTTCGTGGAGTCTATGAACTCTTTGGCGTTATCACCCACAAGGGCCGTGCCTCTGATAGTGGTCACTACATGAGCTGGGTCAAACAAAATGATGCCAAGGATTCCTGGATTGTTTTTGATGATGACGTGCCTTCGAGGTGCACTTCTGAGGATGTTGCCCGTCTCCATGGCGGCGGCGATTACGATATGAACTATGTTTGCTTCTACCGTGTCCCGGATGACCAGGACAGCATCTAATCAGATAATTTCTCTTCACTAGCTTGACATGGAATCAACCCCTCCCTTTGATCATGTGGAAAGGTTTTTCCTGTCTACTGCCGAAATAAGTCTTGCATTTACTTCTTTTCTCTTTCTTTCTCATGACAAATCGTTTGCACACATACATCACCTTTTTTACTTTCCTATCTTCCCATAAAAATCAAAACCAAATCTAAACGCTCGTTTTATTTAGTCTCTGTCTAAAGCTTGTCCTTGCATCAGTATCTTAAGTCTATGCCCTTCAACGAAAATATAGCAGTTCTCGAATACACTAAAGATTCAGGCAATTCCTCATTCGGAAGTAGAGTGTAGATCAATTCAGCTACTTGAAGCCCATCTTCCTTCAAGATCCTGCTGCAAGAGTCCTCTCTTTTTAAGCAAAAGCTGCGTAATTTCATCACGCCGAGCGTCATCGAGATTATTTTCTAAAGACATTCGGACAGTCACAGCAAGTTTTTTGCATGCTTCACTGAGGCGTAATAAAGCCTCATTGGCAACTTCTTGGTGTTCGGTTTCTTCATATTGCCGCAGTACTGCCGCACGAAGCCCAATACCATCTTCGGATAATGTGCTATCTAATAACGTATTGACCATATTCAAGAAAAGGATTTGCTGTTGCATACTAGCATCTTCTGGCATGTTTGGTTTGGGAAGCCAGATGTCATGCTCGAGGCAGGCGCGAAGGTATCGAATTAATAGAACCAAGTATTCTTGGATTGCTTCTTTCCAAGCCACCTCTTCTATAGCCACCTCATGAAGTGGTTCTCCAAGAAATGTGTTACCTAGTCCCAGACCAGGACCAAGCGCAGCGCGTTCACCGCGCTCATCAAGCATTTGTCCCGCTTTTCCTGGACGCAGATCGATTCGAAGGACTCGATTTGGATCATCTGTCTTAGCGAAGGTGCGAAGCAATGTTTGACCCTCGTCTGTTCCACGGATCGTAAAAGTCGCAAATACATGAAGTGCTGGAGGGAGTGTAACGAGACTTTTCTTCACATCTTCCTGAGAGGAAGGCGATGGTAACGGTGAATTTGCAAGTTTTACAACGTTCTCTGCAGAATAGTCTTTTCGTACATGTCCACTCCAATCTACAGCCCAGCCGCTGCCTTCAGATGGCAGGTAAGTACCATCATTCGAATCAAAGACATTTGAGTACTTCCCAGGTTTGGCCGGCGAAGTACTTAATAATTTGAACACATCTTTTACGGAGAGGCGGGGATCAAAGGCAAGAGCAAACCATGAAGACCCATTGTACACGACTAAACGTCTTCGGGAAACACCATGAAGACGCAATGCAGCTCGATGAAGAGAGATTAGATGAGGTGCTGGTGGGATCCTGGCTAATTGCTCCCACAAATATACGAGTGGTTCTTTCAGTGCATCTTCTACTGTAGCAATCGCAACAGCAACAAGACGCACCCAATACTGGGGCTCGGGGTTATCTGAATTGTCCTTGTCAGATTCTGCATTCTCCACGCCTATTGTGCTTGCTTTGACTTGATTTTCCATTTCATCATTAGATTTACTGTTCTGTCCATGCAAGTGAATCAGAACAGCAACAAGGGTTTCAAGGTCTCGAACGACAGTATCTTTACCGATGTCATCGAGTGCTCCGCTGAGGAGCAGAAGAACATTGAGTTGAATACCACACACCATTGGTAAAACAAGAGTCCCTACATCATGGTCGTGATCTATACGAGAGAGGGCTTCTCGGTGTAATTCTCGCGCAGCTTGAAGCAAACAAATTTCTGGATCGGATGATACATCAACAGTCGGTGAAATTTGACGATGTTGAATGAATTCTACAGGTGGAGGTGCCCATGGCCACCACACGCTTGTAACAAAAGTACCAACAAGACGTTCAACAGCATCAAAGCGCAAAGCAGCGGAGTTCGTGTCAAGGAGCATAGCCTTCCCAAGCGCGCGTAGTGCAAATAGGTCGTTAGTGAGGTTTGTATCAACACAAATGTCCTCCATAGTCAGAATCCAGCGATCTAACTCTTTACGAGGAGCCCGGGCTTGTTCTAGAACTGCAAGTTTACATACCTGACGTACGGTTTCATTGCACCCGCCATGTTGGACGACAAGGAGAGTATTAAGCACAGCGATAGACTCATCAACGATCTCTTGAGCCACGCCACGTGTTGTACAAATGCGCATGAGTCCATGGGCAAGTGTAGACACAAACCATGGACTGGAGCCAACTGGGCGTAAGGGGTCGCTGCCAAGTAAGGATGGATGCATTTCTACAAACCTCTGAATGAAATGCATTGCTACTTCTCGGATAGTGAGCAGAGCCCAACTAGCATGTTCACTTTCCTCCCAACTCTGTGCGGCAAAGACAAGAAGCCCAAATGCAGCTCGCCATGTATCACGTACTAGCTTGCTTTCGTCACCCTGCAGAGCCAAGAGCAATGTCACGAGTTGTGCAACAATTTTGACGATTCCAACTTCTGATAAAAATGCACCAGCATATGTTGAGATATGAATCAGTAAGCACTTGAACAATGAGCTCACAATTTGAAGTTGCTGAGCATCGTCAACAGATGCAATAAAAGATTGTAAAAGAGTCATTCGTGCAGATCCAAGTCTTTCGTCAGAATCTGGACCGAGTTCTGAAGCCACGAGCTGAAGTAAGGGTAGGGTTAATGTGCAAACTATGGTTTCGCGCTTGCAGGTGACCTCTACTAGCGCATAGGAAAGCTTCCAAGACTGACTGACAGCCCAATTAGCGTCCATAAGTCCTACTTCAAGTTTAGTTGGAATCGAAGAAGAAGCTTGAATAGCGCACAGTCGAGTATACATAGCGCTTACAAGTGCATCAAAACCATCTCCCCGATCATTTTCATCTGCAGCTTGCGCCAATGCCTCCACGCATAATGCTATACTTGGACGAATGAGATGTAATTGAACCCAGTCTTCGGCAGATGGAAGGATGTCTCGACTCCAAACATAACTCGCGGCCTGGTCAAACTGTTGTAGTAGATGGGCCGTGCAAGCCAGCAAATAGTCTACACGAGGCCCAGAAAAAGTGCTATCATCATTGACTACGTATTCTTTTGTATATGAGACTGAGCGTTTCACAAGAGTCACCAACTCTCGTGCAATGATAGACGGACTACAGGCGACAAGTACTGCAGGAAAAAGTCTTGTCGCACCAGTCCAAGCTACTTCAAGGGATTGCGCTCGACAAATGAGAGTTATGACCCGGTCAATAGTATCACGGAGAAGCTCTGCATCACTAGATGGGGCTTCTCTGCATAAAAGCGCTAATACAACAGTACATGTTGCAGCTACTACAGCCGTGCGATCACTAGGGGAAGCCTCGCGATCGTGTGCAGGAAATACTGGAGGCTTGCTCAGCGTATTAGCGAGAATGCGTGAAAATACCTCGAGAAAGCTTGCAAGGCATGCTTCGGAAGCTACATGAGCAATGTCTTGAGATATCATACTTACACCAATTGGGTCGTGCGCCAAAGTATCATCTGTGACCTTGGATAATATTAAAATACAAAGGACCAAGAGATCAGGACGACTCAGGAGTAAATCAACAAGGCTGAGACCTTCTGCTTCAGCAAGATTCTGAATCCAAATTAAGGTTTGGGGAGCACAAGCCGCTACACGATATGCTTGAAGGTAAGCAATAAATCGTAATGCTGCTGTTGATGAGTTCATTATGCCATCTCCGGCGATAGCATCAGTGATGTCTGCTGGGGTACCTTCAGCTGCACCCTGCCATCCAATAAGGGCCCAATCGCGCATTGACAGACGCGTGCGGTCTGAACGATGTTCATTTATCTGTTGTTGCTGCACAACACCTCGAGAGTGCATTGTCAGGAGGCCCACCTCTCGCGACTCCATAAGCGCTGGGCGTGTCGCAGCTTCAACATGACTCATGAACTGCTCACGAAGAAACTCTTGATCTACGGTAGGCATGAACCAGATGCGGTGGTAGCGTCTTGAAAGGTTTGAGCGAGTGACGCTCCATTGCAAGCGAAGCCACACCCGTTGATTGCCTAAAGTGACCATATCACGATACCCTTCACGTAGTTGGCAGAGTCGATGCTCTGTATGTATGTCAAGAAACCATACTTTGATAGGACTACCTCGTTTGCAGCGTCTTCGTATCCATTCAGGAACTGAGCTATGCTCACTGTCAACCATGTATCCGCGCTCCTGAAAATTTACGAGCGAGGTGGTAGGCATTTCTGATGGAGCAGTTGACATTCCTGGATATGGCGGTGGTGGCGGTTCATCCATATAAAAGCGAATAACCACCGCGACCTCATCAGTAGCTTTAGTAGAGGTACTGTCCTCTAGCGAGATAAGAAGAACAAGATTATCACAAAAGGCATCTTCTTCTGCAAATGCAAATGGGTTTTTCCTCACCGAGAGCATGATGCTCGCAGGGTGTTTGGCATCAAACATGGCATCCTCCTGACCACTAATCTCTGCAGTGCCGATTTCATCATCCCGCCACGCTGTGATTCTAGCAACATCTCCCTGCGTATTAAATTCAGGAGCTTCGAGACGAGCATCAACGCATAAAAAATGTCCTGCACGAGCCGGGACCCAATTGCCTCTGTCGAGGGAGTGGCTTATCCCTGTCTCACCAGGCAACTTTGAAGCAACATTTTTTGATGCCATGGGCCACGAGGCGATTTAATCAGCCTGCAATGCCAAGCTCAGTGCTTGCGAGCTTACGTTTGGAGTCCGAGTTATGTTCCTAAATAACAGGATGTGATTTTGGCACAGAAGAAAGGCTGACTTCAAGTCCAGTGCAGCTCACTCAGTCGCATAAAGTTTCTATGTTCTGGCTTGTGCAAAAGACACCATGCGAGATGAGAAGTTCGTGTACACAGAGCAGGTGAGTCGAGCCCCTCGGCCTGCGCGCAATGTAAATGGCACCAGCCTACCTCGTACGATCAAGTTTGCACAAACTTGTAAATTTCAATTTTCAAGTGTTTGATGGCAGCTGAATAGCAATCTTGTAGAGTTTTGACTAAACAATATTTTCTTTAAGCGGAGGTAACGCATAGATAGAAACACTTATGCGAGCAACTCACGAAGGGCAAAACCTAAAACAAAAAGTCAGATAATTGCATCATGAAACCAATTTTAGCAGTATTACCATAGTGTCATAATAAAGATACTAGCTTGAGCAATCAAAATGATGTTCAAACAGCTTTAATAATTGGATTTGTAGCAACACAAAGAATACAATACTTTGCATTCCATGCCAGAATTGTATCTACAATATAAGATGGTGAAGTATCCAATGCTTTTAAAAAAGAGAAAAAGGACTCTGTTCTCTTCATCACTCCTATGTTGATTAAAAAGATTATGGAAAGGTCATGCAAGGTCTTGTATTTGTTTTAGAAACAGAATGTAAATTTCCTTCGTTATAAAAAACATGCTAGGTCTGAACATGTGAATTGTTAATTGCTAGCAGTGGCAGCGGGGGCATGGGTATTACAAATTTGTCTGTCTGGATTTATTGAATCGCAGTGAAGGGGAACATAAAATTTGCAAGAGCCAATGCCGTGAACCAACGTGCAGTAGAGGAATGTTGACGTAGCGTTTTTGTTATTGAATGTATATATTTTGTTCTCGTGCGTCTGCTGCAAGCAAGTTGACACAGTGATAGGTGATAGACCAAGTACATACTTCTTTTCAGGTTGAATTAATCTAGTAAAAGAAGAAACGAAAAGTGAGAGAAGGAAAATTTAATGTCAAGATAGATAAATGCCTCTTCTAAAAAAAAGTGTTTAAGCTGAAGCTAAGCTTTCTTTAATTTCAGGAGAATCAAGATCAACACCAAGGTAATCCTCAATTGAAATGTGATGAGCATATCCATAAAAGTCCTGTTTGATTAAAGCAAACCAAAATAAACATACGAATGCATCCTCGCGATTGCAGTTAGTACTCATCCTAGGGATTTAGAGGTTTCAGACGAGTAAACTTTTCGTGCCTGATTCGATAAGAACTTACCAAGAAAAACAGTTTCTTTACTGAGAGCTTGTAGACTACAAAGTCGTGGCTACTGGGCCAAAATTTCATATCAAGGTGGCGCGAAAATAATGAGGTTAGAGCTCTATCGCGTTCCTCGCCCATCACAGGCTCCACAAGACCAGTCAAAGTTGCACGCCAGCATGTAGGATCCTCTGCATTCACCGTAGTACAGTATGGAAACAGACCATGAGCTCTGAGACCTGCCATGGAAACTGTCAAGGAACCCCACGAATTTTGCGCCAAATCCCGAGGAACTGCGCTCATGTTACGTAAGTAAAAATACGGCTCACCCGTGCAATTTACCAAACGTCCTCTATGCACGACGCCTTCTCCGTAGGCCGCAATATCGGCATACGGGATTGATGATGAAGAACTTGAGCTCCGACGCAACTCCTGGTTAGAAAAACTACCGTCCGAAGCGAGCACGCCCCAATCACTCGCACAAACCAGCCATCGGGAAGCCGCAGCATAGTCGGTGCGGGTCGGTTTTTTAGGTGGTATCGCAGGAATCGCTGTAGCTTCATGCACTGTCATGAAAACAGCAAAGGCCAGCGCGAAGAAATATCTTAGGCAAGCCATGATCTTGAAATCCTATGTGTCGCCAAAAGTCGTTGACGCTTTCGCACTTGACAGCGCACACACAAAGCCAACTACAGCCTTCACAGAAGAAAGACTCCGCCACGCTGTGAAAGACACAAGTAGCTAGAGTACAACCTTGGAGACCTTTTCACGGTAGTGAAGCTCGGGGTTTGTTGTTTCTATTTATGAAAGATAAAAGATAGTAGACTTTTTGTCTGCCAATCCAGGATCCCTAAATAGGGGGTAATGCCTAGATAGTAGTTATTAGGTTGGGCCTAGCATATAGACTCTATATTGGAAATGCCAAAGCTGTGTTCCTGGTTAATAAACTCTGTGCACTCATGTTTCCTGCAACATTGAGCATACAGTTTAATGTGTTTAATGTAGTTATTTCATAACTGCAGCGAGCAAAAGGGGCTCTTTAATCTGATTTCAGAGGTATCAATCTCGGCGATTAAAACCCACTAAGCCCAATTTTCTTACACTCTCATAGCTGTCAAAACTAAAAGCGAATTCGCAATTTGTCTGCTCAAGTGACACGCATTTCTCTTTCTATCTCAGTTTTTTTTACCTACACGTGTTGCATATAAATAGTGGAATTTGACAAGTTTCTACAATGAATCTGTAAATCAATGCTCATGCTTTAATGTTGCAAGATAGTATAGCCTATACACCAATATTTCTTTTAAGTCAATATATTTTAAAATTTTAATTTAATTTCTTTAAAAAATACAGACATTCAACTGAATGAACCTATATCCTGCCTAGTTATTACACGAAGCAGCCGCTATCAAGCAACAGAAGAGTCAAATCTCTGTTATAAGTGTACCTCCTCCTTACTTAGCCATATTTTCCCTCGCCCTTCTGTTCAGAAATCGATTCCAACCTCGTGTAAAGTCTGCGAATTGTACTAAATAAATCTGACTGTAGTACGGTAGGGTTTAAGTTACTCTTACTCTGCTTTTAGCTAGCCATACTAAGTTATTGAAATCATTATTAAGCCGAGACAACTTGAAACTTGACAAACTCTTCTACCTTCTCTGCAACTCGGCATCTCCTGGTTACCTGGTTGTTGGCTTTTGCTACTCAGCTCTCCGATAGCCACCTATCATGCACGGACGTAAACAAAAGGATCGTGCTGCCGCAGAGGCACAAGATCCTGAGATCAAGGCTGCTCGTACAGCTAAATTTGCAAAGCTGCGTGGCCTGCTGCAGACAGCCTTGGAGTGCCGGTCTGTGCGAGACACCTCTGACGAGACTATGAACCTTTGCGGGGAACTTCTTTGCATCAACCCAAGTATCAACACACTCTGGAATGTTCGTCGTGATGGTCTTTTGGCTCGGGTTTCTCAGGATTCCAAAAGCGAAGATAGCCAAAGCAAGAAGGAGCTTCGCCGCCAAATTTGCCAGCAGGAGCTAGACTTGAACCGTCATGCACTCGTAAAAGGAAATGTGAAGAGCCACGAAGGATGGTCTCACCGAGCTTGGATCGTGGAAATTCTGGGTGAAGATGGCCGCCACATAGACCTCTCAAAGGAACTTTCTCTTTGCGATCAATTGCTCGCTGCTGACGAGCGTAACTTCCATTGTTTTCAATACCGTCGTGTACTTGCAAGGTTGGCTCATCATACTCCTGAGGACGATCTCCAATTTGCCGAGGGCCTTGTAGAACGTAACTTCTCTAACTACTCGGCGTGGCATTTGCGGATTAAGGCTCTTGAAGCGAGGCCTGGTAACTTGGATGCCAATCGACTCAAGGAAGAATTTGATCTCGTCTGCAATGCGCTCTTTACAGAACCAGACGACTCGTCAGGTTGGATGTACCATCGTTGGCTTGTGCGAGAACTGCGTCCACGGTCAATTCTTGGCGACGAGGTCTCACGGTGCCAAATTCTTCTTGACCAAGTTGCAACCTGCATTGAACTCAATGACATGGAGGGTGGCGCAAGTAAGTGGGCGCTTCTAGGCTTGACAAGACTCTACGAAGCTGCTCACCGTTATTATACTCACATGGATATTTTCGCAGACACAACTTATTCGATAGAGTTTATTTGCTCTTCACTTGCGGAGTGCGATCCGACACATGCAGGGTATTATCGCCACTTGCATGCTAAGCTCTCGTCTCGTTGAGTCTTATTGATAGGGCTCAACTGCCAACTTAGCTAGCAAACTCGCCAACATGCTTGCTGCACTCATTCACTCGCTTAGCGATATGCGAGCAAGCTTTCCACAAGAACATCAAATTTTCTCTCAGGCGCTCTGTTAACCTACTAATTCTCTCGATGTTTTATTTTGGCCTATTGACATTCTTTGCATGCATCTTTAAAATTTTTGACGAATACTTACTTGTCTTTTACTATGGTAATTAAAAATCTTGAAGGAGTCCGAAATTCTCTCAGTAGCAACATTAATTGTTGCAAGTGGATTCCAATGTAAATGTGTACTCCAGAATTGCATTGCGTTTTCTTGGCTTGATCATCTCATATTTATGCTACTCAGATAGTACAACTCATCTTCCCTTTACTCTTATATTGTGTCAAATGTCGATGGTGAGGACCTTCTCACAGTAAACATCTCTATTGACGATTATCATAATCTATATACTACTATAAAGGGGAATTCATTTCGTGCTCCAATGATAAATGCACCAAAATATTGAGGAAATCTTTCACTAGGGTAGGCTGCTATTAGCGATTGTGAGTATCATGGTGAATATATAGAACCTCTTTTTCCATCATAAGGTACGAGGGGTCCCCAAGTTACTCGAATATGAAAGACTCATTTCCTGACCTTATTTCAAAGAGGGCTTTTTAAGTTTAACTCGCCAATATTTCCTTTCAAGACTTCCTCATGAAGCAACTTCAAAGCTCTAATAGCAAAGTCCAAGCCCTTCCAGTTTTCTTGCTTATCTCTGTACTCAGAGTTCGAACACACTCTACAAGCAAAAGTAAACCTCCCAAAAGGAAGCGCACATTGCCTCTTCTACTTCAGGAAATCCGCTCTGTATTATAATCATCAGCCATAAGTCCTGGCCATGAACTCCTACCTTTCTCGGTATCTATGTCCTATATCTCTACCGATTCCTGACTAAGCGTGTGTCTAGGAACTCCTAATTCTTTCCTCTCTGCTATTTCTATATAGCTGTACTCCTAATATATATTAACTGATTCCTATGTGCCTCTGCTCTCCTTTGCCCTCTTTGTTTCTGTGATCCATCCGCCGATCTCGCGCCTTCGCTTGCTGTCGAGGAGCCGTCGCGGCAGAGTCCGAGCCGTCTCTGCATCGTATCCACTGCTATCCATCTCCTTGAGGCTTCTTTGACCCTCAATAGCACTGCCAGGCTCTCCGCTGCCTGCGTTGCGGCACATCCGCCTCCGCGAGGCCCTCGTTTCTGCTCATCGCCTTCCTAGTTTCTGTCTTCGTCTTCTCTGCTTCTCCCAGCGCACCAGTGTTGAGGTCCTGCTTTTACAACTGTCGCAGAGACAATGGAGCGCTACCAGAAGCTTGTCAAGATCGGCGAGGGCACCTACGGTGTGGTATACAAGGCTAAGGACCGCATTACGGGTGAGGGTAAGTTTTGATCCACCTACATATATATCTATCATGAGCATCACCTATCTTGGGTCCCTCAAAATTTATGATACAATCCGTACTGGCTGCTAAGGATAGAATTGATATGCTCGTGTATGAGATGTGAAGCAAGATGGCAGTAGTTGCTGACACGTTGTTGTGTTATTTTTCTAATACACAGTAATTGCGCTTAAACGCATTCGTCTTGAGCAGGAAGATGAAGGCATTCCCTCGTAAGTTTGCCGAATGTCATTTTGGAGATGTCTATAGATACTTTGCTTGCTTGTTTTCTTGCTTAGGTTCTAAGCAGGGTTTGGAGTGCTTGGAAATGAAGAGTTGCTAACATGATTGCCATATAATATTGTTATGGAATTGGCATTACACAGAACCGCCATCCGAGAGATCAGCTTGCTTAAGGAATTGCAGCATCCGAATATTGTGAAATTGTATGACGTTGTTCATACTGAACGAAAGCTCACGCTTGTTTTTGAATACTTGGACCAGGACTTGAAGAGTACGTTTATGAATTATCTCTCCAATTGGATGAGTTTGTGTGGTGATCACTTTTGTCCAAATAAGTGGTTGTTGATTTTTTTGAACAGCCTTTGACTCACATTTGCTTTCCTTTTTTCTTTTTGATGAACGTTTCTATTGTGTTCATGTTTGCTTGACTTTTCCCACAAACATCATCAAAAACAACAGAATACCTCGACGTATGCGAGGGTGGCCTGGAGGCCAATGTGCTGAAAAGCCTTCTCTTTCAGCTTCTGCGTGGCGTCGCATTCTGCCACAGTCACCGTGTTTTGCACCGTGATTTAAAGCCGCAGAATCTGCTTATCAATCGTGAGGGCGAGCTTAAATTGGCAGATTTTGGTCTAGCTCGTGCTTTTGGTATCCCCGTACGCAGCTATACCCATGAGGTCGTCACCTTGTGGTACCGTGCCCCTGATGTTCTTTTGGGAAGCCGGAAATACTCTACTCCTGTTGATATTTGGAGTATTGGCTGCATTTTTGCTGAGATGTCTAATGGTCGACCTCTGTTCACTGGTACGTCGGAGCCCACTCAATTGGACAAGATCTTCTCGGCACTGGGAATGCCAAATGAACAAGAGTGGCCCGGACTAGTCGAGCTGCCCGAGTGGCCAGCTATTAAGCAGAAGCTCTTGAAAAAGTTTGCTCAAACCGGCAAGCCATACATGGCACCGCCGAACCTCAAGCATCTTGTGAAGAACCTCTCAGACGATGGTGTTGATCTTATGACCTCAATGCTTGTGTATGATCCTGCCAAGCGCATTACTGCGAAGGCAGCTCTCGAGCATCCCTATTTTGCAGGGGTCGACGCTGGTGTCGCCCTTAAGCAAAAGTCCACCGGCCTTGATGAAATGGACGCCGAGGATTCTTCCAATCAGGATCTCTAAAGGGTTGGCGTCTTCCGTTTGCTCTCTGGAGGCCGAAATTGTTCATATGGTATGTGGTCTAGACAGCATCCAAAAAGATGGACCTTTCGTACACCTGAGTAGTCATGTGGCCAGGGTGTCATTCTACCCGCTCCCTCTTACGAAGGTCAATTAAAGGAATGACACGCATGCGTACACATACACATACACACCAAACACCTATTGTATCTATATATAATTGGTGCGCTTGCTAAAACCTGCGATTATAATGTAGTGGCTTATGGCAAGTCAATTGAATCCGTTGGTCCATATATACCACAGACTCCATTCAGCCAACGGATTCTAAATGACTGCTTTCCGTAAACAGGTGTCATCGTTGCGCTTGCAATATGCACACAAACTTTCCAAGACGTTAGTCACACAAATACATCAACTATAAGTGAAAAAACAAAAAAGAAATTCGAATTTGAAAACGCACAATGCCCACACACAGAAACCTAAATAAAGAGTCCAGATTGTTGTTTTTGTTTATATTTATCTTGATTGCTTGCTTGATGTGCGACGCGTATATCTTGTCCTGACTTGCCTTAATCTTGCACATAAGATGACAATATTTGTACCTTCTTGAATCATGCACTAAGTTATGTTGGCGGTATTGCGTTACACTCTATTCAGATCTTGCGAAAATTTAAAGAGAGGAGATTTGCAGTATAAAACATTGAAAATATGCCAACAATTAAGATGAAAGCAAACCCGTATGTAAAATTATGAATTCCCTGTTTCCAGGTTCTGTTATTTATTCTCACCAGAGAGTGTATAACTCGGGATTAAAAAAAGGCAATATCTCTTCCACTAGGATGAAATTGCTGTCTAAATTTGCTACTAATCTTTTGCTCTGTTCGAAGTTTACATCCGTACCGAGAAAGCTTTATAGCAGGCTCGCAGTCGGTAGATGAATGCTTTCTTCTTTTTCCCGAAATTGTTTTTGGGAATCACTGAATAAGAAATTCCATTCCCGCAAAATATATTTTTCCTCGTCATTGATTATTTTTTCTATCGTCCTACAAAAGTAAGGCTTCCTTATTTTCAGCCTAAATAACGAGCCAATAATCTTGAAAGTCGGAGCACGTCTGTTTTTGGAAAATTACCAAATTGGTATTTTGGATGAGGTCTTAGCTATACTCGTTTGATGCAATTTTAGGTTTGTGGAGAATGATTTTGGAATTTTTGATGAAGAGAATTCTTCTTGCCCGTTCGAATCCATCTGAATCTGGTTACAATTGAAGTTTTCCGTCCGAACATCATCTTCAGCGTCATTTAAGCTCATCACTAGCTTGAGTAAGAGCGCTGGAAACGCTGTAGGCTCTTTCCTTTCCAAAACCTCTTTCAGGACCTGTGCTATCATAAAGCGAGAGTTCACAAGAATCAACTTGCCGAGGAGGATTCTGCGAGATGGAAGGAGTTTCAACCTTGTCTTCTGATGATGAAAAGGCCGCAAGGGTGTCCTGGCGAGGTGAGTTCCATCTCTTTCTCTTGATCCCTTTACCCCTGCAGGTAGTGAAGCTTTGTCCCATGTCTACATTGCGAGCTGAGTTTCCACTTGGACTGATGGGTCGTGATTTAGTCTCGGTAGTTAAATCGACAATTTCTAAGATGGAATCATTTTCATTTTTTTTTTGATGGGGTGTAGGAGGGTTCGCGACATCTTTGGTGCCATGCTTTTTGCAATAGCTGTTTTTGGGAGCGCGTTGCATGCAGGTAGGAGCTTTGCATCGATTACCCCCCCCATGGCTCCAGCACTTTCCACCTTGTTGAGCAGATTTCCCGCAGCCAGCTTCTTTGCATCGCGGGCCACCACCATGGCCTCTGCATAGCCCTCCTGCCTCTGCTGATCGTATGCAGTCAGTCTTCTTGCATCGCCGGCCGCCTCCGTGGAGCTTTACAATGCTCGCCCTTCAATGCGAGACTCTGGCATCCTGGTTGTTTACACAGCGCGCGCATTTCTACTCCTTCTGCTCTCCGTAAGATATACACAACTCTGTTGTTCTTCAACCCTTTGTGAGTTGTGGTTATGAACTTTCAGGGACAGGCACAAAGTCAAATCTTCGATCTACCTTTATATACGCTTGTCATAAAGCAGGTGACTTGGTATGTCCGAGTAAAGTTTATGTCTTCACGTCAAAGCGAAATCGCACAGTTCTGACAAGGGCAGCTTTGCCTTTACCTTGCGGTGCCGAAGTCAATGGAGATCAAACGCGTCGTCTTTTTCACGAAAAGTTCTCATATAGAGTGAAAAGGGTTTGGTCAAGCAACTTTTAGCACAAAGCACGCAGAGACATTTACCTACTATTACCTAGTACGCACGCGCTCTCAAAACAATCGAATGCAGTGTAATAAGCATCCTATGAGTTTTTAGTAATAATGCTAATGACTGGTTATAAGATTTTGACATAGTAATCAAGTTGGCCTCGATATGAACAGTAAACTCCAAGTATGACACCTCTTGCGCTACGGAAAGGGATATTAATATTTGCTACGTTCCTACATCCTAATTTTATTAGGTGTTCTACTTACTATAGGGAGGTTGAGGTAACAGCAGCGGTAGTTGTGGCCACGTCAGCGAGCGGAGAGTTAATCTTTTACGGTTGTTGCAATTCAAAGGCTTGGCGAGATAAAAAAAGCTAATTTATATCTACCGACTTAAACTGGTACACAATTTTCGTTAGAAAACCATGCACCATCATGTATCATGTGCTGTGAGTACCGACAGCTTGGGATACAACAAGGGAGGAGAAAAAGAGAAAGAAGTAGATCTTTCAGGTGTGTGATCTTCATCAACTCGGCAGATTAGCATATAGCGCTCTCAACAACTTCCTCCATGTTGCGAATGGCGAGATAACAAGCTCTTTCGGGAATTCACGAGATCAGAACATTGTTCCTTTAACCCTAAGCTTTCTCCAGCAAGATTGATGCAATCAATTCGACATCGGAAGACCCATCGCCAGAACTATTGTAAACATTCTCTCAATTTTTCTCGCATTTCTCTACTTTGCTTGATGAAGGAATTCGCCACATAACCTAAAGTTAATATTATCTTCATGGCGAGCAAGGTCTGCGAGTTATTATTGATCTACTTCACCATAGACTTCAAGAACAAAAAATATAATTACAACAGAGTTGCAAAGACTTTGCGTCGCTTCGTGGTGCATGGCCCAAACCTAATCGAGTTGTAATGATGAGTAGTAGAAAATTTAGTCACGGTATTTCAGCATCGACATCAGGTGAAGAAAACAGAGCCATTTCTCTAGCAAAGACACCATTTTATCTATGGAGGTAGGGGCATCAGGTATTTTGAACAACATCCTTGATAGTTCTAGACTTTGTGAGCAATTCTTACGATGTTCAGGACGAAAAGCAACTCTCAATAACATGCATAAGTGACTCTATGCCAGTTTATGATCACGAATCTAAAGTGGTCAACCAAGCAACAGTTTAGTAACAAGCTTACAACCTCGATCAATACTTTTAAACCTGAAACAAGAGGCTCACATCGAGTATCAGGATCTCTGTCCACTGAATAATGTCTAGCTTCAGAGCATGCGCCATGCGTTGAGGTATTGCAATGAAAGGCAAAACCTTGTCAAGAATTGAAGGCATCTGTGGCAAAAACGGTGTTTCGAAAAAACCATTGCTGAGAACAATGCCATTTCACTTCGCGTTGTTAATAACATACTTTCCTCCGAGAGCATTAGTTCCGCCGAAAGTTTTGCAATATGATGAAGGTATGATAGATCTACACATCTTCAATTTGACTAACAGTGGAACCCGGCAGTGAATCCTTGGAAAATCGTGATCGTTCTGAAAAACATACTGACAAATGCCAGCCGGGAAGAGGTCCTTGTCTGACGTTGAAGCTCGGGATATATTGAAGCTTGGTACCCGTTGCAGATTAGCTGTATGCCACTTCAATAGCACCAGATGAAAAACTTCAATTTAAACTTCACATTTCCATGCATCTTTTACTATCAGTACTAAGACGAGAGATTGCTTGCTGAGCAACTTCATATCTATTCATGGATATCACAATAGTGAGAAACAAAAAGAGCTGAAGATACTCGCCTCGAAACCTGCTCCCTGTATTGAGACTGCAAATTGGTTTTTGCATGTCAATTGCAATGAAGAAAGCGAACAGGTCGATTCTTCTTGGTCGATGAATGAACTCCGAGTACTTAACTATTCACATTTTTTTCTTCAAAGGTTTGTCTTAGAAACCGCACATTCACTGCCTTCAATTTCGAAAGTCAATCTCTAGATTGCAGATATAAAAATACCATATATTTTTTACTCAATCAGGATCTATTCAAAGAAGATGATATCGGGCAAAATATGTGAAAGGACGGTTACGACTATGCGGAGGTCGTGAGCCCCTTCCTGTCATAGACTAAGCAAATGTTTCAGCAAAACTTAGAAGCTCAAATTCTATTTCTGGACCAGCACAAAACTAAACAAATTATCAAGTGGTTGTCAGTCTAAACGATCCTTGCATATATAAAAATTGTCCTCATGGGTGAACTTTTACACACGCATCTTTGGGCTGCTCTTTTGACCAAACAAAAATTAAAAGCAAGCCATTTGGCAAGGAATGTTGAGCCAAAGGCCCATACACCCCCACCAAAAATTAAAAAATTAAGAATACAAGGGAGCAAGTTTAAATGCATGGGTTTTAGATTCAAATCAAGGTAGGTTAAAAAAGAATATGCAAATTTGCATGTTAATTCTCATTTGCTTTTTGAGACGCGTTTGTGCATGCAAAGCCTAAAATTGCCATTCGGATTACCCTTAGATGATAGAAGGTGAGGCTTCTCAATAATGAATCAATGATTCTGTGGGTAATTTTGTCATACACAGGCAAATTAGCCATTAATATTTGCTTTTTTAAATGAATCATAAGTTTCAAAATGTTATCGTTGGAAGAGATTTCTTATTGAGTAGTTTAAAGTTTATATATATATATTTGAGTTATTAATTATTATTTTTAAATTAAAATAAAATAGTTAATAAATTATTAAAAAACAAACGAAAACAACATTTTCTAACATCTACACCTGTATAAATACTGCGTTTGCTTATTCTTTAGGTGCTAGATTTCATGCATAAACGTAATTGAGATATTTCATTGCACATGCTCATATTCGTAACGGAAGCAAAATATTAGAATCGAGCTTCTTATTGTATTATATTAGATAATACTCTGATGTGAGAGGGGCATTAGGTAGAGATGCCTTCAGCTATTTGACACAAACAACTGTTCATAGTGCGCAAGTTAAAAGTGACGTCTGCATACAGTACTGTGGACATATTAAATAGCTCACTCTTGTTCATAGGTTCCGATCTGTAAATGTAGAAATCATATAATGGATCTTCCAGACATCATTTTGTTGCAACTTTCGAGTTCATGCTGTTTCCTATTTAATATTAAATGACCTTAGCTTCAAACCAGGCACACAGGCATCTTTCTATCTTGACTGGCCCGTTTCGAGAGATCGACAAGCTTGAAAAACAACAAAGCTGGTTTCTTAACGAACGAGGTTTATCCTGGTTTCTCAAAATGAGTGTCTAGTTCTAATTCAACATGACTGCTAAGTTTAGTATCTAAAAAGCAGTTGAGCAAGTGCATTCACTAGTTTATGAAGAAGGAAATTAATAATAAAAGGGACTCTTGATAAAGTGAATATTAGTGTTACACATCGTTAGCAGTCAAACTATACGGAGAGAAAAGAAGAAGACTTCACGTGAGTCTTCTATCCTTTACACCTCTCACATGCATCTTCATCATTTCTCTTTCTTTCTTCTTTTGATGAAAATGATGAAAGCCATTCGTACAACAGGTAGAAAATTAAAATAGTAACAATAAATTTTTCTGTTCTTCCTCCATATCTTGATCTTTCTGTTGTCTTTCGAGAGAGAAGATGGATTTAATGAGTAATTTAACAATGCTGTTTGGCCGAGAAATTTATTTGTGATTCTTTTTTTATAGTCACTTTAATTAACTTAACCAGCACTGAATTATGTCAACTTTACCATATTCGTTGCGTATCAAAGAGCTGAAAAAATAATAATTTACAATCACCATTACAAGCATGCTTTATTTGTAGATTAGGCGTAGTTTCCTAGGCGAAGTTCATTGCAAATTGTGAAGTCTCTGCAAACGAGCGATCTTCATGAGTTTAGTACATAACTATCTCATGTTGATACTCCTTCAGAGATCGTTGTAAGTGTAGACCGACTTCGTGGAGTCCTCCTAGCTATAAGTATTTCTAACCATTTGCTGAGTGAGATGACGAACTTCAGGAGGAGTTTTAAATCCATAGTTTCTTCCTGAGGCAAGTGGCTGTGAGGTCTTCTTCACTACAAGGTTGAGTTGATTCCATGCGAGAAAATTGAGTCGTCTGTATAGTCTCGTAAGATTTGCTCATGAAAAAAGAAATGAAGAGGAAGAATTAGGGAAATAAAGCAGTAACAAATAGAAAAATGTCTGGAGCCTGTTTCTCGAGTTAGTTAACAAAGCAATTATTGACCATGATGTTACTGTTACTGTTACAGATTCGGTGATTGTTTCATCAAATGCAAGCTCAGCGCAATCAGTTATACTTTGATGTAAGTAACAGTAACGAAATTAAACATGGGTAGATATATATGCTTTTAAGAGAACCAAAAATTAACTAACCTCGAGTGAGTTTACTGTTTCACATTTGTGAAAAGAAACAGGGTCCGATAATACATAGTTTAAGAGAATCCGGGCATCTCTAGAAGGGCCCTCTCATCAGTCATGCTAGAATCTTAAATTTCTTCCAGGTTTCTGGTCAATTGTGCTGTCCCACGAAGTTGGCAAAAATAATATGATAAAGGGACTAAGCAGATGTCCCAGAGTCGTTGAAAGGTGTGTACCATGTATGTAAAAAAAATAAATTAAAAAACAAACAGGAAAGTCTGTTTCTGGTTGTACAAAACCATATTGTTTTGAGCCAAGCAAAACTCCTACTTTTCAAGTTTTCCGTTTCTACATTCATGTCAAGAACAGGTGATAGTGTACATGCTTGACGAGCATACTAGCAAGGCGATAATAGATGGGAGATTTCTAAAAGTAATTTACTATTTGAGTTAAAGTACATAACTAAGTGGTAGACGCTAATTTATATCTATGCTTGCTGCTGCATTGTTGAGTATTAAACATCGGTTTGAGGCAAGGGACTCGTAGATCTCAAGTTAGACCAGGCCACTCGAAAGGGGAAGCCACTTAACTGTGTTTTTCATAATTTTATCTTCTATAAAATGCTAATCTGCCTGACAGGTTCGCTTTGCTAGAGATGATTTTTATTCGTGTTGTTATTATTTGTGTTTTAAATAAATAAATAAAACTATAAAACAAACTTTTAAAAAATAGAGAGCTTCGGTATAAAGTGGTAAAGATTAACTTGAACTATGAATGTAGAATAAACGTTACCTTGTATTGAGGAAATCTGAGAAGCTGAATTGTCTACATGAAGTACAATCAATATTTGAAATCCATACACATTCCGTTTAGAACATGTGATGCCGTTTAGAACATGTGATGAAAATATTTATTTCATGCTGCAAATATGTACAATAAGAGAGAGTGAGAGAGATAAATTGAAAAAAACGAACTTTGATAGATATAGCCGTTGAATCCTCTTTTATCATTCTTCTAGTGCGAATCGACAGCATTCGATTCGAACAAGAATTGATCAATTGTGGGCGATTTCTAAGCAATGAGACCAATAACCAAGAGTTTCATGGTTATCGGCTCCATACCATATATACTTCATGCTATATTTCGCGCTACGATCTAAGAAAAATCATAGCTAAAAAGAAATACACCTGCTAATATATATATATAACATGTAATATATATTTAAATCGCTTCTGACGTATTGCTATACTCATCTTCAAATATCATTGCTCCAGTGAAAAAGAATGAAAGTGATTTGACTGCAAAAGATGGCATCGGGGGGGAGGGGGGGGGGGAGGGGCACGACAAAGAGGTTCTTCTTATTCTTTGTTCAACAAACTTATTGAAATGTTATTAACGAAAAGAACAAAATAATAGAAAGACAAAGTCGATTGCCAATTAACGCAGCCGACGATCTATGGGGTGTCGCCTTGCACTTACATAGGAACGACATATTCCTCGACAACCTCCTCAGGAGTTCTTTTTGAGAAAACATGCAGAAGTCTGGTCAAAGTCATTTGTAATATGAGTTTCCATTTCTCAAAGAAAGAAGAGAAGAGAAGAGAAGAGAAGAGAAGAAAGAAAAAGAAAAGTAACAGTTTAGTAAAAACTATGTGTAAGGGTGGGGCAAACGATGAAGTAGGGGTGTGCCGCCGAATCTTATACAATAAATCTCGCTGTCCCAGGACACAGCTAATATGGTATGAATTGCTCGATCCGAGGTAGTCGGAAAAATATCTCGAGCTATGAAGTAGACAACCATGTTGATTTTGTTGGTCCCCTGTTCACAAGATCATCCCTACTTGAACTATATCTCGAGAAATGGTCCTACTTCAGCAAACAGGTCTCGATGCCTTTCAGGACCATGCTGATGGGTACTTAAATGAACAGAGGAGGTTGGCAGTTGATTTTGAGTCGTTATGTTGTGCCTTGTAGAGAGCAGACAAATGGATTGTGTGCTCAATATAGGTTTTATCGAGCGCTCCGATATTATTCTTATTATTAATAATTATAAATATCCATATATAATTAAAAAAAATCAAATCAATTATGTCTTTTCTTGAACATAGTATTGCAGAGCTTCTGGCCAATTTAATTATAGTTAAATTCTAGCACTTTAAAGCAACAATATCTTGGTGAGTCGAGCATCAACGTGGATGGCACATTCAAGCATAGAGTCCACTCTTGATGCTTTATTATTTTTTTTTCAATTTTTTTTTTCTCATCTGTCGAAGTGGTTTTTACAATTTGATTGTCACTCACCTCAGTAAACCGTCCGCCAAGAGTTGGGCCAGTTAGTCTGTGCCAATCGTTTTGTGTAAAGTTACGAAATGGCATATATCCATCGAATTGCATCCTTTCCAGGCCTTTTGCTATTAACTAATTAATTATTACCTTGTGTGTGTGTGTAAAGAAGCTGCAGCATGGGTGTTACGACGACCTCGTCGGTGTCGTTCTTATATTCTGGTGATATACACAATAATCAAGGGGAGATGTATCAGGTATCTTGCGCAGACTAGTTCTTCACGTGAGACAAAGCATCGGCTGAAGAGACATCACGTTGGTATCCGAGCTGCATCTTTATTTTATATATAGGCGTACATAAAGGAAATACAAGGAGCTTGGAAGTTCTTTTTTTTTTTTCCTTTTCAAAATTACATCATTTCCCTCTAGCTAGAGAGAAATGCCCCATAAGTGCTGCGCTTCAAAAGCTGCGGGTGCACAGCAGCCTGAGTACACATGATCTTTGGTGCAGTAAATCGAGCTGCCCGCAGCGTGGGACCAAGAGATCAGCTCGCCGGCTGAACTTGAAGGTCTTGCAGAGAACAGGGTTTCACGACATCGCTGTGGAGGGCATTGGCTCCTCTCCTACCTTCGCTTGCTTGCTTTCCTGTGGTCTTGGCTAGCTTCCTTGATTTGATAGAGATTGGATGTTGGCGAATTGTATCTTTGTCTGGGATTCCTCGTATAGTGCTAGTATATCGTATGATCATTTTAAAATTATATCTTAATTTAAAATTCATTGATTATTATTTATAATAATTATGATACAAAAGAGGCCAAGAAGATCCACGACCTCCGTTCTTTGCTCATGGCTCGAACAAGTCAAACCGTGCGTTCCGGTGTTTTCGTTGATCGTCAATGGTCTGAATCCAAGCGCTTGCAACTGCGCTGGCTGATGGCTGATGGCTGAGTCCTGGTCGAGCTTCAATGCCTTCTTCTTGTCGCACCATCCTTGTGCCCCATGCCTCAGGAACAGGGCATGGATGCATGCAAGACTTAGGCATCTAACAAGAACGAGCTTAGCTTCTCTCGCGGAGATTCGGAGTCTTCACACGGCCTGAGCAGCTCTGAGGTTCAAGGTTGAATCGACCAGCCAGCCACTTGCTTTGTCTATCTCCTCCTGCTCCAAACAGTACGCGCCCTTCGCGTTCGTGCTCCTGGCGTTCCCGTCTTCCGCAGGCATCCCTGATTGCCTCTATTCTCAGTCAACCATGCCATGCCGCCTCCAGAAAGATCGTCCGTCCATCTTTTGTCCACTATCCCCGCACAGACAATCCTGTCGCCGCCTCCCTTCACCGTCCACGTTAGCAACAACGCTGCGGGACCACCGCTGGATCGGGATGCCTTCCTTCGCGCAGATTTTTGGACTCCAGCCAGGTTCTCTGAAAGCCCTGAGCGCCATTCGCTCGGTTCCTGATGAACACTCCAAGGCATCGCTCGCTCGCTTGCTTGCTGGCTGGCGCGCTTGCTGGTTTGACGGATTGGTTTGACGGATTGGTTTGGCGGATTGGCGGGATTGATTTCTTGAATTCTCGACTTCTTGCACGAATGACTGAATGATCATCATCACTCTCAATTCAAATTCCTTCTTAGACAGGCAATTCATCGCTGCGGCTGCGAGTGCCATTCCCTGTGTGCCTCTTCAGTGCGTGCGTGCGAGGGTCCGCTCGGGGAGACCTCCGTCGCCAGCCAGCCAGCCAGCCAGCCCTTGCGGAAGGAACCCCGCCCTCCGCGTCCGTATCATCGTCATCGCGAGCGCCCCAAAGCTGGCTGCGTTGCCGGCGAACGCAGGATACTTCGCGACTGGCCACAGCCTCACCCGCGCCTTGAGGGTCTGCCTGCCTGCCTGCCTGCCTGCCTGCCTGCCTGCACTATCTATGTATCTTCTAGGTCTCTTCGACTTGGACCTGGAGAGCGAACCTCAGACGGACGAGTCTTTGGTTTGCTCAGGACCTCCTCTCGGCGCCCTCATTTTGAATTTAAACGACACGAATCGTCTCCAGCTGCTTCGATCATGGAGCACACGAGCGCCAGAGCCAGGCCCTCCGAGCCTTCGCATCGTTGGGCATTTCCAGATGTTCGCGTGATGCGTGGATGGGGTGAGCGAACTAGGTGCTCGAAAAGCCGCCATCGCGATACTCAATCACAGTACGCAGCAACAGGTGTTCGTTCGTTCAAGAGGGAAATTTCTTTCTGGTTTCCCATAGCATAGAAAAGATTATTCCAAGATAGTATCTACCGACTGGATTGCTTGCTCGAACGCGGCTCTAAGCCAAGAGCTTCTGAGGTGCGCGAAGATGTGCGGCGCAAATGTCACAAAGTGTCCCACTTCTCTCATAGACTTTGGACAGGGTCGCTTGCCGTGATGTAGATCCGCTTGAGAGAACCGAACCTCAAGGTGTCGTCATGGTCCTTCTTCGCCAGTTCTTGCAGAGGAAAGGAGAGAGAAAAAGAAAAAGAAGAAAGAAACAAGAAAAAAGGAAAAAGAAAAAAGGAAAAAGAAAAAAGAGAGAGAGAGAGAGAAGGCACAGCAGCACCCAGTTGTGGGCCCGGTGAATCTGGGCTGGCTACGCGTTTCAACGAATCAGCCGTCCACATCAAATACGCTTTCGGGCGAGTGAGCGCGAAAGTGGCTCCAGCCCGAAGCTTGTCAAGTAAGTACCTCTTTCTTCCGCACGCAAGCTTCGACCCAGAGAAGGTGCCGCTTCAGTTCCCTCGAAACCATGCACTTATTTATTAATCTTTAAAAAACGAACAACCTGAAGATCGCTCTTTTCAACAGCATGTCCTCGGCATCGCCACGAAAGTGCCGTACCCGGGTACCCTCTACGAGTTCTTCAACGCGGCCTGCCCTCTTCTTATCTATCCTTTTGCCCTTTTATCCATGATTCGCCCTTCGACCAGCCTCGAAGCGCCGTTTGTTTCGGCAGCGTCCAGTCAGTCAGTTCTGCGGACAGACAGGCAGACAGACGGTTGAAGAAGCTGGTCTCCTCGAAACTTGTCACTCCCTCCACGCATGTCTTCACGTCGAGCCTTGCCAATCAAGCCTCCAGCAGCAGCATTCCAGCCCAGCCTCAGCTCTTCCAGCCCGCCCTTAACGTCGAGCTCAACTTCAGCACCAACTCCATTCAACTCTAAACAGTTCGCAGTGGTGCTCGCCGCTCATCAGTAAGCAGCAGTAGGCGAGGAGTACCTGCATTTGCATCTATTACACAGGAGCAGCGAGACTCCAGCGAGCGAGTCGGTCTCGGGGGCATAGTTTGGCGCCAACCGCTGTTTGTTTGTTTGTTTGTTTGTTTGTTTGTTTGTTTGTTTGTTTGTTTGTTTGTTTGTTTGTGTGCTTGTTTGTGTGCTTGATTGTTTGTGACTTTCTTTGTTGTCTTGTTGTCTTGTTTCTTACCTGCCGAGCCGAGCGCGTGTGTCCTGAGGTGTCGATTTGATTGACCGGTTTGTGCATTTTCGCGCAATAGTCGCTTGAAATTCATTCGTACACGATCAGTTTTCCGTGCTTTGCTCCCTAACAGTAGGACCCCGCTACGCGCGACTAGGGGCACGGAGAACCACGACGACGGACCGCCATGCTATTTGTGTTTATTTGTTTGTTTTCTTTCTTGGCGCTTATGGTTCTTCTTCTTCTTCTTCTTCGAGCCGTACGGTTGCAGGCGGCGGCGGAGGTCTTCGGCCGGTGGCGAGTGGCGGTTCGCTGTCTTCTGTCCGGGGGGGGTTCCGAGGCTCGCTGCTTTCTTTCTCCGTTTCCAGAGGAGAAAGCAAGTTCAACGTCAACGTCAGCAGAGCAAAGAGCAAGCAATTCTGTGACCTGAGCGCGAAGATGAAAGGACCCGGCCAGGTAACGAAGTAAGTAAGTAAGTAAGTAAGTAAGTATCCATCTACGCGCTATTCCTGCCTACCTGCCGTCTACAACCAACTCCAAGGGCGCATAGCCCTGTGGGCAGGCAGGCACCTACGACCTCACTCACACCTTACTTCTCAGTAAACGACGTGTGCGCGTATGCATGTATCGACGTATGTATCTATGTATGTATGTATGTATCTACGTATCTTCGTATCTGGATATCTATCAGTCAAGCTTACCGCGGCGAAGAAGAGGATTTGAATTGAAGCCAATGATGACGGTTCTCCCGCGTGATGCTCGAAAGAACAAAATGACAGCGGCTCGGTGGAGCAGGCAGGCTCCTCCAGCAGTCCGGCGGTGTATGCGTGTAGCCGTGAAGCGCAAGGAAATCGATGGTCTTCGTTTTCGCAAGAAGATTCGCCTCAACTTGCTTCAAGTTCTCCTTCTCCTCCAGGTTCTCCTTCTCCTTCGAGTTCTTCGCCGCTCAAGAGAGAGAGAAAGAAAGAGGCGGGTCTTTCGCTGGAGCGACTGGCTCGCGAGGCGAGGCGTGCGAGGAGCCTTTCCGAGCTTGCCTCAACGGACGACCGTTAGTGAGCTCGTTGTGGTGGTACCTGATAGCGTACGCAGGAGAGGAAGGCCGGATCTAGCAAGCTATAGCTCGTTATGTTATGTTTTGCGAAGCGAGAGCGAGGTCATTCGGGAAGGAGCTAGCTAGCTAGCGCTAGCCAGTGGCTATAGCTGAGGAAACAACAGGTCGCAATTTGACGGGCGGGCGGGGATTCCTTCGAGCTTAGAAGATACCACCAGGTAGTAAGTAAGCTTGGCTAGCTCGAGAGGTAGCCTCCAGGCAGAGAAGGCGTGGGAGGAAAGGAGAAAGTAGGCGACTGCAGGAAAAGGGGAACAAAGATGGAGAGCAATGGCGGAGGCATTTTCGCAGGATCACTCACACGCCGCCAACGGTTTGCTTGCTTGCTTGTTGTTTCTTTGTTGGTTATGCATGCATCCAGCAAGGAATCCCGGGTCCGCGGCCAACTGCCTTCCTTCTGCCTCTTTCTCCAAGTTCTTCCTGCGGCCTAGCTGAACGCACACCTCGTCTCATGCCCTCCCTCTTGCGTTGTTTCCCGCCATCATCATTGATCTTGCCAGCCAGCCAGCCAGCCAGAAGCAAGAAAGCAAAAAGCAAGTAAGCAAAACAAAGCAAGCAAGCAAGCGAGTAAGCGAGCAGTTAAGTCTTCTTGCGTGGGACTGACTAGCAAAACTACTCGAAATTCTTCGATTCGGTTCTGGAAATAAATCATCATAGCAAGAGAGCAGAGAGCAAGCAGCAACGAAGAAAGCTGCTGCGACCTCTCTCAAGGGAGGCAGACTGCCATGTTCTTGCGCGACACTCAGAGCTAGCTAGCTGTCTGATGAATTGTGCCATCATGTACCTTGATTTAATCAAAGTTACACAGCATCATGTAACTACGTTTACTGCACGGCAGAGGTGGGACGCTAGGCAGGTTGTCCTCCTCGCTAGAAGCTGCAGCTACTTCCCCCCACACCGCAGTTAGCAGCCTCCAAAGCAAGAGTCGCGTCAAAACCCCCGCACTTGCACTTCTTCGGGTCTCAGAGATAAAGAAAGACCAGCGCCAGTAAACCACTTCTCTAGATACTACTGGAGACAGTTGACAATAAGTATGTCTAGTACCTGCCTACACTTGATCTTACTGGTGTCTTTCGAGTGGCCAGCATGAATATTTTCATTCGGGAGGCAGAGTTACCAAGAAAGAAAGCGAAGCAATTTCTTTTAGAGTTGTTTCGATACAGAAGGGTGAAATCGGTAACCAAAGCTCATTTTTCAAGTTAATATATTTTTCAAATTAAGTATAGTTTTCCTAATTTAAAATAACTGAATTAGAGGTATTTTCATTCTTAATATTTAATCTTTTAAAAATGATCTACAAGAAGAGGGCGAGAAAGAAAGAGAGAAAGAAAGAAAGAAAGAAATAGCCATATAGAGGCCCCTCGGGGACTTGACACGGTGCAAGCACGAGCGGCACGGGACCTCGCAGGCTGGCGAACGCCACTCAACGGAAGAAGAGGCCACGCGCGGTCGTGACCAGGCTGGATAGGCCGAACCTCTTGGCACACGCTTCGGCCTCCGGGACTCAGCAGCTGCTTCTGCGCAGCGCTGCCTCCCAGCTTGCGCTTCGCCTGGAGCGAGTTCGAGATTCGAAAAGAAAATAGATTTTATTTGCTTGTCGAGATGTTAAGTGGTGATAACTCAGCCTTTTAAAATTAAAACTATAATTTTAAAAAAGAAAGAAAAGACTTTTATAAAAATAAGGAAAGAGGGGGAAAGGCACCTTTTCTAGCGCGTTGGCATTCAGAAAGCACAACGAAAGATGAATTTGTGCAAGGGAAAGGAAGGGCAGAAATGATTAGAGAAGCCAGCTATTTCGGAGCAGTGGTCTCTTATTAACCTAACCGCTCTTGAACGCACATTTGCTGGCCTATAGTTCTTTCACTTCTGTCTTATGATCAATCAATCAACTCTTTAAATCTGTTTCGCAAACTCTGTTCTTAACAGAGAAAGGACGAGACAAGAGGACGCAAGTAGAAGTAGAGCTTCTTTCATTCTAAAGAAAAGCAATTTTCTCCTTTTCAATGTTTTTTCATAACCTTCGTTCTCGCTGTACCAGTTTACCCTAGGAGTACTTACCTCGCGGCCTATCTATCTAGCTAGCACTCAAGTGAGTACCTAGACTCTTGTTAGATTTCGCCAAAAAGTGAACTAAAGGTCGTGATTTATGTGAACTATAGAATTTTTGGAATCTGGGGAAAACCTGAAGCAGAGAGCTAGCTAGCTGCCTGCTCATGAGTGGCCGCGTTCTAGCTTCCCTACACATCCACCACCCCTACTATTCTATACCTAGCAAGCAAGCAAGCAAGCAAGCAAGCAAGCAAGCAAGCAAGCAAGCAAGCAAGCCTGACTGATCGATCTCGGTCATTTTCATAGGGAGGTACCGAGTCCCATCTTCGAAAAGTGGAATTCTTCTACAAACCAGGTGTGCGCTGATGATACGCCATTACTACTTAGTTCTACTCTCACTAGTCAGAGGTACTGCGTTAAAATCTTTTAACTTGGGTAAAAAACTCAAGTCAAAGCAATCGCCCAATACGGTGTAGTACTTATTTGTACTATAAAAAAATATGAGTCATCGTCCTGAGCGGTCAAGTGCAATAGAAGAGTCTCAGAGGCTCTTGATTCTGACTGGTTTCTCAAGCGAGTCGAGTGAAAACTGTCTGACTTTGAGGTTCCTTCGCCATTGTTCAGAGAATGCCTTCGTGCAAGCACTCTGTTATGGCCCGACTCCGGACGCCTGAGCAGGTCTTCTCGCTCGCGCCCTCCCTCCCTCGCTCGCTCGCTCGCTCGCGCCCTGGGCCGCGGCTGTTTCGTGGCGATGTTCGATCCTGATGACGAACATGAAGGCTCGCATCTTACTAGAAGACAGCGCAGCGGCCACTCTACTTACTCACTTTGGCAAAACAGCTCAAGCCATGGTTTTCTCTTTTTCTTTCTCATTCATTCAATCCTTCACCCATCCTCCGAATGAATGAATGAATGAATGAGTGAATGAGTGAATAAAGAAAGAATGAATGAGTGAATGAATGAATGAATAAAGGAATAAATGAATGAATGAATAAAATAAAGAATGAATGAGTGGGTGGGTGGGTACCTTAACTACAGATATTCTCACGACCAGGTGTCCTCCTAGGCGTGTTTATACCAGTGCTTAGGAGGCCTCTCTCTCGCTCTGCTCTTCGTAGGCGTATCTGGAATCTTGGTTAGTTAGCTCTCACACGAAGAGCAGAAAAGCTGCTTAGAAGTTAGCAGATAAGGTAGAAAAGGCGGAAAGGCAGTTAGCTATCAATTAGGCGGTCTTCCTGCTGGGCGAGAAGTATGGTTCCATTTGTTGCTAAGACCTCCTTTCTTCCTCTCGTGTCTGCCAAACTCAAGTAGTAACCCTACCTGCCTAGCTGTTTCAAGTAGGAAGCTTGGTAGGTAAGGAAGTACAGCCATCATGGTGCTTCGTTATTCTTCCTATCATCGTACAAAACATTTGGAAACCAGTTGCTTTGTCCGAAAAGGGCACAGGTTGAGCTTGATTACGCAGCGCCTTGAGCAACTTTGGGAAAGAGGGAGGGAGGGAGGGAGGGAGGAAGGAAGGGATCTCGAAGGTATCGCCATCTGCCATGCGATGCTCTATGTGCCTGAGATCAGAATCACCAATCAAAATAATGGGCTACACAGATAGAGAAAATTAGATAGATGGATAGATAGATAGATAGGTCAAAGATAATAGACGCATGAACGATTATCCTTTATTTTTTCATTTCAACGCAATTTGCCCTAATCCTTTGATCATACTCGTTCAAGTAGCAGGTCACTCCCTGTTCTAACTCAAGTGAGTAGCGCAGCACCTTTCAGTTTCTAATCCCTTTTACTGCCTTTGTGTTCATACTTCTCGCCTGTTCTTTGGCTGGCAAATTGGGCCTCGCTTTGCCTCAAGAACAGCCAGCGAATAGTTAGAAAGATAGATAGATAGATAGATCGATCGATAGCTAGATAGATAGATAGATAGACTGCCAACACCCGTGGCACTTGAGCCATGGCGAGGTGATTATCTCCATCGTTGCCACATTAACCGAACCTTGTTGTTCAAGCAGATAGATTCCCAGATTTCTCGCTCTCGCTTCACTTTGCCATCACCAACCAAAGTCTTGCAAGCGAATACAACCTACGTAGGTAGTATTTAGTTTTAAATTGTTTTTTAAAAATTAAAAAATGTCTTTTCTGAAAGAGATTTTGGTTTTTGTTGAATTTATCAAAATCCTTTTTTCTTTCCCTTTTCTCTTTTTTTGAGACGAGAAGAAAAAAAGGAAAAAAAGAAAAAAAGGAGAGAAAGCAGTGAGTATTTCTGGTTTAATACTTTAGCTGCTAGTACCTACTACTTCCTACCTACAGCGACCTCTTTCAGGAGCTGCTCTAACAATTATAAACAGATAGACCGCCAATCTCGCCAGGGCCGCTATCACTTCGGTCTTCCTCCTCCTGCCTACTTCTTCCTCCGGTGGGAGCCGACTTTGCTTCGAGTGGTTGTAGTGCTGTCGTTGCACAGCATAATAGACGCGCCAATAGTCGGCAGTGTCAGTCTCTTCTTGGTCCTCTTGGTCCTTTTCTCTCTTGGTCTGTTTCTGTTTCTTCGTCGATTCGTCTGTCTGCCTATCTGCAAATTGTGCGACGGCCTTGAATTCGAAATCATTGCTTACTTCCCTCGAGTAGCACCAATGGAGACCTGTTCTTTCTTCTATGAAGTATATTGCGCAGATGCACGAAGCTCGAGCCTCGTTGCTTAATATGGCGAGCGCCTACTTTTTAAAAAAGTCATCATCAAAAGGGAAGCAAGTATATACCCTAAACAGCGCTATGGGGTCCTAATAAAGGAGAACCTCGACCGGAGCTCCATCTTTGATGGCGTTTGCTTCGTAAGTTTCAAATCAAAAACTGTTTTCGAAAGGTATACATTTTCACTTTTTTTTGTGCGATGAGGTCTAATTTTTTTTTTTTTAAATTTTATAGTATTGAAAAACTTTAATTCATGTCAAAAGCGAAACAAAGAAAAGAAAAAAGAACGAAGCATCAACGTTAGCTTTTTAAAAATTATTATTTCAAAAATAAATTTTATTTCAAAAATAGAAAATTAAATATTAGAAGCAGGCGGCCTCAATGCTTTCAAAAGCAAAGGTCAGTGAGGTTTTGAGCAATGAAGCGGAGGGTAGTCGAATTTTATGTTAGAAATAAAGTCCACGAACCTTTCTCGTCTTCGTGGGAACCTGTAGAGTCCATATCTTTTTTGGAAAGCGTGTGGCAGAATGATCGATAATAGACAGCAGATGGAGACACAGGCGCTCGCTCAGAATAAGATAGTTTTCAGGCGGCTTTGGGGGAAGAAGAACGTGAGGCTGGAGTCTCCTCGAAGAGAACAAGTGACCTCGGGAACCTGCAGACGGCACTGCTGCAGCATTGGCGATCGAGTGGGTGAGCGGAAGGAGTTCCTTCTTCACGACGCTTCATGCGCAAGGGGTGGATGCAGCAGCTCGAGCGTGGTCGCCAGCGTACATTCCTCCTTCTCCAGCCTTCTCCCGGGGGGATCTTTCCCCAAAAGATCGTGAAAACAAGGAGCGAGGCCCACTAGAGCTAGCTAGCTAGGCGGCCAGCTACAGCAGTAGAGACTCTTGCGAAGCTGCGAGGAGCCACGTGAATGAATGAACGAATGAATGCGTCAATCAATCTGTTGAAATCCAAATGAATGAATGACGAATGAATGAATGAATGAGTAAACTGCTCATGGTTTACGTAAAAGTATGTATGAAGAGAATTCGAAGCGGGCGCCGGAGATCTTGCACAATCGAGTAGAAAAGAAAGATAACTGGAGCCACTAGTTGAGTGCGAAAGAGAGAGAGAGAGAGAGAGAGAGAGAGAGAGAGAGCCTTGATGAGGGCGGAACCCATTTCTTTCTTTCATTTACCGCGTTTGTTTCAAGTGGTCCCAGGCCGCTTGATTTGCGGGCAGCACGTAGAAGGCGGTGTACACGTGACGAAGGAAGATCGCAGCGCCTTGGCGAAGCTCGCGCTCGACTTTGGGGCTGCCGCTGCGGCACTCTGCACGTTCCCGCTTGCCGCAGCTTGGCGTCTTCTTGCTGCTTGGTCCTCGTCTCAGCCTGCTTTGCGCAGAATCGGCGAAGGCATCGTTTCTGTGAGTTGAAACAATTTGACAGCAATTTATTCTCAGATAGATAGATAGATAGATAGATAGATAGACCCCATTCGTATTCATCCCCGCACTCTTAGGCGTACTGGGAGAGAACGTCAACGCCGCGACGAAGACAGCGTAGATAAAGCAAGCGCTGGCCTGGAGTTGCTGTTCAGGATAGCAGCAGCGCACACTGTAGCGAGGTACTTTGAGGTTATTCAGGTAGTAAGTTATGGCTAGGTGCTTCCTTCAAAGCTTTACAATCTTGATTGCAATCTTGATCTTTGCTGAGCAAGATCGTCAAGATGAATCAGTTTCATGCTACACAAGTGCAGGAAACTTAGGCGAGGCGCTAGCTACTGATCGCTCGGTGCTACGCAGGCAATGGCGAACTAAGTCCATCCAAAGTCGTTTACTGCACTGAAAAATATACACTGGTGCATCAGAGTGAACCTGCAGGAGTGGGTGGGTAAAGTATACGCTCTTCGCGGCTTTCGCTTCCTTACGTGTCGAGGAAAGAATGAATGTTAATCTGTTTGAAAGAGTATTCATTGATGTACCATACACATATTTCGACCCAGGGATTTACAGAAGAAAAAATACCTTGATCCGGGCCGCGTTTCTGCATTAACGAAAAAGTCGCATCCCATTAATTCCCAAGCTCGACCCCATCTTCAAACTCTTTTCTTTGGTGTGTCACTAGCCTAGAGGGATTTTCCTCAGCGTAATCCGCGTTTCCATTTGTCAAGTCAAACAAGTGTATCTCTCTCCCTCGTTTCAAAAACAACGTTTTTTCTTTTGTCTTCTTTTGTCTTCTTCTTCTGCCTCTTTTTTTTTTTTTTAAAGCTAATTTTCAACTTCTTATTTGCGTTCTACCTGTTACGAACTCTTTCCCTTTGACTATCGCCCAAAATTTTGTTTAAGATGAAAATATTTCAAAAAGAGTATAAGGCGCACTCTTCATATTAATAGAAAATATATTTACATTTATAATAATAATAATAATAATAATAATAATAATAATAAAGAGAAGGAAAAGAAGACAGAACTGGTTCCTGCCCTCCTCTTTGTGCATTTTCTTCAAGTTCGATTTGCTCGTATCCATTTTCAGGCTTGAGAAAGCTGGCAAGGCAGGCAGGCAGGCAGTCAGTCAGTCGCCGAAGACGCACCTGCTGCTGCTGGAGCTCTGCCGCATCCAGCTTGGCCCGGCCGGCCTGCCCGCCCTCAATCGCGCCTGCTTCGTGCGTGCACCTGATACTACGGACGGCCGCGCTGGCAAAAAGCTGCGATCCTCCAAGCGCGTCGAAGAGACCGAGCGGGAGAATAAGCAGAGGCTAACTAGAAGGTGCCGCGCCTAGCCCCATCTGTAGAAGTGCTTAGGGGATGGATTTACTTTGAGGAGGTGTAGATCGAGGACACTCGATTCGAGTCTCTCATCTTCAGTTCACACCAAAAGAAGCCGGGACAGCTATGGTAAGTCCATAGGTGCAAAGTGCTAAACCAAGATGGCGCCTGCTTTTAATAATAATAAAATGTTTCACAAACGTAAACTTTATTTCCAATTGTTTCATTCAAGTGTTATTTATTATTTCTTTATTGAACAGTCGAGAAACAGAATTGAAAATATGGTGTTTTGCCTGTTTTGCTTGGTTCGGTTTGAAGAACAGTGAAAATAACACAAGCGCCGCATTTCCTCGTGGCGATTTCCTCTTCTCGTGGGCTCCTTGCATGAAGGCAGTCGCCCTGTCCTCTTTGAGTTGAAGTTTCGAGCATCACCTACATACTTGGAACATACATATCATAGAATGCAGGATCACTTCTTCTTCTTCTTCTTCTTCTTCTTCTTCTTCTCTCTCCTCTCTTCTTTTCACTGGAACTCGACAGCGTTTACTTTTTCAAAAAACTTTCTCCAAATTCCAAATCCAATTAAAAGAGCACGGTTTGCCTAAACATTTTCGCGGTTCTATTACAAACGCTAGCCCTCCTCTACGAGTGAGCAGAACTCCGTCTCTTTCCAGGTTCTCTTCAAGTTCACCTGCTTTCCTTATCATCTCAAGTCCTAGGCGGACACTAGCTAGATAGGCAGCTAGCTAGTGTTCTATTTACGAGACGTGAGGGTGCTACTTCCAGGTACTACTTATTGATTTTTATGTTCATAAGAAGAGGTAGTGAGTGGTTTGAGCAGTGTGCGTTTGCCACGCTTGCTTCTAACTAACTAAACTTAATTCAAAAAAAGTTAAGTTAAGTTCTTGTATCTATATATTTTTAGAAAGGTCAAGGCAGGCGCTTGACTGGACATGCGTGCTTAATTCAAGGTGCTTGGACCATGATGTACATCCCACCGCAACTCATCGCTGCGCTACAGGCATGTCTTTCGAGCCCTTCGTGATCAGTAGTAGGCCGACCTGTCAATGCAGTTAAAGAAAGTATCACGCCATTTTCGATCATCTCTCTGGACAATTATCAGCGATTCCAAGGAAGCAAGGAAGCGAGCAAGAATGAAGGAAACGCCAAAGCTTTGCATTTGGTCTGCGATGATGGGATTCTTCTCCCAGTCAAGTAGATTGATGGAAGATCGTTCTTAGCGAGCGATAGTCGGCCTCTCAACCTATACCCTAGGAGGCGGTGGGAGTCCGAGGGTTCAGGCTGAGGGAGAAAGAAAGAAAGAAAGAAAGAAGAAGGATCAAAGATCAAGTTGAACCCAAGAGAGAATACGCTCGCTTCGATTCCTGCGAGGAGACGCAGAATGGGCTCTGAGCCGCCCATGTCGCGCGGATCACTTCTGCACTCGCAGCGACACGCTCATTCATGGTCCGGCACGTCCAGGCAGCCAGGCAGCCAGCTCGCCTGCGAGCTATCCCGCTAATGAATGCCAAAGCGAGCGATCTCTCCCTCACAAAAACGTGCATGATGTGAGCAAAGCAAGCAAAGCACAGCCGAAGCGAACTCTGGTCTAGCTACAAAGAAATTACGCGTACATATATCTCTCCTCTTCTCAAGTCAAGCAGATGCTCAAGCAAGCAAGCAAGCAAGCAAGCAAGAAAGAAAGAAAGAAAGAAAGAAAGAAAGAAAGAAAGAAAGAAAGAAAGAAAGAAAGAAAGAAAGAAAGAAAGCAAAAGGCCCTTCGCAGCGCATTCTTTCGAGCTCGAAGATGAGATGGCATTCTCCGCCGCTGTCAAGAGCTCACGCACGTCACGCCATGCCACGCCATGCCACAGCAAGCTTTGAGCAGTCGAGAGATAGATAGATGTACTGCGGAACGCAGATTGTGGACAACGATCCTGCGTTCGAGGGTACGTACCGCTCACTCACTCACTCACTCACTCACTCACTCACTCGACATCAGAAGACTTGGATGTCTGCCCATCTCGTCATCTCGTCAGGCTGTACCAACAGAACTTTCTGTTCGATTGGCCAAAAAGAAGGAGAAGAAGAAGAGGTCACTACGAAAGAATGTTATTTTGTCCCGGCATGGCGAAGAAGACAATTCCAGAGAAACTTGCTTGCGTTTCTGAAACATGTCACGAGGCTCACTCACGCCAGAGAGCACCGCCGCCGACAGAGGAGAGCGTGAAGGGTCATGCACTGCTACTGCGTATGAATGGACCTCATGGTGATTGCGGAGAGGGAGAACTCCATTCGACTCTTCTTTGATGAAATCGAATGTGAGTGAATAAGTCGAAGAAACACCGCACGCGGCAGGAAATGCAGTTATTCTTTCAAAATTTATAAATTCTTCTTTAAAATTAAAGAAGAACAACGAGGCTTTAAAATTTTTATCCACATAATTGCACTGCTGTCTCCTGCTGATAATAGTAACTGCTAGTTGGTGCCCACAAGTTAGTTGCAGAAGAGAGAGAGAAAGAAGCGCACGACCATAAACGTTCGCCAGTCTCGGCTGAGGGTCTCGTGCCTCTGCACTGATGGTGAAAGGCAGTGCGAGATGGTGAAAAAACAGGCTTGAGCTGCCAAAGCCCAGGTTCGCTAGTCAGCTTTTCTCTCACTGTAGCGCTCTAGCAGACGGAGACAAGAGCCTTCGAACAAGGGCTCGCCACAGAAGCAGCAGCAGACAGGCAATCAATCAATCAATCACGGAGCGGCACGTGACCCGTTTTTATTTACTAATAAATAATAAAAACAACTGAGAATTTTTAGACATTCCTTTTTTCAAAATTAGCACAGCTTCTCTCTCCAAGTTGAAAGTGTTCTCTCTTGAAATACTAGCTAGCTCTAGAGTAGAAAAGCAAAAATAACAGCATTGAATTTTGCTCTGCATGGAAAGGAGAACTTTCACGAAAACGACTATGATGGATGAATGAATGTTTGCTGTCACCGCAACTTGAAATGTAGAATGAAGCGAAGGAAGGCGGCTGACAGAGGCAGCGTGCAGACGTAGGGCTTTGGGGGAACCAACTAGCTGTTCATGGCGAGATGGACGGGCGCTGTTCGGATCAGCGGTTCTGCTGGGAAAGTTTAGGCACGGACAGAAGAATCAATCAGGGAAGAAACAAACTTGAAACAGCGTATGGAATCCATGGATACACGAGGAAAAGAAAATTAAAATGGCCTGAGTTCTCTGCTGCTTGTCTCTATCAAGTAATTGCGGCCAGAGAGAGGAGACAGCGAGTCCAGATCATGCTTACTTTGTCACTTCTTACGTGCCGAGGCCACCACAGACCGTGCGTATAATGTTTCACGATGGAGAAAAGGAAACTTGTCCTGCGTAAGTAAGGAGGTATAGTAGTAGGTAGGTACTGCTTAGATGACAATATTAAAGGAACACAGAAGGCGATTCTGTTTTAATTTGGGGCCCTAACTATTCTTATTCAGCTTCTTTCATTCTTTCTAATTGACTGATTGAGATTGATCAAGCTAGACTGCTGGATTAGTGAGTTGTGGGAAACCACTCCAACTATTTCTTCTCCTCAGCCCTTTTGCTTCCTACTTTTGCATTTTTTGTCATTTTACTCAAAATAGAAAATAAAAAATAAAATAAAACCTGTAACTGGCGTGCTACTTTCAGCAGGAAGAAGTTCTTTCTTTTGTTTTATTTCTTTAATGTATGTTTTTGATATTTTCTAAAACCAAAAAAAAAGAAAAAAAGGGAAGGGTTTGCGGATTCTGTGAGAAAGAGTTTGTTCTGTTCTTTCCGTGGACATGCTACCAGGAGTCGATGCGTGAAAAGGAACTACTACTGTTAAGGCGCTTTAGTGAAGTTGTACTAACCACCAGAGAGTCTGCGAATGAACGAATGAACGAAGCAGTGAATGAACGTTTATTGACGACTGCCGAGAGCGCATGCCGAGACCGTCTGCACTGCTGCTTCTCACGCCGCAGGAATCAGCGTCGAGAAGTTCGACAGTTCTTGATGGCCATGGCACGGCTCCGGCAACGCCTTCTGGTCGAAGCATTGCTCTGCTCATTACCCATGGCCGGCAAGATGCATGCTTAATGACAGGGAGGCATTCTTTTGAAATTGTGCGGCAGCGTCAAAAGCACCTCACTCACTCACTCACTCACTCACTCACTCATTCAGTCGGTCAGTCAGTCAGTCAATCCTACATTGATCGATCTTGAGTGATCTTTGTACAGTCGTCATCCGCAACGCAGATTTGCTTTCGCAAACCTCTCCAGCTCGATCACAGGAGCAGAGAGAAACTTGCAAAAGTTGCCGGTTACGATGATGTGAGATCAACGCTGGGGGGCCCGAGGCAAGCGGTGGCCTCCTGCTGCTGCTGTTGTTCATGTTCGTTCTTGTCCTTGTTTTTCTTCGTTGAGTTCAAGATAGGATCCTTCCGACAGTATGGACATGCACCTGTGAAGACGAGAGAATTCATTCATCCATTCTGCCGTTCATTCGTTCATTCATTCATTCATTCATTCATTCATTCATTCTGTAATTCGTTCAGAATTTGCACAGAAGAGCGGAGGCACGCCGATTTGAGCTCGCTCGCTCCGGAGGACGCCGGAGTTGCGGACCTGTTGGACTTCTCGCGTCTCCGTGCAGCAGCAGCAGCAGCAGCAGCAGCAGCAGCAGCTGTTCGTTCTCATTGCTTGCTTGCTTGGTCGCCTTCCCTCCCGCGAGATGTGCGAACCGAGTGCTCCTATTCGCGCCCCCCTTTGCTCCCGAATGACCAAGAACCAAGAGATCCTACGGGAGGCCTACCCACTGCTAGAGCTCACAGCCGGATGGCCTGAGCGAGCACGGCACGTACCGTGGATGATCACAGCACAGAACAACCATCAAACAGACAGCCAAGGCGGCGTCAGTCTTGATAGACGAGAGGGAGGGATGGGTGGGTCACTTATATCGTACATACATACATACATACCCTCGATGCTCTTCCTCTTCTTCAGTCAGAGCGAGTTCTCGTTGATACAGTCGTTGCTCTGCTCGAAAAGGCCACGAACCAGGCGGACTAGCAGTGGCTACCGCCTGACTACCCACCGCCGCGTTGCCTCTCTCTCTCTCACTCTATCTCTGTGTGTCTCTGTTTCAAAGAGAGATAGACAGGTCAAGCAAGTATAGAGAGAGATGTTGTGGTGACCCGCTCAGTCAGTCAAAAGAGAAGCGACGTAGGGAGGTTAGGCGGGATTTGCGCGGCGCTTGCAGAGGTTTTGCGCTCGGACGAGGCAGGCGGGTAGCCCTTCCTCAGCGGGCGTCGGCTGGAGCTCGCTTGTTCGTGCGTGGGTGTGCGATCAGGTTGGGGCGGTTGTCTTCGTTCGCTTGCCTGCTTGCCTTGCTTGCTTGCTTGGCGGTGCCGGCGTCTCGAAAGAAGAGATGAGAAGGCTGGCTGGCTGGCTGGCGTTGATGAAGAGCGGGAGGCCAATTAATTCCCAGGTCCTGCCTGCCTGCCTGCCTGCCTGCCTGCCTGCTCATTGCTGCTAAAGGCAGGCGCGTCTTTGAGGGAAAGAACGCAATAAGTGCCACGTTCATTGCTGTATTTGAAATGATGCAGGTAGGTGGTGGTATAAATAAACCCCATTTCGAAAAGCAATCTTTATCCCCCCCCTAGTTTGTTTTTCAAATTGGTTTTTCAAATTGGTTTTTCAAATTGGTTTTTCAAATTTGAGGCAATCATTGTATTATGGCGAACCTCTTTTTTTTTTTTTTTTTTTTTTTTTTTTTAAATTTAAATTTAAATTAATGAAAAGGAGAAAGTTAAGTTTTAAAAAAGGTTCGCCACGATTTTGATTGTTTAGTTCAAAAGATGAAAAAAATGTTTGTCACGGTTTTGTTGCTTCACTGTTGTTTTCACTTGGCGTAGGTTCGGGCGTGTCTCTCAAAGGCGATTGATTGATGGATGGAGGAGTGAATCAACCAGATGCTCAAAGCCTCGTGATGAGATCAACGCCGTGTCTTTCCTTCATTAACGTTTGCAGAGAACAGAACATGAATCTCAGTGCCTCCCCATTCAGAGCAGCGCGGAAGGAGAAAGAAAGACAAAAGAAAGGCAGCGAAGGGAGGAAGGCCGCTTGCTAGCCATGCCTAGGCGTCTGCCTAGCGAGCAGCCTCCTCTGCGAGTTAGTTAGAGAGTAGCTAGAGGCGAGTCCCTATTTCCTTCCTTCGCCGTTCTTTCAACCAGAGGTTCTTTCTTTTCTTTGTTATCTCTTGTGCTAACACGAGCTACCGCTTACTAGCAGCGAATCATGTATGCGAGCGTGCCAGAGGGAAGAAGTCAGAGGGGACACTATGGACCGCTCTCGGCGCACTTGCTCGCTTGTTGGAGCTTTATAAATTCTAATGTTAAAATTCCATTGCTGATTTAAAACAGTCACTTTTCTACACTCCGCACTCACTCACTCACTCACGTATTTACTCGCTCTGTTGTTGCTAAAGAGCAGCAGATCAAGGCGGGCGCCAAGCTCTGCGTCGGCTTTGCGTGTCTTCGAGACACTGCTCTGTTTGTCTGTAGCTTTGAAGGAGTTGCGCAGGATTCGGAGACGTCAACAAGGCAAGAAGAAACGGGGAAAAGGAGTCCGGGATGTGCAGGAAACAGAGAAACAGACTGAGAAAGAAAGAGAGAAAGAAAGAAAGAATTTGTTTGCAGTTCTCCCTGGCTCCTTTAGCTAGAGCTACTTAGTAACTGACTATAACTGTTCACTCTTCGAAGTTGCTCCCCTTAATCCTATTGCCACGGATTCGATTGATTGATTGATGGATGGATGGATGGATGGATTGATCACTCGAAATGTTTGTTGGATGAAGACGAGCATGATGGATGAGAGGACCACGACGCGCGCCAGTAATCAACATCGTTGTCGCCTTTGCTTGTTTCGCTCGAAAAGAAGAAAGAAAGAAGGCATCGAGATGAATATGTGTTCTTCTGCGTCGCCTGTGCCTCTCTTTGATTGCTTTTCAATTCTTTTTCCTGAATTCGGTTCAAGCGAGCGACTAACAACTCAATTTTCATGAGTTTCTCTCAAATTGAAAACTTTCTTTTCAAGTTCTAAGAATACGAAAACGAAAACAAGCAAGCAAGCCAGAAGAACCTTTTTTCTCTTCTTTTAAAATAAAAAGAGAGGGTTAAAAGAGAAGAGAAAAGAAAAGAAAAAAAAATAAGTATATAGCCATGTAACTTTCTAATGTGTTTCACATAAACAAAAAGAAAGAGCAATTAATCGAATCGACTTTAGCGGATGATGAGCGACCGACGACTCGATATTCCAAAAGCATATAAGTTTTTAAAATACAACATTTAAAAAAAAAAAAAAAGGAGAAGAAGAGTGAGAATTACATTTTCTTTTAGCTACCTATGCAAACTAGGAGAGAAAAGAAGAGAAGCAGGAATAAAAGAAAAAAGAGGTGCGAATCAGAAAGCAAACCTCAATTGCCGCTGCTGTCATTCAGGCGTAGCGGCTAGGTTCCTCACCTTTGGTGAAGAACATACTACATCTTATTACCACTATATTGTTCCTCGTGGCTAGTCCTGCCCGGTGCCTCGGAACTGGGCCAGGCAAACAGCAAACCAAGCTGGAAGGGTTTGCCGCGCAGGGTAGCGGCGCTCTTCTCTCTCGGTCTCTGCGTCGCCTCTTGAGTGCCGTAGCAAGGCTCCCTCAAAGGTAGACAGCACACACTCATAAACATACATACATACATTTAAAAGGTCTTTTGCGTCATAAGTACGAAAGGCTCGCTAGTTAGATCAAAATGGGTGCCTCCAGCAGCAGCCATGAGAGCACAGGGTCTGCCTCACCTGCCTTGACATGCGCAGACAACATGGCAGCTCTCGAAGCCGGCATGGCCCTAGACAGACAGTGCTTGGGTCCCAGCCGTATGAGTTTGTACAGCAGCTCCACTGTTGAGACAAAGAATAATAATGACGACTCCTCACCAAAAGCTCAAACAATGTCTAGTGCAAGACGTGATGGCCAGCAGCGCAAAGGCGGAAAGCGAGCTCCCAGGGAGCCTGGTCTCAGCGTGGAAGCTCGCCTTGCCCAAGCCCTCGCTGAGCAGGGTCTGGAGCACAACGTCGCGATCAAGAATGACAACAACACAGGAATCCTCAAAATGAAGTGCAATGCACCTTCAAGTGCGAGCTCAAGTGCAAGCAGTAGCACATGCAGCACGCCGTTGGGATCGGCATCCGGCTCAAGCTCTGGTGTAGCTTCTAACATGGGGTTTAATTCACCTAGCACAGGGCCTGCTTCTCTTGTGGATATCGCAAATCGAATGTCTGTGGTGGACCTTAAGGACAGCGATGAGGCAAAACCGACCAGGCGCGTTAAACCAAGAGCTCCATCCAGCACACAATCACCACCACAAAGGAGCACGTCTGATGTCCTGAGCGGATCTTCAGGATCGTCCGGCGAAATTGTAAGAGAACCAGTGAGCTTGAGATCATTCGAGATCCTTAGGGTTCTCGGAAAAGGCTCCCACGGAAAGGTGTACCTGGTGAAGCATAGGTCCTCGGGTGTACTTTACGCGATGAAACAGCTCAAGAAGGAGAATGTGCTACGCCAGAGACAAGAGGCAAACACACGAAGGGAGCTCCGTGTTAATGTGGAAATGCAGGAGGACGAACAACGTTGTCCGTTTATCGTACCTTTGCGCTTTGCATTCCATAGCAGATCTCGCCTCTACATGGTATTTGACTTTATGAAGGGTGGAGAGCTCTATACACACCTCAGCATTCGTGGACGTCTGCCTGAGGTTTTGGCTCGCTTCTACGCAGCAGAGATCTCCGTCGCCCTCCATGCTCTTCACGCCAAGGGACTTATCTATCGCGACCTCAAACCAGAGAACCTACTCCTTGATGGAGACGGTCACATTTACCTTGCGGACTTTGGCCTCTGTCAGGATGGCGTGTTTTCTGCAACCGCGGGATCAAATACTCTTGCAGGAACTTGTGAGTACCTTGCTCCTGAGATCCTCAAGCATCACGAGCACGGATTTGCTGTCGATTATTGGGCTCTTGGAATGGTAATCTACGAACTTCTCACGGGACTTCCACCCTTTTATTCATACGATCAAAACGAGGTCGTGCATGGTATTCTCAACAAAACTCTCGAGTTCCCTCGCCATGTTTCACCTGAGGCCCGTGATCTTGTGGAACGCCTGCTGGACAGGAACCCACAGACTCGCCTTGGGTCCCAGCGCGGGTTCCAGGAGATTGAGGAACATCCATTCTTTCAAAGCATCGACTGGACTACTCTTTCATCTCGCAAGCTTGCACCACCCTTTCGTCCACCCGCAGACGATGTTGTATGCAATTTTGACCCCGAGTTTACTCAGCAGCGCCTCGATGCGGAGCCCGACTATGTACCCCCTCGCCGGGATGACGTCTTTGCTGGATTTTACTATGATTCTGAAGATCCCATTGGTGGATACTCGGCTCCTGATCTTCAACGTGCTGTGACTGACCCTACCCGCTCGACTCTGGTTGAAACTAGCCGCTCTAACGACGACGCTGCATACTGCTAGAGTGCTACCTCTATGTGTTTGGCAAATTTGCTTTCAATATCTGAATAAACAAATAGAACAAACATGAGCATGAACACTAGCAACAACAAAGAAAAGAATCACTACGTCACCAGTAAGAACATCAAATAGTTGATAATCGTGTGCTCTTGTTGGCAAGCGGCCAACGTTGAGGGATATCGTCAGAGCTGCGAGGAAGTCTTTTCTTTTTCTATTCTTTTTAAATCAAGGAGGATAGGGAACAAAACAAAGATAATAGAGCAACCCAGGGATCTATTAGAGACGTAGGAGAGCTAACTGATGGCTGTTGGCCCAATTTGGTGCCCACTATTTTTCTCTGCATTTGCCCAATGAGTAGTTTGATCGCTTCTCTTTTGCCCGCACTAGTACCATTCTTGGCTCCTCGAGTAGCCTGTTTTCTCTTTATCCTAAAGGAGGTCTCCCTCCGGTGTGCGCGCACGAAGACAAACCCCTTTCTTTAGTGCAATTATTACTTTTTCTATCAAGTCCATTCGCAGCGCAAATGCGCCAAGAATGCATGCTCTCATAGAGCTGACCGAACCTATCTAGAGAAAGATACGTTGATTATCTATAATCGAAAACCCATCCCAAGAACTACAACTTGTATGTATCTTCGGAAACACACACATCACAAGGCCAACCCGCGCGCACCCTTTTGAAAACCAATTTATCAAACATAGCACCCCCCATGTAAGATGATAATGCTGCTGTAAAGCAAACACATGTTTGATTAGAAAGCAAGAACCTGAAAGCTGTATTCCCTTTCTTTATTCATTGTAAAACCAGAGTTTTGTCTCGTCTCACTTTTCTCATTCTTGAGCATTAGCATCAACCTGCCTTCTCTTCACTTGCTCTCCATGGCATCAACTATTTTCTTTAAAATAATCCTTCCCCAATTATAACTCTCTTAATCTATTATCAAGATGAATGTATCCCCGTTAATTCTGTCATCATCAAATTACTGCATTTACTCATAGACATGCAGGTACGTACCTGCCTACCTCCGTGCCTACTGCGAAAACTCCGCAGCAGCGAGTCTTGCATAGTTCTTACAAACTGTCGCAAACCGTGCATCATGAGCTCACATAGCCCTGCCTAAGATCGCCCCAGGTCGCCAGCTGGCTACTCAGTCCTGGCGAGCACTTCTTTGTGCAGATACTAGCCGGACTCCTTCTCCAACCTCGTGTCCTACCAATCATTTCTTTCCTCTACCGTCTGCACAGCAGTGTTCGCACACTCTTCAAGCTACCAAGGCTCCTCGCGCTTTTCCCGTGCTCGACATTGCGCCGCTACGGAGGTCCTACCCACCTACCTAGCCGTACCTAGCTATTGACAGCGTGAGTGCGCACTTCTTTGCCAAGACTACTTCTGTGGAGATAAAGAGATAGCTAGCTATACTGCCTGTACATTGTATGTATGTTCTTATGCATACATACCCAGAGCCATAGGCAGGCAGTCAGCCATCTGTCTGACTCATTGGTGATCGCGGGAGCTCAGTTCTTCGTTGCTCTTTAGCAGCGACCTGTCCTGCTGTCCGTCAACTGGGAGAAGCGAGGGAGATCCCGCTGGAGTGGTGTGCGCCGGCGCCCTGTAGCCGGCCGGCGCTTCAGTGAGGTGGCCTGAGGAGGCCGCTGCAAAGCAAATGCCTCGTGCTCAAGTTCGCTCCAAGAGCTGCGCTGCTACCATGTTGAGGTGGATCAGCGCATCGTTGACTGTCTTGCGTTGAGAAAAGAAGACTCGGAAAAGAAGACTCCGGATGAGAACTCTGCAACACGCCGAAGTGTGCTCCTTCTGCCCTTTAGGGGAGTGGCCAAGAAGGGTTAGCTGGGTATGCGAAGCGAAGCGAAACAACTTGAATTTGCAGAGATAGAGATCCTGCAAACGAGAATGCTAACGGAGAACCTGGGAGGCTTAGAATAAAACACTCTCGCTCAAGTTTGCCAAAGCTAGCTAGCTTTGGAGGTCTTCTTTCGAAGCCGCACTGACTAGGCTTGACGACACAAAGTTTCCAAAAAGTACAACGTGATAAATTCTTTTTTTAAAATAGGAAGGAGAGGGGCTTTGGGAGACTAGCATTCGTGAGCTTGTTATTCTGCTGAAAGGCAATGATCACACGACCACAAGTAGCACAGCACATAACATATAACGTTGGTTGCCAAGTTTGTTTTGTAGCGTTATTTTAAAATTAAAATTAATTTAAGAAAAGTAATAATAATAATAATAATAATAATGAAAACGAAGGTTTTTGTTTTTAGAATTAAAAGAACGGTCTTTCTATATAGCTTCCATTTCCTCCTCCTTCTTCTTCTTCTTGTGAAGGGCTGGTTACAAAAAAGAAGAGAACAACATCGAATTTATTGACGGCGCTCCTGACTTTCTTTATAATCGCTCACGCTCGCTCACTTTGAAACCTTCTGAACCTTCATGACTTACCACCAAGTCTTGTTTGTCGAAAGTCTGATGAGGAGGATGAAGGACACTTTCTTCCATGTTTGGGCCTGTGACTCATGCCGCCTTAAAAGGTGACACTGTGAATCGGTACTAGCAGCACTACTAACTACTCGGTATATTATCACGTAAGCTGTAAACACTGTCACGCTCCTTCTTGCGACCACTGATTTTCACTGAGCGTTCACTTCTCAAAGCGGACCCACCGTGTCAGAAGCATAGGATACTCCAAACTTTTGTTAATCTTTGACTAGGCTCTCACGGTACTGAGATGGAAATGTCTCTGTAAGAGTAGACACTAGTACCGTCATCGTTTCCAGAGCATTGGCCATCTCTTAAGCCTGAGCTTATGGCTTCATATCTACATAATATTCGATTGACAAGTCATGAAGGGTGGACTAGGTTACATTGAACAGAAACGGGAAACACACAGAAGTTGTTTGCGTTAAAGTCGATCAGATACTAAAACATCTGTTTGGCGATTCTTGAAAGTTTCACCTGAGACCTTTATCTACTCTATAGACTATCTTGGGATCTTATCGTTCCTACAACTTGTTTGTTCTGTCTTAGTTTCTCTTCCCAGTACCTTTCAGTTACTATCTAGCTACCTACCTACTTACTATTTTTTTAGTATTTGCATGATGGCGATAAACAGGAACAATTCCAAATATCAGACCAAGGTAGATTTTTGTCAAGTCTATTTTTTATCAAGTTTTGTTCATTCCGGGTCTGAAAAGTTTGGCAGTGAGTATCGATGAAAAATAAAAAAACAAAAAAACAAAATGTCGAGGCCTTGCATCATCATCATTTGCTGAATTTATTCTCACTAACACCCTTTTGCCAAATTAGTTCAAATATGGAATTAAATGAATGCGAAAATAAGTTTACCCATGATCAGCTGATTTCAGAATGTTTCAAAATGTAAGATCTCAAAACAAAACCTTCGCCGCGTCTGACTTTCAGATCTTTTCGCAAAATAATTCAATGGTGTGGAAAATGGAATGCAGCATCCTCGACCTTGAAAAAGAAGAAAATATATGCAACTATTATAGTCCAAATTAAAAATCTATAGAGAAGCTATAAGCAGCTGGCGAGGAAGCTTTTAATGATAACTGTTATTAAAAGATGCAACTACACTTGAACTTGACATAAGAATGCTGTAATTAAAAACCACAAGTTCGAAATTGTGAAGAGACAAGATATGTGTTATAGTGATCTTTATCACCGCTATGTGCCATTGAGGGCACACAGTTTGTACTCTGTGCTAGGCATAGTGAGTGAAAGGCCCACGGTCATTGGCTCAAACTTCTCTGGAGTAGTGACAGTAGGATTATGCTAGTACTTCCAGGACGAGTTAACAATCGCTCACAACGGGGTGAGTAATGTTCGCCCACACGTTGATGTGTTTCACTTCGTTTGGACACCACAATTTATTTGTCTATTCTTATTTAATATAAACCAAACGTCCTCTTTGAATGCTTTATTGCTGAAAGCTAAATTCGGTCGGCTGGAGGTTGACTATAAAAATGAAGGCAAGAGTCATGATGAAGGCTTTAAGAAGGTTTATTTTAAGAGTTAGCGAATTGCTGTCCTGAAAACAAAGTCGAGAGCAGACTGATGTATGTAGTAACTCGGAGGCTGGGACATTCTTGAACTGTGTTAGATGTACTTGACGGGGTTAAATCATTTCAACATCTTCATCAATCAATCCAAGTTGCAGAATTCTTGGTTTTAAGGAAAATTTAGTCATACTTTTGGTTCTTTGCTTCTCAACCAAGTAAGTCTGCTAGTCCAGTTCTGCTCTATTGTCAGCCATATCTCCATGAGGTCTTTACAAAGGGACACCAAGAACTCTAGCAATGTTTTGTCCACTAGCTCCCTCGATTGGAGATCTCTCAGCATCTACCTAGAAATTCCCCTATTCTAATTCTATCCAACATTTGTCTTGGAAAAAACAAATAGTTGAGATCTTCGCCCTTTGGCGCCAGGATGGAAAATTTCTGGACTAATAACTTCCTATCATAAAAATCTAGCAAACTTTTGTTTTGCGTATCTTTGAAGAATTTTAATTCAAAATACCTTAATAATAAAAATATCCGACTTTCTTCAATTACTTAGATCTGCAACTAAACAAAAATTGTATCTGGATACTCGGGCGGTTTAAGGCTTGGTCTTGCTGATAGCTGAATCTGGTCAGCTCGTGGTGTGACTATGAACATAAAGGTGTGAGGCTTGATGAAGTCTTAGAAAGGCTTACTTGGGCTTTAAGAATCGGCAATTTGCTATCCTTGGAATTGGAATCCAAAGCAGACTACAAAGCATCCAGCGCTGTGGTGGCTATCGTATGTAAGAAGAAGAAGGTGTAACATGCTAACGAATTTGTTGTTCTAGTTTAGCACAAGGATTAGAATTCTCATGAGATGCTACTTGCCCTATGAGATAACCACCCTTTCGTTTGGCTCACTTGATAAGCACCCTAAAGTCAAATGCTCATTTACGCAACGTAAGATGTCTCACAGAGCTGGCCAAGTTGTAAAAGCTCGAGCAGCAAAATTACAAATAGCTGACCAACATGATTAAATGATCACAGGTTCAGAAGACAATGGTATTGTAGTACTCAAGGCACCATGAGAAATATAATGATTCATCTTATGTGGCAAAACGCCTCCTAAGACTTGGCACTGGTCATTGGTTGCCCCCTGAAAACATACAAGAACATCTGTCTGGCTAAAGAGTTTCTGCTTTGCGTTTCTTACTTAGACACGACGCCTTTTCGAGGCTGCCCATTTAATGCATGTCATTGAATGCTTCATCATATAAACTCTTTCAGAACTACTGAAAGTCTCAATAAATTGTTAGCACATGTTTGTCACTTATTGAAGCCGTAAAGGATTGGCGAATCTCTAAAGGATTACAATGTTTAACCTGAGACATGTACTCTATCAAAGCAAATTTGAATATGAAAACCGCTTCAGCAACTGTGTCTGCCTGCATCTACGGCCCGCTTGTTCGCTGAGCAAAATTTTAAATGACGATCCTACTCTTAGAGGACGGTCTATAATCTGCTGTTTAAAAACCGTCCTAGACAATGCTATAAGCTGTATAATTTGTCTTAAAAAATGCCAGAGGTTCTTGGTCAAAGCGAGTGAGAAGGATTGGAGGCTTGAATAGGTCTTATGTAAACATTGACACATGAGACTTTTAGAGTCCGAGATCCGCTAACCTCAAGAGTAATATTACGAGGCTGAACCTCAATGAGCATTTTGCTTCAATTATGTGATTATTTTCAATGATGATTTCAATAGCTATAACTACTTCTATAGATTCACAAGTTGTTGAGGGCTTATGTTCGGTCCCTTTAGACTCTGATTGTTCCTTCTCGCACTCATGAATATTTGATTGAAAATTTGAGTCTGAGTTATAGGGCAAGCTTCTAGTAACACATAGACAACATATATGGGTAACGGTGATTTTTTTGGCGTGTCACAAGAAAATTCTCTGACCTTTCGATAACACACACGCGATCTCCACAAACATGTGATACACATGTAGCATGTCCTCTCATGCATAGAGTACGGATACTGACCTTCATTAGATATAGTCGCTTCATGTAGTCACTGACGTTGGAGAATTTCACAAAAACCTTGTGTTTGGAAAGAACTTATTGAGTTAAGTCCTGAATGATGTATAAATACACTAATTCTAACGATTTCACGTACAGTATTATCTCTGCCTTTGTCACCGGTCTTCCAATCTTTCAGTCTTAATGTTTTTAACTTTTTGATTATTTAATCGCCAAACTATCTAGTAGTAAATGGTTCTGTAGGTCGCTCCTTTTTATAGAATTTGTAACCTGGAGAATTAAATTTTCGCAGCATTTCCTTTTTTGAAAGTGTTGGTAGAATATGTCCCCTCCTTCAACTGATCTAAATAGTGACCGTTCTCACACTTACTGATGCGCGCACTGGCGGAGGAATTGGTATGACATTTACTGAAACGAAATGGAAATTCCTGCTCTTGATGCTGGCATAAAGGCGCTTCGCGTGGCCTTGCAAAGTCATAACCTAATGTTATTTCCATTTTCTTGTTCAGTAAAATATTTGTTATTTTTTGCTTACAGAGTTCTAGATTAACTTTTCAGAATCATCTTGACTCAATGAGCTTCACATATAATTCGCTTTGATTAAATGTATACTTGTTTTTTGTATCGAATGTGACCAAGGGTTTACATTTTTAACCTGAACTACAAAGATAAACGAGGAACCTTATGATTAATTTTGATCATAGGTCTGGTTGCTCAAATCATAGGAAATTTCTTAACTCGGACACAGGTTCATTAAAATACCTTTCTTGTCATGTATTGATGCTAAAGCGCAAGCAATTAGAGTTACACTTAGAGGCATAACGCTAGTGTAAATTGCCGAGGGAAGTAAAACTAGCGTAACAGAAGTATACTTGCTCCAAAGTGAAGTGGATGAAACTAGGGTGCTTGTTGGTTTCTCTACTTTGTATACAACAACATCTCAAGGAATGCTGGCACAACGCAACGAGCAACATGTCATGACACAGTTAGAAAAAGCAATCAGAGAAGGATAGAAAACATTGATTTTAAAGATCTGAGGCTTAAGCTTGTATTCTTGATATGCTTCTTGTAAATAAATTGAGTAAATCACTTAACCACCAGATAAGTACCAGGGGTTTTACTCAGCAACTTTTAAAACAGGCACCGAGTACGAATCAGCTTAATGGGTCCTCATTGCAAATCGGCTCCCGGGAGGATGCTCAAGCACGTCGTACAAATGCTGCAGCGCTAGAGATGATGTATTGGTACTTTCGCTCATGCTCACGGATAAGAAGGGGCATATCATGAGACTCAACTTGCTCAAACCCATGAGAGGCCATTTCCTCTTGTAGGAGCTGAGCCGATGTCTTGTTCTCATCAACAAGCCAGTTCTCGCGGGGAGTGAATTCCTCGAGCCAAGAGAATGGAGAAAGCATGACTACCACGCCTCCAGGGCGGACGAGGCGCGGCAGGCTTGAAAGGCAGGCCTTGGGATTCGGCAATCTGCAAAGCAAGTTTGCCATCAAGACCGCATCAAAAGGGCCACCGAGTTCACAAGCTTCAGGGAGGTTGCATGCATCACCCTGCTCAAAGCGAACACGGTTAGCAACTTCAGCACTTTCGGGGGCAAGCTTCGTCTCAATACGAGCACTTTCCTTGAGTCCCTCCGTCGGAACGTTGAAAATAATCGGAGCGGAAGCATTATCACGAATCGCACGTGCTGTATCCACAAAAGCATGTGAAAAGTCTACGCCAGTAACAGCACCATAATGTTGTGCCAAAGCGAAGGAAGACCCTCCAACAGAACATCCAAGGTCAAGAACAGTAGCGTCGGATCCAAGGCGAGCGCCGTGCTCGTTTGCCATCTTTACAACGAGGTCTGCACACTGCTTGGGAAAGTTGAGGGCACTCTCCGGGCGGCCGGCATGAGCACGCACAGTATGGTCCACAACATCAGGCTGCTGGCCGTAGTGAAGTGCAAGGTACTGGTTCACAGACTGCGCAGTCTCATAGACATTGTCCGGCACAGCAGACGTTGTCTTACCTTGAGCTACATCTGCAGCCTCAGCACGACTTGAAAGCTTTGCTGCGACGAATTGGGCAGGCCATGCTTCAGGAGCTTGGGGTGCCACATAGCGAAATCCAGAGTGTTGCAAGAAGTGAGGGCGGAAATGGTAGCGGCAGTGCAGGTTCGCGCCAGCATCACCAGAACTCATGAAGCTGCCTCCAAGAATCATGTTGTGCTCGCCATCAAAACAGGGCGTTGAGAAGTCGTCATAGTAAGGGTGGACCTCAAAACCAGGGAGGGGGTTGAAATCACATTCGCTCCACTCCCAGGCATTGCCAGTGACGTCGTGGAGACCCTTCTGATTGGCTGGATGGAGATCCACAGGTGTCTCTGAAGCATATGCCAAATTCAGGTTGCTGCTGCCCGTAGAGGAAATCTGGTCGCCGCCGTAGACCAGAGCAGGGTCAGCGTTGGGGTTGGGCACCGGGTGGCGCTGGTCTTCGTTACGCATCAAGAGGTGCTCAGGTTCTGCAGCAAGGCGAGCTCCGTTGGGGAAGCTGAGTTCTCCATCACGCTCTGCTTTCCAGTTGCAAAATGCAGTGGCTTCATGCTTGTTCACGTTCACAGGCCAAGACCAAGGCATATCAATCTCCTCAAAGATAGTTCTCAACTTGTACTCATGCTTTCCTGCAGGTCCTGCCTGCTCCCAGAAAAAGGGCCACTTGATGTTCCGAAAGGTACGCCAGCCCCAGCCCTCCTCGGTCCAGAAACGACGTTCGCGGTATCCGCCAGCCTTGACAAACTCGTAGAACTCACCATTGCTGACCATGAACTTTCCAGCCTTAAAGGAAGGCACGTCAACTTCGCGGTGGCCGTATTCGTTGTCCCAACCAAATGTAGGGAAATCCTGCTCCTTGCCAATGCGCACATTTGCTTTGCCCTGAACCGAGACGAGCTCGTTCTTGGGGAAATCAACACCCTCGCGAGGGTTAAGCGAGGGTCCGTTTCCGGCAAATGCTGTTTCATGAAGCCCTGGCCAGTATTCCGGCTTACGAACAAGGTGCATGGGCAGTTCACGCATGAGCACAGAGGAGGTTTCAAGGTGAATACGATCATGCTCGAAGTTCATAAAGAGTGCCCAAAGCTTGTCATCGGGGGTGACCTTGATCGGGTCTCCGTTTGCGGGGAAGTTCTCATCGATAACCTGGTTGATCATGTTGAATGCCTTGCGACGGTATTCGTTAACTTCACCGATTGTAGGCCATTGCATGGCATTTTTAGACATGTCATCCCAGCTCATTTCGTCCACGCCAACCTCGAAAATATCCTCAAAGTAGCGGTCAATTCCATGGGGAACAAGGCCTGCTACGTACAGTTTGTTGGTGTAAAATGTCACCGGGTGACCGTAGTAGAAAATCATGGGATGACGTAAATGGTGGTACGGAGGACGATAAAATGCCTCTTCACCCTGAAGGCCTCCGAGCAGGGTCTCTGAAAGAGCCCATGTGTTGTCGAGGTACCTTTTCGTCTGCTCGGCAGTAACGGCGTCGAGCGTGGGTTGCGGCAGCGAATGAAGGGTGGACTGTCCAGGAGCGAGAAGCTCGCGAGGATGTTTTCCGGTCCACCACCAGTCGCCACGGGCCCCGTGCAGACGGTGCTCATCGGCTCCGGTGAGGTTGTGCTCCCATGAATCGACTTCTTTTTGCTGCTGCCTGAGGTTCTCCGAAGGTGCTACAGACAGAGATGAAAACTTTCTCTGTGCAAAGCCATCTTGGGGAGTTGCCGCGGAGAAGTTCCTTACGGCGTGATGCTGATAGTGAGAACGCAAAGATTCTCGGCGAATTTGCCGCAGCAATACATCCGTGTGTGAGATTCTCTTCATGTTGGCGAGCTGGTTTTGGCAAAGCTGTCTTTTCCTTTGTCAAGTGCAAGTCGCAGATTTCCTCAAAGAGTTGCTCCCAATTCCAGTTCTGGAGTCGAGACTATATACTTTTTTCCTCCTTGGTTTTGCAACAAAAGCTCGAGAACTCTTCTTCACAGATTCGTAAATTGCAGAAGGTCGCCGAGACCTTTCACTTATTATCGATAGCCGAACTCTAGCGAGCTGCCTTCTTTCGCGTGCTCGCTAGCTTCGCTCCGCATGCGGCAAGTTATACTTGACCGCAGAGGAGGCAAGTCCACAGGAGGACTGCCGCGTCTACGACGAAGTTTATCTCCTTAGGCAAGGCTTCTTCTTGATGGTCCTCAGACCAAAGCTTAGGCTTTGCTTCTACGCAAGCAAGCAGGCAAGCAGGCGAATGGCCAAGCTTCTGTTCCCAATTAGGGATTTGCTGCTCTTCGATCACAAGAGTTGTTGTTTGCATGGATGATTTTAAATTCACTGGGCTTAGTTTCTTCCTTTTTAAAGAATAAAAAAATGAAAAATAGCGAGAGGGTGAAAACGAGTGAGTTTCTGACTTTTCGTATCCGCAGACAAACATAGAGAAAACCCCGAAGACAAGAAACAAACGAAGTGTCTTCTACTGCTTTCTAGAGACTACACTACGCGATAACTTCTTTTCACCGCCACAATCTTTCTTTCTACCTTTTATAATCATTTTTCTTTATTGAATTTAAAAAAAAAAAAAAAAAAAAAAAAAAAAAAAAACTCCAAGTTGGTGAGTTTTCGTTTAATCAAAAAACTAACTCAACCCTCATCCTCTAAACTCGTTCAATCGAGGCTTCCATTGCCCAGCTAATTCCTTTTCGCTGGTTAAACTTATCTGTGTGATGGCTTCGTCCTGGAAACGGGAGGAGGAGGCGGTGTGCAAATTCGGTTTGGAGCAGATCATTTGAGTCCAAAGCATTCCCCGCCACGGCTTCTTCACTTTATTCGCCTGCTCTCTCCACACGTAGTTCCCATTTATTCCCACAATCAGAGTGCAACATTTACTTTCATTCTCTCTTTGAGAAGTTATGTTCTGCTTTTGCTTTTGTTTTTCCTTTCCTTTCAAAGTAAAAAGAGTGCTTTCCTACAGAGAGAGATCTCTAGAGCTAGCTAGCTAGCTAGCTAGAAACCAGGCAAGTCATCTTGAAGGACAGGACGAATCAACAGAGGAAGCCCATCGCTGTCTTGAAGGGGCGAGGGCTTGCTTGCGTGAAGAATTGGTTGGGGACGCTCCCTCTTGAGCCAAATCGGCCACCGGGATGACATCGTCATTGATTTCCAGTCTGCATGCGGCCTTGGTAGGTATTCGTAGCCCCTCCCTCAGGCCCTCTTCTTTATTCTCTATGCTCTATAATCTTTATCCGCCTGTCAGTGTTTATTTTAAATTAATTGGTTATTTTTGCCATCAAAAGTAAAATTATATATATATAATGTTTAAACTAATTAATTAATTAATTTTGTGAAAGTTGACATCTGGCATGTACACGGCATCCCCTCACAAGCCCCACTGAGGCCAAGTTTCCGTTTCTTCTCTAGAGGAGGCTATATACTGCTAGCTCTCTAAGGTCTTTCGCGGAATATGATGATCTGCCGTTGCTCTCTTGGAAAGCTTGATCCAAAACGATCAGATCGAGGTGAATAAAACACGCCATTGTGACGTTCTCAAGCAAACAAATACAATACGCTGACTCCGCTTGCTGGGGCTCTGGCGAAGTCCGGTATACAGGCTCCAAGGAAACCAATGGCGACTCACTCACTCACTCACTCACTCACTCACACGATAAGACCACAAGCTGGCAGATCGATCCTTGGTGGATAACCGCCATTGATTGACATACAATTCATTGTTCGTTGATTCGATGGTTCGCCAACTAAAAGCTCATCCTTTCGGAACTGGTTTGTCGTCTGTTTACTCCTCGTTTAAGGGTGACGGGTGGACGACTGGGGCAATCATTGGCCTCGATCCACCGATGCAAAGTACAGCTAAACCTAATTGATACATTTATGGGTACCTGTCGATTTTACCTGGCTCATCGAGAGGTTCTGGGGTCCAAGATCGGTCGATGGATGACGAGTTGCCGAGCTGATGGCCAAAACGTCGATTCCTTCAGCAGTCTACGATGAGAGACTCTTCACGCGACAAATAAGCACGCATTTCTGCTCATTATGACCCACGCGTGCTGTGCAAAATTCGAAAGATACCCGGCGTGAGCGGGTGTAGCTCGAGATCTCCAAGTCGATCTGGCCAAGTAAGATCTAGAGACCAAAAGCGCCAGGTCCCACGAAGAAGGTTTCACTCAGTGCAAGCAAGAACTGCACCACGAGAAGAGGTTGAAGCAAGCAAGTTGATACATAACTTGAGAACGAACAGCAACTTGAAGAGGTTGAACCGCCACTACGAAGGAGCTGAGGAGAGACGAAACGAGTCCGTTGTAGGTACAGGCAGCAGGCCCAGCGGTCCTAATATTACAAGTTCAACTGTTCGAAGTGCGAAGTGCTAGATTTGCAACAGCCGAGCTAACTGTCACTGAGCAGCAGCCCGTGCAGACATTTCGTTTAAGTCCCCTTTGCAGGGTTCCTTATATTAGGTTCGCCAGCACACTGAAAGAGGGCAGAGTGATGAGGACTGTGGAGGTGGAACCCTCCGCTGCGGGGGTAATATGTGAGGGGCGCTGTGGAGCGGGTTAGCGGCTCTCTCTCTCGTTCTCTGAGCTTCGGGAGGACAAAGATTAGACGTGACTGAAGTGTTTCGGATGGCTGATTGGGAAAAATATCAGCGCATGCTTTTCTGTCGGTACTGGCTTGCTTGTAATAGGCAGCGTGGCCATGAGGAAAGATTCACGCATGGACGGTCGGCCTTCGAGAGCTTCTTTCGCTTAAAGCTGATCAACCCTTGAAGACGTTCGCACTCTCGCGCACTATTTCATTTTTCGCGCAATATCTTGCGATGCTTTTAGAACATTTGCTATTATTATTCTTATCATACATAATAATTGAAGAAAAGAAAACATACATCAGATATACCTACATATCATATAAATCCCTATTTTTCAAACTTCAGTTTGATCATGTTTTAAAATTAAAATGATGTTTTTTTAGCTAACTTAATTTTAAAAAAATGTTGTATTAAAAAAAGCAATAATAATAACAGCGTGAATAAAATAATCATGTAGAAGCATAAAGTCTCCGCGATCCTGGAGCAGCTTCCTCTTACTATCGCCAGGTAGGTAGCTTTTAATGAAAGCTATGCACTGCGACGGTTTTCTAATTATCTCACCCTCTGTTTCCTAAAGACGGGGATGATATACATCTGTAGGTACTAATACTCGGCTAACCTCGCTTAGCGCTTGGGCGAATAAATCACCGCCGCTGATGAGATCGCCGGATCGGACAGCACCAACCTAGTTAGGCGACATGAAAGGCTGCCGATTGCCACGTGAGGCGTGGAGGACCGTCTGAGGATGGAGCATGGAGAGCCTTGGCCGGCCCACGATTGGCGCCTCGCTGCCTTGCGAAGAGCACTACGAAGCAGCAGAATGAATAATGATTGAGTTCTCTAGACAGCATGTTTGGATCTGTGATGGTCTCTCCTCTGAAGCTCTCTGTTCTCCAAGTTCCCTCACAGGGCGTAATTAATAGACTGTATTTCCCGTTCCTCTCTTCTTTCTCCAGATTCAAAGAAGGTGCAGCCCCGCAGCGAGAAGGGGCCTTCCTCCTGCCCCCACTGGCGTTGAGTTCGCCAGCGCCTCACATGCACCTCCAGTGGAGCGGCGACTCACGAGGGGCTTTGAAGCCGTCTTTGCATGATGGGCTGTTCTTTTGCAGAAGCAACCAATCAAATTATTAGAAAGGAGGTCGAAGGAGGAGAACGAACGAACGAATGAATGAATGAATGAATGAATGAATGAATGAATGAATGAATGAATGAATGAATGTCTTCTGCAAATTAAGGTCATCGTCATGATATGATAACCAACAGCAACAAACAGTAAGTATTGCAGTCACATATTTTATTTGCTAATTCCTTTTATGAAATGAACTAGAAAAACAATTTTGATCGAGTTATAAAAAATTAGAAAATAAAAAATAGTAACCTCTCTCTCGTCCCATTCGATGCGAGCTCTCTTCGAAGCGGTGCGGCCGAAGTCGTCCTGTGCGTGCGTATACTGCCGCGCAGTCCCTTCCAGCCGGGGAGAAGGCTGTGGGGCCGAGATCAAAGAAGCGCGAGCGAGCGGGATCCAGCCTGGCCCAGGCTTTATCCGCGCTTAGCCGCTGCTATTGCTTGCTTGCTTGCTGCCACGGCACTTTGCAGGATCTCGCCGAGAGGAGAAAGAAACTTTTTGCGAGCGTTAAAAGTTAAAAGCCCTCAGTTATTTTCAAGTAGAAATCGAAATGAAATGAGTCCTTCGAGCTTTTCCCCCTTTTCGTTTGTTTATTTGTTGCTTTGTTGCTTTGTTGCTTTGTTGCTTTGCTGCCTTGTTGCTTTGCTGGTTTCTTTGTTCTTGTGCGAGGATTTCCGGGTGTAGGCAAGTAGGGCTTTCTTTGGCTTTGAATTGGCTTGAAAGGCGAGGAATTAATAGAATGTTTTATCTTGGAAGGGTTTGTTTGTTTTAACAGAGAACTGCTGAAGAACCTAACCTCCCTATCGATGTACTTGGAGTGGACGGAGGGATTCTCAGACACAGTCGAAGGAGCCATTCGTTGGCGTAGCTGAATGGCCGGCTCTGAGGCTCTGTGGGAGGGAGGGCTGCCATCGATCGGCGCCCTCGAATTGTCTACACGTCAGCCCTTCGAATGGCAAGTTTAGGGAAACCAATGCAACGTTGCGAGTTTGAGTTAGAAAACGACAAAAGCCAATTAATTAATTAATTAATTAATTGCTTTCAAGAGTTGTTAAAATAAGCAGATGAGGAGCCTTAACTGTTATTTATTTCAATGAAAAATCAAGTTTTATGAAAGAAAAAAATAAAATAAAGAGAAGCAGAGTGCGTACTGGTTTCGTCATAATGCCCTCGCGTAACGACCGCCATCGCGCACTCCAGACTCACGGTCGTCATCAGCTCATGGCACGCGATGGTATCGATCTCGCTAAGCCAGGACAGGAGAAGCCACAAACAAAGAGGACCTCAGCCCATAAAGACCGCATCTCGAAAGCCCAGCATCGTCGGCATCAAAGCCATCATGGAGGCCCAGGGACTGCTCTCTTGTGTCGTGAGGAGCGCCTGCTTGTTGTTAGTTAGTGTTGTTCTTCTTTAAGTCTCGGCAGTATGTTTGTATGTATATAAACATTTATAAACACACACATACACACATACATACATACATATATATATATGATGATGTCTACTTAGTTTAACTAGGCCGTTAGTTAGTTAGTCTAACTAATTAGTTAGTTAGTTAGTCGGTTCTTACATTACGATCGTAGGATCATTCGTCTATGAGCACGTGTGATATGCAGTCAGGAACGGGCAATCAATCAGGCGGTCGATGGCTTTCTGACGATGGAGCTGAGGACTGGGAGGGAGGGCGACTCGGGCGGAGATAACGGAGGCCTTGGCTGAGCCTGATTGGCAGACTTCTTGCCACCCGCTGGGTGGTGGTGGCGTGACGGAGGAGAATCTAATAATGTAGCACGCACTGTAAATGATTGCGAAAATGAAAGAGAAGATATTAAGAACAACAGAACACAAATAGATCAATCAATCGATAAATAAATAAACAGATAAACAAAAAAACAATCAATTTATGAAAGATAGAGAGATTCCTCGAAGAGAGCGAAGGAGCTCAAGGCCTTCGGCAGGAGCCTCAGCAATGAATGAAGGCGCGCAGAGATCGACACCAAGGCAAGCAGCCAGGCAGGCAGCCAGGCGTGCCTCTGGCTTCGGTTGATCGGTTTTGACTGCGCAGAGAGGGATTGATTAATATGGAGGGCGGTCAGAAGTCGTGTTGACAAAGGTCGTACATAACCTGAGAGAGAGAGAGAGAGAGACTGAGAGAAAGAAGCGCCGCGATTGTGCACAAAGAAAGGAAAGCGCAGCGACGAATTCTTCAATATCAGAAACGGAGATGGAGGCGGGTGACAAGAAGAAGGAAGACGCAGCTGCTCTCTCTGCAGACGGGATTAATTGCGCGAGTCGAAAGGCACAGCCACAGCGCGAGAAGAGTGGGAACGAGCGTGGATCTAAACTGGAAGACGCCTCGTCTCCCACCCAAGTGATGTAAATGACTTTACGGAGCTTAATTTCTGGGTTTTAGGATGCGTACGTACGCAGCGCCGATGACTTGGACTTGAAACTGACGGTCGAGCTGCAAAGAAGACTCCTCAAAAGAAGATGGCGAAGACACCTGATGCCTGCTTTCTGGGTTATAACTACTTCCTGCGAGGCGCTGACGTGTGTTTGCGCGACTGGCGAATCAGGTTGAAGAACTTGCAGAGTTCTAAATGAGCTGAGCTACAGGCATCGTTATTAAGCGGCGCAATTGTGCAGGAAGCAGAGCGCCCCAAAGAACATTGTTCTGAGACATGACATGGAAATCTCGAAAGCATGAAACGTTAAATGGGGTTGTTCTCTCTAGAGAGTGCAAAACGAATCAGACGAGCAAGAGGTTCGGTAGATGACACTGCGCAATTGAGGATACAGCTTATTACTCACTCATATTGGCATTTTCACAGACCTGACTGGGCAAAAAGCAATCTGAGGCAATCCACATGGGGAGTTCTAAATTACATTCATCCCTCAAAATCCTCACTAAGGAGTCTTGCAGTATCAACGCTGGAGGTGAAAATTGTGAATAGTGTCACTGTCAAAGGTCATTACTCAACCAATTGGATGATGCCAACCTCGACCTTCCTGGACCACGCCTAGCACTTTGCCAGATGCGTTGAATCTATGAGCAAAGAAACGCCAGAAATAAATTCATTTTGTCGCGTGAGTTACAAGAAAAGAGTTCTTTAAAAAAAAGATTGATACATACTCAGGCTTTGTCACACATATACGGCAGAGAGGAGCTAACTGATGCGAACCTGTTCCCCGTGAAGAATGGAGGCCGGCAAGGGCATCACGCGAGCCCTTCTGGGTATCGTCGCACTCGACGTCACGTTATACTCCTTGGCACTCCCTTACTTCCCTGCAGTTCTTGATGGCCAAGTTTCTGAACGGGCATGGATGCACGGGCAGGCGTTGAGTAACGCCTTGGCAGCTGTTGCAGGGCTTCTCGCAGGCACTTTGAGCGATTGGCTGGGCCGTAAAAGACTACTAATAGTGTCACAGCTCATGAGCGTGGTCTGCTGGGCTCTGATGCTATTTGGCTTTACCTCGAGACATGCAGAGATCATGCTTTTTGCTTTCGTTTTGCGAAAATGCAATCGCACATTCCCGCTAGCATGTTCATTTGTAACTGATGTTACTCCTTCTCACGAAACGCGACAAAAGAGGCTTTCACATTTAGGCTCTATGTTTGGGCTTGGATTTGCTCTTGGTCCTGCTGCAGCGGGGTTACTATCCAAGTGGTACTCTGTGACCTCGCTCTTTACTGCTGGATTTGCATTTGCGTTCACCAATTTGATGGCAGTCATGGCCGTGCTCCCTGACCCTCATGCATCAGGAGTCTCAGTGAAAGCCTCAACAACAAAGGATCATGAAGCTGACTTCAACACGCGAAACATGAAGCTTGCATCGTGGACGCACTTACGTAGAGCTGCAAAGGAGCCAAATCTTCTTATTGTCTTAGTGGTCCACGCAATCGCTTGTATGGGCCAATTTAGCTATATTACCACGATGGCTGTAGCAGCTCGAGATCGATTTCACATGGATTCAACTGCTTTTGGAACTCTGCTTACCTTTCTCGGCATCTCTTATTCCTTTTGTCTATGGTTTATTATCCCACCACTCTCACAATGGTTTGGGGACCTCAGGCATCTCTTGGTCAGTGCTCTGGCCATAACATGCCTTGCTCGATTTTATGTAGCTCGCCTTTATGGCCCTGACCATGTCCCCCACCTTTTCATGTGCCATGCTGTCGTGGCGGTTGGAACCTCGGGAATTACATTTGTCATTGCGGACATGATTACCTCCTGGGGCCGCAAACTTAATCTCATCGGCATTTTGGTGGGAACCCAGGACAGCGTACAGCGAGTTATGGGCGTAGTTGCACCTCTTTTGTTGGCTTCGCTTGCTACTAGCGAATCCATGAAATTACCGAACCTATCTGAAATTAAGGCCGTAGATTCCACCTCAGCGAGTTTATTTCTAGGAGCCCAAGTTTCTGCCATCATGTATTTGGTAGCAGCAATAATTGCGTCAGCTTTATATATTGCCCCTGCCCCAATTGAAGAATTGCAGCCCGAATACCAAGAGACATCCCAAAGGTCCTCGTCGCCGACACAAATAGGTTCACTTAGTGGATCTGGAAGTAAGCAAGAATGATTTAAAAGATAATACTATGCCCAAAGGATAAACACCGCAGCTCGGTCTAAAAATTACCCAGGCAATCTTTGATGAATGCTCGAGAATAAATTTCATCATCAGGTATTATCCTTCATACAGAGGAACGATTGAATTTTTCGTTTTCACGAGTGTTTATTGCTATGTCAACTGAATTAGGTAAAACGAATCCGTAATTTATGTACTTTAAATCTTTTGTTATCCTTTCCGTTAATGAAGTATCTCGCATGTGGAAAGACTTGACCAAAATTGAAGAATACTTTGACCAATTTATTCAACAGCTTGGGTTCCATAAGATGCGAATTGGCTCATCTCCTTATCGCGTTGACGTTTCTTTTGGGCCTCTTCCCAAGCCTCCCTAAGCTCATTATCAAAAACAAAGTCTGTCTTCAGATTTGGTTTCTTGCAAATGATACAAGGTACGGTGGCGTTCTTCCTTTTGTTGATGTATAGTTGATCAACACCACTCTTTGAAATGATATGCTTACACACCTTACTACGCAGTGGATCAGCCATCTCTCCTCGAGTCAAAGGACAATGCGATGGAATATCAATCTCGAGGCTGTCGTCTACTACCACATCATCGTCGTCAGCATCATCACCCACAAGCGCACCCAGGGACTTTTTCCATCTTTCAGTATAAAGTTTGCTTGAGAATAGATCTGCCTCGCTGGGATCTTCATCGGTTTTCGCAAACCTTTCCTGTAACTCATGTTCTGCGTCAGGAGGTAGCGACTTCAAATCATCAGCATTCCAATTCTGCACCACAGATAAAACATCCTCAATTGCTTTACGCTTCGCCTCAGTCTGAATATGCATCTTGATTAGGCGCTTCAGCTCTTCACCTTGGGACGCAACGAGGTCTGCTATAAATTTTTTACGCTCATCCGCACCCTCGGTCTTGTCCTCCATTTTTATTACCAATTCGTATACGGCGTCTACATCCTTGCTTTTGACAACCATCTTCTTCGTGCTTTTGACAAGCTCTTCTACAGCCTTCTCAATGTTGGTTTGGAAACTCTTAATGTGCTTTTTCACATCATTCACGGTATCAATCAGGCTTGTCTTTTGAAGTCGCCGAGCCTCGATCTGTTCCTCTTCGTTGGCCTCAGCAGCCTCCTCATTCTGCAAGCGATCCATGGCGCTAAACCCAAAGCTGTTCGCCGGACCCGATTAAATACAATCAGTCCTCCACTGCAAAGACAAGGCAGTGTAATCGTTGACTCTCACCTTCTCTGGCAATGGAAAGCGAAGCAGGTTTGCAGTTGGAGAGCGCCCGCTTCGTGGAAATGAAGGCGCTAACTAATTCATTTATTGAACTTCTATGTAGAAACACTAGTAACTACTACTAACTACAATCAAGAGCACTAGTACCTGTACTTACTAAAATCTGGACAGAGAGTGCGGACTCCAACCTGAGAGCGAGAAAGTTTGTCGCGATGATGACCGAAGTTGAGTTTTTCTGCTAGTAAATCTAGGGATGATTAATGACAGTTGCTTCTAGAATACGCGGACTAGTGCAAGCAGTAACAAAGGTTCGAAGCTTCCAGAGGAACATAGGCTTCAAATTGAGAGCGCACGCTCTGAAGGACTAATGAGAATCAAAGGCTCCAATTTGCTATCTTGTGTTCTTGGAGTGAGGAGAAACGAACCTGCTTGGAGACTTGTAATGGAAATGAGTGTGGGCAATCGGAGTAACGAAGACACAGAAACGTCCTAAGGGTATTCCGAAAAGTTAAATGATGCCAGATGAGAAGGAGATTTACACGAGTCACCACAGTGACAAAAACATATGAAGAATGTTCCGGGCAGGGGAACGATGCACCTGTCTTGCTGCTACTCTTAGATGTCTCAGCATTGAGTTTAGGAATCCATGTGGGTGAAAGGTAAAAGGCGTGGCATGAGAGAAATTGTGTATTCAAGATTGACAATCATCACACTTTGAACGCAAACTCACGAATAGCGCAGCTAGACTTAAAAAAAGACCAACAAATAAGATCATGAAACAGTGTCTATTCTAACTTATTTGTAAATTAGAGGTAACCAGCACATTCCCTCATTTACAAATTCGTAAAAACAGTTCTTAGAAACAAAGATGGCAACGAAAAGAGCATCTGACAAACTTGATTCTCTTCACAATCCTTAATTTTAAAGGTTTCGAAACAAAGAATGTATAGACAGGGACGCGCCAAACTTCAGGTTCACTCTGCTTCATGCAATTAACTGTAAAATGGGCACTGCCGCGGTTAAGCTTGACTCCCTGCGCCAAATACACCCTTCATCTCTGTCCGTTTTCTCCAGGACCGAATTCGTGCACCTTTCAAAACCTTCACTGCAAAGTTTAAAGTTTTGGCCACAGTTTCCTTGCTTTCATGATTTTCACGTTGATACAGCAACCACAACCTACTTCCTTGCTGTACAATCAGGAGCAGACACAGGGTTATAGTTTCTGTACTTAGTAGGCAAAACCCAGTACCAGTAGCTGAGAGTACTACTACTCAACTATGAAAAAATCAAAGAACAAGTAGAACATATCGGCAAATACAATGAAGATTAAAATGATGGCATAGTACTCTAGCTAATAATGTGGTAATGTTATTTACATACCGAGCAGACCGATGCCGGCGTGGCGAGGGTTAGCAAGTATTAGTAGTAGAGAGACAGGCTTGACCAATGCAAAGAAATAGACAGCGAGCTGCAAACATACATACATACTTCAATCAAACGTCTCACAAGGCTGTGTCGAGTTCCACAACGTCCAGAGCAGTTTCCTCTGGGCAGCAAGTGTGGCTGTTTGCCGGGGCCGAACTCGGGGAGTCGAGAACGCATGGACGGGTAAACAAACGGCAGTCATCCGTCAAATCAACTAGTTAACCAGGAAAAGCTTGTGTTCGGGCTCTGTCCTCGATCTTTCTGAAGCTTGCTCGCCTCAAGGTCGAACGAGGCCGAACTCTTGACAAGCAAGTGACGAGAGCTGTCAAATAATTGTGAGGAAACTCAAGGCTGGTATTGGCAAAGCAAATTAATCATGGCGTCAAGTAGTGAGACACTGCTGCGATGGCTCAACAGCTTGATTGAGGAGAGCTCCGATTTACCGCAGCTGAAAGATCTTGATGAAATTCTAGAAAGCGATAATTCAACATTTAGAGAGATTGTGGAAGAGATCACTGGGGTTCATGGCGCCAGTGAAAATGCCGCGCAGGTTCTCGAAAGATTCTTCAAAGATCTTGGTCAACCTTATATCGTGGATCGAGGGAGTTCTTTATCTCTGAGTAAGGCAGCTCTCGGCGCTGCTGTAAATTGTGACAGGAAGCAAGACTATGTGCGGAGCATGATGACTCTGAGTCAAGATTTCCAGGCTACTCTCATGGTCCTCATTGAAGAGTTCAAGCGCGAATGGGACAATGGCGAAGCCACGCAGCTCCGAGCAATTATGAAACGCCTTGAAAGGGAAAACGCCGTTCTCCGAGAGGCTCAGGCTGATGGAAAGGCGCAAGGATCAAACGCAACTGCATCGCAACCTGCTCCCTCTGGGGGTGCAAGTGCTGGCGAAGTCTCTGCGCTCCAGGAGAAGGTTCGCGACCTTGAGCGTAAGCTTAAAGATGCGCACAACCATGCTGAGGAGGTTGAAGCCGAGCTTGACGAGACTAAGCAAACACTTGCTTCCTCAACACGCGAAATGGACGAAAAACTATCGCAATTTGAGGAAGAAGTTCGAGCTCAGGCCGATGAACTTGATGTTGCGCGAGCGAAATCTGCTCAGCTCGTTAAGGCAGAGGCCAAGATAAGCAAGCTCATGCAAAAGCTTGAGGAGACAAGCGAGTTACGCGTGCAACTCAAGGAGATCCAGGAGGAAAACCAGTCAAACATCGATAAGCAGCTGCGTATGGATGCTGAGATTAAATCTGTCGGCACCTTGAAACAACAGTTAGAAACTTACAAAGACAAGAGTGTTGATTTGGAATCTCGCTTGGTAGGTTTGCAGAATGACCTCCGTACAAAGGATGCCACTATTGCATCCCAACAGTCCAAGCTTAAGGCAGCGGCAGACCATGAGGCTTTCCTCAAAGACCAATTAAACAATAGTAAAGAGGCAATTGCTCAACTCGAGACAGAGCTTGAGATGAATGCTAGTGACGGCGCTGCGGGGAGCGGTGCAGCGAGTCTCGCGAACCAAGTTCAGGCACATGCACAGCAGTCAGCAACTGCATCGACAAAGCTCGAGAACGCAGAACTCAAAGAGCGGGTTGCATCTTTGGAAACCTCGAACAAGCAATTGGAAGAAGAACTCGAACAAGCTCGAGCCAAAGCATCTGCAGATGCTACTCTCGGTGCAAGCCACGAGGTCGTGGAGCAGCTCAAGGCGAGCCTTAAAGATAAGGAATCACAAGTCCTTCAGCTGTCCACAGACAAGGAAAAGCTTCAAAACTATGTCAAGCAGTCTCTGCAAGCCACGCAGTCCAAGTACAAAGTTGCACTCAAGACTCTCAAGTCCGAGCTGGACGATAAGAAAGAGACTATCCAAAACTTCAACAAGATCCGAAACGAGGATACTGAGCTCGCGCAGCGGGAACAGCGTCTTATCATGTCAGCATTTTATGAAATGGGACTTTCGATGCAGCGCAACACTGCTCTCAAGTCCCAGAATCAGGGCTCTTGGCTTGCCAAAACCCGTCAGCAAGTTTAGACCTTGTAATGTTTCTTCCCCTTTACGGCAACCTTATGTTCTACCATTAAGCCTTTGCGATTCTGGTGATGGTGGCCGTGATGACGGTGGTAATGATGGCTGGCCGCCCATGACGCGGCACCTTTTAAGCCGGTCACTCTGTATGTTTGTGTTCTTCCGTTGCCTTGCCATTGTCTTAACGAGAGTTTCTCGTTCTTACCACATCAGGGCAGGCAGGGGCAGAACTCTAGTTGGCTCTCAGCTGGTGATGCGGCGCCTGAAACCTGTGATTCGCTCTTGGATATTCTTTCAGCTTTAACAGACCGTAGCTGCGGTCGGCCTCATTCTCTGATTGATTGTCATTCACCTTCGTTTTGATGATGCAATAACTGATCGATTGATAAATTGATGACCAAGCTTGATGGGAGATATCCTACCTAGTGAGTTCTGGTAAATAAATTAAAAAAGAAGCTTATTCAATGTGCTGATGGCGTTGTAGTTCTGAATTCTCGATTTATAATCTTCCACAAAGCGTACCTGCCCCTTCCCATCTCACCCCGAGAAAAATCTTTCTTGTAAACATGGATGTCCACGTGTAACATAACAAACACTGACTCTTCCTTGACCATAGCTAAAATTAAAATTCAATGAAATAGCACCCAACGTCGCATGAAGTAAGTTTTTCTTTGGAGCTATAGAGTTTATTTTTTGCAGAGTTGCTCTCTTACTCGTACTACAACAATTTAAACCCAGATACGAAAGAAGATAACTTGCAATTTAGTATGGCGCTATCCTTGTTTCTGTATTAGCCTACAAGGATATTATTATATGCCAAATAAAAGAGTTGCTACTATATCACAAGATAGTGAGGATATAGGCAGCTTTTTCCGGCGAGAACATATCGTAATCATTACACGACTGAGACGGAAGAACCTGGAAACGAAACTCTTCAAACCTTTTGTTAAGTGCACAGATAGAACTTTCCAATTTGATATATACTGAAGAACCATGAAATTAATATTTAAATAACATAGTTTGTGCAGCTGCTGCTGCATGAATTGCACATCGCCCCTGATCATTGTAATTAATGTTACGTTTGCCGCGATATGCTCTCTCACGTGGCCAAAAGCAAATTCAGTTCCCTGCATTCCCAGTTTGTTTCGTATTCTCTTTTAAACGTTTTTTTTTCTTTTCATGTAATCTATGGAGCAGTAATAGGGACTAGATACCTCTTTGCTCTTCCATCATCCCATGAGTCATCGTAACAGTTTTTCCTTGTTTTCACCCTTTAGTTGTTTTATAAGGGCTTTTATAGGTATATATAGGATATATAGGATAAACTAAGCAAGGTAGAAGCTACCCATAAAAAGAACTATTTCGAAGAGAAAAAGAAAGTGGTCATAATGATGGCCCTAATAATTATACTAAGAGAAAGAGGAGCGAAAAAGAACATCAAGACAAATGTGAAGAATGAGCGCTACTAGTAATGTGAAAGGATCGGGCACAGACTCCGATCGAACGATAGCGCGGCACCGTTGGCTAGAGGTGATCTTGTGAGGCCTCTCGAGGAACCTTACGTGGTAGCAGCTCACGTGCTAAGGAGGCCTTGGCGCGGCTGTAGGTCACGATGGAAATCGACGATGAACTTGGTGGCGATGTGGGGTTAGATTTTGACATGGATGGCATAGATGAGATGGACGGTGAGCTGGGCGGCGTCGAGGACGAAGCTGATCGTAACTCTGCTGTGGCTCTTCTAGACAGACTCCGTGCTGTTGTGAGGCAGCGATTAGGCACCCTCGAGCAAGGCTTTGGCGCAGAGTTCGAAGGCCAGCCTGCGCGGCAGCTGTCCAAGTTCAATACCACAAATTCACAACCAAAGCCTAACCATATTGCGAGTTTGGAACCTCCAAACTCTAGCTCTAGCCTTGTTGCATCCTCACGATTGGTGGAATCTGCTCGTGCAGTGGCAGAGCTTAACGCAAGCTCCCTCGATGGAGCGGATGGACCAGGTGCTGCTCGGCACCAGTTTCGAGATATCTGCGGGAAACTTCGACGTTATGTTGTTCAACCTTATGCCAATGCTCTTGGGGGGTTGGATAAAACACAGCAGGCACGCACACGGAATGACTTACGTAGCTTTGGCGACAAAGCTTCAAGGCTCAAGGCGCTCACAACTCGTGCGAAGCGGCTTCAGGATTACTCAAAGGTTCAGCGAGACGAGCGTGCTGTGGGACTAGACCGTAAATATGGATCGCAATCGTTATGTCTACCATCAAAGATGTTCAAGCTTGCAGAAGACCTTGGACTGGATTTTATGAATGAGCTTGAGGAGGAAAGCAAGATCTATATCAGTCACGGACAATACCTTCTGCTCGAATTTACGTACGCTGGAGATGGCGAGATATCACTATCAGCGCAGCTTGTGAACGAAAACGGTGAGACAACAACGCTCGTTGATGAGGCTAACGATATTTTAGACAGCTTTAAGAATGCGAAGCAACGTGGAGGCCTGCGACTGCTGCATGCCAAATTTAAAGCACTTATCCGCAGATCAGACCTTGAAGTTGCGCTTAATGCGGGATCGCTTCACGACCTCTCCAAAGATGTAGAGGCAGCTCTCAGCGAATACAGGGTTAAACGGGTGGCACGTGGATTAGAAACGTCATTGCCAGCCAGGGCAGTGACTAAAGGCTATCTTGCAAGGGGTGATGCGCCGCACAGCGCCTCAGTTTCGGATGCGAGCCAAGTCATACCTATTGATCAAGCACCACCGCAACGCATCCTCACAAGTCTTTCTGCTCGACACGATATTAACGTGCAAGAGGCAGATCTTGAGTGGCAAGATAAGACAGCCCTGATCGTGTCATTTGAGCCACCTATTGAGTTTGGAATCACCGCTGCAGAAACCCTCCTTGCTATCTCCAAGCTTCCCGCTACGAACAAAACGCCTGCTACTTCTAGTGATGGAACTATGGATACATCAAATGTCATTCCAGAACCTGATCTAACACAAGGCGCTGCTTTGGCGCTCCTGTTTGCACAGCAGGGCAAGATTCCCATTGAGGATAATGCTCTGCAAGCACCCCCACAGATTAATATCGCCATCAATGTGCACAAGCAGGCTCGCCGTGATGGTACCATAAATCGGATACGGCTCCGAGTAGCCACGGGGTCTGCTCATTCCCACGGACGCAACCTGTCAACCATTGCACACCAGCTTGCTCTGCACCCCAAGCAGCATGGGGACCTCCCATTGATCACCTCTCGGATTGCTCAACAAACAAGGTTCAATGCACTTCTAGCCAGTGCCGTTTTTCACCCCAAAATGGAAGTCACAAGACAAAGTCTGATTGCAAGTGATGATGACGGCAGGTTACTGAAAAAATCCAAGACCGGTGTTAACCTGCCTACTCACAATAATAACGAACGCCACCGGCGGATTCTCATGTGTCCTGCGCGCCGTGAGAGTATGCTTAAAGCAAGTCACTTGCCCCGAAACCCGACTAGCATTTTTGGAGATGAAGACGAGGACGCCGCGGCCCTTCTTGGTGGTTCTGACTCCAAGAGTGATAACTTCGAGGTTGACCAGGAACGTGTGATCGTACTTCACGCCCTTCCTCCCACGCGCCTACAGTTTATGGAGGGCGAGCATACAGTGTTAGATATTGTGCTGCCAGAGGATAACAGTCCATTACAGACCTCTCCTCCTGAAATGGCCGAATTTCTTGAAAGTTCTCCGAGCGTGCCTCTGGCTCTGGCCAAGTTGCTTGGTTTTCTTGACCAGTAAAGAAGTCTACTACCTCCTCTTTTTCTTTGATAGAAACTATAGGCAGCTAGCTACCTACATGAAACCCCTTTAACGTGTCCTGGGTATTCCCCTCCCTTTTGCATGCAGCAGCTTGGAGATTTATAAAATGGGTAAACGCAAACACTCTATCTTCATAGAACAATGCATGGAATTCAATGTGCAAAATGCCATCGTTTTCAAAAATTTTGCTAGGAAACCAAACCTTTTTGTCGTTAAGCGCTGTCGATACAAGTTAGCAAATGAATTTTGCATGTGCGTAACTGGGATGTGCTCAGTATATGCAGGTTGCTTGTTCTCCTGAAAAATTATGCAATCAAACAGTATATCTCAATGATTTGAATCCCCTGATTACTTCGAATTATTTTTGGTTTTCTGCTTGCATCCATGGTTCCGGACTCATGGCTAGTTCAGGACAAGTGCTGAAAAATGGCTTGTTGAGATAGTTTTTCAGAAAATGAAGTTGTAGGGGAGGTTGGCTGTAAACAGAATGGAAGATGAGCAAATAAATCATGGACGATCAAAACAGCTCGAATAAAGCAAAAACTCAGTTTCATTTTATATTTCATTCTTTATTAAAAACATAAACCTTTCAATATATTGGAATTCCAAAGCTTCTCGTTCGGAGTACTCAAGGACCCATCTCCCCATTTTGGAAATGGATTATCTGCATTTCTATACCAGACGAAAGTTTGAAACCTTTTTAGATACCAGATACGACGATACTGTGTATCTTGAATAGGAGTGGTGGTTATTGATTTCTCAAAGTGGGTTCAAGGTGGTGCAGGGCATGCTTGTATTGGGGTACTCCATTTTTTATTGCGGATCGAGAGTGCATAGTTGTAGATCACTATGTCATCCTCAAACAATGAGGCGAGCTTTGCCATAAGCTCTTTGTCTTGAATCTGCTCGTCAACTCGAGGATGTAGCTCGCTTTTGTTCATGTGAGTTTCTTCGTCGTAAGCCTTTTGGAGCGCTTTCGAAAGAGCACCAGGCACTTGGTCAGCAAACCGTTTTATATCATTCTTGAAATCTTCCAGAACGATATAACGGAGGCACGGATGTGCAAGATTTGCCTTAGCAACGTCAATGCCACATTTTTCATCACAACCTCTAGTCAAACGGAGCTTTAGAAAATTTGCAGGTGTGCGTCCCATCATAAAGTACTCATAGATATTTACGGGACACTCACCATCACGTTTCCATTCTGGCAGCCATTTTTTCCGACCCTCTTCACCTAGAACACAAAAATAGTTGTATTCGCTAATTGCCCGTTTTATTGGATCCCGGACAGTTGTGAAGTATATGCATGGCCGATCAGGAAACAGTTCGCATAGTCCCATCGAAAGGCTGCCCCAAACTGCGCGAGTTGGGCATTCACCGATTTGTGTTGGGTCGGGCAGCACCTCACGGCTGTGAAGCCCGCCGCAAACATAAACGGGAGCTGATTTCCTATCTTCATCATCTGGCTTAAATACGGCCTGCCAACCAGGGAAAGTGCCTATGCCAGCTGCAGACCACTCCCCAATCTCAATGGCGTCCATGAGTATTGATTTCATTGTTTGACCTCCAGCCTTATTCACATGTACATAGGAATATACAACATTTTCACGAAAGTCTTTGGCTGTCAGTGCTTTGCTTGAATCTGGAGCTTCAGGAATCTGGTAAGTGAATTTGCTTCCACAACCACATTTCTTGGAAAAACCTGTCTTTAAACATGGGTCCTCACGTACCGAGAACCCATGTCGTAGTCCCGCTTTGCACTTGGTAATTTTTTTAGGCCCATATCTGATTCTTGACACACCTGGTGCATCTTTAGCGTCAATTTGTGCACTCCCATGTTCTGCGAGATCGCCAATTTCGGAGTTCGACTTGTCATGATCCACATGGTGCTCTTTTCCTGATTTCCTGGCGCGTGTATTTTCATCACTGGAATAATAATTATCATTATTCTTTTTCTCATCGTGGTGTAGTTCGCTATTGCCAATTGGACCACTATGCCCACCCCGATCTCCATTACCGTCATTAGAGCTCTCCTTTTCATCAACTTCATTGTCGGCTTTTTTAATGTTTGTGTTGTCGAATTCATCCTTTTTGACGCTGTCGTGAAGCGTTGGGACCTCGTTTTTAGAGTGAGCAGATAGTGAGCCTCCCAACGCCGTCCATGAAGAAGAAGGTATGCCCCTAATAGCATCCACTTCATTCTCATCAACTGTTTTGTCCATGGACATGCTCGAGGACATTCCGAAAAGAGCGATACCGGACACCACTAGCAAACCAATTGCAAATACTCTAAAAGACCATAAACCAGCTGAGCCATTCAGCTGTTGCTGTGCACGCTGCTGGGACATTGCATGCGGACTGCCGTGGCCATCGTCTATTAGCTGGGATCGCCTTGGGCTTCTATCCACATGATTGCTCTGCGACGCCAAAGTAGATCCACCTGAGGGTGTCAAAGCTCGCGGGCTTGAGGAGCGCGAGCTGATACCAACGGAGCCTAAAGGCGTCCTCGGCTTCTCCTCCCCATTTGGAACAAGCCTGACGTCTTCTTGCGAGTCTCCATCCGCTTGAGACATGCTCCGCGACGTGTCGCTTTGGTTTCTAAACATAGAACATGGGTACGGTATTCCATCGATGTGTAAACAAGACCTCATTTCTTAAGTTTATAAGCGTTTTATTCTCCCCCAATGTCAGTTGAACAAATGCGACGCGCATGTCGTATATGGGTATTATCTTAGCCTTCCATCTACCTGATTCGGTAGGCATGATAGCTGATGAAGGGGGTTCGAGTCCCTCCATGCGCTCATACTTTTTTCAGATAACAGTTTTTTTAATTGACCTGAATTTTTATCTTTAAGTTATTTTTGTAAGTAGCACTTGAGAAATGATGAGTGATTGTTTTTTGACTTGGGTTTACCCAAGCTAAACAACGATTGGCTCATTACCTCTGACTAGTGAGTTGCTAAGGACCTTTGTGCCACTACTGGAATGGATTTATGCGTCAAAGGATGACAATTTCTATGTTTAGCAAGTCGTCCAATCCTTTACAATTTTTAAGTATACGGCAAGATCTGAAAAATATAATGAAAGAGGAAAAGAGTTATATTTAGCATCGAATAGTCCGTTTGATGATGTTGGTGAACATTGATGCATGCATCGTAGTAATTATAGAAGCTCGAAATTGCCCGTAGAAATAGTGGACTACCTATGCAAGATTTAGCCACACGATAGCATTCCCCTTATGAAAGTCAAAAGACTAGCATTAGGCTAGCGAAAGACATTACAATCTTCCTATTGTCATGCTGAGACCGTACTGGATTTGTCAAAATAGTGTGTTGTCATAGGTTGGTATTCTATTAACATCACATTAAATATATATAAATAAAAGAATGACCGGATTTAATACAGGTTTATTTCTATTTAATATTTAATTCGAATGTGCGACCTCTAATAACACCTGTACATTAAGTGTAGAATAATCTAAGATCAAATCTTGAGCAAGCAAGTCTCAGCCGACATATGAATTCACAATAGCGAGAAAGTTGCCTTCACCATCCTTCCGAGCAATAGAAGAATTGGGACTAATCATATGATCTTTGCCAAACATAGACTGTAGCTTCATATGCTGTTTGACAGCAGTATTAATTTGCACAGCAGCGATTTTGATCTTCTCCAATGCATCCTCAATTAATGGAAGGGAGGGGTGATTTGGATCAATCTTTGGGACCTCCTTTAGCAAGGTCTCCAGAAGCAAGCGGTAACGAGGGACTCGCTGCACAGGACCCATGAGAGCACTTTCTAGAGTCTGGCCGCGTAGACGGTTCGAGATTTGCGACTTCTCAAACCAAATTTTGACGAAGGAGTTACGCTTATCCTTGCGACGACCACTTTTGATAAGTTTGCGTGCTGAACTAGACGCGTGAAGGCGATCTTCATGCTCCACTCGAGCCACGGCCTCTTTAATATCGTTCATTGCTGTCATATGAGAACTAATGTATGGTGCATACACGCGCAAATCTTGAGCATGATCTCCAAAAATCCTAGCGCATATACCAGGACGGCCAACAGGATCAAACGGGGGTAGAGGCACAAGACCAATCAGATCAAGGCGAGCCAGCAAAGTGCTGCTTGCTTCTAGCACATTCTCGATCCGCGAGCCGAAGCAGCTACGAATGACCTCTGCAGACAAGCCAAGCTCTTCCTGGGCATCAGGACCATGTCGACCCTCAGCAATGTCTGAGATCTCGGAGACATACAAATCAAGTAGGTCGTGCATCATGTCATGGTAATGAGCCTCTGTAACGATGATTTCATCAATCACCTGGTCAACCTTTGTGGGAAAATACTTTCCTCCACGGGACAGAGGCCGGGTACGGTTGATGTCGGGTAGCAAGGAAAGGTCTGGGGGACGAGGAGTCGCCTTTGTGATGTCAAACCATTCCGTCCCAGGCGTATCAGCATCAGCAAGTGCTTGAAGTTCGTCACCCCACTCCTCAGGAACAGCACCGTATTTGTTGTTCAGGCCATGAGCAATATCAATAAACTCAAAGTTGCGGAACAGGTCTTTTACGTTTTCCATACACAGCGGGTCGCGCCATTCATAGAATGCGCTGAGCTGCTCACGTTTAATGCGAATATCTGAAGTGGTCATTGTGTTTTGCATCGCACGTGGTGCACGCATAACCGGTGCTGGTGCCACCTCAGTGTCCTTCGGCAAAAACCTCGTTGACATGGTCTACCAATACACTGAGGGCAACCCGGGCGCGATAGCGAGTCTCATCAGAAGGGGGTTCGCGAAAGAGTAGGGAAGATGCAAGGGCAAATGCTGTCATCTCTGAATCTAAGCAAGTGTCATGCATGGTGACACAGAGTTCATAGAACGCCTCACGGGCGTTTTCTTCCATAGACTGTACAACAGGACCAGCGCCAGACTCAGCCTCCTCTGCAGTGAGGCCTCCATCGCCAAGTGCAGCAAGCAGCTCCTCAACTTGGTCCTCTTCAATGAGTCGAGGTTCTGCAAGGGTGAAGATGATGTGAACGGCACGAGCCCACGGTGCAGCTTCTACGGCGCTGAGCAGTTCGGTGAGTTCGTCCGATCCCAGCGACCCCTGATCCATATGGGCATCATACAGGCTTTTGAGAAGGTCATTGATTTCGTCTTCGTCGGCATCAAGGGCTGCACCACAAAATAAATCACCGGCTTCAGAGTCTTCTCGCCGGAGCCACTGCAAGATGAACGGCACATATTGCACAAGCTCTCCAAGCTCCTCTGGCGAAATTCGAACACTCATTGCTTTTCCTGTAGCTGCAGATTCTCCGTAGAATTCGACTTTGATGAAGCTGCTATCCTTTTTCGAGTCTTTATATAAAATTCCTTTGTCACGCTGAGAATGAAGTTGAACTTCGTTATATAGGTCGTAAAGCCACTGATGCTTTCTTTATATATACACCAGTTTGAGTAAAAGTGAAGCCAGCTACCACGTTGACTGTGATTGAATGTACAAGAGAAGTCCAGCACTGCTCAACACGAATAATAAGCCCTGACTCACAGACAAGTTAATCACTCAATATGTACACCTAATAAGCGATCACGAGCGGGTTCTAGGTACGAGGGCGTACTAGTGTATGGGTCCGCTGAGGTCAATAATCCCTCTCTCGCAAGAGGCTATCCTGGCTCAGTATGAGTCTAGGGAGGTTCAACTTGGTTCAAAGCGTGAATTAGATAACCACAAGAGCAATCACTTCACTCTCGAATTTCGATTATTCTACTCCTACAAACTCGTGCCAGCATTAAGCAGGTACCTAGCGGTACTCGTAGAAGTCTGACTATTTCCTGTCTACAATGGTAAACTAGCTGTTGCTTATCAGTTGCCCTGTGCAAGTTTTGCAAGTGGCGTGAACTTGGCGCGTGGGCACAATGAGCAGACGATCAGCAGGCACAAGAGTAGAGCTGGTTCTCTCTAGCAGCCGTGAGACAAAGTGAGGCCTTCAAGCAGCGACCACGGTCAACGCTTTCTTCTCAATCACCTAAGAGTTCCAGGTTTACCGCGACGTGAAGACCAGCTGTGCATAAAACTAATTTGTGCTCCTGCACTACTTTGCTTGGCGAAAGAGACTGCTCATTTTGACTTGCAATGATCCAACTAAAGGAAAAAGAGGGCACGAGCGAGCGGCCTCATAATTTGAGTAGTTCTAAAGTTAAATATATGAGGTACATAGGAGTTGCAAAAAGGCACGCGTGGGATGGAAGAGCGCGAGGGAAGTAGCGCACACCATATAAGGTATTATATACCCCCTACAGATCAATATTTAATGATTATTGTCGAGGTCAGTACGTGCTACAAGGGGTATTAAGAAAGTTATTGCTTGGTGAAAAAGCTGTGAAAGTTCTAACATACACCTAAGTGTGCGAAGGAGTTCTCAATTATATGAAAGAAAGGGGGCATTAAAGAACTTATGATCCAGTAGGAAGTGACCACACGAGCGAGTGAGCGAGCAAATTTCGGCTGGATGAGGCTTGAGGAAAGAAGATGATAGCCATGATGGTCACAGTAGTCACGACTTTTCAGGCCAAACTGCTCTGGGAAACCATGTTTCCAGAACCCTCGTATTTTAATATCCTACGAATCGCGTTTGTCAAGAATACAATGGCTTTAGTTAGCGAATAAGACTGATATAAATATATTCAAAGATCCAAGAAACGTTCGAAACACAAACTTCAAGCAAAGGTGGAGGCAATGGTTGTTATTGAGCTACAAGCTTCTTTGAAGGTGGCAATGAGTTCTTGGAGGTTAATTTTTTCGAGTAGTGACAGAGCGTCAGTTGTTAGCGGTAAAGAGGTTCGTTGCATCGTGGCAGGAAGTTGGTTGGATTAGCATGAATGAATGCTTATATGGAAAGATTTAATCGAAATTCAAGAGTTAATAAAAGACAAAGAAACCTAGGTACCTAGGTAGTTAGTTGTTAGCATGGTTTATTTCTGTGCAATGTTATTTTACTCATCAATGCTATTCATAGGGCCACGGATGTCCTCAGGGGGCTCCTTTACTTCCTCGATCGTCGCAAGGGTCGAGGGGCTACTATGGTCAATTTGCTGATATTGCTCAGAATGATCTGATCCAGCAGTGTCATGAGAAGGTGCACTTGCAAGCAAAGGTTTTGCCACACCAAGTCGTCGCAGAGCACCAGCAATAAATATTAGGAATGTTGTCCGGGCAGCTGTGACCCGTTTAATTTCTTCAAAGGTAAACGCATAGACAACCCAAAAACGAACACGGATATGCGTGGGATGTGTTCCACGAGCGGAAAGTTCGCCCGATCGATCGAGCGGGTGCACAAGGTCATAGGCAAATGAGGAGATCGAGGTATACATATCAAGGTGTTGGGCTACAAATTTGTTGATCTCGCTCTGCAAAGTTTGCATAAATTCTTCCGTTGCATCACACGCAGGAATGAGAGTGCTAAAGTCTTGGGCATAGATTTCCGAGGTTGAGACATTGATGAATGCTTTGTCTCTCAAGAGTCTGTTCGACATTCGAATTAAACTTCCATCGGTGCGAACAAAATCTGTTGTGAGCAATCTTATGCGCGTGACGCGAAACCTACGGTCATCGATCAGCAAGACATCACCCACGTCGTAAGGATGCATGCCAAACATAAAGATGACGTTGTCAAAACACTCCTGAACCGAGCTACCAAAAATAAAAGAGTAACCTACAATAATTGTACCCAAGCTTGCTAAGAGAGAGACAAAGTCGCTTGAGTACATTGTCAGGGAGATAATCACCACAATTACAAGAAGACCTGACATAATGAGACCATCCATGCTCTTAATAACAGCTTGGGCATCTAAAACTGTGAGCGCCAAATTAAAGCGGGCTTCGAACATACTTAACATGCGTTTTCGAAAGCGCTGCCATGTAATGAAACCTGTGTTTTCAATGTCAATGTATTTTTTCCATAGCTTATCCCAAGGAACAGATGGATCGATTTCCTTAAAAGCTTGAACAAATTCCTCTTCCATAATCATGCGAGAGCTTACACGAGTCGAACTGTGACTTGGGGGTGTAACTTCGCTTCGCGAGGAGCTTCGCTCAAGCTTGCGCGTCTCCTTGGCTAGCTTCTTCATCATTTTAGAAAGCCGATGAGTATCTTCTGCAAAATCAGCATCACTCATGGTAATAGTGTCACCTTTCAAATCTTTGGAGGGCTGCTGGCGACTGGCAAACTGAGCTCGACGCCATCTATTCCGGACCTTCATAGACTGTTCAGCAGATATTTTTTCCAGCTGCTCATCTTTTAGAGCCTGCTGCTCCTGGTTCCGAAGTGTCTCTGCAGAAATCTCTTCTACTTTAGCCTCGTCTCCTTCTTGAGTTTGTTCAGTAACGCTGTTAGGCCTTTCGGCTTTCAAATGTTCGTCATCGAGGTTCGTGTTTTGCGGATTTTCAGTCGAACTAGCCTCGGCAAGAATATTTGTGCTCTCGGGGTACATGCTACTGTCAGGTACGACAATGTTCCGTCGTGATGACCTCGACTCTAGATCGTCCTCAGCCACTGCTCTAGCACTTGTAATTGCAAGCGGGGGTGCTTCGTTGAAATGAGACCGAGCACTGTTCATGGGTGGAGCTTGCATGTCGATATTATTTGGTCGTGCGCTGGGTAGAGCGGGAATTGTTTCAATTTCATCATCGTCATCATCGTCATCATCATCGTCATCCTTCTCGTTCTCATCATCGTCATCGTCATCATCGTCATCATCATCGTATTTACTTTTCAGAGAATCTTGGTTAGCTTCGACTGCTGTCGGAATTGAGTCTTGTGGCTCAATCTTTGCATTCACATCTGTAATGGCGGGTACTGGTTGTTCCTCAATAGTAGGCTTTAATTGAGTATTTTCAGTAAAAGCACTCTCAGGTGCCACGTTGTTCACATCTTCCAATGATGGACTTGGGACCATTTCTTCAACTTCTTTCAACTCTTTTTTTCGATTCAAATCTTCAAGCCGGGCAAGAATACGTGCGAAAATTTGGATGGCAATCGGCCTTGCCTTCTTGGCCAAACTACTTGACTGGGATCGTTTCCGCAAAGCGAGTTTCCCAGAGGGGGGTTCTGAGCCGTCAACATGATGGGATATAATATACTGCATTAAGGTCTGCCACATTTCGGGATCGATTGTCGCGTCAACCGTGAGGTTTCGTGTGGTTTGGTATAGTGTCTTCAAGAGTGCTGTACCTTCCTTGCCACGAAGCTTTGCAATGAAGTGCTCATGCGCAAGGGATTCTCGGATACGTGGGCGAAAGGATCTTGCGCCAAAGTCTTGCGCTAGCCACTGTCTTAAAATACGAGAGACCATTCTCGCAGCGAGAAGTAACGCGAGAATGCCAAGCATTCGACTTACATGGTAATATGCTAACTGCCATGAAGGGGTGATTGAGTTGTCACTCGAGCGAGGCACTGCGATTGAAAACGCAATGATTACCAGCATACACCAAACAAGCTTAGTGAGGGTGATGCGGACAGTGGAAAAGTAAAAGTTGACCCAGGTGATCTTATATTCAAGATCCTTGTCCTTTGAAGCTTTGGACATGAGCTTCTCAAGCGATGCTTGCATACCAATGATGGAGATTTCTGCTAGCATCCCGGCAAACAGCGCTGCTGCAACGAAAAACAAAGCGCGATAAAAATACTGTGAACCAGTATTGTCAAGATAATAAAGAATAATTCCAGCAGCAATACATATAAGTCCAACACAGCACAACACAAGTTTCCATTTTCGATTTTGTACAAATGCAGCAACTTGGTAATATAAACTGTTTGCGCGTCGTTTGTCATTATCTAGTTCATCAATGTCAAGCCATGAATCCTCACTCGGTGGACGACCACTCATTTCTCCTTCTGGGTTTACTTTATTTTGAGCTGAGAGTGGGCTGGTCACAGGATTCACAAGCACATTCATGCGAGTTTGTCCTGTAAAGCGATTCATTGTTGCGCGAGCTGTGGTTTATTCTGCGAGGTTCTTCCCTTTGTACTAGCCAACCTTTCTCGGCGAGGTCAGTTCCAGGATTGTAGAAAATATGAACAATGTAAATAAGTGCCGCCTCGCGGCTGAGAGTAGCCTCACTGTACCTCGTACAGTCGAACTGCACGCCAAAAAAGCAGTATGCCCAGGGCAGCCAAACGATGCTTCGTATTGTTGGTTTGCCCTTTAATCTTTTCGTTTAGAGCCCTCTCCTTGTTATAGAGCCAAACTCATAGCACAGCCCCACTCTCGAAATTCCTAATTTGATATATGCATATGAACTCAATGCTTCATCAATCAAGTGCAGTTTCTATTATTCTTGCGTTAACCCTGGAGGCGATGCGATATGTAAAAGCTAAAAGTATTTATTACCCGGTTGTGGTTTGACCCTCCAGCGGTGATAAATGCGTGGGTGAACTGGACAGTTAATTCAGGTGGCTGTTACTATGCTCCTCGGGCGAGTTGGACTTTATTACTTTTTCATAAGAGTCTATATATTGCGCATAAAGACTGTTGCGATGTATCACGCACACTTAGTGCAATGACTCGGCACAATGAGTTAGTGTTTACATTATCCCGAACGGCTCTGGGAAGTATCTCCTCGTATTATTCAATATTAAAAAACAAAACAAAAAAAACAGCAAACAGAGGGAACTTAAACGCACGAGATTGTGAGGGGCACAATGTCAGGGGCATCTTGGAAGCTGCTCTAGGCATCCGGAATGTCCCAGTCTTGTGCTTCTCTGCGGTCTTGCCTAGTAGTTCTATGCTCTCTAAGTTTTCCAAATTAAACTAAAGAAAGCTTTCTTTTCGAGGGTAAATATTATGTTTTCATGTTTCTTTATCATTGTACAGATGGGCCCGCGGCACCGTGTGAAAAAGGCTACATGACCCTCTCGTGATGCCTGCCGGAAATCTGAGCCCCATTGAAACCTCAGGCCTATACCCGTTTCGTAGACCAGTCTCAACTTCTTACAAATTCGCGACGGTCAAAAAGGAAACGTTCTAAACAAAATGACATTACCAATATCGTTTCAGGTCATAAGACGATCTCAACGCAACGTTACTTGCCTTTGCTAATGCGAGAAGGCGCCCGATTGGTTATCACGTGAGCTTGTTTTGCTCAACTAGTAGCAACGACAGGCAAGGCGTACCTGGATTTCTTCGAGTAAATATGTGAGGAATCCAAATCAACTTGTGGGTCATAACGTTCAAGTGCTTGTTTTTGGTTTGAGGATTTTTTTCCCTATTCACTTTTGCATTTGCAAAGTTACAACTTGAAGTTTCTGGCTTTCCAGTAAGAGGCTTAACGCAAGTGAGAGTCGTCGATTAGGAGAATCAGGCTACTCCCATGCCCATATCTTTCCATACAGCAGTGGGAGCTTGCGTTCTGTGCAACGGACACATAAAAGAAAGGTAAAGTGAAGGGGAATAAAAAATTAAAAAAAGAAAGAAAATGTAATCACTACTATCTGCGAGAATATACTTATTTTATTGATCAGCATTATACCTCCGGGGGAATTTTCTTGGTCCAAAGTCATAACAGAGGTTGAATTATCTCGCCAACTTACAAACTTTGATTTAAAAAAAAAAAGATCAGATTTTCCATGAGCTTTTGTAAAAGTTTCAGTTCAATCCTCTTAGGTATTGGGGCCCCTTCTCTTCAGGTTGCAAATAATAGACTCCCAAGTTGCCAGGGATGAAAATAGTAAGGAAATTGAACTCTTCTAAATGGAATGCCAAATAAGATTAGTATACAGGCCTGAAAAAGACTAGTTCTGTGGCAGTCTTTACATAATCGTTCCAATCTTTCGTTAAATTGCTGCTTCACTTTGTTCGAATACTTAGCGACAAATGTAGTCATATGTATTCAGACTTGCTATACATCAACTCAATTGTGAGAGTTTTACAATTTAAGAAGTAACTTGTGCTTATAAAAAGTGGTTTACTGAAGACTTGTATACAATTTGATGTTCAGCGTATAATCCAGAACAACAATCTTTTCTTTCTGATCACTATCCAGAAGGCATTTGTCTGAAAGTTGTGGGTGTTTTCTTACTATTCTACTGAGAGATGAATTTGGTCGGATAAAAGTTGACTATGAGGATGAAAGGCTTAAAAAGGAATGGCAATATGAGGCTTTTAAGAGGTAGCGAACTCCAGTCCTTTGGGATTGAATTCCAAGGAAGAGTGATTTATATAGTAGTTAGGAGACCAAGGCATATCTGAACTGCTTGTCGGACTTAGATTAACTTTTCTTCTCAACTATCAGTTCAGATTACACCATGTTTTATCTTAGAGAGTGTGTAAGTACACTTTTGATTCTCTAGCTAGACTAATGAACAATGCAAGTCTGGTTGTCTAGTTTAGTTCTGTTACAAACACTATATCAAGAAGGTCTTATAAAGGGGCGCCTGGGACTATAGCAATGTCTTGTCCACTGGTTCCTTCGATTGGACATCCTAGCATCTTCTATGAGTTGGAGGTGGTATTTTTAAAGTTTACAATTTTTACTCGCTAGAAAATCTTGTGGCGGGCGAGCTTCTTTTTCTTTTCCCTAAATCGTTAAAAGGTAAAAGTACAACGTTTTAATTATGTGGTTACAGCTGTGCTATAGATAACATTATCACTAGATCAGTGAGACCTCTGTTCTATTCTGGCCATCAGTATCATCTTTGTATATCACGGAAGTTTTTGTCTTTATTCTCAAATTCTAGAACTCACTAGACTAGCACCTCTTTCATGAAGATGCTCATTAGTCGTTCGGCGAGACTGTGATTGACTTTCCTGAGAGCAGAATAGACTTCTTCGTCAGCTTGTTGCCGTGCTTGTATTGCTTCGACTTGGTCTACTGTGAGAATCTGCACAATATCATCCGTAAGCAGTGCAAAATGTTCTGGACCCCACTCCTCAAAGATCGACTCTGGGTCGTAGTCTAGAAGCATGAGAATCTCTTCTTCTGACATCCTTGAGCGCTTTTCGTTGCGATGCCGTTTGTGATGGGAGGATCGTTTGGAGGTCCTACTACCTCTTGAGCTCGATCTGCTACGTCCCATTCTGTATGCAACGATGGTTTGCCAGTCGTCGACTCTCTCTATATAGTATATGTCCTTCTATGCCAGCAAGGAGACTCGTGTCTATCGTGGTCTTGTTACCAAAGATGCTTCTCAAGGTCTCAATTCTGTGTTTGCTGACGGAGGTTATTATTGGTTCTAAAATCTAAAATGTGGCTGTCGTGGACGAGGCACTTTGGATATGAATAACCATATATGGGGTAAACACTAGAAGCCTCATCATGATAGTTTTACGGAATGGTTGCGGAACCCAGCTGGCTCGGGGTTCTTAAGGAATACTATCATAGTTCTACGTATGTTATTAGTATTGCTAGTAGTACAGGAACCCAATTGTCTCAGCATGATCCACAAGATTTAAGATGGGACTGGATAACTAGGCCATCAGGGACTACTGTAAGCTGGATCTCATACGTTTTTGGCAGGTATAACTCATGGGTGTGAGTAGCCCTGGAGTAGCTCTACTGGTAGTAGGGTGGTGATAAATGGGCTACATGTCGCTTTTCCCAAGTTCACCATAATCGAAGGCTCGAGTTCTTGTTGTTCCCATCTAGAGAAAGAGACATTGGGCATGACCTTGAAGCTCTATTTGATACAGATATTAGGAATACTAATGCTAATCATAAATCAGAGGCCAACAATGGTTGAACCAGGCAGACCTTCGTTTGGGAAATAAAGGTAATGCACTTGGGTCTACCTACAGTTCTCAGAAGTATATATAGATGATTGGTACTCTAGAGTGGAATCTTGAATAAATAGCCTAGATTATATCTTTATTTCTTTTATTCTGTAACCAAGCTAGAGAGCGTTTTGTGGGTAGATAGTTGCAAGCTTCCAAAATATTTGTCGTGGTTCTTCTTTAGATTTGATTGAAAATTAAGCAAACGAATCCGTTAAAAGTCAAGCTAGGTCTCAAAAAGAAGGAAACGTGTCATATGCACAATAATCAAGCAGAACTATTATAAGAAAAATTATATTTATTTCATGTGCAGATTGTGTAAAAACTACTGACGTAGGTATGGAGGCGGTGTGCTTGACCGAAGTTGGTGACCGTGGATGGGTATGGGAGCCTGGAGAATAGGCTCTGGTGTTTCCGAGGAGTGATACATTGAGTGCCCAGCATCATGGTCTTCCATGTCGTCATGTGAAAAGTGATTACCAAATTGTTTCGGAGTATTGCCAGACGGTTCCAGAAGAGGCTTTGCCATGCCAAGTTTGACAAGAGTTGCACAGATGTGCTGAACGCAGAGAGATTGATCATCAAAGACACGGCCTACGTCCTCAAAAGAATAAGCGAAATCTATCCAGAAGACCAGACGGGCATGTGTTGGATGCGTGCCCCAAGCAGCCATTTCACCAGTAGCGCGCAGCGGGTGCATGAGATCACGCGCGGTGACGCTAATGGCTGTGAACATGTGGGAATGAGAATCTGCAAATTTCTTCATGCTATCCTGAATTTGTTGCATGAGCGTCTCTGAAATGTCAGTCGCAGGCACAAAAGTCTCCAGGCGTACAGCGTGATTGCGGGAGGTGGAAAGATTTGAAATTGGAGCCATCGCCGCAACCTGGTGATTCTCGAGGCGAATGAAGTTTCCATCCATTTGAAGAAAATCAGTAGAAAGCAGTCGAATGCGGAGGACCGTATAAAAGTCATTGTTCATGTAGAGCGTATCACCAACATCGTATGGGTGAATACCAAACAGGAAAATAATATTTTCAAACGAGGAAGCCACCGTGCTTCCAAAGATGAAAGAATAGCCAACGATGACAGTACCAATACTTGCGAGAAGCGCCACAAGCTCGGTACTATACATTGCCAAACCAAGCGTCAGAACAACCATCATAAGAACTGACATGATCACCACATCCATAGATTTAAGCACAGCTTGGGAGTCCATCAGAGTGAGCGCAAGATTGTAGCGCGTTTCATAAAATTCGGCAATAACTTCTTTGAAGCGATGCCATGTCACAAACCCCTGTTTTTTGGGGTCAAAATAAGTGTCCCAGACACGATCCCAATTGTAAGCTGAATCTAACTCTTTGAAAATGGGCATGACTTCATCCTTGAGCATGAATCGCATAGAAAGCTTTGAGGCGCTGGTGTCTTTACCATATATCTTTCGTTTTTGGCGAACATAAGACAGTGTTTGTGAGCGTGCCAGCTGCTCCACCTTATCAACAGATTTTGGTGTAGGAGAGCGACCTTCGTCTAAAGCTGCTTTGGCGCGACGAACGACGTTAGAAAAGGAAGGGGTGCCTTTTCGACGTCTCATTTTCTGCATTAGCATATCGCTGGATTTGGTGCTGCGTAGTATTGCATCAGAACCAGAGCTTAGATCGTACATGGTGGGGCGGTCTACATGCATCATAGGTCTTGGTGGTGCCGTAACGGGCGCAGTGAGACTCATCATCAAGGGTGATGAGTTTGGACGAATAATAGGAGGCGAGCTACCAGAACTGCGCTCATCCATGGTTGGAATAATTGTACGCGGTAACGAGGATGTCAGCGATTCAACGTCTGCGGCAGCTACAGGTTCGTATTGGTCATCAAGGCTGTCGTATGTTGTTACACTATTTAAAGATCCTGCTCGTGAGCGTGGTTGAGAACCCTTGGGTTTATTTGCGTCAATTCGTGCAATGAACCACGCAAATACTGAGGTAGCCACAGGTCTTGAACGCTTACTAAGGCCATTATCGACGCCAGCTTTTACAGGTTGATGTTTGCGATGGCGAGGCTCCAAGCCGTCCACGTGATGCGAGCAAACATACCGCAGGAGGTTCTGCCACAGTTCAGGTCCAACAACTCCTCCTTCTTTCACAATGTGATGCATGCGAGTGACCAAACTCGTTAGAACTGGGTCCGGCGCAACGCGTCTGAGTTTGGCCAAGAGAACTTCCTCAGAAAGACTGACTTTCACTTTTTCCTGATAGGAGCGTGTGCCAAAGTCTTGCACCAGGTACATGCGAAGCACAATAGCCACGATACGCGCGAAGACCGTTAGAGCAAGGATAGCTATGATTCGAACGAGATGGTAGTACGCAGTATCCCATGTTTGGACAATAGCCCCACTTGAGTTGCGCGGGGCCCATGCAGCAACGAGAATAATAATGTAGATGAGCCACAACATATTGACGAGCGAGTTGCGAGTGGTTGAGACGTAAAATAAAGCAGCGGTGATGAAATATTCAACCTCTTTGTTATCTGAAATGCGTACAATGAACTGCATGAATGATTGAATACCCAAGACAGTGAGGTCTGCAATAATAGCTGACATCAGTGAGCAGCCAGTGAGCAGAAGCGCTACGGGAAGGTGACGGGCATCGAGTACACTATAGACTTTCATACAAACACCTGCAATGATGAGAAGAAGGCCTACACAGGTGACACCGATTCGGATTGGATGTTGCTCAATGTAAGTACGGATGATAATTAATGCACGTGGCATCCTCCTGCATCGCTTAAAGGCTGACTCTGAGTCATTATCATCATCGTCGTCGTCGTCATCCCAGTCATCATTTTCTGCAACTGTTTCTGCAACGTAAACAACTCGCTTCCCTTGACTGTCCTCTTCAATAGGCGCGCTGAGGGATTGAAGATGCTTTTCCATCTGCATATCTGCACTTCGTTTTGGATCAAGCGTGTGAATGCGCGTTTTGTCAGCTTCATTGCCCTTGTTGTTGTTGTTGCTGTTGTTGTTGTTGTTGTTGTTATTATTATAGTCTACTTGCTTGAAATTCTCGTCATGAAGTGACGATGACGTGTGCTTCTGCTCATCCTCACTTTCTTGAATAGTTTGCTGTTGTATCGAAGCCTTGTACTCTGCCATGACGGCAGCAGTGCTCTTTTTGGGATCTGCTGTCTCTGCCGGGGAAGTGGGAGAGGAGGACAAGCTGATTTCTTCCTCATCTCTGTCCTGCATCTCGTTGGGAAAAGGCCGACGGTAGAGTGGCTCGCGATGCACCGCCATTGCATCTTCAGATCGTGAAGCTGGCTGGTCATTTGTGGGGTATGTTAAGAGGGAGGTCGTCCTAGCGCCGCTAGGGTTCTCTTCATTCTCGCGATTATCCCGAGCGTTTGCATGGGCGTCCATTTCGAATTGTGTTTTCCAAGAGTGTTGTGACAAAAGGAAGGTTTCCTGCTACCTTATCCAACGAACGGGGGTTCTTAACTTGCTGGCTGGTACTAAAATGGCGGTCCTCGCGCCAATGGGTAATCGATCCCTCCGTGGGAAGCAATTTTAAACGGCAGTAACTTCTCCGAAACCGACGAAGAAGATAAGTCGACGCAGCCTTTCCAATGTTGCAAGTTGAAGAATCTCGCTTCTTCTTCTTCTTCTTCTTTTTCTTTTCAAGTTTGACTCTGACCTTGAATGAGTTTCGAAGTTCTTTTTTTCCTCTTTTCTTTTTTCTTCTTCTTTTCTTTTCCTTTTCGAACTTGCGGTTGTTTCTTTTCTAAATATTTTTGTGAATCAAGAAGAAGAAAAAGGAGAGAAAAGAAAAGTAGAGAACAAAGAAAACAGCAGCGCCAAAAACCAATAAGAAAACTGGAATGAAGAGGAACAGGCCAATATAATACCCTACCTACCTAGGTACTGGCTGGTCGCTTGATAGCTGTTATCGATTTGTCCAGGCTTCCTATGCACGGGACTTGCGGCACAGCCGGGTCTTCTCTCAAATATCTACACAGTATGTTAAATATGTGTAGTGCGAGAGGCGCAGTTTTGATTCAATCCGGTGGATATTCTGGTGAAGATGTCAAACTGATAAACTACAGTGTCCCAGATCTGTACTCTGCGACCAGGCTTCGTTAAGTTCTCTTCTTCTTCTGCTTCTTCTCCTGCTGCAACGAGAGAATCTCTTCTTTGGTTCTTCGGGTGATTGGTGAGTATAGTCTGATGTTCTTCAAGTTGGCGAATTCTTGGCTCCAGTGCTACCAAAGCTGACCTGCCTCACTGACTTAATCCCGAGTCCCAACTCTTGCAAACTCTTATGTCCGCTGACCAGCCCCACCAAACCAGAATAAATTGCAACGCAGCCTGCGAACGGATTTCGACCACAAGTCAATTGCACAGCCCGGGTGATGGTGGCGAGCAGGACGTGGAGATTTGATAAAGATGCAACTGTAGACCCAAGAACCTGAAAATATAGGCACCAGCAGCGTACACGCGTGGCTGAGTGCGAGTAGAAGCAAAGTCCAGAACTCGAGCAAGAAGGTTTTGCCAACTATGGTCTACAAGCCCCAAACAAATGCCACGCAGGCTATAGCTCAGTCGATTGAGACGCTTCCTTCTCGACGAGGCGTTCGCTGTCAACGTCAACGTCAACAACCTCGAAGAGCAAGCAATGCAGCCCAAACCTAGGTGGCAAGCTTGGCTCTCTGGACCTCTGCGCGCGCTCGTTCGCTAGGCCACGAGCCCAGCAGCGCACGCCTCGGCTGCCAGTGAGCGTTTCCGATAGCTTGCACGCGGCCTTCCTTCGCGAGCGCTCCCGAGCTCGAGTTCGAGGAGTACTTGCTGTTGTTGTCGCAGCGGAACAAGACGGCGATGGAGAGGAACGATAGAACGGTGGAACGAACGGACAGCGCTTCGCGCACAGACAGACAGACAGACAGTCAGGCAGACGCCGCGGCCCGAAGCAGGGTGGCTGCTGAGGCAAGGGCGCCAGGTGGGGGCAGACGGCCGGCCGACCTGCGGCGCTGGCGGGCCTCGCAATAAAAGGGTAACTGAGTGCAGGCGCAGGCAGACACAAAGTGATCGTGAATGGGAAACAAGGAAAGAAAAGAGGTCAAGAACTTTGAAACCCAAATTGCAATTCTCTCTAAAAACTCAACTCGAACAAAAAGTGAAAATAAAAGGCTTTTTCTTTTAAATTAAAAGTTGAAAAACAACTTAAAAATTAATTGAAAAGAAAACAAAACAAATGAGAAAAGGCCTGATCACACAAAGATCAATCAGGCAGGGCATCTTAAGCACAAACCAACAGCCAAGCAAGCAACCAAGCAAGCAAGCAAGAAATGAGACGGACGTGGGCATCTACTGCTCCCTTGGCTTTCACGCGAAGCCCTCTCTCAGCATAAGCCCTTCCTCCCATTCTACGAACATGGTCAGAAGCTCAGATCCTTTGCATATAAAGATCAAGAAAGAGCCCAATGGTCTGCGATTCTTTTTCCTTTTGTTCCTAACTCTTCTTCTCTTCTTCCCACATATATATGCATACATACATACATACATACATACATACATACATACATACATACATTCATTGAGTGTCTTTATCAGAGCAGTTTGCTATTCTTGACGACTCTGCGACAGTGGCAATGACGACGGAGACGATTAAGAACAGCTGAAGGCGTGGAGGCCGAGATAAATAGGGTCGAAAGCTGAGAGACGAGAAGCGGGCTGCGTTTGGAGGCTCCCTTGATTGACCAAAGGGCGCTATGCTCCGTGAAACTGCGCGGGCACGAACTTCATTCCTTCATCAATTAATTGCCTTCCCGAAAAGTCTTTTCGAGTTCGTTCTTCTCCGAGTCTCCCAAAAAGAAAAGCCCAAACTAAAGAAAAGGAAAGAAAAGGAAAGAAAAGAAAAGGAAAGAAAAGAAAAGGAAAGAAAAGAAAAGGAAAGAAAAGAAAAGGAAAGAAAAGAAAAGGAAAGAAAAGAAAAGGAAAGAAAAGGAAAACCATTCTTTCTTCTCGAGTTGGCCGTGATTTTCAAGGACATCGCCCCGTTTATTAATACCTGCGTCCAGGCCAATCGCCCGCCTTCTTTCGTGCTTGCAAACATGCGCCGCGATCGCTGCTTCAAGCCTGGGTCTCATGGGCGCTCTTATCACAGGAGCTCTCTCTCTGTCAGCTTTCTTGGTTTCCTTTATTTCTGCTGTCTCAAGTTCAAGATCAGTCAATAATGCCGTGAACAGAAACAGATGAGCCTAAATTATTAAAGTTACAATTACAATTACAATTACAATTAAAATTAAAATTAAAATATAAACAAATAAATATTGTTGGCCTGTTTTGCTCTAAAAACGCTTTACAAGAAGAATAATAAAAAGAAGAAGAGAAAAACGAGAGAAAGTAAAATAGCGAAGAAAGGAGAACCGACCTTCGAAAGTAAGTATACATATAGAAATGGCGAATCTTGAGACCTCCTGCGGAGAAGGCTTTACTCGGCTGCCGTGGGCCGCGAAGGTGGGTGACAGGGACGCCCCTTCAATAACCAGGCCGTGCACAAGGGCTGCCTCCGGCACCGCCTCTGCGCAGCGAGTAAATCTCCGCGTCCGCCGCGCATCAGTGTGCGTGGGACCATCTCTTTTCTGCTCTTCCGGATCCTTTCTCTGTTTTTCTTGGTTTTTGTTGTTTTTTTCATCATCGTTTGTACTTCTCATACTAAACTATACTCTCTTTGGATCGATCAGTTTATGTTTCAAGAAACAAATGAAGACTGATTAACTGTTTTGTCATTAGTGATAGTGGTAGCGGTAGGTAGGTCCTACGGAATGTACGTACATTCATTCATTCATTCATTCATTCATTCATTCATCTCAGTGAAAACAAAAGAAAACAAAACAAAGCGTACCTAAGCAGGTACAGACTCTGTATCAAAGCCTCGAATGGACGATCGATGGCTTCTTCTTCGTCCACGGAGCGCGGGCCAGCCCAGCAAGCAGCGTGAGGGTGGGTCTGCTTCGCCTATCGGTGGATTGGTCGGTGCATTCATGGGTTTACTTACCTGCAACCTTTCCTTTGAGTTGGAGGAGGCGCCGCTCTTCTTGGAAAGGAGCTTTGGCGCTGTTCGGCATTCGTTCGTCCATAGGTTTTGGAGAAGGATAGACAGACTTCCTGCTCGTGAAGAAGACCATAAAGGAGGGAGCACCGCTGCTTGCGATGGCATCTTCGATGTCCTCAGGGTTTCCAAGAAATCCAGCTGAGTTCTTTGCTTCTCATGGCGATTGTGTCTCTTTGCATGAAGTTCTGTGTGGTAGGTAGGGAGGGAGCCACAGGCAGTAGTAGCTTCTGCGCAATCTGAAGTAGGAACTCGAGGAGTCATCTCCTGGTCTCGCCTCTGTTCGTAGCACGCACAAACTCCAACTTGAAGGAAAACTTAGCGATGGTACTTGCTTGCAAGAACTTGAAGCAAGGCGAAATTGATGAATCAGCTCGAGAAAGGGCGATCACTCGTTGGCAACGAGTGCAGAATTGAGGCCACCGCAGACCAAGCCAGACCAGTGCGGACGAGCGAGCATATTCTCTGAAGCGCCTACAATGTCAATTTGTGCAGAACAACCTCCTGCTTGGTGTTTTAGTTGGTGTTGCTTCGGTGAATGAGATCCTGGTTCTCACGCTTCGTGAAGCTCGTCTCTCAGGATCAACAAGAAGACCACTGCGGTGTCGCGTTGCGCTCAACTAATGGTGACACACACACACACACCTAAGCGTACGTCGCGCTCGGTGTGCGATGGAAGGGAAGAATGGAGCACAGTTGTTTGTAGGAAGCAGACGATTCGATGAGTTTTAACTTACTAGCGCTGCTTTCGACCTCTTCCGAGTCTTTCCTTCGGGCCAGCTTTCCTCAATTAGGCACTGCGTGGTACAACGTAAACCACGGCTTGCTAGCTGCTCCTTTATTGGCAGATCTTCCTAGCTTGGTGTTGTACGGCCTTCAAGTCATAATGAATATCATGGCTGCATCATAGTTTGTAAATGTAAGGTTTACTTGGTTTCGTGACCCCTGGAGAATTGATGGCAGAGCTGTGGCGATCGCCACATGACCCTCTTCACGAATGCCGTATTGAGTTCAATGGGGTCATTGCGCAAGGCTTTTGAGGATGGTCACGAATATATATGCCTGCGTCTGGTCCCAACTTGCGATGGGATGATCAGAGATGATGAGGCAAAATGATAATCTCTCGTCTTTCTTGATCGGATCAGACAAGCTCGAGTCCGTTTAATGTAAGCTCGGACAGGACGAGGATAGAAAGTGTTGTCCAGCTGGAAAGCTGAAAAAGATAGATAGAAGTTAATTAGTAGCTCCGGTTTGTTTATTTGTTTGTGCACAGTGTTTTCCTTCGCGAAATACTTAAATGCAGCATCTGTGAGAAACATTTGTGTAGAAAGATTCTTCGGTCCATATACCTGGGCAGTACCACCTCCGCTCTTGTTTCGGCGGGAAGCAGAAGATTGTTATGTATTTTCTTCTTCGAAGTTTTCTTTGTTACGACCTATATCACCTTTTTTTCCTTTAAAGTTTAATTAGAAACTAAACATGTTTTAATTAAAAATAATACTGTTAAAAAAAACAAAAACCATATTACCTTCGGTCTCTTTCTCTGGTGTCATGGTAGTTCATTGGAATAGGCGTGCCACTCATTACATTGTCATCCGCTAGTTCAAGTTCGCACATCCATCCATCCATCCATCCATCATCCATCCATCATCCATCTATCATTGTAAGGGAGGGAGGTAGTACCTAAAACTTTCATAGAAGGCAAGCGCGAAGGTCTCGCTCACATTTCAAGTTCCAGCAGACACTGGCAAGATGAGGTTTCCTTCCTCTTCAAGCCGGCGCACATTAATGCTTCCAGAATTCTGATTCCATTTTACACAAATCCGAGGAGCAAGGCAAACTTAGGAAGGCTCGGGAACACGTAGAAGCTCGCGAGAAGGCAAGAGGAACGCCAGTTGAGAAGCAGGTTTGGCCGTCAAAGTCGGGCGAATACTTGCGCGATCCTGTTCGAGCTGACATTTTGTTTGCCACTTAATAATCATCCTCAGAATTCTTCGCTGCAATTTAGTTTTGGTGGATGACTAGTAAAACGAAGACTTTCCTCCTCATAGATTTTAATAGGCCTATCTATCTCTATGTGATAACAATGGTTTGCCCATGAAAGAATGGCCCGAAAGTTTTCAAGGGCACAAGGGCTACGATTCTGCCTTGCCGTGGTCCAGTCGCATTTATACCAACATGAAGTGCAGAAGCAACATCTACGGCATACATCTTTTGCTTCATCAAGTTGATTGACGGGGTTTTCTTAAACACAGTCAAAGAATCAATGATCAGGATCAAAGCCCCCATGATCGCAACGCCCAGCCTCCCACCTAAGCTTGTCGCGGGTTCTTAGCACGGTCGTGGGCATTGCTTTGACGCAGATCTCATTTTATACATACAGGCTCTCGTTCGGGACAAAGCTCTGGGGCGCTAAATGCAGCGGAGAGCGATCAGTTGGCAGCCAACCGCCATCTCGATATGCGTCGATTGCCTTGAAGTTTGATCATCTGTGCTGTAATAAACGGTGCCTCCGGGGTCACCTGAAGCTCTAGTAAGCTGCAAAACTAGTTCTTTACTACAATTATGTGGCGCAGGTTTAACTTATAATCAAAAACGCTGTTGCGCAGTGCCAAGTGTCATAAAAAGTTCCTTTATTTGCGAATATCTAAAGAATCGATATGTCGCAAAATATCGTTGCAGTAAGAAGAATTCTCCTCATAGAAAAGGCAACTCATAGAAATAAAAAGCACCATCTTAGAGCCTCGGGGAGACTTTCCTGAATCTAACACAGCAGAGCGTTTGGGTGGTCATCGCGGTTTCATACTTTTTGCAAGATACAAAGTTACCCTACAAATTTCTCGAAGGCTTGAAGTTGGGTTTTCTTTTCGCACGCTTGCGGCGATTCGAATCTGCCATACCGATTTAATATTGCATTGGACAGCAACGCAAGAATGTTCTGCAACGAGGAGATAACTTGAACTTTCAAATGCTTGCACTGGCTATTAGTGATAATGCAACATTGTAAACTCTTTTTACTAAAACGAAGAGAAATCAAGTAAGTACTAGATAGACAAAGCAGACACACAAGATGAAGGAAGTATTTATAATTTTAGAGTGACAAAATTGTTGCTAGCTAGGACTAGGTAGCTAGGTGCGAAACAAAAGGATAAAGATCGCGGCTGCTGTCGCACAAACTCCATCTGACTTTGCAAACCTCCTCAGAAAATCAGAATAATTGTGCACAAGAGGTTAATTAAAGAATGTCAAGATAAAAAATTCTACAAATATAGTAAGTGATTTAAATTCTTAGAGCTCCTAAACGATTGTGGAGTGATCTATAAATGAAAACAAAAAAGCATGTAGACAAAGTGTACGGTTCAAGTCGGTGCCCCGTCGCGCGACGGAGAAACAACTCTTGTTAGCAATTCAGATATGGAGTGCGCGAAAGTAGAATATATATAGAAGAGATCAAATGCCTAATCATTACTGGCAAGTTATGATCAGATGCTAAGCCTAACCTCAAATTAAACTTTGAAGGTAAAGCAGATGACAAACGTTTAATACTGCCCTCCTGAGTGCTCGCGCATAAGGTTTCGATGGTTCTCCTCCACCAGAGGTTTGGAGAGACCCATTTCTTCAAGTTTTTCGCAAAGATGGGTGATGAGGCGAGTCTGCTCTTCGAAAATGCGACCAGCATCTTCAAATGAAAAGGTAAAGGTGACCCACAGCACAAACTGGATATGTGTCGCATGTGTGCTTTTCGCAGGAAGTTCGCCATTGGCTTGCAAAGGATGGAGAAAGTCGCGAGCAGTAAATCCATAACCGGCGAATGACGCAGTATTGACACGAAAGAAGTCGTCCAGGCTCTTGCGAATTTCTGTGATGTTGCTTTCGCGAACATCTGTAGCTGGCAAGTAAACCGTGAATGCCACCGAGTGATTCTCTGAAGTATTCAAGTTGAAGATAGGGCCCAAGCTAGCCACGTAGGTATTTGTCAATCGCATCATTGCACCGTCTGCTTGAACGAAGTCTGTTGTGAGCAGACGTATGCGTGAGACAGTGTAACGATTGTTGTTAAAAAGCAGGGCATCACCCACATCATAGGGGTGGATACCAAAGAGGAAAATGATGTTCTCAAAAGAGGTGGTAACACTACCACCAAAGATGAAAGAGTAACCGAGGATAACAGTACCAATACTCGAAAGCATAGTAGCGATATCGGTTGTGTAAAAGGTCAGACTGATCAAAATGACTAGCACTATGAAAACCGACATGATGGTGACGTCCATGCTTTTAATGACTGATTTAGAATCTTGCAGCGAAAGAGAAAGATTGTAGCGCTGCTCATAAAAGTCAAGGATCATAGTGCGTAACCTAGGCCATGTTAAAACACCTGTGTCACGGGGATCAAGGAACTCCTTCCAAATCTTTTCCCAGTCGTAAGCGGAGTCAAGCTGCTGAAAGGCATCGATGACCTCCTCCTTGAAGTAAATCTTATTGCCCAGCCGAGACGACAAATGGGATAGCAGTTCTCGCTTCGAGTAAGTACCAATGTCGGCATTTTTCACTTGCTCGATTTCCTCGGCAATTGCAGCAAGAGCTTCCAAAGGCACCTCCTCAATTTCTCGGAGGTTAGACTCGGCTTTGTTTGCGACTTCTTCTTCACTGTCCGGGTCAAAATACTAAATGATGGTCTTCCACAGCACCACTTCGACTACTGACAGACTCTTCGGCGGGCTGGAGATCGCTGCGCAATGTTCGAAAGCTTTCCTGACGGAAGCGGACAGTGTTCTCACGGCGCATATTGAATTTGCGAATGGCACTAGAGGCAGCTGAAGCAGCGGCGGCGGCTGCAGCTTCGTCTGCATCGATGGGAACAATATCACCTTCGGGGTTGACAGACCATGAGCTCCGAGACACAGTGCGACCAGGTCCTCCACCACTACTGAATTCGTGACGAGAAAGACTTGGGACATGTGTTAATGTTCGTAGAGGAACTAGAGGCGGGCTTCCAGGTGCCTGAGATGAAGCAGCAGATGGATGCCGGGGTGGAGGTGGGCGAGTACGGGATGCAGCCCTGGATCTCGTGACGGGCGCCGGCGCCTCAGTTGTGGACTTATCCTCCTCTGCAGCCTTATCTTCAGGTTTTTTGTCATCTTGAGTAGGAGGCGGCGGTACAATAAAACTGCCTATGGTAGTGCCCGTTGTTTCTGCAGCCTGACCATAACTTTGCTGAGTATCTTTATTGCTACTGTCGGCATTTGTGCTCGCCGCAGTGCTAGTGTGGTCATTTTCATCATCATCTTCTTCTTCAGTGTACTCGAAATCACTGTCATCAGCATTTTCGACTCGACTGTAAAAGTTGGATTCGCTCATGAGCATTTCCTCGCGACGCATTTTGATTGTTTCGATGATGCGCGCGAAGATAGAAGCTGCAACTGGACGAGCACGGCGAGACAGTCCAGGATCCTGACCAGGTTTGACAGGAGCGTGTTTGCCGGTAGCTACTTCAAAACCATCAACGTGGTGAGTATTGACGTGGCGGACAACCGCCTGCCAGAGTTCAGGGTCTGCATAGCTCTGACTGTCAGTGATCAACTTGAGGCGGGAAAGTAGGCTTACAAAGGCAGGGTTTGGGCGTACATTGCGCAGCTTGCAGCAGAGCATCTCACGATCCAGGGAATCCTTGACACGCCCAGCAAAAGAGCGTATACCAAAGTCTTGGGTCAAGTACATGCGAAGAAAGCGAGTAAGAATTCGAGAAAAGAGAACCATAGCCAGAATACCAAGCAGGCGTGTCACATGAAAATAAGCTAGTTCCCAGGAAGGAACAATCGCCGTTGAATCAGACTCACGCGGAACCCAGCTTGTGAACATGACAATGATGAGCAAAACCCAAAGAAGCAAGGCGAATCTATAGACAACACTCGTGTAGTAAAAGTGGCTGACAGCAATAGTGTAGGCAATTTCGTTGTGTCTCTTCTTCTCTGCCAATGTGACAAGCCACGTGAGAAAGCCCCCAATGCCAATGGCAATAATGTCGGCAACGAGGCCCATCATAAAGGATGTACCGACAAAAAGTAAGGCTTCAGGTACTTGCCGTACATCGACTTTGTTAATTCCTTTCATGCAAGCTCCTGCAATCGTAATGATAGCTCCGAAGATGCAAAGACCACATTTGAACGGCCGCACATAAAAAAAATCGCACACCAGGCTGTGCTGTTTATCCTTGACTTCATCGTCGTAGTCGAAGTCACTCTCATCTGCGTTAGATGAAAGAACACGAAGGCGTTGATGGTCCTCTGGAGGCTCTGCCGTGGTGTCTTGGGGTTTCGTCTGGACAGGATTAAACATGAGGTGCTTTTCAAGTGTATCATCAGCACTCGAGAGAGATTTTCTCCACGATCGGCGAGATACAGCTCTGACACTGCGACCTCCATCTCTTGGGCTAAGCAATTCTTGTGGCGGGCTCATCGGGTCTTCTCTATCAGAGAGCTCGCTAGTTTTGCGCTTGATGGTGCCAAAATCCGCATCGTCACCCATCTTGAGAATTTGTATAAGTATTTATCAACTGCCGCTACTGCTTTTAGGCGGCAAAATAAGAATCCTTGGGGGAGTGGGGAGAACGAGATACTAGCAGCCACTCCGGATTTATTTGTAGATTGCGCCGGGTGCTCCACGCTTCCCTGTGCTCTTGCTCCAAATAGTGGAATTGATGTCGCAGACAGAAGAAATCCCCCCTTATAAAGTGACTTTACTATCAATCCACACTCAGCTTCGACTGACGGCGGCAATAGCTAACAGCAAAGACAGTCGTCACAGCGACGTAGATGCTCGAGTGTTGCTGACAGATATCACAGCGATGCCGCCAATTTTGAAATGCTTGAAGCAAAAAGACAAGCAATGGAGAACTCCTCCAGTAGGAGTCTGGTAAGAGTCAGCTAGTTGGAACTTCGTTTCGAGGACGAAGCGACAAGTGCTCGCGTGACGAGCTCAAGCTTATTCCTTCGCTCCACGTTGCGCGGGAGCTCCGTTCACCGCGAAGCTCTCCTTAAGAGGAGAGGCGTGTGTTCCTGTGCGAGCTCGTCTCGCTGGCGCGACTCTCCGTGGATAGTGTAATCACTCGCTCAATCAATCAATCGATCCGATCGATTGATTGATTGATTGACCAAGTTGTTTGTATTGCGGGTCTGCCTCTCTCTCATTCTTGAATTCTTCTTGAAAAGAATTGTAATAGAAACTTGAAGTGAAAGAATAATTTTTGTACTTCTGAGGTTCATAACAGCCGGCTCGCTACCCGATGTTGAAGAAGAAGAAGAAGAAGAAGAAGAAGAAGAAGTGTAGCAAAGAGAGGTGCGGCGTGAAGCCTTGTGCTCGCTCGACCCGCTTGGCCAGCCACGACAGCTATCGACGAATCACGCCGGTCATGATCCTCGCGCTCCTCCATCTTCAAGTTCTCTTTCCCCTCTCTCTTAGTCTCGCTGTTCCTTTCTTCCTTCCTTCTCTTCTCGTTCCCTTTTCTCTTCCTCCTCTCCTTCCGAGCAAGTTCTTTCTCTTTTCTTCTCTCTCTCGCTGCTTTCCTATAATATTATATATATATTACAAAAGTAAAAAGTTTCTTTTCTCTTTTTCACCTCTTCTTCCCACACTCCTTTGCAATCGATCGATTCATCAATAATTCAATCAATCAGTCAATCAGTCAATCAATGAATGCATGAAAGAAGTTCTTTCTTTCTTTCTTTCTTTCTTTCTTTCTTTCTTTCTTTCTTTCTTTCTTTCTTTCTTTCTTTCTTTCTTTCTTTCTTTCTTTCTTTCTTTCTTTCTTTCTTTCTTTCTTTCTTTCTTTCTTTCTTTCTTTCTTGTGGATCATCTCCCAAACTTCAAACAACGCGCCCTAAGGGAAGACCGAAGAAAGACGAGAGCAGAAGGCCGCGCTGCCTTCGGACACCTTCCGCTCCTCTACTCCTCCTCGAACCAGTTTTCCCTTCGCGTTTCTTTCTTGCTCTGGTTGAACAGCAAATTCAATTCTCTCGTCTTCTCTGCTCCTCGTTAACTCCCTCCAAACCTGAACAGAACGAGTTTCCAACAAATTGAACACAGTACATTCTACATGTTACTACAGCTGCCTACTTTCCCCGCACTATGTAAGTAATCCTTGCCTTTCAATTATGCCTTTCCCCTTTCAATTTGTATGATCATAATAATCTCACCCAAAATCCAAGCAAGCGAATTAAACAAAAGATACTTAGGCCAAAGCTTATTCCGAGAGGCCTACAGTTTCCCCTAAGCCCGCTACCCCGTGAGTCCTAGACTGGAACCCTTGGAACACAATGCGCGACTGTGAGACTGCTAGGAGTGCACTAGTGGAAAGTCGGAGTCCATGATCTCAGCGGAGACGCATGGCCGCGCATGTACCTCGGAAGGCTCCGCTCCAGCGGCCATCTTCCTGGGCGTGGCCAGCTTCTTCCGTCCTCCGCTCTCCGCCCAGCGGCCGAGCCAGTCGCGGCAGGCCCCTTCCGGCGCAAACTGCGGGCGGGAGTGGAGTTGCAGGCAAGCAAGCAAGCAAGCAAGCAATGTCCACGAGCTCCTTCATGGGTGATACTTTTGACGTTTGTTTTGTTTGCATTCCATTTTAAATTTCAAATTCCAAAAAAAGGGTGTTTTCAAATCGAAATCAATCAATCAATCAATCAATCAATCAACCAATACTTAAATCAATCAATCCTTCAAGTTCAACTTGTTTGTTTATCTGCGGAAAAGAAAATCAAACGACTTGCAAGTTTGAATCTCACACGGAGAGGGAAAGAACAGAACAGAACAGAGCAGAACAGGAGGCTTGAGCTTTGATAGTTTGAGCTTTGTAAAGAAAGACCAATAAGTAGTAAATTTGACGAAGAGAATGAAGCCAAGTCATGTCTGTCGGTTTCGAGGGCGGCAGGGATTGGATTCTCATGTTTGGGTTTTCTTTCACTGCTATCTTTCTTTTCTTTTCATTGTTCGTGTAGAGAAAGGCGCCGCGAGAGGGAAGAGAAGGGCTCCAAAGGATCGCGGGACCGCGCAAAGGCGGCGACGCAGAGGACTCTGGCTCGAGAAGCCGCAGCTTCCTACGCTGCAGCGTTCGGAATCTGGGCCCGTGGCGCGCTTTTGGGTAGCTGGTATCCTCAGGCTGGCTACCTGAGTCCTAGCGAAGTCCCCTTCCATGAAATGTATGGTTTTAAAAAAAAAGTTAAAGTAAAACTAATTACGTACGTACGTATAAAATGTTAGTGTTGCCTAAATTACCGCATTTTCTCCCAATTGAGCGAAGGCAGTTTATTACCTCTTCGAAGGAAGAAATTAATACCAGAACAGAAAGCACTGCGACAGGCGTCTGAATGCTTCTTCTGTGTTGGAAAGGAGATCGATTGATCGACGGCCATTTGTCAGATGGAGATCAAGGTGGGCCTGTCTGTATAGAGGAGCGGCCAGGCCGAAGCAGCGGCTGGAGCGGAATTCGGAGGCACGGGCCCCTCTTCGAAAGCGTCACAGCGCCTCGCTCAAGTCCTGCTACCAATTATTAGCATACGCAGCACCTGTCGTCAGAAATGGAGTAGATTTTCTTTTTACAAGTACACTTTAAAAGTATAGAATGGAAAGTTTTAATTAAAAGGTACAGAACCAGGTAGAGCAAACTGTTTATTTCAAACTATTGAGTAAGACTTCGATTTTATTTTTTATTTTTTATTTTTTTAAGAAAAAGGAAAAAAAGAAAAGAACGGAGCATCTTGAGTTGGAAACCTAACCTAAGCTGCCTATGAAAAGCAGGAATAGAAACAAGAAAATGAAAACGAAAGTTTATTAACCCAAGAAGCTCGAATGAGAACGCAAATCTTTCGTTCAACACAAGCAAGGGTCATACGATCCTGCGTAGACAGACATACTCCATATCCTCCGCCGAGACGTGAAGAAGATACCAGCCCCAAACAGGCAGCTAGCTGGCCGCAGCTCTCCGCCAAAACATCGCAAATCCGAGCACGCTGAACGGGCCACGTGGGTGTAAGTGCTGGTCTTAACTTCGATTTAAATCAAAGAAAAGGCATTCATCCGCCCAGTACGGGTCTTGACGCCTCACTGATTCTTGTTCTCTCATTCTCTTGTTCATTCATTCATTCGTTCATTCACTCGTTCGTCCACGGCACCAATATGTTAGGATTCGAGCAGGCGTTTCGCTTCGAAACTGGCCAAGTCTCCGTAATAAGATAGGTCTGTCTGCTGTGCCTGCTAGCTAGCCAGATAGGCACCGCTCAGCTCAGGTCGGTCCTCTTTCTCTGTCCTGGTCCGTGTCGGTCGTTGCCTCTCTGGCACCTCAAAAGAGCGACTGCAGTATCTGGAGAGAAATGGACTTTTGAACTTGGGCTGTAGTTCTTCGGGTTGGAGTTCTTCGGGTTGGAGAAGTCCTTCAGGATCCAGCAGTGGGTATCTATCTGTCCCAGAAAATCATGAGGAAACGCTCGAGAACTGGAGATTTCAAGTCAGCCTTGGCGATTGATTCGAATGCTCAAGTTGCCCCAAAGCGATTCCTACCGACCGACGCGCCGCGCCTGATGACTTGATACTCTTGACAAGGGAGGCTCGCTTTGGGCCCTGGAGTCCATGCGCTGTGACCTCCTTGGCGGCGCCCACGGACACCTTGACGAACGGCTGCTGGGGGCTCCTGACCTCGACGCAGTACGAGCACGTGGATCTTTACGCAGTACGAGCACGTGGATCTTTACGAGCTCGAGCGAGTTCGCTGAGCAGTTGCTGCAAACCAGCCCGTCTGCGTTGCTCCTCCACCCTTGCAACGCCGCCAACGTCTCCAAGCTCAGGACGCAGACGCCGGTCTCATCGTGGAGCCACGCCGCCCAGATCTGCAGGCCGTCAACGGGGTTTGCTCAACAACGAACTGCTGCAACAATCAGATTTGCACCAGCTTCTCCAAAGATTTCAAATTCCTCGTGACCTCCACTCCAGTTAGAATCCAAGCGACGGAGGTCCTTCGTCGTTGGGCTGCTGCCGTCTCGGCACCTCAGGCGCGGCCTCCTCCGCCCAGCTCCAAGAGCTAGCTAGCTAGCCAGCTCTGAGAGGACCTCGCGAGCCAAGCGCGACCTTCGTTCGATATTCCATTCGAGATTGCTGCCTGCTGCTTTTGCCGAGGAGGTCGACCCGCACGGGAGGGAGGGACTCTTTCGTGCCTCAGGAGGCTCTTCTCAAGCCGAAATTCGAAAGCAAGCAAGCAATCAATCAATCAATCCATTCGAGTCGGCCTCAGCTCTCTGAGCTCTCTGGGCCACTTCGGTTTCCAAGTCCGCGAGCGCTTTGTCGCTTCTCCGCGTGGATGTATGGATGTATGGATGTATGGATGTATGGATGTATGGATGGATGGATGCCGCGGAGGTCTCCCTCAAAAGAGGCAGAAGAGTATGAGTTCCTCGCGCCTGCAAACTGAGTCTCGACGGGGATCAGAAGTCAATCAGTCAGTCAGTCCCAAGCAGACAGAGGTGGCCACCCAAGAAAGTACCTACCGGCTTGGAGGCGAGAGCGACCTGGACTCCTTCGAGGTTGCGGTGAGAAAGAAGAGCGAGTTCCTCCGCGGTGGCGCCAAGTGGGCTCGGGGTTCTTGGCCTCGGGCTCCTTTGAGATGAAGTACGCTCCATCATTTCATTGAAAACCTGGTTCTAGCTAGATCTACTCTACTCTACTCTACTCTACTCTACTCTACTCTACTCTACTCTACTCTAGTCCAGTCTAGGAAAGCAGAGGGAGGAACCACACTCCGCCGTCGTCTCCCCATGGGAATTAATGATGCCTGCTTGAATGAAAGAGCGCCCGCGTAGACTTCGCTTTGATCTTAGGCCAGCGGCCGCATCACCGATTGTCCGATTCTTTGCTTTTGGGGACGAGGGAGAAGCTGCTCTGCCCGGGTTGCTATTTTGGATGCAGCTTTGTTAGTTAGTTAGTTAGTTATTTAGTTAGTTAGTTAGCTTTGATCACTGTCTGTTTGTTTGTTTGTGATTTAAAAAAGAAAAAAGTGCCTGAAAGAATACAATTCCCAATTTACCCTTTCTGAATAAATGTGACTTTAGTTCAGAATTGAACGAGACACCAGAGAATAGATCAAATAAGTTTGATTTTGATGGTTTTCTTTAAAGTCATAACGAAGGCGAGGAAGTTGTTTGGTACAGCGCTATTTTCAAGAATGAATTGCCTCAAGAAACGTACCATTGCTCTATGGTAAGCTTGGGCTGCTTGTTCGAAACTTTTTTAAATATCTGACTCTTTTCATCTCCATTGCTTCTGCACTTCGCATCAAGATTGCGCTCGAAAAGACACACGAGTCAAATGGAATGTTCATGTTCTTTTCGTGTACCATCTACGAGTAACGCCGCTTCCAGTAGAAAATAGTATTTTTCTAGCGAGACTAAATTCATTTATTTAATTTATTATAAAATAAAAAAAATGAACTTCGACTCAGGATTTTAAAAGAAAAAACTCTTACATACAATATTTTCTCTATACACATAAATATATTGGTACTTGCCCCCCTTTTTATTTCTCGTTTCTTTTCAACTAATCAAAACTCTCTAACATTCTTTTTTCTTAAAGTAAAAGTCCAATATAGCTGCCAAAATCTATATTTTGAAAAATAAAAAGGAAAGCAGAAAGTGAGCGATAAAAGAGAGAGAGCTTCTACTCCCGGCGCTCTTTGTTTCGTGCGCTCGCACAAATCCTGTGGCTCGCTGTGCTTGGTCCTATACCGCCGTGCGGTCGTTCAGGCAGCCGGCCTGCCATCTTGGAAAGTGCATCGTCTGCTCCGCTTTCGACGCGTCGTCAGTCAGGATCCTTTTCCAGACCTCTCAAGAAGCACGTCATCGATAAGAAGAGGGGCAAGGAAAAGAGGGCGTTCCTCCCTTCTGTTCTTTTAGGTAAAGGGAACGCCTTGACTTTCTGAGCAGCAAGCAAGCGAGGTTGTATCCCTGGGAAGGTACTGCAGATTGATCAACAGGAGGTGGGCAGGCTCATGGGAGGGGATGGAGCACGAACTTGGCATTGAACTCGAAAGGGAAGGATCTGGGGATTGTCGGCTCCGGAGAAGTACTTACACGTGCTGCAAGAAGAGTTTCGAAGCGAACAGACCGCAGTTTTATTCATTGAAAACATTCAGATTTGGCGGATGCGGATTTCGAAGGTGTATGAGTGTGCACTGCAGACAAAGGAAGAAAGGCCGAGCAACAACTTGAAAGCAAAGCGAGGCAGGTAAGAAGATAGTTGCTTTGGCTTGGCATGTCATCATGATGGTAGTAATGGTCAGGTATCTAGATACATATACTGAAGAGATGTCGTGGCCTGGCATTGAAAAAGCAATCAAACATTTCAATTTGACCAGAATCCATGCACCTCAATGATGCAAGTTTGTTGGTTTCACCTCACTTGAATCAATTTACTGTGCAGTGCATAATACAGGAGGACGTATCAATATCAAATAGTTGAGCTTGTTTTAATGCAAGAAGAAGGCTAAACCGTTGCAACAAAGGTAACCATGAATTCAGTGTTTCCAAACGCATACATTTCATCCTTTAGTCCTGAACATCATGCTTGCTACCTTGATATAAACAAAATCGGAGCATGTTGAAGATTGATTACATATCAGTATCATGCAACGGCACTCAATTCAATCAAGCTATGCGATGGTCTTGTTTCAATAGTAAAGCATGATATCCTAAGATTTATTTGCCGGTGCAGTCTGCTTTTGAGTGTGTACAAGTAACTCCTCCTATCGCCTGCCTTGTATTCTACCAACGGGAGTTCACATTTCCCCGGTGCCATCATCGCTGCTGAGCGCGTACCTTGCCACCCATTGAAACGTCAAGTCTAAGTCCTCGAAGACTCGTGTGCGCCGGATATGCCTCAGTAGTAAACGACTGTGGCTCTGCCTTGAACGCTAGGTAGGAGCTGCGTTTTTCACGGTGCATGGGAAGGTCTTCCGAAGGGTCCCATAATCAAGGAGCAGTGACTAGACAGCGGAGATGACCCTCAAATAACCCAACTGCGAAAACCAACTGCGCGTCATAACCCGCCCAGCCGTAGACACCGAGCCTTGCAAAAGCCAGATCAGCGCCAGAGTGATAGGCTACTCGTGGCATGCATGGCCCCGCCAGTTTACTTTCTGTCAGCTTCATTCACACGTACAATAAGGATTTGACCCCCTTCGACGACTGTCTTCTCATTCGCTTTTCTCAAAGAAACCAATAGGTCATTTCGCCAGTTCGTAGAAAAACGAAGCTCATGAAAGTGGCCGCGGGGTTTTTATCGCGCCTTCGTGAGGCTGTTGGAGCCCGTTCTTTCTACAGAAGTCGTGTCGCTCAGTCTCTCTGGCGCAGTAGATACATAGGAATACTGCCTCACTTCGATGGAGTCTCATAAACTGCATCGAGTGGCTTTTAATTCTATGTAGACACGCTGTTGTTATCTTTGGAGGCTCTTGCCGTTTACTGTATTATCAGCTCGCAAGTTTGCAAGACTCCATCCAGCATGAAGCATAGGATTGCTTGCTTTTCGCATATCATGAACCTTTTTTTTAAAAATATAGACGGGGATAAACTTGAGCTCGGAGAAAACCCCTCTGATTTCCGCAGATAATGAATGACGTCGTGGAGGGCTTACCATGGAGGCCGAATTAGCTGATAAGGCGCGAACGCTTGCAAATCAACTTTCCAGGGAACTTTGGGTCCTCACGTGGACTCGAGCGAGCATAGCACACACATGTATACACACGCACACCCGGATAAAGCAAGGAAGGTAATTGTGAAGCCAATCAAGATGAATTAGTGAACATGATTCTACAAAGATTGAATGAATTTTAAAAAGAATGGGAATAAACAGCACCATCCACCATGAGTTCCTAAGCTTGATCTCCCTCTCCTTCCTTCACCACAACAGAGAGCGGTAAATGTTTTTAATTCTTTACAAAGGAGAGGAAACCAAGTTCCTATAGAACTTGAACAGATGATACTATTGAGTTTCTATATTGAAAAGCTTGTACATCAATTCAACGGTCCAGGTAAGGCCTTTTAAGAAGGCACTGCACACATTGACTCAATTGAATAAGGTTGTATGTAGCACGACGAATGCATATTGTTAACATATGTGTTCCAGATAAAATTTAGGCATGGCCTTGCGTAATTGAACGAGAGTGGCTTTCGTCGAGAAGGGGCTTGGACAAGCCGAGAGCAGCGAGTGTTTCACACATGTGCGTAATGAGACGGGTCTGCTCCGCAAAGATGCGACCTGCGTCCTCAAAAGAAAAGTTGAAAGTGACCCACAAATAGAAGCGAACATGGGTTGCGTGAGTTCCCTTGCTGGGCAACTCACCGTTCGCTTCAAGAGGATGAATAAATTCGCGCGCAGTGAATCCATAACTGTCAAAGGAAACGGAGTTGAGCTTGAAGAATTCGTCCAAGGACTTGCGAATCGCGGTAATATTTGACTCGCGAACGTCCATAGCAGGCAAATAGATACTAAAACCAATGGAATGGTTTTCTGATGTATTGAGGTTGAAGATCGGACCAAGTGCTGCGATGTATTCATTTGTAAGTCGCATCATTGCACCATCTGCCTGAATAAAGTCTGTGGTTAAGAGCCGAATACGAGACACGGTATAACGATTGTCATTAAAAAGAAGCGTATCACCTACATCGTAGGGATGAACACCAAAGAGAAAGACGATATTTTCGAATGAGGTTGTCACAGACCCACCAAAGATGAAAGAGTAACCGAGAATTACAGTACTCATACTGGACAACATTGTGGCAAGGTCGGTTGTGTAGAACGAAAGACTGATGAGAATCACCAAAATTAAAAACACAGACATGATTACCACATCCATGCTCTTGATGGCCGACTTTGAATCTTGAATTGAAAGCGACAAATTGTAGCGCGTTTCATAGAAATCAAAGATCAAAGTGCGCAAACGAGGCCAGGTAAGCACACCTGTATCTCGGGGATCCAAATAATTCTTCCAAACCTTGTCCCAGTCATAGGCAGAGTCAAGCTCCTTGAGAGCATCTAAAACCTCTTCCCGAAAGTACACCTTGTTACCAAGACGAGAAGAAAGATGAGAGAGTAGTTCTCGTTTCGAACGGGTTGTAATATCAGCATTTTGTACAACGTCGATCTCCTCAGCAATTTCAGCTAAAGCTTCCAACGGTATCTCATCGATTTCACGGACATTCGACTGGACTTTGTTGGAGACAACAGTACCCTTATCATCGGGGTCAAAGAGAAATTGCTCGTCATCATCTTCAGCTGCAGCCAGGGTTTCGCTATCAACCGCGTGATCCTCGCTGCGAATAGTGCGGAAACTTTCGGCGCGACGCTGATTGAACTTGCGAATGGCTCTGGCAGCTGCAGCGGTTGCTTCGGATGCAGCCGCTGATTCCTCCTCGATATTTGACATACGAGGAAGAGGTCGATAAAACTCTGAAGCCGGGGGTGCTTCTTGCGATCTACTCGTGTACGGCTGCTCATTCTCCTCGGTCTTTGACTGATTTTCGTCTTCTTGCTGTGACTGCTTGGACTGGAGTTTTTTCAACGGTGGCTGCTGCTCTCCTGAGGATTCTTTAGCAGCAGGGTTTTTGTCTTCAGCCTCAGCGCTCGCCTTTGTGTTGTCATATTGATCTCCCATCTCTGCAGTGGCTGCGCTTTCGCTTGCACTGGCGCTGTGCTCAACACGATCATAGAACATCTCAGACTCGCTTGCAAGAAATTCTTCACGTTGCATACGAATTGTAGCAATAAGACGCGCAAAAATAGAAGCCGCTACGGGGCGCGCTCGACGTCCAAGGCCAGGGTCCTTACCAGGCTTCACTGGTGCGTGCTTACCCGTGTGGGGCTCAAAGCCATCCACATGGTGAGAGTTGACATGCCGTACGACTGCCTGCCAGAGTTCTGGATCTGCGTAGCCCCCAGACTTGTTGCTGTTGCCGAGCCTTTTCACCAAACTGACAAAGGATGGATTAGGCCGGACGCTGCGCAGCTTGCAACACAAGAGCTCTTGGTCCAAGGAATCTTTGACGCGGGTCGCGAATGAGCGGATGCCAAAGTCTTGAGTTAGGTACATGCGGAGCAGTTGTGTGAGCACACGGGAAAAGAGAAGCATTGCAAGGATACCCAGGATGCGAGTCAGGTGGTAGTATGCTGTTGCCCAGGACGCTACAATATCAGTGCTGTCATCCTCGCGTGGTACAAAACTTGTGAACATAACAATGGTGAGGATGTTCCACAGGAGAAAAGATAGCTTGTAGACAACACTATCGTAATAGAAATGTGCTACCGCCAACGAATATTCAACCTCCTTGTGTTTCGTTTGCGCCAATGCCACCATCCACGTTAGGAGTCCTCCAAAGAGGATAACGATGATGTCTGCGATGATGCCCATCATAAATGAAGATCCTACGAAGAGCAGCGCCTGAGGCACTTGGCGCACATCAACTGCATTGATGCCTTCCATGCAGCCGCCAACAATGACAAGAATGGCGCCAAAAATGCAGAGACCACATTTGAAGGGTCTCTTGACAAAGAATTCCCTCACTTCGTTTGTCTCCTTCGCCTGGACCTCTTCCTCTTCATCAAACTCGCTTTCTTCGACGCGTTCCTGTTCTCCCGTGGAAAATATGCGCAGTCTTTGCTGAGTCGTGGGTGGTTCAGTTTCCTCAGGAGTAGCCTGAATCGGCATCAGTTTCTTTTCAAGCGTCTCGTCTGCGCTCGATAATGATCTGCGCCAGGACTGTCTGGATCTTGAGAGTGCTCTTAAACTCCGCATGTTGGTCACATTGTTCAAGTTGCGGTTGCTGGTGAGACTGCTCAAATTACTCATTCGGGGACTCATGGGGCCAAGTCGCGGGCTCCTGCCAAGTGCTGCGGTTGATTCTGAAGGGTTTGGCGGCACTGCTGTACCTGCTGTCGCCATATCTGCTGCAACATCTGCAGCTTCGGAGGCTGTCACTGCAGCTGCTGCTGCCGCTGTGCGTGGCTGCTCATAGTCATACTCGTAGACCGATCGGATGCCGCCGCCCCGCACGCGATTCACGGCATCATCGCCGTCGCCGTCACCCATGCCTTCTTGGTCACCTGCAGGTAGCAAGTCCACTCAATGCTGGTAGCAAACGCCCGCCTCGCAGACTTCTGCGAGGTGATCGTGGTCTAATCACAACCGGGATCTCTGCTGTCTCCGGTTTCCCTTTCGGGCTTTGATTTGGTTTTTGTTTGGCTCTTACTATTTTTGCATTACTGTTTTGCAGAGAACCAAAAAGGGAGAGATGGGGAAAGAAGTTTTCAAACAATTGCTGTTCTCTTCCCGCTTTTTTTTTCTTTCTTTATTCTGTGGACTCGGTTCTTTCTTTGTTTCTTTAGCTTTCTTTTTTCTTCCTTCTCGTTAATGCACTTTTCAATTCTATTTTTGAAATCTTCCATCCGCTTTTATCATGTGATAAAAAAGTAAAATTTAAAATAAACATTTTAAACGTACTATTTTTAAATTTAAAAACTAATTTTAACATTTTATAATGCTGCTCGCTATTTACGTTTGTTTATCTCACTGGCCAAAATAACAAATCCGCGTGACAAGAAAAGAAAAGAAAAGAAGTATATAATACAAGATATCAACTACCGTGGTACTCGTGCAACTCTTCTCTCTCTTCCCATGTTCCTAAGTCCCTTTTCCTCAGGCTATTTTCCCTCTCACTCCCTATCGCGTGGCGCCTCCCTTTCCTTACCTCAGTTTATTCTTATTGTTATTATTATTATTTTTTTAAACTTAAAACATCGCTAAAATCCAAGAAACAGAAGAAAGACGGCGAAGATACAAAACTTTTTCATTGTAAATAATAAACAGGAGCATTAAAAGGGGAGAAAACTGCGACGAGAGCGGACGAAGGTACACTGACTGTATCAGGTGCTTACTTTCCACCCGTGGCATTATAAACATATTTATATTGCCCACCAATCCCAAACACGGACATATATATAAATATAAATAAATATATACACATACATATATTTATACCGAAAGGACGAAACCTCACTCAAGATTGCCTTAAGATTGGTTGCGCTGGTCTTCAGGTTTGGAGTTCTGCGCTCGAGAAATTGCCATTGGCAGCAAGCTTTGTCTTCTGGCTGCTGGTCCCGAGACCTGATTATGAAGGACGGCCGCTCAATGGATGTTTCTACCTGCGAGTGCGCGACAGTCGAGACGACAGAGGCAGATGAATGAGTGAACGAGTGATGAACAGGACTGTCGTTTGCACTGGACTCCGCGAGACGAAGAGGCGCCGAGGAAGAAGGGGAGTTAGTTCTGAAGCTGGAGCTGCCTTTATTTCTTAATTTGCTTGCAAGTTTTATCTACGAAAGACGAGTCGGAGTTGTGGTTGTCGAAGTTGCTCATCTCTTGCTCTTGTTGTTGTTGTTGTTGTTAGATTGTAAATACATGTAAGAGATGGCGTGAGGTGCCTGGGATTCCTATTTCCAGTTCAACTTTGATTTCCATCAACCGTAAAGTTCGAAGGTTTCCGTGAATCTGTAAACTGAGTGTTGATTTCTGAAACAAGCTGCTTTTCCTTATTCCAGTTTGCTATTTTGCTTATTATTGATTGGTATTAATTTATTACCTTTTCTTCTTCTTCTTCTTCTTCTTCTTCTTCTTCGTCTCCTTCTTCTTCGTCTCCTTCTTCTTCGTCTCCTTCTCCTTTCTTTTTTTCTTTTTTCTGTAAGTAAATAAGAATAAATTATAAAGAAAACAGAGAATATGACAAAGAATAAAAGCGACACTGATTACTTGCTTCAGCTTAGTAAGTACCTACGTGCCTACTCTTCTGGGGAACAGTCCATAGCTTCTCAGCCTCCTTCAAGTATCACGGGATACCCACTTTTAGCCCCTCTACTCTTTAAGCCGCATACTGCGTAATCGCATTGCATGAACAGCACATTGTCAAAGAAGATCCATCGGGAAACCGGTGAATCTTCAAGAAGCTTTGGAAACCAATTGCACGATGATCATTCTTTTTTCTTTTGACTCATCTCTTCCCATCTCCCATCCTATGTATTTCTAAAGTTTCCAAAAACAATCATCAGACACTGATAAACATACTTTGTATTTTATTTACTGTCTGCCAAAAAAAGTGCTAGTGCTTCTTGAATTGTTTCCCCTATATTAATTCTATTTCTTTCTGTCTTACTGTCTCTGGTTCTCTATTACTCCCTTTTTCTCTCTCGCTTAATAATATCGCGGCAGTTGAGGGTGCACAACAACTCCAACTAAAGGCCTCTAAGCCATAATATCTTGACTCGCTCGACTGCCTTCAACCTCTCTCTGTAATACCTTCTTTGGGACCATTTGGTCTGCCAAGCCATCGTTTTCCTTCAGGCCTATCTCCTTTTGTGCAGGAGAGCTAAATAGAAACGCGGTGCCTATTCTACACTAACAAGACCTGGCGAGAAACTCGAGTCGCTTCCGACCCTCGTCCTTTTTCCTGGTCGATTGATTGACGAATGGTTCATTCCCTTCCTTGTTCTCAGGTTAGTCTACTTTTAAAAAACAAAATAAAAACATTAATTTATTTTCAAAATATCATGTGAACAGCTCTAATAAGAACAATATTCAAAGGTCTCTTATATTTCATTAAAAAGAAAGAATAAAATAATAATGATGGGAAACAAAATAGACGGTCTGTGTTCGTTCGTTCTTCCGTGGCCCAATAGAACCAATCACGAAAAAGTGCGAGCGATGGACATGTTCCGTTCTCATTCATCGTTCCGTTGTACCTTCCCTTCAAGGGAGCTCTTCTCCGCCCGCAACTTCACGCAGCTGCTGCTTTTCCTCAGCCCAAGGCAGCCATCCGTCCATCAATTCAGTCGATCTCTCGGCCATTCCCCCTTCTCCATGCGCGTATCGGAGTTGTTACTTGGCGCTCTCCCTTCCTGCCCAACCCATTGAACCTTTCGCTCTTCACATACCATATACATACAGCCTTGTGTACGAACTGTTAGAGTTAGATTGGATATCGCTCTGCTTCGCCTTCGTGGCCCTTTCTTCTTCGCTGTTTTCAACCCTCAGTCTCATTATTAGGGCCTTCTTTTCTGCGGCTTTATCATCAATCAAAGGTCTCGAGAATAACCGCTTTCGATTTTCATTTCGATTTTCATTTCGATTTTCATTTCGATTTTCATTTCGATCCGCCTCATTCATTGCCTTCTTCTCTCTCTCTTTTAAAACCCTGCACGTACGTAGCGGCTTCTTCTGCCTCTGACTCTTCCGCTGTTCTTTTCCCTCTCTCTTCCTTTTACATTTTAGAACAGCGGGTGAGTGGGCCGCAACGCAAAAGGAACGACGAACACAGTAAAGAGCGAGGCTCTCCTAGTAGCACCTAGGCGTTATTGCTACTCCTCCCGGTCACTAGAGGTTTCGCCTAGTGGCTGCCTACCAGTGATCGCCTGTGTTTTCTTGGCGCGGAAAAGAGCGAGGAGACCCGCCATTCATCATCCGTGTGCGAATGGGAAACGAGCGGCCTCTTCGCCGGCTGAGCGACCGCGAGTTTCCTCGCTGCTCTGGCCCGAGCTGGTGGGTTTGGACCTCTTCGAAGCCACGGCCTCCTTTGGTTCTGGTTTCCAGCAGCTTGTCCTCCGCGACGCAGCAGCGAACGGAGCAGCATCCGAGAGAGACGGCGGCTGGGGAAGACAAACAAACAGACAGACACACCCTCTTCAGAGCCATCGCTTCTTCTCGCCTGTTCTACTCCTCCGCGTTCCAATATTACACAGGCAGTTAGGCAGGTTACCTAGGCCTGGCTAATACCCCTGTTCTTTCCTCCGCTTTCTTTTTCTTTTTAATGGAGTAGTAAGAAAACTGGCGGCTCGTTTATAATAATAGTAAATAAGAGCAGGCAGTTCTTCTGCTCCATCCATGCGAATGTGCTTTATATAGGCTGTTCCAAACGGGATTCCTGTTGACTTTTCTTTCTTTTTTCTTTTTAATCCTATGAAAAAAAATAAAAAATTGTTCTATCCATTTAAAAACTAGTCTAGATTTAATTTAAGTCAATTGAAAAAAAGGGGGGGAAGAAAAGAAGGAAGATAAGCTATAAAAGTTAATTAAAGGTCAATTAAACGTTAATTAAAAGTCAAGGCGTAGCCATAAAAGAGCTCTCTTGGCTTTACTGCATACATACTGTAAAACATCTATGTTTCAGGGAGAGGAACCCGCTCCAAAAGGGGGTTGAAGAGACCACGAACTTGGAGCGAGCAAGCGGCCAAGTGTTCGGCTGCGCTGCTTCGATGGCAGTGGCGGCGCCTCTCCGCGGCAAACGAAGCTCCGCATGGATGGCCCTTCGAAGAACCTCGGGTATACCTTGGGCGCGTGCCTGCTTTGCTTTGCTTTGCTTTGCTTTGCTTTGCTTGAATTTACTTGTTTTTTGTATGGCGGGATTAGAAGGAATCGATGGATGCTGCTGTACGGATTCTCAAAGCCCGCCCGGTTCGAGAGCGCGATGGCGGTGGCGTGGACGATGACCAAGAGGGGCTCGTTCATAGACTCAGGCCGAGAGCTGTGCGTGGAGCGAACTGCCTCCGTGGCCTGACTTTATGTAAATGCGCCTGTTGCTCTGCGACGCCGGGTACAGCCAACAAAGCAGAGCCTACAATGCTACATCGCGCTGGAGATGAGTGCAAGGCTGCTGCTGCTGCTGCTGTCACTGCTGGTGGCGATGGTGGTGGTGGTGCTGTTGCTGCTGCTGCTGGTGGTGGTGGCCAGCGGCTTCGGCACCGCGAAGAGGAATCAAACCTCCGTTCGGCTCAGATCTGGTCTGCCACAGTTCGAGGGAAGTCGCAAAGCAAATGCGGATGGGAGTGAGTGAATTGGGTTGGCCAGCAAGCAGAGCCGCAACCGATTTTGGTACGTTAAGATAACACCAGAATGCAGCATTGGAGGGAGCGGGAATGATTCGCCTGAATTGTCCTTGCTCTCCATGTGCGTGCCAGTGCCAGCACAAAGAAAGGGTCACGCTAGATTTTATTTTAGACCTGGGGATTTTGGTTTGGCGAAGGGTCATCCAGTGCAATCGTAGCTCATATCAACGAACTTGGGCATCAGGCTCGTCTTGATGCTTGCCGTGTATTTGTTTTCGTGCCGAGTCGCGATGAACTTAAGCTCGTCGCCAATTTTGGTGCAGTACATCTGAGAAGAGTAATGGCAACTCTTCAATGCTCTGACTGATTCAGGTAAGAAGACGGTCCTAAGCTCAGCCAGAATCTGATAGGACACTCAAACTTGCAACTAAGGGAGGCAGACGAGGCAGCGTTCTATTGTGGCCTTCGAAATCCGATTCGAGCGAGAGCAAAATTGCCTAATGGCACCGTTCTGCTATGGTTAAACTGCGAATTGAGGTTCAATTTCTTTCTTCTTCTTCTAATATTTGATGTAAAAAAAATTAAAAACATACAACAAGCTTCCGGTTAGGGAGATATGTTTTATATTATTACCTTCTTTAACTTCTCAGACCCGTAATCATGAGTAAAGTGGTTATGATTATTTTTAATTAAAAACACTTTTACTTTAACTTTTAGAAAGTTTTTTTTTAAAATGGGCATCATATGATTTCATAGTTCTTTGGCCTTTGATTGAAGATACCCAAATAAATAGACAGCGTGGCATTGCTGGTACAAACCGTTCGCTTCATTTTCTCCTTGTTACATGTTCATTCCACTCAGTGATCACGATCAATTTCACCTCTCTGCAAAACCACCCGAACGGAGGAAAATAGCTCAGGTAACATCGGCGGTGGAAGACGGCCATGCCTCGGTAGGACCTCAGCTCCGCTCCCGTTTATTGACTTCCAAGGAACGACAGCAGCCGCGCTGTCCCCATAGCCTAGACGCCAACAAAATCTCATCTTTAATAACCAAAACATAACAAAGATTAATCAAGGGCTTCTACAGTTGGAACCCCTTCGAGCAAAACCGTCTCGAGTCTAGGACTCCGACTTGTCTAGGAACTCGAGGGATATATATCGCGATGTGCACGAGAAGAAGTATCGAATCCCTTTCAATCTCCGCTTCTTCAAGAACTTGCTCGAACTTTGGAGTTAATCGTAATTTTGTCTTCTCTTCAAGCCTCGGAGACAAGCACTGCATCACTTGGAGATATTTACCGTCTGACGTGGAGGTCGGTTCGCGTGGTGGCGATGCTCCTGATGAGCTAGCTACAAAAGGGAGGACCACGACGAGGCGTAGTTCGGGAAGTTGAACTTGAGGAAGCAGCAGAAGCTGTGCCGCTGTCTGCACCACTGCCACCGTCTTCTTCGAAGACCGGTTTCGACGGCGTCGTGCACCTCCCACAACGCTTTTCTGGCAAAGCAGTGACCGAAGGTAAGATTCTCAAGTTTTTTTTTGCGATTATATCCTCCATCGTGCCACCCATCGATTAATTGTTTTGCTCTGCATATTTATTCATTATGCATCAGCAAGCAGCCTTTAATTTGTCAAAAGACAGGCAATCAGTACGCGAGGGAACGTGATGGAGTATGCGTGCAAACCTTGGAGAGGGCAGCGTAAGTTAGTACATTGTAATTACTCCAGCCGGCTGGCTGATCGTACGGTAGCCTGCGTGTTTCCGACTGGCGGAATAAGGCGCCTCAGCTTCTACAAACGTCACGCAGAGCAGAGCAGAGCACCTGCACCTCCCGAACCTCAAGTCTTGCTTCACTCCAAGGAGACCACCAAAGGCTCGCTGGAGTACGCACAAGAGGCGGGCTGAGAATACGAAGCGAAGCGGCGGTATTTTCGAGAGGTCGATCGATGGACTTAGCAAACCCCGCTGTTCTTCTGTCTACTAGACACAACAATGTATTATGTACAGATGTGGCTTTGTTTCGAGGGGAACTCCGGGTCGCCTCATATTGGGAACAAGCGAGCAAAGCAAGCAAAGCAAGCAAAGCAAGCAAGCACAGCAGGCCCTCGCCTCTGTTTCTCCTACATTCACAGATGACCTCGCCCACACAGTATCAAGCTGGTAGCTTCCACAGCTTCACTCGAGTGCGCGCCGAGTGAGAGTTTTTTTACGCACAATCTCGCAAAGAGGGCGCTGCACTTTCCCCTCAGCAGCGTCGGAAACTTTCGCCCGCACTGTGGGGCCTCAGCCTCTCCTGAGTGTGTTTTCCGCGAGCGTTCACTGAACGTGGCCGTGAAGGGAATCGCCGAAGAATCGCCAGCGCCGCTGGTAATTTGCAACAATTTGCAAATGCAAATTAAGCTCATCCGCAGAGTCCAACTTGGCACCGCCTCGCTCCAGCTCCCAGATCTCTCTTCAAGCGGGCGAAGGGTCAGAAGAACTCACCAAACACCTGTCTCTACAAGGTTGCCCCTATCCAGTCAATATCCAGTCAATCCAAATCTGCATGTCTGCCTGCCCGAGCTTTGGAACTTCGCCGATGAAATTGCAAACAACGCCTCATTCATGGTGTCCTCCTAACCATTTGCACTCCTTTTCAGGCAAATCGAAGCAAGATCCCGATGGCTGAGTTCTCTCTGCCCGAGTTCCTATCTCCTCAATCTCTCTCTTTACGTCGAGTTCTTCAACTTGACCATCACGTCCTGGCCCCAATCTCCAGCACCGGTGATTGAAACACCTCCGTGGCGTTTCGTACTGGAGTTCTGTGGTCTCAGAGACTGACCGGACAGTAACCTGCGAGCTAGAGCGAGTCGCGCTTTCCCTTTGGCCCATTCAATGGCCGTTCCACCTGCCTTGGGTTCCCTCTTAATCCCTCTTGATTCCTGGCCATTTTCTTTCGTATCAGTGCCGGCAGAGGCGCCCAGTGCTTTCGGCTGCTTTCCATCACTTGTCCACTTTCCCACCTTGCCGGCGTCAAGCCACAGCGTCATCAGAGCAGCACTTTTCGAGGCGCCGCCAATCGCCAAGCCAAGACACCGCTGATATGCCTGCCCTTCGGAGCCTCGGAAAACGCTCTTGTCAGCGGCCCTTCATTGGAAAAGGCGTTCTTATCCTCCTGCACAAGCAGCGGCTCTTGCGCAACTGACCATCCATCGATACGGCACCGCAAGACAAAGAACAGGAACGCCGCATGTAATCCTCATCGTGTACTCTATACGGGTGCACGGAGGCTACTTAGTGGGCAGGTAGGTAGGTAGGTACCTCTAGGTAGTAGGAATACATACCTCCTGGTTGGGAAAAATAAAAAAATGGCGATCTTGGATGTCCCAAATTCACAGCATCGAAATGAATTTCTTTTTCTCTAGCTAGAGTAATTAAACAGGCATCGATCTTTTATTTACTTTTTTAAAGTAATTGATTTTTGTTCTAATTTTAATTTTATTTATCTATTTAAAAAATATATAATATCGTTTGGCTCTTATTTTAAAAAACTTTAATAAAAAAATCATCGCAATATCAAAGGATGTTTTGTTTTCGATTTAAACTACTTTTCTTGGTCTGATGTCAGCTTTGAAAAAGAAAAGGGAAAAAAGAAAAAAGAAAAAGTGATTAATTCTCTCTCAGTTCCTTGTTTTAAAGATAAAATGTTTTTCTTCTTTTCTTGGAAAAAGAAGAAAAGGAAGGGGACAGCTTAGAATTTTGCGGGAGGACGAAACTCTATAAACGAACCAGGCTACGGTCTTCCAGCTAAGGTTTATCTAGCTCGTTCGAGCGGTACTTTGAACACAGCAACTCCAGAAGCGCAGTAACTCACTCCTACGCCCGGCGACTCGAGACTCCGCCTGACCCCGCATGCCCCTTCGAGTTCTATGCGCCGTCCGCCCATGCATCCATCCACCCATTCGTCCATTCTTATATTCACTCAATCGATGCATCGTCGATACATTCATCGAGACATTCATCGATCGATTAATCAGAATTAATTCATCCAGCAACGACGACGACGACGCCGGACTCGTACGACAATTGCTCAAATGTTGAAAAGTTCCTCACCTTCAGAGTTAAGGTCGCCATGGTATCATGGACGAAGCACTTGAGCAAATGAAAAGAGCGGCGGAAGGAAAGCGAAGGCGCCAGAAGACATTGCGCGAAGACATTGATTGCACTACACCTGCGTAGAAATGTAGGTACAGGTGCCTGCAAACTGTGAAAATATTCCACCAAGGAAGAAGAACTCAAGAGGCTCTGATGTTGCCTTATGGGCGGACGGCTCGAACAAAGCGATTGAGGGCGCATTTGCGCTAATGAGGCCGCTGCTGCTCCTTCTGGAGGCTCGAAGACCAACCTAGAGCAGAAACCGCAGCTCAAACGCCATTTATCTAAAGGTGCACTCTATTCATCCATCATGCCATGGCTATTATGAACTGAAGAATCACGAAAGCGATCAAATCCCTCAATCAATCAGAGTACTTGGCATGAGCTAAGAACTAGATCGGTACAAGCCGCAGCTGTAACAAACCAAAGGCCAACGTGGTTCGCTTTCTAAAGCCCGGCAGGAAGATCTGTCGCGGCGATCAGTGGTTTCAGACCGAGGAGGAAGACCTAAAGCCTCTTCTCCGAGTCCTTCACGTCGGCCAATTGATCTGTTGGCGCCAAAACGGCGAAGCTCGGGCAGGCTACTTACTACTTTCCTTCCGTTTATCAGCAACCCAAAGTCTCCTGCGCTGGACCTTCGCGATCGTCTCGTCATTTCGAGATACCATCATTGCAAGCGCCAAACGGAGTCAGGACGATCGAAGACGACGATAATGCTTTGAAGTAGAAGCAGCAGCCAGTGCCTTGGCGATTCTTCGTGAAATGGTGACGGTGACTTGAATGCCTTCGAGCCATGCTTCGAATCTATCTCATTTCGAGAAAGATTTAGATAGATTGGGGTGGTTATCCGCACAGGGAGAGGGATTCGTGGTGCCGCGACGCAGAAGAGACGTCGACTCCTTCGTACCAGTCAGCGCGAGAAGGTCTCGTAGCAGTCATCCCCGAAGCCTTGCAACTTTCCTTTGCTTTCCACACCCAGAAGCCGAGCATCCTCAGGAGTGTAGCTCCCTCATGCTACTTTCGTTGCCGTCTTTGCCAATTCCGCGCACGCATCGAACATCCCCGTAAGAAGGGCGGGGTCTCCGGCACGGCTGTTATTCCAGAGCCGCAGCCATGGACAGCGTCGCTTTGCTCGACCTTCTGCAGATCGGTTCTGCCCGTCCTGGTCCCCGCCCGCAACCGCCAGGAATTTGAATTTGAATTTGAATTTGAATTTGAATTTGAATTTGAATTTGAATTGAATTTGGCAGTCCATCTCCAGACCCTTCTCGAGCTGCTTTCTAGCGCCGCCACGGCAAGCGCATCGACGATGACGACGTCGACGAGATGATGGCGGGAACAAGGGCCGGAGCGCCTCGTAGCCCGCCTCCGCCTGTGCTTTTCCATCATCGAGTCCCAGTAGATCTGCCTGCTGCCTCAGCTGCACAAGGCCGCGAGTTCGTTCGACGTCGATGATGCCATCATCGCCGTGCTGGCGGTCGATAACTCCGTCCTGGAGTTACGCAGCACCTCCCCTCCTTCGCTCTCAAACGGACGCTCGCGCAGATGTCGGTCGGCTGACTTCGTCTACAGCTTCGCGACCTACCTGTGCCTGGAGTGAATGACAACGTAGACCCGTGCTCTGGCGCCTCCAGAGCAGTTCGTTCGCCTTCGATCGAGCGATCGAAATATGGTCCTCGAGGTCTCTCTGGATTTCAAAGGTTTGCGTTTGATGTTTTGGATAGCTTGATCGACAGTTGGCATCTGATGTCTGAGATGTCTGTGGAAGACAGACAGACCTTCGCTTCGAATGAATCGTTGAATCAATCAGTCAATCAATCAATCAATTTATCAATTTATCAATCAATCGATTAATCAATCAATCGATCAGTCAATGAATGAATGAACGAATGAATGAATGAATGAGAATGAATTATGTTCAACGTGGTCTCGCTTTTACTTTTTTTTTTCCAAGCTTGCTCGCGCTTTGTTGTGTCTGAAGCTGTGGAAGGAGGACCCTGGGTCTGGTATGTCCTATTTATCTTTTCAATCTTTACTTTTTTGTAAATTCACTCGCAGGGCGTACTAGTACTACTCTAGCTAGAGAAACTCGAAGTTCGTTCCTCGATTTACTTTCTTTCTTTTACTTTCCTTAAAGGGCTCTCTCTTCTCTTCTTTACGGGGAATGTGGTGACTTCAACTCATGATTTTTTATTATTTCCTACGCCGTGCTGCGTGCACGTCCTTAGCAAGCGCCCTAGACTTGACCTGGAGCACGCAGGCAAGTGCTTCCAAGGTGTTTGTTTGACCTTAAGCCCAGCTCGCTGTTTACAGGTTTCTTTCGTAGGTAGTAAGAAGGCAAGTTTCGGTTTTCTGTCGTTCTCTTCTGTTCTTATTTCAAGGGATCTCTTACTCTTTTCGATTTTCGTCAGAGGCCATGGACTGCTTCGCGAATAGTTTTATTGACTTCTTTTTTAGAGACGCGACCATGGAACATAAGGGTGTGAGGAAAGCTGACCTAAGCGAACTCTCGATAGATCATAACGCATGGCGTTTGGTGCTTCTTGCGACCAATTAGTCCTTTTATTTATTTTTTTATTTATTTTACTTCACTGACAAGTTATTATTTCATTTTTATTTTTATTTTGACAAAGCTAATTATTAAGAAATATAAAATATACAGAAAGCTTAAATAATAATGAAAATACATTAACAACTGTGTGTTTGCTTGTTTGCTTGTTTGCTTGTTTGCTTGAAACTACTCGATCGAAGGTTGAGCTGTCCTCATTATGTTATCGAAAATAAAGAACTCAAGACGACGGGTCGCGCGCTTGCAAAGAAGCGTTTCTCCGTAAGTGGATCTATTGCCATGAAGAACTGCCGTGCGACGCGTCGATACTCGAATTCCATTTCTTAGCGCACCTTTTGTGATTGGTTAGTGTTACCGTGGGATCCCTTAGCTAGCATTGAGGCCGTCTCATAGCGACTGTTTTTTTTGTTTCTTTTGTTCTTGTTCCACTGCCAATCGCAACAGCTTCCACTTCATCGCCGCCGCTCCTTCGTTCTTTTTGTGCACGTGGTTGAAAACGTCTCGGTTTAGATTTCCGGACTTCTCTCCTTTCCTGATAAGGGAGCGGAGCAATCAATCAATCAATCAATCAATCAATCAATCAATCAATCAATCAATCAATCAATCAATCAATCAATCAATCAATCAATCAATCAATCAATCAATTACCATGCCCCAGCAAAGTAACTTGATAATAAACAACGCAAGGTCGCGGCAATGGACTTATAGGAGATGATGATGATGCTGATGGGATGCTTTTCGTGGCGTCTTTATTTTCTGAATTAATTGACTCTGTGGGGGGAAGTGAAAGTGCTCGTATCCACACAAAAAGCGAACCTTGCCAAACACGGAAATCTTCCAGCCAGTTCAAAGATACGAGGAATTAGGAGCAATGAGTACCCACCTACCTACAGTAATTCGCGAACTATTGGAGACCGCCTCCTTCTCGAGTTTTGCTTCATCAAGCGTGGAATCTCAAGAAGGAACACTTCTCTTTTACATTGATCGGCCAACCACTCATTCATTCACGACGGAGCAAATAATAAGCTGCACCTGCACGGAATGCATGTTAATAACTGAGACTGCCGTCAGAAGCTGTCTCCTCTTTGAGAAATAGAAGTATTGCATGATTTGGGGGCTCTGTTAACTCAACTGATCTCTAGAGGCAGGTACGTCAATTACCCTATTCAATTCAAAGCGCGTGGCACTCAAGGCTATCTACCCGGAATCACAATTGGCCAAACGTAGTTGAAACCAGGGCCTTCTAACACATACTCTGGTAGCCACTAAGATTGTTTTTTACAGGAACAGGCTTAGATATGAAGATGGGAATGCCGTGTTCGAGTTTAGCAAAATAAGTTTGATCGATGATCTTTTCGCAATATTGATTTTGGCAAAGCAACGATAGAATTGTTGAAGATGCGTAATAGGTCTGGAAAAGAAGCCATCGAAAGTGCGATAGTAATGATTGCGCTTGCAGAGCGCAAATTGAGCGAGAACAACGAAGGAAAGGAAGGTTTACTTCAGGAAACCTTCGATCTGAAACGCGTCTCATGTCAAGTTTGTCATAAACATGCAAAGATAACAACCGCAGAAAGCACAAAACATGACCATCTCTATTAAAGTAGGCTATAAAACTTTCGAGAGCTGTCTACTACGTACAGGCTGCACATAAATGTTGTATGCAGTTTTATCTAAGGTATCGCTTCGCCTCAGCATAGGAATTTGTGCAGACCTCAGAGAAACGCCTTTTCTCAATGTCGAAACTCACACCCGCGGTTCCTGACTATCTTTTGGTCCATTCATTCAAAATTGGGACTGGTCTACCGCTTTTAAAAAAATTGAGGCTTTCTCCCTTTAAAGATTATTTTCCTGTGCCTATCAATCTTGAAAGAACTCCAAACAAATGGTCGTCTACGCTGTCATATATTCTATTCTAATTTTTCCCTGGTTCCATCGATCATCATCTCTTATATTACTTTATGATACCTTGATCTTTTCCTTTTTGAGAGCAAAGCACACATTGCAATTTACTCAGAAGTCCAATAGTTTCTTCTTGAAATGTTTGAAAAATCGTGCATTGACTATCAAGGACCAAAAAGGGTCCAGCGAGCTCAAGAGACGACCTGTTTGGTCGATTAAATGCGAGAGTGGCGAATCAACAGGTACAAAACCGTCCTTTCTTAGAGCAGCAGCTTCTCAATCAAGCTCATTGGAACCCAGGAAAGCACTATTTTTTACTTTTTGCTCAATGTCTCGATTGAGGATTTCAAGTAAACGAATGGTTTAACATAACCTGAGAATGACAACCTTTTGTTGCTTGTAAAGAGATACCCGGGCAAAAGAAGAGGAAGAGGAAGAAGGCCGACGCCAGTTTCTTGGCCACTATTGAGTAGTTCGGCAGCATGTGAAAAAGTTTGTTTCCTACATTACTCTGCTTTTTGCTTGTTTTTTTTGTTTGTTTTTTTCAGAGAAAAGAAGAAGGTATTGGACACACAAAAAAAGTGCCATGCTTAAAGATTCTAGCTACTATTTTCCTATTTGCTTATTTATTTGTTTTTTTATCGTTCAGGTTCTTGACACCGCGTATCTAAGTATTGTTGTTCGTGGTGAAAAGAGTGTAATAATAATCATGGCACACAACAACTAAAGTTGGCTTGGAGACCTAATGATCTTTACAAATATAGAATTAACATGAAATATGTGCAAGTACACACATCTAGAGGAAACTTGGCATAAAATAAGAAAGCTGTGATCATGTATATTAAAAAAAGGGGAAAGATTTTGGGAATAGTTGAGGATGTGTGAAGGTAGCATTATGTTCTGATAATAAGATATTGCGATTCGAAGCTATTACGCCTCCATCCTTAAAAATTGTGCGGAGGGCGATTAGACTCGTTACCTGAAGGCGGCATGTCAAATACATGGTGAGATTCGTCTGTCAAAGGCTTAGAAAGTCCAAGTTCTTGAAGTCTCTCACACAAGAAAGTAATGAGGCGAGTTTGCTCTGCGTAAATGCGACCAGCGTTTTCGAAAGAGAATTTGTATGTAACCCATAGGTAGAAGCGAATGTGAGTAGCATGCGTGCCTTTGGAAGGTAGCTCTCCATTTGCTTGCATGGGGTGGATGAACTCGCGAGCAGTAAAACCAAAACTTTCGAATGAAAGGCTGTTAGCCTTAAAGAACTCTTCGAGTGACGCCCGAATGGCTACAATATTTGCCTCACGAACATCGGTTGCTGGCAAGTAAATACTAAAGCCAACGGAGTGTTTTTCAGAAGTATTAAGATTAAAGATTGGGCCAAGGCCTGCCACATATGTATTTGTGAGTCGCATCATTGCGCCATCTGCCTGAATGAAGTCAGTAGTCAAGAGTCGAATTCGTGAAACCGTGTAACGATTACTGTTAAACAATACAATATCACCAACATCGTACGGATGAACACCGAACAAAAACACAATGTTTTCAAAAGATGTAGTGACAGATCCACCAAAAATAAATTTGTAACCAAGAACCACGGTACCAATACTTGAGAGAAGCGTACCCACATCAGATGTATAAAATGTCAGACTGATCAGAATGACTAACACCATGAAGACAGACATGATTACCACATCCATGCTCTTAATACATGACTTTGAATCTTGAATTGAAAGGGATAAATTGTATCGCGTCTCGTAAAAATTGAACACCATAGTACGCATTCGAGGCCAAGTGACCACTCCAGTTTCACGTGGATCAAGATATTTTTTCCAGACACTCTCCCAGTCATAAGCAGAATCAAGTTGCTTAAAAGCACAGAGAACCTCCTCTTTGAAGAAAACCTTGTTACCCAGTCGAGATGACAAATGGGAAAGGAGTTCACGCTTGGACTTTGATGTGATATCTGCGTTCTGGACAAAACTAATCTCTTCTGCAATGACTGCTAGAGCTTCCAAAGGTACTTCTTCAATTTCATTCATGTGAGACTGAGATTTATTGGAAATAGAACGACCGTCATCAGCATCGAAATCAAGTTGGTGATCTTGAATCAGGCTCTCTGCAGGAGTAGTCTCGTCGTTTGTTCGGATGGTGTGAAAACTATCAGCACGACGTATATTGATTTTTTGCAGAGCAATTGAAGTAGCAGCGGCAGCTGCTGCTTCAGCACTTGTAGAGTCCATGGACTCACGATGGCTGCTAAGGACATGACCATCTCCACCATCCACACTTTCAGCAGCAGAACGTCCAATAAACCGTACGGATGGACCCATGTGACGCATAGAGTAACCCAATGGTCGCATAGGAGGAACAGCTGGGCGTTGGATCGGAGAAGAAAGGATTGGGGAGGTCAGAGGTGAAGCCATTGGAGACCCACGGCCATCACTTGTTGCGCGAGATGGGTACCGTGCAGTGGATCGTTTATCGGGAGGATTTTCATTACTCGTCTGGCGAGACGGCTCCTCCTCGTGTACACTAGGCACTGGGCTATTGTTGTCTCCAGAATCTGTGGTGGCTCCATTGCTATCTCCATCATGGCTCTCACCATCGTGGCTGGTATCCTCAACCTGCTCAAAGTAAAATTCTGATTCACTCTGCAATAATTCCTCACGCTGAATCTTAATCGTGGCAATAAGACGAGCAAAAATTGATGCCGCAACAGGCCGCGCACGACGACCTAGTCCATGGTCTTGGCCTGGTTTTACTGGTTGGTGCTTTCCGTTGGACGTTGCTACCTCAAATCCATCTGCATGGAAATGGTTCACATGACGAACAACCGCTTGCCACAGCTCAGGGTCAAAGCTGTTTGCGTTAGACACCTGTCGAAGCCGCTTAATGAGGCTAATAAATGCTGGGGCCGGTCGGACATTCCGGAGTTTGCAGCATAAGAGTTCCTCATCCAGAGTGTCTTTAACACGTGCAGAGAAGGAGCGCACGCCAAAATCCTGCGTCAGGTACATGCGTAGAAGTTGCGTGCATACTCGCGCGAAGAGAATCATTGCAAAAATTCCAAGCAAGCGAGTGAGATGGTAATAGGCCAGCTCCCAAGATGCAGCAATTTCCATCGTGCCGTCCACACGCGGAACAAAGCTCGTGAAGAGAACAATAACCATCAAATCCCAAAACAAGAGCGAGATTCTGTAAATCACACTAGTATAGTAAAAGTGAATTACTGCAAAGGTATATTCAATATCCTTGTGCTTTTTCTCAGCAATGCTCACCATCCAGGTAAGCAAACCACCAATAAGGATAACGACGATGTCTGCTACCAAACCCATCATTAGAGACGTGCCCACAAAGAGAAGCGCCTCGGGCACCTGACGTACATCAACGGCACTAATGCCTTTCATGCAAGCACCCGCAATTGTAATGATAGCACCTAGAATGAATATGCCGACCTTAAAAGGTCTTGCTAAGAGGAAGGATAAGACAACATTGCGGTCCTTCGCTTGTTCCTCTTCGTCTGAGTCAAACTCGCTTTCTCGATCTGACTCGTCCATGATCTGTACGTGGTGTGCAGATGGGATTTGCGCTTTGATTTCGCTTTCTTTGCGCGCCGCCGGTGATGTTACCAGTGTCTTCTCAAGTGCCTCATCTGCACTTGTGAGCGAGTTCAAGTGTGATCTCTTCGATGGCGCGCGCATACCTTGTGTGGTCGCAGAAGTGGCCCGCATGCTTCTTGTCGAGGACAGAACCGGTTTGATCACCGGGCTCAGCGGTTCATTGATAGCCGACATGTCGCTGGTCTTGCGCTTGTGGCCTTCATCCTCCTCGCCTTCACCCATTCTGGTTCCTTAATAAGCTCACCACCAAGGCGCCTTTCTGCTGATTGTCAGCTCTGCTGGAACGAACCGTCTGAAAGGTGAATGTCAAATATGGAGTCCAACAACCAACAACGACGAACTCCTTTTCCCCAGTACTCTCCGTCTCCCTGTATAAATGTGTGTATCTGTATTCGAGTTCTATCTACGTATTGAAAGACCAAGACCAAGACCAAGATGAGATGGCTCTCGTCTTTTCCTCTCCTTGTCCTCCGTATATCAATGATCCCACGGAGCGTAGCGTCGCAACTCGCAGTAGCAAGACACCGAGGCCGAGCGCAGTTTCGTGAAACACGGGGGTAAAAGCAGAACGTAGAACTACCTCGCTCACCTTAAAAAAGAGCGATCAGCAAAGAGCAGAAAAGAGCGAGCTTCTTTTCTGATTGTTTTCTCTCTTTCTCTTTCTTTTCTCTGAGCCGCCGCTTCTTTGAGAAAAAGAAACAACAAACAATAATATATATACCTCCTATAGCTCTAGAGATAGTAGATAAGTACTCTTTCCCCTCCTGCGCTGTTCAACAACGAAGAAGAGAGAGACCTTTCACGTCTCCGGGAGACGACCGGCGCCGCGGCGATCCGCCTCTCCCTGCGCCCAAGTTGTCGGTGGAATAGACCTATGTAAGGGTCCCAGTTGTCAAAGCAAACACGGTCGAGAGACCCCGAGAGCACGCGGGTTGACCTGATTTAGTTGGACTGACTAATTGGTTGATCCCAGTGACCTGTAGCGAGGTCGCCGGTAAACGAGGACGCCGGATGCGCTGGCAAGCGAACCCAGCGCCCAAGAGCTTCGCTGCGAAGGGATGGGCCTCGGAACTCTTCGTCCCGCCTCGTCGTCGCCAGCGGCACTGCAGAGCGACCGCGCGAGCGAGCGAGCGAGTGAGTGAATGAGTGGGTGAGCGAGCGAATTGCCGCTTTGCTTGAACTTGGACTTTTTTCACTCCTTCATTTCATTTATTTGCGTTTTTGGTCTCTTTGTTTGTTCTCATCATTACCTAAACCTCTAAGGCTTTACTAACTAACTTCGTTCGTTCTTCTTTTTCCATGTTCTATCTTTCCCCCTTTTCAGCGACTCTTTACTTTTTCTATTTGTGTTTCTTCCTTTCTTTTCTTTTCTTTCTTTTCCCATTTACTTATTATTATTTCGCTTTGATCAATCGAATGACTCTGCTTTCGTGATGGCTTTGCGACCTTCGATGGTAGACGATAGATGGTAAGGGCACGAAAGATTAATGTCAAGTCAGCCACAAGCTTAAAAGCAGATGGAAATACACAGCTTGCTCAGTATTCTTCAGCGCCAAGCGCATCATATGACTCGCAAGGAAAGAAGCCGCACGCGTCATTTCGAAGAGGTAGAGATTGATCCAGTAAGAACTAAAACTGTTTCTGACGCTCTTTTCTAATTTAAAAAAAAAATAAAAAAGTAAAAGTAAAAGTAAAAAGAAGTAAAAAGTAAAACCATTCGAACAATAGTTCCGTGAAAAGAACAGCAAAGCGTTTGGTCCGGTTTATTATCTACAGTTCTACAACATTAAGTCTACTCGGCAAGGGCCTTCATACTTCACTGTATGTAAAATAATGCAGGAAGAGCAACTTGGAATTTCCTCTTCTTTTTTTTTTAGTTAAAAGAAAAATCATTTTCTAAAATTAGAAGCCTTCTCCTATGTTATGTATAACTAATAAAACGTATCTCCATAAAAGGAGAAACAGATACCACCACGCATCTTTATGCCATCAGAACCGGCTAAGGAATCGAGCTTAGGCTCAGCCAAACCATCAAACAACACACTCAGAGAAGGATTCCGCTGCTTCTGCCGGAGAAGAAAGCCACCGTCGTCAAAGTCGTGTAGAGCTTGAGCGCTAGAACCTATTGATACCCCAAGTAAAGAGAAACAGATGCCAAGTTGCCAACTTTTATGGCAAGCCCAAAGTCGACGGACCCCCAGCAGTGGAGAGAAAGAACAACACCGATAGAAGCATCCTGCTAGGATCTGATTAGTGTAGCTAGCCGACTATCTTTGCTTTGATGCCTGCTTTCAAAGGTGGCTGAATTCTGTACGAATTCTACTTCAAATAGTATTGCCTTCATTGCCATGACTGAAAGTTGGTATTAACTTGTGTACGCTTCATCTTTTGGCCGATTGGGAAAATGAAGTCTGTACTAGGTACATATTTTACCTAAAATATACTTGTAAAAACTGCCTTTAGGTACCACTTTTTCCCTTTAATTTATTTCTTGAGAATAATTTGTATTTTCTAGCTAACTTGAAGTAAATAAAATTGTAGACAATAATTTCATTTCCTGACGCCATCAATGCAAATGCTGTGATCGATCTTAGGCTAGGTTCATCAGAAGCAGCATTACGCCCTCTCCGGCGTATCGACCTCATGAAGAAGAATACCCCATTGACGGTCGGAGCGAAGGCGAGCGTCTCACAACAAGTTACGAAGCTCTAAGCCGAGCCTTTTTCTTGGTGCTCGCCTGCTTCCCGGAAAGGAAGGAATTAGAACTTTGAGATTGCAATTCGCAGAATAGTATTAGCAGCAGGTAGTGCTATCTACCCCTTTCTCTAGGAGCCTAGACCGGACCATTCATGATACCTAAGGCTTGCTTTTTCAGAACTATGCAGTCGTGAGGAACCGCGGCGCCGTTTCCTTCGCTTCATATCGAAGCACTTGCTCCGGAAATGCACAGCTCTTCGCCGACTTCGTGTCCAAAGGTCAGAAGCGTTTATGAGGCCTCTTCGAGTCGCTTCCATTCTGAATTGGCAGGAATCATCACCGCCATCCACCAAAATTGCGTCTTGGAATTCTTGCTTACAGCGTCTTTTACCCATCATATTATTTTATTACAAATTGATGCTAACTAGTTAGGCAGAATTGAACAGTCACACTCACTCACTCACTCACTCATTCATTCATTCATTTGTTGGTTCATTTAACATACTAACAGCTTCATGATGGGACTTGCCGAAGAGAAGATGATCATATGTAGAGTGAGGACTCTGAATTAATGCGCTGAGACCAATTCGTCACTCACCTCAACCACCACAATTATTTGTTGCCAAATAGTCGCATCAGCATGGAGTAGAGTTGCCGCGTATGCATCAAGAACCATTTCCGTTGTCTGCTTCTTGCTTTTGAAAGTTCTTCTTTTGTTTGAGTTTCACTATCACATAGAAATAAATTTTCAGGATTTTTAATTTCTTTTCTTTTTTAATGGAATACAGTACGTGTCTCCTTTCAGAGTAAGAAACACACTAAACGGACTCTGGATCGCTCTCCTGTGAAACCTCCAAAAACACGTGCTAATAAAAAGCAAAATGACTCCTACAGTAACATGTATACAATAGCATAATACTCTGGCCTCGTACTTTTTCATTTCTCACAATTTACGGCTGAAAGAATCATCGCTTTCATTTTTAAAAATTTCTTTTAAACAGAAAAAAACTTGTGATGGATATTACATTCTTCATTTCGTGCTTATTTACCCTTTCCATCGACTGTTCTCTCTTCTGTTCTCTATTAGAGTTATCGAGATGTGACTAATTGATGAAGGATGTCTGCCTCCTGGAGGTGATGATGTCCAAAGGCGCGACCTCAAGGTGCTTTCTTGCAGTGCAGGGAACTGCGCGAATTGAGGAAGACCGGCGAAGAAGAGAGCTCGTCACCGTCACCGAGTGCGACAACAGTTTGGTGAGCGTCCTCTCCAAAGGTCTGGACATCACGCCGCCTTTTCCAGCGGCCTGAGTCCTATTGAACCAAGAGCAGAGAAAGAAGAACACCGCGGTGGTTTTGCTTTCTTTCAAGCATTCATGAAATGGCGCTCCAAGAGACAGAGAAAGCGAATCAAGGTCGTGGCGTGCCGAATGTGAAGGGAATGACGCCCTCTGCAGCACTGCAGCTGACGCTAACAGTGCTGGTGTCGAACGCAAACTCCACCGGGACGTTTCGATCTACTCAGGGCGCAAGCTCGGCAAGCTGGAGGGGCAGAAACCCTCGCGCTTTTAGCAGATATTGCGCTTGTGCTCAAAATTACAATCGAGGCGCTAAATTGTCCTGGAGGACTCTTACCAGGGACTTAAGGGCGTAACGGCTTGAGGGCAGTTATCTAAAATTTGACGATGCCTCCGCTCATCGAGATGTGGCGGAGGTTCGCATGAATTGACAGCCTATTGGAGAGACGATCAGTCAACATTTGGTCGGAGCCAGGAGCGAGGGAAGCCGTGAGGGATAATCTCATTATGCGTGCATGCACTTGGACTCATATGGAGGTGGAATCCAGCAATTCGAAGATGGCCAATCAGTATTGGTTTGCTTTTATGTAGGCACTAGTCTATTCTATCCCCTTCTTCATGTGGATGTTCAATTTGTTCACTGCCTTTGGTATGCGCTAGCTGTGGGATGAGCGAAGGGATAGGCCTGCAAGACCCAAATGAAGGCCTCGGGTGAACTTCATGATTCGTCAGCCATCTGGCGATAATAATACAGCACTGCCGACCAACGATGACACCATCTTCTGGAGTCACCATGCAAAAACAAAGAAAAACAAGAAAACATCAAACTCCTTGCTTTACGCGATTCAGTCCTTTAGATGCTGCTGTATGAGCAGCATCCTGGAAAGATGCAACTGGCTGCTTGCTTGCAAAGTCTATACGTCTTAAAGGACAATATAAACTAGGTACTTTCAAGCTTTTAACCGCCTAAGCATTCATCCAGTCATACCAACTGACGGCTCTTGTTCTTTATCGTTGTCATTCTGAAAACCCGCCACGTGGTTCTCTAGGTCCTTTTCATTCTATCAGAGTGGGTCAATCACCCTCTGGTGTCCTAGACCAGTCACAATCTCTAGCTACCTAGACTTTCTCAGGAACCTCAGTGTTTTATTTTTATTCTTTTCTAGAGAGAATTATCATTTTAAAAGGCCACCTACTATATGATGCTTGTCCTTTTTTAATTTCAAACTATAATTTTTACTTTAATGTTCATTTTTAATCAAAACATTGCAAAGTAGTAAATATACATATATAGGAAAATCAATCGTCAATTTATGCCCCTTTCCCGTTCCCTTCTAATCGCTCTTTTGTTTTCCTGCAGCTGTAATAAAGCACAGTCCGTCGTTGGTCTCTAAAAGCGCGAGATAGAGCGAGTGTGAACCAAGTCGATTATTGATCAGTTCGTCGAAAGCGCCTGTTTGCCCATAATAGTGACTTTATAAGAATCTTATTTGTCCCGAATAAACGCCAATCAATATGAGGGATAGATTACAAAGAAATATCGGTATTCGCCTTAGAAAATTAATTTTAGAACAGCCAAGCCGACCTCACTTCTGTGCCTGCGTCGGTTAACTGCGAAACAATTGCCTTGCTCCTCGGAATTTCCAGGAAGAGCACGATTATTCGTGAGGGTCTTAATCTCCTATTAATTCAAGATTGAAGGAAATGATTGAATATAAAGTAGTTCTTAGGGCCTAGCCTGTACTTAGAAGGGGCGGCCATAGATCTAGCGGACTACGAACGAGACAACTCGACTAACCATTGTTCGAGGTTTTGGAGACTACATAGGTAGGAGGAAGCTATTGCGTTGAAATTTTGGGCATATCTGCTCTGCATGATTCCCTGTGGGTTGAACAGCAGAGAGCGTTTACCCGAGAGTATCAAATAGTTGATCGTACTGTGGAAAAGATTTCCTGCAAAGCGAGAAAGAACAAAAAGCCGCCGAGGTCTCTTTGAGAAACCCCTTTATGCACCTTCTTCTCAATTAGAAGCTGAGTTAGGCTGTTTTAAAACAGTAGCATACAGGACCTACTAGTTGTAAGTACTAGCTAAATGTACATTCGAATAACTTAGTGAGAGATTCTTGTGTTCTTCTTGTTTTTAGAACAATACCTACTTTATTCTTTTGGAAATTTTTAGTCGCTCATTTTTAAAAGGTACAATAACCCTGCTTTCTGAGATACCGCAGTTGACACAATTTCTTTTAATTGAGCCGAGGAAAATGCTGATTCTTCTCTTTCTTTCATTCTTTCTTTTTTCGCAGTTAATTATTTTTATTTAAAAAAATGATAATAAAAAGTTCAACCTTTATTTATTTTCTCTTTCTTCTTCGTTTGGGCTCAAAAATAAGAAGTCTCTCCGCGCAGTCTTTGTTTGAAATTATGGCTGCACAAAATGGCCATCGGGAAAGAGAACACATGAGCGTTGGGATACCATGCATGGGCCTTAAACAAATTAAATCATTTTTAACTTATCTGAAATAGTTGAAACACAGCTGGATTTTGTTACGCAAAGATAGACTTTTTTTAGTTTACTTATTCTCATAGGTAAATATTGCTTCACTAGAAAAGTGTGTTAATAAAGGTCATCGTTGTGAGAAGTTCCCCGCGCTCACCAAACAAATCGACTGTCGTGTAGCAAAGAAACAATGACTGACTATCCCAAAGCTATGCATGAACTTAAGCTCGAAATAGCACTCCTAAACTGCTGCAGATATTGTCTTCAGGTTGGTTGGATACTTTCTTTACTCTTATTTAGAACATTAGGTATTTAAGTTGGGTACACACCAGCGGAGCTTGTTTCTTGATAAAACTTCACCGATCACTCTGTGGGATATAGCTCCGGATGCTTCTGCGCTTCCATGCAGCCACTAAATCACCCAGCACACAAATAGCTAGCCAAATCGCCGTGCTTCAGACGTTGCGACGGCGCAAATATCATGAGTCCAAAGTCCAGAGGATGTTAGCTGCGGTTCAACATGCGAACTGCTGATATAAATTGTGAGCTTTGAGTCACTCTTACTAGGCAACGAGACTGAGTTAAAGTCTTTTGACCTGGGTAAAATACTCAAGCGAAACAATCACCCAATGCATGGCTTTGAGTCTTCCGTGTCTGGGTTGGTACTTCCTGCCAGAGCCACAATTATGTGGACCTGAAACCGAGACAAGATACTCTCCAGGATTCCCACAAGCTACAGGCACAGAAGCAAACATCATTCATCATGAACGAGGCGCGTATGTTACTTGCCACCCTAACTTAACTAACAAGGGAGCTGTTTCCAAAAACCTAGCCAGTTGAAGATCTTTCACACTTTCGATCTTTAAGGTCAAACATATACCCAATTCTTGTGTTGCTAAGTGATCCATTGATCGAATTGGTTGAGCAACCAATTGTTCAATCAGCTGTTAACAATAGGCATGCATGCTAATACGGAATGAGCCTTCTTGGAACGCGCGTCAGACTTGCCACGCGACATATCTTCCATCCAATTGTTGTTTCTCGGAAATCGCTTAATCCCCCACCAGTCCAAAAAATGGCAGGTATGGAAGCCTGAACATTGATCTAAAACATATATAGTTTACATAGTTATACAATATATTAAACCTTGTGATTTATTGAGAAAGTGATTTCTTCATTTGTATGTATGAATGAGTTGCAAATCAGACGTGTTCAAAGGGTTTATTTTAGTTTGAATTTGTAAAGGGAGACTCCATGCCAAGGGAAGCTCTATAAGAGCATACACGTATGAGTTGGAGTATATATCGCTCAACTTTAGCATTTTACTTCAATACAAGATTGAATCATTACGTATATATATGATAATCTAGCGAGAACGAAGACATTCTTCTTTTGATAATTTGAATATTTTCTTGATCATCTGCAAACATCATCGTAATTGAAATAGTTGGCTCAAAAGATAGTATAATTATGCATCAATTCACCCTGATTTATAAACGCGTATCTATCTTGATTGAATGGAGTTGCTTAGCTTTGGGCGAGATCACGTCAATACTATTTTTAATGGCTCTCATGTGGTGATGGTAAAAAATGTCTAAACGTCAAAATTTTCTAAATGAATAAGCTAAAGTGTAGGGAACGCATTAATTTCAACATTTTAATGAACTTGCAGTCTGAGCATGTGTACTTTGTGTCTAGGGATGTCGTTCTGGGTTAAACTCTAAAATGTAGAGTTTCAATGCGGTTCAAAAATTGTGTATGCTGAAAGATGAGTCTGGCCAGCTGGAGGTTGCCTGTAAAGATGAAGCCAAGAAAGAAGAGTCTTGATGAAGGCTTCCAGAAGGTTGATTTAAAGAGTAAGGGAACTGCTAACCTAGAAATGAACCCCAGGGCAGACTGGTTCATGTAGTAATTATGAGGCTAAGACATTGTTGAACTGTGTTAGAGATACTTGGTGGGGCTAGGTTAATACAACTTCTTCAGCCATCAATTCAGGTTGCATCATACTTGGATCTTTTTTGACTTCGGCAACCATGTAGGTCTGGTTGTCTAATTTTGCTCTATTGTAAGCCCTACATCTACGAGGTCTTAACAAAGGAAAACCAAGAACTTCAGCGATGTCTTGTCCACTAGTTTTTCGATTTAAGATCCCAGCAGTGTACACTCCGACGGGGCAAATGGCATTCTTGTAATTTTCTTAACTGAGCAATTAACTATCGAGCCGAAGGATATCGTTTAACTCTCCTAAGTAGCTCTCTCAAGCTTGGAAATCAAATGGTGGGGGTCTTTGACTACAAATAATATTATTCATACGATCACTGCAAATGTACCTGACATCTTAATTGCAAAATAAGAACGAACTGTTTAGATGCTGTTAAATACCTTTGTTCCCATAACGATTCGAATGGAGTTTTCCACCTACTAACTACTCTGAATAAGTTCAAGGATATTTTACAATATGTTAATGCAGTGAAGTATGAAAATTGGACTTCAATTCTACAATGCTGTTATAGCGGCCCATGCGAATGATCGGTCGGGGGTAATAAAGTGAGGGTCTATTTATGAGAAAGGATTGCACGATCTAGCAAGTTTATCTCACAAACAAGAATTTGTCGTAACCCAAGATCTTTCGAATTACTGTTCATATCCACGGTTCATTTTATGAGTGCTCTGTCCGTGAAAGTTGCAGAATGAAGTTTGATCATACGTAGTCATTCCCACTTTGTCCCATACATCAATCCATTCATGAATGACAGTTTGAGCCCTTTTAAAAAGAGTGCTACAAGTAGCAGACAGGCCCTTCGTATTCTTTCATACATAAATACCAAAGACTGCATTTGAGCAGCTGGAACGTTGACAAGCTCTTAACATTAAATCCAATGCGAGCTCGACAGAATGTAGGAAATATTACTTGCACCTCACGCAAGCGGGTTGTCTCACCTACGCTAATGCATGCTGATTTCTTAGTAGTAACGCAGACAGTACTCGCAAACAAGCTGGGGTCTTCCTTTTTACTTGCCGCAAAGCTTCGGCTGGGTATTGATCGATTGGTCGCTTTCTGATTCAGCTTCTCTCAATATAATCTTGAATTCTTGAAATGTACCAAGAACACCCGCTGTCTGAATGAACCTCTCTCAATATAATTTTGAGCTTTTTGAATGCACAAAGACCACCCCGAAAGAACACAAGCTGTCGTTCGTTTTTACATTCTCTATGGAAGACACCTTGCCCAGAAACCTTCCACCCGCATTGGCGCCGGAATAGTTCTGTTATTCGCACATGTCGATTGCTTAAGTGTTGCATATTTTCTTTTGAAGCTGTTTCTATACTTGAAAATGTGCTCTTGAGCGTCAGTATCCTAGTAAAATCACACACTCTTCTTGCGGTCTCAAAGCAGATTCTTTAGGTTGAGTTTTATGCTATGCCTATGAATTTCAGAACAATGTTTATTTCTGTATTGAAATCTTTATTTAAATACTTGCATATCGACCTGATCGAACAAAGCAACTGAATCCGAGACTTAGCTATATCTCGTTCAATCAATGCTAGAAGCAACTCTTCTTTAATTTGGCATTTCTGTTGATCGGAGGAAGGGAAGGGAAAACATCGACCTGCCGTCATGGCAGCGGTATTCTAAATCAATTCCCCTTGTGACTCTGAGCCTCATGAACAGTTGCTTTTAGCACGTTTTCGCATAGAGCTGGTATTGCCGAAGAGAAGGAGCGCGCAATTGTTGTCACGTCTGGGGATCTCCAAAAACTGCTATACGTGACGTAACAAGTCACGATGGGGATAGCCGCTTGATTTTCCGACCAGCAAGCCCACAACGCAGGAAAGGGGGTGCAACTTTCTAGAATCAAACCTGGGTTTTGTTATTAGACATGTTAGGAGTGCTGAGATCTTAAGCTACTTCAAAGTTCAACAGGTTGGTTAATGCAGCAAAATGGTACGTAGGTGCCAATTGACACAAATGTTCCACACAGTTATAGTAATCCAATCTTACTGAGAAAAACTAAAACCAACGCGCACACATAAAGATAGATGAAGATAGTATGAACTAGTGAACAACGTATTCCTGACTAAGAAGAGAAGTAACTGGAATATGACCTCAAGGTTCAAAGTGAAAAACAATCAGTATTCTAAACTGCAGTCTCAATCAAATGCACAATCTGTCCTATTGCGCTAACAGGATTAGCAAAGATTAAACGAAAGAGCCGGCAAAAAATTAAGGAGGAGTTAAGATATTTTTAACCAACCAATTCGAGTGCCGATTGCACATTGCGTTCAAAATTCAAATGGTTCTGACTACAACCGCACCGCAAAGCTGATTGATTGAGTAAAAATTGAACAACTACCATGGTTTGGCAACAGCATATCTTTAAAAATAAAATCTACAAAACGATCAGCTTTAGACCAGCTTCTGCAGAATCTAAAGCACCCTTTTGGGAAATAAGCTGTTGACAAACTTGATTAACATCAGTATAACAAAACATAAAGACACCCTGTTAGTATTAGTGCGCACAAAACAATTAAGAGGAACATATTGAGGTCTAGGTAGAATTCCTCATAAGACCTCTTCGATATACTCTACGTATTATAGCGAAGAAAAAAAAACGAAGGTCGAAATGAGTCATAGATATCGCTGCATGGTATAGGTTGCAAACTTTCTATATCCAGCGAAACAATTACGGTGATTTCGCTTGCTATGCATGATTTCCGAGCGCTTGGATCTCAGGTCTTATAAGAGCGCTCTTGCCATACTACACCCTTTCGAGATACATCATAGATCTAACGCCGTGCGTTGCTTTCTTTTATCTACTGACAAAATCAATAAGCTTGAACAGCGGCGTATAGAGGATCTAGCATGACAATCACCAAACGCAAAAAGCTAGGCTTATTATATAGCTCTAAGGAGGCTAAATGCTCGCAGACACAAAGCTAAGGAATATAGCTTCGCATGGGGACTACTGCTTATCTATGTATGCAAGGTAAGACATTTCTAGTTTGTTGTAGATGTGTTCTGGGCTTCACATGTGCTTCATCAAATATCTGCATTGAAGTGCCACTAATTTTCTTCAAATGAAAGCTGTGCCTTTCTTATGTTTTGTGGACATACATTAAAGAACGAAATTAATGCAACTCGTGTGAACGTGTAGCAAAATAGGATCCCAGAAGCAAATCGGAAACAGCAACAATGCTTCTCTACATATTGTGCTCAATTTTGGCCATTGCGGCAAGTATAGCCTTGCTCATGTATGTTTAGTTAGTCCCGATAATCAACTTTATAACGTTGAGCTGACAGAGAGTGCAGACAAATAGGCCAGGCTCCAAATTAGAAGGCCAATCCAAAGGAAGAAGTGCTGGCTTGCAGGGTCCAACAGACCAGCGGGATAAGATTAAACGTAATAATGAAAGAGTGTGTTATTGCTCTTGATTGTTGCAACAAGACTGTCTCTAGCTAGAGACACCGCGCTAACTGCAACTCTGAGTTGAGTAGCGAGCTAGGCGGAAACTTAATTCTTAACCCCACTCGTAGCCCCAAGGTGTCCTCATGGGTCAATTCACTAGGCTCTAGTGTCTCTGTCAAATCAAACTCAAGCTATCAAACTCAGACCACCAACTTTATCGATGACTTCGAAGCCAGGCCATTCGCGACAAATTGAGCTGCATGTTTTGGCGCTTCGAGGACCAGGTGCTAAGCCAATGTTGCTTCAATTCACAATTATCTCTCCAACCCTGAAGCTTGTTCAGACCAGGGAAGTCTGCATGTGCACAAGATCCTACTTTTGGGTTGTTGTCAGTTCGCCATATTAATTACACACAGTACGACCCTTACTCTTCTATCTATCTCTTTCACTACTAGTGGGTCCTCCTAAAGAGTAAGCAAAGAGAAAGTTTCTTCGCCTCCATTTGTGAACCAACTTCAGCCGAACTGTGCAAACGGGGAAAGGGGTCTCGAGACGTGTCTTCTTTCCTACACCCAACTCGGGCACACTATCCATGTACAAAAGAGGATCGGCTTACGGGGGAGAGGTTCTTATCAAGCTTCTCCTGGGAGCAGAACTAAACACATGAACTAAACTACATGAAATTGATCACTTCACAATGATTTTTTTTTTTTAAATTTTAATTTTTCCATGGCCATAACGGATTTGTCAACTGTCTCCTTTTAATAGATAGGTTTCTGCCCGTCGTTCGCTTTTCAATCAGGCTAGCGATCATTATTGGCATACGGCGATAAGAGAAGTGTTTTACAATGATACCTATATCCTTTGCCAATTGAGCTGGAGCCTTCCTTTCAAAGACTTTGTTTCCCCTCCGTTGTGAAGACTTATCATAAAAAATGTGCGAGCTGTCGCTGTTTCTAAGAATTAGAAAAAATAATGTGCGAGCGATGAAGCAATGGCGCCGCCCTCCGAGTCGCTCCAGCTAGCTGGTCTAGACAGCAGCCCGAACCAAGGCGACACGCACAGCGATAACTCTGCGGACAGCTTCAACTGCAAGCGCGGCCGCTCACAGCCTTCAAGTCCGGCGCGGAGGTTTCGTGGCACAGGCCCAGAGAAAGAGAAGGAAGTCCGAGGCGGAAGCCCTTGCCCATTCTAACGCCCTTCTACCCTAAACCATAGCCCTGATAAGACTCCAAAAGCGCTCGTGCTCATTCAACCTCGTAGGCGATCGACCGGAAGAGCACTAGGCTCTGCGATAGCTGCGAGGAAGGGTATCAACGCAAGAAGGCAGATGCTTCTGCAGCGCACATCGACGTCCGGAGCCATTAAAGCCAAAGGCCACGCTTCGCTGTTCGGTTTTCCTCCCCTGAGATTGAATATTGGCGTCTTTGAAGAAGGGCGTACGTTGAAAGGCAAAGGGCCCTGTGAAAGAAACTTGTAATGGCCCTCATAAGCTAATGCCTAGGACGTCAGGCGGCCATTTCCATTTCCAAATATGTTAGGGAGGGGAGGCGTGGAAAAAAACACAATGCAATTTCGTTTATACAATTTGCACGCCTCCTGAAAGAAGTTGTGAATGGCAGAGAAGCTCGATTTACGATGATGAAGACTGCCATCGAATGATCTCCACTCTATCATTGTCAATCTCGTGGCTGGAAATAGTTCGTTGGAATGTGATTGCCGGACTGTCAGTTGGCTGAGAGGAGAGGATCTCATCCGCGAGACGTGGTGCACGTGGAGCCTGACTGACTGACTTTGATTGATTGGTCAATCAATCGATTGAATACTTGCTTGCTTGCTTGCTTGCTTGCTTGCTTGATTGATTGATTAATTCGACAGGCCACGACACGACACGCACGGCGAGCTAAGTCCTCAGACTCGTCATTCTTGGTCGCGAGAACTGATTCAATCAAATCCGGTTGTGGCCTCAGTCAGATTGGCGAGCAAGTAAGTAGACTCCAAGCTCAAGTTGATCCAAAAGAGCTTGGTGCGGACACATGCAGCGCCGGTGTGGCTGGTGCCAATTGACCTGAATCCACGAGTTTCCAACTTGCAACGTTGTGAGAAGACAAGCTCAAAGTAGGAACAGAAACAACAAGTAGGACTGCCCAGAACATCTACGAATGGCAATACAAGCAGGCGTAGAATCAGCACGAGTCTTGAAGTTAGGGGAACACCCGTCGGGTAGAAACACCTACCTAAGTGACTGACTGGGCATCTAGCTAGCGAGCTAGCTAGAGATGTAGAGGCAGGATGGGTGCATTTTGAAGGACGTCGATACCTAGGTAGTCCGGCGCTCATGTATTTATAAACGCGAATTTGCCTGAATGCAAAGGCGGTGACGGGAAACTTCAGTTGCTTTGAGTGGAATGGGTTAGGGAAATCGATGAATTAAGCTTTGGCCCTAGGGTAAACTCGGATGAGTAGGCTGGGACGCGCGTGTCTATGGAGCGCAAAGCTGTTACTTCTCGCAACTCAATAAATACCAACTACTAAGCCAAAATACTAACTTGCAAGTGCGCCTTCTAGGTCCCAATAGTGAAACCACTAGGGTATCAGTATTGAGTGCTACGGGGTTACGAAAGGAGTTCCCTGGGGAGGGGGATGACAAGAAAGCAAACCTCGAACTAGCGTTTGAGAATATTTTTATTGCATATGGCTACACAAGAGCGAACTCACGATCAAATAGCTAAAGCATTAAACAAACATGAGCCGTATGAACGTCATCGTGGCAAGGCACCATCGTGTCGATGCCTATGTGGAGCTCTTGCAAGACAAGGTTTATGACGGCAATCTCTCCAGTTACTTGATCACCCTCTTTGGCAGCGGCCGCTTTACGGAGGAGATTTTCTTAGCCCTTGATATCATCGGAGAAGACGCTGGGTCGTGGCGCAGCAAGTTAATGCTGTAATATCACCTCGATCATATTTTATTAAAGAAAATTAAAATGACCAGCGTCTACTGAATTTGTAACGCGTTTCAAGGCCTACTGGCCAATGTAGTAGGAGAATTGCAACAAGTGTCCGCCCCGCCCCGCACAAAAAAGCGAAAAGGGTAGCAATCATGATGGAAACATAGATGGTACCCTACATTTCGCATTAATTCTACCTACAATTTGTGTATTTAGCTATATGAATAACCATAATAATAACTCTGAATATTTTGACTATCTACTACTTACAATTCAGACATTTCGAGCTGTACAAATAGGTTATGCATCATTTTTTGAGTACAAACGAGAAGGCTAGCCTCTTTTGGAAATACTGGTCGCATAACATTGACAGCGAAGTTTGCCTCTGCTAGGTTGTAACACCTCAATCTGTAAAATGAAAAGGAAATTTGTCTCGAGTTTTCAAGGTCTTATCTACAACTGATAATGTCTAGCAAAGGAGGAAAATACACCTGTACATAGAAAAGTGAAATATTTACACATCGTCACGCGACACGGCGCGGACTTTCTTAAATTTAGAAAAAGAGGGGATGACGATATGAGGTACGGTCTAATTTAGCTAGAAGGCCCTCTGCGGAAATATGAGTCTGATGATGAAGTATGATGGTAAGGTTGTTTGTTTTCAAAAAGGTATGTGATGTTTTGATTTTCTTGAAATGGGGTGGCCACGAAACAAAGTATTTGTGACGAGGGGTGCTTGCTTACTACAAGCTGTATACAAAGAGTATTTTGAGTTTTGCTTCGATTATTCTGATTTTTTTTTGGCTTTTGCGATGAAAGTTTTCTTGCTTGCTAAAACTTTCTTTGAATTTTGGTGTTGTTTTTTCTTTTGTTTTCTTTGACTTTGCTATTTTTATTTTTAAAAGAAAAGAAGAGGGGACCAAGGGGGGTTGACTATCTACAAAGGTCACCATCATCAGGTATTTCATATCATCATTATCTCCACGAAAGTATCATATATCGCCAGTGCCCACACAGGAATGCCAAGGCTGGCTCCTAACGCCTTGCCAAGATTTGTTCATAACATTGAACGTGACGATGCCAAAACTTACTCGACCAAACATTTCCCGTTTCATTGACTTAGTTGTTCCACCTGAATGTTCACAAGACGTTTGTTTTGTTCTCTCCAAAAAAAAAAAAGGCGAGACATATGGAGCAATGCTGCTATGAGACGAGGTAGTCCCCAGACCCTGGCGTGAATTCTTGCTAGCAATTATGTGTCTTTCCATTTGTTTTATCGCGTCTTTCAAACTTTTCACTTTGCACGATACTTCGAGAGTAAGAAAGATTCACACCTAGCTGACAAGTCATCGCCATGTCTTAGAGAACGCTCTCGCAATTACATTGCTATGAATCGGAATATTTTTTTTGAGGGAACAGAACAAAAAGAGTCAGGCTGGTCACTTCATAGAAACGGAAGTGCTGGTTTCATAGTCGCTGACAACTCTATCTGCGACCACGGCGACGGTTCTTCCGCTTAGACTTCTTCGTCTTCTTACGGTTGCTCGTAGTCCCGGAACGAGCAGCAGCCGTTGCCGTGGGCGCCTGTACATTTTCAGCATCATCGGACTCCATGTCCGGAGATGCCGATTGTTCCTCACCGGGGATCTCACCGCTTTCGCTGGTTTCGAGAGTCATAGCCCCTGTGGATGTATCTACATTTTCTTTACTCAGAGGCAAATCTTCATCATCCTCGATCTCGCACTCCGTGTCATCTTCATCAAAAGCGAAGTCTTCCTCCACATCGGAAAAACATTCGTCTTCGTCCATATGGACGTCCTTCATTGTCTCAGCAGCACTTGCTGGACCTGTGACACGTAAGCATACAAGTCAACGATCAAACCATGTGGTTCGTCACCATATTTTGGCGCGTCAGTCACTTTTCTTACCTTTCAATCCAATCCGCATCATATATTTACATAGTCCACCCTCCCCGGTGATACCAGTCTTGTTAACCTATTCATCATCATTCCTCCCCTTCATACAACAACAACTAAATTTAGAAAGAATCATAGTAGAAACTCTCGGCTTTAGTGAGAGAGAGACTTGGCAAATATTTGATCACTTTGCCAGTCTTTTGCACCCAGCACCTCATCCAGCGCAGCGCAACGAACTCCAAAACTCTACAGTACGTACGTACGTACGTATGTTGGTGCTGCTACTTTGACCGTGCCCCTCTTCTTTTCGTTTTTTTTCCTCTCACACCCTTCGTCCTTTAGAAAAGGTACTTTAAAGGTGTGTGCAGTTAATCCAACAGGATAGAGAGGGGGGCCAATTTGGGGAGGCGGCGACATTTCTTCGGCTCCTCACTAGAATGCCAGCAGCAGCCGAGGAGTCTTGAGCCAAAGCACGCCAGGTGCACACGCGTGAGTGCTCCAATAAGCCATTTTGCGTCTGCGGAGTAGAGACTGAGAACTAGTAAGAAAAGACAAAGAAGACACTCAAACGCGCGCAGAGACGATATGTATGTACCTCCTTATTTTGTGATGGTTTTAGAAGAACAAGTAAAAGCACACACGCAACAGAGAGGCGTGTGTGCTTTTGTTTTGTTTGTTTCTGTTTTTCTTTGAGAGAGGGAGTTAGAGATCAGGAAAACGCGACGCAACTTTCCGAGCCCTATGACGAGCCCGGGCCTTGGCCAAGGTGGGATTGTAGCGGTTACTTCCGCTAATCCGTCTTATCGACGAAAAAGTTGTTACGGTTATACAACCTCTCTCTTTCTCAATGAAAAGTACAGTTCTAAAAACCAAGACATTCACGTTCCGCCTCAACTACTATTGAGCAACTCAAACGGGGCATTGGCTTTTAAAAGGCCAAACAACCAAAGAGAGTTGAAGAACAACATTCCTGCATGTTTCGTCCACCCCACTTAGCAGAGACATTCATGCCTTGCACAGTCATTCTCTTGCTCCTTTTCCATCCTCGTAGAATTTTCCGCCAGCCCTGTCCGTCTTAAAGGAAATATCCAATTCGCAGTGCTCACACCTTTCCCTCTAAGTGGCATTGATTGTTGTTGTATGTCTCTAATGATGATGACTTCATTCAAGATGATAACCATTTTGCGTGTAACGTACCTGCTGAGATTCACTCGCCGAGACCATGCACCATCCGTCGTCCATGTCGGCCAGCTTAACGGCAGCCGCGCCGTTCTGCATAGAAGCATCAGGGGTCGAGGTCATGAAGATGCCCATGTTTGTCCAAGAGTTAAGGGTCTGCTTGCTTCGTTGCCTCAACTTTCTCCACGTCGTTCTTCGTCAAAGTTTTCAAGTCTGAGAAACCTTCCGTGCCGTTGCCGATTAGCACTATTTACCCAAAACTCTACCCCGAGGATAGATATTCCAGCCCGCAATCAAGCACCTGCTTGTGCCTAAACCCGGAAAGAAGAAAAAGGAAGCTGGAAGTCAAGATCGAAAGAAAAGGGATCCCAAAGAAGATGTACTCAAGACGGCTGCAGCTCAACGGCAGTGTCTCAATCCCGGCCGAAGGAACAACAGTCCACAAACTACAAGCGTATTCTGCCAACCTCTTTCTGCTCCCTTAGACTCTTATGATAACCTGGAGACCTTCTGTCTCGAAAGATTGCTTCAGACGCCTTCGCTGTGTCCCTTGTTTTTTCTTTTTCTTTTCTTTCTATCTATGTATCGTCTGTCCCCCTCTCTCTTGCTTACTCACTTACTCGTCCTTATCACTGAGGTAAGAGAACGCAGACTTAGTCTTTCGAGTATAGTGGTCCTAGTCTCCGCTGCTGCAGTGCTCTGAAGAAGTTGTCAACTCCTAGGCGCGCTGCGCTCAGGTGGTTAGACTATGTGTTGGTTAGTGTTTACTATAGGGGCGCTGAGACGGCTTTCTTTCTTTCTTTCTTTCTTTCTTTCTTTCTTTCTTTCTTTCTCTTATTTCTTTCTTTGAAAAAGAGAAAGGGAGAAATTAATTGATGAGGTGTCTATCTGTGCTCCGAACAGCTGTTCCCTCTGCCTGGCTTCTTGCACCGCAATGATCCACGAGGCAGGCTGTCTGCTGGCTCGTTGGGCCGGGATGGAGCGCCTTCGATGCTTCCCTGACCTAGGTTTCTCGCTCTGGCCTTGGCCTCTGAGCTCGCAAAGCGGCTTCTGCTTGTGTGCCTGGCACGGGTGCGTCTGATTGAACCTCAGGGCCCCTTATAGATTGCACAAGGGAGATGCCGGAATGGAGCTCGATGCCGTTCCCTGCGGGCCGCAACTTGCGTAGCACTCAAGGGTGCTGGCGGTGCTTGCTGGCAGGAGGTCCTTGAACTACGCTGGGCGCTGTTCTAGCTGCTGGCTTTGTCGCTCGCTTGGTCTCCGCGTACGGACGATATCGCTTGTTGTAGATTGGTCTTTGCCCCGTTCTGTTGCGGCATCGACGATACTTTCCATTTCTCTCTTTCTTACTTCCCCTCTCTGTCTTTTATTTATTTATTTTTATTTTTACTCTGGGAAAGAGTCTCTCACCCTCACATCACACTGCCTTACTGTGCCATATCTGAGTCACGCAATTCTCTCTTTAAACGTCATAAATTGCGAGTTAAAAGGGAAAATGTAATATTCTCTCCTCTGGTTTCATGCCCCCTGTCTCCACTGACTCTTTTCCTTCTGTGTTCTTCGCACCTGTTTCTCTCTCTTTCTTTCCGCCTCTTTCCCTCCTTTATTCCTTCATTATTCTTCACTAATCGTGAAAGCTAATGAATGCATCAGCAGAAAGGTGTTAGAACCTCATGGAAGCTCTTTTCTCTGCTTCTTTTTTCCTTCCCCTATTCTCCATCTATAAGTTTGCCTTTTCTCGTTAAGATTTCCTTCACTTCAATTTTTTTATTTCAAATAAAATTAATAATAAGAATGATAACTTGAAAAAAAAAATGTAAATTGCCTTCATGCACATAGGTACTCCACTATCTACAATTAAGTACCTTCTATCCTTTTTCTCTTTTTTTCTTTTTTTTCAAATAGTTACACTCATATTAGAGTCTTACCATGCTTTTTCTTGTGAGGGCATGGACACTCGAGGTGCTATTACTAGTCATACCCTCAGCCTTAGGATATATCAGTGTTGAGAGTAAACAAGACTAAAAGGCCTTCCTAGGAGTTCATATATCTGAGAATAAAGAGGTCTTTCGTTTTTTTTTCATTTCATCTCACTTCATCTCATTTCATCTCGTTGCATTATCAGCGATCAAAGTAGTCACCTAAGGCACCTTCTACTCAGTGCACTCTCTTCGAAATCGAGGAAGAGCTCAGTTTTTCATGTCGTCTTCGAAGGTAAGTTTGAGATGCTGCTACCGTTACTATAAAAAGGTACGTACGACCGAATAAGGACCACGATAATACGCCAATGTTTTAGACTCTGTGGGAGCTTGCTTTAGTCTTTGAGCTCGTCCTGTTTCCTCGTGCTTTTCTAGCACTAAGGCCTCCTACTCCTACAGCTAAGCAGACCAAAATGATGCTTTGACTGTTAGTATTTAGCTTAGGAGGTCAGTCTTTTCAAAAAAACCCTGCACTTACCTCGACTCACAGTGGGAGCAAGAGCTTCAGTAAAAGTACATATTATTGCAGCAACTCAGAGAAGAGATGTTTTGTGAAGCATCATAGCTGCTAAGCATTAAATAGCAAAATGGGTAACAGTATCAGTTGTTTTTGGAATTAAGTTTCACAACAAGAAAGAAAGTAAGAGAGGAGAGCGAGGGAAAAGAAATACTGAAAGAAAAGAAATGTCATAAAATTTTTTTAAAAAAAAATGAGAAAAATTAGAATTCTCTTTTTTAAATTAAAAGGGAGTTCGAGGGAAGAGTGACAAGGACTGAGATTCTTCTCAGATTCGCGGAAGATGCGTCGTAGGTGCTAGGACTAATTAAGTACTGACCAGGTGTAATAAAACTTAATAAAGCATACAAGAGTTACTATGTCCGGTATATAGGAAGCGATTGCGGAAAATTCTCTAAGTGAGGGCACTCAAACAGATCACCCGTTTGAAATTTCCCCGTTTTTCGTGTCTCGCTCTATTTGATATTCACTTTCATGGCAGTCGCTTTATCCATCTTTTGCAACAACGGCAATTTGAACGTCCCCAAGAAAAAGGCGTTCAACAGCAACAATTTTTTCCACCTGGATTCATTCATTCATTCATTCATTCATTCTTTCATTCATTCATTCATATTGACCATAACAGCGACAATTGGCTATAGTTAGGTAGTTCTTTTACAAAAACAAGAAAAAAATATCATCAAAGAAATCCAATGAGCGGAATCGAATATTTCTTCAGAAGAAAATATGCAAATCAAAGCCAAGTTTCGAGCAGCAGCACCTTTCCATAAGTGTTTCTTCAGGCAGCATTGTGAAGCCCAGTCAAAGCATATTTGGAGGAGACTGAGCGACGTTACCTCTGACATAATGTCGTCGCACTAAAATTTGAGTGATCGACGATCTTGAGCATCATCTAAAACTCTTTATTACAACAGGGAAAGGATGAAAAGATGCGCTGAGGTGGTCCATTTCTTCTTCTTTGTTGATTAATTATTCATTAAAGTACAGCGCCAAAGTGCCTTCCTACCTACTACAAGTTGTTTCGAAAACATGGCGGTCTGGTTTTCATCTCTAATTTTTAACTCATAAAATGACTTTGATGTTCATAGAAGTTTAAGTCTGAGCTTCCTTCCTTTTCAGAGAACTTCTTCTCCTCCAAAGTTATCTCCAAGAGGTCGAAGGCCTTGCTGATGCTCCTCAAATCGACAGGAGGCAAGACAATGGAGAGGGGGCTTGTTATGTTACCATCTAATATTACCTGATCTGATATCATCTGATGTCCGATACGTCGTGCACCGCGGGTTCTCTAGAGAATTTCCCTTTCAAGTTCACTGGGAAAGGTCAAGGTAAAGAGGGATGTGTAATCGAGGACATTTCTTTTTCGACTTTTTAATAAAAACACATTATCACCGCAGAGTCAGCGCTGTTCTCAGTATTAAAAACAATGCAATTCCAATGCCTTTTTGGTGCTGTATCTAAAGTGAAGCATCAATTGTCGAATTCGTGTCGTTGACTAAGATTGAAGAAACCGCATTTGCAAGTTTTAGACAACAAATGTACCTCCTCCAACTCGTCAACATCGCATCTTGAGATTTCTTTGTCCTGCTCGGCAGCACCCCTCTCCTTATAAAACGTTCAAGGTCTTTCCCCAAACTCGCTGCATTACATCGGAATTAGCAGTAGCTAGGCAGCATTAGACAGGTTTCAATAGTACCTGGGATGGAATCTTTTCAGTTGCGGGAATGAAGGGGCGCAATTCATAACAATAATTCAGATTCTGAAGATTCTCCACAACAGCCACAAATCAACCCACTCGGATCGTTGTGACGTTGCATTGCACTGCTGCTCATCAGCAAAGCGCCCCAACGTCCTCCTCGAGGACCTCGTTTCGCTTTTTTTTTTTTTCTATCAAGAGCTCTTGTCAGCTTAGCAATATCGCGTTAGTGCTCCTCGTCACGGCAGCTTGCGTCATGGATTCCCTACGCACACTCCAGTTTATTGAGGCGTACCAGGATTACATTCACTGCGCCTCGATCTTTGCTTCGGCATTACAAAGATGGTGTTCCTGCGAGTCACCTGCTGCTTGAGTCCGCTGTTCTCTCCAGCGGAGAACGCAGCTTCGCTCGCTCTCGGCTACAGATGATGCGCTGAAGCTGGCTTCGACTGCATCGGCATAGACATCTCCATCTTTGCAAGCGTGTCTGAAGGAAGGTGGGTGTGTGTAGTATTTATGAATAGATACACCACAGAACTCTTAGATTTCGTTTCTGGGTCCTGTCTCGTGATCGGAGGGAAGACGATGCTACAGCTCAGGATTCCACTGCTTAAGTCGGGCATAGAATATGGGCGGCGCTCGTGGTGGCCTGTTGCAAGAATCTGAATGTGGCACATCAGGTCCTTTGGCGCGACCCCTCCCTGCGCAGAGTCGATTGTGTCAAAGCCAAACTACTTCTAGAACCCGCACCCTACTTTAAAACCAAAGAGGGTTTAGCAAAGACTCATTCTCGTTTCTTGCCTTTCAAGACTCTGTCCACCCCTCTTTTCATCATATGAGTACTGCCTCCCGATTCTTCTTTCGCATGTCAGGAGCTACAAACGATGCTTTCGCTCCAAGCTCAAGTGAGAAGGCCACGTCCCAAACAACTTGACGCAGAGCTCTTTCATGCTCGAAACTTGAAAGCCCTCGCGCAACGCCGATGACGCATCGTTCCCTCTGTTCCCGCACTTCTACCTTAACGAAACAGGCTGGTGCACCTTAAAGGCCTCGACTACGTCTGCTGGTGATGTTGGACCATGGAGCTGACTAAAGGAGACGTCGTGATGGTGATGGATGCGATGATGATGCAAGAGCATGGGCGCTTGATCAAATGATTGATTCATGATGCAAAGAACTGCGAAGCTTGACAGGTACGGGTATTGATTGCAATTACTACGCTGTTGTCATGGATGATCGCGATGCCTTGCCTTTGATTGATCTGGTTACCGTGGTTATTGAAAGAAGCAGGTTTACTAGGTCGCATATATAGCAATAGGTATAATAAAGCTTTATGAGAATGACGAGAGCTATTTGTGGGATCATCGCGGGTGGCAAAGAGATATTGCAGTTCTTGGCGACGGCGTCGAGTTTGTGCAGAGTTGTCGGCTTTGGATTTGAAAACAGAGGTAGGCTGTGGTTGAATTGTAGTTTCACGTCTTGCTTTTAGAAAAGATGCCTTGCGAAATCACCACGCCGAATGGCCCTGGCTTTAGCTCAGAGATGCTCATGTACTACGAAGACACCGATCTCACGGGCGCAATCTACGCTGGAAACTACTTCAAGTACTTTGAGCGTGCTCGTGATGAGGCTGTTGGAATGCAGACCCTCAAGGAGCTCCTCCAGGCCGGTAGTGCTCTCTACGTGCGCAAGATGACGGACATGACCTTCAAGGGTGGCGCTAAGCACGGAGATTGGCTCGTCGTGGAGTCTACTGTCCAGGCCCCTTCAGACTTCCGCCTTGTCTTCAAGCAGCGTGCATACGTCAAGGGATCCCCGGAGGTTACTGTCGTGGAGGGTGAGCTCGAGATCGTTTGCATTGATGTCAGCACTCACCGCGTCGCCAAGATCCCAGCCCAGGTTCGCACAGCCCTTCACGTATAAGGCGTCCCTATGACATCTTCCTGCACAAGATTTTATAACTCCCTTTGTCTGAGCTGCTCTAACTTTGAGATGCATTTTTGAGAGCTCAAAGTCTAACTGCAATTGCCCGTTTTGAGCAAAGCATGGCCTAGTGTGCAAAACTTGCAATATATGCCACGGATATCTACCTGTCCATAAAGTGTTGGTCGGCCAAATGCTGGCGAGCCTTATTTCTCAGCCTCTTGATCATGTGGTATTCTGATAGGTACAAGCTAGCCAAGTAGAAAAAATCCTTTTCATCTGCTGGCTTACTTAAGATAGTCTGTCTGGTCGATCACGATTTGCTGACTCGATCAGCGTGTTCTAAACATTACAAATTAAACAGCCTATATCTAGGTAATTAAATACAACGATGATTGGCTTCTTCCACTTTAGACTCAACCTACTTGCTTTGTGCAATTCTGAAGCACCCCTTTGTTTCTATTTCCACATTGATCTAAACCAAGCATCATGATCGCAAATCTAAAATCTTAAAAAGTCCACAATCGAAATGCTGTCACAGAATCAAGTCACGAGATCATGATTAAGCAACCTTTATCTACCACTATGTATTTGAAAAAGAAAAAACAAGAACAACCGACAATTTTTCGACTGTCATTCGCAAACTTTAATGTTAGACTATTTCAAGTTTACAAGAGGTGACAGACACTTTCGTTTCTGCATTCTACCTTCTCAAGAGAGATGTCTCCAGTAAAAAAAAGTGAGAACAGTAATATGGATTTTACAGACAAACATGAACATGGTTGAATTTAATTAATGCATGACATGAGGTAGATCGCCTATTAACACTCAGCAAAAAGACTGATTCTACGATCTCCAGGGCTTTTGCCGAACACTTTTTAAAGGTAGTTAACCTTGGCAGAATTGTTTCATTAGCAAAGCGCCTTTTGTTTGAACTCGCGAAGAGCACTCTGGGTTGTTTATTATGTTTTGTTAAGGTGCTCATCAGTGGAACAGATGAAGTATTTTTCTCATGAGGACGGTGGTCTCGAAAGATGACCCGTCCATGTTCAAGGTTAAAGGTGTCATGATTTAGATTACGAGGAAATTTGTTCCAGAGCTCCTTGGCGAATGAGGTGCTCCACATCAGCTCTCCGCAGGTTGTGCGTAGTGTCCTTTGCAAGAACAATAGTACCACTGATTGTATCGAGCTCGCCACAGTCACGGAGTACACGAACTTCAACATAGAGGTTCTTAGGAGGTTCCATGTCCTACAATCAAATTACGGTGGTTCAAACGATGCATCTGATGTTAGTACGTCTTTCATAAATAAATAAAGGGCGGTGCCTGGGCTAAATGAAACTTACTGCGCCAAGATCGAGATCCACATCACGCATGTAATCAAGAAGCATGTTGTCATATTCCGCAAAATACTGCACTTCTTCAGCACAGAGTTTACGCTTTAGATCCTCAGGAATGGCACTTCCAGCATCCCATCGAAGTTGCCCAAGGGCATCAGCACGGTGCTTTAAGTAAGCCAGCAGGCAGCGTTTGTTTCGAAGAGTACTGACATGATAAACCATCAGTGGGCAAGCATAGTAGGGGTCACGAGGGTCACTGGCGTCCTCCATGCGCGCTCGCATTCTCTTATACAGAGCATCAATCTCTCCAAGCACAAGTCTAACGCCCTCATCCTGTGTATTCGAAAACATTGAAATCAAGTAGTTTTGATAATGAAGTTAGCGACAAGACGCTTTGGCTTCAATGCAAGGATTAAAACTCAAAGGAATAATAGCTTTCCAGGGTCAAGCTTTCATCTCAAAGCGCTTTGGACTATCTCGACTTACGTTGTATGTTGGCAACCAATCGCTTCGCTTGAGTTCTAGCACAAGCTCACGCGCTTTGGAGCCATACGGCAGAATCGATGTCATTCTGACTCAAACGGGTTTCCTCCAAACACTCTACAAAGCGTGAAGAAAGCCACTTTTGAAGATGACACGTTGTGAGCAGCCTAGGTCTAGTAGCCACCAAACCTCGCTTGCTGGGACCGTGCGCAATGAAAGTTTGTGTGCGCGTAACGAAGTCACTGGCGAGACCACATGCGCTTTATGCGGCAACTAGTTAGTTCTTCGCTTTGCTAGCTAACTAACACAATATATACATAAAACCCTATTCTTAATAGTACTTAACTACCTCTACTAATAAAAGTACATTATACTAATGCGATTAATATGATAACCACTATTACTACTACTACCTCCACCAACTGAGCAAAGACGTTGACTCACACTGGGATACATATCAATCGTGGCATAATAATACACAAGCACTAATGCATCAAAAAACTGAGACTTTATTCAGGGTACATCGCTGCAACATAGCACCTTATTGAAAGAAGCATGAGAATATCAACTTTTGAAGTTATGTCTGCATAGAGCATAAAGTTTCATTAGTAAGTAGACGATCATATTCTGCAGTAAAAGAGCACACTGGAGGATAGAACACTCCTCATCGCTATAAAGATGGTTTCTTCTCCTGAACATGACCGAAACCTAAGGACTGCTTAGTTACTTTGTCATGTCACAATAGCATACAATGAACGAAAAGCTTTCCTAAACAACTTGCAAGCGAGAAGAGAGAAACAAAAGATAAATAGAACAAGAGCGACAAGTCATGGAAATGGACAAAGAAATGTATAACAATGATGGAGATAGAATTTTGCTCAATTACCTACTACGTCCATCCATCAAGCAAAATAAAGGCAATCGTGATACATGTCTTCGTTGGCAGCAGCCTGCTCCTCTGCTGAAGATTAAAATACTTCGACAGCAAGAAGGATGCCGACTTACGCGCGCTCACCACGGATGCGGCGAGCCAGCTGGATGTCCTTGGGCATGATGGTGACACGCTTGGCGTGGATGGCGCAAAGGTTAGTGTCCTCAAAAAGGCCGACAAGGTAGGCCTCAGAGGCCTCCTGGAGGGCGAGGATAGCGGTACTCTGGAAGCGGAGGTCGGTCTTGAACTCCTGGGCGATCTCACGAACAAGACGCTGGAAGGGGAGCTTGCGGATAAGGAGCTCGGTGGACTTCTGGTACTTGCGGATCTCACGGAGAGCGACGGTACCCGGGCGGTAGCGGTGGGGCTTCTTCACACCACCCTGGGAGGGGGCCGACTTGCGGGCAGCCTTGGTGGCGAGCTGCTTACGGGGGGCCTTGCCACCAGTGGACTTGCGGGCGGTCTGCTTCGTACGGGCCATTTTTCCTTACCTTGGTTTGACTTCGAGTTACGGTTCTGCTGATCGAAAATTGGTTTACAGACCAATATTCATTGATTTCATCATCCAAGTTCTAAGTTAGTTCTTCACTTATTCTCTCAAAAACGCTTATATCAATACCATCTCCGTAAACTCTCCCTTTCTCTCTCTCTCTTTTAATTCGTTCCTTTCCCTCTGAAAGTGGACTTGAGAGCGCAACATTTTCTCTCCGGCTCAAAACCAAAGCAACCTTCAAAAGAGTAAGCAGCTATCAAGTGTGCGCATGAGAGTGTGATCATGTGAAGCGGAATGCAGCCAAGTCAACCCGCTCCGGACAGTACTTGCTTCACACCGACAAATGGGCCTCCAACTTCGCAGTCCACGACGAAGAGAGTGCTGCAGTTTGCTTCTTTGCTCTCAAACATAATGCGACTTGGACTCACGGCGAGAGCAGTTCACCTGGAGTTGATCGACAACCACGTTCTTCTCGCACCAAAGAGCTGTGCCTTCTCGCATCCGCCGTCCTGCGTCACATCTATCCGCCCTTCGCCGCCCTTGGCGCCAAAGGTCATCTTGCCCTCCTCGGCTTACTCTCGATATGTCTGCTATTCTGCTTTGTTGCCTTCCCCTTGTCCATCTTTTTCTCTCCGCACGCGCGCTCTCATTCTCTTTCCCTCTATCAGTTAAGGGTTTCTATAATAACTACCCCCAGGGAAAAAAACACCATCAGGGAACAGCGGGAGTTCACACCAGGGAAAAACCCATATTCCCCGCATTCCCCGCACAGGGCGTTCCGTTCTTTGCACTTTCCGGGCGGTCAAGAGAACGCCGCCTCTCCTATTTCCCTCGTCCTTCTCCGCCGCCTCTCTCCGGCTCTTGCGGCGCGGACCCTGCCTGCCTCCTCGCGGCGCGAGGGCGGCGCTGCATGCCTCGCGCGCCGCCCGTAGCCCGGTTCCTTCGTGCCTGCTGCTGCTCGGCTCGCGGCTCTTCGCGCGACGGCGAGGGGGTCTCACTCAGTCTGCGCGAAGAGAGGCCATTCCATCCTTTCGTCGCCGTCGGGTGAAGTAAGTAGTTCAAATCTCCCCATCATCTCATCTCGCGCGCCTCATCTCCGCCCGCGCCCGCTCCCGGCGGTCCGCCTGCGCCGCGCCGCGCGTGCGTCCGTTGCCGTGGCCGTGGCCCGCGGCGGTCGCCTGCGCCACTGCCGCCTGCGCCGCCTCGCCGGCGCTGTCTCCGCCCTGTGCGCGTCTTGTACGTACCTCGACTAAGAAGTCTGAGTTGCTGGTTTGCTGGACATGTCTGTTTTTGCTTCAGTTGCTCAGATTCTCAGATTCTCAGTTTCTTTCATTCCTTCACTCACTCACTCATTCACTCATTCGTTCTCTCATTCTCTCCTTCGCTTCTTTCTGAGGCTTTCCTTTCCTCTTTTCTTCTTTTCTCCGCCCTTTATCCTTCTTCTGCAAACCTCTCGCCGGCCTCGCCACCTTTTTTCGCCTTCTTTCCCTCGTTCCTTCCTTCGTTTACTTCTCCCTTTACATTCTTTTCTTTTCTTTTCTTTTCCTTTCAGGAATTCCTTTCTTTCTCTCTTCCTGTTTGTTCCTCGCTAACCTGCTCTACTCTATGCTACTCTACGCTTGTCTTTTCTTTCTTTTCTTTTCTTTTCTTTTCCTTTTCTTTTCCTTTTTCCTTCCTTCTCCTCCCTTGACGCCCCTCCCATCATTCTCTCTTTAGGCTCCGCCGCTCTTCCTCTCACTTTCTCCGCCTCCTTCAAGGCTTTCCCCTCTTTACGCAGACCTGTCTCAGCGGCGTCTGTCCTCCTTTGGCTTTCTTTCTCCTTTTCTCTGACTTCCTACTCCTCCTTCCTTTCTGTTGCCCTTGCTTCCTGCTTTCGCTCGCCACTGCCTCACAAAGGGGGCCTCTAAATCCCCTCTCAAACTCATATTAATACTATTAACAATATCTCCCACCATTGCCCACATTATGGAAGACTTTCTTAAGGCACTGTGGTACATCTCAACCGCTATGAATGTATAAGGCACAAGTAGCCCGCCCAAATCGGGATTCTACCGCCTCTACTGTGAAAAGGATTCCCCGACTATAAATTTTATGGTAACCCCTATTATCTGAGAGCGTTCCCAATAAGGAGGGATGCATTGGGGTACAGTAGGTACAATATGAAAAGTATGTTCGAGCTTCTAGTTTCCCCGGTATCACCGGCACCCTCCCGATGCTGCCCTTTTTGCCTTAGTTTTGTTCGCGCGAGCAGACTGGGGGGCTCTTTGTATTTTGCCCCTCTATGTAGATCTCGCATTTTTCTTGCAACCAACTTCCTAAACATACACTTTTGGAAGCTACTTGACGCCGTTGTGAGGACTCATTTCAGGAATAAATATCTCCCACATTCAAATAATGTCATATACTGTGGTTATTGCAAAAGTTCTGGTGCGGGAAAACTTTGGCAAGCTTGTGGAAGCTCGTGATGTTTCGGGGCAACAAGGGCTAAGAGGAGATCTTCACTGCGGAATGTGCTGACAGATAAGAAGTGTGCACCATACTAATTAAGTAATAACAGAAGCATATTTCACATTTCTGAGGGAAGAGATCTGCAAAATGATGGACTTTCTTTTCCTTCGAAAAGGTGATTGAAGACAGAGGAGTACGTCGATGCTGTGGGGGCTGCAGACACAACCACTGCAATCCTGTCCACTACATACTAAAAACTGATTCTTCACGCAGTGTGAATGATATGCTTTGTCGCTCTAGTAGGCCTGAGCGTTCCAGCTTTTTCCCTTCCCAAATCTTCCAAAATCGGGTGGAATTTCTTTAAAAAGAAAATAATGAATAAATAAGCGCTAATATAATGAGTGACTAGGAATACCCTTTAGTTTGTATATTGATTTTATTTACTTACTTATTCATTCATTACTAAATTGTACTAGGTATTTGAAGAAAAGGCTAGTTAGTTTCATCTCCAACTTGCTTCTTTCGTGCCCTTTTACTCATTCCTGCTTCGAACCCTCTTCTTGCACTCGTCCTTTATTTTGAGTCGCCGAGCTTTCGCAAATCAAGTGCCAGCAACAGGGTTACTAATGAGTGGGTTTCAACGAGCCTCTGAGGCAAGCAAGCAATTGAGAAAGAAAGTACGTCGAAGCAATCAATCGATAGTCTGCATCTTCTTCTTTCTTCACCATATACTTGTAAACTCTTGAACAACAACAAACAAACAAACAAACAAACAAATGAATAAATGAATGAATTAATGAATGAACAAACAAATAAATAAACAACGCAGCTCCCCACAGACTATTGAATATTTCGCTGCTATTTTTGTTTTTTGTTCTTTTATTGTCAACAAATCACATTTCATTAAAAATACACATATACGTATATAATTAAATTAATTTGACATCCGAACCATAAACATGAGAGAGATCTACATCCGAGGAGTTGCTATCTGGTAAATTGCCCGTGCTCCTTGTTTAGTTTTTCTTCAAATTTTGAAGTTTCATTTCATTTTAGCGCATATACTACCTATAGGTACATTTCTCCTGTATGCTGGCTGGTAGCTGACTGAGGTGGCTGGTATTTTCTCAGCCCTTTGACGAGAGCAGTTGAGCCGATGCCCTCTCGAAAAGACGCGGTCCGGCCGCCTCTGCTCCGGCGGCCACCCAATCAAACTGTGCCTCCGCAATGCTCTTCCGCCTTGCTTTGCCTTCGCTTTGCCTCCTTTCGGCTCTGCTCTGCCTTCTTTCTCTCCACGTCAAAGCTTTCATTCTGTCAATCTACATGCTATCCTAACCGAAAACATACCCCTACTAGTCCCACTCCTATCGCTTTCGCCTAAACGCCAGTGTCATTTTTTTAATTTAAACAAACAAAATCAATATTCAATTTCAAGAAGTAAGAAAAGTTATAATTAAAAAACTTTTTACAATGGTAGCTGTCAGTAGAGGTATGGTACGATCAAAAAGAAAAAGTAGAAATGTGGATGCGAGTAGGACTAAGGTAGGCGACTCTTACCCCTGGCACTGAAAGAAGGAGCCGCTCCTTCTCTTCTGGTTTAGCATTCGAGGGCGCCCCTCGTGAGGTCTGAAGAGGCCCTGAATCACGCTCTGCCGACCTGCGAAGACGTAGCAACGACACTGCTTCAGCCCTCCACTCCGCTCTTATTGTGGTCCTTCTGCAGCCATCCCTTTCTTCGTTCTGAGCTTTTCCCTCTGTCCATCAAAAGCACTCTTTTTCAATGCCTTTTTTCAGGTTACCAATACTTCTCATATTCACCTATTGTTCAATTACTAAGAGCCTGCATAGAAGACTAACTAGCCAATAGCTAACACGTACCTACACACGCGTAGTAAGCAAGTAAACGGAAAATCGCTGGCAAAGTGTGCTCTCGCAATTTTTATTTATTTTTTATTTTCCAACTTATTTTAAATAAATATATATATTCAACAACAACAAAAAACTCTTTTCAGTTAAGGCTAAACAGTCATATGCTTACAAAATTGGCGAATGAAAGTATTCACCTGAGGCTGGTGATGGTGGGCTCATGGTAAAGGGTAGTGGAGGCCTAAAGGCCTGAAAAGTGCTAAGTTTCGAAAAACTTTCCTTCTTTGGCCCCTTGACGAGGCCTCCCTTCTTCCAGCCGCCTGTTTGAGCGAAGAAAGAGGCGTACGACAGCCTGGCCGACACTCTCCTTCGCCGTGGACACTCGCCTCAGCCCGGCCGTGCGGGGCCTTTGCGCGCCGAAGCTGCGGAACGGCTTTACCAATCATCCACAGGAAAGAGGCGTATTTACCCATTCACACGCTTAGTCTCGCTATCCCTGGCTGGGAGGGTGTGCACTGGGAGAGGGCTAGGGTTTAATGTAGGGAGAGGTGTTAAGGAGCGAAGAAAGGAAGAAAGGGGGAAATGAAAACAAGGTTTGGGGGCTCAAAGTACGGCTCGATCTTAAGCTTCTTGCGTTGGGAAAACGAGGCGCGGATGGGATGCACAAAGAGCGACGCGGCGATGAAGGGCGCCTTGCAAGATACTGTTTGGATTGAAGGTGGGAAGAAATAAGCTTGTTGCGCAAAGCTTGTTTTTCCTTGCTCTTAAAGTCGGCTTGAAGATGCTTGGGGAAAGAAAGCACAATAGTGGAACGAGGTCATTTTAGACAAGGGGAGAAACGAGCCAGCTTATAGGAGAGGAGAAGGAAGAGATTCTCGAAACATGTGGGAATTCAAGCACCTGCCGGGACTGAAGACTCACAAGAATCAAGAACATCCTAGACTTGAAGGAAAGTTGTCTTAGCTAGCAATGGTCCTCATACGTTTAAAAAGTTGGACTTGGGTTTGAATGGTTATGCTGCACTGCTTTCACGGAAGAGGGTTGACACCGAGATACTCTAGGAAGCTGCTCAGGCCACGCGGCACATGAGAACTTCATTCATAGGAAATGCACAAGGAGACCAAGAAGGTTATAACAGAGAGACATACTTATTTGACTTTGTTGCTAATGAAAGGCTCAAGTTATCGTGGCAGGCTATAAAGGACAACATTTGGCCTGCCAACAGCTTTGATAGAAAGGTAAAACATTAGCAACTTACTTCATAGAGGCATGGGGTTTCTTTTTGATAGAGCTAGTCTTAAGACAAGGAACTCAAATTTGTGTTGATCTATGCATGATGTGTTTGTACTAAGAGGGGGATTCATAATTTTCTGCGATCTGGGCCTTTCACTCACGTGAAACTATGCAGGATGTTCATGAATCAATAATAGTTTGAGAGAGTGTATCTAGATTTCAACTTGGTTGATGAGTATACGACAGCAGAATGTTTCCATCCAGCCAATCTGATATAAATCAACTCAAATATTTTTAGTTTTGGATAGGTCGTATACCAGCCTATAAAGGTGGGCATTGCATGCCAAATCCTACTATTTATCCTTGCGAACAAAACGATGCAATTCCACATGGATCCAAAAACTGTTCATAGTGCCAATTCACTTTATGGCATATATAAAAGAAACCAGGATGGTTTGAGAATCGAATTAGCTGTTGTCGTACTCGAGGGGTAGCAAGACAAGCACAGATATGAAGTGATCTTTTAGGCAGTAAGATAAGCATCTGTCCTAGGAGGCTGTCCACGTGATTAATGTTGTGGAAAGTACACGTATTATTCAGATGGCATAAGATCAACAATGCACAATAAAGAGGCCTCACAAGTTTGTAAATCCTCAAGCTTATCTATCAGACCTTGCTAACCAGTTACACTCAGAGAACGCAAAGTGCAGACCATTAGGCTTCTCAACAGCACTAGCGCAAATTCCGTATGGACATTAATCATACGCTCCCTCGCCCGATTTTCATTAATGATGGATCAACGTAGTAAACCAATTTTAGTTTTTTTTTGTTTTTCTTTGTTTTTGTTTTTTTCTGATAATGTTGAAGAGAGCAAGAAGATGGTTCTTGCCCCAATAACATAAGGGCAGTTGTAAAGCATTTGTTTTCGCAGTACTTCAAGTTTGGTATGCATTAAAGGGAAAAGTATGAGGGTACACATATGTATGCAGCAACTGGGTGCTCTTTGTCCCCCCTCTCTTCACTACATTACTAGTGTAACAATCTTATCAAAATCCCCTAGCTTTACGTAAACAGCGAGCGTTCTAGCTAGAGAGCCCTGGCAACTCATAGAGTTGTTCTCCACTATAAATACAAAACACTAGCATCTAAGACTAAAATGCATGTTTTAAGATAAAGCTCTTTTAACGATAGATTTTGAAGATAAGAGCACATTTCACAGAGTTAATTTATTTGCCCGGAATTAGACTTCCAAGATAAGAGCATATTGCACAGAGTTAATTGATTTGCCGAGAATTAGGTTTCCATTATAAGAGCACATTTCATAGAGTTGATTGATTTGCCAGGAATTAGGTTTCCACGACAAGAGCACAGAGTTGATGTGTTTGCTTGGAATTAGACTTCGTAGGTTTGATTTGGTTCAGCTGCAAAGTAGTTTCATAATTCCTTCCGGGTTTTGTTCATCGCCCCAAATGTTCAGATTTCAAATATGGACCAACAGTCTATCTTCTGGATCGTGCAAGAACGTCGATAAAGGTCTTACTCACCCCAAAAAATAAACAAACAAAAACAGTCTGTAAAAAAGGTCGATGTCTAGATCTGATGAAGTTGGAAGCGTAGTTTCCCTCACTGGCGTGTCCAAATTTGACGCTTCTGGAAAGCTTGGCTCCATTTTAGTTAATGCAACACGGTCAGCGAAAACAAAAGGACAAAGTATATTCTACCCATTTCAAATATAACATGATGAGCGCTATCACTCATCATCTCGCTACAGGCCAAACTCCTTGAACCAAGAATAACTTAAACGTGCATAACGTTGCTTACAACACAGTCGTCGAGTGACATTTCTTAAATATTCTTTCTCAGGAGTAAAGTAAAGTGATGCATCTCCTCTTAGATTTCTTGGGGTTTTCTTGTCAAGAACTTTCAAGATTGGGTAACTTGAGTGATTAAATCCTCCCTATAGTGAGGGTGAACAAACCGCAGCGAGAGTTGTCTTTTTTGAGCTAAGCAAGCGCAAGTAATATTTCATTCAGCCAAGATATGGTTTCCATTTCGTATTTTCGGCATAGGTGCAAGCAAATAGAAGGTTACACAAGGTTCGACAGCCCATGAGCGGCACATTTTCGCGAGTCTGCGAGAGTATTGAGTAGATATTATTGCACTGATGAAGGTCTGCGTAGAGCGAAATGTGAACTCCCCATTAGCCAAAAGCTAATATACAGTGGTAAACCTTCTCCTAAGAAATAGAAACCGAAACTGTTTCCCTTCAGAAAAACATGAGCTTTCAGCCTACTAGCTAGTAGGAAAGCTCAAAGAGAGTGAAGAATGTGTATGCGTGGAAGGGTGGAATCGAAAGAAACCTTTTGCTATTTTGCTATCGTGTCGACGACATTCCCAACCGCTTCAAGGCATCAAGGCAACTTCAAATGAGTTAAAATAAATCAAGAGCAATCTTTTCCACGAGTCGTCCGTGATATTAAGACTAAATTCCCCCCGCACCAAAGTCCACATCTATTTGGCTAACTGCACGCATTAAGTACTATGCACTCCACACAGTTTTGATATGTAGATGTATAGCACATTCAATCTTTAGTGCTCAAGGCTTCTTTTTCTCTCCAAGGCTTGGAGCAAATTCATCCATCACCTAACCTCGCGATCGGTAACGATCCATTAGGCAGGCAGGCACAGGTAGACAAACTTCTTGGTTTGAAATCTATTCATCGTCCGTTACATCAGCAGTGCGCTCTACCTTTTCGCCATGTTCAATGTCGCATCACACCTCCGCTCGCTCCTTCGCTCCGCTCCGCTCCTCTCACGATTCTGATTGATCGCCTCCGTGCCTACGTTCATAGAGGCAAGCAGAGGAGGGGCATTCTGTAAACATGTACTTTCAAGAGGATATCCATGTCCAATAACTAGAGAACAAATTATCAGAATAAGCGCATTTCAAGCATTTGGCCGCCTTTTGCGACAGGGGAACGCAGTCTGGTCAGATGTATGGACGTGCAACGAGAGACCAGGGTCCAAAAGGAGACCTCGAAAACTCTCGCACAGTGCCCCAGGCAAGGGTTTCCAGCCTGCCTTATAACCGTAAGCTTAGGAGTCCGACGCCGCTAGAAGTAGCAGCAATTGCCATAGCAAGGTCTCAGAATCTCAATCACAGTCTCATCGCTGGCGTCGCGGAGCTCCAGACACGAAGCCCAAAGCACTTGTTCTCTAAACTCTGGTTTCACAACCTTGCGGCAAAGCATGAGTCAGGACGTCGTTGTCATGATGCATGAATTAGTACAGGCAGCAAATAGTAAAGTGTTGCTATTATTTTGGAGCGAGGTATGTGTATTTATTTACCTTCACTCTTTGCTGTGGTTCTCGGCATTCGCCAACAGATGGAATTCGCAGAAAGACGTAGAGAGGTTGGGCATCCTGTTCAGAGAAGTCAAGAATCATGGACGACGTACTTCGTATTGATTGACAGGGCTTATGGAGCAGCTCCTCGTGGCCATAATCTGGGAGGTTTTCAATATTTAACATTAAACAAGCAGAGATCATGCGAAACTGCAACGTGTTGAATGTTGAGCGCTGACATGTCAAACTCTGAGGATCATCTGAAACTAAAATCCCCGAGGTAGGTAGGTTGGCAGCGCAATCGAAATGCCTCGGGCGCTGCACTGCTGGCGAGAGGTCAAGCACACTTGCTGCGTCGTGGTTGACGGCAACGTAGCCAGTGATTACATTTATAGACGCGCCTGCTACCAGTACCAAGTAGCTAGCTAAGCTACATACCTACTGTACAAAGCAAAGACTTTTCCTTCTCACTTCGTTGAATTGCTCATGCTTGGAGCAGAGACCTCCCTTCTCTCCCCTCCTTCTGGTCACAGCGATCGCTCATTGTGCAAGTCATGCAGAAAACTCGAAACCGCACACAGCCGCAAGAGATTCGCAATTACAACCAGAGTGGAGGCGAAGCGTTGATCGCCATTCAATTTAGTAATGAAATACAGGCACCTAGCCAGGTAGGTTCCCAGATGATGGTCTTCTCAGTGCATCATAATCGGGCAGAGTCAACAAGTTGAGTTGGGTTGGGTCTCTGCCCCAGTCTGGCGAAAGAACCTAGCAGGTCTGTGAGTTTCCGTTGGAGGACCTAGCTAGTAAGTAGCTTCTGCGGAGCACTGGCCCTCCGGTACCGCCCGGAGTGCCGTGGATGGATTCCAAGATTCTGTAGCTCGTAGCTCGTTCACGGCTCTTGCGGAAGTTTTCTCTTCGTGCGAGGAAGAAATTAACACCTCGATAAGCTTTCTCCAAGGGCCCTGTAATGATCAGTCAGGGCACAGAATGACGTGCTTTGTTCATGGATCCTTTGTCGGTGCGTGCGTGCGTGCGTGAGTGTAGGAAACAAAGGCACGGGCTTGATCGCAAGCCATGCATGCATCTGGCTGAGCCTGCAGAATTCTCGAATGAAGATGTTCCTCTTTGCGCAAAGATAAATAGATGCGAGCTAACACGCGACAGGGTTGGCGAACTTCATTCAAAGTTATGTTTTACTGAAGGTCTACATGTCTGTGCCACAATGTTTGGCAGCTCAGGCAATCTTCCTCCAGGTTTGGTAGAACTCCTTTTGGCCCGTCAACATCGATCCCAAAATTGCTCTTTATGGAGGTTAGGCCGAAACCACGGGAGGAGGGCGCATATTGTTGGATGATGATCTTGGATTCAAGTGCAGCTAGATGATTACATCACCTTCGTGCCATTTGCACATGTGCTGTGCTGTGCTGTGCTGTTTTTTTTTTTTTTCTTTTTTTCTATTCTGTGTCAATCGAAATCGCAAGCCAATACGAGGATATCTGCTCTCCTTACGGCTTCTTTTTGCCACCTCACGCTCCTGGTAACAAGCAATCAATATACCCCATATTTTCTTAAATTAATAGATCTACAAATATGAATGCTGAAGATCTTGTCCTTCAATTTCTGGCTCATGCACTCCTGCAAACACCCTCCGAGCTGCAAAAGGGTCAGAAGCTTTGCTAGTATCGACGGTTCAACAAACTCTACCGTTAATTTTTGTAATATACAAGTTTTATCAGATGGTCGGTTGGCTAACCTCGTCCTCTACAATCCGTCTTCCTTGGAGTACCGGCTAAGTACCTACTGAAAGTAAGCTTGCCTCCATTCGTTCGGACATTCACTCGCTCGAGCGCTCGTTTTTTGCTCGCTCATCCGCTCGCAGCTTGCACGCTGACGGTTTTGTTGTTACTTGAAAGTACAATATTTCAATCAGAAATCTGTCAGCGCACTTCAGACCCTGCATAAGAGAAGCTCAAGATACGAGGGTTCTCTGTAGTCATAGTTCTCGTTGTTCCTACTGCTGCCGCTGCTGCTCCTGTCGATGGTAGGTATTTACAGAATAATGAAAATCGAGTCGCGCGACAAACGACAGAATTCCGCAAAAGGTTTGCGTCTTATCTCAGATCCGCGGATCTCTCAGGAGTGAAGCTGGCGGCCCCAACTCATTTGATGAGTCAATTAGCATAAAAGATCTTCTATCATATTCAATCTACATACAAACGAGCGCTTTAATTCGTCAAAGTAAAAGTAGCTGCCGACCGGCCGAGCGACCAACCCTTATTACTGTTATTCTCAGCACTATCGTCGCTTCAGCGTGTTTTATCATTCAAGCGAGGTGAATCAGTAGGTACCTACCTAGCTAGGTTACTCACTAGCAATGCCTAAAGTTTGACACTGTGATGGGCTTGTAGCTCAAGCAATCTTGCCCAATTGCGTTGGCAATATTTTTTTGCAAAAGAAAGTAAAAGCTTCCTTTCAAACCAGGCATGAACAAACTAAGAGGCTCTGTTTGGACCCCATCGCGGCACTCGTTGCTTCCTTCTTCACAATCAGCATCCCGCTCCAAATTCTTGCCGATCAGTCCCGAGCCGCTGCTCACTCGCTCGCCGAGGCAATGAATGAATGTAATGCAATGCAATGCAATGCAATGCAATGCAATGCAATGCAATGCAATGCAATGCAATGCAATGCAATGCAATGTAATGCAATGGCCATTTATCCCTCCTCCACCTGTCATATAAAATCAGAATCATCTCTAACTCACTCACGCACTCACTCACTCACTCACTCACAGACCTTCTCTTATCAACGGCAATGATGATGATGCATCTTTGCTTCCTTCTTCGCCAGCTTGATTCATTCCAAGAACTCTCGCACTACAGACTTTGTGACCACATCTTTTATTTACCTCGCTCATTACCCCTGCAGTGAGCGAGTCAGTAAGTGAGTGAGCGAGTGAGTGAGCGAGTGAGTGAGTGAGTGAACATTTATTGAGTGAACGAGCGAGAGAGAGAGCGACAGATTACTCTTCGGCATCAGGCGCAGCGCTTTTTTTTATTTTCATCCACAGAACCTCGGCTAGGTCCCTGTTCTCTGCTATCGTCAACCCTGAGGTCCTGGCGTCCTCCAGTTCTTCTTCCCAAGCCTCGACTTTCAACGCGACTTGAGCTGCCTGCAGCGCGGTCAGTTTCTTTCGCTCTGCTTGCTCCACGGCCTCGAGAGCCGCCATTCTCCCCACATCCACTACCATGCATGCATGCATGTCTGCCTGCCTGCCTGCCTGCATGCCCTATTCGTGTCATCGGCGCTCTGTCTTATCCATCCACTCAAGCCGCCCTCCATCAAGTTATGAACTCCGTTAGTTCCCGAGTTCCTGTGCCTCTTGACGCTTTCCACTCCTCTTGTCTTGTCTTGTCTTGCCTTGCGTTGTCTTGTCTTGGCTTGTCTTGTCTTGGGTTGTTTTGGCTTGGCTTGTCTTGCCTTGTCTTGGGTTGTTTTGGCTTGCTCGGGACCTATTCGCGCACAGGCGTCGCCCGAAGTGCTGCTGGCGTCCCACAATGGTGCCGGTACAACGAGACGTTCACGGCTACTTTTCACTTTCTGCTTTCGCTGCTTCCAGGCGCCGGGGATGGCAGCTACCAGCTAGCGGGCGCTAGGCGTTTCCGGTAGCGCCCGCTAGGGTCCCCGTAGATTGTTCGATCGCTCGCTAACTTGCAGCAATGCCGCCACGGTTGACGGTACGAAGGTGCACAGGTGATGAATGAATGAATGAATGAATGAATGAATGAATGAATGGCAAATTGGCGATGATGATGCATTCCATCCTTTGCAGCGAGGGAGGCGCTTTGATTTGGGCGATCGCGGCTCACGAAGAAAGAGCTCGGAAGGTCGCGAGAGAAGTGGAGTGGACTGTGTTGGGTTGGCAGCATGATGAGCTGCAGAGGTAAATAAATGCCTGCCTGCAGAAATCAGACATCGTAGAACCTACGCATCTGTCAAAACGGAGGTGCCTTTTTGGGTATAGAAGAAGACGAAGAAGAAGAAGAAGCACAAGACGAGGAAAACACTTGCTTGCTCGTGATGTGCGACGGGAGGAAGTATTGAGACAGGAATTCTTTCCGAACTCGTAAGGCCGAGCAGGTGCCTTGCAGTGAATAGTGTCTTCTTGGCGGCGCTGAGACCTTCGCGAGCCACGGGAATGGCCGAGGTGCAACCTTAACTCTTCTTTCTGACCCTGACCGGCTTGCCTCGTGAACATGCAAAGTAGGTTACCTACCTCAGAAGTTTGTGAAAGTCTCGAGCTTTTCATTGTCATGATGGCGGCACGAATGGAAGATCTTGAAGAGAAAAGCTTACACGAGACGGAACCAGCGCGGGGATACGCATGGCGTCGTGGAAGCTTCTGTTTCTCTTGGTAAGTTGCAGTGCAAAGGCGGGCGCCGGCATGTATCCGAATTCTGCTAGATGAAGCTCGTCATACAAGTTCATGAGCAAAGAACCAGGGTATCAATTTTTTAAGGGAAGAAAAGGAAAAACTGTTAGTTATATTTGTAACTATTTATAAGTTTAGATGAAAGTAAAGGTCCCAGATTCTTGCTTCTTTTAGACAACTACAACGCTGTCATGCCCTGGATAGATCCTTGAAACATAGCTGTCAAGCTATCGAAATTTCTTGCACATTTTGCTGATCAATCCTTGGTTTCTTGTTTGGGCCTTGGCTCGCGTCCTCCGCTTGTAATATGCTTTAATGCTCCTTTACGTTGGCCAGTCATGGCGTTTATTCCTTCACGCAAGCCTCGCCTTCGCATAGACTACAAAAGTGAAGAAATAGTACATGGTTCTTGTAGTTAGCTTACAATCATGAGCGAGCACGAATTCTCGACACGTGTAATTCCATCAAAGGCGTTAGTTAGTACGACGAACAAAGCGAATATGTGGAATCGGCGTAGCTTTGCGAGCGCTATGCCAAATATGTTTTTTTAAATATCCAGCGTACCAAACCCAGGAAGGAGAAGATTGCACCATCAGCGAGCCTTGCTGCGTTACGCTGCAGCAATTTTCTTTCAAGAAGAAAGTAAAACATTTTTTTCCCTCCTACTCTTTCCCCCTCTTTCTTTAGTTTTTTAATTTTTAAAGACAAGCACCAAGAACCGGCACGTCGGGTTCCACTGTCTGGGTCGAGCAATTCTTCTCCGTCTGTAAGCCCGGACAGGACCTGCGGCCTCTTCTTGAACTCCACGAAAGACTCTCGACAATCAGTCGTCAGGACAACCTGCATTCACCTCTCCTCGGCCCGACTCCAGAGGGCTCATAGAGGAGACTGCACAGCTAAAAGCCTTGGTGGTCGTCGTGATCGTAGCTGAGCAGTTCCTGCGAGGGCATCACAAAAACAGCAAAACAAAATATCATCACTGAGGACTCAAGATAAGGTTGACAATTCCCCCCCTACCGACTCCTACGCGCCACTACGTACCTCCTTACCTTTTCCTTTTACATTCACAAAATTATTTTTATTATCACTAAATAACAATATATTGAAAACCTAAAACAATCTTTTTCTTGATTCATAATTGTTAACTTGAAAAGAAATGCATTCTAACAAAGTAAAACACTCTTCGTTCTTCGTTTCAATAATCAGAAGCCAAAAATTGTGACCAAGAATTCGCCAATCGATGGTTTGCAGTGGTTGGCGCCAGAGTTAGCGCCCTCCTACTAGGTGCCTCGAAGGCTCTTCGAGGCAACCAGAGCAAGGCCATAACTCGTTGCGCCCAACGCTGACAGCTTGCAGCGGGTGCCAGGCCTCGAGAAGCAGCAAGCAGGCGAGAGCTGCTCAACTTGCCAGAGGAGGGAGGGAGCGCCCTTTCTAAGAACGTGCGTGCAACAAGAGTCACTTAATTGCCTCATCATTTTGACGCGGTGCTACAAGTGATAGAGGATTCGCTAATACTCGTTATCCTAACGTACAAAGTGCAGCAACTTGAAAGAAAGAAAGAAAGAAAGAAAGAAAGAAAGAAAGAAAGAAAGAAAGAATGAATGAAAGAATGAAAGAAAGAAAGAATGAAAGAGGAGGTGGTACCAGGTAATGAGAAGGAATTGGTTGACTGCTTTCGTTGATTGATTAATCGCAATTAATTGTTAATTTTAATGGAAAACGCAATAAACTAGCTTTTTAATTGAAGAGCCTAAAACCTCTCCTTTCCTGCCTTTCTCCAAAGGATACAAAAGCAGCTCCAATACTCCCTTCTGTTAATTGAAAAAGGAGATCACTTCTTTTTTCTTCTCCTTCACACCCGGCTGACTGGGTAGTTTAACTACTAGGTACCCAACTAGCTATAGCTAGCAAGGTCCTCGATGAATGAATGAATAAATGAATGAGTGAATAAATGAATGCTCTGGAGCCAAAGCTTGGTTGGCTTCGATGAGACTCGGCTGTCTCTGGGCGTCGTCGCTTCGAGGCCGTGGCAGCGGTGACTCAGAGCACATTGATTGGCCGCCTCGCTATGAGATACTGTCGGCTTGATTGTGAAAGAAACAGACGCCCCACAACCTCCCTTCGAGCCTTCAAAACAACCCGTAATTCAAGTTAGTTAGTCGTGCTTCTTTCAACAACAACAAAAGCAACAATGAATAGTTTTATTTGCTTGTTTGTTTATTGCCTTTCTTCTCCCTTTTGCCTTTACTGACTTTTGACTTTAGGCTTTTCTTCGTAAAATCTTGTCACCTCACAGTAGGTAGAACCTACCTAGTGAAAATTATATCGCCCAAAGTTTAAACTTCCGCGAGTGCGGACATAGAATATAGCTTCGTGTTAGACTCATAGTATAACTGTGAAAATAATTTTTTTAAAAATAAAGCTTAGTACTAGTTTCATGGTCTGTTCAATTCGAGGGATGCGAGTGGCAGGCAGTCTCGATGGTCCTCTTCTATCGAAGAGGTTTTCTCAGATTCTAAGAAAATAACCCGTGTACGCATTCTGGAGCAGGCCATAAGCGTGAAGATTAGCCATAATCAAGTCGTCCTCGCGGTCTTTCGCGCATAATCTGCAGCCTATAATTGCCGCGACGCCGAGAGTCATTGCTGATCCTTTGTAGAGTTCTCGCACTCTAAAAATGAAAACTCTTAGGTTATCACCCTTCAGTGATTTTTTCCTTTTCTATAAAACAAAAAGAAAGAATCTGAGAGAGACAATAACGCGCTGTTTCTGGTGCTTTCTTTGGGGCGGCTATTCCCAGTTCTGCCTTCACCATCGATGCGTTTTCAAGTCGTGCCTTCGCTCAGTTTAGTAAGCCCATACGCAAACCTTTGTTTGATTTCCCATTCACTGCACCGTTTGCGCATCTCCCTCAGCAAGCGGAGCAGTAAATAATATATAGATTAGGCGGATGAGCTCTTCAATGCGGCGCAGAAGCAATTGATTTGTCCGTCTGTATGTACCCCAAATAAATCATTAATTTCCAGTCATTTAGTTGTTTATTTGGGTAATTCTTTGTTTGGGCGTCAAAAAGTAGATGAGCATTCCACGAATGGTCTTGGACGAGTGCCTAATTCTGTCGATCGAAATACTCCCAAGAAGAGAGCCTCCTCACCTTTCGCATCTTTCTGATCGCAGTTCGTGATTACATGGTTGAACCCACTTACTGTCTACAGCTGCAAAGCGTGATCATCATTCATTCATTTCGTTCATGCATCATTCGTCGATCTTCTCTTTTTTATAATATAATTCGGAGCCTCTTTCCTTTGAACGAAAAACACTAAAAAAAATAAATTAAAAAAAACGAAGGAGGAAGAAAGAAAGAAAAAAAAAAGAATATCAAAACCATTTTCGGAAAACCTGTAACTAGGATAGGTCATAGGACTCCCCCTTCACCCCTCCCTTGCCGGGAGCCAGAGCCACATGCCCATGTATCATCCCAGGATCGAGGCGGAGGGCGGGTGTACAGTAGGATAGTAAGGAGTGTGCCAATGGCAGGGTGGAAAAGGAAGGCGCCGTGAACATCGCGTTCATCGCTCTGTTTCCAGTTCTTTGCCGATGACTGACGATCGAAGATGATCGATCGAGGCTGCGAAGAAAGGCGCCACGACAGTTGTCAGTCAGTCAGTCAGACAGACAGACAGTCAGACGGTCAGCCAGGCAGCCATACAGGGAGCCTCTCACGCAGGCGAAGCTGCAGACTGATCGACGGGCGGATGGAGAGGCAGATAGATTCTTCGCCTTCTTTCCTTCTTGCTCGCTTATTTGATTGCTTTCTTTCTTTCTTTCTTTCTTTCTGTCTTTCTTTCTTTATTTTTTGCTTTCTTTTTCTTTCTTTTTCTTTGTTTCTTTCTTTTAGAGCTTGAGGCCGTGCAGCGGAAGCACCCGTGTAAATGAGCGAATGAAACCAGGGAGGTGCCGTGACGAATGGAGATATCATGTTGACCTCATTTACTCCGCGCACAGGAGAAACAAAAAACACAAGTCAAACAAACTTCTGCCATCGCCATGCGCGGGAAAGCGATGCGCCTGATTGGTTTTGGACTTGAGAACCGACGTTTAGATTCGTGAATGGTTTAATATAACTTTTAACTAAATATACATTTCCTTTTAGATAAAGAGTTAATAATAATAACAACAACAATTATAATATTAGAAACAATTATAATTAATTAATACTCTCGTTCAGCCTTTCGAAATTCTGTTTATAACCATTCTACAGAAAAGACCCCCAAAAAGAAAGAGCAAATAATGTTTCTTTTGTTTTCCTCCGTGTGCTCGTACAACGAGCGACCCATGGGAATACGAGGACGCACCCGCTGCTGAGCACGGGTGCCATGGCCTCGATTCGTTCGTTCTGAGTGGTCTGTGCGAATGCATTGAGCCTCTTTGACCTGCTCCCGAGGAAAGCGTGGCTTGTGGAGCCTCGGTCTCGAGTTTGGCATCCACAGAAGCCAACAATATCTGCTGTCGGCGTTGGTCTCAGGAATATCTGAGCTGGTAGGTATTCATTCATTCATTCATTCATTTCCTTTCTCGATGTTTGGCATCTCGTTTTAAAAAGGAATGATAATGGAAATAAAAAACAGGCATGGTGCTCTTCTCTCGCGCATGCATTTCCCATCCGTCGATAATCGAACAGTTAGCGCAACTAGCTATAGTGAGTGAGTTATTCAGTGACAGCCAACTGATTGGCAGTGGTTTTAACAGAAGATCAGCGGTGCGAGCAAGTCAAAGGATGGATGGGTTGGTTTCGATTTTTGCAAATAACCAAAACACCCCATCATTCCTATTATACTAAGTCGATAGATAAATCATTCATTTATTTAGTTTTGTTCATTCATTCATTCATGCCATTTTCTTTCAAGCAAGAGAACCTTGTTGTTTTAAACTTATTATTTTCATCAATAAGAGTACGAATATTAAGATTAATATTGAGAATATAATAATAACTATGACGGCAAGAGACTTTTTAGCAGTCTTAAGAATGCGCTTTAACTCTTGGAAATCCCTTTTGTAGTAACCTCATTCTTGTGACGAAGGACCTCCAAGAGAACATTGAGAATGAAAAGAGACGCGAAGCCGCGGGAATAGGAGACCCAGAGCACCTGAGCGGAGAGAGGCATCAGTCGAGCCGTGGCTCTGAGCTCACGACACCGCAAACCAAGAGAGGGCAGCCGCAGGCCGAAGAGAAAACCTCCACTGGCATAGAGCTCAAGCAAGCTGTTTGGGTTTTCGGTCCTTGGCTTTAGTTTGCTTTGGGGCACCAGCATCGATTCGAGAATGAAGGAATAAGAGAAAAAAGAAACCTTTTAATTAAAAACAAAGTATTTGTTTTTAAAATAGAAAGAAATACTAGAAAGAAATAGCAGAGAAAGAGAGAGAGAGGGAAAGAGAGAGCGGAGGCAGACCACGAACGAACGAACGGACGATCGGTCGAGCGGCTTGGCAGTCGCTCGCGCAGCTTGCAAACCCTCAACTCCCTTCGACACGGAAGCCCGCGTTGAACTGATAGCAAAGGCATCGCCTTCAATCCGTTCGGCAGACAGTTTCAAGCCTTGCTAAGCTCAAGGTCAGCTCGAAGGTGAGCATTAGCCAACAAAACCACAACGAGCACAACTCCAACAAGCAACAAACTTTCTCACAAAGACGTTGCCAAGGCTAAATTTTAATCCAAAATGACCATGTGGACACTCGCAAGGAGATCTGCGGCGCTTCAGGGCGCTGCCAAGCGTCTTGGAAACAACCGCTCTCGTGCCGCCATTGGAGTTCAGGCCTTCGCTGCCATGTCTACTGCTGCTGAGGCATCAACCAGCACCAAGTACAACCCTAGCATGCGCATCGACAACATCAACGAGCACCTCGTTAAGATGGAGTATGCAGTCCGTGGTGAAGTCCCCGTAGCTGCTGGTAAAATCGCACAGGAGCTTCGCCAGGGCTCCAAGGACTACCCTTTTGACAAAATCCTTCTTTGCAACATCGGAAACCCTCAGGCAGTCGGCGCCCCCGCCATCTCCTTTTACCGTCAGGTTCTTTCCCTTGTTGATAACCCTCGTCTCCTCGCCCCTGAGCACCGCGAGAACCTCCAGAAACTCTACACCGAGGAGGAGATCTCCCGCGCTGAGGAGCTTGTCAAGAACATTCCTGGCGGATCTGGTGCCTATTCCGACAGCCAGGGTGTGGAGCTCATCCGCAAGAACGTTGCCAAATTCATCGAGGACCGTGATGGCTACCCCTGTGACCACACCAAACTTTTCCTGACCAACGGAGCTTCTTCTGGCATTCAGCTTCTCCTCACTGCAATCATCGCAGACCCGACCCACTCCGTCATGACCCCGACTCCCCAGTACCCTATTTACTCCGCCCTTATTGCTCTCTTCAATGGCCAGGCCGAAGGATACTACCTTGATGAGTCCAAGCAGTGGGCTCTCACTGAGGATGAGCTTAACCGTTCTTACGAGAGCTCTGTGGCCAAGGGCAACACCCCGCGTGCCTTTGTGCTCATCAACCCCGGCAACCCTACTGGCAACGTGCTCTCGTACGATGACCTTGCCAGCGTTGTTCGCTTCTGTGCCAAGAAGAACCTTGTGCTTCTCGCTGACGAAGTGTACCAGGAGAACATCTACCAGGACAAGCCCTTCATCTCTGCCAAGAAGGTCATGCAGGACCTCGACATCCCTATCGAGCTCGCTTCTTTTCACTCCACCAGCAAGGGATTCATTGGTGAGTGCGGCCGCCGTGGTGGCTACATGGAGCTTTGCAACTTTGACGAGGATGTTTTTGGTCAGCTCGTCAAGCTTGCTAACGCTGGACTCTGTTCCAACCTTGATGGCCAGGTCATGACCGACCTCATGGTTCGCCCCCCTACCAAGGATTCTGCTCCTCAGTTTCAGGAGGAACGTGGCGCTATTCTTGGCGGCCTCAAGGAGAAGGCTAAGATGATTGAGCGTATGCTTAACGAGGTCCCTGGTGTCTCCTGCCAGCCTGCTGACGGCGCCATGTACGCCTTCCCTACCATTACTCTTCCTAAGGCATTCATCGAGGACGCCAAGGCCAAGGGCAAGGCCCCGGACACTATGTACGCTCTCTCCCTGCTCCGTGCCACAGGTATCTGCGCTGTGCCTGGCAGCGGCTTCGACCAGGTCCCCGGCACCTTCCACCTCCGTCTCACCATTCTCCCTGAGACCAAGGAACTTGAGGCTGCACTCCACCGCTTCCGCGAGCACCACGAGGAGCTCGTCAAGAAGTGGGAATAAGCCCACCAGCTCAATGACTCACAATGTTGTTGAAAAAACGATTGTGCCATTCTGTTGGAACCTGAAGAACTATGAACCTTTGCCATGTTTCCCTCCTTCGGTCATCTCAAACCTCTTCCTCATCCGTGTATAAAGTGATTGTGCTTAAATCGAGAACTTGTAGAGACATCTACACTTCTGACTACATTAATCGTGCTGCACATCATCACTTTCAGGAACAGGGAGTTGGCCAATTGAAAAAGGAAAATATGACCTCTGTAGGAGATCTGTCACGAAGCTACTCACTAGCGCAAGCAAGTGTATCTTGTAAAGCGACCTTCTTACAATCATGCTTTTGTGATCTTCCAAATGAGATGGAAAATGAGATGCTCTAGTGTGCCCTTCTCCGACCAAACTCATCCCTACTTTTTGATTGCCCCTCATTTCTATACCCCGGTGTTTGTCTAGCAAAATTTATCTTATGCCTGCTTTTTATGATTTATTTCTTTGATATCATGACCTTGAAATCCACTACCTATTGTTTTAGGCCTACTACATTGGTGCATTCACACAAACCCAAAACTAGAAATATCGATATCCCTATCCTTGGCTGAGAACGCATGTCTCATTGATTGTTGCTCTCTTTTTGTTTTGTTTGGTTTTTAAAGTAGTAGAACTAGTTGGTATTGTACACTAGGTCTTTTATACTATAGCTATACAGTTGCTGATTCTGGTAACAAGGAAGTTGAGATCATGAGAAAGCAAATACGTATGAGACTTCGGTTTTTCACCTCTCTACTGCTAGCTTTTCGAGCCTCGCCTTTATTCTGCATAGATTGGCCCAGGCCAACACGCTCTCGTGATATTGCTACTAGCTCTGTAGCCTTGTTTTAGTATTTAGTGAGGCAAAGGTGTTCGTCATGGACTTCATGGCGATGTTGCGCGAGGAGCGCCGTAAAGCTGGGCTTGAGAAGCAAAAGAAGACTCAGCAAACGGATGAAAATAGTGCTCTACAAACGAAACAAGATAGCCATACCTCCTTAAACTCAGTTGAGAGTGGGGAAACGACAATACAGAAGGAGTCTCTTAGCAAAAAGAATGAAGAACACCCAACGAATCGCGCTTTAGAATATCCACCATTTCCATACACTACATTGAGCGGCGTCAGCATGTGCTTGCAGGAGCCAAGTAACTTGGAAAGATACAAAATCGACGCAAACGGCCTTCGCGACGTTTGGTACATTGCAGACTTTGTATCAGAGGATGAGGAAGCCGAGATGATGAAACAAATTTATTCAGTAACTTCCCCATGGAAAGATATTCGCTGCAGAAGACTCCAGTGCCACCGCTCGCCTGAAATGCCCGAGTGGCTCCAGTCTCTCAGCTCAAGTCTTGTTGAAGCCAAAATATTTCCTAAAGCAATACAACCCAACCATGCTCTTTTGAATGAATATGAACCGGGTCAAGGGATTATGGGGCATACTGATGGCCCTCGATACCACGACCTTGTGGCTTGCCTATCGTTAGGTTCTAGCTCAACGTTTTCATTCACAGAGCGGCTAAGTACAGACGAAATTGGAGTGAAGGAGCCCCGCGAGCTTTGTACACTTGTCTTACGACCACGAAGCCTGGTCATCTTTACGAAAAATGCCTACTCTCAAGCACTGCACAGTGTTCCTGCTGCAGAACAAGAAATTATCTCTGCAGAAACTGCAAATCTTGTTCCTGCAATGGCACAAGCAGGTGATGTCATCCAACGCGGCACAAGAATTTCAATCACTATGCGTACAGAAATTGATGAGGCATAACTATTTCTTAGAATTACTGATATAGACGGTATATATTATAATGAAATGATTTTTTATTTCTTTTGCACACGATCATGACTCTAACTTTTAATGTCTGATATAGAGGGTACATATTGTGCTAAAGCAGTTACTTTCTTCATTTTTCTTGTGTATATGATTATGAGCTATTATATTTACGTCAATAACATGCTCTGGATATTTTCGTAATGAAGCAGATTCTAATCTCTCATTTCTTGTGTGGGCTAAAAGTATTTTTACGTAAACAACATGGCCTGTATATTTTCGTCTAGCAGATATAGTATATATCGCGTATCGATGGAAAGACTTCCGGGAAGGGTGGAGAGGTTGGAAATTAAAAACCTTCAAAAGCTCGAAAAAGGGTGTTATTGTTTATGCAACGTGTTATGTTATGTATAGGTCGCCAGGAAACCCAGGTGACATGAGTGTAATACAATGTTGTCAATTGAAAAATCCTACGGAGCGAGGTGTTCGTAGTTCGTAACTAGCAAGCGGAGTTTTGCTGCGAGATTAAGACTGTGGAATTCCCTCTATCAAGAAAACCAAATCTTGTTCTCATAGAATCCAGCGCAAATCTTCTGGTCACAACGGGCAACGACAAGAGATATTTCATCAGATCGTGCTTAGAGGACCGGGTAAGAAGCACTGAGAAGAAGACCACACTCTCCACCGCGGACCTGCTTACCACGCTGGATGAGAATGTAGCCGTTCATACCCCAGCTGCCACCCCAGGAGTTCTTGACCTTCCAGTATTTGTTGCCATCAGAGTAGGTACCGTAACCAACGGCAAGAACACCGTGGTCAAGGCGGGAGCCGCAGTTGCCAACAAGGACACCCTTGCGGTAGAACTGGAAGGCAAGCTGATCAGCTTCAATGGCAATGGCAACAGGCTGCTGGGCAACGGCCTCCTCGAGGCTCATCTCGCTGTGCTGAACATCAACGAAGCTAGTCGGGGCACTGCCGTCAACAATGTCACAAGAGCTCTTGCAGCGGTGGGGGAGAAGGCCAGAGCCGGAGGTGTACGGGTAGTCATCCTCAGAGCAAAGACCACCATTCTGCATGATCCACTGGAAGGCATTGTCCATGAGACCACCGTTGCAGCCCTGATCAACCTTGTCGCAGTTCACAAGCTCCTCCTCAGAGAAAGAAACGAGCTTACCAGTTTTAAGGTAGTAGGCACCCTCGAGAGCACCAGTGGTGGAGAAGGACCAGCAGCTACCGCAGGAGCCCTGGTTCTTGACCGGGGTGACGGCGCCCTTCTTGACCCAGTCTACCTCGTCAGGAATATCAGAGAGACCAAGGGAAGAGGAATCCATCTGGTAGTACTCACGGTTGACCTGGGCGTTGGGGATCTTGCCGTTGAAGCCAAAGTGGGTCTGGGCAAACTCCTCGTTGGAGAGGTGCGCAAACTCGTTCAAACCGAGCTTGTAAGAGTGACCACCCTTGTTGTGAAGGGCAATGGTCTCGAGGTTATCAGCAAAGGTGCGCATGTGCTTGAAGACTTCAGCGGTGCTGAACTTCAAGCCATACTCGCGTGCCCACTTGTCAAAGAGAACTCAAGCTCCTCACGGGCAAGGGAGAGCATGCTGTCGCCCTCAGCAGAGGCACGGAGCATGTTGGAGGAGCTCTTGGATGAGGGCTTCTCAACGTTGATGCCATGGACCTCAACACAAGAAAGCTGAGCACCGTTATGGTCGTTGACGAGCACCTTGATGCTAGTCTCAAAACCGGCAGGCATGGCAGCAGGAAGAGACATCCAGAGAAGGGTCTTGCTGGGTGTGTGGGCCTGGAGGTGGCAGTCTGTTACCTCGCAAAGCTCAAACCAATCGTGGGCGACCTTGACACCCTCCACATCCACCTCGACGCGGACATGGCCCTTGCCGATAGCCTTGTTAGGCTTCTGGATCAGCTCAACAGCAAACTTCTCGCCAGCAACAGCGAACTCGGGGAGGACGACATCCTCAATACCGAAGTCATTGAGGGAGTCCGAGCAGAGCTCGAAGGAGACGCTGGCCTGAGCCGAAGCAATAAGAGTGGCAGCAACTGCCACGAGAAAAGAAAGGCTCCGCATCTTTTTCTTTCGCTAAATTAATCGAGCGTCTAGCACTAAATCTATCATACATATCATGAAATCACAAACAGTTATCAAAGTCAGTTTCAACCTCATTGTTTTCGCTCATCACGCCCTTTAGGTTTGCTTGCAGCTGTTGTCTGTATTTCTCTTTGCCTATGTGTTGAGTAGCCAGAGAAGGATCTCATTCAACAAGCCAGGGGAGGGAAACCACCTCTGTGGCCCCAATATCTTTTTCTCTTAGATATTGTGTAGATAGACTCTTAAGAGATATTCCTCTGCTTCGCCTGCCTCCGATCAGACTGCCACGTTACTGTAGAACGCAGCGGTGGCCGGAGTAGCGTGGCGACATGGTGTCTGTTTCTAAAGAGCTCCGAGACGTACGTACCTGCAGTAGACGGTGTTGCGCTCTCCTCGATGCCGAGCGAGAGGCGTTAGAGATTTGGATTGCCGATCTTGTCTCGATGGGGCGCCTTTTAGTTTGCTGCATATTTAGCAGTAAAATCATGCCCAACAGACGCGGAAAAAGCAGGCAGATATTCTTTTCTGAAATTAATAAAGATAACTCAAGGAATAGAAAGGAATCACAAAACTTTACCCCATAACGTGCCAGTTAGACAACGCTATTATTGATTACACTAGCGTTAATAGGTACTAATAGTTTTTATCTTTTGTAAATTTCAAAAAGGATCAAAGAAAACTTGGAAAAAGATAGTAGAAAAGGGTGCAGAATCCTTTTTGCAAACATGGAACATCCCACTAACCCTACCTACCACATACTAGTAGGACGGAAAATACACAGACAGAATAGGTATATACTAGAAGCTCCTAGGTAGAAGTACTGCACTCTCTCTCACTCTCTGCATCGGTCTCTCACCTAGTCTCGTTGGCCCCACACTGCGTCTCTAAGCATCACAGTGAGACAATGAGGAGTTTCCGTGAGGAGGTTTGGCTCCTTTGTGAGTGCTTAAAAAAGACACCTTCCCACAGTCCTCTGCAGCAGCCACGTGCCGGTAACTCTCCTCCTTTCGCTTCATATCAAAAACTCCGTTGGGGCTGTAGTGGCGTTTAGAGGGGTTGCCAGAAATTTCTCGATAGATGCTCCTCCCATGGCCACCCATAGCACTACGGAGTTTTTGATATGAAGCGAAAGGAGGAGAGTTACCGGCACGTGGCTGCTGCAGAGGACTGTGGGAAGGTGTCTTTTTCAAGCACTCACAAAGGAGCCAAGTCGGCAAAACAAGGCCTTTCGTCCATGCCCCGCAGTCCCCTCTCTGTTGGCCCCGCTGTTGTCCTTCCAGAGGAGACTGAGATCAGGTCTCCGCGCCCACTGGCTGTCTTTCACTTTTCGCCTTCGCTGCGCTTCTTCTTGCCATGGCTATGTTTTCCAGTAGCTACCCCTACTGTGCCCATGCCGGGTAAAGTGTCCCTAATTTCTGCACGGCATGATCGTCCCACTTTTGTCTCCGAAAGCCTGAGACATCCATCCATCCTTCTTTCGCAAAGATCCGCCGCAATCGGCTCAAGAGGCTGCCTCCTGAAGGCGGCGGCGCAAGATGTGCAGCGCAAGCCAAGCTCAAGCTGGCTGTGCGTGTTGAGGCTGACTCTGGCGCAGAGCCTGTTCCCCAGACTCGGAGATGGCTGCGTGCAGGCCTGCAGCGGAAAGCTACAGACTTCGAGGAGGGCACTTCGAGGCTTCGGTTGGTTAGTTAGTCAGTCAGTCAGTCAGTCAGTCAACGAGTGAGTGAGTGAGTGAGTGAGAGAGATAGATAGATAGATAGATAGATGTTTAGTTAGTCAGTTGGTTCCTTCACTCTCTCTTTCCTTCTTCCTGTTTCTTCTCTCTCTCGGCCTTTCCTCCTTCGAAGAGCGGGCGTCCAATTCGTTAGTTCGCTCGCTCAAAGTTCCGCGGCGGAGAGTGCCGCGACTCTTCTCCCTGCTCTGCTTTGCTTGCTCTGCTTTGATTGCTCTGTTTGCTCTGTTTTTCTATCTGTCTATCCATGTATCTATCTATCTATCTATGTATCTATGTCTGTATCTATCTATCTATCTATCTATGTATCTATGTATCTATCTATCTATCTATGTATCTATCTATCTATCATGCATCTTCCTCCTTTCTTCTCAAACCTCTTCTTCTCAAGAGCTCCAAATCGATCGAAGTGAGGAACGAACTCTCCTTTCTTCTAGCGAGCGAGCGAGCCCGAGCTCTTCCCGCCTGCCTGCCTGCCTCCCTTGGACGCCGCGGAGAGCACGTCTCCACCCTCAAACGAGCTTCCACGCGGGGCTCCTGAGCGGCCGAGGCTCTCGTGGGCGTGTCTTGCGCCGCCTGCGAGGCACTGATTGTGGATGTGTGAACGAATGAATCAATGAATGAATCAATCAATCAATCAATCAATGAACGTATGAATGTGTATGTATATATGTATGTATGTATGTATGTATGTATGTATATATAAGAGCGTCTGTGAAGGTGCAGCGGGTGCTAGTGGCCTCCTATGCTAAACTATGAGAGTGCTCTGGAGCAGGTCTGCTTGATGACTGACTGTCTTTCGTGTGAGTGAGGCTTTGTTTGAGTGATCGTTGTGGATTTCGTTCCTGCGATGATAGATTCTGATGGCGACGAATTGGCTGAAGATTAGCCAGCCTCGCAGGGCTGAAAGTTGGACTTGAAGCAGGTGCACTCGGCCCGAGCGGAGTATTGCGCTGCTTCTCAACGTGAAATCGAAACGACGGAAGGAAGGAACTCACTAACAGAACGGCATCCATCTCGCAGGGGCAGCCTAGCAGAACCTAGCCCACTGCTAGCGGGCCTCGTTCTGCTCATTTCTTCGCTCGTTCGAAGAGTTTTATTCCTTTCTTTCTTCGCCTTCAAGTTGTCGGCATCAAAACGAAGGCGTCTGTCCACGTCTATCTGTACCAGCTAGAGCTGGCCAGCTAGCTAGCCACAGGAAGAGCAGCTAGCTCTATCTGGTCATCTTCAAGTCAAGTTAAGTTCTAGCTACCATGGTCTGTTTATCCATGATCGTCGTCCAAGTTCTTCGAAGTTCTTGAAAGCGCGGTGGGTATTGGAAGATTGTAAATAAATAGATGAAGATGGCGAGTTGGTGGGTTTCCACAAGTTGAGGATGAGAGCATGTCCTGATTAATGACTAGCTAGCTAGCTTGCTTGCTTGCTTTCTTGCATTCTTGCATTCTTGTTTTCTTGCTGCTCATGTCGGCCTCTGTGCCGGGTCGGTGCATCAACCAGGCGACCTGGAGACAGGAGTCAGAGGCGTTCTTGGGATCATTGCAAGCTCTAAGATAGTTGCCAAGATAACCGCCAAAATAGTCAGTCAGATGACTGATTAAAAAGAAAATGTAAAATGTGGGAACTTATCTCTATTATGCTACGCCATCCCTCTCGTACATTGTGTACCTAGAGCCTTCATGGCTTAAAGACCGAAGTAGGTTCAGATTCAAAGCACACGTCAATTTCTGTATTTTAACAGTACTTTAAAGCACAATTGTACTGGTGTAAGTCATCAGACCTTACACCCGAATGTATCTATATCATAAAGCATGTGGGCGCACTTCACATCGTGGGGCTTCCCCGCCTGACCATCCTTTTCTAATTTCTAGTTTTTAGTTTATAGTTCTTTTTTTTTTTTTTTAAATTGATGTCTGAATGTAATGCTAATTGTTTTTATTTTTAAATACGCATCGATGTCGTTTACTTTACTGTGAGTCTGAAAACAAGGGAACAATTGTGACTTCTATCAAATTTTGGTTTCGTCAAAAACACAGGTGGTACCTACCATGGTAGGCGATAATTTATTTGGTCGCTTGGCCTTAGGCTTTGTAGAGGCTTGATACGGTAAGAGTTTCTGATATCTGTGGAAGAGTAGATTATGCACTCTGGTTGTCAAGATTGTACTTATTACAAGTAAAGGCTGCATCTGTACGGAAGACTTTATCCCATCCCGCTCCTTCGTGATGGCTTGTGCTTGAAATCTGTAACTATAATATTGTCGTGCGTTTTGTTGGTCAAGTTGTTAGAGACACGCCTTGGTTTTGCAGTATTTAAGAATTTGCAGCCCAATAATACTTGACTTGATTTTCATCTTCCATTGTCAGACCACGACAAAATGAGTAGTAGTAGTCTAACAGGTAATTTTTTGTCTGTGAAGTAATAGTAAGGAAGACTAGCGCATCATGGGTTCTGTAGCAACAAAATATAGAGCTCTAAAAGTTAAGCAGAATCTTCACGTGTTACTTTTGTGTGCTGCACAAGCCATGACAGCACAACGAGAGAAAGGTTCATTTCGACTCTTAGCAATTGTAATCGACAAGGCAGATCTTCACTTGTGCGTATTACACAGTCTCAAGCAAAGCTTCGCCTTGAGCATCATCTCTTAAAGCTAATGAAACTCCTGAATTGTTGTGTTTGGAGCCAGAAGCCTCAACTCTGACCCAAGAAACAAAGCGACGTTCTACATACTATTGAGCTAAATAAATTAATTTGCCAAGCCATACTAAATAAACGCACGAAGTGGCATTCGTCTGTACCTTCTGGCTTCAGGATGAGCTTGTCTGAAACGTGCTTGGAAGAACTACTCTAGCGGAGCATATAGAAGTTGAGCAGAACCTCCTATGCAAACAAAACAAAAATATCAAATGACAGCTATACTCTAAGGCAGGTTTCTATAGAAAGGCAAAACTCTCATGTAACAGATATGGGCGAGGAATAGTACGCGGGGTCCCCGGCGCATGTTATTTTTATGTCTATGCAAACCTTGTGCTGATTTTCTGATAGACTGTGAAGCAGCTCCACGGTCATGATGTGAGAGACTCATTTAGACAACGAACGAATATTGTATTAAAAGCTCACTTAGGATTGAAAGATTAGCACAGTATCACGGATAAACTTGACGACGAGGAGTTGTTCCGATTTCAGTTTTGGTGAACATCTCAACAATCTAGGAGAACATGTGGCCGGACGCATATCTGCCTTCTGAAGAGAAATGATTAAACAATCCCTTTGCATTATTTCACAAAAACGGGGCCGACAATTAATCTTTGGCGGGTAATACTCGTCTTATATCCTCTCTTTCGACCTTTAAAATCAACTTCATAGAGAACGAATACAATATAATCATACTGCAACTTGAATTACGATACCAGGACACCAGGAAACCATGAATTGAATATCTTTAAAAGAAACAGCCTTGCTTTTACGACAGACACCGCAAACTGTAGACAATCAGACTAATGGGAATTAAGACTAGTGCAGTGAAATTAAAAGCAGTGTGATCACATTCTCATATGAAACTTGTAAACTAGATAGACCAGGAGATGCGAACACTTGTCACTTGCGACCTTTAAACTCGAGAACGCCTTACAAAAAACAAACAAACAAACACGCATGCATGCATGCATGCATGCATGCAAGCAAGCAACCAAGACGAATCATACAATTTAGAATTTTTTTAAAAGATCTATCGATGAAAATCATAAATGCAGAATACTATAGGACCTGGTGTCCTCTGAAGTTTAAAGATACTTCTGATGTGGACTATGACAGTACAAATACGAAGGAAAGAGAGAGAAAAAAAAATAGTCAGTTCGAGACAAATCAGCTCAAACTTTGGAGTTACGTCGGCAATACCTTGCCTGGGACTCTAATATCAGCTATTAGACCGGTGTTCGTCTCTGTCCTCTCGTCAGAGTCGATTATGCATATGCTTATCTCCGGCGGCGGTGCCTACTGTTGCTCTGGAGCGATAATCTCTACTTCATGTTCTTTAATCTGGGTGAGGAAGAAGGCAACCTTCTTCTCATAGTATGCCGCTTCATTGACAAACATCGGGTAGTACTTGGCATCCTTGTCGAGACCCGCCATCTCAAGGTCCAGTGCCAAGGTCTCTCCTGCCTCCGTCTGGAAAATCGGCGATCCCTGTTGAACGAAACTTTCCTCTCTCAGCTCTGCAATTCCTTGCAATTTGGGGTGAATAAAGCCCGTGAGTCTTCCATATTGGTCCCTTGGGTAGTCCACTTCCGCGACTCGCTCCGCCACCGGCATCTTAACCTTGATTCTTGCGTGTTTCTTCTCACTTTGCCCTTCAGATTTCACCGGCTCTGTCGAATCCAATTCTGAAGCCTGCTGGTTCTGACTCTGGGCCAGAGATTGGTTGTGCATTTCCACATAGTCGAGCGCCCTCAAGAGCAGCTGTTTCGTCTTCTCGTAGACCTCGGCTCGCATTGTGGAGTGCGGCATAGGCCCAACCTCCACGGTCATGCCTGATCTGGCGATTGTCGGCAAATACGGCGGGTCCTCCTGCGGCCACAGTGATGTGCACAGCGAGGAGTCAAACTGCCGCAAGTATGCAGCGACTTCTCTGGCAAAGGCGTCATCCTTGTGGAAGCACAGTAGCACGCCCGTGTTAGAAGTCGTGTTGTGCAGGTCCATCAGAAAGTCAGTTTGCGCCTCATGGACGCGAAGATGACCTTGGTCCTGACCTTGATCTGGGGATTCGCCCTGTGAGCTGCTCGAGAAGGCACTGGGAGGGAACTTGGGCCCAAGAAACTCGTCAAGCTCGAGAGCACGCTGCTGCTCGATGTTGCGGTTCTCAGGGCTGGCTTCACGAGCGGCTCGGAGGGCATTGAAGTCAAAGCAGCGGTTGAGGTCCTCGGAAACGTAGCGGCGGTTTTCATCAATAGCCTTAAGGTTTGAAAGCACGCAGCGCGTGGAGAAGCTCGGTCTACGTGCAAGCTCAGGCTGCGACTCGCCTAAGAACCGCACCAGCGCTGGTCCTGCCAGCTCGTTGCCATGAGTGCCGCCAACAATGGCCACAGTTCGCACGGGTGCGAGCGCAAGAGACCTTTTCGCAACCAGCGACCTCGCTGCAGCAGTCGCAGCCATGTCTGCCTCTTGAGTCTGCATGCTTGCTTGCAAATTCGCAACGTCTGAGACGTAGTCGAAGCTGAGGATCAAGATCGAACGTCTAAGTGAGATAGATGCGGCACAAAGAACGGCAACGCCGTGAGTGACCTAACGCGATGCTTCTCCTCTGAGGGGCGGCCTGAGGGGTTGGAAGGGCCTTCGCGAGAGTGTCTCTTCTCTCTGCACTCGCAGAGGCTGGCGGTTGGCCAAGTGAGTTTCGGGTTTCACTCCTCAACGCTCTCCCGTGACGGTGGAGCCAATTTGGACTCCCCTGCTCTTCACAGCTTTGTTTGGTGCCGCCGCTGCTCCAAAGCGAACGATCCCGAAGAGGTCCAGTCAAACCTGAACCCTGAGTCCAATCAATCGACGAACCTTGGTCTCTGTGGGTTAGTAGGTAGCCAAACAAGCTGGGAAGAACACCTCCACATTCCCAGAGACCTTTCTTCTCCAGAGTAGCTAGCTATCAATAGAACAGACGAGACAGCGCCATCCTGAAATCGAGGGCGTTCTTTCGGCCTCTAGCTAGAGCTTCTTATGCAGGAACCTGCTCTGAATGACCAACTAACTCATGAAAGATTGTGGCTGTTTTGGCCTCAAGTTGAGTTTCTTGGCAAAGTCAAGAGGTTTCAAAGAGGCGCCTTGCCTCTAGAGCTGAGCTATCTAACTAAAGAGAGTGCAGCAAGGCCTAACTAACCTCAAGTTTGAAGTTCTCGCTGTGTTTGTTTGTTTGTTTGTTTGTTTGTTTTGTTTGTTTTGTTCGCTTGTTTATTTTGTTTGTTTGTTTATTTCTCTTCTCCAGAGATTCTTCGATCCTTCTTGCGTTGCTGTCTCTATTGCCACGGTAGGCATCTATTAGCGGTACGTAGTAAAGTCGCGCACTCTCACTCTTGGAACTTGGCACTGCGCCCGTTCCTTCAAGTTTATAGATAGATGGTCCAACCAAATGTTGGTTTCAAGCCAGCAAAGACTGTCAGAGTAATTAGGCCTGCCAGCTCGTTTGCAGCAGCGGCATACTCGGACTGGGTTAAAGACAGGTCTCTGCGTTGGCTGGCTTGAGCTCTTCAAGCCCCTTTTACTTGGTGAAAAAACTCACTCAGGGAATCACAGATCACGATCAATGAATAAATGGAAGCTGTGGTGAGGGTTATAAATAGGCTGTGCTACCAGGGCACTGCTAAGCAGTAAGTAGGGCTTAGTAAATCTGCATCGAGTTGAGCAATATTGGATGGAGGTGTGGGGAACGAAGAGCTTCATTGCCACAGCTTGGAGGACAAGGACACAGTGGATTATCAACACGTCTATAGAACATGTGTTTTTATTTATTGGGAGGTTCATGAGTTGGGGAGACGATAAGACATCTTGTTAAGTATTTCCACTCATCAATATTACGATTTTATATTTTAAAATAAAAGTTATCTTTTCAGAGGTATAGGTATATGATTATTTTTTTCTTTCTAATTTTTTAATTTTCCACAAACAAAAAAATTGAAAGAGAAACACAAACTTGAATTTATCAGAATGTATTTATCAGAGAATTTTCACATATAAAATAAAATATAATTAAAGGTTATGTGTTTTGGTGTCAGCGATATTCGTATTTGTAGAAACGTTTCAACATTTTGTTCATGATTTGGAGGATACTTAAGAGTCCGGGTAAAGGCGAATGCAGACAAAGCTTTGCATACTACAGAGCTAGCAGAATTGTTCGGTGTCTCCAAGAAAATCTTAACCTTGCAGGCGCCGAAATTGAAAAAGTGGTGTATCTTTCTTGTTGCCATGCCGCAAATACTTGTTTTTTTTCTCCGTTCAGAAAAATAAGATGGTACAGGGAGTGATTGATTTTTTAGAATCTTTCAGAATATGTTGAAGGGTGATGAATTATCTTGTGGACCTGCAAAAACAATGAGGCAATCACTCAGAACACCGTATGCCAAATCTTCTGAACGTATTGATAGGTTTGGCAATGATTTGACTGGATGTAAGTTACCTATACAAAAATCTGTCTGCGGAGATATTTAGTGTTTATGTCTAGTTGAACCAATCATTGGAGTGTATGAGCTCATTTTATTTTGGTGGAGTTTAGATCTCCTCACAAACTTTCTTTCGTCTACACACAGACAAGAACATGAGGTTATAAAACACCACCATATTGAAGCACACTGTGAAGAAATGCAAGTCTCATCCATATAAAAAGCGCAGCTTATGAAGAATACTGGGAGAAACCTTCAAGAGCTCGACACGCAATGTGAAGCACGTTGTCGCCGATGCGTGCCTTAAAGCACAAATTTCCTGATCCAAATGCTCAATTATACTTTCAGTGCTATGGTGCAGCTGTAACGAACTCCGGTCAAGATCCTCAATGGGTACTGTTGGCTTAGTTCAAGTTCCAGATGATTCAACACGATAAGACTCGAATCAGACAAAAATATTGCACTAGCGCGATCAGACGGAACGTTTCCACCGTCTAAATTCGTTCCTCTCACTAGTAAAAATGCTTGAGAAGGAAGACATAGTTTTAAAGGGAGATGGTGTAGACAGCCTTCGTTTCGCCTCGCGGCAGAGTACGCTAAAGATTGATCGTAATGCCATCGCAGTATGACAGAAGGCTGCCTGGGATGCTGGGAGTTTTCATGTGGAAATGGGTACAACTGCACAAATTGTTGTTGATATTGGAGGTGCCTAGTCAAACTTCACCAACCTACCACTACATTCGGATATTCAAGTTGTTGCATGAATACAAATTAAATTAGTTTTTCAGTTTAAATTCAGGTAATTCGAAGGCTCCCTTTTTAACCTCCCAAGGCACTTACTTACTTTCTAAGAGCCTTATCATCCACCCTATACTTTATATACCCATTGGCTTGAACAAACCACCTCCAAAGCTCTCAGATGTTTGTTTGAATCGAAGAATCGGGGAACTTTGTGTTAGGTAGACTTATGACCCTGCTGCTACCTTGTTCTATCAATCCTCCACGATGAACGCGGTAACGCAAATAACTTAAAAGTTCCCCATATTGCAACGTCTCCTTTATCAGTTGTTTGATCATTTATGTTCATGGGTTTAAGCGAAGTGGACAATTTGCTCAAAACCACCATAAATGATAAACTTCCACACTGCATCACCTGTAGAACATCTTAGCTGTTCTCAAAAGCTCCACCAAACATATAATCGAACATATCCGTAATCTTCTGCCTCGCGTTTTGAAGATGCGGGCAAAAGCTCCCATCATAGAGGTAACCACCTCTTGTAAAACCTTCGCGATGTTCTAAGAGTGTTTGCTCGTCGTCTTCGAGTTCTTCTATTTATGTAAATCGCACTAACATTCTTAATAATAGCTCTTATATAATAATAAGTTGCCTTGACAATGATCTATCATTTTCAAACCAAATCTCGCTGCAGGTTCTTCTCAACCGTGAGGCGCAATGCGTCCGCCCGGCCACGTCGACGATGGCTCCGACGAAGGGACCGTGGAGATGCAACCTCTCAACCCTCATAGCATGCGCAGCAGTACCAGCTCCTCCATCCGCCGAGGTGGAGATAGCAGCTTCGTCGGCAGACGTCCTTTGAGTCAACTCGGCGGCAACAGCGGCAGCAGCGGGCGTTTGAGCAGCACGCGTGACGAAGACGGATATGAGGGCGGAGACGAGAACAACCACACTCCACTTCCCTTGCCTCCACCACTGGATGTAGGGGACGATGACCCACTGCGCTCTGGTATCGGTATCGACGAAACCTTTAAGGGCAATGCCAGCGGTGACGACGAGGATGTTGAGACTCCCTTTGTGGTGCCGCCACCTGAAGACGATGGTTTGGGTGATGCCGATACTGTCATTGAATACCCAACGCAGCATGTGTCAGGTACCACCGATCTTGAGCGTCGGAGTCTGCGGCGAAAGAAAGTGAGCATACCCCGCGCGGTCTCGGAAGTAGCGAACGGCGTGATAGATTTGAGGCACGAGACCGAAGAGGAGCTCTTGGAGGACCTCGAGCTCTATACAGAGGAATTCTCAAGATGGAATGTGAACACTCCGTCTAGAAGAAACAGGTTAGAGCTGGCGCGACGAGGGCTCATTGAGGCGGCGAATTGCGTGCGAAACGTTCATGAGGAAGTGTGGACACGCAAGGTTTCTGAAAAGTACAATAAGGCACTCATGGAGGTGCAGCGCATCGTGCAGGGTCAAGAGGCCCTGCTTGAGCAGTCTATCTTTAGTAAGTTATCTTTATTATCAGTAAGCGGCGTGATAAATATCTGATGCCTCCGTAATCGGAGCAAACGTATGTCTGTCAGACATATTTATTTCGAACTAACATGGTCTCGACTTCCTATGTTTGCGTGTGGGACAGCTGTGGCTTTACAAGGCATTGATGATGATTCTCTGCGGACAAAATTCCTGCGCAAGACTTTTTTCCGGCATGAAATAAACCTACGCGAGTGCACTCGGATTGCGGCTGGTTGGGCATGTCTTTTTGTCGTTTGCTATGCTCCTTGGTTTGTGGTTCTTGTAATTTCATATAGAGGTCGCAGCTTTTGCACAAAAGGTGAAGCAAGCTATATATAGTACGTCTCTACTTTCTCGATACTTCTTTCCTATGATCTGTACTATCGATACTAACAGCTCCTTGCCCTACATTTTGTCGAATCGCTTTGTCTCATTTCTCAAACGCTTTCTTGAATCACCAGTATTTTTATGTTCTTTCTTGGAGTTAACTTTGTCCTTAACTGTGGTGCTGCATGTATCGCAGTTTTCGATCGTGGCGTACTTTGGTAAGCAATTATAGATCTGCAACTTAGTATAAACAAGTAGCTGATGATGTCATCGATCTTACCGTCCGCCACAACTCGATGAACTAACATTACTTTTCTTTTTCCTTATTGAAATAGTACGGATCGCGCGCGCACAAAGCGTTGGATCAACCGCGTCATTGGACTCTACACAGCTACATTCATTGCCTTTAACGTATACGGCCTGACTCTTTTATGGGTTCCCTCTGGAAGAGAATCAAATTGTTCGCTGCAACCTGAAACTCTAGCCATTATTGTTGCGTTTCTTGTCCTTCCTTGCATATGCTTTGGCTTACAGGCTATCTTTCATGTTGGTGACACCCGCCGGAAACGAGATCATCCCTCTAAGCAAGCCGCTGGACAAGTTGTATAATTACTTTGTTTAAAAGAAAGAAAGAAGCAAGAAAGAGATTGTACAATCACTTATTGCGAAATTGCTCGCTCGTGGCTGCCATCAATATCCCTCAGTTGGATAAACTTTTGCCCCTCCGCACTGAGCAAATGGGTTTCCGTAAACCTCGCAACTCCCACAAGGAGTAATATGTATTTCCCTATCATAAATGTTAATAAACTCCCTGGGTTTCTCCGCTTCCGCGTCCCAACTCCGACATTGTGTGAGTGCACAGTATTCTTTTTTTCCCTTTTTTTCTTATATAATTTCAGAAAGAAAGAAAGGATTGCTTCTTGTGAAGTTTCGATTCACGTTTCTTAAAGCGGCCCCGAAGTATTCTACATAGAATCTAAACCCCCAAGTATACGCACATAGTCCCTTCAATGTCACAACAACCAGACTTGTCTGTGTAGAGCTTATTGTATTTTTATTAATTAAAATAAAATAGAGTTGATGAAATCAAGACTTCGCGACAAATTCACTTTCCTTCAAGTTATATGAGGAACTATTTTCGATTCTTCATATGTTCCTTTGTCTTGGCTCATTCCTTCGAAAGATGGACTGCTTGCCAACTTCGTCCTTGGCCAAAATAACTTCAGCCAAGAAAACCTGAGAGAATGATTGCCAGTCATTCATTGCCTTTCCCATTCTCTGAAGTGATTTTACATTCCAATCTGGAGCGTGTTTTCAGCCTCAAAACCTGACTTGCACTCCTGTGCAGCTTATGCACGACCAAGTCTTACCTCTCCAGGCCTTCAAGGCTTCCTTGGTTGCCTATCTTTCGGAACGTCTGAGGTTTATAGTCCCCGATTTGTCCGGTGAGCGCTATCTTTTTCATTTCTTCCTGTTTGGGACTCTTAAGGGATCCATAGATATTCCCATAGCAAGAACTTGCCGTACGAAAGACCCGCCTCTGCTCTCTACTCTGCTCCTGAGGATAGCACAGCGTGCATAGAAAGGCAAGGACACCCTAGTGGTGTAGACAAGGCGCCGCCTTAGGGAGAAGAGGCATCAGATTCTGGAGAATCTGATAATTGATGGATGAAATTAGGTCTTCCTATATCCTCTTTACTTGTCAGAGGTGAAAGCTTGTGTGCGGGAAAAGGGGCGAATAACCCAAGAACCAAAGGCTGGAAGCGGCGCGGACCTGAATGCACCAAATTGACACACAGACGCGCACACACCTTTTCTTAAGGCAAATATTATATAGACGATTCTTTGCTTTATTTTTGTTTCTTCTTCCGCTTTGTTAATTAGTCAGAATTACCAACTCCTCGGGCACTAACAGCAGCTGCTACAAGCGTTGCCGAAGCTGTAATACCTCTTTGCCGACGAGTATCGAGCGGCACAGCGCTCATACTTCGTTGTCATTGAAAGTCCAGGGTTGATAACTCAACTCTGCCTGCTTGGGGTCCTGTGTTAGGCGCACTATAGAAGCTGTTGTACCGTGCTGGTCTTTAGCTGGTGAAGAAGAAAACCAGACAGAAAAGACGAGGAAACCTGCAAGCAAGTCTTTGCCTTCGAAGAAGTCAACGCTTTCTAGTGATCCTCTGCGTTTGTGTAGAGAACAGTGGAAGCGAGTGGGAGGTGCTTGAATCTTCAAAACTTATAGCACGTTTCCTACGTCACTGAAGGTTCTCTGAAGGAGCTCTAGAAATACGTCCAGTCAACTTTGTTCGAGCAAAGGACTATCCATAAATAAAGGTTTCAAGCCGTGGAGCGGCAAGCAAACAGAGTAGTTCATACGTTGGAGAAAAAAGATGGGTTCTGGAGCCAGCGATCTGAACGCTCTCTCGCACTCAACTTTGCAGAGGGAGCTGGAGCAAGAATGCAGAACAGTGCGACACAAGCAAGAAAGCCTAGGTCTGACATCTGCATGTGTAGACGATGTCAGTGAGAGATTATCAACCCTCTTTCAAGAAATGGAGAGCGCATACAAGGAGTACAAAAATCTATACATGAAGAGTTCTGCAGATGGTGGTGTTCGTGGGAAAGCGCACGACGAGTTAATCCAAGCGGTCATGAAGGTTAATGATCAATATTGTGAGTATCAGAGTGTCCTACACAGTTTTGTATATGAGGCGGGAGATATTGTCAAAGTGAAGGATCCAAACTTCGGTGCCCTCCTCGTCGAGGGCGTGGTGATCTCAGCTTCAGGATACCAAATTGAGGTACATGTTGATAACGAAGAGCCACAAGAAGACGTGGCATCCCCTAGCGATCACAATCAAGAGGATTTCTGCACATTTGATGTTCGAGATGGTGAGGTTCACAAAGTGAAAAGCTGGGATACACTCGAGGTTGGCGACCGAGTTCGTGTCAAAGAAGGATGCCTTGCTTTCCAAGGCATTGTTCAGGCCATATCCGATGATGGCACCGAAGTTACTGTACACTTTTCAAACGAGAACGACGAACATGGCATTCATGATGAGGGACATGACGAACACAATGAAGACAGCGATGACGAATTGGAAGAAGATCATACCGAGGTCTATCCACGCGAGCTTGTCGAGAAAATCGACACAGGTCGCATTGCACGACTGCGTTTTAAAGATACTGTCAGACGTGTACAAACTTCAATTTATGTCGCAAGCGCTTTCAAGTTTGCAGTTGTCAATTCGCCACGGAGTCCGGACTCGACGGCGGAGGACTCTTCGCCACGGATGAACTTTCTGAATTCGGAGAGAGAGTGCGACGAGGAGCATAAGGAGAGCCTGAGGCATCGCGAAGGGAAAGAGGAGAAGCAGAGGAATCATGACGAAGATGATGCGGAGAACTGAAACTCTCTGCCATAGGGGAGATATTCGAAGTGGCCATTTGGTGCTGACCTTCTTCGTTTTCACCGTGATCACTAATGAGGTCTGATGATATGAAACCCATTTTTGTCCCGGCTAATAGCATCTGTCGCATTAATGCATAATGAATTGAATCAATTTTCGGCACTGCGTTGCACCATACCGTATCAAATCGAACTTCTTGCCAATCGTTGAAGAAACGCTCAAACCACCATTCACGGTTTTCAGCTGCCTTTATCAGGTCAGCTTGAGGGCATTGGGCCAGAATTTTCCACATTTCCAGAGCCTTTGCTTCACCTGAAAACTCAGGCTCTGGCTTGAAAGCTGCACGAAATAGAAGAGAAATAGGAGGACACGATTCATAAGCCAGGCACTCGATACTCTCACAAAACAGTTCAGTAATAGCTGCGGACTGACGAGCTTCCTCTTCTGCTTCCTGGCGTTTTCGCTCAATTTCTTCAGGATCAGCTTGTGTTTTCGTCCGCGTTCCAAAACTTGAAACTTCGCTACGAGCGTCATCTTCGTGCGTCCAGGTTTGACCGGGTAGGGGCGGGTCTTGAAGATCTGCGAGAGCACGGGCAGCCTGAAAGTGGAGAGGGTCACAGCGGAGAGTTTGCATGAGAGCACCCAGGACGTCAGACTTTGTTTTCGCGTAGAAGATCTCATCCTCTTCATCAGTCATTTGCAATTGTAAATCATAAAGCCGCGCAAGGCCCCAAGGACCTGCTGTCCGTGTGGGATATTGTTGCGCGTATGTTGTCACAGATACAAAGATGTCAACCTCCTTTCGACGACGCTTAGAGAGTTTCTTCCTCTTTTTAGTTTTCTCCGTCTCCTCATCACTATCTTGCGTATCTTGGCTTTGCTGGGATTGTTGGCTCTGTTGAGTTAAGCGCTGGGCTTGAGACACACCAACAAGACGAATGACTTGCAGCTGCGTTTCAACGAGAGCCTCGATAAGCTCATCAGCAAGCTCACCTTCAGGTGTTACGTCCTTGAGGTAGTCTTGTGCACGTTTGAGAATCTCCAGCTCGGCTGTAGTGCCTTCCTTTCCCTTGGTTTGGACAGTGCACAGCGCAGCAGCTGTTAGACGAGGTTCAATTTGTCCATGAAAGGTAGGAAGCTGAAAATGTTGATCGAAAAGGAGTAGCGACTCATCATCGCGCTCAAGAATTGCACGAAGGCGAGCAATCATTGTGACAATCCAAACGCGGATGCGCGTCCACACCATGCCTTCTAGTCCTTTTCTCATCTCAATTCTCTCAGTTGAAGGGCGGTTTTGCCATATTTGCTCTTGACGTGTATCAATGTTCATTGCAATGGAAGTTTTTACACCCCGTTCACCTAGTGTTGTTGCAGCGAGGTGTACAGTTCCGAACTGAAACGAGTGAATCAAAGGCAACAACTTGCGTGCATAACTTTCGGCTTGCTTTAGTTTGCCCGATTTGGCAAGTGTTATGGTCGTCAAGCGTACAAGCAAACGGAATGGTCTTTCGAGACAGTAGCGACCCATCAAAATTGCATACCGGTTCATTTCGTAGACAACACGAGCAACGGCTGGTACTCGACCTTGTGCATCCAGCTGAAGTGCGAGCCGCTCGAGATTAAAGCACTCCGCAAGTTCACAAGCAGTTTTTGAGCCTGGGTCATGCTTGAGGTTTGCGTAAAATGAAGAGTTTCGCCATTGTGACGTGAATTGATGTGCGGACCCTGGTTCATAATGGTTCATGACATAAGTTGCATAAGAAATCTTGAATGTCCGCGGAAGGCGGGCGTCATAAACAGACGTAACGGTATCACGGGGGCCCATTCTTAAACCGTAGCGGAAGGCAGCATGGAAGATGTCAGCCGCAGAACCACCAGGCTGACAAATTTTCTTGCGAAGTTCGGGAAAATTCAAAATGCGCCTCTGATTAGTCAAGCGAACTAATGCCTCGTCATGGGCTCGTGCAGCTTCCTCGATTGTGTCATGGTAGCTAAGGCGATGAATTCGGCCGGTGGAGAATGATAAAGCACTGATACCACTGTTTGTATCTTTTATCCTTGCGCACGCCGAAGTACTTGTATTTTGTGTATGCTTTCGCAATCTCCAAAGCATCGCCAAAGTCGTCTAATTCAACATATCTCCGTTCATTTGCCATATTTTTCTGGTTGTGGAATCGAACCCTAAAGCGTTGTACACCTGGCAAAAGTGTCGCTGGATTCATTTTGTAGATCATGGCACGTCCAATGCTGCGTTTCCGCAAATCCTTTCTGGACGATGGCAAGCGATCTCCTCCTGTACGATTAAACTTTTCTTGAAGTCGCTGCTTTCGTTCTCTCCGCCTCTGGGATGCCATTGCTTGTGCAGCTGCCTCTGTTGCTGACAATTGTGACGAACCTGGGGGCTTAGGTGCGCTACTGTCGCTGTCTGATTCGCCTCCCGAAGCCCTCGCTTCTACCCCGTCAAATTCTGTCTTTTGACTTACTTCTTGAGACAATGCTCCAAAGTCAAAGTCGCTACCACTCGAACTGCTCGAGCTGCTATCATCATCAGAGTTATCTGAGCCTGCCGAGTCTGGACTTTGCGGCGGGATCGGTGGTGATACACGCTTGGTTTTGGTGGGCCTTTCCTCAGACCCCGATTCCTTTTTAATGACCTTACCATTCTCTACTTTGAGAAGTTCTTCGTCGCCTTCACTGTCATCATCGTCAAGTTCATCACCACTGTCAATATCAACGTTGCTCTTGCTTTGATCATGTGCAAATTTAACCTTTTTCTTCTTGACCTTTTCGGATTTCATTTCCTTCAAAATGGTTGGCACCTTGTCATTCTTGTTGTTGTTGCTGCTCTCACGAGCCTTTGAGGTTGACAAAGCAGACGACGACGATGACGACGACGATTTGCCATTGTTGCCGCTTTTTGAGTTGCTGCTTCCTTTGCTGAAGGATTTGGTTTTCTTGTCGTTGGATCTTGTGTTGTCCCCGTCAGCCGCTTCGTTGCTTTTTCGTTTCCGCTTGGCAAGAGTCTTGCTCTGGCGGTCCATCTTAGTAGACAAGCCTGAGATCTGAACCACACCTTTACAGTTCAGATTCGCATGGCTGACTTTGAAGACCTGTCCGCGGGACGCGATAACTTGCTCAGCAGCCGAGTTCTCGACGTCCTTGCCAGTGTGCAAATAAGATTGCTTGCGTTAGAGCAGGTTTCTTTGGTTTATGCTCAAGGCCTCCTTTCGTTCATTCATTTCATTCCACTCACTGTATGGAGGCTTAGTAGTAGGCATGTAGGTATCAGTGTTTACTATAGAACACATATAATAGGGTTACTAAAACATATTGAACTTTCAAAATATATGATTCTACTCTGAATTGAGAGCATCTCCATGCTCAGGTTTCGTACTTTGACGATCTTCTGTGATAAGCCTGGACTCCTGCTACTGCTATCTACTTTTGCGATGCAAGAGTCTTTGGATTTTAGATGGTGTCTCGGCAATTTCGTCTTTTCCATTTGGGAGTGTGACTCCATACAGATTTTAGTTTTGGATGATTAACTAACCAATTGATTTCGAAGTTAGTTCTTCGAAATCATAGGAATTCCAACTAAAATCGAAGATTAGTTCAGGCGGACACCGTTAAAATATTCATCTGTTCGTGGTTAAGCGTCATGGAGAAGAACAGTAAATATAAGTTATAAAAGTTAAGCTTGAGCACAACGATAAGGATTCCTCAAATAATACATGAAGAAGTAAACACAGTAACCGGACACTGATGTACACAAGCTGCCGAGTAGATGTAGTATCTGTATCTACCATCTCGGAGATGGAGGAAACAGTAAGAAAGTCCGAATTGGATTGAGCGTCTTCTATTCTTTGGAAAGCGTTGCAGCAGCGTGTCAATATCGTACTGCATCTTGGAGTGCTTTATTTCTCCGTTGTTCTTGACTTGCCTTATCCTCGCCTAGTCTTGAACCATCGTTTCCGCACTGGGGAATTCATTGTTCTTGAAGTGCTCATAGAAAACCAATTTACCCCTAAATAAATAAATTCCTACCTACATGGCTTCTTTACTATCAAGTTTCGTTCTATACTCTACTTTTCTTTCGTTTGCTCAACAGTACATCTCCTTAACTCTCCACTTTCTCTTGTTGAGTTTTACACTTGATTAAATATATATATTTTCAATTGCAAAAAAAAAGAAGGAATTTGATAAGAAGGAAAGAAGGAAAACTAAGCTAAGTAGGAGTACTTAGATACTTGGACTAAATCAAATCGCTCGTCTTCCGTCCTCTCCAAACTTCGATCGCTCGTTCTTCTCTTCTTGCTTTGCACCTATTCCCGTTCGCGTGCCCGCGCCCCCTCTGCAATGAGTTCCTCTAAACGCCAGCGTAAGTCTGAGCCGGTGGCCGCAGCCTCTTCTCCTGCCGCTGCGAGCTCATCTTCTGCTTCTGCAGCTCAGAAGAAGAAGAAGAAGGAGAAGGTCAACGAGCTCGAGGAGCGCGTGAACGCCTTGGAAAGCGAAAACCTGCAGCTCCGTCTGCAGCTTAAGGTTGGCAAAGAAACTGTTCCAACGCGACGCGCAGGAAAAGTTAGAGATTACGCAGCGCTTGGAGGAGATGCTTGCTCGAGGTGCTTCTGCAGAGGAGCTGCAGTCAGTTTTGGAAACGTATGTGAAGAAATTTAGCGACTATGGTGTAGTCCGCACAGAGTCTATTCGCAGGCATATGGAGCAGCTCGAAAGGCTTCTTCTGCCCACACAGGTGACCAAAATGTGTATGTGGTCTTTGCACCAGGAGGACGACTTTTATGACTCAACGAGCGAGCAAAATTTGAATGTGAACGGCGCAGGCAGCATTTGGTCAATCGTCATGCGCGAGATGGGAGCCACAGAGGAGCAAAAGGAGAAAATCAAGGGTCATCGCAACGACGCTAGGCAGATGGCAAAGGATCTCAGATTCACGCTCAGGGAGTGTGACGACCTCAAACGACGCATGGAGCGCAAGAACCAGGCCCTCGGGGAGGAGATGAAGGAGCTACAGAAGATTCTTACACCTGCACAGCTGGCAAAGTTCATCCTTTGGGTCAACAACAACCCGGCCTCTATGGCCATGCTCGACAAGCTCTGGAGCCCTGTCGATGAGCTTAGCAAGGGTCGCATCGTCAATTAATGAATGGCTGAGTGAATGATCAATTGCTTGCATAGGTTGTTACTTCCTCCGTACTTTACAGCCTGGCTGTGCATATACGCTTCCTACATTTGTTGAACCATTGTTAGCCTCATAATTGCTACTTTGTGCCTTCAGAATATGGCAATTGCTGCATGTACCGTTCTCAAAAGAATGCCGGCTAGAGCGGGAATGCTGGTTGTTTTTGACGGTTTTGGGAGATCTATTCATCAAACTTTATGTAGCTCGTAGTGGACAGGCATCTTTCCCAGTCGTTTTCTTCTTTCGGAGATTTGCAACTGTTATCCCCCTTTTCTCCGTGTCGGCGCGCATGTTTTTTTTGCCTATTTATACATGCATACGCCTGCCCCGACCAATTGTTTCCGCATAACTTGTATTGATTAGCATTGCCCATTGTCATACATTACTGCCACTCTTCTTCACTCTCGAAGCTGCACTGCATGTCATACATATAATTTACGAAAGAGATAATAGTTGCCATCGTAATGATCATTTCCTACATGGCACTATGAATTGGGACTTCTTCATATTCTCTTACGAGAATCATGACGATAATTAAAAATATGTGCTCTCTTTTTTTCTTTGTGCCCCATGCCTGGACAACATGTTGACCCTGGATGCTTGTTTCATGTTCCTGTACATACTGCGTCGGAGAGGCCTCAAAAGAAATTTCTGATTTCTTCTGCCCAGGCTGCTCAGTCGTGAAACCATGTCCCTGTTTTTTTCTTTCTTTCAAGTTCCTTAACACGATGTAGTTTTCCCTCTGCCATCCCCGTTACAACGCACTTTGCTTGTTGACGAGCAACAGCTGGTAAAAGTACGAGCATCATGGACTTCCTTCATTCGAGAGTCAAAACACACTAATGAGCGCACACCTTGATTGAAGAAGCCCAAGGTTGCTAACTGCTAACGTCAGTGGCTTGCCGATTACTTTCTCGTTGCTTCTTAGTTAGTAACAGTGAAGTATATCTTTTAATATCCTAGTATACCGTGCCTCTATAGCTCACTATAATTGATAAGATAAAGTAAGTTATACAGTTTCTTGGTAAGATGATTGATTCGCCTTGCTCGATACACGATGCATAACTGCAAAGACTTTCTGAAAGTCTTCAAACTCCACGTCTGCGCTTGCAAGGCATAGCGGCAAGCGGCTCTGGCTATTTCGTCTGTCGGCTTTGTGTACTCTCTTTCTCTGGTTGCTGGAGAGATCTGGCCTGGGAACTGTTGCGCAAGAAGATTGCTGTGTTGGACTTTTATATAATTGTTTGTCCAGCCCAGCCACCGAGAGCGGAAAGCGCAAAACCGCTCACAGCCTCGTTTACTTTGGAAAAATTGTCAGGCGAGGAAGATAAGCTCTTCAAGGCAAGCTTGAACACACGCCTAACGCATAACGCCTAGTGTTGGGCTCGGGTATTCATGCAAAGCACAGCCTCGCTTTAAACAGACTTCGTGACGGCCAGAGTGGCTATTTCTTTTTGATCTGGGAGGTATTTGACTTTCACATTATCGTGATTACAGCGAACACAGCACTATTTTGAATACCAATTCTCTTTTCTGACGCACTGCCAAGACGTTTGTCTGGTGTCTACAGTTGAAATCCATACGAGAGGAGACTCACCAAATTCTACTTTGACGATAAGGATGGGGGAAGTAAACTCGGAGCCTGATCTTAACTTTGAAGAGGAGGATGTTGCGGACTTAACTCCATCAAAGGGCAGCGAGCTCAGACGGAGGAGGAAGAAAGAAAAGAAGTCCCTGGGTAAGATGCAGCGACAGCGGTCAGAATCAGAAATTCGTGAAGAACTCGGACTGGGCGATCTGAGCCTTTCGACGCGAGCTTTAATTGTGATTGTAGTATCGTACGCAGTGATGGCCGGCATTGGCGGCGCAATGCAGGTGGCGAGTCAAAGTAGCAACCGGGTGCTTGTAGATCATGTTCAAGCAAATCAAAATTTGGACGTTAGCGTGACACGTGAAGTATTTATCGCCGCGTGCGAAGCCACATGGATGGCAACGAAGCTGTGGACCCGACTTATCTGGGCAATTCTACTTCCAACATCACACCAGACGTTTAGAATTACCCAAGATGGGTTTTCTGCGATGCAGCCATCTTTGCGGGCATCGATTCAACTTTTGATGAATCTGCATTGGACTACGAAGGTTGCAATTGCTGGAGCTGTCACATGTTTAGTCCTTGTTTTTATGCTTCAACGTGAGATTCGGCGCCGTCGTTACAGGGAACGTACCGTTGAATGGTTTGAGCAGAAGAATGCTGCTGTTCATGCAGTGTATGACAGTGTGGCATCATCTATCCGTACGCAGTCAAGAATCCTTGCGGATGCTTTACCACACCTCTTATTCTTGGGTTTTGCAGGCACAGTTTATGCGCTTGGCCGCACTCAATTCGTAGAATTCAGTCGGGGGCTCGGTGGGTGGTCAGTCGTTATTGGGGTTCCAGTAATTCTGGCAACTAGAGCGCTTATTGTGTACGACATGGCTTATCACAGAATGATGGAGCGCTTTCATGGTCTTCGTCGTCGCAATACATTTTCTCAGTTGCCGACGGCAGAAATGGCTCAACGACAAGAGTTTGTTCTGACACAAGCTGCGTCATCTATACTTTCTAGTTGGCTGCCCACAGGCTGGTTTGGTAGTCGCTCTCAGCGTAGCAGTACTCGTCGGCACAACCGGCAACACAGTGGTGGCGATGCAGAAAGCGAGGATGACACTAGCTCAATCGGCTCGCTCGATTCGCAGGACATCTCTACGGTAGACGGAATTCATTATTCAAGGCAGCTTGAGCTAGACCCTGAGGCATCTCTGGAACTCTATGCTGAATTGCAAAGTGTTCGCTACTGGGTTCCAGTACTGGACTGTGTTGGGTCTTGCCTTGTTTCTTGAGGCGATGCCAGTTTCTGGTCATCTACTCTCAGCACTCTCGTTTTGGCCCCCTGTGCGTCTAATGTGGTCTCTCTGGCTCCAGATGCCTGGCACATCTGGGGCTGATCTGTCTTTTCGATGGATGATTCCTCTCATTGATCAATTGATTGGACGCGTGGAAACTCCAGGCGTTTCGAGTGATCAGCAGAGCCGGCCTTGTGGACCTGATGTATGCATTCCGCATCATTTCCCCAGAAACGCGCGCTAAGTTTTCTGAAGTGATGGAAACTGGTGGCACACTGGTTGTGATGGGTTTGGTGTTCTTGGTCATGCCATCCACGATTACTGCAATTGGTGCTCATGCGATTGGTCTCGGCAGACCCGTTTTAACGGCTACCCGGACTCTGATCGCATTGGAGCGTGCAGAAAAAATTACGCAGACTGCTGCCTCTAACAAAGATTCAACTTCATTGAAACGGTTTCGCAATAACCCCACAAGCATTGCGTATGGCGCTGTTCAAATGACTCAGTGGCTACAGTATTGGGTTGTATATACAGTGTCGATGCTATTTCATCATGTTCTGTCAATGGGATTGTTCTGGTTCCCTTTGTGGAACCACATGCTACTGGTGTTTACGTTATGGCTTCAATTGCCGTACTTTCGTGGTGCCAACAAAATCTTTGAGTTTGGACTGAAGGTGTTTTACAAGATCAGGGCATACTTTATCAAGGATGGTGTGACGGATACGCATTCATCGGTGAAACGAGGAGAACAGGAGCCCTTGTCCGCTCGGTCTCTTCCTCCGATCGAGGAAAATGAAGCAGGAGAGCGCCGCGCACTTCTCGCCACTCCGTCGAAACGTGTCAGTGGACGTATGTCTCAGACTTCAAGAACTTCATCAAGCAGTTCCAAGAACTCTCGTGCTTCAGGCAAGCGTTCGTCTCGACGAAACAAGAAAAAAGAGCCTAAAGAGGAAGAGGAGATGCTGTTAGAGGACCAAGATGCCATGGATATCTCTGACGATGATCTGCCAGAGGCAGCAACATTTAAGCATGGTGTAGATGCAGCAAACGAGGATCAGGGCGATGCAGTTGTTAACGCAAGCGAACAGAGTATGGAAAATAAGACTATTTCTGCAGAGGGCTCACGCGGGCGTTGGGGAGGGTGGTTTTGGAATTAATTCAAGCGATTCTTCATGTGAAGGGAGGATCTATATCCACGAGACCCATTGTGTTTTATTTATTTATTTTCTGTTTTCTCTTTCGACACAATGTCGTAGACTTCAAATCATCTCTTAAGGTTTGCACGCCATGCTCGAAGAGCCCTGTTAAAGCGATGTACTTTTGTTTTGCTTTTGGTTTGGTTTACAGTTGCATTGTCTCCAGTTAAAAAAAGAAAAGAAAAAACTCTTACGAATAATATATTCTACATTCTTTGCTTGTTGCTGTTTCTATTTGTCATTTGTGTGCTTTTCTTTGCATCCTCGATCGATCGATTTTTAGGCTATACCTGTTAAATGGACTTGAAACTTGTGTGGATGAATCTGCCAAGCTTATGATATAATGGAGTATGTATGTAGCGATCTTGTACCAGCCCGATGTTTTGCGGCGATCTATCTATCTATCTATCAAAAAGCAGACATTTCACTGCTGTTGAATGTTTTCTGACTTTCATTGACTAGAGGAGAAACTTCGGTCTACCCCAATAGCCAATTAGGACCAGTAAAATGCTAACAAGGGGATTTCTTAGACCAATAAGTAATAAGCAAAGGAAAGGCAAAGTTGAAACAGAAAAAAGCTAAAGATGCAGGCATGTATGTATTTTTGTATTTTGATTCATCAAAGATCGGCTTGGTGACCGAGTCGTAAAAAATTGGGAGGGGGGGGAGGAAGAGGTGCGAAAAAGGAGTAAAGCGAAAAGTAATGAAGGTACAATCAAGGGTCATTAACCCGGCGACGCTTAGCAGGGTCACTTGGTACACAGGATTCCATTTCAGTACGCTTGGCATCCCTGGGGGAGGAAGGTACAGAAATGGAGGACATGAGCGGTCCCAACAAATCGGTGTCATCTTCAAAGACAAAATCAGTAAGAGGACCACTGCTGCTGAGGTCGGGCTGGGGCTCAAGTTCATGGTCGCGTTCGTTAGAGCTGTCGAGGGAGAGAACATCACAGTCGACGCGACCCTGGGGATCAGCGGTGGCCTTGAGGAACTCAAGAGCCTCTTCGCTTGAAAAATGGGAGAGTTCGTCTTCATCAGCTACCGAGAGGTCAAAGTCACTTGCCTGGGATGCTGAAGATGAGGAGGACTCGTTGGCATAGAGATCCTCGTCAAAGGAAGAGGATGTTGATCCGACGCTGGGGGAGTTGGGGAACATAAATCCATCAACAAAGTATAAGTCATCAACGCCGGTAGGAGAAGCCTCAGGGAGACGAGAATTAAAGTCATCACGAGCGAACAGCTTGAGCTCATCAAACTCAGAGAGATCTGCACTGATTTGGGCGAGATCCGGTGAGATGGTGAGACGGTTAGATTGGTGTTGGTGCAGACTGTCAGTGGGTTGTTCCTCTTCATGGCCCAGAGCAATAATGACAGATTGCTGCTGCTGGTCCTGCGACGAAGCAATCTTACGGATTCGGCGCACAATACCCTTATTCACACGTTTTTGCAGGGCGCCAGAACCAGAAGAAGTCGTTGTAGTAGATGTAGACATTGAGGAAGCAGTCTTTACAGCCTGCGCGTGCACGGCAGGGGTTGATGTAGAAACGCCATTATTGTTGTTCACAGGGGCGGCGGTGGCGGGCTTTGATATTACAGCAGGCCCATCAGTGGTGGACATGGGTGCCACGAGGTGAATTCCTGCTGGCATTGGGGTTCCAGCTGCAACAGAGCCAATTCCACCCGAGCCACGTTTGCCGCCACGTTTTGAAGATGCGCCAGAACCAGAGCGTTTCCGAGCGGCATCAGCAGAAGAGGAGGGCTTCATGTAGCGGGCAGTGCTCATAAGATCACCAGGCACCTCTTTTCCTTGCTGCTCTGCGCTCTTGGCAAGCTTTTGAAAGTACTTTTGTGCATGAGTGCGGATCTGAACGACGGTGCGGGATTCAATCATGTTGGAAATTTTCTTCCACTCCTTGCCGTAGATGCGCAGTCCTTCGAGGAACTTGCCGTGTTCATCCTTCGTCCAGCGGCCAGTATTTTCGCCGGTGGGGAGTTTTTTCGTTTGGGTGCTGCCCGAAGGGTTTGAGGTGCCCATCATGATGCCAGGGACTACAAGGGTGGCGTTGTTTTGATAAGAGGAGGAAACAGCAGCAATAGATGCCGGGTTGGGCGTCATTGCGCTCATTGCCAATGTCGAGGGAGGAGCCATGTTCTTACGTACAATTGAAGAAGAAGAAGGCGATGCTTGGGGTGGCATTCCACGAAGGCTGATCCCTTGCGTGGTTTTTATGGCGTTGGGTTTGTAGTTGTGAGCTTTGGTTTACTGCTTGCTTGGACTAATCCGAAGGCAGGCAGTGCAATTTTCAGATCGCAAACCTGTTAGCGAGCCGCGAGATTTGCTTTGGGTCTATTAATCAATCAATGCCTTGTCTACAACAGGCGTCGATACAATATCACGAGATCCGCGAGGAAACAAATGTGCGCGAGCCAAATAAGGCTCGAATAAGTAATTAATGAATGCGAGCTCTCCCACGAGCTTCGTCGTTTCGCGTTTGCTTGCTTGCTTGCTTTCTTGCTTGAGGTCTGTGTACTAAAAAATATAAAAACAAAACAACAAATCACAAAAGGTAACAAGAAGAAAGAGGAAGCAAAAATACGTGCTCCGTCTGGTGTCTAAGTGCCAGCGCAAGGAGAGAACGTAGAATAAATGAGGCCGACCGTCGGTTTCCAATCTGGTAGGTCCTACAAGGGAGGTAGGTATAAGCAAGCCAGTTGGCAAGGTGGTCTCTGACAGACGCCCCTTCCTTTCCCAGCTGAACGCAGTGCTCCCTCTTCTTTTATTACTATTCCTTCTTTTTCTCCTTTCGGGGTCTGGTCGGCGGCAGTTCTGGTCCCCGTTCCAACCTCAGCGGCGTTCTATTTCTCCAACACGGAAACAGGAACGCTCAGCTCCACCACGTCACTACTGTCTGCTCCGTCACACAGTCAGACTGACAGCGAGACAGCTGGCTATGGCGAGCTGCTGCAGGTTTCCAGTTTGATTGGTTGTTTTGTTTGATTGATTGATTGGTTGGTCGATTGGCTGCCGGCCTGCTGACCAACAGGCAGTTCTAGTCGTTGCTGTTTATTTGTGTGTTTGCTGCTGCTGCTGCTGCTTTCTTGAGCGCAGGCGGTTTACTGATTCAAGCCGAGTGAGTGATCGATTGAATCAGTTCAATGGATGTTTCTTTGTTTTTTCTTTCGCTCTGAGCTCTTCTTGCGCTACGACTGCCCGCCTCGAAACCGAAGCCGACAACGAAACCTTCTGGCCGACCGCAAGGCTGGCTGGCTGGCTGGCTGGCTGTATGCCTGTCTGGCTTGCCCGCTCGCCGTCGCTCTTCGTGGCGGAGAGTCGGGCTCTCGGCTAGCTAGCTACAGCAGCTGCTGCTAGATCGTCTGCTTCTTTCTCTGCGTTCGCAGTTGTCGATGATTCTTGTTTGTTGCTGCCTTTTGTATCTTTGGACGCTTTGCTCTCCATTTCCCCTGTTCGCACATACAAGTTTCCCTTGGCGCCCCTGCTTACTTGTATGGTCCCCTCTGTGCCGCCCGTTCTCCTCTCTGTCAAAGTTTTCATCGTTCTCTTTTCTTTTTCAGAGGGCCAACTTCCCGTTTGTCTCCGGCTTTCGTCCTGCCGGTGAGTCTTACGTTGAACGCTATTTGCGCCTAGCTGCGCGGTGTGGCGACTGCTGCCTGCCAGCCAGCCAGCCTCTTCTTCCTCCTTTTTGCCTCAGTTTCTTCCTAGTTTGGTGCTAACGATTGCTCTAGGAGTGCTGGTCCCGCAGAGGGAAGAAAGGAAGGAAGGAAGGAAGGAAGGTAGTATGTTTCTTTTCATTTCTTTTCATTTCTTCATTCATTCCACCTTTTGTTCTCTCGAGACTTTCATTGCTGATATTGAGTTTGAACTGATTTCCTTTCATTTGACCTTTTCATTATTACTATTATTTAAGCATGTATAAGAATGTGTCTTTTCTTGGTTTCAATTCAATGAAAGTTTTTGTAACAACGATCGTTCTCTCCGCCGTAGCCGCCGCAGATGGACTTTTCGAAAGGACAGTGGTGGTGAGTAAATGAGGTTGGCGGGTATATTGATCGTCGCACTAAACTGCTCACTGACTTAGCAGCTCAAAGCTTTTTACTGAGGCTGCGTAGCGGTAGCAGAGAGACCCCTCTCTACACATACAAGTGCGTCCTCGTTCATTTGTTTTGGTTTGGTTTGCGCTGTTTTCTCTTCTTCGACAGCTTGCATCTCCGGAAACATTAGCAAACTGCTATTTTTTAAAAAAAAGAATCATTACTTTTCAAGGAATTAAAAAAAGAAAAAAAGTGAAACATCGAATTAAAAACAACTGAAATTAAAAATGTTTTTGAAACTCAACTCTTTTAGATTCGAACTCGACACAAGGAAAGGAAAGGAAGTTCAAACGATGATGAGGCAACAGAAAACCACTATTTGCTAGGTAGGTAGGTACCTGCCTACCTACCTACATACCTGCCTGTGGCTTCTGCCAATAGATGCAACACTTACTGTATGGTGGCACGTTTGCTCTTTCCCCTCCTTTTCCAACGAAAGTAATGCGAATGCTTTATTTACCCTTTGAGCAGACTAGGCCCCAACAAGACCCATAATAAGTGAATAAATAGATAAATAAAATAGATCGATAAAGAAAGAAAGAACCCGCTTCTTCCTCTGCGAACCTCAATTTCTGCTTCGAATACCTCTATCAATCCCCAATTCCTCGAAAAAAGAGAAGAGAAGCAGCACCATCGACAGCAGCATCTCAAACTTTTACTCATATACTTTGAATAAAATAAAAATAAAGTTATTCTGAAATGAGGGTAAGAGAGGCAGAGAGACGCATGTCATCTCTGAGGGGCGGCCGCTTCCAAGCCCGCACTTTCTTCCAACTGCGTCCTCAGGCAGACTCGCTCCCCCGCATGCAAAGCCCCGCAGTGGGGTTGGCGCCAACTCACTGTGGGCACACGGCGACCCGCCCCCAGCCAGGAAGATGTGACGGAAGAAGAGGAGTTCGAGGCCTTCAAGCAGAGTAGGAAACAAGGGGGAACGTGAAACAAGGAGGGAAGCCTCCACGGAGAAGGGGGAACCCGCACTCCTCCTACCGCCACTGTCCCGCAGCAGCGGACCGAAGCCAGAACGCGGGCCAGCGAGAGAGCGCGAGGGGAAACTTCGTTTGTTCATTCTCAGACTCGGCTGCCCATCGCTATCCCCCTCCTACCCTTAACGCTACCCCCGCTACCTCATATGGTGCATCACGTTTTTTCTCTAGCTAGCTATCCCTCTCGCTCGCTCTTAAGCAGGGAGGAAAGAAGTGAATTGCGAGTCCTTCTCTTCTTCTCCTTTGTTCTTCCCTTTCTTCTTTCTGAAGTCCCTTTCAACAGGTCCAATCTCAGCTCATGGGTCCCTCCGTCACTCATTCATCTGTTGCAAATGAAACGACGCGAGACGAAGAAGAAGAAGAAGGAGAAGGAGAAGATCCCGGCAGCAGTGAATCTGCCCATGAATCAGTCAGTCAGTCAGTCAATCAATCAATCAATCAATCAATCATCGTCAGTGACATTCAAACAGACGCACACAAGTAAGCAGGCGAGTTAGTTAGAAAAAAGCAATCGATCTTTCTTCGTTTGGTGCTGCGAAGTACGTCCGGAGCCATCCCTTCATAGCAAAGGCGTCGGTTCCGGCGCGTCCGGATGAAAAGGGAGGGAGCCTTCCATGGGTCTGCTTGACTGAGCCAGAACATAATATATAAACAAACAAACGAACAGACAAACGAAGGCTCACAAATATTATATAGACCAACGCAACAATAATCGTGGACACGCCCCAGCTAGACTCTGTTGTCTAAGAGGTGCATAGGTACTTCTATGAGCACATGGATGTGAAATGACGATTGTCGAGGCAACAATCAAACAAACAACCAGCACAGGAATAGACGGTGAATAAGAGATTGAGAGATCGATATGTATGTATGTAGGTCCAGAGGGCAGTGAGAGCTGACATCGCAAAGCAGCCCCAGTTTACCTCACAGCACCAGGCGAAGAGGGAGAGAGAGGAGGGCGCCTCAGTGGCAGAGGTCCAAGTTGGGAAAAGATGGGGACAGAGTGCGAGAGGCCTCTTCTTTCGCCGTTCTTGCCTGCTTGCTCTGCTTGCTCTGCCTTTTAGTCGCTGCTTCGCGCTGCAAGGCGCTTCCTGCAGGACCTTCCACGAACAGTGGCGAAGGGGCCTCGGAAGCCGTCTCGATGTTCTCTGCAAAGAACCGTCGCTGTCTATCTATCTACTCATTCATTCATTCATTCATTCATTCACTGTGCAAACAGAGGGGTTCTCTCTCGCCTTTCCTTTCCTGACGTCGTTCGAAACGATGGGATCGATCCTGACTTTCATTCTTCAACGTTTTTCCTTAGTTTTGTTTATAAATCTGATTATTGCGGGCTGCGAGCTTTTTCTATTCTTTTTAAAACTTAATTTTCGCAATTAAACTACAACTAAATACTGATGCCAGTTTCTCACGATAAGCTCTGCGAAACCTGAAGATCCTCGCCTCCTTCAAGTCCTCAGAATCGCCAGCAGACGGATTGCAGTACCTACGCTCCACTACGGCACGCCGTTCTGAAGAAGAAGAAAGCCGCCGAGCACCGATAGTTTTTGCAGTTCGGTGCTTTTCAGGCGCTTTCGCCGCTCGGGTTACTCTGGAGACACGGGAAAAGAAGCTGCGTGCATGGAGGGATCATGGACGGCGAAGTATGAAGTGATGGTGGCCAGGTAGACTCGACTAGGCCGCAGGGAGGGATGGATGGATGGGTGCATGGGTCCTGGGCGGAAGGCGGGACGCCTGCGAGGCATGCAATTGGACTTTCAGGGGATGCGCTGTGAAGAAGCCACCGTCGAACGCGGCTTTCAGAGGCGCAACTGCTCGCTTTTCAAATCTTGACGGACCAACATCACTCACTCACTCACTCACTCACTCACTCAAGACAGACAGACAGACAGACAGACAGACAGCGATAGTCCATCCATCACGATGGGAAAAAAAGAAAAAGAAAAGAAAAGATAGCTAGAGTCAAAGCGTTCTTTCGCCTGCTTTCTTGCTTGCTTGCTATCACGCTAGTTGACTTTAGAAGATCGAAGCAGTAGCCAAGTGTACCCACTGTGTTTGGGAACGCAAGCAACGGATGGCACAGGTACATGCATTCATACATACATACATACGTACCGAGATGCGATATGCTATCTAAGCATCAGCAGGAGAGCGGCTATCAACTTCTTGAGGTGCCTTTGAGCAGCAGGAGCCGCAGATTCGCCGCTCGGGAAGAAAGCAAGTAGGAAGTAGACAGTGGGAAAAACAGGCCTAGTCCCTTGCTCGTTCACTTTCTTTTTCGCTTTTGAACACTTGCAGAGGAGGTACCGCCTTCCTAGCACTATCTCTATGAGCTGGCCCTCCCTCTTCTTTCTTTCCAAAGCTTCTTCTTTCAAGCTGGGAAAGGTGCTGTTGTCCAAACTTGTGTTAACACGGCATTCTTTCTGAGCATGCATAGGCCCTGCTGTCTCCAACCATGCCTCCCTCTCATACCATCCATACCTCTGGTGCAAGCAAGTTGGCAGAGGCCTTCGCAGCCGCACGTTTCTTCGTCTCTCTGCGTATCACCTGCCGCGTCTTTCTTTCCAATCGACAAGTGCAGAACGATACGATAGATGGATGGATGGATGATCGATCCCTCTGATTGATCGCTGCAAAGCTTTCTTTCTATATCGATACAATTCTCAATATCTTATTTAATCAATTTAAATAAGTTAAATACACAAATATACATATATGATAGATAGAAACACGAATAAGTACAGGGAAAGACTAAACAAAGAACTGACTGAAGAAGATGTGGAAGCGCCTGCGCTCCTTGAGAGAAGGGGCCTCCAGCTAGACGCAGGGAACGGCCTGACTGACTGACCGACCGGCCGGCCGTCCGCGGCGATCGAGCCCTGCTGGCCCGAAGTCCGCATCCCCCAGCGACTGATCCAAAGAGACCATCGCCGCCGCCGCCGCCACCATCGCCGTCGTCATCGCCATCACCGCCACCGCCAGCGGCAGCAGCGGCGGCATCATCGCAACGGCCTCTGCGTTCTGAGGCGCAGGCGGGCTTTCTTTCTTTTTTTTCTTTCTTTCTTTCTTTCTTTTTCTCAGCCAGAGAGAGCTGAGAGAAGGAGGGGCGAGAAAGAACAGAACGGGAACTATTATTAAGCTCGAGGGCCTCGTTCTCTGGAAGCTCAATGCAATGCACAAGGAGGTGATTAACTAAACTTATTTTATTTTAATTAATTTTTTACTTAATTTTAAATATAATTCACTTTCTGTAAATTGAAAAAACGGGGCCTGCATTCATTCATTTTTTGTGTTTACTAGTAGCACTGCTAAGAGGGCCCTAAGTGTCTATTGAGCTATGGACAAAGCGATCTACAAGTAGCCTTCTTCTTTCTTTCAACGATTACGGCAGCTCATTGAGAGATTGAGAATCATGATTTTTTTACTCAGGCTGGGAGATCTTCTCTTCTCAACTCAGTACCTCTGAAGAGTATACTGGCGGCGCTCGATTCCTTTGATCCAAGCCTTAGTTCAGAAAGATCCGCGTGGTTCGAAATCAGTTGTTGCAGCCTCAATTAAATAAACCAAGCAAGTGGCGCTCACGCTGAGTTCTGTCTGTCAGTGGTCAGTCTGTCTGTAAGTCAGTCTGTCTGTCAGTCTGTCTGTCAGTCTGTCTGTCAGTCTGTCTGTTGGCCGCAGAACTCAGGTACGTACACAAAGCTTTCGATTGCAATTCGCTGGCTGGAATGAAGTCGAGCCCAAGTCGAGCTTTCCTTCACTCTTTCGTGTTCGCGTGATCTTCAAGATGGGATCTTTTGCCTCGATACTCAGACTTCTCAAATCGTATGAAACTGGACCACGTCAGCAGAGAGAGCGCACAAGCCCAAGGCAAGGTCAGTAGCCTTGGCTTGCTTGCTTGAAACTTGCAGCTCCAATCTTGCTCCATCTGACAAGCTGAAGACTCCTGGCAGACGAAGCTTTTCTGTTATTCACTCACTCGCTCACTCACTCTCTCAGTCGGCAATTGATTCGCTTCGGGAGCCTTTCTTTGCTTTTTTCCTTCTTTGTTTGTTCGTTTGTTCGTTTGTTTGTTTGTTTCTTTCTTTCTTTCTTGCAACGGCAGGCACGCTCTTTGAATATTTGAACTCGACCTTTCGGGGGGCATGGAGCGCACCACATCTTCCACTCTCCGCGCCTCGGCTGCTCTGCGTGCCTTAGTCGCTCTCACTGAGGGGCTCTCCTGCTCTTCTATACTCCGCGTGTGCCCCCAAGAACTTCCTCTTTGCTTGCCTCCTTGAGCTGTGATCTATTTATTACACGCAAACGATTCAAATGCCCTGAGCATCTTTCTTTCTTCCTTTCTTTCCTTCATTTCTCTTTTACTCTTCGCCAAAATGAAAGAAAGAAAGAAAGAAAGAAAGAAAGAAAGAAAGAAAGAAAGAAAGAAGGAAAGACAGCGGTTCCTCCGTTGGTCAAGTTCTTTTTTTTTTTTTGCCTTTTCGAGTTCTGCTCAAATTGAATTTCTGATAGGTATGTAGGCTGATCGAAGCCAGTCTGAACCATATATAGCCCCCCTTCTATTCCACAAGAATGAATAGTACTTTGCTTTCAAGCATCCTAATAACCGAGTCGTCACATTTTGGTGAACAAATTACGCCTTCGTTCCCCTTTTGGCACCTGAAACATGTTCTCTCTCTCTCTCTTCCTCTCTCTCTCTCTCCCTTCAAAAAATGGGTGCATCTGCAGAGCACAGCACTTCTCATGTACTTTGCACGACCTTTTCCCTTCTTCATTCTTCAGGACCTAAAAAGCCATAAAGGAACTTGATCACAACACTAATAAGAAAGAGAGAAACAGAGAAACAGAGAAACAGAGAGAAAGAAAGCAGTGTTGAATGTTCGAAGAAGTTCGACAGATCGCCAAAACAATCTCAGACTCACTCTCAAAGGCTCTCACTCCTTGTTTGGAAGACGGCCGACTTTGCAGCACTTACCTTCCATGGGGACACACAGCAATAGTCTCATCGCGGAGCTGATGATGTTTCTTCGAGTTCGTGCTGACGCCGACGATGATTATATGAGAGTGATGATGCTGATGCCGATGGTTCGTTCTGTAGACGAGTTCAACATCGTCGCAGGCCGAGGCGACCGATCCTGAGACGTCGAGAGCAAAGCGGATGAGTGCCTAAGGAACCAGCGTACGCAGAGGCAAGCAAGCAAGGTTTCTGGCGCCGCGGTCTGCGAAAGCAGCAGCCGCAGACAGCTTAGAGACTGATCGAGATCCCAGCTATTATTTACTTTTTACGCGCCGACCGGAAAGAGCCGAGGCGGAGAGAGGCTTCACCGGTCTCCACTGCGAGGGTCCCCCCTCTCTCTTTTCTTTTTCTCTCTCTGTTTCGCGTTGGTTTGATTCATTCCTTCGTTTCACAGCACTCAGCACCGTCACCATTGCCGTCATCGCTTTGGAATGACGAGTGATAAATCAATAAATCAATGGATGGATGGATGGATGGATGGATGGATGCGTGCATGCACAACTAGATCGAAGCAGGAGGCCTTCTTGGAAAGCAGGCGCGCTTCCTTTGAGGCACTCGAGTATCGTGACGAAGTTCACGAGACACCACCTTTCTGTCTCAGACCTCTCAGACCTCATTTGTCTCCTTCGTGCGTGCATGAAAATACGAAATTCAACTATCCTGCACCCGGCAGTTGATTAGATCAGAAGCGCGCAGGTAGACTGACTGACACAAATGATCGATCCTCAGGAGTTTAGGGCACGCAGCTCTGAACAACAAGCCCTCTTCAGGTCTCCTTGGCCTCGCTTTTCTTGGCTAGCCAGCCAGCTAGCTAGCTAGGTGCTGGCTAGCTTTCCGCCTACCGCTGCCATGTCGAGCGGGAGGGAGCCTCTGCGTCTGCCTCCATCATGCACAAATTCACCAAATGAAATGCCGTTCTCTCTCCTTCCTCCTCCTCATTCTGGGTCCCAGAACAGCTTCTTTGGCCTTCAAGGTGTTCAAGAAGGCAAGAAGATTGCTTTAGCTGTTTCTTTCTTAATTTAAACACGTGATTATTATTGATCTATTTATTGATCTATTTATTTATTTAGTATTTATTTATTTAGTTAGTTACTTTTCAAGTTCCGCAGTTCTAAAATTGTTTTTAGTTAAAAGAAAGATGAAAATGAGCAAAATGTTAAATCAGAGAAAGCACGAAGCCCTCTAGTGCTGTAGAACTCCCTCCCTCCCTCCCTCCCTCACTCACTCACTCACTCACTCACTCACTCACTCACTCACTCACTCACTCACTCACTCTGCTCTGCTCTGCTCTGCTCTGCGCCTGAGGCACTCTAGCTAGAGGAGAGAGCGCCGCCCCTCCACTCCGCATATTCTCTGCCGCTCTGCCACCGCCGGTCCTCTGCGGACTGGCCTCCCCGCGGTCGAGTCGAACCCTCCCTCCTCTGGCGCTCTTCGGGTTCGCCGCTGTGTGGTAGCTAGCCAGTACCGGCAACTCTAGCACCCAGCCCCAAGGCGGCTGGGGAGCAGGAATTCATTCATTCTTATGAGTGAATTGGGAAAAAAGAAGAAACTTGAAAAGAGAGGGAAAAAGAGAAAGCAGAGAAAGAAAGCTTTGCTTCACTTCGCTGGCCAGGGCTACTGTAGAAGCTAGCAAGGCCTACACGAGTCTCGTGTTCCTCGTTCACCAGGGTACCAGAGAGAACATGTGCTCGAGAGAACCGGGCGACGCGCCGTTGTAGCATTTTGCGTAGCGACTGCCTACCTGGTGCATCCAGTCCTGCGAGCGAGGGAACGGTGCAAAGCAGAACGGGCATTTATTTCACAGAGAGGATGAGAGAGGATGAGTGAGAGAGACTTTTCTCATCAGTTGCCATTTCTTTGATTGATTGATTGATTGATTGATTGATTGATTGATTGATTGATTGATTGATTGATTGACTATTGTGTACTGTTGTTTGATTATGCTTCGCTTGGGCCTGAAAGGCTAAAAAGGCTGGAAAGGGCCGAAAGGCCGCGAGGCGGCTGGCTGCGCGAGCGGTCCCGAGAAGAAAGCTCGCGTTCTCGTACCACGGCCCACGCCTGCTGGGTTCCCCTCGCTCGCTAGCTAGCTAGCTACCGCGCTGAGGTTCCTCGCCGATGATTCAAGTGCGAGCGAGAAAAACGATCGGGCTAGCGTGGCAGGTAGCGGGCGAGCTGGCTAGCTAGCTGGCAGGCGCGGGCTGCGGAAAAGGTTCGCTTTCTTCTCTTCTGCTTGCTTGCTTGCACGGGAAAAGGACCTTCTTTCTTTCTTCATCAAGAGTGAACAGGAAATCTCAGAGTGATACAAGTCAATCAACCAATCAATCAATCAATCAATTAATCAACTAATGAGTGAATCAATCAATGAGTGATCAATCAATCAATCAATTAATGAGTCAATCAATTAATGAGTCAATCAATCAATCAATCAATGAGTCAATCAATCAATGAGTGAATGAAATAAGTGAATCAATCAGAATGAGTGAGAGTGCGAGCGCGTGGAAGTCCCAGGACAGAAAAGAGAAGGCTGGAACGCCGACGGGAAACAGCGTGAAGGTGCAACTCTCAAGACTCGGGCAGAGCAGCCGAAGAGAGATTCTTTCAAGCTGGGCCGCAGAGAGGCTTGATTGATCGAGCCAACCGGAAAGAAGAATCGCTCATTCCTGCTGTTGCAACGAAGGTGACCTTTTGCTTCAGAGGAGGTGGCCTTTTCTTGCTTGCGCTCCTCCCTCCTTACACAGGCAAAAGGCTGTGTGTATGCATGTATGTATGTATGTATGTATGTATCCATCACGCGATGTTTTCAGATGGCGGTTTTGGCAAAGAAAGGACTGTTTTTTGGCTAGTTTATTTCATTTATTTCTATTTCTACTATTTTAGAATTTAAATTTAAAAAAAGTAAAAATCAGTGGGAACAAACAAAATCGAGGAAACTGGAGAAGATTACAGAGAGAAGAATGGGCTCCTCGCCGAAAGTTCAAAGTTCAACCTTCAATCCTCGTGTGACTGACTGGTGCCTCGGCACGTCACGTTATCTTTGGACGCATGTAAGGCATGCATGGTGCATGAGTGAAGACGAATCGCCATCAGCAAAGCTCTTCAGGCGGCGCGAGATTGCGGCTCGTGAACCGCCCCCGCCAGTGAGTTCGGGCACGCAGTTGGCATGAATCTTGAAAACCGACTGACTGACTGACTGCCTGTTGACTAAGAAGAAGAAGAAACTAGCCCTTCTTTGTGTCTTTGTGCAGGCGGCTCGGCAACTCCAAGGACCCAAGCTGTATAAATGAACAAGCAGACGAGTAAACAATGCTTACAATCATTCCAACTGAGCTGACTCGTTGCAGCTCCAAGAAAGAAGAGGGCCTTTCGTTTCCTCTTATGAATTAATTCCCACTTCGTTGCTAAGAAAGGGCGCTGCTGGTGAAGCGAGCGATCGAGAGAGCGAAAGCAGGAAAGTGCTCGAGTTCTTCTGAGTTTCAAGGAGGAAGAGAGCGGCCTCCGTCGTCAACGTCGTTTGCAACAAACGTAATCGAGTTCATTGAGGCCTCAAACAAAGCACGGGCCACGACGGACAGCAGGTGTCTCCTGGTGTTTTTTAGATAGAAAGATAGACAGACAGACAGACAGACAGACAGACAGACAGGCTGACAGCCCTTGGCTCGATCTACCTTCACGCGCTTCTCTTCTCCCTGCCCTTCGCGCTGCACTGCAATGCACCGCCACGAGCGGCCTCTCTCCGAGGACCATCGACGTGAGTGAGCCTTCGAGGAAGGGTTCTTTCTGCTCCAGGCTCAGTTCGTGCCGCGATGAGAATTGCCGGTTCTCGAGTACTGATTGCGTGCATGGATATAGGATATACATCTATAAATAAATGTAGTATACCTATGGCCTTGATAACGAGGCTTTGACTGAGGATGGTACAGCTGAAGCAGTGATCTTCTGCTTTGAACTTCTTTAGTATCGATCGGAGACAGAGTCAGAAGTGAGAGACTTGTAAGAAACAGCGCGGCACGGGATGAGAGCGAGCTTGAACTGCCGTCATCCCCGGCGACTTGACTTGTATGAATTTATTAATCAAATTAATTTAGCTATTAATTTAATTTTTAAAATTAAATTTAAATTTAATTTAAATAACACTATCATCATGTCAGTGCGTGGGTAATATGGATAAGAGCGGCCTTCTCTCAGACTGGATGGATGGAAGTGCCCATCTGCTCAAACTGGGAGTTGGTCTCTTCGAATTCTTCAGCGAGCGCCAATAACAACTAACCACTGACTGACGTGGCCCCATCTCCAGGCTGTTCAAGAGGTTCCTCAGACTGCTTGCTCGGCCGCTCTCGATGATTCTAGCAGGGGTGGCACCGTAGGTAGAACGCCTTGAGAGCAACTGCCCATCCATCCTGTCTCAATTCAAAAAGCACAGACAGCAGCGATTGAATGAAGCATTTGCAGCGAACCAGGAAAGGTACCACCTACCTATCTACCTACACTAGCTGGATTATAATGTATAATACTGCGTGGTCGAAAGAGGCCTCTTCTTCCAGATCGCCAACGACTTTTACTTAGTTCGCTTTTTATCTTTCTTTCAAGAATTGTGTTCTTTTAAAAAGTATTTTTCTTAATTCAAATTTAAGTGCTCTCTATATGATATGTATCTGTGCGTGCCTTTTGAAAAGACGACTCTGACCAACTGTCCACTCTGCAGCTTGGCGGCGAAACAATCAATCAGTCCTTCACATCGCAAGGAGCAACGAGAAAACAAAGTGTGCCGTTTCCGCAGCAATGATTGTTTCCGCTTGAAAATGTTTTAGATAGAAGATTTTCAAAAGTTGCCTCTGACTAACGAGAGTGTTTCCGCAGCAAAGGAAAGCTATTCATGTGATAAGAAATCAACCAATCAGTGATTCTCTGCAATTGAAAACCTTCTATTCGTATTGCTGAGTCTCAAGTTCATTAAAACTTGCGTACGATGAAATGAAAGCTGACAAATTTGAGAACAGAAAGAGAACAAAAGCTTCGGCAGCACTTGAACAAGCTTCTTTTCAGATGAGGTGGTGCTTCTTTCCAGCCTCTCAGAATAGCAGAAGAGTCTATTCATAATCAGAGTCCTCCAATCTCATTGCCACAAGACTGCACGCCTTTTGTATGGAATCATCGAATTGCCAATTTAACTTTTGTAAATTGTCCATCGTTCTCTCTCCTCGTTCTGCCAAGTTGTTTAATTTTGAAAAACCTTCACTTCAAAATACATTCGCTCTCTGTAAGAAGACCTCAGGTTATTCAAGATCCAAGATGCCACAGAAGCAGCAGCGCTGCTGCTTTCGCCTCAAGATCGAGTAATCGTTAAAATGAATTGATTCATTCATTGATTCATTGATGCATCTGTTGATTGTGCGTACAGGTATGGCGAGTTGAAGTACAGCCCAGAAGTGCTCACAATCGCAGGAAACCTAATCCAACAGAAAGGACCGGAAGCCGATGCCTAAAGAGCCCTCCTCGAACGCCGCCAGCACAGCACGGAAAGAAAAAAAGAAAGAAAGAAAGATCGCCATCATACCTACAAAATACAACAGCCCAGGGATCCCACGGCGATTCCTTCGACAGCTTTGCACCATCGTCGCCGACAGGTATCGTGACGTCCATGTCTACACAAGAACTCCAAGAACGGACGATTCTGATCCCACTCTTTTACAATTCACCCAAAAAGATCACATTCATTCGAGGCTCTTCATGTATCTAAATGCAAACTTTCAAGCCTTCTTCCTTCGTGAAGAACGCACAGAAAAAATGAATAAAGCCTACGCCTAGTTATACTCCGCATAAAGCTGTGCAGCCAGAGATTCGGGCCTCTGACAGGATACTCTCAACTCAAGTCGAGTCAACTCAACTCAACTCAACGCTACTGCTGCTGCTGCTGCAAGCTGCTGCTGCTGCTGCTGTGCGTATTTTGTTCGTTGCGGAGCGGGAAACGAAGGTCCTGTTTGGTTAGTTTTCTCTAGCTAGAACGAGAGAGAGCTCATGAGCTGCACTTGAACGAATATCTTCTTCAAGTTGTTTCCTGAAAGTCAGCGAAGGCGAGATTAAACAAAACAGGAGCAAAGCTGTTCTTTTACAAGTTGCGCAACCTTTGGAGGAACGGAAGAGAGAGAACGAATAGCAGCGTTTCTGCAGCGACTCGAGCAGTAGGAATGGCGCCTGCTATGTGCAGGAAGAAGCGCACAACGCGAAGACTTGTCCTATGGATTTCTCTACGAGAAGCAACCGAACTTGGAGGTTGGTTCCCTTTCTTTTCGACGCTTTCTTTCTCTTTTAATTATTCCCAGAGAACGACGGATAGAGAGAGAGAGAAAGAGAGAGAGAGAGAGAACACCTGACTCAGACGAGACCTAAGACGAGTTGCTTGGTTGATCTTTGCTGCTCTTTTCAGCCTCTTCTCCTCCTTCGAGCGAGCCATTCTGCCTCGCAGACCTCCGCACTGATCTGCAAGTTGGCCTTCGTTGCCTCTGACTGACTATGTATGCCTTGGTAGCCAAGGAGAAGGCACCTCCGCCGCCGCAGACGAGGGCGATGGAGAATCTGCAACGAGGATGGAGAATCTCCACATTCCTTCAAGCTTCCTTTGTACCACTAGATGCATCGGAACGGCCACGGAACTCTACCTGCTACTAGCTTCTTAGGCTTTATGCTAAACGGTCCTGCCGGAGCTACTAGCAGCCCCAGGACCCAGCTGTGGGCTGTTTGGCGAAGCAAGAGGCCAAAAGCTGCCCTCTGTCTTCGCTCCAAACGCCATGAGAACAGATGAAAGACCGCGCCTATCTATCATTCTATTAATAGAATTCTTTGGTTTTGTATTGACTGTCAAAGCAACGACAAATGGTGCAAACGACGCGTCCTTTCTCACGTAGTACGCATCTGCTTGTTTGTTTGTTTGTTTGTTTGTTTGTTTGTTTGTTTGCTGCCGCTGCTTCTTTCTGCCGAGGCCGCTCCTGTCAAGGCACCACCGTCGGGTATGTCTGGCGCGGCTCCGCAGCCGAGGTTCGTCGCGATCGAGCCGAGCCGCCCTCTCTGCGCTGAGCTACGAGGGGGAGGCAGGCCGCCAGCCAGCCAGCCAGCACCCGAGCCGCCCTCGAACGAATCACGGTGACTCGGCTTTCTCGCCTTTTCGATCTTCTGCTCTTTCGCTCCTCTGTCCTTCGTTTGAAAGAGAGATCATTGAAAGAGAGATCATTGAAATCGATTGAGAGAGAGTGAAAAAGAGATTAAGAACCTACGCACGTGTAACTCTTTCACGAAGCCGGCAAAACGCAGCTTCAGCTTGAAGGACGCCCTCCTTCTCCTTCTCCTTCTCCTTCTCCTTCTCCTTCTTCTTCTTCTTCTTCTGGGCAGGTAGGTAGGTAGGTAGGTAGGTAGGTAGGTTGGTGCCCATCGCAATGATCGAGCACAAGAAACTGAGGAGGTAACTTGAAATTTCGAAAAGCTGGGCGGGCGGATCGAACGCCTCCGGTTTCACGTAGCGAGGGCACTAGCTAGCTAGCTCCAGGCGAGCGGTCGTTTGCCACATTTGCGCGCAACGAATTACTTTTACCGCTATACCACCTCTTCCTGGTTTTTGTGCGGATGATCGTTAGTTCGAATGGAAAATCATGGTGTGCTAGGAGGGGAAGCGATTTGGTAGACAAACAGCCAAGTTTCAGGTAGGCTGAGGTAGGCACCTCCTACTCCTCGGCGGTTTAGTTGGACACAGCGCTCAAGTCCCGTCGACTGTTCCTTGTTTTCGAAATGAACAAACCACTTTTTTAATTTCGAAGAAAGAAGTCGTTGCGTTGTTTTCTGACTGACCGCCGAAGGACACGTTTTCCCCCTTTCTCCATCAATCTCCGCAACGCGCGATGAGAATGGACGAGCTTGGCCAAGCAAGTTCTTCTGCGCGAAGGCCCTGACTGAACCCGACGAGGCCGACGTGGGCGCTTCTCTCTCTCTGTCTCTCTCTCTCTCTCTCGGAAACAGGAGCAAAGCCAGCTCAGTCAGAGGTCTGTCCTGTCTGTCTGCCGTGAAAGCTTTGGGCTCCCGCGAGCTGAAGCTGGTAAAGAGGGAAACGAAGAAGAAGGAGGCGGCGACTTGGATTCATCCATCTTTGCACGAGAGTCTGTGTACCTTCTGTCTATCTCTCTATGCGTCCTCTTCTGTTCATAGCGGCGAGGAAGGAATTCTGAACTTGCTTGAACTCGCTTGCAGCAAAACTAATCATGAAGAAGTAAGGAGCGGAAACTTGAGGGCCCTCGTCTCCCGAAGATGAACTCGCTTGAAAAATGCAAGAAAGTCGCGCTCAGGGAGCTAAGAATAAGAGCTCCAAGCGCCGCGGAGGCAAAATCCACCGTCGAAGGGAGCTGAAAAGCAAAGAACTGCCCGCCTGCCTGCCTGCTTTGCCTGCTTTTGCCTGCTTTTGCCTGCTTGCTCGACTTGACCTAACCAGAACAGCGCAGAGAGGAGGAAGGAGGAAGGATTTGTCATATATTGTCTCTGCGTAAGAAAATCTTTCGATGGAAAGTTGGAGGCTCTGATGGAAGGAGGGAAAGAAAGAAAGGGAACAGAGAGCGAAAGAAGGTAAAGGCAGCTAGCTAGCTACCTAGAAGATCCTGGTGCCAGAAAGAGTAGAAGAAGAAGGAGAAGAAGAAGAACTCGGCTCACGCGCTCAGTCATTAACTGCTCTCGCGGCTTCTGTCTGAGCCCTATTTATTAAATCAACTGTCTTCCGCCACCGCTCCTCACGAGTCATGACCTGAGCAGCGTGACCTCTGTGGAGGAAGCCGCTCGACGTCTTTATACAGAGAGGATGGATTGTATCGAGATCACTCAAACAAGACACCGCGAGAGAACGAAGAGCCTAAGGATAGATATTTCATTCTTGGAGCAGGAAAAGAATAATAGACAAATGTTCTGTTCTGGTATTCTTCGTGGTTTGTTTTTTTTTAATTGATTTGGGGTATTATCTCATAGCAGCTTTCATTGAAATCGAATAACTTTGAATGACAATAACAAAGATTTGGTAAATACTAGTTGAAAGGCGAGTTCGGCGGCGGCTTCTCCAACGGGTGCACGCACGCACTCACGCACGCACGCACGCTTGTCTCTCTCTCTCTGCCTTTGCCTCTGTTCTTCTGTCTGTTGCCTGGTAGAAAGGGGTGCCTCTTCTTCCTTCCTCCTCCCGACCTTCCTCCTCTGCTTTCAGGAAGAAGAAACTAAACTATTCTCTCTTCTTCGTGCTCTTCGCCGATTGTACTGTCATTTGCTTCTCAGGCTGTCTAGCTAGCTAGAGGTTGGAAATCATCACAGACGGAAGAAGGAGATTGAGTGGCTTGGTTTCCAAGGAAGGAGGCCCAACGAGAAGGCTGCTGCTGTACTACTCTGAGCAGTAGTGTCTGCCATTCTAGCTAGCTAAACAAAATTATTTTACGCAGTATTAAGAAAGTACACCTTTAAAACATTTTATTATAAAATTTGGTGTTCCTTGATTTAAATTTAAAAAAAAAAAATAAAAAAAACTATCTTACTCATTTCCTTGTTTTGTTTAGCTTTCGCTTTTATCTCTCTCTAGAGCTAGAATTGGAATGAAAACTTAAAGCAGCTTTGCCGCCTGCTTGGTGCCTCTAGCTAGGTATCCTTATCTCCCCGTGCTGTGACTGCCTGCTTGCGAGAATCTAGGTTCCAGCCAGACGCGTACAAATTCCGGATTGATAGAAAACGCAAGCTGCTGCTCGTTTGCGAAATTGCGATGGCGCCTGCCAGCCACGGGCCATGAAATGACCGCCTTTGCAGCGCAACATTCTCAAAAACCAAGCACTGTGGACAGGTAGTAAGTAGGTAGATGAGACCTATCTGCTGCCCAAAGCAGGAAAGAGAAAGTGACTTTCGCCGCGATCGCGATCTTTTTTTGCGCCAACGCGAAGAAGAACCGCAATTTCGCCTCGAGGATGGATCAGATTGTAAAAGATAGATTTAATTAGTGCGCGGAGCACCCGGAGCTCAAGCTGGTCGAGGAGGCGCTGCGGCTGCACAGCAAGCACTGCGAAAACACCCAGGCAAGCAAGCAAGCAAGCAAGCAAGCAGTCAGTCAGCCAGGCAGGCAGGCAGTTGATTGAAGAACCTGCTGCTGCCGCCGCCAGAAGTTAGTTACTCACCATCGTAGCCAGCAAAACAGAGACATAGAGACATAGTCTGGATGGACGCAACTGCTCGTTTGCAACAAACGAGCGCAGAATTCGTGGCTTCTTCTTGGGTTTGTAGAATCAGCCTTTCCAGCGAACCAAGCGATCGCGTCTTTCACCTTTCCTTCCCCTCAATTCGTGACACTTTTTCCTTTTTCATGACACCTTTCTATTTTTATTTATTTTCATTATCCGTATAAATGAACAAACTAATTCAAATAATTAAATTATGATAGAAGAGTGAGTGATACTTTAATGATAATTGATAAGTAACTTCGAGTAGGCGAGGGACACCAGCAACGGTTCTGCGAGTTTTAGGCTGTGCCTACGCCCTAAATGTGCTTTGCATTCGCTGGCTGTGGACCCGTTACAGGAGATTCTCGTTGGCCTTGAGCCGCCCTGAGAGACTGAACAAGCGCCACGAACCCGAAAAAAGTTACGCGGACAATGCGGTTGGCTAGCGAGGGAGGTGACTGCCGTAGCCTGTCTGCCGCAGAGGAGTTAGTGCGAGGTAGAGAGTGTGAACTACTGAGTGAAATAACGGAGTGAGCACCGCCAGAGAAGGATGAATAGCTTGGAGTGAACCACCCAACCAACAAATGCATTCAATTGGTAAACCGGTTAATCAATTAATCAATTAATTTATCTATTTATCTATTTATATTTGTTTATTTATTTATTAAAATCAACTGGTTGATGTATCTAGGCAGGCTGTGGCTTTTATTCAAGCTCCAGGCAACGGAAGATCTTAAGCGAGTGCTTTCATTGAAAGCCTGCTTGCTGATGCGAGAAGAAGAACACCATCTCGCGACACTTCGGAGTGCTTATTCGAGGTTGAAATCCCTTTTCATTCTTTCTAAGATGGGTATTGCGCTAGTCGGGAAATAGGCAAATACGCAGGTAGGTAGGTAAGTAAGTCAAGTAGGAAGGTACTTACTTCCTCACTTACTCATAACTCTCAATCCAAGTCTGAGATAGGACCAAACATACAAATGCACGCTCGAATCTTGGAGCGTCGCAGCGATAACGCCGCCAAAGAGCTCCAGTCAGGTAGTTCTTTGGCTAGTTGACCATCTAGTAGCTTCCTAGCTATTGGGCTGTCACTCAGAATGGATTGATCGATTGATTGATTGATTGATTGATAATTGGTTGATTGATGATCTATCTATTTCCCCATCCATTTTCTCTCTATCTCTATCTCTCTATATCTGCCTGTCTATCCACCCATCTGTAGCTAACGCCTTCGCCTCCCATCCGTCTGCTGACTCGGAGGCGCTCCCGGGCGGCCTTCACGCCACAGCGTCCATCAAATAATTCCAAGTCCCGGCTTGAGCTGAGTTTGATTGCTGTCAAGCCCAACTCAAGTTCAGGCTTTCAAGCATAAGCTTGCTTGGCTTGGAGGAGGTTCTCAGTTGGGCGGGATTGCGCAGGCCTGAGGAAGGAGTGATCTTCAAGACATCCTCTGAGTCGAGTCGCGGGAGATGTGGATTTCTGCTTGCAAGACGACACCTGATTGATCTTTCGTTCATCTGAGAGAGAAGAAGATCGATCTTCTTGAGAAGATCTTTTCACGCAAACCAAAGTTGAATCCACATGCACTATGCACTCACTCCTTGGATTGCCTGCGCTTGGCGAAGAGGAAAGAGAAGAAGCCACGTTTTTCAGAACAGTAAAGAAGGCGGAGTACGGCACAAAGATTGAAATCCAATTTTCGCAGTGCAAAGCTGACTCCGGCTAAAGGGAAGGCAGGAGATGGCCGTTCTTGTTGAGAGCAGCACGACTCGCGTTCCTATCCACTCATATCCATTCATTCGCGTACATTCACTCACTCACTCATTCATTCATTCATTCATTCATTTGTTCAACCGCTCACTCAGGCAATCGTAGGTGGATAGGTAAGCAAGTAAGGGCCTCCTTTCATTCAAGTAACAGGCTTGTATTCTCCTTCACTCGGCCAGGGCTGAGTAAATGGTTGTTCTGGCTTGAGTTCTTACTCAGGCTGCTAAAAGAGTCTAACCCATTAATTCTGACTTGTGAGAGAGACACTCAGCATTATGTGAACAAATTAAATTAAACTCAAGGCTTGTGCTCAATTCGTTTTCATGTTTTTACATGCCAAATATTGCAATGGAGTCCTCTCTCTCTGTGTGTGAGTGCTTCTCTCTCTCTCTCTTTCACACACACACATTCGCATTCGCATTCGCAGCCGTTCAGATGTCAATTGACAGATTGACTCATCGATTGAGGCGCCTTATCCTCCCAATCACGTACTTTTTTTTTAATAAAATAAAAATCTGCAGAGCTTCTTCACTTTCTGTGCTCAATCATCGGTGCAGCACTGCGTAACTCCTCTTATAGATCTCTGGTTTGATAAGGCTAGCTGAGGAGGACCTACGTACCTACTACTACTACCTCCGTCTGCATATAGAAAAAAAGAAAAGAAAGCACGAGAAGTTTTCTTAGCGAATTCCTCTGCAGGAGCATGGTACCTATTTGAGGCAGCAATTATCCTTCCTGCTAGCTCTAGCTAGCTAGAGAATAAAAGTCAAATGAATCTTTCTTCAATATTTTATTTTCTTTGAAAGTTTTATTTCTTTGTCCAAAGTTTGGTTTGTCGGAAGGAAGTCGATTTATTTCGAAATAAAAATTCAAAAGCTCAGTGTGAGGGCTACGGGTTTCTCACTTTCCCACAGTGAGTTCCTGAAGCAAGAGAGACAGTGTAGGTCCCGAGTATCTCGACCACCTTCGCTGAAGAAGCTTTTGAGTCTGAGGAACCCCCAACAAGAAAACCCTGTCCAGTGGAGACAGAGCTAGTGTTTCCGACCGCGGGTGTCTTCAGAGCTGGCCTTTTCCCACTCTCACGGCGGGTCCCCCTCTCTCATCCACAGCTTGCTGCTTTGTGAGGTCCCCCTCTCCCTCCCTCTCCCTCACTCTCTGCGGAGCCCCCTCCTCAGCTCGAACACTCCATAGTACTACCTATTTCCTACGGTACGTAAGTAGGAGCGAATGTAGGCATAAAGGAAAGAAACCAGTAGTAAGTAAATAGTATGTATCTACGCATCTATCTATGTATGTGGCTGCTCTTCTCAGGAGCCGCAATCAAGTCGAAAAATCGATGGTTCCTCTGCTACGACTGCTGCTGCCGCCAATGCTGCTGCCGCCAATGCTGCTGATGGAGTTGAACTGGCCCCCCGACCGATCCATCGCTGGTTTGGCTGGCTGCCGACCGTCTCACCTCCACTCCCCCTCTGCTTGCCTGAGCGACCGATTCCTTGAGGCGGCGGGCGGCCTGTGAGTCGTCGCACCTGAGAGGCCTGCGCTGCCTGCCGTGTGCTGCTCTGCCTCGTAGCGCTTAGCAGGAAGAGCTCCTGCCTGCTTCTTCCTTCAGGCGTGCCAGTGGTAGGTGAGTGAGTTGGTAAGCGAGTGAGTTGGTAAGCGAGTGAGTGAGTGAGTGAGTCAGTCAGTCAATCGATCGATCGATCGATATATAGATGGATGGATGTACAGGTATCATAATCAGCCACTGCCATGAAATGAATGACGACAGTGCTACCCTACCTAGCTAGCTAGCCATCACTGCTAGCAAAAGCAGCGCTGGTAGCGGTACTCGCTAGCAGAGAGAAGCGGTCTGTGCTCAGTTGGGGTTAGTTTGGCCACCTCGAACTTCTTCCACTTTGGTTTCGTTTCAAAATTAAGGCGCCTCGAGTCTCGAGTCTCGAGTCTCACTTGAAGGGCCCTAAGCGGCGAGGTCCTGGTCTCCTTCCTTCGGCCCCTCCCATGCCTCCTTTTCAGGGCTGCAGGCCGTCGATGATCTCTCCCTCTCTCTATCTCTCTCTCTCTTTATCTCTCTCTCTCGATCACTCAATATCTCTATCTCTCCATCTCTATCTCTCTTCGCTATATCTCTCTGTCTATCCATCTATCGCTATTCATCTCCGCCGGCGAGAGAACCTGAGCGAGCGAATAGACTGAGCGACCAACTTACAGACAGAGAGACAGAGAGAGAGAAGAGGACTGCAGCGAAGAAGCGGCGCCGCACGCCTCGAGAGCGAGCGATGGATTTGGTTGGATCTGTCTCTTTCTGTGTGTCTCAGAAGACGCGACGCCCCTGCTGTTGAACCAGCTTAGTAGATTGACTCATTTGTGTGAGTACGTATGTATTCTTTCTTCATTGTGTTTGTTTGTTGCGCCATGTGTCGATTATTGAGGCATATCGTCTCATCGACACCGTCCTTTCGAGAGACGCGCTGCCTGAGATCTCCTTACTTTGGGTTGGCTCCATGCGGAGATTGCGAATGCAAATAAATGTAATGCTGCTGCGGGCTTCTTGAACTTGCCTACGAGAGATCGCTCCGACTTGAAGGACCTCGAGACAACGCTTCTTTCGTTTGAGAATGAGAGAGAGAGAGAGCTCACTCGGGTAGGCCATCGACTTCCCGTGGGAAGCAGCAGAGCGCCCAAAACCTTTTGTCCCCTTCTTCATCTTTTATACATATTATTTATTTTGATTTAATTTTTTTAATTAATTGAAATTTATTTTAGTAAAAGAGAAAGAGATAGGCATAGTAGTTCCTCTTGCCTTACTATTATAGTTCCCTTTTACTTTCCTTATTTCTTTCTTTCTCCCGTTCTCTCGTCCTTTCGTTCTCTCGTTCTCTCGTTCTCCCGTTCTCCCGTCCTCTCGTTCTCTCGTTCTTGTGGCACTGCGTAGATGCTCCTCCCTCCTGCGCATGAATTGATTGGATGGAGGCCACAGATGGAAACAGCAGGAAGGCTCAGCGGGAAAGGTCTCGCAGCCAGCCACACAGCCTCGAAGCCTCACGGCCAGCGTCGCGGCGCTTGCATGCTTGTAATGAATGCCAGCCACACAGCCAGCCAGCACGCCAGCACGCCTGCAGCCGTCGCGTGGCGGCACGCTACGGGAAGGAAGATTGGAACCAGTAGCACCTACCTACCATGCGATAGGTAGGTAAGGAAGAAAGTAAACGAAGGAAGGGCTTCTCTCTTTCTCTTCTCTTTCTCTTTCTCTGGCCTCGACTATGAGTAAGGAGGAACCTTCCTACGGTCATAGATACATGCATACAGGCGTGAGGCGTAAGTAGCGCTGCCGTTCTCTCGTTCTCGCGTTCTCGCGTTCTCGCGTTCTCGCGTTCCCTCTCCATGTTCGATCAACGATTGGCGACACTCTAGCTAGCTAGGTAAGAACTAGTGGTTGGTTGAAATGGAACGGTCAGTAAGCATCAGCAAGCATTGGGTGCCATGGACAGACTTCGATTGGCAAGCCTTATTTTGGCATGTCCTCGCTTCGTTCACGCTTCGTTCACGCACCGCATGGGGACCCAAAGGGGCTGGCCAATTGATTGCTGGTCTCCATGAAAAAGGTGCGCGTTTTTAACTTTATAGTTTCTTCCTCTGAAATGAATGGTTCCAGTTTCCAGGACCCTCGGAAGTTGAAGCTGCTCCGACAAAGCTTGAGCTGCTCTAATTGCCTTCGCCAACCTCTGAAAAACCTCGAAGTCGAGCCTGTGGAACTCGATCGTGAAACTCCTGCGAGCAGCTTCTGCCGACCCAAGCTACAGGCAGACTTGCCAGGATCAGCGGGGAGGAGCTCGACTGCGAGAACCTTGATCTTGAAATGCATGGACCCATGACTCTTGATCAGGTAGGTAGGCAGGGTCCCTTGTTAGTTTGCGCCCACAACCGAAGGACCCGGGTTCCCAATTCACGATTCACGGCTAGTTCGTGATCAGGACGACGGAACAGCAGCACTGGAAGGCTGCGGAAGCTAGCCTGCGTCCTTGCTTACGCTTGCGTCCTTGCCTGCGTGCACACCGTGAAGTCGTCGAGCGTGAAGCTGTAGCCGAGCTTGAAGTTGTAGAAGACCCTTGAAACGCAGGAGCCTTTGTTCTGATGACGACGACGACGAAGCTGTTAGCGAAGCTGTTAGCGAAGCTGTTTAGACAGCAGCAACTGTTAGTACTACGATGAAAAAGAACAAGAACAAGAACAGGAACAAAAAGTGCCGTGCTTGCGGCACAGAAACGAAGTTTAAACTTGAGGGAGGAGCTGAGCCGAAGGAAGCACCCCGAACTCGAGAGGAGCAGCCGGTGGCCGCTTCGGCGCTCCGTCCTCAAGAGGGTCAATCGCCGCGACTGCTTGCCACTTCAACTCAGCAAGGCCCAAGTTGTTGATAGCCTGACTATTCATGATCTAACGATGACATACAGGCCAGCTGCTGCTGCTGCACGTGCGCTAAGCGACCATCTGTTTCTTGCGGGATGTTCTTTTCCGTGCCACAGTGTATCTCTTTCTTTCTTTCTTTCTTTCTTTCTATGAAATTTAAGAAATGGTTCTTCCGCTTTCTGAAGAATGATTATTAAGGGAGGCACCTCCAGCACCTTTTTGCGGCCAGAAGAGACAGAAGAGAAGCCTCCTCCCTGCTACGTACCTCCCTAGCTAGTCCGAAGTGGCAACTGCACATGGAGGAGTCGATCTAACCAGAAGAAGGAACACTCGTGTTAAGCCGCGTAAAACCGGAAGATGAGCTTAAGAAAAGAAGAAGTCTCAGAGCCCTTAAATTTTAATAACAAGTTCTCTGCCTCGTTTTGCTGGACGCTTTAAAAGAAACTAACGAAAGAGCGGTAGCGATGGGGTAAGGAGACATAAGCGAAACTTAGTTTTCCGAGCCACATCGCGGACGCTTCCTTGCTTAGCATGAGGTTACAAAGTTGAGAAGAGTGGACGCTGTAAAAGGGTTCATTCGTTCATTCATTCATTCATTCATTCATTCATTCATTTATTCATTCATTTATTCATTCATTTATTTATTCAGTCATTCATTTATGTATTCATTGCGGCGGACGGAGAGGGCCTGATCGAGCTACTGTTCTTCGGTTCACGCACTCACCAGTTGATTAACAAATCTGAAAGCCCAATTTCTCCACTCTTTCCCAATCATTTCTTCGGCTTTTCCTCACGAAGTGAGTGATATTTTTTTAATTTAGGTAGAGTGTTTTTATTTGATCTAATTTTATCTTTTTTCATTCATTCATTCATTCATTCATTCATTCGTTCGTTCATTCGTTCTTTTTTTCTTTTCTTCAAGTTTTCTTTTACTTAATCCAGCAAGATATTCAGTCTGGCGATGGCTCGAAATTGTAGCCGCGTTTGCTACGAAATAAGAGCGTATGAGTATGCGGCTGGCTGCTTTTGAGCGTCTAGATGAGGTTTTAAAGTCAACAACAGCCACAATTAACTTCATGGACCAAAGCAGCTCTTACAATAATTTGATCTTTCAAGAATACTGACCAGCTCAAAATGGATCATTCAAATCATGGTGTCAGAGTGTCTTACATCCTGAGATTCTCTCAATCAATCATAATATTTATATATACATATGGTATTTTATTTTATTTTATTTTATTTCATTAAAATATCAGAAGCTCGAAAGACTCCATAGATTTTCGAAATCATCTCTTTGTCTGCAGTGGAGACAGAGTATTATAGTCCCAAATGCGTACCTTCTGTTCTTTTCAAATCACCTCACGAATGCTTCGCTTGAAATTTTAACCATACGCCTGACTAAGTTATATTGACCAAAGATGACCATGGAATAACGTAATGGTGGGATGGTGGGACAACCCCGAGATCTAGCAAGACTCAGTACCTGATAGTGTTTTACATACTATCATATGCTAGTGACCTAGTGTCTTCACCAATATTCTAACATGCATGAAGGAGAGACAGATGAAAACCTATGGTCTCAAAGGGCTTGGTCCGGCTCCTTTTAGAGATGTTGACCCCAAGGTCTATTCAATGATTCTCTTCAGGTTGGATTTTCGTGTAATGTTTAAAGAATTGAAGATCCCTGGCCCTGGCAATTTTAAAACATCCTAAATACCATTAACTCTACCCACTGTTTATGGGACCTAGAACGGAACTTTGCACAAAGAAGATTCCATACTAGCTACTGCGAACGTAGGTCACTGCCTACTACCATCATTACTGAATACTTTTACCAAGAATCTGACTTTGTCATTTATTTTTTACTAAATCTAGCTGAGACTGCATATAGTACCTTCTGTCTTTGGTCCTAATTATTGAACAGGATTCTTCACAAAGAACAACACGTTCAGAGAGACCTACTCCATTCCTCACGAACGCTAGACTCGTCAATTTTCTTTTTTTCCCGCTGACAGGATGAAAACCTAATTAATTGTATCCAGAAACTTTGTGCTTTCCAGATACTAATAGCTCCTAGTAAACCTGTGGTACACAGCTTAGGTAACAACATGTTTGAGTCTTTGCTTTCTCAAAGTAAGTAGATATTCCCCAGGGTCCGTTGCTTTGAAGAACTCTTCGCTGCAGAAGTTGATCTGCAATAGTTACTTTGAGAGCAATGACGCCACACAGAGCCCCAATTTAAATTCAGTCTGCAATTGATTTGCAAAGGGTGGGTGCTAAACTAAAACTAGAAAATGTAACAGATGCGGTTATCCTTTCAAGCTCATTTCATTTGAATTTAATTAGTTTGGTCCTCGATTAATAAATAAAGCCGGCCGACTTTAAACCTTTAATTCTGCCATGCAGGGTTCTTAAAAGTGTCTTTGAGCTGCACAACGTGTGGAATGAAGGTATTATTCTTCTTCGGCAGCCGGGGGAGAGGACCTGGTGCAGGGGGTGATACTTTTTTCCATACTGAGGAGGTCATTAATGAGTCAAGTCTCTGTTTGTCCTTCAAGTCGGTGCTTTTGACATCCTCGTCTTGAACCCCAGATGAGCATTGGGACTCCGTGCAAAACCCTGGAACAGACCAAGATGATGCAAAGTCGAATGACCGTGCCTGGCTCCCTAGAGCAAGCAGCATGTCGCTCCATTCTTGAACAGCCTCTTCGTCTTCATATAAATGCATGTGACTATCCTTAAGCATCTTTCCTGCACGCCCTCGTAAGCCGGAAGATGTGTCTGCCAATCTCAATGCTGCTTCAATGTAGCAAGAGCTGATTTTGCCATCCGATGAGACGCTGAGCTTTTCGTCAAGGCACGTAAGCGCCTCCAGGGACTTCACACCATCTTTATCCTCGGACCGGGCTGCAATCTGCTTATACATGCCACCGCAACTTGGTCCGACAAGTTGGTTATTCGGCATACAAACCATCGGAACCCCAAGAGCAAAAATTTCGAGAGCAGTAACTCCACTACCAAAGGACCCAAACGATTCAAGTACAGCAGAAGAAATCTTGCTTACCGCTAAGAATACAGGCGTTGGCAAAGCAGGTAGCCAAATTGTACGCTCCGGTGCAATGCCCATTCGATTCAACAAAAGTCTTCGTCCATGCGTATACACAGAGAATATGTTCTGGTTAGCATGATCTTCACCAGACGAAAACACAAGGATTGCATTCGGGTCGCGTTCAACGATGCCACGAAGATGAGCATCATTTCGCGGATGGAACTTCATCAACTTATGAGGAAGGTAGTAGAGATTAGTCTCCTCTAAGGATTTGGTCCAGTTCCTCTGCAACAAAGCCTCGCGGAGAATCTCTCGTGCCTCAGTCATATCTTCATCACTAGGTTGGGGAACCTTTGCAAAGTAGGTTCCTAGAGTTTCTGTACAGATTAAGCTCTCTGAAAAGGGTGCCCAGGTGGTGTTCCAAAGATGGAGTTCCGAGGCGCATAGCTGCAATCTTTCGTCAGCTGTTTTTTCCACAGGAACATTTCCCTCATTTGCAAAAAACTTCCGAGAGGTAATCATGTAGTCCATCGAAAATGAACCCATGCCTGTCGTGAGAGGATGTCCCCAGAACGCGGCTTGAACAGGGGCTATACGCCCAAATGACAAAAAGTAGGTTGCAAAGTTCAGACCAACTTCGCCAAAGATTGCCACATCCAGCTCAAGGTCCGCTAAAGCCCCCATGCCTTGCAAAATACCATCTGGAGTATCTTCAAAAACCAGATGTGCGCCCTTAGCAAGCCCGTAGCTCACATCCTGAACGCTCTCGGCACGAATAAGCTTTCCCCACATTTCATAGCAGGCCCCTGCGCGCTTCGCCACATGTCTCATACTACCAGTTGACACTACCACCACCTCGAACTCATCCCTGTCAATAAGTTGAGAGATCGTTCCGCAAAGCAACTTCCCCACAGAATGATCATAAAAGAAGCTTGAGATAAATCCTACGCGCAACTTTTTATTTTTGTCCATCATATCACCTTGCTCTTGTAATGCTTGCAACCGTTGTAAGTGGGGCGAGACATAGTTAAGACTCGGCATCGAAAGACGGTGCAGTGTACCGAGCTTGTCTCTGTATTCTCTAACTTGAACGGAATTTTCCAGGGCACCCGAGTATACAGAGTAAAAGCCAAAGTATCCATCAAGATCACCAATTCGATCTGGAGAAGTGCGCACTTTCATCAAGAGGCGCTCAAGTCTTTGAAATGCAGCTGTGTGAACACGACCATCTATGTCTTCAGAGCTTTCTAGAACGAAGGGAAAGTGCAAAACCCGGTACATTTCGAGCGCATGCTTCTCACGCTCTGTAAGGTTGGAAATATAGCTTTCTGGCTCAATGAGTTTATCCAGGGCAAACTCATTGTCCACATTAGCCTCCAGCGTCATCAAGTCTTTCACATGTTTCAGCCATTTCTTTCTCCACAAGTCTCTAAGCGCACCATAGTTTTCATCTGCTGACTGATCATCAAAATCACGCTCATAAGCCTCAAAGTTCTCTCGCGAGATTTCGATGGCCTCTTTGAGACGCACCCGGCCGAGATCTACATCATCTGCATAGAAACGCATCACGCCAGTAAACCCCAGTAAGGTGGCACGTGCCACATCCAAATTGGGAATTAAGTTCTTGTTAAGAATACTGAGACTTTCTTCAAAGCACGCCAAAGATTTCTTCATCACAATCGTTGAGTCCTTTTCCTGAAATATATTGGCCAACCAAGAATCAGACGCGGCCAAACTGTAAATGTTACCCAAAGAATACCAGGCTTGCCAGCTGCTTGGATTCATTTGCACCACCTCCGATAAGTGATGTTGTGCCAGGATTGCATCGGACCACTTCATTTCGGATCCATCTCCAAGTCTGTTTGCAGCGTTTAAGCCTATTTCAAATCGCTTTTGCAAAGCTCGCAGTGATTTTTCCCTGATCAGCCTCCACCCTTGCAATGTCTGGTTCGCAAGGCTCTCACAGCTCTCCAAGGATATACCCCTCTCGTCGCAAAACTTTTGCGTAGCCTCAATTGGGTTCTGGTCAATCTCAACATGAAGTGATACCTGAGAAGTTTCCCCATTCGTTGGGTCGCGCAGAGACATCTCGACATGAAGTGCTCGATCCACCACTGCAGGCGCAAGCCGATAGTCGCCTATAGGTGATTTGTGCGCATTTTCGCGAATCTGCTGGGATACCTCTTCACACTGAGTATGATCGAGCTCATATGTCTCGCAAAAGTTAACAGCCACTGTCTCAACCTCTTGTTCTGCAGCAGAGATAGCATTAAGATCGGTATAGTTTTCGCCATTCGTCCCTGGAACAAGTTGCAGCCATACCTCCTTGCGCTTCCACTTGATACTGGCGTCTTCACTTACTCTTCCTGCGCCTCCTGAAGGAGCAGTTGATTGAGTTTCAACACTTGAGTTGTGATAGAAGTCATCTGAAATGCCATCAAGTGCCTCAGGTATGGTCGCATACAGTTCCTCTGCGGCAGAAGTTGCTACAGTGTCTGTACCAACGTGATCAGACTGTCCGGCGACACCAAGAATCACGATGATCAATGCATAGATTAGGACGTTTTTCATGTTGCAAACTTGTGACATTTGACTTCGCCTGATAAGTTGATTGACTGCAAACTCCTGAATTGGATAGCAAATATGCCTGAACCCCACTTTTGTCTATCCGTAGGCCAGACTTGAGCGCCGTGACTTTCGTTTCCTTTGCAGTTGACTTTCGTGCGATGACTTTGCTTTCAACGGTCGTTCAATCTTCGATCCCAGTTTATGGTGACTGAGGCAGCTCGCGCAAAAGCGAAACTGGCCCAGCGCTTGAACTTCGTCAACTTGGCGCAAGCAAGCTTCGAGGTTGTCAAAGCACCTTTGGTCTCAACCGTTGGCGAATAAAACTCACCAACAGGCTTACGATTCAGGTTCTGCGTTTTCATAATGGGACTTGATCGACTTAAACAGAATCGTGTGTCATTTGCCCCAATTGACCCAACGTTCAGTCGGTTCCCCTCATTCCCCATTCCCCGCATTCCCACCTCAATAAGCCTTTTAATTAAAATAGACTACTTTTGAAAAAGCCATGGATGGATCAAGAGATAAACAAGGCTCTACTGCTGCTGCTGATTGATTATTCAAGAGCTCCTGCAAAACTCTACTAGTGCAACTTCGCAGGACTTTGACTCGCTTGTGAATTGGGTCGCAAGGGTCTTGTAGCCTCGCAAGAGGGCTGTAAGCTTTGCTGGGTAGACGTGCGGTCGGGAGCGTTGAGCGCTCGCTTTGTTGCTCCTGTGCGAGTGTACTGAGCACCACTGCTTTCATATATTTTATTCGCGAGACAAGATCAGAGCCGCCGCTTCTCTAAAACAAGGTCTTACCCTGCATTCTTGCAAGTTTGAGATTAACGAGATCAAATAAGTTAGACACCATGGAGTTCCTTCGCGATCTTTACCGAAAGCACCAGGCACTCAAGGCCAAAATTCACTCGACTCGCATCCCGCTTGGACGCAAAGGCCAGCTAGCGATGACTGCTTTCTACGTGAGCATCCCACTCATTAGCGGCTACTTTATTATGGACTGGGCCACTAGCAAAGCGAATCAAAAGTGGGAGGTTATTGAGCACCCGGACGGTACCAAGGAGTACAAAATCCCGGACGCTGTGCGTGAACGTGGTGGTATTCCGAAATCTTATGTGGCTGGGTCATATGCGCAAACAGATTTGATCAAGGAGCAGATCGAGCGCGAGAAGACCCAGGACGCAAACCTGTCTCGCGCTGTGCCTTAAAATCTTGGAAATACTGCTTGCCTCCTTTCTTAGGCTCACGTTATCATGCCATCGTCACGTTCCCATGTCGCCTAGGCTTTTGCTGTATATCTAACAACACATTTAGAAAACATTTTTTTGCAACTACTGCGTAATCTTAATTTGTAATCTGAATCTGCGCGCTTGTCATATGCACATGAATTGCAAAGATGTCATGTTATTTGTTACACATAGTTGAAACATAAGTGAACTCACCTTTTGTATCAAACAGAAAACCTTTGAATTAATTTTCTGCAATCGTGTCAATAGAGATCATCACCTTTTCAACTATCACAGACAAGTTCTACGAAATCACTTTATATCTTTCGAGTCCATGTGCTGAGTCCATGTTGCAACAAAAAGCACTGTTTCTTCTTTTCTTACCTTTTAATACTATAGAGCGGGTCTCAGAACTTTGGATGGACAAGTACAGGCAGTACAACAGTAAATTCAAAGAAAGTAGCGTCAATTATATGCCTCTGTCTCTGCCCATGCTCTTAATCTCTGCAATAATTCTACTCAGGAAGGCTCGACAACTACACAAAGCATACGAGATCGGTGCTGTTCACCCCGACCCAACAATCGATTCACAATAACCATTTCAGAATAAATAAATACACAAAGTTTCGTTTTAATATAATTAATGTAATAACAGAAACCGGAAAACAAGGGAGACATAATTAACACAAAAACGAAGAAGGAAAATGAAAAGTGATCTCTTCTCCTTGCGAACAGTGCCCCATGCAGAGTACTGACCCTTGGAGTCTCCATGCTTACATTCGTTTGTGCGCTGGTCATTTTTCTTAAAGAAAAGGAAATCGTTTTTCAGGCAGCTGCGACTTGCAATCACTTAGAGCCTTGCAAAGTAAACAATGAAGTCATTTGCGAGACTCCGCTCTACTTGCGCTCAGTTGCTCTTAACACAAGGTGGCAAAAACTCACTATCTACCATAGAGTCGCTCTGTATTGAATAAGGTGTAGTTTTGGGTCGATTGAAAACAAAAATCGGGCAGTTTAGAAGTTGTATTTCTTTAAAGGCCTTAGTACAGTGTTTTCAATAGCGGAAACGGGAAATTGATAATAAAAAAATAACTCTACAGAGAAAAAATATGATTTTGTTTTGTTAATTATATACACTGATGAATGCCTTGTTCAAGAAGGTCAAGGTCCTTAGTAGTATAAGAATTGACTTGGCGAGGCGCGCCGTCCACGAACTGGTTGAGAATATAAACGGTCCGGAGACATTCTGCCTTAATGATAATTTATTTTCATTTTTTAAAGTTCAGACGGTTAATTTATTTGATCAAATCCCCTTTCCTCCCATGTCTCCCTCGTGCGTTCTGCTTTCCAATCAACATTCTTCATAAACTGATCTTTGTCAAGAACGTGGACAAAAGTGTAGATAACCCAACACCACGACTGTAGGTCCTCCTCGGGATCAACGATGCTACCAAATTTGAGTAGATTCCCAAAAAGAATGAAGTCTTCTTTGAAAGGAAAGCTCACTTTGAGCCAGACCAAAGCACGCTCCTCTAGTTGGTCATCGGTGAATCCAGGGTTTTCAATAACCCCCGGAGCGGTAACAACGAGGCCCTCTCGCGTCCCTAAAACGGGCTCGATCAGTATGTCAGGGGGGGGGGGGGGGGGTATATCCGTCCCTCTTCCAATTCCCATCGAGGTTAGCGTGAAGAGTCGGGGTAAAACATAACTTATTATTGTCATCATCAGAGAAACCTTCAATGATTTTAACTTCGTTCTTATCCACAAGGTGACAGACTTGTATTCTGCCACGCGCCACTAAATCAGAACGTTCAATGCATTGAAATCTGGCCAGGTTACTCGACAAGTCGGCCAAAGTCTTGCTAGAGATTGAAGATGCGTGGGAGATACCAGGCGAGTCTGGTTCATGCGTAGTATCATAATCGTCGTAAGAATGTTACGGAGGTCTTGAGGGAATACCGTTTCCTCCAAATTAGACACCTCCGCGTTCACTTGCTGACTCCGGCCATTGGAAATCAAGACTGCAAATTGTCTGGCCGCCTTTTCGTCACAAAAGAAAAGCTTAAAGTTGAGGTTGTTTCCATCATAGTATATAGCATTTCGATGAGCATCGTGAGGTTCTTCATCGACCGAGGTGAGGTACGTTCCACCCGTGTCAGCTGCTGCATAGTAGACGCTCTGACGAACGCCAGTACTATACTTCGATCTTTCGATCTAACCATTGACCTCAAAATACCGCTTATCACCGTGTGTGATCAGTTTGAGTGACACCCTATGGTCTTGGACCTCCTGAGTGGCCGCCTTCGTTAATCCGATGTGAAGTTCTACTGCACGTCTGAGAGCCGCTTGGTGCTCAATTAGTTTATCGTAGTAATTTTCAACGTTCTTCAGTTTTTTTTCTTCAAACCAAATAGCTTGTCAAAGATCTCCTGTTCGTTGCCCTCATCAGCCGCCTCTTCAAGTTGCTTGATCTTCTCCTTTTCTCTTTGGAGCTGATCGAACGTATCATCAAATACTTGTAGAACTGTGCGGCGCCTGCTCTCCGCATCGTCCAGGTCTGCTTGAATCTCCATCGCGTTATTCTCAGGGACGGGATCTAAACGCCCAATACCGACCTTCCGGAACGACGCACTCCCGCGACTGCCTGGCGCTTTGGCTCCTGTCGCGCCCCCGTTTGTCGTCGCACTGTTGCGGCTTTGGCGGCTTTTGTCCTTTCTCATTTTCTCTCCCTCCTCTTCTTTCACACTCTCACTTTTGTCTCTATAAAAGAATCCGAAACTTCCTTAGTCAGCGGTGACCGTCTTCTTTTGAGTGGTGAAAACCAAAATAAAAGGGTACCTATGAAAAACCAAAGGTGGAAAGAGGGTTTTGATGACGCATGGATGACTGACTCATCACTCTCCTCCAATTCAATTTTGAGTGCAGGAAGATCTAGAGGTACTACATTTTCGTTTTATATGAGTGTTAACAATCTAGAAACTTTCATCGATTTCTTTACTCGCAGAGCTTTATTGGATACACTGATGAATGAATGAATGCATGAATGCCTTGCTCAAGAAGGTCAAGGTCCTTGGCAATATAAGAATTGACTTGGCAAGGCGCGCCATCCACGAACTGGCTGCGCTTGGGAGGCGTGGTGCCGTACTTGGCAAAATAGAGTTTCATTCCAAACTTGGGAGGTTCCTTGTCGCGTGCAGGGCGGCCCAGCAATCGCAAAGCAACTTCAGAGAGATGGTAATCTCTCTGTGCATCCATAATGGTTTGCTTTGCGCGGCCACTCTGCATTTGTGAGCGACCTTCTCTGATATCCTGAAGCAAGCAAGGAATCACCAATGGAGAAAACGACGATATTGCACTGGTAATCCATGCAGTGGATCTTGTCACGGTCAGACTCGTCGCCTCCGTAAGCGGCCATCATTTCGAAGGAATTCTCTGCCTGGGTCTGCCTCAACCGGGCGGACTTCTTCGGCATCTCGGCAAGCTTTCTTTAGTTTGAGCTCCTCCATGCGCTCCTGGTACTCTAGTTCTTCCTGCCAGGTCTGGTACCTCGGTTCTGTTGCTCCTGCTCTCCGGATTGCACGTACTGACCAGTAGAAACCTTCACCACAATATCATTCATTCACTCATTGATGGCGAGAAGGAACTCAACGGAGTCCTTATCGAGCAACTTCTCAGTATGCATAGGAAACTTTGTCGCGTTCAAGTTGCCTCCCGGGGAAATTGTTGCTAAAGTTTCTCCGGTGGGGGACCCGAACACTTGTACTACTATGGAGTTTTCAATCTCGACACTGCCGCAACTTTCGCCGATAAAGGTTTTGCAAACCTCCGACTTGTTAACAAAATTCCAGTCGTTCCCATTTTCACCTTTTCACCATGAACTTCAAGGTACTACGAAAATCTGTGCGGTCCTGCTTGGTAGCGTAAGCCAGTCCGCACATGCGACAAGTACCTTGGTAGCCTGCATTTAGGACTATTATAAGAAAAGAAACAAAAGGGGATTCTGTTTTGGCTTTCTTGTTTGTGAATGAAGTTAAAAAAGACTTGAAAACGTGTTGAAGGTTATAAAAGAATGAACTAGAAAGAAAAAAACTGGCTTCACTCGTCATCTTCTTCGTCGCAGTCTTCATCTTCTGCCTCAAGATCATCAGAATCGCAAGTGTTGAGACCTAGAATGGCTAGAATAAAGCTGAGGTGGTGGTACTAGTACTTCAGGGAACGGTACTAGGCTTAGAAGGAAAAAAACGAAATGCGTTGCGCAAAAGCTAACCCCGTATGAAAACGGCTGCGACAAAACAGCAGAATTGCGTCGCAACGCTTGGGCGAGCTGCTCTCGAGGTGGTTGCTTGATTCCCCGGCTGTACACACCAGTGCTTAGAGATAATGGACGACTCTCAGCCGACAGTTCCTCTGCACAGCGAACACGTTGCAGTACAGAAAGTGGTCGCTGTGAACGCATCGAGGCCGAAGCATTCACCGTCCACAGCATCTTCAGACCTTGAAGACTACCTCGCAGCGTCAACTGCGAGTGGGTTCCAATATACCGAAGCAGACACTCTTGCGTTGGGCCCATCTAGTACTCTATCGGCATCAGAGCTAACAACAGACCAATTAGATTTTTCCTTTGAGCAGGTCCATGATCGCCGGGATCCAAACTTTGGCGTATCTGTCGATCACCATCATGACGCTGATAAAATTCAAACAACAACATTAATGACAGAGGATGAACATGAAAGCTTTGAGATCCACCGTAGACACTATGGGGCGCGCTCAGTCATGGTTGAAGATTTTTATGCAGATCAGAGTAAACTTGATGATGATGATGATCACGAGCACAACGATGATGTGAATACTACATTTCATGCTACTCATGGGACTTCCTTCAACAGTTTAAGTCAGGCTCACGATGAACTCGTTTGCCTTAGTGAGGGCCTTCAGATCAAGGCCCGCATGCTGGCAGAAAGAGAGAATGAAATTGCAAAAGAGAAGCTCTTTCTTGAACAGGCGCATCAAGAACTTGATGACCGCAGAGCGATTCTGGCACAACGCGAAGCTGCCATGGATCAAAGACTTAAAGAAGAAGAGAGGATGATGCGTCAGGATGCTGAACTCGTCCAACAACGACTACGTGACTCCGTTCAAGAGGAACTTGCATCAGCAAAAGATAAACTTCACAGCCAGCGAGAAACAATTACACACAAACTTCAAAGTGCTCAGAAGCTCGCACGGCAGCGCGCAAAACAACTTTCCAATGCAGAAGACCGGATCAAAATGTTGTCAGAGAAGAATCACCGTCTCGAGACAAGAACAGGAGACCTTGAGCTTGACTTGGCTCGGCAGTCTAATGAGCTGGACCGTCTTCGTGCAGAGCTTGAAAATGCTAAGAAAAAATTCCGCGTCGAGTCTTGGCGACGCCAAAAGACGCAATCTCGCCGTGAAGAAGAAGCTGCCTCAGCTGAAGCTAGACGGGCTAGTGAGACTGAACAAGCTCGTGCTAAATCTTCACAAGAGTTTGCCCAAGATCGTCATATGCTTATGCTTCTCATCGATGGGCTTGCAGAGGTTCTTCTCGCTGCCCCGATGACGTCCAACAGCTCAGCTTCATCATTCAAAGTCACAGAACCTGCCGAAGATCTCTTTGCTCACAAGCTTCTTCCTGGGCTATCGCATGCACTGCATTTACTTATTGCAGAAACGCAATCTGAGACGTCCTCAAACAAAAATCACAAACCTCTCCAAGCAAATGTTCGACATGGTGGCGCAGGAGCTAATACAATTAAACGGGAATTCTCGTCAGCACAAGCTCGCCGCACAAGAATGCTTTCTTTAGCCATGTTCTGTCTCCAACGTGTTTCCTCCGCAGAAAATAGCAAAGTTAATGAAAGTCAGCGTGATGTTGAGGCAGACAAAACCCGCGCCGGGATACTGCATCGCTTTGCGACAAGGTTTCTTAAAGCAATCTCGCTGCCCCCCTTGGAAGATTACGATCGCCCTGCAGATGGAGAGCCTGAGGTCCTTACATCTGTGGTTGTGCTCAGTATGCATATGCTGAAAAAGCCTCTTGAGCCTTCGGCTCTTCTGGTACCTTTGCGTATACTCAGCCATGCGGCAACATTTCCAGAGACTTGTGAACTACTGCTGCAATATCCTGTAGCTCTCGAAGCTCCACTTCGTGTACTTTATTTTACTGGGCATGCAGCCTGGCGACCTTGTGTGCGTGAATCGGTGCGTTTCCTCCTTGCAGTCTCACAAAAAGGTACTTATCAGGCAAAGCTTCTTCATAGATTGACGCATGCTGTAAATTTCGTCGATGCTTGTGATGCTGTTTTAATTACCTTACAAAAACTTGAGACATACGAGACTGATCATGCTTTCGCTGATTGTGCATGTGAAGCTGCATCAATCGTCTCTGTTCTCTTACAGAGGTCAACAAGGACAGAGTCTGGGGTGGACTTTGTCCGAAACCTGTTTCGGCACTGCGATTTGATTGGAATTCTGCGCGAATGTCAAAGTGTAGCATCTGCATTAGAAACGCGTACAACAGAATCTGACACACTTGAATTTTTCCGGCTGAATGCTCGAGCAATCGAAACATCTCTCAAGGCTAGGATGCAACAACTGGAATCATTCTCAGCTTCCGAAAGTTTCGCATCAGATTCCCATTCTGAACCTTAGATTTTGGCCTCAATACTGGAAGAAAATGCCAACTCCTTCTGCGGTGACCCTCAAGTGCCCTTTTGTACCATATATTGGAAATGTTCACAGTTGAATTTGCTCTGAAGATTCTTGGATTTTGAGACATATCGAATATGTTCATAGAAATGCTAGTGCATACCCGCAACTATATTTGTAGTTTCAATTAAATACTTGCGAAATGAGAATGGGTTTCGAAAAGAAATGTAAAAGTAGGTATGTGTATTTTTTCTTTAACTTGTATACGAGTAAGCTCACGGTACGCTCTCATGTGCATGGTGTGGTTTAAAGGAGGAGAATCATGTTGACGTGTTTGAGTGAGAGTGTATGGTGGCTAAAGGCATAGCGATCGCTTGTTTGGGTTGGTTGTAGGTATGTGACGAATGTGTGAGTGAATGCTACTCGGGCTATACAAACGAGAGAGAAGCGCCGTAGGGAGTTTGTCAGAGTTGATAAGGACTCATCAGGTCTGGCGAGGGGCTAGAACACGTTTACGTGGTTCTGAGAATGTGAGGTGGATAGATCCCTTGTAATATATAGAATACGGCTGTATCAAAGACATGAAAAGAAGACTTGGGATGAACGTTGGTAGCCATCCATTTCTTTGCGCATGTCATTCATAGGAAATGAAAGAGCCATAATTTTCATGTGCATATGTTTGAGGCTCCTCCCAGGTCTGTTAACTTGTGTTTGGGGATTCCTTTGTGATCACCTTGCGTGCCATTTTCATCTCCAGTGCTAGTCGCATATATTGATCGGCAGCATGCACTGGTAGAGCACAGCACTCGAGTGATGATGCACGTGCAAAAAATTAATCACAAGGAAATTAAGGATGAGAGATTAAGCTGGAAAGGCTTACATGCCGAGCTCCTTCTTCTTGCCCATGCCTGGCTTGTTAATGAGTGACTTGTGAATGTGGGGAATCACACCACCGCCGGCGATGGTAGCCTTGATAAGGGTATCAAGCTCCTCATCACCACGAATGGCAAGCTGCAAGTGACGCGGGGTGATACGCTTCACCTTGAGATCCTTCGAGGCGTTGCCAGCAAGCTCGAGCACCTCAGCAGTGAGGTACTCTAGAATAGCAGCTGTGTAAACAGCGGCAGTGGCACCAACACGCTGCTTGAGAGCTGTTTCCATCGTGGACATCAAGTAAACCCAGTACAATTGATCAGTTTTACATATATCAAATATTCAGGAGTGCAGGAACACAGTCAATTCGTTAGTTTTCAACCTTTTTGTATTTTGTGATGAAAAGCTCGTGTCAGAATAAATCGACTCTTTCAAACCAAAACAGCATCTGAAAATGGTGAGAATAGCCTATTTTCACTTACCAACGCGTTGTTTGAGGAAACGATGCACACGACCGACAGGGAACTGGAGACCAGCGCGGGAGCTACGAGACTGGGGTGTCTTCTTGGAGGCGGGGGCCTTGCCACCCTTGCCGCCCTTGCCACCTTTACCGCCCTTGCCAGACATCTTTTGCTGCTGTGTATAAAGCTTCTCCACTTATATCTGAAACCTCGCGCAGTGTAAAAACAGTCAAATTCACCAAAAGTTTTCAGGAACAACCAAAAGCACATGCAAGTTAGTCTTCAGCTATCCCGATCATTGGCCTACCCAACCAACGATAACTTCTTGGACAGACGACCTCTATTGAATGAGACCAAATAAGAGAAAAAATATCCACCCACCTTGAACGTGGTTTTAACACTCTTCTATTGAACCTCTTCTCTTCCCTCGCTTATGTCGTTCGCTCTTTACTTCCGCTTTTCTCCTCATGCTCACATGATCCAGCCATCCCTGCATCCGTCTACCCGTCTCTACAGCTTGTGGGCTCAGACTTTCGAGCCAAAGGAAGACCTTTTGCTGCAGAGTAGACTGGGTACCGTATCCCCCGCGCAAGCGCTGCCGCCGTGAGAGTCCTCCGCACGCACGTACCTACGAGGCTGTCTCTGCCTTAAGTGATTCTGATTTGGCTACTCTCTTTTTCTGCGCTTTTTCTTACTTTCTTTCTCTCTTTTCCTCTATTGATCATGAGCTTTTTCCCATTTCAAAAGTTAGCTAATAAATACACAATTGGCCACTTACTATCGAACAAACAGCGATTAAATCAACAATTGGGTTCACACAGTGCTTTATTTTTTCTCCATAGTAGCGCTATAAGCTCTCCTAGTTATCCTTCTTCCTTTCTTTCATTCTTTCTTCTTTTCCCTTTTTTCCCTGCCCAACTGTCGCAAGTCACGACGGGAAAAAACGAAGAGACCCCCCCTCCTAGGTATATACACTTTTCATTTACATAAATATAATATGGTAAATACCCCCCACATCACACCAGGCGCCTTGCTGATAATTGGAATAGTTCCTAGCAGGCCTAGCACATGTGCTGCAAGGAGACGAGACTAGAGACGGCGTGTGAATGAAGAGCAAGGTTTTAGGAAAGGATGCCAGAAGACATCACAAAGGTGGCCAAGGTATCCAAGGCCTAAAAAGGCACAATTGGCATCGAGAGAGATTTAATTAAAAACTATGAAGACACTCTTGAATAGGACATCAAATTTGCTTATATTATCTCGCAGGGGACAGCCGACATGAACATAGTACTCTGCTTGAAATATTCAAGTGGGTGCATTTCATGAGAAAGAGGATAACTATGTAGGTTTGATAGGTCAAAATCGATCGAACAAACCATGGTCTAGGTTTGCAGGGCAGAGGCGATGTATATTCGATTGACAAATATTCATCGAGAAAACAGCCTCAAAATAATACAAAGGAATTTAGCGAGACCTCTGAGAAATGTCGGCCTCGTAAATCTAAAGTAAAATGGCTACTAATACGACTACTACTACTACTACTCAATCGTGAAGCCTGGGTTTTCGAAAGCTGATCAAGGTAGGTTTAAGCCATGCACTTCCATTGCCTGACGGAGTCCTCAACAGACTGGATCTCCTGAACCTGCTTGAAAACAATTTTGTCGTCTTCTCCTGAATACACGAAAACCTGTGGGCTCTGACGGCTGCAGTGGGTGGTCTGAATACTGATGGCGTTACCACCAGTATCCGCAAGAGCAACAATGTCACCCACTTCCAGAGGAGCAACCTTGGCATCCCGCACAACAACATCACCAGCAAAGCAAAGAGGCCCGGCAATGTCAGTCGGAACTCGCTCACCCTCAGGTACAGACTTCTCGTTGCCCTCTGCGTCAAAGGTAAACACACGGTGGTGAACAAAGGTTTCGGGGCAGTAGCAGGCGCGCATAAATACATCAGAACCTGCATGAATCAAAGCAATGCGGCCTCCATCATAGGTCTTGGTGTACTCAACGCGTGAGGCCATCATAGAGAACTTGTGCTGCGCCGCAGCACCAAACTCTGTCACAACACGCTCGAAAGTGGTCTCGTCAAAGATCTCAGGCACAGCTTCACGCAAGGCCTCTGAATAAGGCTTAAAGTCTGACAGCTCATTCGCGGTGTGAAAGTTCACAGCAAGGCCACCACCCATATCCAGAACCTTGATGCGACGTTCGCCTGCCTTCTCATTCACAGCAAGTGCAAAATCCACGGCGGTACGAACGCCCATCACAAGTTGGTCAAGGCCCATGCCACCAGAACCGGTGTGCACATGGACTGCGTTAATCCATTTGCAAGCAGCAACACGATCAACCAGAGACGCACGCTCGGGTCCTGATTTCTGAAGCGGTACGCCAAACTTAGATTTGCCGGTCGACACGCTAAATGCCGCAATTGTGCCAGCTCCAACCAGAGGGTTGACACGAATACCTACAATTGACTTGGGACCCAGCTCCACGCGGGTGAGGATTTGCTCCACACGCTCGAGCTCCTGCAAATTATCCATGTTCAGATGCACGCCCTTTCGCAGCGCATATTCGATTTCTGCAGCAGTTTTGCATGGACTATCGAAGACCACGCGGTCTGGCTCAAAACCAACGCTGAGGGAGTGTACTACCTCGGAGATGGACGCGCATTCAGCACCATGGCCAAGATCGCGAGCGCGCGTCAGAAAATATGCCAAAGGATTTGCTTTTACAGCACAAGCATGCATAAAGTTCTTCTCTTTGAAGGTTTCCTCGCGCATGTGTGCCAAATTTGCTTCCCATTTGTCGCCGTCATAGAGGAATGCAAAAGGCTTCTTGCGAACCTCGGCCTCAAGAGCAGCCATAAGAGCATCTCCGTCCGCTTCAGAATTAGAGTTACTTTGAACTCCAACAGACCCCAGGATTCCTTGTTGTGCAGCCGCTTTTACCGCCGCGAGCTGTCTCGGCGTAGGTCCATCGTCAATGGGCGTCGACTCTGTCATGATATCGAAAATAAGAGCTTCTTTGCTGAGTTTGCACTCAAGGTCGAACTCCTTGAAGAAAGAACAAAGCTTCTCCTTCGCGCAAGATTCGTAAACGTGACCCGTTGCTACAATGGCTTCTGTTTGGTTTGAAGAAGGTTAGTTGTCTGCGCGAGGTATCCATTCTTTGGCCTGTGCACGATCTCACTCATCTTCCACACTGGTAGGTGGCCTATACAGGGCTATCAAAAACGCCTAGTTAAAAATGGGTTGTCCTGATTTTCATTTTTTAGCGCAATCCTTCACGAAGTCTCGAAGAACTCTAAGAGAAATAGTAGAATATAAAATAATGAGCTTTGGGGCAAGAAAGATTAGGTACCCCTATAATTCATGTTATTATTTGTCCTAATCTGTCATGACTCTTCAAAGGTCAGAGAAACTATTTGCTCTGCATCCGCTGGTTTTCAATCGGCCAAGCTCGCTGACAAATACAAATTTCCGGAAAGGTTCTCCGAGGCAGGGTGAGGTTAAATCTTTATTTGCCGTGCGAGAAGAACAAAATGGCAGGTCATGACGAGGACTACATGTATTGAAGAACGATCTGAAAGATAACGTCGAGAACCAACGATAGGTCTGTGCCATCTGTCGAGTACCTACATATCAAAAACTACAAGAATAGCTATAGATTATAGACTATTTCAATTTACAAAAAAAAATATATATATATAATGATTTCGAATTATTATGAATTAAAAAATATTTTTTAGAGTAGGAAATGTTGCTCCTCACTTCGAGGTTTACCTTTCGACTACTGGCTAATTTAGCCAAAACATGATGTACAGGTAGAACATTGACAGCATAACACATGCTTAATACATAATTGATTTTCCTTGGGCAGCACGAGACGGAGCAACAACAGCTTCGTGTCAATCAACCAAAGCAGTCACTCGTAACTTTGTAATAATGTTCAACGGTCAAGTGCTTATGATTACTATGGCACTGGGGATTTTGTAGAAGGTTGTTACTAGCACCCTTGCATCTGACGTGACAGAATAGTACGTGCAAATGTGTGTATTGCTTGTAATTATTTAGTGATTAAGGAGTTTGTTTGTAGTGGTCAAATAGCGAGGTGAAAATTAAGAACGTCATTGGAAGGAGGGTAGGGGGTGACAGCAAGGACGGAGAAGAATTATTGCCACGTGAATTGTTTGCAGATACATTCATCAAGGTACACAGTAGACGCGCAGCAGGCATTGTGAAGTAACCCGGGCATGCAAACAACCTCAAGGCACTGTGAGAAAATACAGTTTTACATTGTCTTACACTGAGAAGATAACTCTGCTGTGTAATACCGGCAAACGCCGGTGCAACTCTTGAAGCGGATAGGTTTTGGCAAACTTGTGCGCAAGTCCAATGGGCGATCTACAAAAAGGGCTGCCTGGCAGCAACGATGAAGAACTTACTTCTGAACAATTTTCTAAAGATGTTTGTAGTGCAGGTGAGCCTGAAAATGTCTTCACGACTCTGGCCATGGAAGCCTCGGTTGGTGTCTCTGGTTCCATTCGTGACTCAATCTGTTATCTGAGTGAAAGAGAGATTGCTTACCCAGTTGGTATGCGGGTTGCTTACTCGAACATTGAAACCTTGGAAATGTCCTTTTTACGACTCAATGCTAAAATCCATGCAATGTGTATCGCCCCAAATCGATTGGCTCTTGCAGTGGCACATGAAGCTGACGAAGCTGGTATGGGTTCTATGATTTCTATTTTCCATGTAGCAACACAGAAGCTACTTCGCCAACTGAGGCCAACAAATAGCATTGGTGAGATTGTTACGATGAGCTTTTCAGGTGACTCAAAGTTTCTTTTCACGTCTGCTGGTCCGCCTCGCCATGAAGTGTTTTACTGGAAATGGGACGCAGAGAAGCTCATTGCAAGGTCACAGAATCCAATGGTCGGTATGCGAGTACATTTTCACCCGACAGATAATTCAATCATTTCTATCTCAGGTCCTGGAATGCTTCGTTTATGGAAACTTGGAGGAAACTCGCAGCTGAAACTGCAACCGACTATGCAACCGAAGAAAGAATCCGGGGAAGTTTTCATTGATCATGCATGGTTTGACGAAAAAACTTTGTTAGTACTTCATGAGCGAGGCACATGCACAATTTTCCATGCAGATGCATCAGCTGCCACACAAACGAGAAGCATCAAACTCAACCCAGTTCAGAGCATTCATCTCCAGGTCAGAGAAGAAAGTGACGTAGTGCGGGCAGAAGTTTTAAAAGTACATGAACGGGGCTTTATTATTGCAGGTAGCAATGGAATGTTGTTCGTGTATGAAGAGACAACAGAGGGACAGGAAGAACCATTTATGTATGTTAAAACCTTCCAAACAACGAAGAAGGAGATTATCTCTGATGCTGCAATATCTCCATGTGGAGACAATCTCGTCTGCTGTACACGCTGCAACTCATTGTTGTTGTTTCCCCTTGGCAATGTTGACATTATTCTGGAGAATGAAGACCCTTTTAAGCCCTTTCCGTTTGTTCAGCACCGTGGACCTGTCACTTCAATGGATGTTTGTCTCGGGCCCAGGCCTCTTTTGATAACAGCAGGAACTGACAAACTATTACGCGTGATTAATTATGAGACAATGGACTGTGAAATCGCGTATCAGCTTACACCCGGCTTTGGTGATCCAGTTGCAGTAGCTATCCACCCAAGCGGCTCTTTGATTGTGGTGGGCTTCAAAGAACATGTACGCATTTATGATTTTCTGCTTGGTAAACTCCGTGAAAAGGGCTGTCTTTATCTGAAGAATTGCACTTGTATTCGTTTTGGCCATGGTGGACACTACCTCATTTGCTCGTCTAACCTCACCATCAATCTCTACGGTACATACACTGCAACACTCCTTCACTCATTTTCTGAGCACCTAGGCAAAGTTCAAGAAGCAGTGTTTAACAACACCGACAGCGTTCTGGTTTCTGTATCATTTGATGGTTCCGTGTTTGCACGTCGCACAGAAAATGGACAACGTTTGGATGACCTCAGCACTGCATTTGAGACTTGCCAACTTGCAGCGGTAGCTATCAATCAAGTCGCTGATCATGTCATTGTAGCTGGCACGGATGGATCCTTGCGTGAGATCAGTCAAGGCGTGGAAACCATTCAATTATTTGTGAGCGATCACCCTTCTGGAGTCAAGGAAGATTCGCCACTTGCAAGTAATACACAACCATTGGCAATGTCTTCACCCTCATCGGGTGGAGTAGATCGACGTGGCTCACAAATTGATACTCAGGTGTCTCAATCTTGGAAACGTCGTGCCTCCACCTCTGATGAAACCATTACAAGCCTTTTGTTGAGCAAGGATGAAAAGATTCTTTTTGCTGGCACCTCGACAGGGGCTATTCGCATTTACAAATTTCCCCTAAGTGTCCATCGTGGTCGTTATGAAATAATTGCTACTCACAATGCAGCAATTACTCGTCTGAGGAGGTCGTTTGACGGTCGTTTCTTGTTCTCATCTTCTCGCGATGGTACATGTTTTGTCCAAAAACTCTATCAAACATATCCAGGTGCTACTGAAGATGAAGAAAAACTCCTCAATCTTCGTAGTGGATTCCGACCCGGTGTGACATTGTGGCGTAACGATGCTGATGCCGTACTCGTTTCACACCGCGAATGGCTAGATAACATCAAAGCTATTGATGACACCAAAAAGGAAATGCTGAGTTTACAAACAGCTCACGATTACGCAATGCACCTCAAGGATACTGAGTGGATGGAAAAAGTCCGGGCCGCACGTTCAGAGACAACTAAATCTTTAGGCAAAGAACGTGCTCGATTCGAGGAACTCCAGCAGCGCTATGAACATTTTGTCCAGAAGCACCTAGAAGAGAAACAAAAAATGGAGGCGAATCGGGTCCGCACCGCGCAAACTATCGAAAATGAATACGAAAAACGACTTGGAGAGGCTCTCCGTCGTGTTGACGAGCGTTCCGAAGCAATCGAAAATCTACGCCAAAAGACAGATGAAATTCTTGTAGCACAAGAAACCAAACATGTTGATGAACTTGAGACGGTAAAGACTACTCTTGGAGAGCAAGTCCAGCAGCTCCGCAAACAAGTAGATCAGCTTGAACGGGAACTTGCGATGGAACGCGAGCGTCACACTGAGAGCATTTCTCAGCAGCAGCAAGAATATGATCTAGAGTTGTTGCATCTCAAGGGAGCAGTGGAAACTGCTGTGCAGAAAGAAAGGTCTAACCTTGCTATCAAACAAGGTCAACTTGTGGAACAGCAAAATAAATTTCAGCGCTTGCGTAATAAAATGAGCACTATGAAGGTCAGCAAAGCTGAGGATGAGACTCGCATTAAAAATCTAGAGGAGCAAGTCTCAAGCTTGCAATCTACGTTACGGCGGTATGAGGCAAACTTGGAACAACGTGAAATTGCATTTCGAGAGAAAGAAAAAACTATTCTTCACCTTCGGTCCAACCAAAAGACCTTGGACAATTTCCGCTATGTGCTTGATCATCGTATTGAGAAGCTTATGGAAGAAAAAGGCCCAATTAAAGAACATATTGCTAAGCTTGAGACACACATTAAAGCCATGTATAATGAGCTTGTGAGTGAATTTGAGCGTAAAAAGGTTGCCGATCGCCAAATGAGTACCAAACAAATGAAAGTTGTTGCTCTGTCTAACGAAGTTAATAAGCTTCGTGCAAATCTGAGGGACCGGGAGCGCGAAGTTTCAAGTCTTGCTCATACAATCACTACATGTGCTCAAACATCAGATACAAAGCAAGCGATTTACATTTTGGCGGAAGCGTATCGTACCCAGGTGCTTAAAGAACCTGCATGGTCTGTTCGTAAAACTAAAACTACAGTTTCGACACCAGTTCTCCCAACAGTACCATCTGCAGGTACTCCAACTAACGCAGCATCCTTAGGCTCGGCAGGTGCAAACCAAGGAAGTGGTGTACTTGATCAGGATCACAGCTTCTCGAACATGGGCACAGGAGCTAATCCTGACACAAATTCAGACGTTGGAAGCAATGCAGGCCAAGGAGGCTCCGATACCCTCTTGGGAGGTGCAAATAGATCTTCGGTTGAAGAGACTGAACGCCAGCGTGACCAAATGCACAAAACTGTAGAAACACTACAGAAGGCCTTGCGCGTGTCGGAGCGCAGAGGACATCAAAAGTCAAAGCGTCAAGTTCAGGAGAACGCCCTTCTAATTACTGAGTGCAATCGACTTCGTAAGGAAGCTATTGCATACAAGCTTCGTGCTGATGAGTTGGAAAATAAGGTAGCTAAACTTGAGCTTCGAGTCAACGCAAACCAGGCTGAGGAGCAATCTTTTGGAGTCGGTGAGGAAGCAAAAAAATATGTGCGAACTCCATATCCAACCAAGACTACCGAGTATGGAGATGATGACGTTCGACAAGAGGATGTATCTCGGCCAGCCACTCGCCAAGGTGTACCTGCGCGTAATAAGAGAATCCCTGCACTCCCTCAGCGCCCAGGTAGCAAATAGGTGTTCTTGTTGCTTGAAGGTAGCTTTCCACAAGGAGAATCTCAAACTTTCAGTAAACCATAATGATAAATATGAAATTCGCGTTAATGCATGATTGTGATCAATTAACTTGATTACTTGTCATCGCTGTGGTGCAGATAGGTACTCTAGTTTGTCGTCTGATTTGGGATTCCAGCCTACTTGAAGTTTCAATAGTCTACCCCTTTAAACAATGAAAGTCTTTAAAACTGCAAAATAATGTAAAGGAGCTTTATTTTCGCGATTACCTATTACAATTTACCTCGGAAAGCAAATATTGACGACTGATAAGATAGTAATTTACTGATTTCTTTATAGGAAATAAAGTCATAATTACGATTGCTCTATATGTTCATCCTCATATCTAATTTTAACACAAAACGCGGATTTTAGAAACCAAAATGGAAGAAGATACAGCCGAGAACCTACTCGAAAATTTAAGGTATTGAAATAAAAGATGGAATTTTCAGTTTCTACTGAGCATGACTACTTTAAGATCATTATTTGTTTTCGCAGAGATGCCTAAAGCTGCAATGAAATGAGTGGTATGGGCTTAATGAATGTTTTTGTATCTTTGAGAAAATGTTTGAGATACTCGACGCTACTTTATGGTTAACAAGACTATATCTGTTAGTATTTTTAGATTAAAGAAAAGATTGATTTTCACATAGATTTAGTACGGTGCAGCTGTCTTTCGATTTCAGAGTCCACCTTACGCATCTCCTCTTGCTCATCGTTATAATACGGGGACTTGTATGTTGGGTCAAGTGGCAAGGCCTCGACGTCAGAATACTTTGAATCTGGCTCGAGCTCGATGAAAGCAGCTGCAGGATACTTGTTACGAATTGCATCTTCAATGTCTCGCACTTCGCGCTCAACAAGGCGAGTGACGTCCTCAGCATACCAGCTCATCAGGACTTCAACGTCCTCTCGTTCGGTAGCGGTCATGAAAAGTGGCGCATATTTGTCCTCGAGGTGCGCTGCCAAGTATGTACCATCAAAGTCAACTTCTGCTTTGTACGAAAAGGTGGATGGGCCTACCCATTGACTCTGCACACCATACACAGCCTCAACGGACGGGCGCCTGATAAGAATTTTGCGGATTCCGCTAAGGGTTTCCTGGTCAATTGCGTGACCAAGAAGGAATTTCTGATTCATACGGACAAGTTGGAGGGCAACAAGGCCAAGTAAGGCACCAATACCTAAACTGGCCATCGCGTCCCAGTACACGGACCCAGTATAATGGGTTGCGCCAACGCCCAAGGTGGCCAGAATTACACCTGTGCAGGCTGTGGTATCCTCCATGATAACTGCCATGATGAACGGGTCACGAATCGACCAGAGGTATTTCCACATACTTTTCTCTGGAGGCTTTGTGTCATAAAGCTCTTTCAGGGTCATGCGCAGAACCCAGCCGTCAACAAGAAAAGAGATGCCTAATACACCCCACAATGCCAGTGAGGTTTCCACGGCATGACCTTCGGGATGCAGCAAATTATAACCTCCATGAAATATTGCTACACCTGCGCCGGTCCAAAACATTCCCAATGCGGAGACCAAGGCCCAGAAAAAGGCTGCGCGACCATAGCCGTACTGAAAGCGGCCATCTGGAGCATTAGAAGACTGATGCAGTCCAGCGAGTAGTAAAGCCTGATTTCCGGAATCTGCGAGAGTGTGAATAGCCTCAGAGAGCATGGCAGCAGACCCTGTTTGCCACCACACTCCGAATTTGAGCAACGTGATAAAGGAATTGCCCATCAGTGCTCGCTGTACGGTCTTCCAGTTGAGCGGAGGAGACGAGTTTTTCTTCGAGTTCACCGCCGACCCGTGCACGGCATGCTCTGGAGCACTTTCCTCACTGCTGCCTCCCGAGGGTCCTGCCGGGCCTTGAGTTCCCACTGAACCCGGCTTGCTGGCCGCAGCCGCTGCTGAGGGATTAATCTTGCTGGCTGAGCCAATCTCCGGTTTCCTAGGTTTGGTAGCTGACGTTGTGAACGAGTTTGGCATTGCCAGCAACCATGCAAATGTTGATGGCATACGTAGATTGGGCCTACGAGTGCCTGAATCCTCGGGGTTCTTTGCTGAGAAGCTTAGCTTGACCCTGCGCCTGGCACCTCCCAGAGACTGCACGGAAGTTTGCATAAACCTCGTATCTCCAGGTATCCTCCCGTTGGCCATCTGATGCACATCATTCTGGCCTTGGTTCTGAGAATGGTGGTTCTGAGTCACATGAGACTTCGACGCCATCGCAGTTGCCAAATTTGATGCTAAGCTTGGAGTCAATGCCAAACTCGACGCCAGGTTCGGTTTGGTCGAGAATGCGGAAACTGCATGAATTGCCACTGCAGAGTTTCCAGCCTGAATCGCAAGGACCTGGCTAGGTGGCTGCGGTTTCTCAAGCATTTCCCTGCGCTGATCTGCTACAGAGTTGGCTCCCTTAAGGGCCTCCAAAGCGGAGTTGAAGGGACGTCCATGCCACAAGTGGCGCTCTTGGCCACCGGGTGACCGCGAGGAGAGCCCGGGAGGCAGCCGCGAAAGCACACTCCGCACCGCTGAGCCTTCACGGCGCGAGCTGCATCGTGCGGGGGCCCACATGCCGGTCAGGCTGCCTGCGTTCTGCCTGCAGCTCTGACGATGCGTGAGAGCGTCTCTCAGATGCAGAACTGCGCTCGCCAGAGTTGATTTAAGCGCACTCTTATTCTCTGCCCAACTTTATTGTTCGTTCATATCATTCATCTATGTCTTATATTATAAGGTAGGTAGAGGTACTCCATACAATGTATTAAAAAGCTGTTTCTTTCTGTTGTTGTTGTTCTTAAAATCAAGCAGATACGAAGTCAATGCAATTATCGAGATCAGTCAGATATACTTCTGTCTGCAACCAGTTGTATTCGGGAAACCCCGCTTAATTCTTAAGCTCAACCTACGTTCCTCATGTTTAGGTTAGGTTCACTGTTCGCTATCCTTTCTTCGATGTTCGTTCCTCCTCTCAGAGGGACCGATGATATCACAACAATCACCTCCTTACTTTGACCTTAGTTTTTGTGTTTTAACTGTAAAAAAGAAAGAAGGAATACCCTGAATGATATGAGTGAATAATACGCACTAGGCGCTGCCTACTAGATACTCTAGTAATGCGCATACATTTTCTTCACAGCACTCGCAGGATTGCCCAGTCTTAGTGAAGCTGCTAGGCTGACTACGTGCAACTTATCGGTAACTTAGGCAACAACAGATGAGCGTTAAGTTGTAGGGCTGTAGGCGAAGAGTTTACGGCGCAAGACCTACAGAGAGAAGACAGCAAATGGGAGCACGGGGGATTGGAGAAACGTCGACATGAGAGAAGAGAGACCTGGATATGTGAAGGGATCCACCAGTTTTTGTTTCTTTTAATTCTTTGGAGGTGTGGTAAGATTGGACCATAGGACAAAGAAAGCAGTAGCTGCTACTGCTTCTGCTTAGACTTTATGATATAATTGAAGAGAGATTGGAATCTCGAAGTTGGAAGAGCCCCAGAAGCTGAGATCTGGTCTGGAGAACCGCTTCAGAGTTAAGAGGAATCGACTGGAATTTTGCTTGTTGCTTATGTCTTTGGACTTGGTGAAATACAACAAGACGGTAGTATCTTCCTGGAAATATCTAGTAGCTGCTAAAGCGCGACAGCTTGAAGAAAAAAAAAAGAAAGGTTGGTTGCACAATGAGATTGAGCTTAAAGCATAGGAGAAAGTATTACAATGCTGCTTGGAGGGAAGAATCTGCTGGATATTTGCTTCGTTCTCTGTTCGTCCTTTTCTTTGAAAAAGAAAAAGAAAAGAGCAAAAGTTTGAATACAACTACCACAATAAAAGACATAGCAGCGGCAGACACCGGTATGAACCTGGCAGACTGAGTCACAGCAAAATGAAGAGCTCAAAAAAGGATAGACAAATAAAAACTCACAGGGGGTATTTTTTATAAAGCAAGAGGAAATATGCTGTTTTAAATCCTTACTGGTCTGCCTGGCTGAAGATGAATAGTAGTCCAACGAAGGCAATCACCTTCGACAAAACAATACAATCAATGTCTGATAGAAAAATATCATGGAAAATGAATGACAACTTAGGCACATTCGTAAGTACCCAGAGGGAACTTGATTCCTAAGCTCCATCTACTGTCTTGCTAGTTCAGTTTGATTGGGAATTTTTATATATGCGAAGCAAAACCATTCTAGTTTTTGGAAACCGAAGTAAGAATTTTGTGTGAACATATCAACCCTGCCAAGTTTGGGTAAGACATCTTTAAGTAATGGGAGGGGCTATTGAGGTTCTATTCTTTCTTGGTGAAATCTTGAACTCAAAGGCAAATATAACTTAATTTGACTGCTACAAGCCACCCTTCTCAAAATGGTCTTCATTCATCAATACATGCAAAAATGGGCTTGTAAAACACTGCACATCTTTGTTCTTGATAAAAGCTTCCAGCAAAAACGCAGAATGATATTCACACATTAGTGTGTTAAATATGAATTAAATGTCATAGTCTACTAGCTATTTCACCAAATTTGGGTCATTTCGTTTTGATGCTTTACTCAACCAAGACATCAGGGCTTACACGCCACTGTGCGTCGAGGATGTACTAATATGCACTTTTCATTGTTAAGTGCAGAGGTTATTATGTTCTCAGAAAACTCAATCCGTTTAGCAATGAACACACATAGTTTGTGCGGAAGCTGCAAGTATGGACTAACAATGTAAGTTATGTCATAAGTGTTTAATAGATCTCATGTTTCAGCAACGTGTGGATATTGAATCAATAAAGCTATCACTAAGAGCATTCATGCTATTATTAATACACAATACACAACTGTGAAATACTTCTAGAGAGCCATGAGAGCTAGATATAAAGCTTACTACCAAACTGTCCTCGGTACATGCAAGCAGGGGAGGGACAATATCTGACTCCTTCAGTGTCGTTTAATGATGCTTCCATTCTTTAACTCTTGATGCTACTTTAAAAAAAATAAATTGAAAAAGTATCCGTTTTCAGCATATGGACCTTGCCCTGATTCGGTTGCCCATTCGTTCGCAGAATGCCGTTTGCGATCACCACAATACCGGTATAAAACATTCTACAAACGTTCAGCCGTAGCCAAAGTATGCTCTTTTGATGTGAACATAGTTTTTTACTTTACTGCAATAGTTTGAAGAGAACAACACCAAACCTGAAAGGCAAAATTCATGCAACATAACCAACCAACTGATAAGTGTTTGTCTGTTCTGGGTCTTCAACTATGTTGCTCAATTTTGTTCTAGCTGTTTAGTAGAAAGAATAGATGAGTAGGAACAACCTTTGGGCATGTGCTAATCCAATGTGTGCTGGTTTTTGTAAAGGTAAGTAAAAAGCATTCTATGGCATTAGACTGTTGATTGAAACGGCAATAAATAAACGGTGAGGTTGGTCGCAATTTGTTGGCGAGGAAATGATTGCAACGAACATGTAATAAAGAGCTGAGCCAAGACGGCTTAACCTTTCGTTACCCCTAAGACCTAGTGCAGATGCATACGGATGCAGCAATGTGGACTTTTCAAGTAATTTAGTAATGCTCTCCACTTTCAAGGAGCAAAATAGAAGAGAAAATGTAATACAAGGTAGCTAGCTTGTTTGCCTCAATAAAATTAAAAAGTAGAAGGGGTGGAAAGAAAGATGAAAGGGTTTACTGCTGAAAGAAGTAGAGCTATCTGGCTAACTCGGGTCTAAATTCATCCGTTGCAACCGTGAACTTTGCAACCACTTAACGACCGTGCCCTGTTTGTCTCTTTAGTCTCCGCGAGGCTTCTCAAACTCCATGCTCCTTCTCAAATTTGCTTCATTCCCCTGTTATGATTTTTTTCTCTGCGTGTGTTTTTAAACTAAAAAGGGACCCGGAGAAAGAAGGAAAAAGGAATTTTAAAAAAAGAAAAAAAAGAGAAGCTGAGTTTTGCTTTTTTTTATTATTTTTTTTAAATTAAGTTGAAACGAAGGTTTGAACCTCCCCATACTCCTCTCAGAGTGCAGTTCTCCGCTCAGTGACATAATCCACCTAGTCACACTAGAAATCTTCGACCAGTCACATACTAAGAGGACCGTTGAACTTATTTTATCAATAAGAGCAACAAGCGGAAATTCAACCTAGTGGGAATGAGAGAGTAAGGCACACCGCGGTGATAAAAGTGGCGAATAAGAGGAAATGAGAGAGGTAGAGAGACAGTGGGTTGTCCAAACGGTAAAATTTGATAGTTGGTCACTAAGAAAAGAATAGTAATTCTACTCAAACAGGCAACTCAGCAGAATCGCTATTTGCGGAGCGTGCAGACCGGCAAGACTCAGCAGACAGTTGTCGAGCGGCTGAGCAAGGTATTGCAATACCTTTTAATAGCGTAGGAGAGTGTTTAGTGCAGCTTTGAAGGCAGTCACTGAGTTAAGGTCTTTAGAAAGGCACTGACGTTTGCAAATCCCGTACACCGCGGCAGAATTTGCTGTGCTACAAAGCACGAGCTGTCGAAGTAGAGGAGCCAAAGACCGGCGCAGAAAGCAGAAAGGACTCGTTAAGTTTCTGCTGGCTTTGCAATAAGCTGTTGATCACAGCCGATTACTGATCGACAAGTGAAGCTTGCAAACTAGTGTGTTTTTTGAACTATTTCCAAGATGCAGACCTCGCTCTTTGTAGTAATTGCGGTCCTTGCAGTCATTCCTGCCAATGTGCTTGGTGCTTGCCCTAACTCTTGTAGTGGAAATGGTCGCTGTCGCGCAGATGATGTCTGCGAGTGCTACCCAAACTGGATGCAGGGTGATTGCAGTGAGCGGAAGTGCCCATACACAAAGGCCTGGGCAGACATCCCCGACACCTCTGTGACTGGCCGGGAGGCTCATTACTATGCTGAATGTGGAAACCGGGGCACCTGTGATCGCTCGTCTGGTGAGTGCGTGTGTGATGATGGCTTTGAGGGGGAGGGCTGTGATCGTCTTTCCTGCCCTGGTGATGGCAACTGTAATGGTCATGGTACATGTGAGACCTTGGACCAGACTGAATTTCTAGACTATGATGGATCCACTTTGACTACTTATGCTGAGTGGGATGCCACCAAAATCCAGGTATGCAAGTGCGACGCCGGCTGGGGGGGTTACGCATGCGCCGACCGCGTGTGCAAACTTGGTAATGACCCTCTCACTGTGTTTGATAGCTCTGGAACTGCTGAGGTCGATGAGATTCAGACTGTCTCCATCAGTTCCACCGGTACCTTTACTTCCACAGAGTTTCTACTCGGTTACACTGACTGGCGTGGTGAGGAGTGGATTACTCGTCCCATTCCTTACACTGCCGCAAGTACTTCTATCATTGCGATTCGGGAAGCACTTCTTTCGTTGCCTATGCGTGCAATCGACGACATTGACGTTGCTGTTACCACAGCTACAACTGGTTCTCTTATTTTCACCGTTACTTTCATTAGTGACCAGACACCTGGCGACCAGCCAGCTCTTAATGTCTATGTCGATGGCTGCACCGTTGATGGTTGCCAGCCGTACTACACTGGTATGGTTGGAGGAACAGTCACGGCAACAGTCACTGAGACACAAAAGGGAACTGCTGAGCGTGCAGTTTGTTCAAACAGAGGAATTTGCGATTCAGAGACTGGTGTTTGCACTTGTTTCTCTGGATTCTACGGTCAAGCTTGCGAGAAGCAGACTCTGGTTCTCTAATTTCCAATTTTCATTTTACTCTTGTTTTTTTAACCATAACAATAGTTTGTACGCACTGGCTCGATTCTGTTTCACCAGCTGGTCATGCTAAACGCTAAATAATCAAACTAGCTTTTGCTTTATAGGAAACATGTTATGTTCAATCAACCCAGTCTCAAAGAAATCATATCTCTTTGACCATACTGCCAGTTCTGTTATTGTAGATATGCGAGTACAAATTGAATTCAAGCATTCAGAGGGAAAGAGGAATATGGGCTTTGCTTACTACAAGTGTTGTATCTGCTGTTAATTTCGTTTCCTAGGTTTCCCTTGGTCCTACATGCATGTTATACTCATCCAACCATAGCTGCTGAGAAACTACACTCCCATAAAAAGGTGAATATTTGTTCAATTTCCAGCTTAGTCAAGCGTTAAAGGAAAAGAACGGAGGGCCTGGCAGCGGTAACAATGCATGTTCACTGAAGACATGAGAATGGTAAAAAATTCCATCAATTACAGGTTTACCCTATTGCTCTTAACATTGCTGCCGAGATTATCAATCGAAGAGTCATGTGGACAAGATTCCTACTAGAGTCCTCGGCACAGTATTATAAATCCTAAACTATTGGACTTGTATATGAGGACGATGTGGCTAAGTGTCGGACCTAGGAACCTTGGGAACGAAAGTGTAATTCAAGGGATTGTCTACGGACAGCAACTAGTGGTTGGGGAAACCAATTAACCTAATCCTTTGGGTCCTGCGCAAGAATAGATAAAGCCTGTTTTAGTCTCTTGATTAGAACATAGAATATGAACCAAGTTACCTGGGGGTTCATCTCCAAGGTCACCAGATCGCTAACCCATTATGCCTTCTTCAGTCTTATTATACTACCCAAGCTCCTTGCCTTCATCTTCTAAGTCAACCTCTGACTGTGCAAGGATCAGCTCTCAGCAATTGCTCATTTCGTCTGATCAAAAATGCAGATCGAAAGGTGACTTGCTCGATCGATATCTATCCTCTGTCATTCTACAGGCTCATAAAGAACCTCTTTGTGTGTATGTATATTCGTGTAGGGTTGAGTTGGAGGGGCATGAACGAATCATCAATCAGTCTTTTCAGCCGCCTTTCACACTTCTTTCTCATCCCTCCTCCTCCTCCTCCTCCTCCTCCTTTTCTTTCTATAGATTTGTTAGTCTCTTCGAAATCTAAAATCAAAAGAGGGCGTGATTGAAACCCCGCAAGAGAGAGATTGTGATCTCTTTTTAAGACCTTGCTAAGATCTTCAATTGTAGGAACTAGTTGGCAAAACATTGTCAGAGTTCTAGGCATTCCACTTGAAGACGCCATGGCTTTAGGACTTGCATAGGAGTAGAACTGGACAAACAGACTTGCGTGGCTGAGAAGGAAGCCATGAACCAAAAGTTTGCATACACGAATGCTAGAATCAAGTATGGTGGAGTCAAATTGATGGGTTTAGAGACAAGTTAGCCTAACCTGATCAATTTTGTCTAGCACAACTCAAGTACGTCTTATGCTACTAATCATAACAAAATCTTTCTACCTTGGACTTGAGTTCTAAGGACAGTAGACCGCTAGCTCTTTAAGCCCAAATTATCAAGCCTTCCTAAGCCTTCCGATTTTTTCACCAAGTCTTTGTTAAGCCTTCATTAAGCCTCTTAACTTCATCTTCATAGTCAGCTTCTAGTTGACCAGATCCATTTTTCAGCAAGCTCCTCTTCTAATCAATATCCATGAATTGAATTTGCAATAGCGAAGATCAATCAGGCCCCAAGCTGCCATAAAATACTGTTTGCTTTTTCTGTTCACTCTTTGCATGCGTGCTTGCCCAAGCATTCCCTTTTCGCTAGCCTCCACTATTGTTATTTTTCCAGGTCTTAGGTGAGTGTCTTCTCTTGTTAAATTTGGCGTGCGCCGCCGCATACTTATCTCGTTCTTCGCAGCAGACTATTGGTAGCGTTTTTGTCGTTCTTCTATCATTGTAAGAAACATCTAAATCGAGGATGAGCTGAGCTAATGCGTGTCTGTTACAGTTTTCTCTTCTTATATATTGTTGAAAGATAAATCTGGCACGATGCAGATGAGCAACTTAAAGAACATCGGGGAAGCATTGTCAACTTTGGCTAATGAGTTAAAGATCTACCGTTCTTGGAGTGGGTTGACTCATGTCATAATTGTGAGACTTTATATCTGTTAAATATAGTTGAAAAGGTTAGTACTCAACTAAGTTTCGCACTCATCAATATAGACTTCACCATACTTATTTTGTTTAATAAAATATTATGCACATGCTTGATTCTTGAATTCCTTGGCTTCACAACCCCGTATTTGGTTGTCTAGTTCTAATTCATCACGATTTCTTATTCTTTGGGCCTTATAATAGTACATCAAGAACCCTAGCAATATCATCTCCACATGCTACTCCGATTCGGGATCTCAGCACTGTGACTTTTCAACCCTGCCTTTCTTTCCAAGCTCTTTCTTTGCATGCTTCTTATGGCATTTTCATACTCGATTGGCCCTAGCAATATTCCAAGCCTAAGCATGGCTCACAAATGAAAAACAGCAATCAAGAAACTTGCTGAAACAATCTCATGTTAGATGACTAATTTCAGAACGTACACTCAGTTACAAAATTCTATGAGCCGTCGTAAAGAGAGCTTGTTTGTTCCTATAATATTATTTTAGCATAATTGTTAAGTGTATATGCAGATGGTTATCTACGAGAATCTCTCGAGTGGAGTATAGTCAATTTGTTGCCCACACCTCGTGAGTAGACTTAACCAGGATAGCTTAAATGTTAGTTACTAACTGCACTTTTCCTCTATCTCTCTGTCCTCACTATCACCCACTTCACGTCAATTTGCAAAAGTTATAGAAGCAACGGTTCAATTACATATATGAGGGCTATTCTGAATGACAGTAGCAGAAATGCTTGCATTCGTCCATTGAAGCTTTGTTTGACATTGGTTGTTCTATTTTCTGCAAGCCCACTCATAAACAAACTCCAACCAGGAGCCCTAAAGCCACTCAACATGCAACCTTACCAATTATATGTCTTCTACTTGTAAAATCTTCGCAGTTTTAGTCTTAACAAGTAATACATAGATAGTGGACGTAGTGGACGCCAAAAGGTATGTGAGAGCCACATGTGCAGCTAGTGCTTTGTATGTATCTGTAAACGATACTACCTTATGACAGCTTTCATATGATGTACAAAATGCAGTTGCTCCTCATGTATTTAGAGTTGAATTCAACATCATATTTTTACGACTTATCATCTAAAATCTCGCAACGAGACGGACTTCAAATTTACAATGGAAAGAAAGAAAGAAAGAAAGAGGTATAATATCTTGTTGATTTCTTCTTTACTAGATCACGTACATTGAGATCAAGCTTTGCCTTCACTTATGAATCAGAGCAACTGAGCACCTCAATCTGAGAAGAGCAATGGTGTTTCACTCAAGACAAACCTGATTTCAGGATTAACAAAACAAACTGCAATCTCAACGAACAAGTCGGAACAAGCAACACCAGCAACAAGGGAAAATTGTGAAAGGAAACGACAGGTGTGTCAGATGTCAAGTGTGGTATTTAGAGAAGAAATCTCGCAATTGTGAAAGAATAAAACGCATGAAAAGCAATGATATATTTACTCTTCAGCACCACCACCAATAGGAACCTTCTGAAGACGGAGCTGAGCCATGCGCTTGCGGGTGAGCTGGACCTCGGGTTTCTTCTCCTTCTGGGTGGGCTCGCCCTTGACCTCAGCCCAGAGCTCGACGTGGCAGGGGTTACGCATGTAGGGTCCAATGCGACCGTGTGCGCGGAAGGTACGGCGGCGCATCTTGATGGCCTGGTTGACCTGCACGTGACGAATGTACAGGTTCTCGATGTCGAGGTCCTTGGACTCGGCGTTGGCCTTAAGGTTGGAGAGGAGGTCGAGCATGAACTTGACCGACTTCACGGGCCAGCCGACCTGATCACCGGGGGCGTTGACGATCTTGGCCTGGGAGTGGCGACCGCAACCAGCGCGGTGGACCTTGAAGGGGATGGCGCGCTCCTTGTCGAGGACCTGCTCGAGGTAGGCGGTGGCAGCCTCAACCTTCATGCCGCGAATAAAGCGACCCACGTTGATCATCTTCTTGAAGTGGGTGCGGAGCTGCGAGGCGCGGGCCTTGCAGGAGGTGGCCGGGTTGGCCGGCTCCGAAGAGTAGGTGCTGCTGCGGCCCATTTTGGCTATAGGAGCGGTTCTGTATTTATCAAGGTTGCAAGCAAATACACAAGTGTTAGTCTTCACGGTGTCTATAATCTTCTCTCTCTTGTGTACGTGTACACATAAAGCGCCATGTCTGATCAAGAGTACATGAATGGTCAAATGAACGAATGGTTGGCAGTGCGGATGATCACACCAAGTCGAGGCTGTCTTCGGGTCTACAAGGGCACAGAGTTGTCAACCTCTGCAAAAGAAAGCTACGGTGCTTCTGCTATCAAAGACACTGAGTGGCGACCACCAAAGACTCCGAGAGCGGTCTTTTCTGGCCATTCTTCGCTCTGCACACCAAAAGGCCGGCTGTCTCTCCCCTCGCAATTGCGTCCTCAGGCGCAGGAAACTAGCTCACCGTGTACACGACTTCTCCGCGTGAGCGTCGAAATAAGTCGAGGTAGTGGTATTGCTGGTCCTTGGCAAGCCAAGGTATGCGAGTACATATAGAATATATAGGACTATATATTGAAATGTAATTTGTGGAGAGAACGCCATCGAGACCTCGTTCCATCTCGGCTGGCCCGTCGCCAAAAAGCTGTATCTGGTGTGACATATCTCAGGTCCTCTTCGTAGATCTCCAATGTAGCTGTGCCAGTCTTTTCAGACGCCCTGGCGAGTGTAGTCTCTCGTCGCCGGCGCTGTGCCTGTCATCCCGAATGCAAAGCCATCCATCCATTTTCATCCTGCATCTTGCCAGACGGGCTACCCCAGTGGCAAAAGAGCAGAGATCCACCCCGAGAGCTCAGAAGCCACCCTCCGTGGTTCCAAGCTCTCCGTGGCAGCCCTCAAAGCCCCCGCCGCGAGCCTCCATCCTGGCCGGCGCACGTACCCGCTGCGTCGTCTCCGTGCTTCTCGTTACTGCTGCCGCCCTCGCGGCCACCCGACCCTGAGTTCCCCCTGTTCCCCCCTTATTTGGGTGGGGGCGGCGGTGAGGAAAAACAGGCCTATTAGACCAGGGTTAGGTTTTCTCCCACGCCATAAGGAGAGGAATATTGGACCTTTTGAATTACGGCCGCATCGCGACATATATGGGCTTGGTTCGCCGTCGAAGAGGGGGTCAGGGGTTTTTGTTGTACTTACAAAATTCGGTACATAATACGTAATACGCTATGAAAGTGGGTTATAGAGTGGCCATGAGTGAATTATACCTTAGTTCATAATCAGGGTAATGAGGGGAATGGGGGCTAAGGAGGAACAAGGAGAGAGCAAAGGGTCAGCTGGTTAGGGTTAAAGAGAGCAGGTTAGGTTAGAGCATTTGGTTTAAGGAAAGCTAGATAGGCCTATTCGTAGTCAAGGTGAGGAATAGGCTATAATGACCACCTATACATAAGAAGTAGGAGGAGTGTTCCGTTCGTTCTATTTTGAGTAGTAACAGAGTAAGTAGAGTAATGAGGTAGATACGTACTCATTGTACAATAAGGTGACTGTGAATCATCGAAGGTTGAAGCAAGCCCGTTCATCTTTGGATTGTTTTTGCTGTTGCTCACTCGCTGGCTGGCTTGGCTGAGGCTTGTCAGCAGTCACGAAGCACCGGAGAACCGTCGCTTTCTGCTGCTGCTTGAGAGCCCATCCTAGGTCGAGTCGCTCGTTCCCGTGCGATTCTTTAGACCAGGTGGTTAGTTAGCTAGTCCAGCTTCTCTGAAGGATTTGCCGCTGACGAGGGTTCGCAATAACGACCCCTGCGACGGCAACGACAAAAGCAACCTGACTGGCGCGCTCAAGCTTGAAAAGATATATTTGTATCAACTGCTTGCGCTTGCGTCAGGCAAGTGTGATTTTGTGAGGTTGTCATAATGAGACAGGTGACTTCGTTTGCGGGCACTCATGAAGATTTTGTTCATGATGTAGCTTACGATCATTATGGCACCCGCCTTGCGACGTGCAGCTCGGACCACAAAATTAAGATTTGGAGTGAAGGTGCTGATGGGAGTTGGCAAAAGGAAGCTGAGCTGAGCGGCCACCGCGGTGCTGTTTGGAAATTGGCGTGGGCTCATCCGGAATTTGGCCAGGTTCTAGCATCATGCTCATTCGATCAGCAGGTTTTCATCTGGGAGGAGCTGGATACTCCGAAACGTAAGGAGTTATCTACACAGCAGCCCAAGGATGGAAATGGTGCTGAAGCTGGTGAATCCCAGGCTCTGGAGTCTAGCTGGAAACGTGTGGCCTCCCTTAAGGGCGATGGGCGTGAGTCCATCAATGACATGCAGTTTGCTCCTCGTCACTTTGGTCTCTGCCTCGCAACCTGTTCTACTGACGGTTTTGTCCGTCTTTACACAGCTGAAGATGTTATGAATCTCGAGCACTGGACTATGAGCGAGAAGTTCAAGGCCGTGCCTGACCGGAGGGGAGGCGAGCGCATCTCCGATACGACAAGTCTGTCCTGGAACCAGTCCCGCTTTGACCAACAAATGCTCGTGGTTGGTAGCACATCTCGGATTATGGTTTGGTCACGCAGCAAAGCAACTCGCCGTTGGGAAATTTGCCAGTGGATTGAAACGGACCGCAACTCAATGGGCGCAATCAACGATGTTTCGTGGGCGCCCAACCTTGGTCGTAGCTACCACCTGATTGCTTCGGCCTCATCTAACAGCTCCTGTGTAAATGTTTGGAAACTGACTTGGGACTCGGAGACCTCTAGCTACACTAAACTTGAAAAGGAGGCCGAGCTTCCAACCAAGAGCGAGGTATGGCGGTGCGAATGGAACGTAACAGGTACAGTGCTTGCTACTTCGGGTGATGACGGTGTAGTCCGACTGTGGCGCAAGAATTTTATCGATAAGTGGGATCTCGTTGCTGAAGAGACACTAAGCCGATAATTGCCTCCTGCGCGCTTGCGTGTCTGCATGCTTAGCTAACCACTCTCTAGATGCTCTTTCCTCATCTATTGCCTTTATTTTAATTGATTGTCCAACAACTGGGACTACTTAGAGTAGCATGTTTTCTTCATGTATTGTATTTTCTCTTACCTTTCACCACTTATATCTCAAATCCAACTTGCGTACAATGATCATACTGATCATTTTAATTCGTGATTATTTACAGGTATGCAATTATATTCCCACGCGAAGATACTTCAAAAGGAGTGCTTATATTGCTCTTGCTCTTGCTAATGTTGCTGCTTGCGTGTGCAACTTTGTCAAATATTTCTAAGAATTTCTTTGTATTGCCCTCTGTACACGAAGCAAACTGGCAAAGAATCAAAACTGCGCACGTACTCGTGGACCTCTCATATATAAAGTAAAAGTGTTTGAATTGACATTGGAAACAACTTGGACATATCGAGATGAAGTAAAGTAAGAAAAATATTATTATTCTTTGAAAAGGACACCGCGAGCGAGAAGAAAGGAAAAACTAGTGTGTGCATAGATCTTTGCTAGCTGCTGTGCTCGTAAGTGTCACGTGAAAAGTACGTAGATATGTATGTGAATAGTTTGAGGCGTTCTTGTTCAGGTCGATGTCTCATCGCAGGTTTAAATCACGGGCGTGCTCGAAATCAGAACTGGTCCTGCTATAGAAAAACGGTTTGGGTTTCCTGGCGGGCACCCATAAATCTGTCTTGAGACGGAAGAGATTGCATGTGCACCGAGGAAGACAACAACTGTGAAAGGCCCGAAAGACCTTAAGAGACATGCCTCTTAGGCAGTTCGATTGATTTAAGAAGGAAGAAGCTACGCCACTATACAAGAGGAATGGCTGTAGCTTAGATTGTTGGACGCATCTTGATGAGAGAAGAAGAACAAGTGAGCGCGGGCCATGTTTCCCCGCAGTGTTTTGGAGTAATCGTTTAGTTGTTTTGACTCCAGGTGTGAGCACATTTGAGGCAATCGTAAAAGACAGTTTGACCTTCATCAACTGAGCGGAGCTGCATGGTGTAGAAAGTAGCCTTGTCATGGCCACACTTGGGGCAGGTCTCGTCGACCTCAGCGCGACGCTGGGAGGCATCTCCAAATTTGCCATCGAGGTCATCATCAATACCATCACGACGAGCGAGGTAGCGCTTAGCCCACTTCGGGTCGCTTTGGGTCTCGGCGAAAGTGGTTATCCTTAAGTTGCGGCTGTCCAAGTCTGTTTAATGTGAAGTCAAAATAATCAACATCATCGCCAGCACAATCGAGAGGATTAAGAGTATCATACAATCCTTCTGAGTTAGTCATTTCGTCTTTTCATGCACATCAATTGATTAGCTCGTCCCTTTTGCGTCCTCAGTCTTTGGTCTGCAAGTAGGCCTTGCGTGTCATGTCCACTCACCTCCATAGCAGCATGTGCGGCCACAACACACGCATGTCACCACGTCGGAGTCCGGTGTTGCGAGAAGAGTTCCGCACCTGTCGCAGAAGCTCGTGCGGCATGCCAGGGGGTCCGACATCGTGTTTGTCCTCGTGCCACTTCGAGTTGCTCTTCGTGTCCTCTCCAGTGAAGACTTTGACTAATTCTACGCAGTTCTCGCCACTGGCCGCGGCAACATGGTCTCCATCAATCACTGGCTGGGCGGAACCAACACGGATCCACCACGTAACATCCCAATAGAACGCAGAAACCAGTAGAACAGAACGTCCTATTTGTTCTCTGACAAGCTTGATGTGGGGAACGAAACAAGCTCGGGTAGAGGGCTATATAGATGCTAGTTAGTTATACGTAAAGATCGTATCAGAGCTTCCTGGGTGACGATGCTGGTGAATAATAAACCATGGATGACGCGGAGACTCAGCAATGTGCACAGAATGACATGAGCGGAGATTCTGGTGTTGGCGACTGATGAGGACAGAGGGGGGGTTCTGGCACTACGTCAGTGTTGATGCAATGCTTATTTCCTCTTGCGATTCGTGAAGAGAGCAAGACAGCTTACAGCCACTCAATAAGTAGAGATTTGAGATTCCGAAATACCTCAGCTTTCCTTTCTCAAAAATTGCTGAGCCTCCTTCTTTTAAGTTTGAGGAAAAGGGGTAACGCACAAACGCAGCTTCAAGACTTTGGATTGAGTTCCGGAGGAGACCTGCGTCCGGGCCCATGCCATTGACACACTGTCAACTTGCCTGCAGTGTTGCCTTTTGTTGTTTCGAATTCGTGACTAATCATTGGTACATGTTTTGAAGATGTCTTATAGAGAATAGAGACCTAGATAGTTAAAATGCCTGTTCATGTGTGGTGTGATAGCCGGGTACCAGGTAGTATGGTTTATCGTAGGTAAGCGGAAATGCGTTCGAGCAAGCAGATTCTTCCCAGCCAGCAAACGCCAACTTGCTGATATATATATCGGAGTCAATCCGACAAATGTGGAGATCTTATATCGCAGCATTGGTACTACTACTCCAAGTAGCTTATTACTGCAAAAGCGAGAGATGTCTGAATGAACCCCAATATTGTAACCCACAAGCCCCGACAACTAGACTGCACTGCTGAGCCCACTTCACCAGTCGGGTTTTCAAAGCATGCCAGAGTTGTTTAACTCTGCTGCAGAATGTTGAATGTTGAATGATCATGCTAGCAAGCTTTGCCGCAACGAACACATGTTCTTCCATTGGTTGGAATTGGCATAAATCTTCAACTGTATGAATAGACTGAAATAAATACATATATATGTATATATTGAAGAAGACGTTTGAGTTCCTCTACGAGTAAATTCTTGAATAATTTTAATTTTGATGAGCATTCACTTAATTTCGAAGATATTCAATGGATGTGACCAATGTAAAAGTTTTTTTGTTGTTGTATCGTACGACATAAAAATGATACTAGGTGCCTATTAGTTGACTTGCCTCTAGCTAGGTAAGTGTTATAACAAAACACAATGTACTTGCCAGTCACACTCTATGAAGTACAGACCAAAATGGATAAGAAGTTGGAGCTCATGAGACACTTTACCAGGGCGTTAATCGTATTGCAATGTTTTTTTGCATGCACGCTGGCCAGGTACATAATTCTAGCTTGACATCCAGCAATTCATCAAGTAGTATATTTATATGGCTTTCAGGTCAGCAAACGAGTCTTAATACTGTGTACAGCGATTGGTAGGTACTACGGACATCTTACTCGGAAGAAGAACATCATCATCTAATCTAGCCTCCATGCAAATGTCCAGAACGAGCGAATTACGGAAGAACATTAGGAAACCAAGCATAAGCTTATATTTGTTGACCAATAGAAAAAAGAGTGTGTGCAGCGGAAACGCTGTCGAAAAGAAAGAAAAAGAAAGAAGAAGAAACCTTTCGAACCTGCTCTCAAGAATCCTTTTTACTGATCAATTTAAAACCAAAATAATAATAAGTAAAGTAAGCTTACCTAAGTACGAACGAGCTCAGGTTTCTTCTATGATTTTAAAAAAAGGGGAAAAAGAGAAAGATAAAAACTAATAAAAGTCATATACGTTCATCCTAATATCTACCTAAGCTATCACCTACTATTGCAAACCTTTATAAGAAAAAGCTAACTGGGAATTTCTGAAATATAAAAAATTAAAGATAATTCGACTGGCGAAGAACACCTCTTAACCGCGTCTCTAAGTATTACTATCAAGTACTCTCCTGCTGCCTATCTGAAGGTCGCTTTTGCGGTGGTGGTTGGTGGCGAGCATTTCCTGCGGATCCCAATCTATGGTTGTTTACTAATCTATGGATCCCCGCCATCTCAGGTCGTTAAGCAGTAGTACAAAAGACTTTTATTGTTTACAGTAGCTACTGTGTATTGAATGTGAGGAGGCAGCGATCGTTGGTTGGCCGTGGGATCTTGGAGGATATCCTTGACTTTACTTTCTGCTGGGCTCAATGCCAGTCATTTGGCGACCCTTGCAGTGCGTATAGCGTATGGTAGACTACTGTGCACTATCCTTTTATCCTACTGTAGAGCGGCTATAACCTACTTGCGGAGCGGCACTTCACTGCAGCTAATCAGGCGCTCTTAGCGAGAGAGTGAAAAGTATCTCGAAGAATTGCATTCGAAGTATTCCCGAATTAAAAAAGAACGGCTGGGATGGACAAGCAGGCAGGAACTCTTATGTTTAAAAATAAGAAGAAAAGAACGATCTCTTTCAATTTCTTCTTCAAGATAGCGAGAGATAAGGTTGTTCAAAAAGGGAACGAGGAAAGAACTGCAAGCTCAATAGTTTGGGTGTCGATCACCATGACATGACATCATAAAGCCCGATTGCTCATAAGCACTCGTGTGTTTGTCAAGATTTCCCGTCAATAGTTTGTTTTGGGCCATACGAACCACTGCAAATTCGTCACGATCAGCTGCGTAGATAAGCTCTATCTCCGCTTCTTCTTTTTCTTCTTCTTCTTCTTCTTCTTCTTCTTCTTCTTTTTCTTCTTCTTCTTCTTCTTCTTCTTCTTTTTGGTCGTGCTGCCCACCATCCGCTTTCTCTTTCTTATACGCGCAAATCGATTGATTCATGTGATATAATTTTATTATTCACAGTTAGAACGAAAGAAAGAACTCCTAAGGCTCGCGATATAGAAAGAAGCTAACAAAGAGAAAAGAACACCAATAAGCGAAAAATAAGGAACATCATCAATCGGGCAGAGGCTTCATTTTTTCGATAGAAAAGAACTAATCATGCACATGGAGTGTAGGTGGCGTTACTTAACTAGCTAATCGGCGGGTACTACTGCTGAGCACGGCTGTGCTGCCCTGCGAAAGGCTGGCATGCCAGCTATTTATTGAGGGATGGAGCGCGTAAGATAAGATAGTTCGACTCACGAAGAGAATGAGCGAGTGCCCTTCAAGTTCTTTTTGTTTTCTTCTTTCACAGAAAATAGTATCTGTTCTCCTCACCCGTTCTTTCTCCCCCGCTATAAGCCTTATCACACACCCCAGCTGTTCTAAAAAATGCTGACATCGATCACATAATACTAGTATATTATGAAGTTTGTTAGCTTCAGGGCATTCAGTCTTTATCGTTCCCAAAGGCTGTCCTAGGGAGGTGGAGCTCGTAGGTAAGGGGGGCTGTATGGAGCGCGCATAGCGTTCCTCTTCAGTTGTTGGTTGTTGGTCGTTTGTTGCGATAGTGTTTATTTGTTTAGTTATTTGTTTATTTGTTGGTGGTGCTTGTTTCTGTAGAAGCGGCTACAGCTCTGATTAGCAGCCAAACAAACCTCTTGTCTCGAGGCTCTTGGGCAGCGCCGGAGACCGCTCCGCCGCAGAGACAGCGAGCGCCGTGGGCTTGGGCCCTCGAGTTGCATCGCGAAGAACCGACCCCTCTTCTCCTCCTCCTCGCCCACCGACCGGCGAGAAGGCAGGCAGCGCAGCAGCAGGCACAGGTAGCCTCGCCGCTCCGAGCTTCTTGGCCCTTGGCTCTGCCATTCATTAGGTACGTATTCGTCTTCTTCTTCTTCTTTCTTGGCTGGAGCATCTAGAGCAAGCTTATGAGCAAACGGGAGTACGCAAAGAATGCGGGATTTCACATGATGGGCGGGGATCGAGCTGTGGTGACCTGCTTCGGATTGGTCGCAGTACGGTCGCTCCGGGCTGTTGTCGAGATGCTGTTTTTGTTGTTGCTTGCTTAAGCTAAAGAGTTATTCACTATAAAGTTAGGCAGGCCTCTCAGTTGCTTCATAAATGTGTTTGCTGGCTTTGCTTAGCCTTGATCCATTCTACTTGCATTCCTCGAACAACAGATTAACTAACATTGGAAAACCTGGTTTGTGCTCGAATTTCTACTATGTTGACCATATGAATTTCTGCTTTCTTTTCCTCTTTACTGTGCGTTTCGCATCGCGACTGTGGTGGTTCTACTCTCTGGAAATTCTTTTGATCACAATCATCCTCTGATGACCGGACAACAACAATATTACGATCACTGTATTCGCTACTTTCCCCTATACGGACATATTCGAATCAATGAACAAATACATGGATGGACTGATTCTTGACGACTATGCGAAAATGCACAAACTGTGATCCGATTGCGTAGGGTTTTAGACCTCGGCATTCATCGACCAGATCGTTCTATAGAACGACTCATTTGAGCATTCACTAGATTTAAAAAAAAAAAACCAATCAACCATCATGAGCGCTCCTCAGCAGCAGCAGGGCCGCGGCTACCAGCAGCAGCAAGGCCAGCAGCAGCAGCAGCAGCCTATGATGGGCTCTCCCATGATGTACCCTGGCGTCGCTCCGTACGGCGTGATGCGCCCTGGGTCTGCACCCGGCAGCGATAACGCCAGCGTTGGCAGCGCCGGGTCTGCTCCCAGCCCTGTTCCCGGCGTGATGAACTCCCCCGGCAGCGGCCCCATGAACATGCAGCAGATGCCGGCCGGCCGGCCCTACTACCCCAGCATGCCCTATTACCCGCATCAGTACTACATGAATATGGCCCAGGGCGGGCCCGGGTCAGTTTCCGGCGATGATGGATCCGCCGCAGGAAGCCCCGGCGTGAGCCCTAGCATGGGCCCCATGCAGCCGAACATGTATTACCAGCGTCCCCCCAACATGTACCCGCAGCAAATGTACTTCGCGCAAGCTCCCATGGCTGCCCCGCAACAGCAGCAACATCAGCAGCAGCAGGCTGCGGCGCCTGTCAAGAAGGAGAAGAAGATCCTCGAGATCATTGACCCCAAGACTAAGAAGGCAGTGCTCCCCTCTCCCACGCACAAGGAGGCCGAGCAACAGCAGCAGCAGCAAAGCGCCTCTACTACTGCCAGCACCAACGCTGGCAGCAGTGCAGCCAACAACACAGCGAACGGAACTGGGGCCGCCGGAGCTGCCAAGCCCAAGAGCAACATCATGCTTGAAGCACTTCAGCAAAAGCTGAAGCAGGAGGCAGCTGACGCTGAGTCGCTTGAGAGACAGCGCAAGGAGGCTGATGCCAAGGCTCAACTCGAGGAGCAGCAGCGTGTTGCTGACGAAAAACGCAAGAAGCTCCAAGAGGAGGAGGAGCAGGCCGAGAAGCAGCGCAAGGAGGCTGAGCTCAAGCGCAAGGCAGACCAGGCCGATGAGGAGCGCAAGAAACGCGACCAGGAGCTCCTCAAGCAGCAAGAAATGGACGCAGCAGCGGCCGCATCCAGCAACGAGGACAGTGAACCCGTGGTACCTGTGCAGGTGAAGCGCAACGAAACCGGCAAGATTGTGTACGAGGTTGCCGAGCTGATGGGCTTTAAGACTCGCTTTCGCGACTGCCCTAGCGAGCTCGACGAGATTACCTTCGACATTGTCCCCGTGCGCCCGCCCCTTGCCCGTGGCAACTCTGCGATGGGCGGAAACCGTCGTGCTTTTGACAACATGAACGGTCCTCGCGACCAGCGTGGAGGCGGTGGACAATGGAACCGCGGAGGCGGCGGAGGAGGCCGTGGAGCACCTGGAGGCCCCCGCGGCCCCCCTCTGGGACCTGGTGGAAGGCCGCTGCCGCCGCCGCCTAACATGGGCATGCGTGTGGCGCCACTGAAGACCACAGAGAAGGGTTGGAAGCCCAAGGCAGCTGCCAACGAGCTCGAGGGCACCATCAAGAAGGTGAACGGTATCTTGAACAAGCTGACTCTGGAGAAGTTCGAGCGGCTGTCGAAGCAGATGCTTGAGATTCCGATGAAGAGTGTGAAGATGCTCAAGGAGACCATGGCAGCGATCTTTGACAAGGCACTTGCTGAACCCAAGTTTGGAGAGCTTTACGCGGACCTGTGCAGGGTAATCGTGGAGAGCAAGGCAAAGGGACACGAATGGGACTTCGTGGAGATCGTGGAGAACGACGGCAAATACTACTGGACCGCCTCTGACGACACTGAGGAGCCTGACGAAGACAGGCTTATGGGACCGTACGATAGCGAAGAGAAGGCACGCGAGGTGTCGACCAAGATGACGGACTTCAAGCGCATCCTGTTGAACAAGTGCCAAGAGGAGTTCGAGAAGGAGACACAGATTCAGGAGGCTGAGGCCCTCGTCGAGAAGCTCAAGGAGGAGTTCGAGAACGAGAGCGACGCTGACAAGAAGGCTGAGGTGAAGGAGAAGTTCAGCGACGCCAAGTATGAGGCAATCAAGATCAAGCGCAAGGTGCTTGGTAACATCCAGTTCATTGGTGAGCTCTTCAAGAAGAAGATTCTCACGGAGAAGGTCATGCACTCCTGCATCATCAAGATCCTGAACCCTAAGCAAGAGGTCCCTGAGGAAGAGGACCTTGAGTGCCTCTGTAAACTGCTCACGACCATCGGCGCCACCCTTGACTCCAGCCCTGTACCGCGCACCAAGCAGCTCGTGGAGGAGTACTTTGCCAAGATGCGCCGCATTGCATCTAACAAGAAACTTGACGCGCGACACAGATTCATGATCATGGATGTTATTGACCTCCGCAGCAACAAGTGGCAGGCACGTCGCGAAGAGCTCAAGGCTAAGAAGATCGAAGACGTTCACAAGGACGCTGCTCGCGAGGAGCAAGAGAAGGCTCGCCAAGCAGCTCGGAGTGGTGCTGCAGGCGGCCGCCAGGGAGCTGCTCCGGCACGCGGAGGAGCAGGGTTCGGACGCGACAGAGGTGCTGGAAGATCCGGTGCAGGCGCGGGACCTATGATCCAGCAGGTTGCTAAGGGATCTGCTATGGGCACCACACAAGGATACAAGATCGGAGGTGGTGGAGCCGCCAAGATTGGTGGAGCCAGACCCGCTGCAGGAGGACCTGCGGGAGGAGCTGGTGGACTCCGAGCAGCTGCTGGAGGTGCCATGAGACCTGGGGGAGCAGCAGGAAGCTTCAGACCCGGAGCCTCCGGAGCAGGAATCCAGAGGCCACCAGCACTAGGAACTGCTACGGCCAGACCTTCAGGACGGTTCGCACCGGGAGGAAGTAACGCTGGAAAGGCTGGAGCATCAAACCTGCCGCGCTCGACAGGACCGTCGGGTGGCGCGCAGCCCAAGCGCAAGGTAGCAGCCATTGATACTGAAACGATGGAGAACAAGGTGCGTGGAGCTCTTGAGGAGTACGTGCACCTCAACATGGCATCCGAACTCGTAGAATCTTTCACGGAACTCGTGCCGCAAGTTGAGTCCGAGGAAGAGCTCAAGCTCTTCATCATCAAACAGGCGTGCCACATGATCGTAGAGAAGAAGGACGCCGAGAGACGCCACGTGCCGGAGGCACTTGTGCATCTGGCCAAGGAGATGAAGCTTCTCAACGAGGAGGACTTCGTCGCTGGACTTGGAGCACGTTTCGAGTTTATGGCGGACGAGAGCATGGATAGCCCCTTGTGTACTCAGCACTACGGCAACCTGCTGGCACACCTCTTTGTTGAGGATGTCCTCAAGCTCGCCGATTTCCCTGCTATCATTGAGAAGATGAAGGAAGAGTCTAACCACATGGTCGGTATGCTGTTTAAGAAGACCGTGGAGGCTCTCAAAAACTCTGAAGAAGGAAAGAAGGTCCTTGCTGAACAGGTCGAATCCATCCCTGAAGACTTCATCTCAGAGTACAGACTTGCTGACACTCTTGCCTAAATTACAACACATTTTTTGCATCTGGGTACTCTGAATGCCTCGTTCATTTTTTGAAATTTTCTCCTTTTGCTAATTTCCTTGTGTTTTTCTTTTCCACCATCAACGAAACAAAGGACCTCTTTGCGTTGAGGATGGTGGTCTCAGTAGTATTTCGAAGAGCTAACGAATGTGCAACAAAGATCCATGATTTTTTATTATTATTTTAAGGTAAGGTGGTCCGTCACTCAAACTTAGAACATTGACTTCCTTTCAAGGTCGTTATTCTACGTTGGGTTGACAATATCGAACAAAGGAAAAGGGACGATGGAGATGCCAGATAGTGGTAGAGGTGGAAGGTGTCATTAGGACAGAAACAGTAATGATTTGTGTTGAAATTATTTTAGTAGTCCACATGTCATGTTCTTAGTGTACTTGCTCAACTCGGGTTTAGCTAAAACCACGTTGAGTAAATTGCACTGTTGTATGAGAAATTATTATTCCTACGATTTGATGTTCAGATAACCATAGATATCAATCAGTTGAAAGATATGATGGTGGATGGTAGTATAACTCACTACCTCTTTTTTCTAACTTTCCTTTTATTAATTTTACTGTTGTTTTTAGAGAAACATGATTATCGACGTCGTGCCGAAAAAACTTTGTTCTCAAAAACATGAAGTGAATTGCAGTCTGAGATCGTTCGCACAATAAAGTCTCGCAAAAGAGCACGTTCATGCTGGGTCTCGACATAGCGCTGGAAACCATCACGGAGTCTGTCATGCGGACGCAAGCGAAGGCTCGAGACCCTCTCAGCCAAATGTCCAAGAATCTCCATGTCTCGTTTTGAACGATTCGCCCCTGTAAGCTCCTGGGCCTGCTCATCTTCAATCAAAGCCACAGTTCCCATGAAATGTGTCAAAATGTGACGAAGGTTGCCTAAATCTTGCTGTACGATTCGAGGGCCACCAAGGTCCACAAGCGAAGGGTCTCGTTCTAGTACAGACACGAGGTCTTCCACGACCTTTCTATGCTTCAAGATTTCTAGCAAAAACAGAACTCGCGATCGCTCATCCTGCAAATCACTGCTAATGAGAAGGTTGAGTAAGTGAATAACATGAATGCAGATATCAATGAATCGCTCTGGTGTAAACCCTGAAAATGTTTTTGGGCCCTTAGCAAGACGGTCCACAAGAGCGAACAAACCTCTTGTAACTAGAACCCAGTCAATGCCCAAAAGACGGGATGCGCCTTGTGGAGCGTTGGTGCCAAATGTGCGCTTTTGAAATATAATGAGACGATGCAAAATATCCACAGCACGGGCACACACCGCTCCAGCCCCGTGCCGCGGGTGGTCTTCGGGAATCTGCTCTTGCGAACCATCGGCATCTGTGCGAGCATGCTCCAGAAGAACCATCGCGACATGTTGGAAAAGTGTTGCAGCAAGAGACTTTTCTACTACCTGCATTGACATATTTTCTAGGCTCCGACGATAAGCTTCGCCCTCAGAAGATGCTCCACTTGATCCCGTGCCACCTTTATTTTGTTGCTGATGTTGCTGCTGCTTCACAGCAGGAACGTAAGCAAGGATGCCATCGCGGACGCTTTTCTGACGCTCAAAAACGCGAAGCCCGTCCACATTAGAAGCGTTTTCAAAGGATACAGCGAACAGTAGCGTCAAAATTTGTACATTTTCTGTCAAGCATCTCAGAACTAGCAGGGCAATGTGAGTAGAGTACGGTGTCTTCGTGTTGCCATGTAGTGAGAAGGTCAAAAATGTTATAACATCCAAAAACACGTCACCACACCCAAGTGGCTGGGGGAGGCTATGTCCATCTGCAGCAGCCCAAGGTGGCGAGTCATGCTCAGCAAGCACACGTAGCCAGACGTTCTCCCCTTGGCGCCCACGCATACTAAAGACTTCATAAACATATAAAAGGACCAGCTGCGCTCGTGCCCAAAGGGCAGCATCGCACACAAGCAAGGGATCCTGGGAAAGCACAGGTGGGTCACACGGCTTCCGCCCTGCTGCTGATATTGACGAATCAATAGACGATGGCGAAGGATGGTCAGATTTACCATCACTATTGAAACCTGTAATCCAAGCGCCCAGTGACGAGGTGAGCTGACCGCCCCAGTTAATCATTGACTCGGAAGCCATATCTACCCAGCCAAAGATATCATCTTGATCCTGCTTCTGATACGTTCCAGTTGTACAGCGGACAAATTGAGAGTTCAAATCTTCAAGGATGCCCCGCAAAGAAAATATATATCTGTGCGTGTCATTTATAGAGCATTCACGTAGGTGTTGAGCGAACATGTTGCGTGACTCGTGTTTCCGATGATGGCATAAAAGTCCCAATTCTGCGAACGCAGCTTCGTGCTGAGCAGTGCGCTCTGGCCGCCCAAGTGTCGTAAAGAGAGCCCGAGATACCTCTTCATGGCGGACGCGAAAGTGGTCAAGTAGTGAATTACGCTGCAAATGCTCGCATGCCATTGTCATTGCAAGCATTACAATGAGCGCCTCCAAGGCAATTTCGTCTTCGCTCACAACAATTTGAGAAACCTGCTCAAGCATACGTCCAAAAATCTCCTCAGAGTCTTCCAAACGACAAATCAGACGTAATGCTTGCTCCTCAAAGTCCACATACTGTCGTGCAAGCAGGGCACCGATAAGTACCGCTAGCATCTCCAAAGCATGTTGCCTTCGAATGAGCTTTGAAGCGCTGTCCTCATCATTCTGTGCTGAGCTCGATGTTGATACATTGCTGGTATTCTCAATTTTCATCGAAGCTAAGAGCCTACGAATTAGGATGTGCGTGAGCGGCATGGGCTTCACGGTGCTGTAGACTGCCACAGGTGCCAAAAGCAAATTATTTGATGCTTGCTCAATTGTCTTGCGCAGAAACCCATGATGCACTTGTTCGTCTAAAACTCTATTCCATGCTTCGTCGGTTGTCACATGTTTATGCTGCTTGCGCTTCACAAGATCGGTCACTGCACCGCAGAAATAACTGGACCTGCTCGAGCGCATGTTTTGCCAAAGACTATACTAGAGCCGCCAGAGCCTCCACGGTACGGCTCGGCGCGGCGCCAGCTGGCCGTCTCCGACAGAGGGATGCGGTCACGACGCGAGAGTGTATATATGAGGTTACTCTCAAGTCTGTCAGATATTAAAGAATCCACGCGGAGGATAAGATCTTGAGAGTATTCCTCCCGAATGGGTGATTCGATTCAGGATTTGGAGGACGATCTATCGAGACGACCAAGATCGATTTTATCTCATTGTTATACCTTTCTAATTTTTAAAGCAAAGCAAAACCAAAATAAAACGCAATAATAATATGGGGGCCTAACTTTTTTTTTTAATTAAAAAAAATAAGAAATAGTAATTTATTTTCTAGGTAGTATCTATCTACTTAGAACGTCGTTTCTTTCTACGAGAAGATTGCGGTTTTGAGCAAAAATCAGTCTACCTCAGGTACGTTGTAGAGCCCTAGGAGTCTACTTTATGCTTCTCTATGAACGAAGTCGGCTAAGATATGTATGTCAGAGTTTATGCAATCCCATTAACAAGTTCTTCCAAAGATTCATAGGGGATAATATGTTTTGCAAATCATACAATGGCCATATAAATTCTCAACTCCGTATATCGAAAATTAACTACGTAAGTACCTATCACGGTCCCCAAGCCAGGTTCTCGCCAAAGGAAATACCATAATCAAATCCTCACTTGTCCAAGCGGAAATTTAACACTAATCAAATTTCTGCAATTTTGTGTCTTATCACCTATTCGAATGGACAAAATACACTAAAGGCAAAACTTTATTTTACATTCTTCTTCTATGGGTTCTGTAAAGCCTGTTGTTCTCACAACGTGGAGTTAATGTTTAGGCTTAACTCCTATGGTAATAATAAACAAGTAAGAGTTTATTAGTTAGTGATGAAAAAAACTGCAAACGTCGAACCGTCGAGACCATGCGTCGCGACGTGAGGACGTACCGCGAGCACCTACACGTGGTAAAACCGACCCAGGAAGATACTGAAGATTTTGAGCTGGAAGCAGTTCTTGCAGTATCCCCTGTTCGCCTTGATCTTGAGACTGGCGTTGAAGCAAGATGGCAGCACGGCTGTTCTGGTGGCACTTACGATGAACTTCAGGGTCAGCACGATCCACAAAGACTAGAGAACCGCTATGAAAGTGCCGAAGAAATACTACCGCAAAGTCAACCAAGTCCATCACATGTAATGCAGCAGAATTGGCATCAAAACGATTTGTACAGAAGAGGCGTGGTACTTCAGCGAACGGAAAGCCTCAGTCCGGTAATTGAGGAAAACCGCCACAATATATCGGATGACAGCAGTTTAGATGCTTCACCAATTCCAAAGCATCTCAAATCTGACTTAGCATCCTCGAAATTAGTACCCCCTCCCCCACACTCTTATGTGTCACTGTCGCCACCAGCATCGTCACAAGGAAATAGCTCGCGTCCAAGGAGTGAACCCTCTAGGCTCATGAACAAGTCTTTGATGAGCTTGGATGAACAGCGCATTGAGTTTGAGCTGCAGAACCGAAGTGATGTACATCCTGATTTTGGAATCACCAAGGCCCAAACAAACTCTATCGATCCCTCTGTGGCTACAAAAGGAATCGTAAATGTACAGGGCTTGACTAATAGCACACAAGTCCCTCCCAAGTATCCCATAAGGCGTGAATCTGCGATTTTGTCGCGAATAGGAGCGCAAGAATCATACGAAGCCCTTGAAAATTCACAGCCTGAGGATGGTAACCGACTTCTTGAAACACGGTTGCCTCAAGCAACCTCTGGTAGTAGCAAATCACTATCGAAAACTTTGCAACACAAGAAACAACATTCGCCTCGAAGAAAGAATGCCAATTTTAGAATGTACTCAATTGATCATGAATACGCAGCTACACCTCAAACTGAAATTAGAGGAGGGGACCAGAGATTTGTCAATAATGAGCACTTAAAGCACCGGTTGCGAGCTCGCTGGCGTCAAGCAACGCTCACTCACTGTGAACGTCTGAAAAAGAGGACGAACGATTTTGTCCCGTGGACTGCTCAATCCATTAAAATGACTAAAACTGGGACAGAATCGTTTGTTCCTCTACCACCTGCACCGATGCCACGTCTAGTCCGCAAATCGAACTTGACCAAGAATAAGCTGTCGCCTAGAAAGCAGGAATGTGGGTCCAAACCAACACCGAAGCTCAATACAAAATCCCCTCGTGTTATTCTCAAATCACCTCGTAGACCGGGCAGAAGAAAATCACGCTCGAATCAGACGTTGTCTCCCAAATTAAGCAAAAGAAACTGTTCTTCGAAAGCTAGCTCACCTCAACGAGGAACAGAATTATCACAAACATCACAACTAGGGCCAGCTTCTAAAACTGGGAAGCTGATTTCATATCCAACAAAATCAGAACTAGGGAAAAACAGTTCTGAAGCTACTACACAAACTCAACATTCAAAGAAGGTCTCTAATTCTTTTCCTCCGCAGGTGCGTCGCTGGATTGTGGTTGAGCACGTGCCAGTGAGTGAAGAAGATTGCCTTCGTGTGCTCCGAGATCCGAACGTGGACCCCAAAGTAGCCTTCGAAGGTATAGACGACGGACGGATCTCCTCAACTCCTCGTCCCAAGGAACGCCGTTCTGCAGCACTTTGGGAAGAACAGCGTCGGGTCTCTGCAAGCTTTGAGGCCATTCGTGGTATCCTTACACATCGTCATAATGCAGTCATTCGAGAGCTTGCTGCGGATCGCGAAGAACTGGAGTATGCACGAGCGGAACTTCGAAAGCAAGTACTAATCGCTCTTGAAAATGAAAACGAAAAGGAAAATGATACTAGAAAAAACAATGCAGTCTCAGTTAAAGCAGCCCCATTTGTCTGCGGAGTTACGCCAGCAAGCTATTCAACGAATCAAAAAGTACAGAAGAGCATGGCAAGTCTTCTTAAAACCCAAGCTTTGCCAAGACCACCTCCTCTCAAAAAAGCAGAGGATGCATGGGAGGGCTCTCTATTTAAGGTGCGCCTTTTGCAAGGTATTATTGATAAGTTACAGAAACGAATTGCATTTCGAGCTATGTCTTGGTTAGCCCGGAGACGAGTTGCATTGCGCAGACTTTGCATCGAGCGCGAATTCCTTTTAAAACGCTATGACCTGCGCCGAGCATTCACTGGACTTGTGCAGCTCCACGCATCCCGCGAATGGCTGCGAATGCGTGCACGTGAACGTCGAGAAAGATTGTCGAAAGGTGCACTTCGCACGTGTTGGCAAGCGTGGCGTGATTGGACTAGTGAAAACCTATGTGAGCAGGGGAAAATTGTAACAGCAGTCGCGTTTGCGCGCCACAAAATATTATGGCGCGCATTTGCAGCCTGGCGTGCTCAGCCTGTCGCCATCGAGAATTTTGAAACCGTCTGTAGACTATGTGCCACAAGATTTCACTTTCATCACACTGCCCGGCGAGCATTATTAGGGTGGCGAGCTCAAACGATTCATGATAAGCTTATCCGCCTTCGATTTATCTGCCGAGCAAGTGAATCTCCCGTTGCGGATGAAGCTCAAATTCCACCTTGTTGGACACGACAGGGTCTACAGCAGCGAATATCGCATGGTATGGCAAAGGCCCGCATTCAACTAGCAAATTCTTTGGTACGATCAAGCTTGGATCAAGCACGTGGTGCAGTATCTACTGTTTGCGTATCCGTGAGGCGGCAAGGCTTGCTTCGTGAGGCTACAGATAGACGAAAGGCCGCGCGAGATGCGTATTTGCAATGTGCGAAAGTTGCAAGGAAAGCATACGCTTCTCGTCGCATGAGGCAGCGAGCGATTGCCCCTTACTTACCTGCCAGGCTTGTGAACCTTGGAATTGGCCGCCTTCACGCCCGTAGTTTGGGAGAACATATATCTGCATTACGATACTTCGTTGCTGGCAACTCTCTTCTCTATCGCCTCCCTTCCATTACTAATGAAGAGAAATTCAGGAGAAGAAGTCGAACTCTCAGGTCGCTTGAGCCCCTTCCTTTTAATTCAAAGCTCACTGATCTCCAACAGAACCCATCATATGCTTGGCTGGGTGCCTCAGCTCCACCTTCAGGCTTGCCCTGGCGAAATGAGTTACCTTTCGCCTTATATACAGTACGCCTTATGCGGAGGGCTCTACGTGACTGGCAAAGCACTGCCCATGCTATTGCCAGCTCCAGGCGAGGTGAAGCTGCTCAGAACTTTCTGATTGTTCGCCGCGCGTGGCGTGGCCTGTTGTTCAACGTCGTTTTAGAGTCCAAAAGGACTCACCTATTGGCATGGCGATCTGTGCTTGATCGTGGTATTCAAGAAGGTAATAAATGTGTCCTACGGCGCTCATTTTCATATTGGCGGACCCTTACATGCAACCGACGGATTTTAAGGAACGTATTTAGTCTTTCTGAGCCTGCAAGAGATAGCATTTCAGAACAATTCCAATTGCTTTCAAGCATGCTTTCGCGCTGGAGAGACTACGTAGATTTGCGTAGAGAGGCTCGGGGTGCTGTCGCCGCTCAGCTTCATTATGATACAACTCTTCTTACGAAAGTTTTCAATCTTTGGCGTCTCGCTCAAGGCGATGCAAAGTATTTTCGCTTTCTTCAAGCCTCTTCGCATCGAGATGCAGCAACTGCTCGTGCGATTCTTTGGCATTTGTAATATTAACAAAACGTTTTCGCGAGCTCCTAGTTGTGGATCACCTTGTCTGGGCTTGTACCATACAATTCGGTGAGCCTTCGTCGCTACTCCATATTTATAAGATCATGAGAAAAATGTGTCTTGTTTATTTAAGTAGAACTCCTTTTATTAATCTCCCATGTAAAAAAAATAAAATTACCAAAGCCTTGAAAAAAAAAGAACGCTCAAAGAATAGAGAAAGGCACCATGTATGGAGGAGGGTTGTAGCAATCCTCCAGTCCGAGTCGCGAACATGCGGCGTTACTATATATGGTAATGCAGCGGGTTCGCGTCTTATCCTTATAGAGGTCTGTCTGAGAGCGTGATGACTTATTTATCCGTTACGACATGCGCGGCGACTTGGAAGGTATGATACATGCGCTTTTGGGCTTTGAATGCAACCCTATAGAAAAGGTTTAATTAATACTAGGAGAAAGAAACAGTGCACAATGGTCCGTTCAGACGTTCTAATGAGAACCCAAGTCCACGCGAGAACCAGCAGCCCTGGGAGTGGAGAAGCACTCGTTGTAAGACTTTTGCGCATTGGTGCTATCATCGTGACGTCGCTGCATAGTCCATTTTCAGAAGCAAGAGTCAGTGAATAAGACACTATTAGGTTATATGTTATTCGAAAAACACACAAAAACATAACAAATTAGGTGCAATTGATGGATGCCTCATTATTTTAAAGTTTTCTGGAGTGCTCTCCATTCTTCCATGCGCTGAAGTGATAGCTACATGGGGTGTTGAACCGAGAGCATTAAAGCAAACGACAAAGTACGTGGTAGATCCACAATTCTAAGGGAGGAGTGTGGAGGCCTTTTCAGAAATCATTGTTCCTTCTGCAACAAGGTGAGGCACGCGACTGGAGAATCCATCATATATAGTCCATCATGCGCAAGCTCTTAACTCGAGATACCGGAAAACGTGAGGAGAGCAAGAGCTTTGACGCTGGCGACGCTCCAGGGTCCACTATAGCAACGCCCAAAAGTCCCCGTGGATCAAGAATTCAAGACCTTGAGTTACCTACAATCTTTACTCTTGGAGGTACTCGACGGAAGGCGACCTCAGATCCACCTGCGTACCATGCCCGAGAGGATATTTTCAACAACTTGCAAAGTCCTCGAAGCGGCGTGGAATGGCAAAATTATGAGCAGTCTCATTTACATCTCTTAAACAAAGTGGAGAAATTGTCTACAGAATTATACAACCTACAGCGCCAGGTTGTTACATCACAGAATCAGATCAGTGATTTGAAGCAGAACCTAGATACAATTAATTGTGAGGCAGACGACACAAAGTTCCGAGGTCAGAGAAGTCCTGCAGCCGAATTCGGGCTTGTTGTTGCCTTAGTTGTGTATGAAGTCTTAAGCTCGGCGCTAAAGCTCAATGCTGATGGGGAAATTTTGCTGAGAGGTGCTTGTTTTCTGTTTGGCATATCATTAGTAGGTTTGGGAAAATTAAGAGCGTCTCGACACGGTCTATTCTGCAACGGTAACCTTGCTCCAAACTGCCAGCCTGGTGAGCAAATCTGTTTTCTGGTGAGTACGGACGTTGTTTTGCATCTTGTTACAACTCTCAATAAAAAGGAGCTTGCTCAGTTGAGTGAACTTCGAATCCGCGTAGATGCAGATTTAGACAATCTTCAACAAAATAAGGACGGCTATTTTGCCAATGTAGACGATGGGCACTTAGTGCTTGCCCTCAAGAAATACAATTATAACGTCCTACGCGCTGCGGCAGCAGTATCTCAAGCAGTCGAATACAGGCATAGAAATGGTTTAGACAAATTTTTGGAAGACTCGCCTACAGCAAGTGAGTTTTCGACCTTTCAGCAGTTGCTTGGACGTCAGCTGGAAAGAACAAGTGAAGGAATTATCATTCGCGACAACTTTAAGGGACTTTTCCAAGACCCAGAGGCGATGAAGCTTCTCTCGGAAAGACAATGGTCACGATGCTTTGCCCACTGGAATGCTAGTGTAACTGCAGAGCTACGAAGACTTAGTAAGCTTGCTGACCGACCAGTGCTATCGGTGAAGCATGTTTTAAGTTTCCGCTATGCACCAAGGACTCTGGAGACAAATAAGTCTTGCCATGATCATTCGCAAGGTGATACAAAGCGCTGGCTTTCATGGACAGCCTTTCATTAACAACGTTATACAGGTGGAGCAGCAATCAAATGGAAAGCTCTTCACCTTACTTGCGAAAGGATGCGGCGTTCAACTCAGGGGCACGAACTAAGGCCGCAGCATTTAGAAGGAAGGAAAATAGGGCCAGACACATCAAGGCCCGAAGATCATCAGCGTATGATGATGAAATGTCGCGAATATAGCCGAAAAGAACATGACCGACACCCCCACCTAAGCTCTCAAACACGGAATAAATACCGAAAGCGGTACCAAGAGACTCTGTAGGCACAATGACTGGCACTGCACTTTTGACAAGTGTTGGTGTGGTTGAGGTTCCTACGGAAAGAAGAATCATTGCAAAGACAGCCCATTCCGGGGTCACAGAGTCATTTGTGAACACGGCAAAAGCCATAACTGAGGTGATGGATGCAACCATACAAATCCACAAACGACCACCATAAGTATCAACAAAAATGCCGACCAGAGGTGCCAGAAACACTGGTAGCAGAGAATCTAAGCTTGCAACAAATCCAGCTTGCACTGGAGTCATTTGCGTTGCAGCACGGATAAAGTCCGCTGAGATACCTCCAAATAAATTGTGCAAGTTACTAAAAACCATGTGCATTAATCCAACAATCCAAAATGAAAGTGGTAAAAGTTGTACACGGCTGATATGCAGCTGCAAATAATAATGCGCATGACGCTCTTCCTTCTGGTGATGCACATGATGTCTCTCGGTATCATCTTGGGCTTCATCCGCTTCTTCCTCATCAACACCGGGCAGCAGCATCGCGCCGTAGTACGAAACACCAGATGCCGCACGACTGCGAGGTTGAAGTTGGGGAGAGGTCATACCACCAGTCAGTTGGGAATCCGATCCTGATTCACTACGTCGATCTTGGCTAAACAATCTCTGACGCTCTTCCGTGTCGTGCTTCCCTAGTGCGAAACGAAAGGGCTTCCCAGTTTTTGAGTACATGTAATAAATGATTGCAACTAAAACACTAATAAAGAGAGACACAGTGCCGAGCCATACTGCGCCGCGAAATCCACCTTCGATTTGGGCAAGCTCTGCGGGAAGAGCCTTGCCTACCCAGTTGGCTAAGTAGTGAATTGACTCAGTGAATCCAATAGAAAAGGCTAGAGTATCTCCTTCAAACCAGGTTCCTACAATAGCACCCTGCACAATGCCAGTACCACCTTCACCGAAACCATAAATCACTCGTCCTAGCAATGCAAACGGGAAGCTTACAAGGTTGGGCATCAAAAATGTGGCAAAAATGATATGACCTATCAAGGCAACCGAAGTGAAAAGGATGGAACTAAACTCATGGCCCTTCTCGTCGACCAACATTCCAGTAAGAAATGGAAACACGATATTTGGCCAGCTTGTCGCAGCGAGAAAAGCACCAAACTGCGAATGTGTAAAGACTCCTTCGCCCCCACCATCTGTGCCGACAAAGTAAACTTTGATAGGTCCTAAGGAATGTTTCATGTAATGCGCACCAAACGGGATAAGCGATGCACACAGCAGAATAAAAATCCGCGACTTAGCATCCATAACCGGGTGCGAAAATTTCCTTTTGGTCATGTTTTTATTCGTATCGTATGCTCCGTCATCTTCAGAATCTATTGAATCTCTTGACAGCTGCGGACTCGCTACTTTAGCCCACATTGTTGTCATCGTTCTTCAATCTGATCTGTTAACTTGCGCTAGCAAAGGAGCAGAAGTAAGCTTGCCTGGGTTCTACCACCTGGCAGTCCTTTTTCTCTCACCGTTGTCTAACCCTATTCTCAGTGAAGCGCGCGGTACGCTATCACCTCGAACCAGACAAATCTTGGTGATTTTGATCGATTAGGTGTCTGAAGTGCTTAAGAAACCTGATCGTGTAGGCCTAGCCACTATTAAGGTATTTGGTAAAATCACACCTACTCCTTATTTTGTTTGCTTATTTGTTGGATGAAACATATATCTTGTTTACTATATATCAGTGCATAACTTTAATGCTGTCCTAAACACAAGTGAAAACAGCAAAAGTCGTTTCTACCAGGTAAGTATACGTACTGCTTTTCTTGATATAATACGAATGCGAGTTAATTTTCTGACTGGGCCAACGAGATTGATATTCTTCCTTTATTTTTAATGTAAAAGATGATATAATTAAAAACATTTTTTAATTTAAAGGTTATGTACTAAGCCTAGGTACTTTCTTATTCTCTTTGCCATTTTCGCTACCACTCGAGAATAGGTGTGATTGAGTGGTGGTGGCTCAGGTAACTTCAAACAGGAGTTCAGACACGTGGACAGCAATGCTGGCTATCAATTATGGATGTACTGAATAGAAGCGCAACATAGTAGTAGGGAAGGCTTTGAATTTTCATTTTCAATTAACCAGCTCATGAATACAGGTTACTAAAACTGAGGTTAAAAAAAAAGAGAAACAAATTTGCTGAAAGATCAACAGTATCCTTATCGAAGTGAATGTTATACATATTCAGATAGGGATTGATTTCTCTGCATCAATCTTCGTAACTTAGGGTGTACACAACATGATGATTGAGCTCATAATCAGAAAATGGGAAGGACATTTCATCGTTTCACAAGAAGTTAAAGTGACAGATGAATGGAAACTAGGTTCTTTTACAATAAAAATCACTCTAAAGGTCAAGTAAAGTACACTTACATGGTTTCGCCTAGCAGAAAAGCCTTGAGACCAGAAATACGATCCGTGCTAATCAAATCCACGCCAGCGTCAAGTAACAGCCTCCATGTTACGGTATTTTCCGGGGTGTCCCAGAACCTAATTTTTGCTCGAGGTGCTACTGCATGAATTTGCTCTACAGCTTCAGTTAGGTTTCCAGCATAGCTAGCATGCCATGATGCTGACATCATTCCAAGAGTGCGAATTACTGATGGGTCCGTCGGGGCAGGGCTAGAAGCATCATAACGCCCGTCTATACGTGTGCAATGTTTTCCTTTACTCAATAATTTGTTAGCCAAAATTGGTATTTCGCTTGGGGCAATGCCCGACATGACTACTTGCACTGGCGAAAGCCCTGTTCGCCTGACCTGCGGCTCTTTGAGTGGTTCGCCTTGGTTATCATAACACTCAAAAACCTGGAAACCTGCCTCTGTATTCATTTCGTCTAAAATTGTTTCCAAGGTTGCCCATGTATCGTATGAGGAACTCTTCATGTCAATCATTAAAGTCTGTTGCGTACAGAGGCCGAGTCTCTCAGAAAGTGGGTTTATGGGTCCAGGCCTCGCCTCATCGCGTTTAGCAAGCTGGATGAGTGGTCTCAGATATTGATCTTTGAGATCATTGTCGCTGGGTTGAACATGCCCAGTAAGCAACATATTATCTCGAAGGAAGACATCAGCTTCTATGCTACAAAACCCAGCTGCAAGCGCCAATCTCACGGGTACCGACTGTTGATAGTCGTTATGTGAATGCGCATGCATCAAAGGGACTGGAGGAGAAACCCCGCCAGTTCCGAAGAGGTCTAGTGGACCATTTTCTCTTTCTAAATCAAGGTAAAGCTGGAGTTCATCCTCTGAGGTCCAACAGACGTTCTGACGAATCACAAGAGCCATTGTTGTTACCAATAACAGCAACGAGAAAATCACGACACACTCGATGCATTCGCAGAGTCCACATGTCAGCCGCTTTCCGCACTGTAATTGCAGCGAGTTTAGTTGCACATTGTTTGGGAGGTTTTCTCTTCCATCATGAGAAGAAGCAATTGGCTCAAAACTTTGAGCGCGAGCTCGAAATCCACACCATCTTGCCAAAATTCTCTGGCGGAGTGATCCTCTTCGAGACGTTGCAATGAAGTTATCTTCATCATCGTTCTCACTTTGGTTATCTCCAATTTCCAAGAAGTGTGATTCGTTCTCCCCGAACGATGAGGTTCTCGAAAGTCTGTTCGCAGAGGCCGGCTCGCGTGTCTCAGCTAAGCGATGAAATGCTGATTGATTCTGAGAAACTTCACGAACTCCTGAAGCGTGGTTCAAGTTATCAGCAAGCAAAGCCTCCTGATCTTGGCTTGGAGCTTTATTTGAGGAATCCTTCGCCATATCTACTTCCAACGTCTCAGATGGCGCAGGCAGCGAGGGAATCGGAGACTGCGAAGAAGGCACTTCGGGTGCCCACTCCGAGTCTGATATTGTAGCTCCCCGGGACATCACTAAAGACTTTGGAGTCGTTTATCCTTTGGTCAGGCTACACGAGTCTTTCTGACCATATTACTACTACGATGCATATGATGACTCGAATGTACATAGCTTGCAGACTCTTACTGTACATGTTAGGAGTGGACTAACGAATGTGAAGGGAAACAAATATTAATTGTGGAATAAGGACTTATGTAGTTAACAGAATTGATTGTAGGTATCATTTCGAACAGTGAGGAACATGAACTGCACCAACAACTTAAATACCACTTTTTCAACAAACCCTTTCGAAAATTCTTCTTCTTATTGATAAATAACACTTCCTCGAAGTGAGAAATTAAGTTGGAAAGGCATTTTAATTTAGTAGACTGGCTATGCCCAAGGTTGTATAACCAATTCATTCTTTAGTTATGAATAGCAACGATGAGGAGTAAACATAAAGACAAGATCATTTACATCACACACTCGTAATCCAGATAAAGAAAGATAAGGTAACATAGTGTTGTGCACCCACAAGAAACTAGTGAAGCTTGCATGAACGATTTTGCGGGGAAAGTTTTAAGTCCGCCACAGAGCACAGGTCGAATCTACAATCCTGCGCAATTCACTGGATGAAAGACGGCTTGGTAAACTACCACGGGTTTGAAATATCTGGTTGACAAATGCTTTGTGTCTCTCCACAGCTACTTGAAGAGATTTTAAAGCAGCAGAATATGACGGGTCATTGCATCGAGCCTCTGCACCAAAAAGGTCTCGTAGATCTTCTGGTGAGAGTTCAAGCATTTTAGCTACAGCATCAGCATCTGACTGCTCAGTTTGGCTCCCGTATCCATGACCACTCGAGAGCTTGACATCATAGCACTTACGGCGGACTTCAATTGCTTCATCAGAAACCTTGAGCAACGTTGCATGTAGAGCACGCTCAAGTTCGATTGTCTCATTGTGGTTAGCTTCTGCCAAACCTTCCATTTCTTTGATCTGGGAATTCGCTTGTTGAAGTTCGCGTTCTGAGGTGCGAATCTTTTGCTTTAAAGTTGTCACTGCTTCTTTTACAGTGTTTAGCTCTTGGTCTGTCTCAGCAGACTTGGTTTCAAGAGAGAGTAGCTTAGTCCTCGCGTTTTCTAGCTGATTCTCTGCAGATGTAGCACGCCGCTTCCAGCGATCCACCTTATTGCTGAGCTCTTTCTCTGTATCTCGTGCAACCACCATTTGGGCTGCATTTTGAGCGTCCGAAATGTTCCCTTGCAAGGCAGCGTGCCCGGTAGTGTGGTGCTGTTTTTGATCTTGCTTCAAGGCATCAATGCGACTTCGCAGAGCTGTCCGTTCGCGGGTAAGGTTCTTGACTTTCTCACGTAACGATTCCAATTCTTGTTGTGCTTCTAATAATTCTAGTTTAGCCTTTTCAGAGCTTTGCTTCGAAGCCTGGATTAAATTTTCTTTGTTCCGCGCTTCCGCTTGAGCTGCTCGAGCTTGGGCCTCAAGCTGGCTTGCTCGTTTGCGCAAATCATCTTCTGCTCCCTTTTCTTCTGTTGCTTTTTCAGTTGCAGCTTGAAGCATGGTGCGTTTACGTGCAGCATCTGAGCGATACTTTCGTACCTCTGCACGTGACTGGGACAGGTCAGATCGCAGCTTCCCAACAATTTCTGGGCTTGCCCATGTCCCACGAAGCGCCGCGAGCTGGTCTTTGAACCGCTCTGCAGTGGCTTTGTATTCACCAGCTCGCTTTTCGAGAGCCTTCATTCGACCTTGTAAGCGGCGGCGTTCTTCTGCGCGAGCATCTCCTATCGCTTTACCAGATTCTAACGACTCTACTTGCTCTTTCAAAATAGCTGTTTTAGTCTCAAGTTCCTCGCGTGCGGATCGCACTGCTTCGTCCTTCTCAGAAATGAGCTGGACTTCACGCTCACGGAGAGTAAAGAGCTCACTTTCAAGGGATTCTAGAGTTTCAATCTGAACCATTTGTCTACGCAACTTATCTTCAACCTTGACGAGGTTCGCATGCATTTCATCACGCTCTTTTTGGATCATCTCAAGGCGAGAGCGCATTGAATTGACTTCAGCTTCTGACAATGATTGCGAAGATGCAATTGCGCGAAGCTGTTCATGCCGCACTGCCTCGTCTTCAGCCATGCGAGCACGAAGTTCATGAGCCTCTTCGCGAAGTCGGAGAAGCTCTTTTTGCTCGGTAGCTCGCTGCTGCTCTCTCTCGCGATCATAACGATCGAGTACCGTGTTAAACCTTTTAACAGCCTCTTCAAGCTCTGTCCCTTGCAATAAAGACAAAAAAGACTGCAGTTTCTCAGCAATCCCATCTGCACTTGCCGCGGCACTTGGTCCACGTTTCTCCAGGTGTCTTTGGAATTTTTGCAAAGTAGAGACAACATTCGCATTCGCGGCGCTCAGAGATTTATTTGCACGTGCAGCGTCTGAAAGCCTGCGAGTAAGAATGTCTGCCTCCGCGCGCAACCGCTTTATTTGAGCATCCTTTTGCTCAAGCAAAATATATGCAGTTTGCTCTGACAACTTTTCTAGCTCTTTGCTGATTAAAGGTGGTTCTGAACGGTCCTTTTGATAGTGCTCAGAATTTTGAGAGTTCTCAAGATTGTCTTCTGCATTGAAGTTGTTTCCAACTTGTTCAGGCCATCCATCGCGCCCTTGTGGATGTGAAACCAGGGGAGGTTGTGACAGCATTGGGGTCTCGAATTCACCTGAAGACAGACGCGCTTCAAGTTTTGCATTGGACGTTTCAGCAGCGCTTAACTCCTCTTGCAACTGAGCAAGTTTAGCGTGAAGTTCGTTAATTTCTTTTGCTTGTTCAAGCATTCGCATACGCAGCTCTGCCGGATTTCCCATCTCCTCTAAAGCTGGTGCAGATTCATGCAACATGATCTTTGTTTCATACTCAAAAGCAAGGTTGACCATTTCTCGTTTGCTCTCTTGCAGCTGATCACGTAAGATAGATGCTTCCATCTTAAATCCTTCTGCGAGCTTGCGCTCGCGTTCCATGAAGGTTTTGTGCTTTTCGCCTTCACCATCTGTGGTGGCTTTGTATTGTTCGAGTCGTAAGGAGCTTTCAGCGAGTTCACCCTCAAGCTGAATCGTACGTTCCTTCAAAGCGTGCACATCCCCAACTAGATCCTCCTCTGCATCAATATCCATAGCCTCCAAGGAGCCTTCAATCTCTATTCCATGGCTACGAGCCAGGCGCTCCAGTGTCCGGCTTCGACACGCCTGAGCTCTCAGCTGCGCACTCGCCCTGACAAGAAGCTTCTCAACAAAAGCTGCTCGGTCGCTCTCTAATTTGAGACGGCGTTCATGCTGAAGTTGCCGAATAGAAGTTTCGACTTCAGCCCTGCGCTCAAGACCACGTATACTTGCGTCCTCCTTTGCTTCACGAGCACGCAATTCAGAGATTACCTTTGCCATACGTTGCACGCGTGAAGAAAGTGTTTCGCCTGCCCACTCCGCGCTCTTTAGTTTTGCTTCGACCGCAAAGCGGGCTTGTTCACTCTGGAGAATTGCATCTGCCATACGTTCCAGAGCACGTACATCACCATGATCACTATTCCCGTTCTTTTCTCTGGCGCTACGTACATGATCAAGGATTTGCCGCAAAATTGATGCTACAGGAGTATGCCCAATATCTGTCATGATCGCTTCCATGTCAGATTGTAAGGCAGCCAGAATTTCCTGTGTCGCTCGATGTTCGTCCTGAAGTTCTTTCGTGTATGTGAGTCCGAGATCCGTAAGCTTTCCAGCTAATACATCCCGTTCGACGATCGCTGCTTCTCTGCTCGAGCTCTCATCTACATGTTGCAATTCAATGCGGACCTGGTATTGTTTGGCTTCCTCCAGCTGACGTTGGACGTCAGTGTGGCGCTTCCGTGCCTCTTGGGCTGATTGAGCCTCTTCCTGTCGTTGAGCTTCTGCTTCATCAACTTCGTGTTGGGCTCGTTCAAGGTTCGCAGCAAGCGTAGATCTTTCAAGGCGAAGTTGCCGAAGATCATCCTCGAGTTTGCCTATAGTCCTCTGTTGTGTTGTGACTTGACTTTCAGCACGGTTAGCTTTGTCTGTGAGATCAGCAAACATTTGTTCACGGCATGCTTGTGTATCTTGAGGGTCAATGCCTTGATTCTGGTCCTGTAACACTGCAAGAGTTTCTTCTAAGAAACCAAGGCGCGCCTTATCCTGTTCATAACATATCTCTGCGACACGTTGTTTGCCCCGCGCGCCCTCGAGTTCGATTTCTAGCTCTTCCACATGACGCTGCAATGCCTTGCAACGTTCAAGATGTTCACTACGCAACAAAGCAAGACGTTCTTCCGCAACGCGTTGAGTTGCACGTGACGATTCGAGGGAATTTGAAAGTTCAGCTTTCTCTTCCACTAGAATGTGTTTCTCGCGTACATGAGAGACAATGCGTCGATTCATTACAGAAAGTTGCTCGGCATGTTGTTTCTCCGCTTCAAGCGCTTTGGCTTCAAGCTCTTCCTCAAGGGTTTGCTGGGCAGTAACTTGATCTGTAAGACGTTGTTCAAGACTAGCTATCTCTTCATTTCGATCTTCCAACTGCACCTGGAGGCCATGAATGCGAAGACGCAACTGGGCGAAAACGCGCTCTTGTTGTGTTTGGCTCATGGGAAGTGAATCCTCGTCAGGGAGAGCAATGAGTTGAGCAGCCATAGAAACACGATCATGCCCTTCACTCTGCACATCATGGCGAGCTTGCGAGCTGCGTCCTTTATTATCATACTGGTCGTATGTACTTGCTGACACACTTAACTCTGCAAGTTTGACTTTATGCTCGTCAAGCTGTTTGGCAAGGCGCTGCAAAATAATTGTATGCGAGGTTGCAGGGACATCTGCATAGACTGCGGATGTCCTGAAGCCGTGGAGATCTCGATCACTGCGTCGTAATGCATCCCTTACGTGGTTAATCTCCTCGCGCATATGAGCTAACTCACTTTCTAGAGCAATGATTCTACCTTCCGATTCCACCTTTACCATGGCAAGCTGAGCTGCTGCATCAGCTTGTTCTGCATATTTGCGATGCAGATCGCTTTTACCAGAAAGAACGCGTACTGTTGCCTCAAGATTTTTGCGATGGATCACGCCATTCTCAGAAGCCACGCGTAATTGTTGTTCTAATGTGCGCACCTTATTAAGCAAACTCCGGCGCTCGAAATCGGAAGATTCTTTTGATTCTCGTTCCCGAGCACCAGCTCGTACAAGTTGTGATCGAAGATCAACAATTTCCTCACTCTGCTGAAGCACTAACGCCTCCAACTGCCTCATGGACGCTTCGTGAGTTGGGTCTATAGTAGATTGCTTACCTTGAGGAGAGCTTCCCTTACCAAATCCACTGTTACTTGGTTGCGTAGAGCTCTCATTTCCTGATGGATTCTGAACTGCGGCTGTAGAAAACTTTGAAAGAGAAACCTTAAGAGCGCTGTTTTCCTTTCGCAATTCATTTAGTTCTTCTGCCATTTGCCTTACTTGAAGTTCAAGCTGTCGAGCCCGCTGGTCAGAAGGGTGCTCTCGAGATGCATCTGTTTGCAACGATTTGATTTGGGCCCTGGCCTTTCGTAGTTCGGCTTCATCTTCTAAGGCAGTACGTTTAGCTGTTTCTAGTAAATCTGAGAGCACTGCCTTCTCGGATTCAAGCTCCGCAAGCCTAGCACGAGCTTCGTCCGCGCCTGAATTTGTGTTACGTAGTTTAGTGCGAAGATCTTCACGATGTTTCTCTGATGTCTCTAACGCTACTTGTAGTTTTGCATTTTCTGTGCGTTGCGTTTGATGTGCCACGTATTCCTCCTTGCTGCTATTTTGAGCCTGAGCCTGAGACTCCCTGAGCTTAGCGAGCTCAGCAACGAGAACTTCGATTTGTTCACCTTGGTCCATTGCCTTGTCGAGCAATTCTTTTTCACGGGACTGCGCCTCTTCAAGTTTCTTGCGTAAAGGATGTTCCTGGATGTCCTTCTCAAGCTCCTTGATACGGTCATCTTTCTTAGCTAGAATTGCAAGGACCTTTTGGCTTCTGCGCTCAAACTTCACACGTTCTTCATCTAACAGGCGAGCGGGAACTGAGGGCTCTCGACGCACTCGACTAGCGCCACTTGACATTTTAAATCCCAGCAGAGCCTGCGGCGTCAATTCTTCTTTTGAATGACAAGGATGGGTCCAACCTCTGAGAATCTCAACTCCTGGAAAATAAGTTGAGTAGATCAGGTTGCTCTTCTCCTTTAGGTATGCAACCAAACCGAAGCTGCGGGTAAGCGCGGAAAAGTATTATCACAATATGATTCCACAATGTAACGTGCACTTATACAATACCTATCGTTCTGATTCGACTCCCAAACCAAGCCAATCTACTTAAGGTATCTGTCTCCCAAGGTCAATCAGACGGTCGCCACCACGACCGATCTTAGACCTCCGCTTCAGCGGGTTGCGGCAAAGCCGCTTGAGCGAAGTGGTTTCGCAGCAAAAGGCAGTTTATTAACTTGCTCAAGCGAGCTTGAGCTCGCTCGCGCAGCTCCGGCGCCGCGCTGTTGGGCAGAATTGGGTCTCATGCCCACAAGGTAAAAACCGCCGCGTCTACTTTCACGGACGATATCGTGCACGATATCACCCAACGGCTAGTCTATTGTTTTTTTTTTTTTGTTCAAAGGAAAACTCGTACCATGCCATGGTCCTTAGTTCGGAGAAGTGAATTTGCTAAAGCGGTTATTCTCAAGAAGATGATACTGATGCGTTTGAGTGCGAAAATATAGAAGTTGCCAGTTTGCGGTATTGGTGAAAAACCTGCTCCGATTGCAGAAAGAAGGTGACTAGTTTCACGAGAGGAGTATGGAAGCCACAATTCAAAGGAGAATTGCATTACTGCGAAGGGAGCTGGCTGATGCAGCACAGCTGGAGCGCGATTTAAACAAAAGAGCAATCGAGGTGTCTAATACAGGGAGCAAAGATGGGTCTCTCAAGATCTCACAGAGCTCTCCAGAGTTACTTAAAAAAGCATTGTATGATCCTTCGCGAGGACAGATGGTGTCCAGCGAAAAGTCAGTAAAAGTTGCAAATCAGCCAACAATCAATTGGATTAAAGAAAATCGAGCCGCGTATCCTCACGAGCCCCAAGTCTCTTATCTTCGAACACAAGAGGGTAAAGTGCCTAGTTTACCTCGTGATGAAGACGTTTACCAGACGCTAAGCAAAGCTTCGAAGAAAATTATTATTTCAAAACCACTGCCAAGGCCAGGCCCTCGCCCTCGTTTGCCAAAACGAAATCGTTCACAACTGCCAGGTGATTCCTCGAACAGCCCCGGTGATCAGGCGCCATACCTAGTACGAAAGCTAGCGGAGACAAATAATGCCCAGGACAGGGCCTTGGAGGCCTCGCTTGATGCGTTGCAGCACTCAATGCAAGTAACTTCTTCGAAAATACAATATGAGTCTGGTCAAAAATCTTCTCTTACAAGAACTAAAGCAAAGCTACAAGCACCTGGACTTGTCCTAGCTCCAGTAATGGATATCATGTTGCGTTTTCTCATGAGATTGGCCCTGCACAGACTCCACGCGCATATGCGATCGATGCAAAGCTTAGAAACTCATTTCCTGATTCACTTATCAGCAGTACTGAAGTTGCAGTCGCGGTATCGTGGTATGGTTTGCGCGTCGGCATGCTCGAATCTTACAGGAGCAGCGTCTATTACGGCGACACGCTGCAGCTACTCGAATTCAGGCTGTCTGGCGGAGATATCTTGCTAGACGTATATTTGTAGCCTTACAGCTAGAGGCCTTACACAAGACAGCAATATGCATTCAAAGTTGCTGGCGTGGATATCTGGCTCGCCGTAGAGCCTGGATGATTCTGCGACGACGTATCTATGCCATAGCTCAACGCTGGATGGTGATTGGGAATCATGAGCACCCTGTACAACGGCCAGGGCTCCTTCAGCAAGAATTTGATGCCATGTCTCAAGTAGCTCAAGTAATGCTAGATAGTAAAGAACGTTTGCCGCAGCTTTCTCCTCATGTTTTAAGTGGCCTCTCACAAGGAGTTCAAGTTGTTCTTTATATCAGGCAAGCTACTAGTTCCCGGGAGGTAAGTCCCCAAGAACCACGTATTTCATCTCTCGAAGCTAGGATTGCAGAGCGAGAAAAGCAGGCTATTCAGGCACGTGAAGTTGCAGAAAAGCAACGAATGCAATCTCTAGAAAAACGAGAGCGAAGAATGAAGGCTAAGCAACAAGAAGAAGAGTTCTTAGAAAAATCAATGCGTGAGGAGCGTGAGCGACTTTTGCAGGAAGAACGGAAACTTCGAGCAAAACAAATGGAAGCTGAAGAAAAACAAAGAATATCTCATCGTGTACAAAATGAAAAAGATCGAAGGCGTGCGCTTGCTAAACGAGATGCACAATTGCAACGCGATCAAGAGGCGAACCAGCGTGAACGCGAGCTCGTCGACGCTATTCGGGCATTGCAGTCTCAATGCGACGAGGATATATTTGCGCTATACGAAGATGAACTACCTGAGAAAACTCGAAAATTGAAGTTTGATGTAGCACAAAAACGAGTTTGCCTTCGAAAAGATATCAAAGATCTAGAAGAACGTCAGAAGACTGCGCAAGCTCAAATTGACGAGCCTTTGCTTTCAGATACTATAAAGGAGAAAATTCGCGGTAACCTTGCCATGCTTGTGCAGGAAATGAAGGTGTTGCAGACACAGCTTGGTCACACTGAGGAGGAGGAAGAGCGTCTTATAAAGGAATTAAATGATGAGGCATCTCATCGTGAAGTAGCGATTAGAGAACAGTATGCCAAACTTAAAGTTCAGGCGAAACAGACACTTGTGTAATTCCTTTACCTTAAAAAACAGAACAAAAAAACAAGATTAGCATAAGCTACGACAAGATTGAGGAGTAACGCTTCATTCAAGTTCTCTCACGTTGATCCTCAGTTTTCTCAAACTAGATCTGGAATGCCCTGCTTGAATAAATGAATAAATGTCGTCCCTTACACCGCCTTTAGTCCACTACCATTTGAACCTACTCGCGTATAGTGAAAATGTGGTCTTCCCAAACACTTCAGTTTAAGAATCTCAATTGAAATTATTCAAATCAACATGTATCATTCCTCCCACCCGTATTTATGCCCACGAGGCCCCTAAAAATTAAAAGGAAGTGGTGAAGATGGCATCTAGAACAAAGAAACAAAAAATATATAAGGTTTTCAAAGAGGCCTATTTCTGGCCGCGGAGGTACAAATAGACCTTTATATGGCCTTAATATTAACCCTCGTCTTTTTCTTCTGTACACAACGAGGTTTTCACACGAGGTTTTTACAGTACCTATGTTTCGAGTCCTGCGAGCTAACAAACTTTAACTAGGGCGTCTTGGGAGCTCTGGTCTACCTGCGGAGCCCGGCTTTGTGTTTTGCGAGGCCCACGTTCACGTCCCCTTGCAACCTCAGCGAAGGAGCGCAGCACGAAGGCATCTGAGATTCTTGAGTTATAGCCAGGGCGGCGGTCAATACAGAAGGCGGGCACGCGCGCGTGTCGAAGGTCTGCTATAAAGGTTGTGCTTGCATGCGAGGCTCTGTAACAATAAATAGAAGGGGAAAATGAATAACGTGAAAGCTTTAGTTTCAAAGAAGAAGAAACGCTTCGTAGACGAGCGTAATGGCTTCAATTTGGACCTCAGTTACATAGGGGGGCCCGATTCGCAGCTTATTGCGATGGGCTACCCTGCAGCCGGTGTGGAAGCTCTTTACCGAAACAGCATGAGTGAGGTCCAGCGCTTCTTCCATACCTTTCATGAAAATAATTATGCGGTGTACAATCTTTGTAGTGAGCGCGTATACGATCTAACGCAGTTTTTTCCGCTCACATACCGCTTTGGTTTCGACGATCACCAGCCACCCCCGTTGGAGATGATGCGGCCGTTTTGTGAGTCAGTCGGAGAGTACCTGAACGAGGATCCGAAGCATTTTGCAGCAATTCATTGCAAAGCTGGCAAGGGTCGCACAGGTGTCATGGTGAGTGCTTTTCTGGTGCATTCGGGACGTTGTGGCTCTGCAGAGGAAGCGCTGCTTGAATTTTCGCGTGAGCGGACGAAGAATCGAAAGGGTGTGACGATTCCGAGTCAGCAACGCTTTGTGCATTACTATGAGCAGCTTCTCCGTCGAGGTAGCGTTACTGCATACACATATTGTATTAGTCATGTGCGGATGGTCGGTGTTCCTAACCACGATACATCTATTCTAGGTGGTGGTTGTCAACCCTTCTTTGAGGTTTCTCTCTCATGGTACTCACCGGAGGACGGCGAAGCAAAGTCAAAAACTATCTACAATTATAAAAAGCATGTCCGGAAACTTCGCCACTTCAAGCGTGAAGATAAATTTGTAGATCTGGATGTTTCTTCGCATGATCTCCTTGTGGCTGGTAATGTAAGAATTCGATTTTATGACCGAGATCGGTATTCACAGTCTGAAATGTGTCAGTTCTGGCTTCATACCGGGTTCATTGAGTCAAATTATCTATGCTTTGAAAAATCTGTCATTGATAAGGCTTGCAAGGACAAAGAGCACAAGCGATTCGATCCAAATTTTAGGATCGAAATTTATCTACACAAGGTAGACAAACGTTTGGTCGCTTCAGAAATGGTCGCAGTAAATGATGACGATTGAGTGTTCTTTTTTTTTTTTTTTTTCTCTGCAACAACAAAAATCACCCTTAAGTTCTTTCCATTTCTTTCTGACATTGTGGCTCGGTCAAAGCGCGAAAAACAGAAATCACTTACGTAACAGTGGATCCGTTAGGTTGCGCCAAAGAAATTGAACTGCAGAAGGTTCTTCTGTTTTCACTTTTTCTTTTGAATATTGTTTTTTTCACCTGATGTAAGTAGATGGGGGACTTTGTGCTTTTATTTCAATGGTTGCTGAAGCGCGTGCAAGGCTCAATTTTCTTGGTAGGAAACCGATCTCTTTTTTCTTCCCTCACTTATTTACCTCAATTTTGTTGCAAGGTACCTTCTTCATTCATGCAAGCTGTACGGTTCTTAGTTGATGATATCTCCTGAAAAGAGCTCTTATTCTCTCAGCTTTGGCAATCAGCTCAACTGCTCGTTTTACACATTTTACTGAAGCCGCCTCCTCTTTAATAGTATAGGCTTTTAAATCTTTTTGTTTCTATTCATTTTTCTTTTTTCTCTTATTGATTTATTCTGAAATGCTGTTCCTTCAACCCCATTTATGCGCCGAGCTGGGTTGCACAGACCCGTCTTACGCATATATATATATGTATGTCCAAAAAGAAAAAGTGTAAAGGATAGTCCAATAAATATTCAAATTTGCATGATTTTATGACAATTAAATATTGTTTGACACATTTTGTTATGCTTAAGTTATCTCGTTGAGCCGCAAACTGTAAATATTTAAGCTCTTGTGCGTTCAAAACACAAATCTACCTCGTTGGCATAAGCCACGGAATATTTTCGTTTTATTTCCCGTCTTAGAGTGATTTTTTCGCCCCAGATAGCGGATTCTTGAAGCAGTTTCGACAATGATCATTTATGATTCCAGTTTGCTGGCAAAATGAATGTAGAGTAATGCTGCCAAGGAACTTAAATCCCTTTCGCTTAAGTTCCGCCGCTAAGCTCTTAGAGATATCGCTCTCAGTACCAAGGGAGTTCTCGGAGCTGAGAACCTTTGTATTCACCACTGGTTCGCCAGTACCTGTGAAACTCCAAAAGTATCCCGAAAGACCTTCGGGATGTGACTCGTTGATTTCAAGGCAGCGCTGAGCATTATTAACGATGGCTGCAAGCTTACGACGGTTGTGTAAGACTCCATTGTCAGCATCAGCGACAAGTGCGTCTATGTCCTCTTCAGACATGGCTGCAATCTTATGCATATCCCACCCATGGAACGCATCTCGATACGCCTCTCGTTTGTTCCACACAATGCGCCAGCTCACGCCTGCCTGTTGCGAACATAGAGAAATGATCTCGAATAGCTGCTGGGAGTCTCGCTGCGGATGCCCCCAGTGGTCGTCATGATACGATCTTGCAGGCTCCTTGTCACTCCAGAAACATCTCCCAGGTATTTCGGAGCTCGATGTCGGAAGCGTTAACTTTTGCACAGATTTGGCAGGCTTCTTTTGGAGTTTGGTCTCAACTTTCTTGGCTGTAACCTTCGAGGCCTTAACATCACCGCCACATTGTTCTTTTCTGGCCACAACGGTCTTGCCAGTGGTGCTTTTACTGGCCTGGTTCCTCGGAATCCGCAACTTGCCAGTCACTTTCGGGACATGGAGCGTTTTGGCGGCACCCAATCGCCTCGGGATCGCAGTTTGGACGGTTTGGGCCTTGATTCGGGCCGCCAGGGCTGTCGAGGCGTTCAAGTGCATCGGCCCTGCAGCCGATCTTGGCGCATCTGTGGCAGCTTTGCCTCGCGCTCGTGCCCTCGTTGTTGCAGGCATCGCCATGGAACGCGGTTTGCCATGAACAACGAATTTTGCTGATTTTTAAAAATCTATAGGCCTACTAACTACTAACTACTAACTACTGCTACTGCTACTGCTACTGCTACTACTACACTTCAAACCTTTAACACTGATGCCTTAAACCATAGACACTATCTGAAAAAACAGGCATATCAAAAATAGCCTTCTTGTGCCCTATGAAGGCCTATAGTACGCTCCCCCTAAAACCTACTTTGGCACAAGGAATACTTCACTTGCGGAGAACGTTCTATGGGGCGACTCCCTACCCGGAGTCAGAAAGCGAAGATAAGATACCTACCTACAATTTAAACGAAGGCGGAGCAAAATTCATTCAAGCCGTATACAGCTGTAACCCGTGCACATAGGTAGGCATAGGCACCATCTCTCCCCAGTTTAAGTTAAACCAACGATTGTTCTACAGAGCGATTTTGCTCAGGTCTTCTGTTGCGGATCTCGTACCTTGAAAATCTCGAATAGCTAGCTGACAGGTGCCTTTACATCAAGATCACGCACGCCACACCCTGAAAGGTAAACTCTCCACGGCCATGCCAACGATGGTGAAGGCCGCCTTTACGCAGCTCATCTTCACTTACTGCAGCGCCAACCGTGTTTAATGCACACAATTCGTGACCTCATTCTTCCTCCCACAACCAAAAATTCAATTATTCAATGATTCAATGATTCAATGATTCAATGATTCATGATTCATGATTCATGATTCATGATTCAATGATTCATGATTCAATCGTTAAATCAGAGGAATTCCGCTCTTCCTTCGAGTGGACTTGGATCGAGCAACGCTGTCGATCTTCTTGATTGTCGGCACTGCTCCGCGCACCCTCGCTCCTCTGCCCTTCCACCTCGAGCTAGCGTCGTCGATTCGCGTGCGTTTCCATCTGCGGTCACCGTATGATCAATCAATCACCAATCAATCATCAATCATTGATCATCGATCATTGATCATCGATCATCGATCATCAATCATCGATCATCAATCATCGATCATCAATCATCAACTAATCAATGAATCAATCGTCATAAATCAATCGTCACAAATCAATAATCAGCGCTCTTTAACTTTTTGGAGGATTCTTCGTCAAGTTCGTTTTGCTCTGCTTCTCAGAAACCGCTTTTGCCCGCCACAAACCTCCGCGCCCCCCTCATGCCCACTGCGACACGCGCGACCCAGTGCCGTTGTGAGGGCAGATATCCCCTTGCACGCTCCAGCGCTGCGCCCTTGTGAGGGGCCCCACTGGGTCCTCTTTCCAAGTCAACCTGGCTCCGGAGCCTTTCTCAGCTGAGCCAAAGAGGGCCTGGACCCCGCCAGAACCTGGTCATTCCACAGAGACTCCAGGCCTTACGCTATGCAATGAGCACGCTGCTTTCCCCAAAGCCCTCTTTGACGCGTCCCTCCCAAAGCAGCTCCGGCCTCCGCGCCTGATTGAATCAATAGAGAGTTCGCATCTTGAGCAAGAAAGAAAACCCAAGGAATTTTACAGATCTCTACCAGAACCGGTGTACCGCACTTCGCATACTTTTATACAGAGTTTATCTGGCGGCTGCCCGCGACCCCGCGGTTAAGGGCGGGGCTACCCGAAACGGTAGAGGAGGCGCACAATTCTCAAGCTCGTTTGAAAGGGAAGTAATGAAGAAAGAAGAGGAGAGAAAAGGTACGTACTCCAACTAAGTTATGAACTACGCAGTAAGTAGGTAGTGCTAGGTGGATAGCAGGTACCAGACACGGAGAAAACTGAAAGCTGAAGGTAATGAAGAAAGAAAGAAAGTTCAAAGTTCTCTCTCTCTTTCTCTCTCTCTCTCCATTTATTGATTTCCACTTTTTCTCTCGTTCTCGCTCTTTAGAGTTATTGATAGGTGCCGATAAGGTACCGTAGTACTCCTTCCCCTCTGTCTATCTCTGTGTGCCCTCTCAGCGCCCCCACAGTGCAAGGGAAAGGAAGCGACAAGAAACCTGAGAATGAAGAGCGGTGAAAGTGAAACAAAAGAGATTCCATCAGTAGAGCAAAGTGGGCATACAATAGAACAAACTCTAAAGTTGATTGATAGAATGGAGCTAACAGGGAGAAAGAAAAGAAAAGAGACAGAATGAGAAATCAATCAAACTTGAATGCCAACAAAACCCGAAACTGGTCTGCCGTGGCGTCTTACTGCAACGCGAGCATGCTTGCACTCCGCAGGTCTGCGCCGCGGCTGGAGGGGTACGGCTTTCTCTCACATGTACACCATGACGTCTTCGGAGAGGTGATTGTGCCGAGGGCCCACGCAGTAGCCGTGATGCCGATGGCGGTCAGAGCGCTGGGAACGGCAGCAACATCTACAAAGGAGAAGTTTGCAACAAAGTTTGCGACCAAGTTTACATCTCAACGCGATGACTTTAGAGGGATGAATACTGATGCGAGGCAATCAGCACCCATGCATACAGAGGCGATGCCTCCTCGGGTCGAAATGAATGATGAGGAAGACCTTGAGGCCATGGACCGTGCTCAAAAACGCGTAACATGGATGGGTCTGTACAGTAACGTTATCTTGGCTGGAACCAAGGGCCTTATTGGATTTTCAAGTGGATCAATGTCGCTAATTGCAGATGCTATGCACTCGGCTTCGGACCTCTGCGGAGACTTTGTCGCGTTAGCAGCCATCTCGCTCAGCAAGCGACCTGCGGATCAATTGCATCCTTATGGATATGGTCACTACGAATCACTCGGCACTCTACTGGTATCTTCCTTTCTTATTGGAGGTGGTGCAGCCATCGGCTGGCAGTCACTCAATTCATTACTTCTGGTAAGTGCCACAGACGCTACCGCTGTAACACACATTCCCACCGCACTTTTTGTAATTGGCAGCTCCATTGTGGTCAAAGAGTGGCTCTACAGAATTACGGTGAAGGTAGGCCAGGAAACGCACAGCCCCGTTCTCGTCGCTAACGCTTGGCACCACCGCACTGATGCACTTTCATCAGTCATGTCTATGGTTGGCGTTGGTGGGGCTTACTTTGGATGGAATATGCTTGATCCTGTGGCGGGTCTATTGGTCAGCGGTATGGTGCTGAAGGCAGGCGTTGAGATTGGTTGGGATGCATGCCAAGACCTTACAGATCGTCGCCGCGAATCTGATTTTGATGTCATTGGGGGCGTATACAAGGTAGTCGAAAAACTTGCTGCACAACCTAATTCCGCAGTTATTGATGCGCACGACGTTCGTGTGCGCCGACTCGGTCACTACCTACTTCTTGATTTACACCTTCGGGTAGAGCCTCGTCTCAGCGTAAGTGGCGGCTACGTCGAGAGTAATCGCGTCAAGAGACACATTTACCAAGCCTATCCACGTGTTAGTGAAATCATGATTCATGTTCAAGCTCACCCTCGTCGTAGCTCTCTCGAGGCTCTCAGCGACAATGTGGCCTCGCCGGGTACACAAAGTATCGCTGCCCAGGGTGTTTCCAGAACACCTGTTGACACAGAAGGCGAAGCCTCTGACGGGGAGCCTTTAAGAAAACCTCGGCGGGAGGTTTCCTTTTACGCGGAAAAGAAGGACGAAGTGTCCAGCGACGTTACTGCGAAGCAAATCAAGCTTGCACCTGTACCAGATAACACTATGGTACGTCGTGTCTCTGCTACAGGCGAAAAGATGACACCAAAGCGCTCTCGTACGCCAATTCCAAACCAGTTTGCGAAGAATGTTCGCTCCCACCTTGAGATTGAAACTGATGTGCACGATGCTGTGGTCCGTGCCTCTGAACAAGACCCTATCATTTTGGCCCTTTCTCATTGCCAAGTTTACTACGATGTGGCAGAGAACCGAGTTTTTGTGGAAATCAATCTTGTCATGGACAAGTCTGTCACTCTTTTCAGGGCTGATGAAGCAGCCCAAGTTGCTATCAAGTCTGTCTTACAAATTCCTGACGTATACTCCGTCGATGCGCATGTCGAGCTCGGCGAAGATGAAGATCTCGTCGCGGATGAACCGCAAAAGATTGCTATCTAATTCTCTTATACTATGATTATACTATTACAGCCTTACAAGGTAATATCATGCTCTCTAGAGATCTCTCTCGATTCCAATCCTCACCTTTTATTATGTTACCCTCACCTTGTCTTATTAGATTTGATGTCCATCTTTATCATCATCATCATCATCATCATAAGTATGGGTGCTTCGCTTAATGTATCTAATTTATAAAGATTGTGTTAATTCGCATCCAACTCTACGCACAATTGCGCCGTGCACACCATGATTTGAATTAGATTATACAAGAAAACCTGCAAAAACGTTCCCTCGCACATACGGCGTACTTTACGGGTGGCAGAGCCTTTGCCGACGAATACCCTTTTGCTTCTTCGATGTTCTAAGAACCAAATATATGAACGGCTAACCCTCGTAAAGCTAAGGATGCACATGCATGAGTCCGGGGGAGTTTAGCTGCGTAGTGTTTTGCTATGTGTTCCCCAAGAGTTGGTGCAAGCTCTGCATCTTCTTTTACCTCTAGAAGATCACATCGAAATTGAGCTTCCAACTCCCAAAGACTTGGATGGAAGCTTGATTCCAAAAGCATATTGAGCGTTGTGTTTTCTTCGACTCCATCTGTCCCAATGGTTGCTAGTCCATGCTCATCAAGAACCGTCTGAAGAGCATGGCTGAAACCAACAAGTTCGAGATCCTCAGCAAGCTGTGCTATAGCTACTGCATCTGCAGTGCAGCGTGGGAAATGCCGAGAGTCAATAAATCCAGCATATATGAAACTCATTATTGCTTCCCAAACTTGACGAGAAACCACCTTGGTGAATGCTAAGGCAGTAATTGTAGCATTCCCACTAAAGTTTCCAAGGGCTCGAGACAACGTTGGAGAGCGACATTTAAGAATGAATGAATGGCCAGAAATGTATCCTGAGGTCATGCCACTGATTCCAAGGGCGATTTTCACGTCAAACAATTCCGAGGTACTCAAAAGAGTCATAAGATCAGTGCCCAGGTGAGGAAGTTCTGCCAGACTTGTAAATCGTGCTTCAAATTCGTCGATCTCCACAGCTGCAAGTACCTTGTCAAAAACAGTCATATCAAGATCTTCGAGTACCTGCATCTCAGCTTCATGAGTACGTTCTACATGATCAGAAGCCAGACGGGCATCAAACCGTGTTCCTTCCATTTCAATTTGCCGTCGAAGCCGAGTTGGTGCTAAGGCAAATACGCTTGCGCTATCAACATTAGCTGCTGCAAGCATACGCGCAACATCAACAACAACACCATCTGAACGACGGCAATATCGTAGGTGGTGCTTTTCGAGAATACCTCGAGGACATGGACACTGGAAGTTATGACCATGAGGAAGCACACACCGAGGCGGAGGTGGTTCGATCTGCTGTCGATTTGTTTTCTTTTTTAGCTTCCGTAGCAAGCTAATAATATTGCTGCAAATTTCTACCAACGTTGAGTTAGAAATACCTTCCAAAGCAAATTGAAGCAAATCCTCAATGTGGGCAGATCGGATCCGAGGAATTCCCTTGCGGCGCGCTGCTCCGCGAGACGTCAAGACATGGCGCTCCAGCAACAGCTGAATGACGTCACATGCAATGCTCTCTAGACCATGCAACAGCCATTCATTTGCTAAAACCAGAACATTCACTGCATGCTCCACATAATCAAGTACTACTCGCCCATCCACGAAGTGCTCGAAATCACGATGGCTCGCAAACTCCATCAAATCAGAGCCGTCTAAACTACCGTAATAAACGAACCGGAGAGCATCTATAATAGCCCGCTTAGAATGCAAAAACATGTTCACTTCAAGGAGCTGGGATTCCAGCATCCCACCTCGAAACATGCCAGCGAACATAGGACAACGCGCCGTGAGAATATCCTTATGCGCATGCATACGCTCTCCATTTTCAAGCAAAAATGTGACATCAGCTCCCATAAGATCACGATTTTCAAAAAGATCCTGCAAGTCGGATCGAAAAAAGTAATCGAGATTTGATTTCGACAACGATGCTTCTTGCATTCGATTGGTCAAATGATCGCTCCGGTTTTCTAGTACACATGCAATCTTTGTAATGTCTTCAACTGGAGCAGTGTTGGTCGATGAACGCTCAAAGGCGCTTTCACAAACAAAATGAATGAGTTGCGATGCGCGGGCACGAAATCTACTTGTAATTGGTGCAAAAGGCTCCTCGAGGCTGAGTAAGAAGTCTAGCGCTTCAAACGCCCTGTTTACACGGTTGACTTCGCCTTCTGCGCTAATATGGATAGCCTGGTTTAGTGCCGATATTGCAACATCAAGAACGGCCGGACTATTTTGGGTTAGGCTCGTTTTGCAAACAAGGCGCTTCAAAAGATCTAGACTCGGGGGACCTTTTGACTGCTCGAGGGCCACAACCAAAGCAGACTCCTCTTTCCCGTTTAGACGCTGAGGAGAGGCACCCATGTTCAAGATCTCGTTTGCTAGTTCCATATGACCTCCACGAAGAGCACTGATGAGTACTGTATCGCAAGGCCAAGACCAGTCAACCCACTCCAAACAAGATGTGTCTTCTCTAGTCACAAATTCGCGCACCACCTCGCTGGCGCCGTGGAGGGCTGCTAGGTGAAGTGGACAAGGAGTACATGACACTGTTGTATGCTGAATGGACTGAGGCCCTGCTCCACGCCACGGTGTGCCGCGATCGAGCAAAAGACCAACAGTTGACGCGTGGTTCCCTGCTGCAGCTTTGCACATTGGTGTCCAGTATGACTTGTCAACTGCATGGGCATCTGCTCCACGAACAATAAGCTCTGCAACTGCTGAGTTCGCTCCAGCAGCTGCTGCCAAGTGTAGCGGAGTCTCCCCATCTCGGTTCTTTGCATCAATGCGAGGTCTTAGAATGGACATATAAGCTGCCGAGGGGTTTGCACGTACCGCTAAATGAAGTGGTATGTTTCCATTTTTATCTTTGCTTGCCAGAGACGCACCATAATCGAGAAGAAGCCTCGTTGCTGTCATGTCAGCCCTTGCTGCACAAATGTGTAGTGGAGTTCGGCCTCGACTATCCTTGGCTTCAAGATTAAGCCCGTAGCTAATAGCATGACTTCCACCAGCGCCAGCACGTAGTGCCCCTTCGAGTACGAGGACATCACCTACATGGCAGATGTGGTGCAGTAATGAGCATCGTTCATCTTCCCTTTCCTTGCCCACGCCAGCAGCGTATGCTCGGACCGAGGAATCAGCATTCCAGCTGACAAGCATTTCTACAACACCTGCTGCACGGGCCTCCACAGCCAATGCCAATGGGCCCCACCCATCTTCTCTGCAAATTCCATGCAAACGAGTTGGTACAAGGTCTCCATTTTGTCGCACACTATTTGCCCACTGCAATACTTCGTTTAGGTCTCCTCTTTCGCAAGCGTCAAGGAGCTTGACATCTTGATCTACTCGGACTTGTGTTTTTTCAAGGTCTGCGTTGTTACCCCTAGCAGTTTTCTCGATTCGGATATTTGGCTCAGAGTTTATGTGCATAGAGTTGCCTTCGACTGATCCAACGCCTTCAGGCGCAAGCGTGGAGGTACCGTCCTGAACTAGAGTACGAGTCTTTTTTCGAGGAGCTGGGACAGCTGGCTCTAATTCTTGGAAGCCCTCTTTGGCAAAATATTGGCGCCATCTTTCGCGAAGACGGCCTGCCCATTGCCTTGCCACATCTCGTGCATGCTCTTCGATTGCATCTTGAAGTAAGGTGTCTACTATTGCGGTTGCATCCTCACGAGAAATCTCTGCACGAATGCGGTCTAACTGGAGCAGGGACGCCGCAGCTTCTTCCTTCGCACGAGCTCTGCGTAAGAACGAATTGGCAGCACCGCGTGTTTGGATACTTCCTAACTGGAGGCGCGAAAACCCTTGTGGAGCGACCGGGGGCGGGTTGTTTTGAGATGAACGATCCTCCTCTTCTGTTTGAGGAATCCCAACTTTCAGTGCATAAGTTTGGAGGCCAGAACCCGGACACCATTCTGGGGCATTCGCTCGTAAAGCAGCATCGTTCAAAGTTTGTAACTGTACCTTGTTAGACATCTCTGCCTGGGATGGATGTTGCCCACCTTTGCCATTGGGTCTCCGCCTTCGATTATTTGTTCGTTTGTTGGGTCTCCGTTGCGGAGGCTCTTGATCGCTATTTTTAGCATCACGTTTCTGTGGTCTTTTCTGGGTCTCGTCTCCTCTTTGTTGGTTGCGTTTTCGAGTTTCCCCTCGCTCTTTGGAGTGTCGATCGGAGGCAGTGGTCGAAACATCACTGCCGTGCTTCGGGGCACCAGGGGCTTTGCTGTCTTGGGGTTTTCGAGATCCTCGGCGCCCTCTCGGCCTTCTTCGCTGAGTCTGGCTGCCACATGGTGGCTCTGCTCCGGGCTCAACGCCGCTATTCTCCATAACAAGACTGCGCGAGAGTTTAAGCTTTAGTAGTACACTGTTTTGAGATGGCAGATATGGATAGGTCTAGTTCTCTTGCCCATATTTGAAACCTTGTTCTAAGCGTTAGATCTATGACCCTTCGAGCAAACACCAAGCATTGGCAAAGTCAGTCCTATTTAGTATCTCTCTGGCTTTGCATGGAGTATTGGAATCCGTCTGTGACCTGCAAAAGATATCGTGACATTAGTTTGTTGGAGCGTGAATGTGCGGTCTTGACAAATGAGTAAAAAGAAAGAAAGAAAGAAAAGACAAAAAATGGTGACAAAAAATAGGCGAAAAGGAATCATGGGTCATGGATAATAACTTGGCTGCTAACATCGCTAGCAGCTCAACAGAGAAAGTTAAAATAGATGCACACAGCATCTGGGGGTTGCAAGCTTGAAAAATGATCAGTTAAATTGAAGTAACTCTCTTTAAGACGCAAGGAACGAAATCATCAGCAGGGGTAAGTTATTGGTCTGAAACATTTACAAAAGCTAATGCGAAGCATTTTGATATTTTAGAGAACATAGTATTGAGAGAAGTTTGTGAAAGCAAATAGGAAATGGAATCTCTGTTATGCTGCGAAAAACAGCAGTTTCCTCAATTCATCCAACTTCACATGAATCGTTCTTAGTGATGACGAATTCTAAAGCTGGGGTTGCTGAAGTGGGACTTCGCAGACAATGATGGCATCTGAAAGTGTGTAATAGCGCTGGTAGCTATCTCCCTGCGAAATGTATGGCACGCGGGAAATAGAAAGAATGTTAAATCCTTCAGGAATGAGCACCCGCTGTACAAGAGCATCGAGTGACTTTTCAAAGGTTGCTTTGTCACGACAGCGAGCTCCTTCCATGGGAAGCTGCTCTGAGGGGGGGAGTTGCTTGGTTCCGGATTCTACAAAAGGACACCAAGGCTGAGTTAATCATGTTTGAACGTTGACAATTGGGGTTAGTAATCGTTCTCCTTTTAATTTTATCTACCCTCGGACTTTGCACAGATCGTACAAAGAACTGAAAACTTACCAAGACAACAGCGAGCAAGAGTCTACCTGTTCCAGGCTTAAGCTGAGCTTTGAGCTCGCGCAGGAGTGTGAGTGGCTTATCTGCCCGGTCGAGAACGTTAAGGCATGTGATAAAGTCAAACTTTTCAGCATCACTGGCAGGCAGTGGCAAATCCTGCTTGCCTGGTTCATAGCACGCCCACCCACGGCTACGAAGTTTACCAGCCATTACCGAGGATGTCTCAGTAGTAACGACCTCGTCAAAATCACCAGCGTAACGCTCTGTGATAGAGCCATCTCCAGAGCCAATATCAAGCAACCTACGTGGCCCATTTCTGTCTGCAGCAAAGACCTGCGGGCACAAGAATGCAAGCTGTGCTTTAGAGATTACGAACATTTTGCCTCTTCCCGCGAGACCGTTTGCATCGGTTCTTGACATGAAATTCCGGAGTAGGCTGGCGAAGGAGTCCTTGATCGTGTTGGCCTGGCATGTCTCGAGAAATTCATCTGTTTCTGTGTCCTTCTCAAGGCCCCTCCACAGCGCCCGCACACTGTCCTCCAGTCCTCCAAGGTCTAGCGTATAAATCAAAGGCGGGTCTGGTCTTTCGTACCCACCCACAGCCACTGCTGCGCGATGCGTTGTTTGGAGTGCAGCCATCGCTGCAGCTGCGACAACCACTACCGCTGTCGTCGTGAACTTTTTTCGACGTGACACTACCAATTGCACAAGAAGGTCTCTCTTAAGCCTTCTCAGCTCAGTAGCCGAGGCCACACCAGACCCCTTTCTTGTGTTGAACCAGTCGTTCGCAGTTTGATCGCCGCCATGCAGCAGCAGCGCTTCCTCGCTGTGCTAACAGCTGCTTCTTTATTAGCTAGCCGAACTAAATGGTGGTACTAATCACTAGCTATGTACTAGCTCCAGAGCGAGGCACCCTAAAAACAAAATAGTTGGAAAATAGCTCTAATTAGTGGGAGTGGGTGAGATGTAGCAGGACTGCTACAGGATATAGCACCTAGCTGTCCATGCAGCGAATCCTCGAAGCGCATATTCATCTAAAGAAAGACTCCAAGGCGTTCTCATTGATGAAAGCCGTGATATCACTCTTTGGAAGAAAAATCATTTGTTCATTTAGTTTGGGAGCTTGTGGCATGTGACAGAACGGAGAATGAACGACCTGGGCGGCGACAAAGTATTCAATAGCAAGGAGTTTGGATGGGCCAAAAACAAGCTCGGTGGTGGGCTTGCGAGTCTTGCGATGCGGAATTACTGAAGGCTGTAGCACTTGTTTGGATGATGGTTGATGAGGATAGGGAGCGAGAATTCAGGGTAAACGAAGGGAAATTGCCTGTTGGATTTGACGGCGTTTCTTGAGTTTCTGAGCAGAAAGGCCAAATCAGCATAAGAGAAGAATCCCGAATAGCAAAGCGTCAGATCGATTTATATAAGAAGTGGATTCTTTGCAAGAGATCAATACAGAGTGTTATTCGGCAGGTTGCAAGCCTTGAATTGAAAATAATCCCTAATCGAGGAATACCAAGGAAAGAGCGTTCAACACGATTGAGATTAAGTTGGTTATACGATGGTCTATTTTGTAAAAGTAGATTGGAATTTGACAAGAGAAGAAAATCACTACAGAACGGATGGTCTTCTAGCCGGCTAAAAAGCTAGATTCCCGTATCTGCCTGCCTCTGTACGGGATTTGTGCAAAGCACGAGCTTCTCGATCGCTCGTCTACCGCGGAGAGTATCTTTAAACTGGCCAAATTCAACCAGCGCTGGCGAGCACATTGCTGCACGCATGTCCACGCGCAAGTCGATGCATACATGTTCTGCGTTTGCACGAGCGAAAGGATAGTCATGCTCCATGCCGTTTGAGGTAATAGAGCTGCTGCACACTTTGTGGATGAACACATCTATCCTGTGCAGACGAAGTCTGGGGGGAAGTAGCGCGCCTAGTTCTTTGCCTTGAAGAATGTGTAGGAGAGAACAATGTTATCTACTCCAGCCATCTGCGGATCGTCTGCGAAGGTTGGGTCAATGTAAAAGAAGACCGGCATATCTACCTCCTCATTGGGTTTCAAGCGCTGCTGGTCGAAGCAAAAGCACTGAATCTTGTTAAAGTAAATACCTGCCTTAGTAGGTGTGATGTTGTACGAGGCCACACCAGTAATGGGCTCCGAAGTTTTGTTAGTCGCTGTGTAGAATGCCAGAGCCGTCTCGCCGGGCACCACAGTGATCTCAGATTGTTGCGGTTTAAATTTCCAGTCGAGCGAGGCTGCAGTCTGCGCCGTGAACCGTACAGTGATAGGGGCAGCGCCGGGAACAGGTTGCATCTTCTTTGCGATATCTAATGTGGATTGGCGAGTTGTACCTCCGTAGCCTGTCACCTGGCAGAAAACTTTGTAGAGCGGCACCGCGCAGTATGAAACACCAATTGCTGCTACTACGATAGCCAAAATGTACACTAGGCCGGTCGTGTTCTTGCGTCGAATTTCATCCTGGTATGAGCTCGAGGTAGAGGCGCCAGCCTTCCCGTTCTTTGCAGAACTCGAGAAAAAGCGAACTGCACTCGTACCAGCCAAGTTCATCTTCTTGGACGCCACTGTAGTCGCCAGAGATGCACGAGGACGCCACACGGGACTGCCAGCGTTTGCATGGACGTGTACAAGGCGAGCGAATGACCAAGGAGCCAAAGAGGTGGGCGCTGGGGCCAATGATGTCTTTGCATGAGATATGGCACTCGGCGATACCGTGGAAAGGCGAGCCGAGCGCGAGAGTGCAGCTCGCACGGACGACATCATCATGCCAGATTGCATCATGGCTGTTTCTAACTTCGCTGTGGAGGCAGTTCAAAGCGAAATAACCTGGCAATCCAGACAGCAATACACCAGCAACACGCAGCTAGATCGAGTTTGACCTCCTGATCTCGCCTGCGGACGCCCAAGAAGAAATGATAACCCGACAAACAAACAATCAAACAAGCAAACAAACTACAAGGAATGAAACCAAACAACTCGAGGAGCAGACTTAGGCACGCAAACGTATTATACTATTCCAAATCGTAAAGAGGCTTAGATAGACACTAGTCAATAGCTACGCTACCTACCTGCTCAGTGAAGGACGAGAATGTTTTTCCGCAAAACTAACCATATTCGTTCCAATCGAAATGCTCTCTCATCCTCTTCCTCTCACTGATTTGCCATAAGTCTTGCAGGTGAACGATTGGAGTGTCTCTGAACAGCTGGCGAGTAATCAGGACGCAAGAGAGCACTGTTTATTCCAAGTTGGTGTGCTTTTTATCAATCTGAAGAATGGGTTTCCATCATTTGTTTTTCTTTTTAGCTTTCGTTTTTAAACTAGGTAAACATAGACCGTAGCTACCCTCTCTGCTAGTTTTATCAGTAGGACTACCTCTCTCTATATTTCCCGTTTGTAAATGCACGGCGACGAGGAAATTCCTGCATTGGAACCCTGCGCAAGCCAGGCTGGAAAGTCCGTGAAGGACGGGGAGGCACGAGAGAAGAGCCTACCATGGAGGGAATAACGCATATTGTATACAAGAGGGCCGCTCAGGTTCTGTAGTTGCGAGTGGCGTTGCCTCAATATTTTTCTCTCTCAGCAATTCTGATTTTACATTGAGGCAAATGCGGACATTTGATGAACTCGGCGAAACCAACTTTACAAACCTTTCAGAGTACCCCTCTCGGAACCCTATGGTACGTTGTTATCTTTCTTTGAAAGGGGGCTTGGTGGGAGAGTTGATAGAGAGGTTCTTCCGAAAGGCGCGGCAAAGTTGAGATTGCACGAACAGAGGAACCTAGCTCTCTCTACAAGTTCTCCAACTCAATCCCCAATGCAGGATTTATCTTCGAAGGAGACTCAGAATAGTAGTCTGAGCTCAGAATTACTTTGTCACATTGTCGCCATGCCATTGCACTTATCTGCGCTTTGAAGACACTTAATTGTATGTTGTATCTGAGCTGTCACTAAAATCATCCATCTCCGAAACGTGATCTGTAGGAGAACAAAAGAGTGAAGTGAACACTATAGATTCAGAACGGAACGTTCGGAACACCTCATAGGACCTGTAAAAGAACATTTAGCCTGATTAGCATCGGCAGTGCTCGTCGGTAGTACCGCCTAACACTTTGGGTAGGACCCCGTCGGGGAAAAAGAACGCCATGGCTTTAATAGTAGTAGATAGCTCTATTAATGGAACAGCTATCAGAACAGGCCTATAGTTGAAGTAGCAGTACATAGTAGTACTAGGAAGAACTTGAAAAATAAAATAAGTCAAAAAAAACACGGCGTAAGCTGACTTTTCATTTTTCGAGCAGAGAAGAAGAGAAGAAGAGAAGAAGCGGAGTCGAAGTAAATCGCATTCTGAGGGACTTAAAGTTTGAGCGATAGGAGCAAAGGTCGCGTTTGGCGCATCTTTGTTTGTTGCACAGGTTTTAGTTTATTGGACAAGACTTGAGGATGCTCGCAGCTGCTGTTCGTAGTGGCCTCCGGGCTCGCCCTGGCATGATGGGCCTCGTGATGGCACGTTCCAGTGGCGTCAGCGCTGTTCGTGCCTTCTCTGAGGAGGCCGCCGCGCAGGGAATCACCCTTACTGAGAAGGGTGCTCAGCGTATCAAGGAGCTTCAGGAGAAGAAGGGCAACTCCGAGCTTATGCTCCGCCTCTCCGTCGAGGGCGGTGGCTGCTCCGGATTTTCCTACGTTTTTGACGTCACAGACAAGCCCCCTTCTGCTGAAGACATTGTCTTTGAGCAGCACGGCACGAAGGTTGTGGTTGACGACGTTTCGCTTGATCTTGTGAGGGGATCCAAGATTGACTTCACGGAGGATCTCATTCGCCGTTCCTTTGAGGTTGTCGACAACCCCAATGCCGAGTCAGGGTGCGGCTGTGGCTCTTCATTCGCGGCCAAAATGGACTTTTAAGGACAGCTGCAGCCACAATGAGGCAGGTATCGTTCATTATTGTGAAGAAGTTCACGCATGTTGCTCAATTTCAAAAACAAAAAAAGAGTTTGCTTTCTTGGTTAAGCGAGATTTGGCTACCAGCCCTGTGGCGCTGTGCACTTCCTTCTGCGACAACTATTTGGGTGCAGAGATAGGTATTGCTCGGTTGGCACCTCAGGGGGATCTTCCTCTTTAAATTGGTGCGTTCCTGTTTTCTCACAATGTTTCTCTTCTGTTCAATCATCCTTTTTGATCACTTCTGTGGATCTTCATGTTTGGCCCATGGCGATCCACTTTCGTGGCCTTCCGTCTTATGTCCTCAGCCGTGGACACGGGGAGGCCAATTCTACATTCTCTTCTGCTTTCTTTATTTTTGAAGGTCGTTGCCTTTTACTTTTTCACAACCGGCTTATCGATGCTGTGACGCTAAAGGATGAGTTACTGTGGGCTTGGATGAGGTTTCGCAGGCTCGCTGTGGCCTGGCTGCTCTCTCAGTCCCACGTTGTGGTCGTTCTTTTTTCTGTTTCACTCTCTTTAGCCTGCCATTTTGCAAGACAAATTCATAATACGTTATTTCCATGTACAAAAGTCAGGTCTGCACGAGCTTTGTGCCTTTTTGAATGTCACATTCCCTTGTTTTTCTTTTGTCTCCCTGTGCTTTCACCTCTAATTTCGACTGGCAAGAGTCTCATGCGCCATCAGACAACTCAGTGTAAGTGTCAAACTTGGTAAGAAAAACAATCGGAATGGCATTATGGTAGTGAGTGAATGGAGCCACCGTGGTAATGTAGTCGTTTCCTCCAATAGACAAATAAGTGAGCAAATTTAATTTAGTATTCTCCGATTCTACAACAGGCTTTTATAAAGAGTATTGCTCTCGTCGTAAACCTGTAGTGACCCGTTGACGTCCTTCACTCATATATATCTACCAGCGCATCTACTCATTTCTAAGGCAGCACAAAGAAGACGTAGCGATCTAGTATTTTCTATGAAATGTGCTTGGACAGGTATGTTCTCTTGCACGTTACCTGCCCGGCGTTAAGCTTTTTTCAGCTTCTTCATTAAAAAAAAGAAAAGAGAAAAGATCATGGTTGCGATCAACTTTGTCCACACAAAGCCTTAAAGAGTATGCATGCGCATGGTATGTTATGAAAGCTAGGCTTCATTTCTGAAGCCTTTCTCTTGAGTTCTGATCCGGACCAGTCTTTTCTGTATTAGTGTCGATCAGCATTTGCGGGACCCCTCACTTCACTAAGCAAACATCGGGAATATGAACGACTGTCTTCTTGATGAGAAGGAATCTCTCTGTACAAAGTCGCAATTCACCTCCATTACCCGTTACCACTTTCTTTTTATAGCTAGTCAAGTAGTAGGTTAGGCCCACATTTGTACCACACTATCAGCTCGCTCTAGATTTGGTATAACTTTGGTTCATCGTGTTAACATTCTCTTTGAGGTCATGCGTGAAAGCGTCTAACCCTAGTGCCTCACAACCTCACACACACAAAAAGCAAGAAAAAAGCAAAACTTCTCCGAGGCTCAGCTCAGCACTGTGGTGTCCCACAAATTCATTCAGATCAATAAATCAATAAATACTGTCGCCCCAGCAATTCAAGTTGAACTCGTCGTAGAGGGAGACGGCCTTCATTTCAGGCCAGTAATCCCCTTGCTAAGCATGAATGGATAAGTTAATGCTAGCCGATAATGCCTTGACGAGTACTTTCTTGCGATTGACTAACTTGTCATTCATGATGAATCAACAACAGCATGTTCGATATTGACTTTCTTTCAGATATTTGGATCATGCCGATGCACGAGGCTGTATCGTGTCAACGAGTGGCTATATTTGACGTCCGTTCGATGAGTGGGCAGACACGAGAGTTCTGTGTGAAATCGCTGAAGCAAGAGCTGAAGGTTTTTGTCGTGATGGGGAGTAGATCTGTAGAGGTGATGATGAAGAATTCAACACATCATGGAAACGAGATGTTCTGCTCGGCTTTGCCATATGCATGCTGAAGCGTGTCTCTCGGAAGGCAGCAGAAACCGCTCCAACCAACTTGATTGAACTGTATTGGGCCGAGACTGATGCGTGCCTAGTGCTTTGAATTCAAGGAAGGGTCCTCCGTCGTGGCAATTCATGTCTGTCGAAATTTGCTCGCCTGATATCAAGTCACAAAGCTATCATAATTCAGGTCACGACTGAGTCCATGCTCTTCATGAATTTTAGCGAACTCATGTGATTCTGACAACTGGTTCTATACCAATAAAAGAAAAGATTAAATAAAGAAATATTAGAAGATGAAAAATATGTTTTAATTATCTTTTAATAATAATAGTGACACGTAGATAATAAAAAAAAGCTACTGTCAGGTGCATCTACCTTGACGGTAGTTTATATATACATTTAAATTTAAGGACCTATTATACTGAATGGAAAAATATGTTTTTGTTTTTTTGTTTTTATTCTTTTAAACTCAAATAATAAATAAAAAGAATAACTAAAGTAGATAAATAAATAAATCAAGTTGAGAGGTTTAAGGGACAGCATGAAAAAATCGTCTGTAGCGCCTGTGGCCCAGCTCTTCACAGGCCCGAGGCAAGTATCGGTTTCGGGATACAGACGATACGCCATATCGTTCAGGCTGTCAGATTTCCAAAAGAATCTGTATTGCATATTATATTCAGCCGCAGCTGTATGTGCTGTGTGCCATGGTTTCTCAAGCCAAGTTTCACTGTTGCTGCAAAACAATGCTGCCCATCAACAAAATGATGATCGGGAAAGCTGCCCTCACGGAAATAAACCATTTCTACAACTAAGATTACTCCTTCAAGGTTCAACAAGTTCGTTCGATTTCTTGTCTTCTCCGTACTCGCCTTTCAAGATGGTTCTCCAGCAACCACGCCATCAGCAAACAAGCTTGGTTCTCGGCCATCTACCTGTAGGCTGCTGATCATCTCAATCGCCGACTACACCAGAGCCGCCGTCAGACAGAACACACAGGACGGCACTTCAGCTCCAACACCATCCCACCAAAGCATCGTGTCTTTGTACGCATCCCTGCGCATCGAAACATCTGTGTGATTGATTCGCAATCGAAGTCACAGATTTGCACTTTTTATAAATCTGATCACATGCAACAATTTTAGCATAAGCGATCCATCTTCGTTCGATGTTCTGCTTTGTGCCTTTGCTTTGCTTTGCTTTGCCGCATTGGTACAACTAAGCAAAACCAGACTTTGCAAATCTTATTGAATGTCTCTCGGCAACAAGCCAAAAGTGAATACCTTTGGATTATGTAGAGGTGCCAGGCAGAGAGATAAACACGCCATCAGATTTAGCTCAAAGTGACAGCATACAACAGCGATCAATGTCACGAATCATTGGCCGGATGAAAGCCAATTGTTTTGTTCACCTTTGTTGCAACAGCGGTAGCCGTCATATCATATCTGCACACAAATTCACGTGCTAAACCCGGATTTATTCAAGGCGAGGCGAAGATGGCAGACATTTTACAGTAAAGCAATGCAGATGAGACGCGTAAACCCTGGTGCATTTGAGGTCTAAGTGCTTCATCGCGCGAGAATGAAAGAGTTGATAAACCAAAGAAGATCTTGGTTTTGCTCTTCATGCTTTTGTCTTGATCACCGTTTCCATTATTGATCTTGGGAACTCATGCTGGACGGAGACCCGCACTCATGCATGCATGGATGGGGTAGACCCGTCTGCAGTCAGCGTTCTCTGCAGCGTGCCCGGTTTCCTCGCTTCTGTCTGAGGCTGGAGGTTCCAGGAGACGGCAATGTCGGCAGTGGCACGGGTTGGTTTCGTTTCGTTTCGTTTCGTTTAGTTGTTGGTTTGGCTTCTATATTCGTTCAGCCCGGCCTCGGTCCTTGCTATGCCCACACTGGCGAGACTTACGACATTGCTGTATGTTATTTATGCCATCCTTAGAATAGACTTTATAATGATAAAAATTAAATATCAACCATACGTACATGCTGCATACACACAAGTTGAAACGATTCTTTTTAAATGTGTGAACCACAAGAGCCTGAAACATTTTATTTCAATTAAAAGAGAATACCAAATCTCTTCATCTTCAGGAGGCGAAAAGAAACCTTGAATACCTCGATTGATTTTTTATTTTAACTAAAAAATAACATCAAATAAAAATTAAAGACGCAAAGAAATGAGAAACTTTCAAACTCCCATTATAATGAAACTAAGCGTTTTTTTCTTGTTTCTTTCTTGCAGTAGTAGCTTAGTCCTAACAGGTGATTTCGTGAAAGAACAGCAATAATTCGGCGCTGATCTTTCACTTCTTCTCTTCTTCTTCTTCTTGTCGTCTTTGGCCTTCTCAATCGCGAAGTAGAGGCGCTTCTAATCGTTATCATTTCCCGCTCTCGCGAACTGCCAATGGCGATAGCTGCTCAGGCTTTGGGCGAAGGCAATCTTGGTCGTGCGTGTTGCTTGCTTGCTTGCTTCAGGCCCGGCTTTCGACAGTGTCGAGCACAGACTCGAAGTTCTTGCGAAACAAAGCACGTACTTCGAGCTGTCTCAAACACAGCGCCATTGGATGTAGAGAAGAAAGGGAAGAAATAAGAAGAGCTCAGCGCAAAGAGTCAGCGATCGAACTAAGCTTCCTGGGCTCAGCGGAAGTACTATCTATATCTACGGCTTAGAGGAGATGTTTGATTGGAATTAAGAAACTGTCTAAACTTAAACAGATAATATGGCAGGCCGATACTAACTTTCGAATATTTTTAAAAATAAAAATGACACTGAGCATAATAGGCGGTCTGTGTCTTCCGTGAAAAAAAGTTTATCTCTCTGTGGAATTGATTGAAGACTGTTCTTTCTTTCAAGCCCTTGTTCCTTCAAAAAGAACTTGGTTGCTTGCCTTCGAAATGAACGGAACACGTTGAGAACGAGCGTAGGTAGGTAGGTCCTAGTAGGTTGTAGGCGGTCTGTCTGTTTGAGTGCCGCTTTGGGCTCCACGCCGCATCGACAATCGGGGGCCCTTTCTGTGTTGATGGATCCTCGACTCTCTTCTATTTCACGCCTGCACGCACCTTTCATGCGCGCGGCCGCCACAGAGAGCTCGTTGGGGCGGGGAATGAAACGATCAGGCGCTGTGTTAAGCAGTTCTGTTGAATCAGGAACGAATGAAACCTTCGCCTCAGTCCAGATGAGGTTTTTAGAAGACGGATCCCCAAGCATGGCTCAATCGAAGTGCTCTGCAGCTTTGCAGCTTCGGAGCCGCCTGGGTTCTTGTGTCAGCGACGCTCACTCATACCTGCGAAGGGGTAGGTGCAGCTGGTGATTGAAACCTCGAAAGCGACCAGCGAGGTTTCTGTAGACCTGCGAAAGCTGATGCTCACTCTTTAAAATACAGGAGGGCCATTTTCGTCTCAGTAACGTTACACAGGCGCTGCGAACTGCACAACACTCTCTAGAGGATCCGCAGAGCTTGGACGTGCTCAGGCGTGTGCATTCGTAATGCAATTCGCCATGCAATTCGCCATGCAATTCGCCATGCTAGTCGCGGAGAGTGGCCACAGTTTAACGAGAAAGCGAGCGGAGTTCTCAGCCCGAAGCGAGCGTGCATCCATGCGTGCATCCATGGCCAACCTTGGCTCTCTCTCGCTGACTGTCTAACTAACTCAGTGGCTCAATAACTTAGACAATCGACGAATCGACGAATCAACGCCTCAATCACCCATTTATGGTTCTTCAGAACGACGAAAGGAGTTGAATCAGGCAGGCTCCTTTCGAAGTCTGCGATCAGTTCGTTCAACCGGACTTTACGAAGAAATCTCGCTCACGCGAAGTTTTTATTCGAGATAGAGGTAGGTGTCTATCCGCGCCAATCTCGAAAACACGTGCGCGCGCTTGAGGAGGTGCGCTTTGCGATGCCCTGGTCGCCGTGGTTTGATTCGCCAGCACCCAAAGCTTTGTTTCTTTTCCTCAGAGCGCAATTCTATAGTCAGACTTGATTGAACAAAAGCAGCTCTGGCCAATGCATTTCCCCTCATCAGCAGACAGAAAGTATGTTGCATTGGAGTTGCCGCTTCAGCCTTCAAGGAAACACAGGCGATACGTTGGATAGAGCCTGAGCGCTCATCGCCCTTTGTCCGTACGCGAGCTCGAAGAAGATCGTTTTCGAAGATCGTCACTAAGAAAGCGATCGCTTTCGGGGTTTGGGGGTTCGTTCCTAAGCAGGCATTTATTTCTGAATCGTTTCAACCTACTGCAGCCAAACTCCTTTTTGCGTACCACGATCTCCAGTGCTGTCGCGAACTTTAATGAGCCCTGCTATTCCCTACCTCCCCCTTTGATGGCTATTGGTCTACTTTTATTCGTACTTTACTTGAATGTTAAATACTACATTAACTTTTACTTGTGTTTCAAGAGAATGGTAATTAGTTATCGCCATAATCGCCATTCTAAAAATGCTTTAATCCAATTTTTGAAATCTATTTACTTTACTTTCAATATTAAAAATACTGAAAGGTAATTTTCAGTAGCGGTAATCGAACAGCAACAATGAAAAGAGAAAACCCAAGCTTGAAGAGATACTACTAACTGGTAGGGTACATGTTTATTTACCAGTATCTAGGTGTTATTTGCGCTGAGGTGTTCTAACAGGTGGAGGAGACAGAGACAGGGAGTAAGAGTGAGAAACTGGAGGTTTCTCTCGTCGTTCTTCTCATGGTGATAAAACTATCTTTATCTTACCTCCTAAGGGATATATATGGGCGTCCCACGGTACAGAACACGGTAGGTACTGGTACGAAAGGTGGCGGGCAGGAAGCAAGAATGCGGCACCAGGAATCAGATATTAAATGGGGAGGTCGATGCGAGATTCAAGGCGGCTGCCGCTGCTTCGTCCCAAGTTCACAGTTGGCACAGCAGCAACGGAGGTCTTCAGCTCTCCCACGCAAGCTTTGCGAAGGTTTTCCTCCTGAGCTGGAAATCTTTCCATCGATTCTGATTCCAACGTTTGATCATTTTATTTACATATTCTACAAATCATTTTAAAAATTAAAATACTAACACTGCGAGAGATAATAATAGTGATTAAAAAAATTAACATTTTTTTTTTTTAAAGCACCTTTTGGCAATTGAAAAAAGAAAAAAGAAAAAATAGAGTAGGAAAACATGTTCTGTTTTGTCAAAAGCTGAACTCGAGCATACTAAAATCCATAGGTAGGGTACTAACTTGGAAGGGCTCGTTTTTCTATTACTGCTTCTATTAGTACATTTAAAAAGATGAAATAAAAATAACAATGCCATTTGAAGATAAAGAATAGATATTAATGAAACAGAATATATGATAAATATGCAGTATTTCAGTCGAGAAAGACTCACTCGCTACAGCAGGCAAGAAGATGTGCAGTGCACCTGAATGAAGACTTGCCGCCTTGCATTGCTTTACAAGAAACAAACACAGCGTTTTCGAGGCGAAGTTAATTCCTGCATTCACCATTGCGCATCAGCGTGATGGTCTTTCGATAGACCTTTCGCCGACGGGCCCATGGCGGTGTTCTCCCGTCCACCTTATCGCCATAGGTCCTCCCGGCAGCCAAGGTCCAGGTTCTCTCAATTTCATAACTTGATTCTGCAATCGATACCAAAAATAAATCCACGGGATGCCGAAGCGTATAAACTGAAGGAGCTGAGGAGACGAGGCACCAAACTGTGGCGAAGACGCCATCTGTCCAGACAGAGCAGCTCTGAGCAAGCTTCGAGACCTTCAGACTCCGTTTCTTCAGGCTCTCTTCTGTTCGTGCAAACAAACAGACAAACAAACAGACAAACAAACAAAGAAACAAACCCTCTTTGTTCTGTCTGCTTCTTCATGGGGCGTTCTCTGTTCTCCCCTTCCTACACTGTCTACGCATCATGTGAGTGGGCGCGTGTTCCTTCGCCGTTCTCTCTGCTCCGCCTTAATCACCGCAGATCGACGAGTGAGTGAGTGCCGTTCTCTTTCACCTCAGAGAGAACGGAGACTGCTGCTGCCGCCTCCTCCTCCTTTGGCCCTCGTTCTCTGCCTTTCTTTCCTCCACAGACAGAGCGAGCTCGCCTGCCTGCCTCTGCCTGCCTGCCTGGTGCGAGCGTGTGCCAGGCTGTCCCGTGCAAGAGCGAGCGAGGCGCCGGTCTCCTGCCGCGCTCGGGTCAGCGCCGGCTCGGCAGAATCGGGATTGGCTCAGCTACGCTTCGACGAATGGAGGGTTTTCGAAGAGGCCGTACTCATTCATTCATTCATTCATTTATTCATTCATTCATTCATTCATTCATTCATTCATTCATTCATTCATTCATTCATTCATTCATTCATTCATTCATTCATTCATTCATTCATTCATTCACGACGACTTTGGCTGTTTGAAAATTAAAGTTTAATTCTTAAACATGTTTTAGCATTGATTATGATAACTTTAAAAACGCGCTCAGCTTGGCGCACGTTGCTAGGCAGGCACTAGTGGGTGCTAAGGGGGGAAAGAGAGGACTTTCTCTCAAAGGTTTGGGCCAAAGACCCTCATTGCAGAGAAGAGGAGGAGAAGGCAGCTTAGCTACTGCTATGGGAGCGCTTAGCAGGGACTGCTCTTTTGAAAGCGAGATGGTATTGTTTCTCTGCCGCCTGAGTATTTTCTCTTTTCGGATAGATAAACAGGTTAACTTGCTTGCTGCGCCTTATTACTACAGCGGAAGGAAAGCGGATGAAGTTTCTAAAAGTTGAAAATGCCGTGACTAAAGTACAACGTAAAGCAACAATCGAAAAAAGGCATTTTAATTTAAACAGAAATAAAATAAAATAAAATAAAATTATAATTTAGTTTAAAAAAAATAAAATAAAATACATGGAAATGAGACTCAATGAGAGAGAAGAAGCAGACCAAGAAGAACAGTACTACAGACAGATAGATAGCGAGCTTCGCAAAGTGAAACATTTTGGTCTGCAAATGGAAAATCGAGGCTAAAGTCCACTTGCAGGCCGTATAGTCTACTTGCGGAGGGGCCGCTCGGGTTCTCGGCGTCGCGGTTCTTCGAGGCGCGGGAATCTCCGTTCCTGGCCTCCCAGGCCTCCCTCCTTCTTATCGTCTTCCCCTCTCGCTCTCTCGCTTGGCAGCCAGCAGCCAAGCCAAACCAGGCCTCGGGAAGCGGCGAACAGGCGGCCTCGGGAAGGCCCCTCTCTGAGAAGAAGAGACCCAAAGTTGGCGCCAATCGCAGAGAAACCACTCACTCTCTCTCTCTCTCTCTCTCTCTCTCAATATGAGTTACTCAGAGTCACTCAATATGAGATGAGTCGGTGGCGGCAGCAGAAGGAAACTGCTGCTGTGAGTTTGATACAAGCTCAGCAAGGCGCGATGGGAGGCTCAGGAGAGGAATTGCGAGCTACGGCAGTGCTACTGGTCAGCTAGCTAGGCGCTTAGCTAGAAGAAGTTTGAAAACTTGAAAAGACAGCGAAAAGACAGCGGAAGGAAATCAATCGATCGATTAAGTAAATAATAAATTACTTAATATTCGTTATTTATTATTCTTAATGAATAAATAAATAGATAAATAAATAAATGATCACCCAATCATCATGATGTGCGCTTTCGTTCTGTTGGAGGTTGAAAGGGAGGGAGGAGATATGGGTAGAGAAGGAGAAGACTGCGGCTTTGGCGCTTTAGTATGGGTGGTGAAAGCAAGGGCGGCTTTCTGCTTCTGGTCCGGCGAAATCGAAAAGTGACAGACGTAAACTGTGGCGAAGGAAATGACGAATCCTGATCTGCTGTTTTAGAGTTTTTTTTTGTTTTTAGTTTTTTTGTAAGTGTTTTTAAGTTTTTTTTTTTTTAAATTTAAATAAATTCAAAAGGAAAGGAACAGAACATATATGTACAATTTTTTAGAGAAGGAAAACAATTCCATTTTGTTTTAAAATAAAGTACGGAGGAGGGAAAAGTCTACTATGGAGTTCTAATAATATCATGATGCGTACATATTGAGTGCCGTGGAAAAGAGAAAAGGAAGAAGACGAAACGAAGAAGAAGTTCAGAACGAGCGAAGGAATGCGCGAAAGAAGAACAAGTCGAATGGAGGTTTAATATGAGTAGTGCTGCATAGGTGCTATTTCATTATGAAAGTGATAATAAAGAGCGAAAGAAAGAATTTGAATGGGTGAACTAACAAACAAACAAACAAACAAACAAACAAACAAACAAACAAGAAAGAAGAAGGCCATTTGAAACGATGTGTCTGTTTCAAAGGAAATTAATTCGAAAGAAAAGAATGGGGAATAATGAACAACTCTGCGAAGAAGATGGGTGAGAGAGAAAAGAAAGCATTTGAAAGCGCAAACCCCTTTCTCGTTACGCTAACTCGTTGCCTCGCCGGCGAGGCGTGGGGTCGTGGAGGGCCACGATGTCAGGACGGCAGGGCAGAAATGCCCCTGATGCAACAAACAACGTAAATTCGGGCAGCGGGCGCCCTGATCCAGCGTACGGAGCTGATGCGGATGGTGCCGGTGGCGCTACGGACCCCTTGAACACGTTGAACAGCACCAATAATAATGACGGTATTAGCAACAACAACAATAACTTTAATAACAACGGCGATGGAAATGGCAACATGAGGAACAATAGCGCCTCTGATGAAGACGTCTCAGTGGCCTCGACAGGTGCCAGTGGAGATCATGATGGCCAGCATGAGGAGGCTGCGGAAACCAGCAGCTCAGCAACTGTGGAATCCGAAAAACGTGATTCCGTGAGACCCTCACTTGGAGATACCTACAACAGCGCAGCCAACAGTAAGAAGCCTGGCCATTCAAAGAACAAATCATCACTGTCGAATATGGTGGATCCAGAACTCATGAATTTCCGCGTAGAACCCACGCCCATGGAGGAGGTGCGGAAGGACGAAGAGGACCAGGCCACAGAGGATACACTCGACCCATGGGCTCGTTGGCTACGAATCATCGGATTCACCTTCAGCAAGAAGGTCCCGCAACCAGGCAAGGGTGAGAAGGTCGAGCTGATCCAGCTCCGTGTCCCCTTCACCACAAGTTTCGTGAAGAGCCAAGCCAAGAATGGAAGCATGTCCCGGACGTCGAACACTACGCACACCGCCAAATACAACATATGGACATTTGTCCCGCAAGCTGCAGGATATCAGTTTCTACGTTTTACCAATGCGTTCTATCTCTTCATCGCCATCATTGCCTTAGTTGGTTACTATGGTGATAACCTGTGGACAGTTTCTTTCAACCCCGTGACCATTATCGCATTGCTTATCATCGTCGTTGGTGTAGCACTCATTTTTGAAGGTATGGATGACCTTCGTCGCCATCGTGGTGATCGTGAGACAAACAACCGTGCCGTAGCTCGAATCCGGAACGGCGAACTCGAAGAGACCAATTGGGGTAAACTCCTCCCTGGAGACCTTGTCGTTGTTAATGATCGTGAATCTGTACCAGCAGATATGATTCTTTTGGCATCATATGGTGCAGACCAAAAGGGTTCCACTTGCTACATCGAGACAAGTGGTATCGATGGCGAAACCAACCTAAAGATGAAGGAGGTCCCCAAATACATGACTGCTTCGCTGCTCCAGAACACTGAGGTGGCTGAATCGCTAAAGTCATCGCGGCTGCTCAGTAAGCGCATGTCAAGCTACATGAGTGCCCCCGAGTACCAGACACATGAAAAAGAAAGACTCGCAAGAATTATTCCAACCATTGCCACTGGCTTGTACGAGTATGAGCAGCCCAATGTGTTCATGCAGTTCAATGCCACCTTTGTGCCGCGCTCAAAGCTGAATCAGTCTGGTCAAGCAGATTCCGATGGTGACAAGCAGTCGCTTGATTTTAAGAACCTCATTCTTCGTGGATCGCAACTGCGTAATACCAAGTGGATCATTGGACTTGTCGCATATGCCGGTCCAGAAACCAAGCTCGCCTTGTCGCGCAGAGCTTCTCCGGCCAAGTTCGGTCGCATTGATCTCTTTATGAACCGCATTCTTCTCATTGTCACGGTTCTTATGTGCATTCTCATTATTGTCGCAGATGTCATTCTCTTTACCGACGTACAAGACACAGCGGACTTTTGGTATTTTCAGAACACTAGTTCGACAGAGATCTTCAATACTCCTGGACCTCTCGCTTACCTGTTTACTTACTTAATTCTGCTCTCAAACATGATCCCCATCCCCATCATCATTATTGTTGAAATTCTCAACTTTTATGCTCAGGCCATGATCATGTGGGATATTCAAATGTACCACGAGGAATCGGATACCGCCGCAAGCTGTCGTACAAGTAATCTGGTTGCTGAAATCGGACAAATTACACACGTTTTCAGCGACAAAACAGGAACTCTCACGCGCAACCAAATGAAGATGGTCGGCTGCTGGGTTGATGGCAACATGTATGGTCATCAACCCCCACCTCCTGATCAGAGTGAAATGGATGATGCCGCCAAAGGCTCGGACGACCCTGCAGCACCCAAATCCTTTAATGCCGATGACAAAAAGGCGCTGGAATCAGTCCTGGAGGAAGCTGCGGAAAGTCAAGAAAATGGCCCTGAGGATGTCACAATGAATGAACCCGAATCTAAAACAGGTCAGTAGTGATGATCACTTCGCCGATCTTGAGATTGGTGCTCCATCGGGAGGCTTTGATGACGGCAGTGACCTTGACAGTGATAGTGGCTCCGAGGCATCACTTAAGTCGATTGATGTTCTTGAAGTATTTGAGGGCGCAATTCAAATGCTTAAGGAGGAACAAACTACAGATGAGCATCGTGCTTTGATGGACTTTTTTGTCATGCTCGCCGTTTGCCACACTGTGGTGCTTGATTTTGATGAAAACGGAAACCCCGTACTTAATGCCGAGAGTCCCGATGAGGAAGCTTTTGTAAAGGCTGCTGGAATATGTGGTGTGGACCTACAGTCAACCTCAGACGGCCGTATTGTAATCAAGACTCCCCATGGGGAGGATGAATACAAGGTGCTTGCTGTTAACCCTTTCAACAGCTCCCGTAAGCGTATGTCACTTGTTCTCAATCGTACAAGTGACAATTCCATTGTTTTGATGATGAAGGGTGCTGACAACAAGATGCTTGAGCGCCTGGCAGCAGGTCAGGATGCAAAGGTCAAAGAGCTTAATGATGCGCTCACTGCTTACTCGTGGAATGGTCTTCGAACCCTGGTTATGGGCAAACGTGAGCTTACCCCAGATGAATACGAAGATTGGCATCGTACATACAAAGCTGCACTCGTCGCCAAAAGTGGCGAACGTGGAGCTGCGCTGGCCAAAGCCGCTGAGCTTGTTGAAAACAATGTCATGCTAGTTGGTGCCAGTGCTATCGAGGACCAGCTTCAACTTGGTGTACCTGAGTCAATTCGAACCTTGCGTGATGCTGGCTGCCAAGTCTGGGTGCTCACAGGTGACAAGGTTGAGACCGCCATCAACATTGGTTTGTCTAGTAATCTTTTGGACTCAAAAATGCTTCAGTTGAAACTCATATCAGACGACGTGGTTCGCCTTGAGGAACAGCTTGATGAAATTCTTGAGGTTCTCCAGCATGCTACACAAGGTGTGGATATGCAATGGGACCGTTATGAAGAGTCCAAGGCAATTAAAAATCACTTCAACAGTGAGAAACAGGGAGCTACGAATGCTGAAAACAACGCAGGAGCTAGCAGATGCGCAACTTTTCTCCGCGGCTTTGCTGCACCATTTATCAGCTTTCGCAAATTTTGCCACAATCTTTTGCATGCATCTTCGACCAACTCGGAGTTTCAGGCTCATGTTGCTCTCGTAGTCAGTGGTGTATCTTTGGAACTCTTGCTTCACAAACAAAAGGGAAATGTTCAGCTTGAAGAAAAGCTTCTTCGTGTTGCTCGTGCTTGCAAGGTTGTACTTGCTTGCCGTGTCAGCCCTGCACAGAAATCTCTCATTGTTGAAATGGTTCGTTTCGCTCCTGACGTCAAAAGCTTACAGCGACCGCCTGTTACGCTGGCCATTGGTGATGGTGCAAACGATGTACCTATGATTCAGGCTGCTCATGTCGGTGTAGGCATCTCTGGTATGGAGGGTCGACAGGCCGTGAATAGTAGTGATTTTGCTATTGGTCAGTTTCGCTACCTTGTTCGACTCATGCTTGTGCATGGCCGCTGGACCTACCGCCGGCAGGCAAACGTCATCAACTACGTTGTGTACTCATGGGTTATTTATACCGGGCTTTTGTTCATGTACCTTCCTTTTAGTTTGTGGAGTGGTGAGCAGATTTTCTACGAGACCATTTTTACATCGTTTTTTGCCTACTTTGCTAACGTCTGCGAGGTGGCTCATGGTTGGTTTGATCGTGACCTTACCCCAGAGACGATTCTGCGCAACCCTTGGGTTTACGGTGTTGGCGTGAATTCGAGTGATCTGAATTACACGAGTCTCATGCAGCTTGTTCTTCGCTCTGCTGTGCATATTGTCCTTCTGTATGGTTTCCTCTTCTGTGTACTCCCAGTTAGTGTCCCTCTCGAAACTCTTGGTTCTGGTATGTACCTCGGTCTTATCATGGTGTTATACACTCGCCAGGCTTTAATTGGTTCTACTTTCACAAACATCACAGTTCTTGTCTTCGTGCTTGATCTAGCATGCTTCTTTATCGTTATGGCATCGGTATCTACCCCGTCGATTATCTATACCGCTGAGGCTGGCGCAAATATGCTTTGGACCTCGGTTGTTCTTTGCGTTCTCTCTGTAATTGTTCTCGATATCACTGTTCGTACCATTAGCAAGGAGTTCTTCCCACACCCGGGCCAAGTTCTTCAAGAGCTTGATCGTGGATACTTCAAGGGTAATAAGCATGCACGCCACTCTCATCAGGATGCCATCCGTGTGCTTGAGGAGTTTGGTCGTCTCACAGCGCTCCCTTTCTCAGTTGGAGTTCAACGAATTTCTCAGGCTGTCGAAAAGCGTGAAGGAAATAAGCGAGCAAAAGATTTGGCAAATTCGGGCACCGATTCTCAATATGATAAAGTTGAGCGTAGCTTGTCTGCCCCAGTCTCTTCTCCATTTCTCAAGACACGAACTTCAGAAGAGTCTAGTGTTGGAGATTACCGTCAACATGCTATGGCACACCGCGCTCAGTCTGCTCTTTCGCAGTCATCGGCGTTTCAGAAAATGGCACCCGCCTTTGATTATGACTTTTCCACTTTTGGTGAAGATGTCCGTTCTGGATTGCGTCGTATTGGCCGCGTGCACAAGAGTAACTCAACCAGTGCAAGTGCTCCTGCCGCACCTCGCACGGAAGAGCCTTTTAACAACGATGATTACGAAGACGATGAGAATGATGATAACGATGCCTATGAAACTTCGGCTCAGCGGTTTGATCTGCAAAAGTTTCTTCCATTTGCTCGCAAAAAGCAGCCGCTTGATGAAATTAAGGAAGATGAAGATGCTGCTAACCGTGCAGCAACTGGAGCTCGTGAGCAAGCTAAGACCAGTGAAAGCGCTTCTACTGTTAAGAAGAATCAGTAGAGCAAGATATCTTAAAATAGCTTTTAATTCTGTTGTTATGAATTGTATTACTCTTTTATATATTCTGATTACCTCTCTTTCCTTGCACCTTGCTATACCACACCAATGGTATCTTCTACATGCTTCGCGACCATCTTTGCGAGCTCGGGAAAATCAAATTTAGTTCTTGACCTTTTTATTATTTTTAATTGTTGCTATTTTTTTAAAAATGTATGTTGTACCTACTATCTGGTAATCCAACAAAACATAGAAAGGCAGGAGGCAAGTAATTTTAATAAGAAATTATCTTCATAGCAAGCATCATGAGGCTTTCGCACAGTTGACAAATTAAAAAGCTGTAGGTGCCCAACATTACATTATTATTGGTCTATGTATCAACAAAACGTTGGACGCCTGCAATTTGATGTCTTGCGAACGGGATGCAATGGACGAGGACGATGAATCATCACCTTGCTTCTCAGTCAGATAATATGTGTTTCTAATTTTGGATTTTCTCTTGATCTTTGCATCTTCAGGTTTCTTGCGGCATCTGTCTGTAGAGAATGAGAAGAGCACCTCTCCTCTTGCAAAAAAAATGCTTGGATCATTAGTAAAGATGACCTTGAAATCATAGAAAAGAGGGGTTGGCGAGAGAAGAGAAGATTTCTCCAGATGTAGTGACTCTTTTTGAGCGCTACAACTGCTGTTTTATGGGCAAACAGCTTGGTGTTTCTACGTTTCGCGAGTATTGAACAAATGCTCTGTTTGATTTACTTCTTGCGCTTACGCTTGCCACCCTGCACAGTTGGGTAAGGATCCGTGGGCTTCTTGGTAAACGGCACGTTAACAGCCGCACCTCGGATGGGAACACGCAGCAGCTTCTGGGCAACAAAAATAGACGCTGTCTCTAGCTCACGCAAAAGTGTCTGAAAAGGCTCTATAGCAATCTTCGTTGCATCCTGGCGAGTACTTAAAGCACTAGCTTTGACGTCGACCATCAATGATAGCTCAGCTTGTAGCTCATTATATGTATAGTCGATCAATTGGCCCTGGTTCTTGGGGTGGAACTCAGTCTCACGAGCAGTGACAGTGTACTTGGTTCCGTCAGTGCGTTCCATCTGAATAGCAAGACGCCCTGCGATCAGATTGATGTCAATTGGCTTTTCAAAGGCCCTGTAGATTTGTGGCGGTGTGATTACACCAGAACAGCACTTGACCTGAATGACAGCCACACGCCCACGCCCGGTTGCGTAATGCGCCATGTAGTTTCTTAGCGCTTGTGTCTCAGGCTCAGAGAAGTTGGCAGGGCCCTGAAAACTTTCCAACTTGGCACCCTCTTTCATTCGCTTACCGAAGCCCCATGAAACGCCGTCCAGACCCCAGTTGTGCTCCAAATCAACACCGTGCGAGCCAGAAACCGCAACCCGACGGTTCTTGCACCATGAGCGTGCACTACTCGGGGTATGAAGGTGGGAGTAATCAAAACCAGTTGGATTAGAGATCATGACAAAGTGAAACTGAACAGCATCCAGCAAAGCCTTTGTAGACTCTCCACGGCCCTTGATGGCCATCGCAGTGTGCAGAATACCCATCGAGGAGGTCCACTCACAACCACGGAGAGTACCGAGAACAAAAACATGCTTTCCGCGACGACCATTGCCTACACGAAGGCTCATGATAGGTAAAGGCTTCTTGCGATCTGCGTTGTCGCCAATTTCAACCAGTTCAACATCCTTGTAGTGGTCAGCAAGGTCCTTAGCCACAGCCAAAATCTCGCGTTGGGAGCGGTAACGAAGAAAAACGCTCTTGTGTTTGCCATAGATCGGGTCCCGGGCAGTGAGACGGTTATAATCACCAGGGGGAAGAATATCTCGCAAGCCCTTTTTAGCGAGCTCCTCCAGCTTGTCAGGCTCAAGCTGACGCTCGCGAAGACTTTCACGGAGTTCTGCAATACGAGCTGCCTCAATCTCTTCGGTGCTCTTGGGCTTAGGGTTAATGCGGTTTTCAGCCTCAGACATGAGCTGCTCTAAAAGGTTAGCATCCTTTGAGCTAGAGTCTGCCGACTCCAAACTGAAGAAGTCATCCCCGCCATCAAAAGCCTCCAAGTCCTTGAAGAGGTCATCTTCCTCAGACGTGTCTTCATTATTGCCTCCAAGGCCGGAAAAGAGTGCCGCAAGGTCGCTGTCTTCTTCAGTTTCTCCACTACTTTCCTCCTCCATATCCTCTTCACCCTCATCCTCGGAGGTTGATTCGTCTTCTCCTCCCTCATCCTCCTCCTCAACTACTTCTTCCTCTTCGGTCTCTTCTTCGTCATTTGTCTCCTCAGCATCCTGATCTTCAGTATTCTCATCCTCATCTTCGTCAACTGCTGTTACTTCATCCTCGTCTCCATTCGTATCTGATGCCAGTGCATCTATCTCTCCAAACTGCAATCTCTCAGACTCTGAGCTTGTGAGCGGTTCTGCTAATTCTTCGACCTCATCTGCGGGTTCATCATGTTTATTAATTGGAGCCTGCGTCTGGACAGAATTTTCACCCCTGAGCCTGCTCTCATCACGCCATTTAGATTCTTGGGCAGCTTGCTGTGCAAGTTGTTGAGCAATGTTATCGACAGTGAGGAAAGAGCACGAAGAGGGCGCCTGGTACCTGAAGGCATGGCAGTCACTAGCCGCGCAAGCGTTGCAGCAGTCCTCCTCAGAAGCCTCTTGTACGTGAGCGACGACAGTGCCGAGCTGCAAGGGCTTGGAAAGGTCTGAGAGCTTCGACCTAGACTCGATAAAGTAAAGAGCTGCGCCCCCGCACAGCTTGTGGGAGGGGTTCCGCAGCTGCAGCTCGCCGATGTGATCAAGCGAAATGCCTGCACTCACGGGACCTGATCCTGAGGTAACGACAGGTGCCGATACTGTAGAGGAGAGCGAGGCGGGATTCGAAGAGGCGTCAACATCAAGTTGCTGCCCGCTAAACGGAAGCGAGCCTGGGAAGACGGTGGCGATGAGCATAATCACCGCCAGGAGAGCGGCGCAAAGGCCGATCTTGAGCTTGCGAGTGACAAGTGAGACCTTGCGACGCTCCTTGCTGTTCTCTGCCTGCAGGCGGCGCCAGTCATCCTCGCGCTGGCGGGAGGCGCGCCCCCCGCGCGTGTTGCGCATGAGCATGGCGCCGGGAAGTGAGCGTCGAGGCGACAAGGCACAGAAGCCGGCAATTGGGTGACTAACGATTGAACGAAATCGATCAATTTGTCCATATCTGTAATATCACACTCTTTATATATCAAACAACTGTTCTTGAAAGAGAGAACTCAGAAGTCGAATCAGAAAATCATCCTTCATATTCAACAATGGTCAGTCGTGGAGCCAACAACACAACAAATGAATCAGCTCTGGAATAGTCTAGTGAGCAGGCAAGCGAATACGCAAAGCACATTTCGATACAATCCGAAGCCCAAGGAATGGTCGAGCAAAGAGACGCCGGCATGAACATGTATTGTATGTATTTATTTATGGTGCCCAGGAGAGAAAGACGCGCCATCGTCTTTCTTTCTGTCTCTCTCTCTGCTATTAACTTTAAAATTAAATTTCTGAAATGAAAAACAATCAAACACTGTAATACTTTGTTTGGGTTTGCCACGACTGTTTCTAAGTGGTGGGGGGGCTAGGCTTAGACTACGGGGAAGAGCCAAAAGATGCATCAGGCGAAGAAACTTGAGAACGGCAACTCTTTTGCGCAGCAGAAACGTCGCCCCACGGTTTACAAGGTCAGTTTATAATGATGAAAGAGACTAGTAGTAGTAATGATGGGACTCTTTTTCTCCTTTCATACGTATAGTATCATTCTTTTTATTATTATTGAAAAACATACAAACAAGTAACGAATTGGCGGCAGAAATCGGATTGGACTTACCGATATACCGACGGCAGTAGCTGTGATTGTAGCTCGCTTCTGTCTGCACCGAAGAACACGAACGCCGCCAAGGAGAATGCGCAGTTCCCAAGATTATCATCAACATCCTCACAAGTCTAAGTTTGTGAGTTCTCCCTTCGCGACCTTTTCTACGTGTTGTTTTAACTATTACGAGGAGTAGTTCTCCATCTTTCGCATACCCTACTTTCGCCGTGCTTTATAGTCTGTAATCCCCGCATACCCAAGTGAACTATACGCTCTATTCTCTACTGTACGTGTCCATTGTCTACTTTACGTCTTGCTTCTTGTCGGCTCCCTGCCTCCACGAAGGTCTCTTCCTGTTCAACTCATGGGTCCTTACTAACTGCATGTGTCCCCACTGATGTCGCACGAATGGAGGGAAAGAGACGATAGCCTTAGTCTGTAGAAAGAAAGAAAAACTAATTTGTGCAAGGTTGCACAAGGCTGATACCTGCCGATTTGTACGAACTCAGTAATTCTAAGATTATTGTTTAACATGCATAAGAACTTATGACCTTGTCAAAGCAGTAGATTGGTGCTTGGTTCTAACCACCTCGTTGTGGCTTCTGTGTCTTTTAAATAGTGAAGGTGGAGTGCAAATGTCTTTCGTTCGACGTCTATTCATAATTTCTTCTCTTTTTATTTTAATTATAAACAAATTAACAACTTGGAATAGAAACGAAGTGACTTTCTTTCTTTCAATTTATCCCTCTTTCTTTCTATAGGTAATTGTTATCCTTTCAAGTTTTGTTTGTTTTCATTGCTTCTTTTCTCCTACTTGTTTGGCCTTTTGGTTGCTCTTTTAGACAGGATGGAGACGAGGATGAAGACACGTCTTCTTCAACTTCATTGAGCGCAGAATCCAATTCGATTGATCTAAAGTTGAGCTTGGGAAGCTCTTCGTCGAAGTTGGCGATTATGAGGGCTCTTCGGGGCGTAGCCCTTGCGGCTCTCGTCGCCCTATTGGCCTGCCTGCTAGTGCTTTCACCGACACCAGCATCTGCGGCGTCCAAGAAACGCAAGAGTAGCAGCAGCAGCAGCAGCGGTGGCGTAGAGCTCTCGGAAAGCTTCTTTGAACAATGGGCACCATTCAAGGATCTTGAAAAGTTTATGGACCTTTTGTACAAGACATACAAATCGTCGAAACTCATCACCACTTCATCTATCGGAAAAAGTGCTGAGAAACGAAAGTTAACGCTGCTTTCGATTGGCTCTTCAACACCAAAGTACCAGCTCTTCCTTATGGCAACCATGCATGGACGTGAATGGATCACGCCTTACGCGACGCTTTATACGGCATGGCAGCTTCTAAAATGCCACGAAGAAGGGGAACAGAAATGCGTGGATCTTCTTGCTAGCACCCAAGTTCACTTCCTGCCTGTACTTAACCCTGACGGCTATGAGTTCACACGTCTTCCACCCTCAAAGAATGAGCAAGCTCGCCAGTGGCGTAAGAATCGGCGTAATCTGTGCTCAAAGTGCGAGCGTGCTGTACACGGCATTGACTTGAACCGCAACTGGGGTGTCAAGGATAAATCATGGGGATTTGGCAACGACAAGGCCACCACGGAAGTGTATCAGGGCAAGCACCCTTTCAGTGAGCCAGAGATCAAGGCTGTGCGCGATTGGCTTTTGCACAAGAGCCGCGCGAAGAGTATCAATGCATTTTTTGATGTGCACTGCTGCTCTGGAGCAATCCTTCCTCCTTTCTATTACAATGGTGAATCTGAGGTGGTCCAATCCAAGAACCTTGATAACTGCAAGTCCATTGCCAAAGCCATGCGTTCAGTGAACAACATGCGTTACAAGTGGCGGCCCCGTGAACAGGAGTTCTCAGCATCAAACACAGGTATTGGAGTGGATTGGATCTATGCTGAAGCGGGCATCCCGAATGTTTTCATTGTGGAAACCCGCGGTAACAAGACGAAGCTCCTCAAAGATATTTTCGAGGTGCCCGAAACAGAGATTATTCCCATTGCAAAAGAACTTGAGGCAGGCTTCTGGAAAATGGCAGAACTTTTTGCTAATGAGCAAGCCGTTGCTATTTCCGAGGTTACGAGTCTTACAGATAACGTTCCTGCTGCTAGTCTCTCTGCAGATGATGCAGCCAAGGCGTTGGATATGCTTTCCGAGGGATCAACGGCTTCAGAAACCCAAAGTAAAGGTCTTCGTGGAGACTCTTCTTCGTCCTCTTCTATGTACAATGATGATAGCGACGCAGGATTTGGTGATTCGTCTGGAGGGGGTGCAAGTGAGGTTGAGGAGGACGTCAAGCCCGGTGATATGAGCCTTGATGATTTGCTTTCTGCTTTCGATGACCCAGCAATTAGCTCCAAAGCCAAGAAGCCCAAGCCTGTGCCCAAGCCTTCCGCATCAGAGGTCAAAGTGGAAACTAAGCCGACGATTAAGCAAAGTCAAGAAAGGTTGCTGGAATCTGAGAAAAAGAAACCTGCAGTGGTACAGAACGACGACAAGGAGTTAGAGGAGGACAGCTCAAATTCGGATGTCCTTGAAACGGGTGATGAACAAGTTACCACAAGCGACACCTTCTCAGAAGATGATGACGCGTTCTCCTTTGACGCTTCTGAGGTCAGTCTCGACAGTATAGTGGCGAGCAAATCACCTATCAAAGGCCTAGGAACTACTGGTAAGAGCGCCTCTGCTCAAGATGAAGAGAACATTGAAGATGAGACATCAGGCGAAGCTGAAGATGGCGAGGAGGAAGAAGAGGAGGACGATGGAGATAGTGAAGAGGTTGGTGACGACGATGATGATGATGATGAAGAAGAAGAAGAAGAAGAAGAAGAAGAAGAAGAAGAAGGATAACGAGGACGAGGACGAGGAGGACGATTTTGAAGCCTCAGACTACGGGAACCGCCCTAGCAAGAAGGCATCTGCATTATCTAGCAACTCTGACCAAGGTGTCAAAGATGATGAAGATGACGAAGCCTTTGCTGCTTTCGCAGCGCTTGGCGTTGACAGTGAAAGTAGTAATGATGACTTCAGCCTGGAACCTCTCGGTTCCGTTGTGAGTGCGAAGAAAACCTCTTCTTCTTCAACTTCTGCTCTTAAGTCAAAGGACTCACAAGAACCTAAGGAAGCACAGTATGACGACGATCACGAAACATTGGACGCGGATGCCGAGGAAGATTCTGATGTAGAATGGGATTCAGGAGCTTTCGAGAAGCGAGTCGATCGAGAGGCTCATGATCTCCTTGGTGATGATGATGATAACGAAGACGTCATTGATGACAGTGCAGATGACAGTGCAGATGCCGAAGCTAAAAGGCTGAGCAATGCAATTCACGAAGAGTTGCTGCACAGGCGGTCTGCTGACGGCGATAGAGCCATGTCTGAAAAGGAACGTCAAGAAAGATTGGCAAACTACCGTCGTATGCGCCAGGAAATGGATCCAAAGATGCGCGAGGAGATTCTTGCCATGCACAACAGTAACCCAGGACGCTATATGCGTTGGGCAGGTGCTGGAATCCTCATCTTCGGTGTTTGCAGTCTTGCCTTAATTGCTTCCCGACGACGAAGAAATCGCTTCAAAGGCGAGTAACAAGGTTATAGACAGTCTTGATCATCAAGTGTGGAAGAGGAAGGTCCGGATCAGTTACTCTTCTTCAACTACCCGCTTTGCAAGGGCAAGCCTCTTGCACCGCTCTTTTCGCCCACCTCTTCTCTGTGTTTCTTAATTTTTCATATCGGTAGATCCTTGACAGGTACTGCGGACCACAACGTAGTAGAGTTGGACAAATCACATGTGCTTCCTTGTCGTTATCAAGTCACTTTAACGAATACTCTATTTAGGGCCGACCTGCTGCTCTAGTCACGTTGCGAAACACAAAACCAGTCTTATTGTAGGATTTAATCGCAACAGAATACAATGAATGTTATAATTCTATCCAATTCTATGATTTCTATTTCCTAGTTCTGCTAAAGTTAAACAACCAATCTAATTGCTGAGTGCTAAAACATGAAGGAGCTAGAAGTATCTAACAATAGAGCAGGGAGTAGTGCCCAGTTATTTACCAAATTATATACAAGCTTGTGTTACGCGAATCATCTCTCTTGCGATATAGCGAAAGATCATCGATTCCCTTCCTTCATACTATATTATTCACCTACATCTATCATTGCTCCAATTTCTAGCAGCGTCTGCACAGAACTATTTTCTCCGTGTTTATTCAGTTATCTTCTCTTTGAAGAACAAGTAGCGCTGGGTCGGGGTTCAGAATTGGCATGATACCAAAAGGGTCTAAATCGGGCAGCATCATACTGGCCAGCGTATCGTCCGCAACACGAGGCAACACAGGGACTTCCTCTTTCGCAATGAGGTCATCATAGGTATTACAATCAGCGAACGCAAACGGGAGATCGCCATCAGCTTCATCTGCGATAAACTCAGTTGTGCGATGTCCATCTGCCCATTCAGATGTTACATGCATTATGGTGGCTCCCTCGCCCTCGATTTCCTGCGCAGGAAATTGCGCCTTGCACTGTCCGTGGATAATGCCATTTCTCCAAGCGGATTGCATTTTACATCCATCTGGATATGATATTTCACCCTTTCCATGCTGTTTTCCATAACGCCAGTGGCCTCGATGTGTACATCCATTTGGCCAATGGAACACTCCGAAGCCATGTGGGAAACTATTTTTTAAAAGACCCGCATAAAACGCTCCCTGGGCATATACCTTGATGCCAAAACCAACTACCATGGAGTCACTGTCAAAAGGGCCTAACAATCTTTGTGAGCTCTGAAAAATCTCATTCACACAACCAAGACCTTGTGGTTGACCTTCCTCGTTCAAAAAGCCTACATAACACCCAGAGGGGTATTCTGCTGAGCGGCGCACGCCAAGACCAGAGAAGCGGTTGTCTTGAGCTTTGCACATCACTACATCTTTATTTGCGAAGGTTCGACGCGCACGACCTTGCAGAACGCCATCAATCCAGAAACCATCTAATTGCTCACCATCCTGCCATTTATACCGGCCGAACCCATGACGTTCATCATCTTGGTACATTCCTTCATGACGATCGCCGTTCGGATAAGTGCGAATGCCCCATCCATGGGCTTTGCCCTCTTTCCATGAACCATCGTATTGGCGCCCATCTGAGCACCGTTTCGAGCCCTCGCCTTCCGGGAGGCCATTTACGAATGTGCCAGCATAAACATGGCCTTGCGTCCAGCGGAAGATACCCTTTGCCAATTGATTATTTACAAAAAGACCGTCAAAGCGGTCCCCATTCTGGTACACATATGTACCATTACCATGAAAGGCGCCTTGTTTGTACATACCGCTGTGCCAATCGCCATTGAAAAATGTTTTCGTGCCCTTGCCTTCCCCAAGAAGGTCTTCGTTGAATGTGCCTTCGTACTCGCCGAATCTATCACGCACAGTGCCCACGCCCACAATAAGATCTCCTTCCCAGATACCTTCATAAGTTTTCTCATTAACTTCACGGATTTCAACGCGTGAAGAGGACCCTGAGGCCCTCTTAAGTTTGCGTCCGCTGCCTGACTTCCGCCGAGACCTCGTCAGTTGTGGCGTTTTCTGTGCACTGTCGGTGCGGGACCTTCTCCGAGGTTTCACAGGAGTATTAAAGCCCTCGTCTGTAAGTGGAGATCTTGCTTCGGGCCCTTGACTTCGCTTTGACGGGGTCCCGTTCTCCATGGAGACCCTCCGGGTGCCGCCGCGACTCTGTGGTGAGGTCGATCCTGTCGATTCCCGCCTCAAAGGCACTGGAGACTCGTCAGAGCTGTCACGCTCCGGCATGATGGATGCCAAAAGGTGTGCAGACAGTGTTGAGCGCCACTGCAAGCAAACCGGGGCACCTCGACTTGCCACGAGCACGTCGATCAGCTCCTGCTGATGAAGTTTGCTGCTATTTTCTTCACTGTGTGCGGTATTTATTCGACTTCCACTTTCCTTCTTTTTTCTTTTTTTTTAAAGAAAAAAGAAGAATGTGTTCTGTTTGTTTCACTTATAGATTGGCCAAAACCTGATTTTTAATTGAACGATACAAAGCGTCAGAGCGGACGAACATTTTAGAGTAATATATGATTCACTTCGTCAGAATGATTGAGTGAGTGTTCTTCCATGCTCAGGGCCTGCCCACAAATCTCCCCTCGCTCCCGTGGCTCGAACGAGCTCTGGCTTCAACTCCAGCGAATTAGCTGCCTCGTTCTTCGTTGCACGAACCCTCTTGGGTTCATCCACGTAAGATGCAAAGTTCATATCTGGGTAGGTACTTGAAGCTGGCTTAGAAGTTACACGAGGCATTGTGAATTGCGAATCCATCGGCGTTCATTCTGAGGCAGCCGAGGATTATACAACAGATGAGCTAGCGCAGAGTTGTTTATCTCGCAACCAAGAGCGTGAAGGTTTGGCATGCGCTCACAAGTTGCGCGTGTTTGATTGTCTTCGGCTCGAGAGGAGTGAACGATGGCTTTTCGTTTCGTGGTGCTGTTAATACTATTGCTACCACCATAATAATGTTCATCAGCCGAGTGGCCTCTTTCATCTTCGTTTTGCGAACCACATTGGAGGCGCTTCGATTTTCAGGCAGGGTGGCGCTCGCAGCATACATGCGCATAGTCAGCGAACAAGGTTGTCAAAGTTGTGAACTTGATCAAATCACTATGTGGTTCCCTCGAGTTTATGTGCATTGCTCATAATTGTGAGAAAATCATCTCTTGTCAGCCTTTGTAGCCTTCGAGTGCAGCAACTCACGTGAACATGAACATGATGATGGGAACGCCAACGACATGTAGAGCATCACCACCGGATTTGACTTGGGCTTCTGCCATAGGTTCTAGCTTGATGAGCGCGTGCAAGCAAGATCGAATTTCATCCATGGATAATAAACCACCAGCTTCTCTTCTCTGCCTGCAAAGCAACACAGTCGGTTGTTTGTCAAGTATCTCACAGCCCACGAGTTGTACCGGGCCTGAGCTACACCAACTCGAATTTCTGGGTGTGCAATGTCCTTTCCAACTTGAATGTTCGAAAGGACGTAGTCAAGTAACTAAGTAGGCACCAAGATTCTCCACATGCAGAACAAACATGAAAAGTGAAATTACCAGTATGTACGAAGCCTCGAGCGACATACAGCAAACATGCTAGTTTGTATCTACCCCTACCTAGAGTAGCGCCCGTTCACACAAACTAAAACCTCCTGTCGCCATTCAAAGCAGAATTCCAACAGGGATCTCGGGTGCCGTAACTTCCTTATTTATTCAAGCTAAATGCTAAGTATTCCGATCGAACATGCCTGAAATGATTACCATTTGTCTAGGACCAAGCAACAAAAGCAGCAACAAAAGCAGCAGCAGAAGCAGCAACGCAAATAGCAACAAGGAAAGCAACACCAACTTTGAAAGCAACAACAAAAGCAAGAAAGAGCCTCAAGTTCTTTATTTTTATCTACCTCACTAACTAAATATAAAACGAAAACCTTGAATCATCATCATGCCCCAAAATTTTTTATTTTTTTTTAAATTAAATTCTAAAAAATAGCAAAACAATAAATTGAATGTATTTCGTATTCGTCTAACTAAGCCGCCATTTGGAAGCATTCTACCTGCTAGCAATTACTCTAGGCCTTTTGGAACCACTGGGCCATTCTTTGTAACTCAGGGTTCCCTCAGTCACAAGCACTTTCAGTCTTTCATAGTTATCGTCGTAGTAGCAGTTCCTATGGGTGTTTACTAGCTAACCTACTGTGAGATGACAAAATTTTTTCATGGGTAAAGATACACCGTTGCGGCTATGTGCGCACACTATAAATCTCGTATCTTTAAGATTGCAAAAGAGGGTGGTGCAGTGCTAAAAGACACCATGAGTCCTCGAAACGGTCTTAGGTGATAGTTAGATTAAACTTTAGTACCTGTGTGGAGATCCTCCAGAGTGGGAAGACAAAGAACGACGTCGAAAAACAAGCAAATTTGAAAAGCGATCGGCGCTCGCAGGCGCTGGAGCCCTGCGTGCGTGGGTGCCTGCGTGCGGGGAGAAGGATCGGAGCGTGTTGGAGATTTCTATTATCTCCGCTAGGACCGCTGCACTTATTTCAGGGTTTAGCCCTTGCGGAATCGCGGGGTCGGTCTTGGTTGTTCGCTGTCTTGAGCTCGGTTTCTCCTCTCTGTAGTTATCTGCAGTATCTGTGCGCCAAGCTTGCTCCAACGAGACCTCCTGGCCGCGCTGGAGGATCTCATTCGCCATTGGAATCACGTGAACGCCTTTAGCTCTACCACTACTCATTGGCTCTAGAGAGAGCCAATTGAGCTACAGACGATCCGTCTCGGTGTACTAGTCTGACAGCGTAAAATTTTGAGGTGAGGAGGAGCCTGGCCAAGGTTGCCATCCGACTATTGCCCTTGAAGCCTTTATTCTGTTGCTCTCCGAATATATTTTCATAGCGGCCTCGCAGAGCGAGATTAGTAGCTGATATCCTTCTGCTAGTTTTAGCATTTCCCTGGCAGGAAAGGAGGACTATCAGGGAAAATTGTCACACGCGGACTGGTGTTGCCACTTACGGTAACACAGAATTCCTCTCTACTGAAGAGCGGAGCGCATTTAAGGGAGAGTACTGAAACAACCAGATTTCTCTTAAACCCCGTTCTGCTTTGCCTCAAAGGAGTTCTTCGTGCAGCAAAAAGCTCCATAGGAGTAAATTCACCCTGAGTGCACATCATTAAATACAATACCTCGAGAGCTGAGAAGAATTACGCCAGCTAACGTTTAGTCTCACAATGTCTTCAGAGGACGAAGAAGGCGCCGCATTCGGTGCCTCGGAACCAGAGGAGGATGCGAGTGCAGAAGCTGAGGATGAAAACGATTATGACGAGGAAGAAGAAGAAGAAGAAGAAGATGATGATGATAGTAGTGATGATGAGGATGAAGATGACGATGATGATACTAATGGGGTTTCAAATTCGGCCGAAGAGGTGGACCAAACCTTATCTGATCAAATCGAGGTTACACAACATGCTTCAGACCCGGTTGAGATCGGGGTTGAAGATATCTCAGATCAAGCAGACGTAGCAGAATACTCCTTGGATCAGACCGTGCAAGAAGTGGAAAGTTCCCTGGACCAAGCAGCACTCATGGAGACTGCAGCAGGAGTCGCAGGGGGTATTCTTGCAGCTGCTGCTGTAGATGGTGAAGAAACAGAAGTCGTAGATACAGCTGCTGTGGGTGCTACTGTCCTGGGCGTAAGCATGGAATTTCTTTTAGGTTGGATTGGCATGTACACAGGCTACACTACGGCCGAAATCTGCGAGGCGGTAAAACAAAAGACTGCTGCGCGGAGGTGTGCATTTGTTGATATGCTTGCCGAGGAGCTCAGTAAAGATGTAGGACCTGCAAGCATCTTTCTGTGTCACTGCTGGTCAAAACGATTTTATGACACCGTAATGGCAGTCCAGGAATACTTTCTCGAGTATCCTGAAGTTCGCATGGATGACACGTACGTATGGATAGACATTCTGTGCGTTAACCAACATGATCTTGAGGACACTTTCGACGACCCGGATGCCGCACATGAACGTATTGAGGAGACACAACACATTATTGAGAGTATTGGACACACGATGATCGCGATGCCAGTTCCAATGCTTCTCAAGGATGTGGAGCTAGCACGCCAGCTCAATGATGACTATGAGTCTGATGAAGACTCTGAGGACGACATTGATCCTAAAACCTCAATTTTACGGCGCTCCTGGTGTCTTTGGGAGATTCTTTGTACAGATCCACAGCATCTTTCAGTCGCCCTTTTCACTAATGAGCGTCGACGTTTCATCAAAGATCTCGACACCAAGCCTACAAATATTTTAGTTGCTTTGCGGCATGCTATTAGTTGTACTGTAAGCGAGAGTAGCTCTGCCACTGACACAGATCAGCTTTTACAAGCATTCGAAAAGTGGCACCCTGTGGAATTGGGTGAAAATGCACCAGAAGCTCTTGGTTACGATCTAGTTGACGAACGTGTGCGTGTATCTCTCTGTAAATGGGTAGCAGAAGAGGCGTGGACTCTTCTCATGAGTAAGCAAAAGGACATTGAACGAGAGTATGAGAATCCATTTGCGAACTCAAAACTGAATGGACGACAGAGCCTGCGTAACATGTTACGGCAACAGGCTATTTGCATGTACAAGATGACTGCCGCATTCAAAGAAGAAGGTATGGTATCTTACGCTATCGAAATCTGCTCTGCTATGCTTAAGGAGCACGAGCGATTCACGGGTCAACTTGACTATGATCAAACCACAGCCGCAAATTTGTGTCAGCTTGGAAGTCTATTAGAAGAATCAGGCTCACACAGAGACGCTCTTGCGAGGTATCAGACTTGCCTGGACATGAGCCGCCGTATTTTGCCAGAGTTTGTAGAAGATGCTTTGCTTGGGATTGGACACTGCACATGGCACCTTGGCGATCGCACTAGTGCTATCGAAGCTTTTGAAGAAATTGTAGAGATGAATCGCAAAAGTTTGCAAGCGCGACCTAGCAGCAACAGCCGGAGATCACTTGCAAATGCTTTGAATGAGCTTGGGTCTCATCTTCGTGAAATGGGTAATCCGGAGAGTACAGAAAAGGGTATTTTGTGTCTTGAAGAGGCTATGGACCTCGCAGTTGCTCTTTATTCCGAAGATGAGTCAGAAGACACAATAGCAGGTCTTCGTGGACTAGCCCATATTTTGTGGCAAAGCGAGAAATTCGCTGATGCTGCTAAGTACTATGAGAAACTCTTGGTGTTGCAAGATCTCTGCGCTCGCGAGGGTGACGAGATACTTATTCGCAAAGATGTTGTAGACGCGGAGCTGCTTGAAAAGGGTGATGACTGCAGCACAGACTTTCGTAATCTTTCTCGATGCCTGATGAATATTTCGGAAGAAAGGCCTAGCGCTCTTCAAGAGGCTGCAGAATTCTGCCGTGCCGCATTTGACCTAGACATTCGTCGCCATGGTAGTATCAGTCCCAATACATTGAAGGATCTTCAACTACTTGCGGATATCGAACTTAAGCGTGGGAACCAGGAGCGCTACCAGAAACTATTAGACAAAATTAGTGACATACAAATCAAGATGCAATGTGAGCGTATGCGTACGGGTCCTCTTCTGGAACTTCGTGAAGCTCACTTCTTGGAGTTTGAGCAGGCTCTGCCGGGATTGCTAGGAAGTGTTAAAGCTACGGGCAAGTTTGAAGAGCTTGCTGTTGGTTTGACCCGTCTGAGTTTATACTATTACTCCCATGGGATAGTACTAAAGGCCATTGCATACCTTGGGGAAGCTACGAAAATGCTCATGTTTGCACTTAGTATACACGAGTGTGATGAGCGTGCAGAGTGGCGTCTTCCTGGTTTACACCGAGAGCTTCGCGATAATTTTGTACATCTCTTCCAGCTCTTCCGTAACGAAGAGCGTAAGGGCCGAGGTCTGGGTGGTACTGCCGAGACGCTTATCCCGCATTGCTCAAATTTTGTGAAAATGGTCAAGTTCTATTATCGCAATGATATGGGCAGCGACAATGTTGTTCTCGCGCTTGACGTTTACGGGCGACTTCTGAACCATGCTAACCACAAACGCGAGGCCCTCGTCGTACTAGAGGAAGGTTTTGCTCTTGCTGAGCAAATCCATGGTGAGATGCCTAACGAGCAGTGGCTGGACATGATTCAGGTTCTTTCAAGTATCTACAAAGCTCTTGATGAACGTGAAAAGAACATGAAACTTAACGAACGCATTGTAGAAATGCACATGCACTTATTCTCCAACTCTTCGCGCGAACGATACAAAGAGCGACCAGCCGTACTTTATCAACTAGCCGCTGCCCAGCTTGCTCTTGTGGAAAAGCAAGCTGATGCAAAGGACCAAAACTCCCGTTCTTTATGTGCTAGTGCAGCACACTTGCTAGAACAAGGCATTAGCTTACTGAAGGAGCATGTCGATGACTTTTTGTTCGGGGATGCTGTGGAGGAAAATATCGCCATTCTTCAACGTGAGCTAGCTCGTGCTTATCTAATGGACGGTCGCAACGGAGATGCATTGGAGCAGATGCGCCAAGTCATTGAATTGCACACCCTTATTGTACGATGAGGAAGATCCAGATGATCAGATGTCAATGAAGGAGGATGAGAGTTTCTACGACCAAATTATGCAACGCGTGGAAACAGCTGGAAATATTGAATCAAGCCCTCGTAGGAAAGCTCGCCCAGCACCTGCTCCCTCTTCTGGATCAGCAGTGCCAGTTACATCGCCGTTCCCAATCGTTCACGATGAGGAGCATGAGCACGAGCATGAAGATGATGATGAGGAAGACAGCGACGCAAAAGAGGACGATGTGCGTCATAATGCGCTCTCGCAACAAACCTCTACCAATCACACTTTTGAAAGCCAGCGTGATATTATCAACACAGACTCCACTCTTCGCGAGATCAACACGAATGGAAATTTTGCGGATGCGACGAACAGCTATGTTAGCACGAATCTAGATACTATTCCCGCCAAATCTACTGTGTCGCCATCGCAAGACTCCGAGATGCCTATAAATTCGAGGGGAGGATGGTAGGGACAGTATGAAGAAGGGACCTGACGCAGGCTTTACACAAGATCAACCGCTTGATGTTCGGGTTCCAGATACTCCTGATTTTACAAAACCACACAAACTTCAGGTCGGCGAGGAGGCAGTTTCGCAACGGGCGCTTGATCTCAATGATAGTAACGGTTCCACAAAGCTAAAAGGTCTGCCTCCCCAGCCATGTGCGATTTCACAGGGCGCTGACTCTGGGGTAGGCCATTCGCCTTCCTCCAGACTTGATGAGCAAGATACGGACGCAGGGTCACCTCCACTTCCTACTAATTTACCACCTGACCTGCCGATGCCTGCAGGTCCACCTCGCCAGGTGCCTTCAAAATCCTCTACTTCTTGTTGCATCATTTCATGAACATGAACATACACCACTCCTCACAACCTGCGCTTACAAGTTCCATTTTGCCTCGTGAAAGACCTCACTACTTGTCGTCATCGCATTGTAGCATATAGTACTTGTCTGCGTCCCCCGAAAAATAATCTGTTTAGATAATTTTTGCGTCTTGTCTTGAAATAATACCCAGTATAGTTTCTTCAGAATCTCATGAAAAAGACATGCAAAGTTTAAAACTCAATTTAAAGCAAACTAAACTAAGAATTGCTGCCATGGTAACACAGAGAGTGTCTTCTAGTCTTACAACTACTGTTGAACTGTGAACCAACCTTCGTATAGTTATAGATGCTCGGTGCATAAAATATATGGTGTGAAGAACTTGATTACTATTTTCAAAGAAAGACATATTTTTTTTTTAAAAAAAGGCTACAATTGCTGGTACACTGGTTGTTCTTGCTCCGCATGCGAATGCATAGTTCGATAGCAAAAAGGGTGAAACATCAATCAACAAAACAAGGATCGCACAAAGGAGGGCTCATATAATTTGACTTGCCAGCGCTGTACACTGAATGGCGGTCATTTGCTACAGTTGGGCACCTATCCATGTGCGTTCGAGCAGGAAAAGCAGGCGCGTAAATATGACATACTCAAATCCGAGCTAAGGATTCGAACTCGAAAGAGAGCTCCCGCGGCGGAGGTACCTTTGCCTTCTTCTTTTCTAAAATGTTCCCCTGTTTAATATTTCCTTTTTCAGGAGATGCTACAAAAGACTGGATAGTTTGAATATCCCCGTATCCAAGGTCATCAAGAGAATTGGTATCGCTGTCTTTGCGACCATCATCGGACGAGTCACTGTCGACATAGTCTTCTCCAATGTTGATGGGCGAGAATTCGTGTGTGTTATCTGCTTCCTCGATTTTCTTTTGCAAGATTTCGGCCTGTGCTTGGAGAGGCAGCCCCTTGGAGAGGTTCTCAAGTGCGTGATGCAGACGAATGATCGCCTCTCTTTTGCGCCCTTCAGGAACTGCGATCACACCAGCGAAGATTCTCTTTTGCGAAGCGCCGCGAGTTTGGTAAAAGCTCCAATTCTGTTGAGGATTTGTAGCAACAATCATGCCTTCCAGGGAGAGGCCAAAAAACAAGCCTCTTGAAATTCCAAATGCACTTACACCCGAAATAGAGCGCTGGTTAATGGCAAGACCACCATGTAAGACAGCTCCAACGCCTGTTGTTACAGAGATATCCCCAGTGATTTGCAGGCTGCCAAAGTTCTCGAAGCGGCGAACAGCCCTGCGAGAGTTGAGGACAATAAGAACCTGCTCTTTGTGAAGCCCAAATTGGAATCCAGCTCCACCTTGTGCAAGCACAATAGCTACAGGGTTGCTCCACGAGCCATCGTCGTTGCGTTTGAGGAAAATACCGCGTCCCAAAGCCCCAGAGAAGAACCAAGCTCCCTTCAAGGATGAGAGAAATACTACTCCTTCAGCATTTTTGAGGGCATTCATGGAGATGGAGTCAGCCCTGCTTGCTCTTCGCATGATAGTAAGAGCACTCTTGAGGTTTCCAAGCATTGATAATCGCGTAGTCATCTTGAAGGTTTTTGGTTTTCTCTTGAGTTCTGTGAGCAATCAATGTACGGGTTTGGCTAGTTTCTAAGGCAGTTAATCTCTTAAGATTACGATAAGGCCCCCTCGCTGGTGTTGCTCTGGACTGTCAATTAGGATCTTGATCAAATAGACACTCGCCCGTGATATCGCCTCTCTCTCGTCTCGTCTCGGCACGGGAGTTCTGGTTTTGCTATTGCTCGCAGTTCGCCCAGCGCGTTTATTTGGAGAAGAGCATTCAGCACTCTTACAATGGTTCATCACACAAAAGAACGAATGAATTATGAGTTAGTAATGTTATTGTAAAAAGTAAGAATAACTAATCGCGAATTCTAACCTTTAAAAAGAATCCGCCCCCTCATTACTAGTTCGTTTATAAAGAGTTCTAAGAACCATCATTAAATAAAAATCGTTCGCCTTCCGTTCACACCCTTGGACCAATCGCAACCTAACATATCGAGCAGCTTGCCGCTGACTTCGACGAGAACCTCCTTCCTTCTCCAGAGCACCCTTCAAAGTTTAACCTCCATCACTCTATGTTGATGTGCACGAGCCATATCTGCAGACGGAGTGGGATTCCACCCAAGGCTCTTTGTTGCCATCTCAGCGGTATCTGCTGCTCAGGATGACGTTCTACGTTATGAACAGCATTTCATTTATTATAAAAATGTAATAAAACTAAACTAAACCAAACCAAACTAAACTAAACCAAACCAAACCCAACAAACTATATCTGGAGCAAAGTCACTTTGCGTGTTTCTCTTTCCAAGCAAACAAACTCTATTTGACAGTAAAGAAACCCGAAGAATTCGAAGACGAGCCTAGAAACAGAGACTTTCAGCCAGTAAAAGAATCAAGACAAATTTATGTACACCTACATATGACTATTTTTAATTAAACTAGAAAAAGAAAAACAGAAAGAGTATTTATTTATGTTGAATTTTACTTTTCATTTTTTGTTTCTAATTAGACTGCAGCCAAGGATCAGAAAGGGGTCGATGCCTCTCTCTGCTGCCCGTATCAAGAAACCTGCCGACCCAGCAAGCAAAATAAAGACAGGCAATAGCTATCTCTTCGATCACTCCTGCAGCAGTCGAGTAACCCACTATTTGGCCATCAGCATTCCATGCCGCGATTCAATAAGTCTGCTCCTCTCCTGTCTATTTACCTGCGCTCAAGTGCCTCGGTCGACGGGGAGGAGTCAGCGAGACTAGTCAGCGAAGCTTGTGCTTCCTCAAAAATCATGCATGTTATGTATGTAGTGATTTCCATGAGTGCCTATGAGTGACTATGAGCGCTTTCTTTCTCTCTTTTGCAAACAAACAAACAGACAAACAAACAAACAAACAAACAGACAAACAAACAAACAGACAAAACGAAAAAACACCTTTCTTCTTCTCTTTCTTTGCCTTTTCTCCCTTTTTACATTTTCTTCTGGTATGAAGCAAGGATGAGCTTCTCCAGTAGTTTTCTTAGTTCATTTTTTAAAATTAAATTTGTTGTTTATTTTTAAAGTAGTGATAATAACAATTCTTAAGATCGAGGACACAACAGAACGAAGAAGCCAAACCACTTTGACGATGACCTGCGCGTTGAGGAGCAGCTCCGGGCCCTCCATAGCACAATGCAGCTAAAGAAGCTCTTCTGAGCGCTGGTCGGGCTTACCCTGAAACCACGACGAGGATTTCGCCGAGTTCTGCGCAAGGTGCATCAACTTGGTCCTGCATTCAACGCTCTTTTCCGAAGAGCAAGCAAGTGTGCCTTTTAAAGTTTTATTGATCGATTTTTCATTAAAAAAACAAATAAACAAATAAACAAATAAACAAATAAACAAATAAACAAATAAACAAATAAACATATAAACAAATAAATAAATAAATAAAAGTTGAAAATTTTGGAAACACACAAAACACCGTCACTTTCACTTTCAACCTACTCAGTTAGAGGGAGGTCATGACGCATAGCAGAGCATGAAGAAATACTCAGCGCGGTGCCTGTCAATGCACGAGCGAAGTCTCTTTCCCCTTCGAGTTCGAGTTTCTCTTCGAGTTCGAGTTTCTCTTCGAGTTCGAGTTTCTCTTCGAGTTCGAGTTCCTCTTCGAGTTCGAGTTCCTCTTCAGTTGTTTCCCGGAAAGAACCAGGAAGCCCGAGGTCTCCTTCACGTCACTGAGTGAGAGTGTGTGTGTGCTTTCCAAAGCCCTCTCAAATCCTGAGGAGGCCAAGAACTCGTCCAATGCGAGTCTTCTCTGTTTCTCTGTTTCTCTGTGGCAGCGGAGGGAGGACTCAAGAGACCCTGAGGATGGACGGGCTCCGGATCAGTATGGACAGGCTGTTGAGGGCATTCATTACCCGTAATTCGCTCTTGGGCATGACTTGAGCGGCATCGCAGCAGAGCTAAGTTATGATGTCACTCGGGAGGAGAAAAACTGCGATTGAAGCACTAGAGATGAAAGGAAAGATAAACAAAGACACAACGAGAATTTACATACAGAATGCCTTTTCTAAATGTCTTTTTCTTATTTATTTAGTTTTATTTATTTGTTTACTTATTAAAACACTGAAATTAAAACTAATATCGTCGTTCTAGTACTGTCAATTTTTGGGGTTTTAAACAAAAGAATAATAGAGAGAATAATAAACAGAAAGAGTACACACGGGGAACCCATACTGGTGTGGGCCCGTCTCTAGCTCTAATGGAGAGAGCTTGCTGTCATCGATTGATTCATTTGTCCCTTCTTATTTGGAATTAGCTCTTCTTCGCAGGTCGATCTTATCACGGAGTCTCGGTGAATCAAGCTTTGCTAGAATCTAAAATCTAGCAACGGCTCGAGCGAAATTAATTTCTTCAACGCCAGCCTAAAGTCTCGCAAACGCCTCTTTCCGAAGAGTATTTGTGTCTACTTGTAAGGTCAACCGGTCATGCCAGGGCTGCTGGCCATCCCTAAACAAATCTGCGTCGCAGCAAGTTCATTTTACTCAAAGTATAAAACCCCAAAAGGTGCCATTCGCTCGGACAGCCAATCACAGAAATACGCCTCAACTGATGTGCGCAGATAAGTGGAAGGCCATTTCCTCATTTCCTCCCAGCGTTGCTCCCAAAACTAGAGTTTCGTTGCAAAGCACATGGCCTTTCTTCAAGTTTGTACATAATAATAGCTGCCCAGAGGTTGGTACATATTCTTCGTTATTTTTGATTTGTTGAGTTGCTCTTTCTGCGATTCCTGTGCTTCACGGTGGTCTGAATCGACGACGTTGGGCCTCATACTTAGGTAGTGCTGCTGTGCCATAACGGGAAATTTAAGTAAGAATAATGAAAAGAAGAAGAAGAAGAAGAAGAAGAAGAAGAGTAATAACAATGTAAAATAACTAACAATCCAGCAGGAACAGCGTTCTTTTCTTTTTCTCTTCGTTCACGGTAGAAACGAAGCCGTTCTGAAGCTCGCAAAAGACAACAGCTGCTAGCTGGAGATATATGCGGGTCGTCTTGCAGGGGTACGGGCACGGACATCACAGAAGCGTTAGAGATCTCAGGGCCGTATGGGATCTTCGCTTATTCACACTCGCAGCTGCGGCCGATGAAGAATGCGAGGCAAACCACCTTGAAAGAAAATAAATAGTAAAGGGATTTGTTAGGTAGTGCACATAGTGTTTATCTACTGCCATCCTACTTAGTCTTGAACTAAGCAAGGTACATAATGGCGTTTATCCCTCGAAAGAGGTCAGTCAGCACTTTGAGACGGTGTTTCAACCTAGAATTGCGAACTTGCTCTGCAAGTCGTAGTCCTTTAGTCCTGGCAAAGGGTAGGGCCCAGCAGAGAGTCTCGTTCATCGCGAATGAATTATCATTGAAACCTGCAGTTGCAATTGCAATTTACATCACTGAAAGGCAGGTAAAATGCCATCTCGCCGCCCCTAAAGAGAGAGAGACAAAGTGTAGGTAGCCCGCACCGGCTCGCTCGGAAACTAGATTTGCTACTAGTACTGGGTACATCGCGTTGTTGACAACCTATAGAGCCAAAACCAGCTCTACAGAAGCCGTTGTGTTTGAAGATATTGAAGATAACAAAGGGTCTTTTTCTTGTAAAGTGGTAGTACGGCAAACCTAAGTTTCTGTGGACGATTCCAATCTGCGCCACACGATGTGAAAGAACATAGAAGTGGCGTATCAAGCAAGAAAAGGCCGACGACGCGAATGATAACATACATTGTCGAATTAGAGGGTTGATGAAGATACGGGATATTTTGCCGATAGAACCAAGCAACAAAGCAAGAACAAAGTATGGGCGCTGAGATCAAGACAAAATTGGTACGATGACAACAATTTGCAGATTTTACGCATGACGTGCAAGAACTGACAGAGGCAAGTTACTTTGGCTCTTTTCTAACTCAAATTTACTGACCATATATAACAAACGAACGCCATTAGGTGTCCTCTCTTTTTGCTCGAATTGCGAAATAAATGTCAAAAGTAGAAGATCAGAGTATCAAAAAACAAGAACTTTGAAAAAAGACTATTTTACATAGTTGTAATCACTTAAAACCTGATTCTATAAGCAATTTTGCTTAGACAACCCCTCCCAGCATTTAAAAAATGATGATACAGAAGACCAAGCAATTGCGACCAAAACAATCCCAATTCGGTTCCATCAGGTCCGCCACGAGGTTCGATTCGCAGTTTTGGAACGTTTGAAAAGGAGCCACACTATAAATGCCACCCATCCTGAAAGAATTAGGATGCTAGCACGGTGATTTCTCACTCCATACATGCAAGCTTGGGGTTGCGTCGAAGAGCTGCGATCACAGCAGCATGAGCCTTTGCACAGAGATGAGCTGCTGAGGGAAAGTCTTCACTTTGAATTAATGACGCAATGAAATCATCCTTAGCTTTTGCAGATGTAAAAGGGGTATTTTGCAGCGCAATCTGCGCAACGGCGATCTGCTCTTCTTGGGACTCAGGCGGACCGACGAAGATATGTTCATCAAAACGACCAGGGCGTAAAATTGCAGGATCAAGAGAGGCCCGGCGATCAGTTGCCGCCAATACAATAACAGGACGCTCATGAGCTGTGTGAGATTTGGCATGGATGCCATCCATTTCAGTTAACAACATACTTAAGAGACGGTCCATTGATTGTTCCGAGGTACTATCTTGGCCACGACGTGGAGCCAGAGCATCAATTTGATCAAGAAATACGATGCAAGGTGCAGCTGCAGCAGCTCGGCGGAAAAGCGCCCCGATAGCAGCTTCAGAAGCACCAACAACCTTGGAGACCAACTCTGGGCAAGAGACTGCTACAAAATTGGCTAAGCCTTCTTGGTCAAGCATGTTGGCAAGACTGCGTGCAAGCAAAGTTTTGCCATTGCCTGATGGGCCGTATAAAAGTACTCCGCGGGGTCCTGAACGAAGTCCGAGGCGTGCCATTGCCTCTTGATCACGCAAAGGCAGCATCACAGCAGTGTCAAGACCTCGTTTGGCTTCATAAAGGCCGCCGATGACCGAGTCCCAGTGTAAACTTTTATTGCCAACATGCAAACCTGTCGTAAGTACATTGCTATCCTTAAGGCTTGCTGCACCTACTTTATTCAGAGCCTGGGCAACCTGAAGCTCGGCAGTATCAACATCGATTTCTCTGTTTCCATTGCGAACGCATTCAATGACGATCGCACGAGCTGCAGCATCCATCTCAGCAGGAAGGCGGCCATTTGCACGCCGCGCAAGAGCTTCCACAAGTGTTGCAAGAACATGCTCGGGAGGAAGCTCACGGCCAAAAGCACGGATAAAAAGCTTTTCTGCCAAGGCTTTGCGTTCAATTAGACCAATCGGCCCTGCCAACTGAATGGATTTACCAAAGCGTTGTGCACTCCGTAAATCAGCACCAATGCGATCTAATGCGTCAGTGATACCAACAATAAACACTGGTGGTGAGCGCTGGGCAAAGAGGCGATCAATAGCTGCAACGAGAACGCGACCAAGGTCACTGCCAAGATCAAAAAGGTCCATCTGCTCGATTGCAATAATATGAGGTTTTCCCTGGTTTTTGTTGAATAGCAAATCAAACATGAGGGCTGCCTCACCTTCACCTTTCGCAGAACGAAAGAATTGTGTTGGGTGTACCACACGATAATTGGCACCACCTGTTCTTGCAAGTGTTGAGGCAAAAATCGATTTACCAACACCAGAGGGTCCCGAAATAAGGATACTACGCCCGTAGCATGGTTGTAAATGCGATTGCCGTAGGTTTTGAAAAGCACGACTAAAGCGGGTGATGGATTCCTGAGCAGCAGCTCGTACATGCGGCCCAAGCTCCCGCACCATCGCATCCAGCCAAGTGCTTGAGTCTGTAAAACCTTTGGGGCCTTCCTTGGTGGCGATATCATCTTCATCTTCAGAAGACTTCAATACAAACTCTGTGAATGGTCCGATCAGAGCAATGTCTTCGTCATCGCTATGACGAGAACGAATCCTTGTTACGATACCGCGAGATTTACCAAACATATCCAAGCCAGCGATACAGTCTTTCATTACCACAGATCCGTAACGCATATCAACATCGTGCGATCGGAGGCTCGAAGCTTTAATCGTTACCTCTGTGGCCGTGGGTGTTTGGTCTAGTGGCAAGCCTTCATATTCAATTACTACGTCTTGTTCGGTCTCATTACAAGCCAGCACATTAGCTACCCATTCGCTGGCAATGATTGCGTTGGCATCAGCTGGCAATGTCTTGTTTGTTGGAGCCTTCTCGCGTTTAGCAGCTGACCACAGCTGCAATTGAACTCTTGATGCACTTGTGAGGTCTTTTCGACTCCTTAACTTGACTGCAACCCAATGCTTTCCATTAGCAGCTTTGATCTTAGCATAGCTCGCATTTCCACCACTCTCATCGCGGCGGCTCTCCTCGTCGCTATGGTCCACCCAGATGTAAGCATCGGCAACTGAGGGTCTCGCCACGCCCTCTACACGCATACTACAAGCCAGATTTGCTGGACTAGATGCCCCAGAAACAACCTAAGAGTGGTTTCCGTCCTTTGATCTCGCACGGCCTCTGCACAAGGCCTAATCACTTTACAGCAGGCGCTGCTTTCGTGTTCGAGCTGGCGGCTCTCAGGAGCGACTTATTTCTTGAATTATTTCTTGATGCCTTCGACCAAATAACCTATTCTATACACCGAAGAAGTGCATTATTCCCTCTCCTTCTTTTTGTTCAATCCAACTATTCGGTACATATTACAAAGAGACTTAAAGACGTGCAATAGGCCACTAAACCCCGTAAGCGATTTCGCGCGAATTGGCGCAGATTGCGATGTGCATTACAACATTGAAATTGGTAGGAACTTCGCCGCCAGTGCAGGCCCCCGAGCTCGCACGGGAACCATGGAGTCGTGGAGGTAGCGGCAATCAACGCACGCACACTCTCCAGACTCTCTGGGCGCAGGAGGCCGTCCGCTGCGCACCTTAGGCGCCTCAGAACCCGCGAGCTCTGCGGATTGATTTTACCTCGTTTCTGCAGGCTCTTGATCATCTTGAAAAAAGTACAGAATCCACAAAAGATAGCCAAACAAAGAGAGAGCTGGAATACTTCCACTCGCTTCGAGAGCGTCCTCAGAGGTAGGCGCACTGGCAGGAGCCGGGGAGGCGCAGGAACGCACAAAGAGGCTCCGGAGGCCTCCCTTCAGGCCGCGGGTTAAGCTTTCCGAGGCCATCTCCACGGGCTGGATGGATGGAACTCCGCGATCTTCTCGAGGTTGCTTTCTTATTTATCGACCTCAGTGTTATTTAGATTATGACTTTGAACAAAGTAAAATCCTGTTTCTCACTTAAAATTAAAACTAAATCTTTTCAACAAACTCTCGAACTTCGTACTGCGTACATATTCATCATGCACATTTATTTGCCCATTTTCACATCGTCTTCGTCGGCAACTTACTCAGGTAAGTGGGTGGGGAGGTACCTAACTAGGCAGCTGGTAGTCCAAGTTACCGGAATGAAATGGTTTTTCACGTTTACACGCCCATTTCAATTAAACTTTTGTTTGTCTTTGATGGAAACAGTAACAGTCCTTTCCTCTCTCGAGTTCCGCGTAGGCGGCGGTAGGACTGGGCCTAGGAACCTGGCCTCCAAGCCATGAGGGAAAAAGGATTTGGGTCCATTGCAAAAGCTAAAGTTGTCTGTCGATCGATTGCAGACATACCGTATATACATACATACATACATTCATACATACCTACCGACAGGTGCATTCGAGGTCCTCAGATCGCTTGGCAATTCACAGACCTGCAAACCCGAAATAGAGAAAACCTGAGGCTTTGGGCGATCTGGGAGACGCGACTTGTGCAGTCTCGAGGTCGGATATTTACTATTTCGAGCGGTATCTTTTGCATTACATTAATTTAGCAGTTTAGATCTATTTCCTGATTCTTGAGCTCGAGCAAGGGAGCTTAAGAATCAATCGATCTATATATATCGATCGATCTACTCGTGGATTCCCACCGGAGGCGAGGGCCATCGCAGAGACCTCCTGCTGCTGCAGTGTCGCTGGAATCTGGACAGTAAGTATCGTGGTGCGACGTCGCCGTGGACTCGGCGTCTCGTGACCGGGGGCCTTGTTCGTTGCGAGGAGCTGAAGACAAGGCTTCTTTCTTTCTGTTACGCGTCACGGCGTGTCTGACGAAATCTCGTTAGGGAATTGATAGATTAGTTGTTTGTTACTTAGAGGTGGGTAGTCAGTAATTGGACGTTGATTGGGTCCTAGATCCTGAATAGAAAAGAGCGGCGCGCTTTGCCTGCCCAAGGCAGACTCGAATCGCTCGGGCGAAAAGTTTCTAAACTACACTCTCGCCTGCTGCCGTGAGACTTGACTTTGGGTCACTTACTTATAGACAAGTAAAAGGCCTCCTCTACGTGAGTTGGTGTTGGAGAACGACGTCGACGCCCGTTCGATCAATCAATCACTCAGCACCATGATGCGGATGGCTTCACGCAAGGCAACGGCTCGCGCCGGATCTTTGGCTGCTAATAAAGGAAGCGCGGTGAGGGCGATGGGCACGATTCCGCCGTACCTTCATGAGACTACGATTCCTACGTATCACTTCCAGGATTCTTTGCCCAAGCTCGCGGTACCCAAGCTCGAAGATACGTTGCAGAAATACGAGTACTTTAGCAAACCTATGGTCACTGAAGATGAGTACGCCCAAACTCTCAAGGCAGTGGCTGATTTCAAGAGCGGTGCAGGTCCTTCGCTTCAGGAGGAATTGATCGCGCTTGATAAAAAGAAGTACTCAAGCTTTTACAATGAAATGTGGTTTGATATGTACTTGAAATCCCGCGATCCGCTGCCGCTTAACTTCAACCCGCAACTCACTTTTAATGACGAGAAGGATGCCAGCAAGATGGATCAGGCCACTCGCACAGCAAACATGCTTGCGAGCTCCCTACGTTTCTACAGAACGCTTGAGGACGGCAAGCTGATTCCAGATATCTTCCACATTGACCCGAAGAAGAGCATGACGAAGACTTATGACTTTATCTGTAGTATGCTCCCGCGCCAGGTCTCTTTCTATGGCTCCTATCTTTTTAACGCATACCCACTTGATATGAGCCAGTACAAGAACCTGTTCTCATCTACCCGTATTCCGCACCGTACTCGCGACGAGATTCGTAAATTTAAACCTCAGGAATCCAAGCACGTCGTCATTCAGCGCGGTAATGCCTTTTACACGGTCCAGGTCCTCAATGATGATATGTCCATCGTCGACCACGAGACTCTTGAGCGTAGTATCCGCTCTATTCTTGCTGACGAAGCCAACAAGGATTCTGACGCTCCCATTGGTGCTCTCACCGCGATGGATCGTGATTCATGGGCTGACGCTCGTGATTTTATGGAGAAGAATCCGACCAACAAGGCATCTCTTCAAGCCATTGACTCTGCGATCTTTGCAATCTGCCTTGATGATGCCAAGCCAGAATCTTACCAAGACATTGCTGGAGTCATGCTTCATGGCAACGGACGTAACCGCTGGTTTGACAAGAGCTTCCAGCTCATCATCGCTGCTAATGGCAAGGCTTGCGTGAACTTTGAGCACGCATGGGGTGATGGTGTGGCCGTACTCCGCTACTTCAATGAGGTTTACAAGGATGCCTCCGCTGTGGCACCGCGTGCCAAGGTCACAAGCGGAATCCCCTCTGTCATTACTGGTGGTTCCAGCGCCGATGCCGGTGCAGGAGCAGCTTCTGCAGGTGTTGGTGTTCCCCTCCGCCTCAAGTTTGATATCGATGGTGAACTCGCAAAACAAGTTGAGAAGGCTGGTGCAGCCTTTGATAGTGCTGTTGCCAAACTTGAGGTTGGAACTTTTGAATCTGAAGCCTTCAACAAGAAGACTCTGAAAGACCTCAATATAGGTGCTGATGGCTTTATGCAGATGGGCTTCCAGCTCGCGCATGAACGTCTTCGTGGTTACACCCCTGCCACATACGAATCTGCTAGTACTGCCGCCTTCAAGCATGGCCGTACTGAAACCATTCGTTCTGCTACACCTGAGGCTGCTGCTTTTGCGAAGGCCTTTTGTGACGGCTCTATTTCCGGAGAGAAACGCGCTGAGCTCTTGCGTAAGGCTATCAAGCGTCATGGTGAAATTACCAAAGATGCTCTGATGGGCAAGGGAATGGATCGCCACTTGTTTGCACTTCGTGTACTTGCCGAGAAGCGTGATGGCGGCAAGCTTCCTGCGATCTATAATGACAAAGCTTATCAGGTCCTTAACCGTATCATTCTCTCGACAAGTACCTTGTCGAGTGACGCACTTTACGCAGGCGGCTTTGGCCCTGTTAACGATGACTGTTATGCTTTGGCTTACGGCATTTCCGGCGAAGGAGTGCGTACGGCTGTTGCCACCTATGGTCTCGGTTCCCAGGACTTTGCCACTCACCTTGACAAGGCATACACTGATATGATCGACGCCTTGAAGAAGGCCTAATCGTACAACATCACCCGGTATCATAAAATCCGTAGCTATAGTTCGAAACTTTTATTTTGTTTGAGCATTTGTGCAATTGCGTTTTCAATTCCTTGATTCAAGCTTGCCCTATTCAAAATCCTTTTTGTTCTGATAATCACTACTGATAAATTTTAGACCTTTAAAACCTACAGTATAATAGAATATAACAAAAACATAGATACTTGCATCGCTATGAACTTTAAATATGAGAAATCAGTCGTTGTTCGTCTCTAGAGTTCACTTATAAATGCTCACAATCATGGTGCTGGATCATTTTTTATTTCAAAGCTCAAAGAAAAAAATTAGCATATAGTGGATGCGAATAAGGGATAAAAACAACAAATAACATTTTGTAATCAATGTAACTAATTAGTGTAAAGGCACTGTCTCGAGAAATGAAAATAAATTCGCCATGCATCTCCCAATTCCTATTATGATTTGTGATGTTGGAAAAATCAATGATGATAGTGTATGGGACCTATGCGGCGTTTTGTGTGTGTTTGTTTAACTCAATTCGTGCGGCCAAAGATGGCGACTCGCTCATCGCTGGCTTGACAATTAATACGGATATGAACAAAAGAACAATTCGAGGAAGGAACAAAACAAAGATTTGGCGGAAACGGGTTGGTAATGCGCGCCGAAGAATGGGTATAACAATGTGCAAACGAAGATAGAAGAGCTTTCCTGACCGTTCTTCATCCGTTTACGCGATATATTCGCCTAGAAGTTCCTAATCAATTTCACGTAATCTCTAGTAGAATGAGAAATTAGGAAGGGGTAAAGTTAGCCCCGGCAATATAATAAGAAGAGCCGAAAATAAATGGATCTGATGCTCACTTTGTTAATCATCACCAAGACACTCTGGCTCAGCATATGGTTACTTGCAGCTTATATCAGAGGGTGAGTGCGAGAGATACTATTCATCATGTTGTTTGTCAACGAGATGCATCAGAACATTTACTTTGGTCAAAGAAAATTTATACTTCGAGATCCCATCGAAACGATTGTTCACTTGGATGGCATCTCAGGAATCATATTTTATGATCCAGTAGATGGTTGCCATTAAAAACATGGCATTTACTCATTGCTCCATTTCGAACCTGTTTAACGCAGGGTGGATCAATGCTTCGTCAGCACTGAGTCTACGTTCAGGATCAAAAATAAGCATGCGAGCAAGCAGATCAACACATTCCTCGGAAAAAGCTATTTCTGAACCATTCGCACGAAGCAACTGTGTAATTTCAGAACGTGTACGAGCAAGCTCAAATGGTTCAAACGCAGCAACACGCGGCTTTCCGTTCAGGCCTTTGGAGATATCTTGGTATCCCGCTGTAAATGTGAAGTTCGGATTAGAGGTTGGCAGGTGTGAAGTGGCACCTGGAGACGACTCGAATTCCGTTAAATCCTGCAAGCGTCCAATGCAAGCAGGCTGCGACAGAGGCGAGTCGGTGTCGTAATATTGGGAAGGAGGGGCAGCTGTCAAAGGGGGTGGGGTGGCCAGAAAGGGTTGCGTCTCAACCTTCATCTGTGACATCGCACCTTGTGTCGTAAGACGAGCTCCACGGTAAGACAGGTTGCTCACATCAGGTTTGTGCATCGAGGCAGCCTCATCAAGCTCAAGTGTACTTGCTGCGGCGTTAAAAGTAGACAACCCTGTGATATTAGGATGGACTGTAGCGCTGGAACCCTCCATATCAACATCAGGATTGCTATTTAAAGCTGCATCTGGCAGTTCACACTGGGCGTTAGAAGAACCAGCACCAAATGCAAACCTCGGGCTACCGAGACTTCCAAGGCTTGCAAGGCTTGGAGTGGAGGTGGGCATGTCATGGTCTGCATCACAGTCAATCTCATGAGCCTCGTTAAATGATGGCGAATGCTGGAGCGAAGCCCGCTGTGCGTTGAAGGGTGCAGGCCTGCGTCCAACCGCATGTATAATGCCACGAACTTGCTCAGTACCGGTGACACTTGCGCGACGCCGTGCAGTTTGCTGCATGCGAACGGTTGTTTTGATGCCACCAGGGTGATGATACTCGGCACTTCCGTGAGGCCGAAGGCGTGTAGCGCGTCCTCGGGAATCCTGTTGCAAAGACTTGCTGGGATCTGTGGGAGAACATGGCACCCGCCGCTTTTGGCTATTGCTGTTACTGCTGTAGAATTTTCCTGTGACAAAAGGGGCTGGATCGACACGACCGAAAAACACACGCCACTCTGAGATGAGATCGCGGTTGTTACTAGCTGTGAAAAGAGATTTGCCGAGGGCAAGCTCAAGCAGAGTAACCGCTGAGGACCAGATGTCAATCTTAGATCCAAAAGGAATCCCGAATACACACTCTGGTGCGCGGTAACGGGTTGTTTGAACATTGAAGTCGTCGTAGTACAGGTAAGTGTGCTCAAAGGACATGGCATTGCCAAAGTCTATGAGCTTGATGCGTCCTTGGGTATTGGGTACAAACGCAAAGTTTCCTGGTTTGATATCAGCATGAATAACGCCTTTATCATGTACATACTTTACCGCCGTCAAAATATCTCTGGCGATCTGAACAAATGTGCCGAGGTCTACGCGATGAGCCTGCCGTGCCCTATCATGAAGAGAGTCTCCGAGCAGCTCCATGACAATACAGGTGCGGTTGTTTTCTGTGAATACGCCTTTTGCATGAACAATGCACCCTTGTGTGTCATCTGCGCATAATCCCTGTAGCATTTGAAATTCCTGGGTACCCAAGACACCTAGCTCGGGCCTCACCATCTTGACCGCCACGAGCTCGTTGCCGAAGCCATTTACTAAATCCCTACAAGCGAGCACCTGGGAGGACGCCGTCTCGCGAACAGTGTCCTCCACCACAAAGCGACCCGCAAGCACAGCCATCTCTGACGGTACACGAGCCGTAGCAGGATCCACACAGTATGCGACCGCGCGACTCTATCGCACGGCGCGCGAAGAGAATTATGATTTGCTGCTCGCTCAACAAGCGCTCAATCAAGCAATCGCTTTTTAGAAATAAATCACTTTTATATAGTTTCACAACTTGCTTGCTTGCTTGCGCTTGCTTCCTCTTATTTGCTTAGAAAAATAGTAAAAGTGAAAAGAATTTGCGCTTCCTTCCTTTCTTTCCTTTCACTTTTCCTTTCACTTTTCCTTTTCCTTTTCCTTTTCCTTTCGCAAAGCGAAAAGAGCTTTAACAGGAACAAGCGAGGAAATGCAGGAAATGAGAAGATGAGAAGAATCGAGAGAAACAGAGAGAAAGAAAACACCGCGAAAGCAGCTTCACAGAAGGGAAGAGGAGAACTAAGAATTGCAGAAGACGACAGTGCAAGCAACGAAGAGGTTGCCGCGTTGGAGATGGAGGCGACTCACGACGTACGCTTCAGGTTTCCACGGCGGCAATCGGGTCTTGCAGCAGAGGTCTGCTTGCTGACCTACTTGATATGCAATGCTTGTTAGCTGAGGCTTGTTTGACGGAACCCTTGGGGACCTGTGCGTGAACTCTGGAAAGCAAATGCGAGCTACTCAAGGCAGAAAAAGGCGTGTTTCGGTTTTTGCTCGCACTTCAAGCAAATGAGCGACTGGGTTAAGGCTTAGTGAAACTGGGCTTGTTCAGGTAGTAGGTATTAATTCTTTGCTCTCCAACCGGGTAAGGGAAGAATTTTGTTGAGGAACTCTTTGTTCTGTGCCGAAAGTTGCTATTCTTATTTTCCCTGGCTGATCTGATTCACCAAGGGCGTGGTCGGCTTTGAGGGCTTGTGAACGAACAAATACTGTGAATAGTAATCTGCCCAGGTACGTAAGTATCTATGTACTTATAAAACTTATGGAATACACGCAACAAACCTTAGTTGCTGCTGCTTTTTTAACAATCAGCGAGCGAGCAAGTAAGTGCGTAACTGGGTTCTGCTGTTGCTGACCTTACCTTGTTGGTTTCCGTTCTGTTCTATTTGCTATATTGTAATTATTATAATAAATTCCTCTTTTAAAGGATATAAACTTTGTAAAAGTTTGAAGAAATTCATTTTGTAAATCTGGGTGTCTCTTCCGGTGTACGGGCACGCTCATTCTCCCTTGTAAGCTGTCTGAACGAAATTAATTAGACCAGTCATAAATGGGGCTCTTCTAGATGTAAACTATGTTTCTAAAAATGAGGTATTAAATGAATAGATGTTGGGCAGCGTCAAAATATTTAGTATTAACCACTTAAGAGTAGAATTAACACCTGATTATGTGTTACTATGAAGCCACAGTGTTTTCTTTAACCCAAATCCATATAATTAGTAGAAAACAACCACACTATTTCTTTAATTTATTTTAATTTTACGATTTTAAATGTCTTTAAATGTCTTTAAAATATTTATTATTACTTTTTTAAAAATAAAGGAACAAAAGGAGATACTAGTACTATTGGCTTTATAAAGCAAAAAACATTTATAATTATTTTTATTTTAACTAAAAAAAACTCTTGTAAAAAAGCGGACCTTAATCTACTATTGATCTTATTAGTACTAGTTGTTTACTATGATAAAGGCATCTTCATTGATCCCAAAGACAACAGAACGGCACGTGCTATAATTAGTTGTCGCGACGCACAATCCCAAACTTGTCCCTTAAGCTGACAGTTAAACCATATTTAAGCTTAGAGCCGAAGCCCTCTTTCACAGGTTATTGCACTCATCAATTTCGTGAGGAAACCCTCTTTAATAGGTTTTATGTGTTTAAATAATAGTAATAATAATACTTTATACAATTTGAAATCAATTCATTGTGATATCGTGAAAATTTGGTGATTAGCGTTCTTACTACACCTACCTGGGGACTTGCAATGAAAGAGATATATTTATTAAATACCTACGTGTGTAGATGTTCAGGATAAAACTGAAGTGATGACACGAGTTTTTACTCAAGCAAGGTGATTGTTCAGAGTAGCAAAGAACTTGAAAGTGTCTATAGAGGAAAATTAATAACTTTTCGAATTAAAATTTATAATAGTGAGTTTTTGTCTTCAAGTTGTGCACGTGCCGCGGGACCACTAATGTATATTCCTAGTCGATGAGTATTAATGAATGCTGGGGATTTATTCGTTTCTCGCGCTACTCACGGAAGGAACTAGCGATGTCATCCTACCCCCGCGCCTCCGGTCCAGGCGCGCTTGCATCACTAAGCAATGCAGATACGCATTAAAAAAATTAAAATTAAAATTAAAAACTCTACATGTCAAAAAAACATTTCAAATAAGAATTAGCAACTCCTATAAATAATAAGGAATACCAATGGTGCATATAATAAATTTGCAATTTTTCTTTATCTTTTACTTTATTTTAAAGTGGTGTAAATATAAATGTAAAAACTGCATTAGAGCGATCCTTGGAGGTGAGCGCGTGCACAAGAAGCGTATCTCTCTCTTTTCATGATATAGTCCATCCTTGTCCTTACATTGGTCACCATCCAAACTTTGTCAATAGCCATGCTAGGATCAAAGTAGTAACTGCACAAGCGTACTATTGCTCGAGGTTTTACGAGATCGAAGTTGGCTAGAATGGTCAGGTGGCAACAGGTAGACTCTAATGCCAGTCGCATTTAAAATTTCTACACAAACTGAAGATGGTGTGTAGCAGCACCTGATTGTTTGAACTGTTGGGGCTCTCAACGAGCTCAAGTTTGTCAACATCATACAAAATGAAAAACAAAATAATATAACTGAAGAGTTTAGACAATAGACCCATTAGCACTGCTTTGAGCATCTGAACTGCTAGCTCGCGGTTTTCCGAGGTTGCGATAAAAAATCGCTAGTGAAGGATTAAATATAAACTCTTGGCGGTTTACAAGCGGTAAGATCTATATCAGGCAGTCAGTGCTCAGGGTAGCAACATGAAGAGGAATACACCTTACTTGCGGGGGGTGTTGTATGGAGCGATTCGCAATAAGATCGATTGATGCGTTTCGATTCAACTGATCAGGGGTTGCCTTCCCCTTAAAGATCTGCAACATTCTTTCTATGTTCGTGTTCTTGGCCAAGTAATGTCAATGAGTATCATTGTGTGAAGATCGATATCTCCCCACTATATTGCTAGCCAACAACCTCTTTACTATTATTTCTTAGACAGTGCATTAGTAGATACTATGAGAGATTGATCACACCGTGTACTCAGATGAGGGAATTCTGCACGAATTCGTGCGCCAAAACCCTAGCATGCCTGCCCACCAATCATGGTCTGCTAGACTGGAAGAAGTCAAACCAAATGCCTCAATTTCTTTAACTAGTCGGCACGTGCAGATAAACTGACATACTCCAGGTGATGCTTGTGCAGGTTTTTAAAAAAAAAGTTGGCTTAAAAGTTTTGGGACGCAAGCGGATGCACACGAACTCATCGATCACGCATCTGCCATCATTAGTCGGCCAGCTCACGCATGCACAATGATAAAGAACAAGTAAAATATGAAGGTTTTAATTATTGTCTTTTCATTTTCTCTTTAGTGAGATCATGCTCGCTCTTTCCGGCTTACTGATACTGCTAGGTGTTCAATAAAAGATCAAGTAATAGTACTCTGTTATCTGCTGCTAATGTAGCACTGAGCAACGGTTTGGGAAGGGGTGTATGTCAAGCTTTGGCAGAGATTATTGTGGTGACTGATGGGGATGCAATGAAAGCAGCCTGTACTTATCTAATTTTAGTATCGAATCATCTAGAACACCATTATACTAGAAGTTCCACCCCCGAATTCTAAATTTTCTTTGAAGTTCTATCATTTCACTTAATATTATGTTAGTTCATTCTGCTAAAACCTGAAAATTAGTCGGAGTTTTTTTTGTTTTTTGTTTTTAGTGTTTTTTATTTTTTGTTTGTCTTTACATAAAGTTTTATGCTCCTCTCTAAATCACTACCCATCTTCTATGGACTCAGACAATCATCTTGATTTACCGCCTCTGTGTTGGGCTTTGGCTGTGCGCGGATACTATACACCTTATGTTAATGGCAACCCCATCCAAGTCTCGACAAATGAGTCATTTTAATGCACCGATTTCGATACACAGCAGTCAATAATTCTTCTGCAGGACATTCATATCCGAGAATGGTCATACTTAAGGACAGTTTAAAGCTCTCAACTCGTGCTTTTTTGGTATTTTTTCATTTAAATTAGGCAACTGACGAGACGTGTCAGGCTGCTCAGGAGGCGGGCCGGGACCGCTAATCTAGACTGCTACACCTTCAAGCTGACCTCCTTATCCCGTTATTGGTTTGACTTCCTTATTCTCTGTTAATATTTACACTATTGAAAAAAAAAATCAAAAAATGTATATGCTAGTTGTACCTATAGCTTTGTGTAGTAAGTATTTATGCTTATATGTTAGGTTGTGTCCGAGAGTCAGTAGTACAAAGATGAAAAGACCGCTTTGGTAGTGCGTCAATGGTACCTAGAACAAGAATGGATTGTACTTGATCATGACGAGACGTGTTGTCAAGTCCTCGGACGGATAATAAGACGCATGATCTCCAGCCAACGGAGCATTCTTGCTACTGCACCTATGCTAAGACCACCATTCCGCATGGCTTCGCGACGCGGACCTTATCCCCACTACATTGTGGAAGAACCACTTGGTAGAAGTATGATGAGGCTACTTAGAGTGCTGATGTAGTCGGGAAATGATGATATGATGATAATGATAATCGACCATAAAAAATCATCATGATGGCTAAAACCTAGCTTTTCAAGTTTTTGACATGCCGTACGCTGTGCGCACTCAACCCAGGTCTCTTACACTGCATAGCTACTATAAATATGTATCACTCTTTGTTTAATTCCTTAATGTTTAAATAGTGCGCTCGATCGCACTAAAACTTGCCCCAGACGATTTGGCCTTACCTCCGACCGCATGCTGAGAGTGTGTGCAGGCATTGCCATACTGAAGCGGGCAACAACATTATAACAGAAACTGCGATGCAGCCTGAACATTAGGGAGAGATATGGAACTCGGACTACGAAACACGCCAAACTTGGATTTGCTATTTTCTTCGAAAAGAAAAAAAAAGAAGAAAAATGAAAAGCATCATTGAGGCTTGGTTTGTCTGTGCAATAGCATAGAAAAAGTGCCCAGAGTTACAAGCCAAACAGTCTATCGGAAAGACGTGAACTCCAGCTTGCACGAGATTAACTGGGGCCTCATGCTCCGACTTGCACAACTCTAATTTGAACTTGGGTCTTTCTTACGGTCACTTGCGACCTGTGCACGGACACTGTGCTTTCTTTCTCTTGAACAAAATGAAAAGGAGAAGAGTGTCGTTTCTTTACGTGTTGCTAAGTTGTAGCACTCTGCTGACATCATCTGGCAGCCTGTCAGCATGAACCAAAAAAATACTCAGTTGCTTTATATGCTTAGCTTGCTTGGCCGCTCGAACAACGTGTGTATCGTGCGTACGTCTATGTGTATTCGTTAGGCTGCAATGGCCTGGAAACATGCTGCACTACAGTGAGACCGCGCTAGCTAGCTAGATTGGACGCGCTTCCACCCCCCTTTTTTAGTTCTTTTCCTCCCCCATTAACTTTAAAAGTAAATGAATTATTGTTCAATTTTGATTTAATCTTTTTTCAAAAATAATTATAATTGAAAACACTCTTTTTTCTCGTGTGTAGCGAGTTGTCAATCCAGGCGTGCAAGTGAATAATGACACTAACCATACACAAACAACACATTCGGAAGAAACAGCGCCCACTTAGGTCTCAGCTACTAGGATGATGTGACCTCATTTGCAGGGTTGATACAAAGGCGAAACATTTCAGGTAAGAGGTAGCGAATTGTGCTTCGCCGTCATTCAACTTCTTTGTAGCATATAGATAGGTAGCACTCTGTGGTGGGTGAAACATGTTTTTTTGTTTGTTTACCACAAAAACTAGCGAATTGTTTTAACGATCGTCTGAAATTAGGGCACGGCTAGTGAACGATAAATCTCATGGTGAGCTACATAGCTTTGTCATCGTTATCAACATGACAACAAATATGACATTATCTTCAGAAAACAGCATGAAGATAATTTCCTGACACCCCTTCACTCGTCTGTAAATGGAAAAACGCGCTGCACAGCATGCATGTGCGTCTATGAGCCAGGGTATGTTCCATGGCGTCGGAATTGCTGACTATTTTTGTAATAAGACAGCACGTTCCTCAGTCAGCACTAAAATCGTAGGCAGCATCAGCAGTACTTTTGAATGTATCGTCCACTTTGCAGTTTCACCTAAAATATCCTGTTTTCGGAATCATCATCACTCAGCACAACTATCCACTTTTTGCTTGCAAGATCTGTGGATATTCTTAATAAACTATTGCTGAAGCTCCTCAGGTCTTATCAGTTCAAGCTCCGTTCTTAGAAAGCTAAGGTCTATTTGAAATAGACCGTCGTCGTGCTTTAATGGCTTCTCATCCAGTGGAATCTGGTAACAAACGGAAAATACCTTGAAACGAACGACTTATTTTAGAAAGGGAAAAGGAAAAGGGAAAAGGGGAAAAAAGGTGCGTTCGCTAAACCTTGAGGTGTTGCAAAAAGGTCCACTAGCTACTTGCTTATTCACCTTGACAGGGTTTTGCGGGTGTTTGAGTGTGTACAAGGTGTCTCAAAGGGTCTAGGGAAAGAGAAGCCGATGCTGGGGACCATTGATTGATGAATAATCTAGCTAGCACCCTGCTCCAGCATTGTAAATCGTAGTAATCCACTTCAAACTCACTTCTATCTTCCATTTTTAATTTTTTTTTCACGCATTTTCCCTTACTAGCTTATTCTATAGTTTTCTATAGAAACATTGATTTTATCCTCTTAGAAAAGTTGTATTTGAATTTTAAAAAGTACTATATAGGCCTATATATTTAAAATTGTAATTTTAAGAATATGTGCAGGCTCATGATTTATCTATTTAATTTTTTATAAGTGATTTAGATATTTAGTTATTTTTTTATTATTTTTAATTAAGACAAATTAAGCCTTCGAACAGCTTTTCCACGAAAACTAATTTTTAGGGTTTAGGTTTCAGGAGGGTTCCAGCGAGGCTGTCCATGCTGGATTGCACAGATAAAATAAATCAAACTAAGACAATCTCTACGACTGAGTAAAGAGCGATTTTGCATCTTGCAGACTTCAAGTTCCAGGCAAAGAGCGACAGAAACCAAGCCATTTTAATTGCGCGACTCAGTTTACATTTATGTTGATGGTGTCAAAACCTTGAGGATCACGCGAGCTTTGCCCTAAAACTTGCGCGCGATATCAACCTGAACATCCATCCTTCCAATTCCCAGGAAACAGCAGCCGCTGCAACTTTCAAGCTGTTGCTTTTTTAACTTAGAAGAGCAATCCGCGCCGACCTTGATAAGGCACCCTTCAGCAGTCTAGTCAAGAACTCCCGGGCAAATGGCCCAGGTGTGCTTTCTTGAATATTCAACATCAGAGTCCTTCGCGTACAAGGGGAGGTGATTGGATCTCCCGAGTACAACATTCATTTTAGTAGTAGTGCTGCAAGTCTTATGAGCCAACGCCACTGTGGCGAACTTTGCGAGCATGATGGAGTCGACAGACCATGAGGCCTTGTGCAAGGCATGGTACCCAAGTGATGAATAAGAGTGTGGTAGAGTATCACTCCTCGGCCTGAGGGTGAAGGGGAAGACTTGCAAGTTTGAGCCTTTTCGAAGTGCGAATGCTACAGTTGCGGAAGCGGTGCGAAGCATGTTTGTAAAAGGCACAGCAGAGAATAACGCCTATAACAATCAACCATAGATGCTTTAAGCTATTTATTTGGAGCTGTCAAAGACGCGATCTGGCACGTGTACAATCATTAGTTGCCTTGGAGAAAAGAGTAGATAACTTTTAAATTTTAGAATGAGTCGAATGGGAGCGCAAATCAGTTTAAGCTCTGGCTTTTGCGGGTATTTGGCCAACTAGGTAAAAGCACTACGTAGTAATTTATATTGAGCAAAGGAGACACGAAGTTGTGCAAAAGTGAATGAATAGTCAGTTGTGAGACATTTGATACCGACTACATCCTTTAAAATCTTATCCAAAACGCAAAATCCCTCAATCATAGAACAGGACAGACAATTGAGGGTATCAATTGCCAGAATCAGAAAATCAACTCCAGTACTGCCAGAATACGATACTAGAATTTGTTTGTCCCAGCCCTACGTATACAACCGTTTCCTGTTTCTCTCAGACTATGAGTATTTGAACAAGGAAGAAGCGTAGCGAGTAGGTGCCTGTACCTACTACCTAGGCGAGAAGTAGTATCCTAAGGAGTTAGTTACTTGTACCTAATAACATTTTCTACCATTTTTATTTTTTTAAAGAGATGAACAGCACGTGCCTAAATATAATTGACGATTGATAATCGATGAGCCTAGTACTGGTTGTGTAACAGCTAATGATCCGGCACCTAAAACCTTTACAAAGAGTAGTGTGCACGTCATGAAAGTAAGAACGAGCTAAGTAACAAACAACTTGAAATATGAAAGAATCTTTGGATCACGATAGCTTTAAAATGTAGTGACTGTTCAACTGGTGCACACTCCTCGTAAAGTTTCCAGTTTCAAATTGCTTCATGCACAACTCTTGGTTACATAAATGCTGATAGGACTTTGAATAGAAGTTTGAGTAAATGGTTTATGTGCGTGTGTGAAAAGAGCATTGATGTTGTATCTGTTAGTTTGACAAAGTCAACTATATCAACATTAGGTTAGTCAATCTCAAGCTTGTGACTAACTCTTCATCACCATTTCATCGTTAATTTTGAAATGTTCATGCCAAGACTCATCACAGCATTCGACAAAAACTTTGTCCTGGAAATGGTGCTAGCATGTGTGGAACTTTCTTTAATTTCAGGAATAGTGCAATACGACTTAAAGTTTCACCCAGTTCTTCCTTCCTTTCTTCTTCTTATTGATCATTGTTCCTATTGGTCGAATATAGTTGACCCATCTGATCTGATATAGCAATCGAGCCCATGTTAACTGATCTTTGAAATCAGAGCTTGATTTAATTTCAAATTTCGCTCATCACCTCCCAAAGACATAATGTTCTCGTACTGCGCACGCATTGTTTGCGGCAATGCCTCTGGGAAAGTGAGAGAAAAGTTGTTTGCTGTTATGTAAACTGGCTTGTATACTATTTTTCATCCAAAAATGCAGCCCAAAATATCTTCACAACGCGGAAGATATTTTAGATTTGACAAGACCTGAAGTGAAGTTGTGAAGCTCATATTGTATTATATATAATAAATGTATATAAGGGGGGTACTACTATCTTAAATATTTACCCAGATTCCATATAAGGGTCTAATTTTTTATTTCCTAACTCAAATTCCTTTTCTTTTCTCTTAGAACTAGGCATTTCGAGAAAATTTGAATTTCTCACAATGGATTGATAAGTTAGATTGAGTGCAATATAACACCTAACTAATGACTTCCAAACCTGAAATTTGTTTCGGGACCGCAACCTTTGTAAACCAGATTTCTTCACTTTGAGTTGACCGTACCCGTCTTACATCACTTCTATCAAACCCAGACCTGTGCGAAGAACTCCATTGGTTCTAATTACCTAACCCGTACAAACTCTTAGCTATATCAGGTGTCTTTTATACGTACTTAAGAGCACACATGCGTCCAAGTGCTCAACGTTCAAGTTTCTTCACTCCCAAACTTAATTAGCTACAACAAGGCGTTCTGTCTTGTTCTCTATCGGCAACGGCCATGTCTGCGAAACCCATTTCCAACATATTCTCCTTTAGCTCGCCCCTTCATTCTGAAGAAGTAAAGTGAGGATAACTGCTAGTTCATGTTAGTATTTTCTTTATAGGGAATAATAGGGAGAAAAGGAAATGCTCGTTATTATAATGATATCTACATAGCGACCAATACTTACATTGTCGTGGTCAATCTCCATAACTAGCTGTCTCCTGCCGCATTCTCAAGCGTGACGGCTGCGGCTCGGCTTGGTTGTTGGCTGCATCTTCGCTTCTGTGGCTGCTCTTGCTTTGCGCTTGTGTCTTCAAAGTGCCAAGAAAAGAGGTTTGGGAGACCAGATCGAATCAGAAAGAACGTCAGGTTGGATTTCTGTATTTTACTCTGCTGTAGAATAGTAGCGGCAAAGACAACACACAGGATCGTCAGGAGAGATGGCCACCGCTCATAAGACTTCGGACAGCAAGAAGGAGGAGTTTCGCAAATATTTGGAAAAATCTGGAGTCATTGATGCATTGACTAAAGTGCTTGTGGGTCTCTACGAAGAGCCTGAACGCCCGCCCAACGCGGTTGATTATGTCAAGCGGTACATGGGTGCCTCCGCAGGACAAGACTCGGAGGCATTAAAGCGCGAGAATGAGGAACTCAAGCAACAGATCGAAGACCTCAAGTCGCAGCTTGAGAAGGCAAATGTCTCAGCAGAGTAGGAACGATCTTCATAATTACTTACTAACTTTCTACTTACAGAGGAAACACGAATCCTTCTTCAATTGTGTATCACTCATTATAAAGAAAGGTGGAAATGATAAGTCAGGGTTTCATGCAGCTCACCACAACTACTCCAAGCATTCAAGCCTGCTTGTAGACGTATCCTTTCTATTCCTTGCTTGTTAAAGTTCACAATGCAGGGTTTCTCTGGTGATTGGTTAAAATCTTGCAACCCTCCAAACAAATCACTCTAGAGTTCTTCTGTGCAATTCTCGTAGTTTCGTATATTGTTTCATATTACTCTTCTTTACCCGCATCTTGTTGTTGTATTTTTTTGTTGTTGCCGAAAGTAGTAAATTATTCTCTCCTACCCTCAAAAGAGATATGTCAATGCAACTTGTGCCATCAAACCTTGCTTTGCTTGCCTGCATTTGAGAAAAGAAAAAAAAGTTACAAATTTCATTCTCACATCTTTGTTTTCAAGCTTCTCAAGAACATGATTGGGGCTAACGCATACGAATACCTAAGCGTTGAACACTTTCCATAAAAGTAAGTTAACTGGACTTCGTGTAAATGTTTTTATTATATGGAACCCAATGAGCACTTGCTGTTTGCCCTGACGTCAGGCCTTGAGTCATCGATCTGATTTCATAAATAATATGACATCAATGAATAGCAGTATATTGAACAATATTATATATTTAAAAGAGCTTGGTGAAAATCTATGTGTTCCTTAATATTACATTCAGCCGCACATAAACAACTCTACACAATCAGCGCAATCACAGCAATCACAGCAATCGCAGCAGTCACAGCAGTCACAGCAATCGCAGCACTCTACATCGACGTCGCCACTAGCCACGGCGGCTTCTGACGCATTGTGTAAAGCGACAGCTGCTGTGAAGACAGCACCGAATGCGACGACACCAGCAAGAGACCCTCCAAGTACAAGATACTTGCTATTTTTGCGCAGCTCAAAGCTCTGACGAGAAATTGCTCTATCAGTAACACTCAAAGCATCATCCTTCTTGAGGTCGTTACCTTGACTTTCAACAGCTATCATTGTTGTAAAAGGGCAAGCAATCCCTTCAGCCACTGCCATGCGGACACATTCCTTTTTCAAACGCTCGCCATCTGGTGTTTTGACATCAGCCAGCCAGGCATCAGCTACTAGTTGATCAACAAATTGTTGAGCAAAAATCTTTCGAAGAGGCATTTTCCGTGACTCGGCCAAGGCTCGAGTTGCTGACCATTGCTCGCCAGAGGCCAAGGTACCTGAAATCTTTATTTGCATACCTGCAGGGAAAGCTCCCTCGTAACGGAGCGAGACAATTATAGGAGCATGACAGTATAAGTCTGGAACACGCTGGGGGCACCATGTCATGTTCTCCAAGCGGCGGAATGCCACCAATACTGCACGTGCCTCATCCTCATTCAGAATATCCTCCGGCTCCAGTGTCACTTGAATGTCTTTGAGGACTGCAAGTTGAGCATGACTAAAAGCAGTTATCATTTGTGCATGTAACCTAGAGCGAAGCATGCAGACATCAGCAAACCCCCTCCCAATGGATGCTAGTTTTCGCAAAAAGTAGGCGTTACAATCAACTCCAATACCAAATGTGAATATGCGTACTTGTGGAGCAATACAACCAGCAAATTTACAGATTTCTCGCTCATTCTCTACAGCACCATCAGTGACAATGAAAATGCTTCGAAGACGAAGCGGATCTTTGACAGCTAGGCTTGTGCAAGAGCTATCTGTCAGAGCGTCGTTAGCCAGGAAGGAAGGATCCATTGATCTTGGCAAGTTGTCACTCAGAAGACCCCAAAACGCTTGCTTCAGCGGTGTCAGGATGTCAGTTAGACCACCTGGTTCGATCGAATTTACCCAGCTGATTGCACGTTCAATGTATTCAGGTTTCGCTCGAACGCAGATTGGTTTTGAGCCTTGTGGGAATTCTTGAACTGTAGGAGCACAATCCCCCATTTTAAGAGCATCAGGATTCGGTGCTAAAGCGTCAACAAAGGCGACATTTGGTGTAGCAAGGGGGGAGGAAAGCCCTAGTGTAGTGCCGTCAAGACCAAGAGCAGTCATGAGCAAACCTACATCAGAATCAGAGGGTTCAGGGTAACATCCACCAAACCAAATCTGGCGGTCGTCGAAACAACAGATTGCAAAACGATCCTCTGATCTAAGTTGTTGTAGTGCTACAATGAGGGCGTCTTTCGCATGTTGAAATACTTTTGAGAAGCCCATACTGCCAGATCTGTCCAAAATAAAAACAACATCCCGAGGATGAGTTCCGGAGGCTGTTTGACTCGGGCGGGGAGGCGCCAAAAAAGTGGTAATTACTCCACCAGGTACTTTCCGAGGCGTCTTACTCTCCACCACAAACGATGGGGTCGAGTCATAAACAACTTCTGCTTGGATTGTGTCCGCCCAAGCAGGGTATAAAAAGACAAAGTCTCCACCTTCAACTGGTCTGGACTCCAAGACAAGATGTAAACATGAGCAAACATCCGCAAGGGATGGAGCAATGCTATTGTTTTCTTCATTCTCATATTCAGTCTGGTAGGCAGGAATGACAGCTGAGACAGCATCTCGGCGCAAATTGAGGCCCCTTGATTGCCATAGTTCTTTGGTGGGATTCATTGACGTTTCATCAAGGAGGTAATTGGGTAGGTCGAGCATGACATCAATTTTCAAAGCATCCTCTAAGTTTGTGGCAATATGTTCGTTTGGAATATCAAGTGGCAGTACGAATTTGTACATGCCCTGTTCAAATGTCAGCACCTGGATATATTCAACTGAGACTTTCACTGTTTCACCAGGTTTCATACCATGAAAAGGAAGAGAAAACATTTCAGGATGGTATTCAGCCGGATTAAACCCTGATTTCTTCCGGTAAAGTTGCATCGCTTGTGCCATACCCTGACCTTCGTTTTGCCTGTGGCCTGCGAGAACCGAAGTTTGGTCAATAACATGCACCTCAAATTTTTTCCCGCTTTGCAGTTTAGCTGTAGCGTCTGTGATAGTAGTAGTGTGGAGTTTGGGAAGCTCCAGAACAAAGCTTGACCCTGAAGAGGATTTGTTGACGGGGCTATTTGTGTAGGGAGAATCATGTTTCCAGACACCCTGCAGTTTGATGAAAGCTGTGTTTAAATGAATATTGACTGTAACCTCGAGCTTTTGCAAGGTGAGTACAAATTCCTCATCAGCATCCATACCCACGACTCGAACATATCTACCAAGAAACGCATCTTGAGCGTACTTTTTCTTGTTTGCTGCAGTACTTAGACCAACAAGTTCATCTGCAGAACTTGAATAGCCTCGATATGAATTTTTAAAGTCATCTGAGCTCATTTCATCTCCAGTATCATAGCCATCTTCTTGCTGAGGATTAGTTTTACCTGCCTCTGACTTCCTGGCAGATACAGGACCTTGAGCGCCCTGAACTAATGACCGCCACTGCGATCCAATTAGACCTTGAGCTTTCCGGCCCCAAACGGAAGTTTTCTCCAAGACACTATTCGCCGCTTCCCTTGCTTGGTTGGCACTCGCCGCCATTTGGGACTACAGGAACGTGTAATATATCAGAATCACAATTCAGCTTTCCACGATTTTGATACGTCCCAAATGCACAAAATGCACGACTTGAATATGGCACTGGCGAGCTACGACGATATTCCTTACTCACCGCGAAGGTGCTCTTGTCTCTTGTGCATAAAAGAATATCGTGTATTCGACGAGCAAGGCCTCTAGTTTAGTGAGCTGCAAGTTCGTCTTTGTTGTCCTTCTCTGGTCAAAGTTAGCTGTGTGACAGTGCTTCTGATTGCAGGCACTTGTTCGAGTTTGGCCGACCTCCGCAACTTTGAAGAGGTGCCTCCGCCCCTCGCTGCGAGCGCCCCTCTTCGGCAAGTGCTGTTGTTCTCTCGGTTGGTTGGGACTTTGTTGGAGCAGAAACTGACCGATAAACTGACAATCTTCAATTGATCAACCTCGCGTATAACCCCTAACAAAGTAAAGGACTCTCTTGGCACTTTTACTGCCAACACCACACGGAGGCGGACGAGCCAGTCCTGTAGCCGCAAGAATCTCTGGTGGTTCTGCTGCGATGATCCGAGGTTATACCCCGATATATCGACCAGAGTGGAGGCACCCGAACAGAGACTTTATCAGAGGATGAGTGGGCGAATGATTACCTGGACTGACCAGCCACAAAGGAGGGAAGAGAAACCAAGAGAGCGATCTGGCTTCAGGGCCAACACCCAGTCCTTTATTATTAATGTATGTCTTTGAAGACGCACAGATATTAAGAGAACCCAGAGCTGTCTTTGGGAGGGGCGCACACCTATGCACGCTATGGACGAAATATTGATTTGGTGGGCTTGAAGTTCCGTGGGTTCGACAAAGGACAAAAGCTAAAGCAGTGTACAGGCAATGTACTTGAGGAGGTGCACCTGTGCTGGGCTAGGCTCAGAGTTTGGGATTTGCCTGTAGAATTCAAGAGTTGGGATCGAAGGGCGACCAGCCAGCGACGAAAGAGGAATAGCAGGAAGAAAAGAACCAGGTACGCAAGCCTGACTGACTGAGTGACTTAGTGACTATGGTGGTCCTAGTAGTAACATTAACTGTATGATTGACTGGGTGCACAGCACATCTTAAACTCAAAAACAGAATAGTTACACGCGTACAGAGCTCTTTAGCAGTTGAAAAGTTTTAGGTAGGTAGCAATCAGTTGGAGAAATGCTGTTTATCTCAGGACGCTGTAGAATCCACGGGCGAGGAGGAAGAGAAAGTCGAGGAGAACGAATCATGGGAATAAAATGAATGAAATCAATAGCAAAAGGCGCTCTTGGTATGTCAAAGTCATGACCTGTGGCTCGGAGTTTGGGCGCGTTTGAAGTAAGCAGGAAAGTGCGCACTTTCTTCCTAGTAGCATGGTCGTTGGGGTGCGTTGACGAGAGACATACTGGTTTGTCAAGCTAGTTGCTGACTACATACAATCTACTATAGAACTTGGAAGCGGCCGAGATTATTTTCTAGTCTCCAGATTTGGGTGTTGCAGTCATGATAACTCTAATAACATTCTGATCACTGTTATAAGAGGAAAGACTACACTATTATGAGTTTCAAACTTGAGAACATGCATGTCAACAGAACTGAATTTTTTAAATACCTGTAGTTACAGGCGGTTCATCTTGCGACAGACACGCAGAAGGAATATTCATATTTTGAAAAAAAAACAAAACAAAAAAACTAATTTGTCATACATGATCAGAGCAGCCTTCATTTCCAGCAATGTGTTCAGAGAGTGAGTGGTACTCAGTCTTGTGTAGTTCATCAACCACTATGCCGGTGCAACACAACTAACATGAGTCATAAAGGATGAGAAGATGCCAACTTGAAGCCAAATATCGTAAGACGAAATGAAGGAGTCCCTATCTCCTAAGTTAAATGCATTCACCTCTTCAAAGAATAATCCTGAAACTGCAGATTTCCTCTGGTTCGCGTTGATTATATCTTAGAAAGTGCCTCGCATAAACAGAGCTAAAACTAGTAGTAGATAAGAATGTCTTCAAGGAACCAATGGTTTTGGGCCAAGCATTATGCATGATCTTGATCTATGTTCATAGATTTGGGTAGAGATATGGGCGGAACAAATTTAATGTACACGCAGTGCATAGATTGATATTTGCATTGATCGATGCATCAACGCACCCCATGCCACGACTAAAATTTTCTCCGAGGAGCTTGTGCTACTACATTTAAAGTTCATCCGTGACATCTGATGAGATTTCTCTCTCTCTCTCTCTCTCTCAGCTCTTCATTTGACGAAAGAATTGAACCTTAAATTTAAAGTTCCATACTGTCACACGAGAACAATTTGTGCAGTAATGTTATTTGTCATTTTCTTTTAACCAACAAAGGCTCTCTCAGTTGAAATTATTTCATTTTTGGGTAATCCTAAGTCATTACGTAACATCGAGAGTTGTTCGTCTAGTTTCTCATTAGTAGGGTGCGAGTTGATTTGTCTCTGATACATAGACAGCCACAGTGGCTTGTATATAACTTACATTTGTTCATCACTTGTAGGACGCACTTGGTTGATACCCACACGTTCTTCAATACTATTGAACAAAATTATATCATACCATCCTTTTCAATCTGACTCATCGACCACGAACCTGATCACCCTAATTCCTTCACATCCTCTGTGTTAGGTTTAGAATCACTTGATTGAGTATCTAATCAAAGAGTTGCTGGCCGTCTTCCGAGATGATATTGCTTCAAATTACAACTTTTGATAACAAAAATAGCGAGGGGATGTGAAGACTCTCGCAAGAGGCAGGATAAGCAGGCCACAAGGGGAAATGTTTGCATTTAAGTCTAAAGTCGTGCTCTTTTGACACTTTCAAACGTGTGGCTCGACGTTTGGTTTACGCACGTGCAATATTGTTTGCACCTTTGTACCTCCCATGAACATTATGTAATAAAGGCGAAAAATGCTCTTTAAAACTTGCCAATTTAATTGACCTCTAAGAATCATCAAGACACCCAGCCTGAATTTGAAAGGAGATAGAGTGCCTCTCGCAGATTTATACTGGATACCATGCCAATGTCGTTCCAAGAACCCTAATAAGCTCGTAAGTATTGAAAATAGCATGTTTTTGCTCATGAAAACAGACATGACATGTAACGGCTGGGATACAACAGACATGGTTCCAAATAAGAGCATTGTTCGCAGTGTAGGTCCTGAGAATGGTCAATAAACAAAACAGTGTAGTATTGGCAATGAGTCATTATCCAGCTTGAGTTTTTACCTAAGCTAAGAGACTTTAACTAGTCATAATTCGAGAGGAAGCAATTTCCTGCTAGACCCGAAGGAAAAGGGTATATTGACTGAGTCTTTAGGAGTGTTGTAGTGACAAATATATAGCTTCATTATGTAAGGTGTGTACATTAAAACGATATTTGCTGTGCTGTACCCCCCGGGCGTCCAGAGTGCTAGAATGTGACTTATGGGGCCAAGATGAATGCGCGAAAGGTGCCAAGTGTGGACAATACAGCGACAGCCTGCTGGATTGTTGAGAGTATGTTGGTCAATGCACTTGCAAACCTCTGACTTCAACAAACCCCTTGCTTGAGAAGGCTCACCAGCATTAACGTATTGGGGCTACGGTAGCGCACACTCCACAAAGCCCAAAGTCGAGCTTTCAAGTTTCACTCATCGGCGATTGCTGTGGACTTACCCTAGTAAGCCCTGAGTTGCGCAAACTAAAGGCTTGCAACGGCAGGCGGCTTAATTCGCGGCTAGCTGCCTGTTGTTGTCCTGGACTACTTCACTAGAGGAGAATTTGGATTTATTCAATCAAGTCATTTTGACTGTACCTACTACACGGACAAAGCTCGCTGGGTTCCAAGATTGACTCCTACGTGCTCCATACTTTCACTTTCCTCTACTAGAAGCGCATATTAGATAGTATAAAGACAATCAAAGGGAGACTTCCTTGCTGCTAGGGTAAGGTCTCTAGGAACAGGGGATCAAGCCGCGGCAGATATTTCAAACTATTATCCTGTGTTAGCAAGCGAGCGAGTGAACGAGTGTTTTTGAGGGGACCCTGAGGTACTTGGTCGAGGGAAGGTTCGAAAAGCGTAGCTACAAACATCAACTTTGAAATTTTGACAGATTGCTTCTCGCTGCGTAGCTAAAGCTCGTTTACTTAGATCGTGGCTCGAGTTCAGAAGTGTTTTTAGGTTGGGCTACGAGGCCAGGTATCTGGGTAGTACGATGATGGCTAAAATGGGATCTTTGAGGATGCCGAACTTCTTGGTGAAGCCAAAAGATGACAATAGGAAGAGCGATGGTGATGATGATGGTGATGACAACACGATTTTTGAGGAAGAAGTCAATGGTGCACTCGATTTTCAGGACACCAAAAGCAAAACCCTATTAGATGGCAAACCTGCATTAAACCTCAACGCGGGAAAGATGGGTGAGGCCACGGAGGACGTTGGAGAGGTGCATTCAGGGAAGATCGCACCTGTCTCAGTGTCAGCCAAGGTGGGGTCTCCAGACAGTCTCTTAGAGCATGAGAGCGGACGTTTCCGCTTGGTGCCAGGCCAGCCCTCCAAGCTACCAAAGTTCCCTAGTGGAAAGATCGAAACAATTGAGAATGACGAGGAGGATCTACCTAGCTGTGATTTACCCCCTCCTCCTGTTCCAGTTGATTTTGAAGAAGAGGAGTTAGTTCTTTCTGCCGAAGAAATCAACCATGCTCAAGAGGCACTTGGTCGTCGCGAAAAAATCATTACAATGTTTCGTGCAAATATAGAAGTGGTTCATTTGGAGGCTTACTCTCAAATGCGCTTACTTTTAAATCCGTTGTATGCTTGGTTATGCTTTGTCACGCCGTGCATGTTGCGTGGGGCGCATCAAGCGGAGGAAGCTGGAAGTAATACATTTTACTACATCACAGAAAAGGGACTTGGAACTTTTTGTAAGCCAATCCCTGAAGACACATGGGCGTTGCCTCGAAATGTGGGTTACAAGAACACATTTATTCCATGGTGCGATATTATTCTGATCCAGTCTACCGAGGAAGGTGGTAGAGTGTGCTCATCTAGCTACCTAACTGTGAGCATCTCATACGCTTACTCTCGTAAACGTAGTTCTCATTGGCACCACGTTGCTTCGGAAATGCAACAAGAAACTTTGCAAGATGTATGGTTTTGTAAAGACGCTGATGAGGTCGTAAGGCTTCTCAACGAATATCGCGACCGCTATGGACTTGCAGTGACGCCTCGTCACAAATCTTCGACTAAAAGTCTGTCAATGAGAACCTCTCGACACCAGCAGCAGCCAACAGACTCCATGGATTCACTACGATCACTGCGAAACATGGTGGATACAATGTTGCCATCTGAGGAACGCGATCTCAAGCGTATATTTGTTGCGACGACTCTTAACCCCCATCAAGCAGAGGTGATCCATGTAAATCCGTTGACTGACTGGGCTGACTTTCTTGCTTCTATAGAGGCTGCTACAGGCGTAAGAGTAAGAGACGCCGAGCAACTAACTCTGAAAAACGGAGATCTTAAAGTTGTTGTACGCTCTATAGCAGATCTCCACCACGACGATCATCTTCTTGTTGATGTTTGAAACAGTGTGGCGTGAGAACTTTTCACCATAGCAATCACCTTTAAAAGACACAAAGCCCCCCTTTTGGCATACGGATTGCACTTGTTAAGTTACGTAAGGGAAGTCTGACAAGTGATAATTGATTTCGTTAAGATCTTTGCTCTTGATTACAATTATGCATATATTTGTAACGCTGAGATAAAGCTTGATCTATATTCATTTGATATATTAAGTGTATCAAACCGTTGTTAATTTTCTTCCCGATCCATCGAAAATTTAGTTATATGCTTCTTACACAACAGAAGTTCTTCGCAACTAAGCTATGTTATTTTGTTATTCTTTTTTATGTTTCTTTCGTAGACAAGTTTTCTCGTGGGGGAGTAAAGGGTTAGAGGTTCATTGAAGAGATCTAGACAATTTCTTGTTCTCATGAGGATACCGTTTACAGGCCAATTTTCGATCGAGTGTACTAGAGTATCATACAACCAAGGATGATGAAATATATGCTTGGTTCTTAAACCTGGGATCAAACAAAACCGACGCGGAAAAGTGAAATATGTTGATTTTTTGAAGTTTAGGGTGTTCAAACAGGTGGTCAGTCATACATAGCTGGGCGATAGCAGCAGCATGCTTAGCCTCAGCATCTATGGCGTCGAATCTGCCGCAGCAGCAGGAATAGCTGAAGTGCGGAAGCTCAAGCATACGTTCAAGCTCGGGCGAGTAGTAAGACAGGATTTGTATCTTGGGAAGGGGTTTACTTGGTCCAGATACTGTACATAGCAGCAGCGGAGGATGCTGCGCCAACAAGACCAATGACGTTATCATCGTAGCTGGATCCACGCACGGCCTTGACGAGCTCAGCAGAGTTTCCGTACGTGACAACGTCGAAGACGTTCTTGGCAAGACCAACGACATTGGCACCCTGCTTTTCCTCAGCCTTAACGCGCTCAGTGTCGTCTTTGGCGCTAGCCACGACCTTTGCTTGTTTCTGGAAGTCCATAACGCTAGTCACGGTGCTGATCGCAGCGGCAGCGAGGCGGAACTTGTACGCCTTCATCTTGAGGGCATCCTTATCCAGATCGATAACCTTAAGGCTCACAAACCAGACAAGGTTGTCAAGAACAGTGAAGATTGCCATGCAAGCTCGCAGAACGAGGTTCAACAGGCGCTTGGGGTCGTCCTTAGTGTCGCGAAGGATCTCCAAAAACTTTTGGTATTCCTCGAGAAAGGAACCAATCTTAAAGGCCTTGCGGTGGAGGCCAATAGCCTTGCTGAGAAGCTCGATACGGTTGGCAAGGTCAGACTTTCCGTCCATTTGTTTGAGCTGCATTACCACAAACTTGCTGAAGTACTGCACAAAGCGCATAATCTTGTCCCTCGCCTTGAGGTCGCCCATGAACTTGTTGACATTCTTCAAGTCCGCAGGCTTGATCGCCTTCGGTACAAGTCGCAGCGACATATTCCTCGCACTCAAAATCCAAACGAGTATCAGAAGATGGAGATCTCAGCCAGCAATTTGCCTGCAGCAGCCCCGGCCTATTGCGAATTGCTCTTCTTCTCAAACCAGAGCTCCTGCTCCGCAAAATCCTGGATTGCTGCTGCTGTGCTGCTGCTGCTGTTAATCTCCAATTCCCGTCATTCTGCTCTTCTTAGTTATAATAAGCCAGTGTTTCATCAATTACAGCACCCTTATCATTTACGCTATCCTCTCTCATAAGAGCGGACCTTTCTTCCTCCTGGACTCTTTTCTTTCGCCCTTTCACATTTTTCATCATCATAAAAAACAAGATCTTGAAACAAAGCAATGAAAATAGTGTCATGAAATCCCAGAATAACTCCAAAGACTCCGCCACCCTTATCAGAGTGCGCAAAACCTGCTGCCGCGGGACAGTTATGAGTTACGACCGTCTGCAGAGCCAGAACTAGCTGGGCAGATCAGCCATGGCCAGAAGGATTTGGATGGGAAAGACCCCTTTCCGAGAAGGCCCTCGGCTTCGCGGAAATGTAATAGCTACATAATGATGAAAAAGAAAGGATGTAATGCAGGGCGGTCAAGTGCGCAAAGCCGTGCCCAAGCTGGACCTTGCTTAAACAGGGCAGTATGCATTGCGTGGGAAACCCAGGAAAGCGGAGGCTTGGCTGACCGGGTTGCAATTTGGTAGCACCGCAACCACAGGCTGGGAATTGCAGCAGGCAATACCTACCTACTTACCATTCTTGGAGCTCTGTAGCCCTGCTAAGGCATTTCATTCACTTCTCAGACCTCCTACCCAACAGAAGTTAACGTTGAGCTAGCTCCAAGTTTGCCAACTCGCGGGCAATCTGATGGATCTCAAGTTAGGACAATCATTGGTCGACTGCTGCCTCGAACTAACTGATCACAAGCGATCTTATGATCAGCTTGGACTAAAACACCACAGCATTTACCAATTCGAGCAGTAGTCTCTGAAGCCCGCCCTCATGCGCAGACTCTTCCACACAGGGTCCGAACACAGAGCCCTGTTCTGGTGACCTGTGCACATCAGTTGCTATGGTCAATGCATGAGATTATTGCAGACTTATAAAAGCGGAATGGTGTATTTAGTAAGATGTAACACGAAGCCAGCACTTGGCTACTGCACTTACTTAGGAAGGGGCTAGACCATAACGAATTACTATCTTTACGAAAGGTAAGCTGCAAGATGATACAAGTGACGCTCAAAGCAAAGTAGGAGTGACAGACCTCGCTGGAATCTTGGAGGGATGAGAACATCGTTGCGAGACATGGGGGGAAATATCAAAGTGCAAAGACAATTTCGAAGAGACTCTTTCGAGTCTTGATCAACGAGATTTGAGGCTTGCGATGTCCAAGAAGATTTGCCCTTCGGCATCTCTTGCATATTTTGCATTAATTGGCAGATTACAATGCTAAACATTGGCTTCGCTCCTTTTTTCTTCGAAAGAAGAGAATATAGATTGTTTTAGAGTAGACTTGAACTTAAAGTCGCAAGTACACTTACAAGTAATACTGCATATAGCTAAATTTCTGAGTCATTACTTAGACAATAAGTATATTTGCAGCTTCCTTGAAGAAAATAGGTTTTCCGAAAGAAGAAACTTGTTCTTTGGATGTCTCACTTCTTTCGAAAGGGCGTTGTTAACAATGAATAGATAGACTTGTACAGAATAAAATCAGCAAGGTGAAACTCTTTGCGGAAGAGTGAGTTTTGAAGCATGTCTCCAAAACGAACACTGCCTACATTGTAAGTCTTGAGGACTATCTTGAGTTTCTTCTTGAAAATTACAGGGCACTCACGAAGTTGCGCAGGAGCAAAATCAGGACTTCATTAATACCCACCAAATTGTACATCGTGTTTCCATGAAAGTACTCGCTGTAAAAAGAACCAATTTTATCAACTATGCAAAGGAATGGATTTATTCTTTTAAATGTACATCGTGGTGTCCCTACTAGTAAATTTCAAGCAAGAATTGATGTTGCAAGTGCGGTGTCCAATTTACTTGATCATCAATACATGGGGGAACTTTATTACTCCAATTGTACTTCACCATGGCTCTGCAGGTGCGCTCAAAGGAAGTATTGATATGGCAAGCGTAAATTGACATTATAGCAAGAACTTACGTTGTTCTAAACAAAGAAACTAAGAGTAATGCTTCGTTCTAATCCTGATCAGGCAAGCTAACACCGACTCATTGCTTTAACAAAAAGGTTTTTACCCAAGTTAAAACACTCTAACTCATTACCTTTGTCAAGTAAGAGTGGCAAATTGAGATTTCGCCAATACCGACGTATAAAATAAGCCCAAGCTCAAGAGCAAGAACATGATCTACGGCATATTTGCATATTCGTTATTCTAGCCATGGTGATGGCATGCAGACCCTCAAAAGATTATTTCTTGCACCTTGCGTTTCATCGCTGTCCAGACCAATCACAGCTTATTCCTTGCCCATGCTGCTAATCATAAGGGAGGTACGGTACCTAGCAGTAGAGGGTGCGACGGACACTGAGGGTTACTTTTAGGCGCCGAGCAAAAAAAGAATCTCTGCTTTGAATGCTCTATTTGGGCGTGTGTCTCATTTGCAATCTTCACTGGCCATATTACCTCAGTACAGATTTTCATGCATAGTACTACTAAAAGGTAGCAGTAGGTAGTGGATTAACTAGCTATACCAGACACGCGCAGCGCAAAGGGTAAAACTCAGCCTGTAGATTTCGGTGACACGCGAGCACTTGAAACAGGACGGATGCACATGATCGCTCATGCAATCCACTCTTGTAAAGCACAATTCGGTATACTTTGATGAAAAATTGAAGTTGTGCACAGCGGTGAATACCTCTCCGGCTGGCGTTTCTTCGTTTCTCCTAGGTACCCACCTACCTAGAATACAGCCGGAGGGTGGAGCTGACCTGCCGTATGCTCAGCTTTTAGAAGCTTAGACTTCAATTTGAGCACTCGCGTTGACAGGTAGATAGAAGTTAAATGGACGTTATTCTCTGACTTGATATCTATCTGCCAAACTGCTGAGAATTCATCAAAACTGAGATATTGGAGGAGACCTAGCGCTGCTAATTTTGTTTCTGACGATCGTTTCGCTTCTGATTTCAGTGATTCTTCGATGATCTCCAGGTCTCTTTTATCCATCTTGAAGAGTGGACACTCGACTTGAGGCTCTTCAAAGTTCTAACAGACGTGGTGCTGCACCGCTCGAGACTCTTGCAACCCCAATGTAATAATACACAACAGTACGCACGCCGTTTCTCTGCACTGGAAAGCGTACTTGCTGTCTTCCGGACAACATCGTGGAGGCAGTTAAGCAGCTCAAGACAACCACCTCCGCCACCAACGAGGATAGTCTCTAAATACCTGAAGATGATCGAAAGAAAGCAAGTTAAATCATTAGAGCCCTTACACAAGGTAGTCGGCACTGGCCATCGCCCAACAACGGCGAGTCTTGTAATGGTGGCACGTACAATTCCCCCTTTACTCAAATTTCACAAAGCTGTGCTCTTAGTAAACAGCCCGTGTACTCAAGGCGGGAAGGAAGATGTGGCGTGTGCACCGTGCACACACGCTGGTCCTCCTCTCATCCGTGTCTACTACCGCGTGCTACTGATTTGGGTAGGACTCCATTTGAAAAAATAAGAATAAAGTCTACTTGAAGGAAATACGAAAAGACGTCGATCAGTTCGATCAAATGACCTCTCGGCTGATTTATAAAGTCGGCTCAAGCGTAACTAAGGATAATAAAACGACGCTCTTCACAACCTTTAGTGGAGGAGATGCCCTCCGAGCTTGAATGGGAAAGCCCCGGCTACTTCGCTTTAGAGCCACCATGGTACGTACCTATAGTAAAGAAGTTTATAAATGAATATGTAAATGAATAAATAAGTAAATAAACTTTAGAGCACAGTGATAGTGGTAGCCTCCTACTAGTGAAGTAGCTACATTTTAGTTTAAAGGATTAAAGACTAAGTAGGTTAAGTAGTTTTAATACGAATAGCGTAGAATAAATAGTAGATGAGGCTATGTCGATTACTAAAACAAATGAATTTGAAAACTTGAAACTTCCATTGTGCACTTCTCCATCTTCGCCCACATTATTTGAGCATCAATCCATCAATCAATTCCGTGCCGTGCTGTGCACGCTCGCTCGCTCGCTCGCCCAGGGCCAGCAAGCAAGTAATCAAACAGGCAGGGTTTTGCCACACGAGCTGAAAGACCTTGGCCTCTCCCTCCTCGACGAAGCGGAACTACACTCCTGTGGCAGAAGAAAACAACTCGATTCAATTCGATTGAATCGCGCCTCCGTTGGCACGTGCTTTTCTTATTCTTTGCTTTGCCAAAGCGCGTACGCCATCGAGACATCTCCATCGCATCAAACCCCTTGTTTTGTTGACTAGAACACCCCCCCTGTGCTCGTAGAGTAGAAGCCCGACCCTGCTCGAAGCAAGCCCGTTTCAACGGAAGAGCGAGAGAAAGACTTTGAGGAGATTACCTCTCCTTTATAGTTTGGACTCAAAAAGGTAAAATTTGATAGCAGGCAAGCAAATAGATAGGAACACGAACAAACAAGCGGGCGCTTGTTGCAGGACAAAACGCAGTTGATTGAAAGCATTTACGAGGCTTCTCTCGATTCAGAAAAGCAAACTTGAGACGCGATTTGGTATTGTGTCAATATCTCAGCTTTAGTTGGAAAGACAGGTACAAGTACTTGATACTTCATCTTGTGCTACGCATAGTCGAATCTGGGTGAGAACGCCAACCATGACGGGTGGCTTGAACCTAGCAAATCACATGTTTGGTTCGCGCACATTGATCTGGATGATGTCTCTTGTGGCATCTACTGGAGTAGCGCTGGCACAGACACCTCGTTTGAGGACTTCGCAGGATCTTGAAAGCTTCGATGAGGTCGCACGTAAACTTAACTTTATTGAGGACGGCCTTAGTGATAAACCAGGATGGGTACTCCTCGTTGTGTATGCAAGTATTGGTGTTGGTTGCTTTCTTATTCTCGTCGGCATGATCTACTTGACGAGGCATTTTTGCTGCCCAGCTCAGCCGTCAGAAACATACATGGTTGAAGGCACTACACCATATAGAAACCCTGTCAATCCATACAGTACTGTCGACCCTTACAATAACGTTGTCAATCCGTATGGCCCAAGCCGTGGAAATACGCCGTCACTAGCAGACTTCATCAAAGCAAACCCAGTCAAAGGTAAGGAGAATGACAAAGATAGTGAAGATAGCAACCACAAGAACCGTCCTGATGGGGAGTTCGAGATGCGCCGCTCTCAAGCTATTGCTGGATTTGACAAACGCGTGAGCACGCGTCGCACTGGAGAAGACTATGGTCGCTTAGACGATGAAGCCCGCAACCGAATTGCCAGCGTTCGTATGGAAGGCAACTTGCAACCCTTTGGAGTCGCCAAACCTTCTAACAAAGCTCTGCGTATGCTTGGTGTTGATGAGGATGCAATTCAGCGCCCCTTTGATGAAGACATTCAAACACGTATGGAGCGCGTGGCTCGAGGAGCCGGAGGTGGTATCTATGCCCCTGGCTTTGCAACTGCTGCTCTCGGTGGTCAGATTGCTCAAGGTTTTAAGGAACGACGTGCAAAGCAGCTCGAGCGGGCAGCCGCTCGTAAAGAGCGCGAGGAGGCTGCTCAGCGTGTTCGTGAAATGTCCGCTGCCAATGCAGCTGCCGCTCCTAAATCAGGCACTGCTTCGACCTCCACTACATCCAAGTCAACACCTTCTCAACCGACCACAAAACCCGGCCCAAACAAGCTTGCCGCATTCCTTGCTACAAATGAAGGAAACTCAGAGCTTCCTTCTTCGAAAAAGACCACCACTACCAAGCGTCGTGACTCGAGTGACGATGATGATTCTGATGACTCTGATGATGATTCAAGCAGTTCCGACAGTGATGATGGTCTCAACTTGTAAGTATCATACTGTTCTTGCTGTAGCAGTATGTATTGCCGCGGTTGCTTCGATAACCACACCTGCAAGTACCCTGCTTTTTGACTTTTTACCTTTGCGTTCTTCTTTGAACTACCCTACTATTTTGTGTTTCATCTTTCCTGTCTTTTTTTACTTTGTTTCCATTTTCTCTTTCTGTGGTGAGACATTCTGAACTACATATTTCCTTATATATTTTTAATCATGGACCACACCCTTTCTCGTCGGTCCTTCAGGGTTAAATCGTATACGAGAACAAGCTTGGTGTGCGTGGTGAATGCACGTTGCGGATTGTTGGTGCTAAGAAAATATGAAAAAGAAGAAAATAATTGTACCTAACAATAAAACAGATAATGAATTAGAGAAAGAGACTGTACCAAAAGGGTGGCCTAAGAAAACCACGACTATCCGGTGCACAATCTATAGAAAGAGCTATGGGTAAGGAAACGAAAAACAATTCCTTGAAAGAAAGCGTAGTGTAATCTGGTGTGTCCTGAACACTACACATTAGTATGTTCTCGAAGAGAGCCATCTGCGTTTATTCAAAATTTTGTATTTCGGAGACGGAAGTGGGGTACAATCGTGTTTGCTTGATCAATTTGAAGTCGTTTTCATCCCTCATTTGCTTGCAAACTTAGTACTAGGTAAGAACTGCAAAAACAAGAATCTAAATTATCAGATCTTCCACAAGCGTACCTTAAAGCCCAAAAAGTCTGAAGACATGGTTCCCAAGGCAGAGAGAATAGTGACACGAAACAGGTTGTAGACAATAGGGTTAAGAAGAATTGCCTTGTACGCATCCTTGCCTGGCTTCGCTTCTGATGAAAGCAATTTGATGGCAATTTTAAGCATATTGTTGCACGCAACCAGCTCATCCTTGTTTTCAGGATTGGAAAAGAGTCTAATGTAAATGTTAAGTTGCTCCGTGTACAAAATACGTGCACTGGCACTGTACTTTTTCTGAGTTGAGCTAGCCAAGTTCATAAACCTGTACATAAAAAAGATAAGTGCTGAAGAGTATAACAATGTTGCCCAATCATCAAGACGTTCAAAGGACCAAGCTCCAGAGAATAGACGCAGACATGCACGCGCAACAACAGTTAATGTAGCCAAAACAAGTGTATTTGCAGCTGCGTCTCCAAACTGATAACTTGAGTTGTGTGCCTCACGAGGATTGTTTCGCAGGTCCAGCCAAACACGAATATGATTCACGCGGTTCAAGCGGAAATGCGGAAGCCGAGCCTTTTGAGCTCGTCGAGAAGATGTCAGCATGCCAAAGTATTTCGCGTACAACAAACGGCGCCGAAAAGACTCCTCTGCAATAACCACAAACTGGAAAAAGATTGCAAGCAGGAACACGGATGTCACCATGCTTGACAGAGCAATGAAGCTTGCATGGAAATTGTACTCCCTTCGCAAGGCTTCGAAGATGGCTTCAACAAGAGTATGCTCGCATCGTTCCTGATCTGCAAGGTAACACACCAGAGGATCAACACTAACATTGAGGCCACGGCCTTCAGCGTATGTATCCACAAGTGAAACCTCACCAGTTTCGTTGCCAAAAACGGGCACACAAACAGCAGAACGCAAGAGTTCGTCAAAACCAGCGAATGACATAAAAGATTGGCTTTCTGGTTGCTCCGCAAACCAGCAAACAACTGGCAAAAAACTCTTGGCAACTCGAAAAATCATCGGAATGATAGGTAGAAAGAGTGCCGACATATCAGCAAAACGCACGTATGTAAGGTTTGGCTTACTCATACTGATACGCGTGTAAATGCGGTTGCGCATCTCCGTAACAGACAAAGTGCTCTCCTGAGGCGGACCCGTAGTAGACCACAACAAGCTGCGCACAGACGAAGTTTTGGAGAGCATTTGGCCCCGAAATCGCATACTATCCCCGAGAGGCACAAACTGCGGGCGATTCGGAGGGCTTGGCAACTGCCGGTTGTTCAAAGAGATATCATCTTGCGAGGGCGGCGAGGTGTTATCACTTGAATCTGTATCGAGATGGATACGGACACGTTGGCCCGTGCCTGCAATACCGAGTGGCCGAGCACCAGCTATGGCGCCAGGACTCGTGCGTACTGAGCGCAGTGAAGAGCTTTGATGTCCTCTTAAGGCCCCAGGGCGGCCCAACCCTGAGCCAAGAGAAGAACGCGCACTGGTTACACTTTTTTGAGACATGGGTCTACGCAGTTCGGGAAGTTGCTTTTGCAAACGTTGACCCATGCTATGGCGGTGACTCTGGGCTTGTGAAACACTGGAATCATCGAAATCAGTGTTCTCATCTTCATCACTGGAAATAGAGTCATCTTCTTCGTCATCGTAGTCATCGCCATCCGTAACGTATTTTGCGCTTCCAACTGAAAGGTGGGAGCTGAAGGTTTTTCTAAAGCGATCTCGGATGCTCTTTTCATCGCTACTAAGGTGATCCTTTTCAGAGCCATGAGCGGATGAGCGTGACGAGCTTTGGCTGGTATATGTTGCGCTAGTTTTTTTCGTTTGGTCCTTCTGACCCATCGGGGAATCCTCCCGTTCCTTCTTCAGAGCATTGCTTACTGCGCTACTTACGGCAGCGCAGTGGCCAAGCATGAATGCCACAATAAGGAAGATAATCAGAGTGGCAATAATCTCGTATCGAGTCGCCTCTGAAGGTTCCTCGGGTCCAGTCCAATACATAAAGGTAGCAGTCATTTGAGACACATAAATGCAAATGCTGACAATGAGCCACTGAGTCTTGAGCTTACTAGACCAAAATGATACAAAGATAGGAAACAACAGCACCCGCAGAAACCACATTTGACCTTTTCGGACACTAGGTTTGTCGAGCTTCTTGCTAGTTTTCATCCGTGTTTTACGTTTCATTACATCAAAATCAAACATCTCTGGCCCGCCGAGAACATGAGGTGTAGGCATTGGTTGCCCACGAGTTGTAAAGCGTGGGCTTGCAGTGGAATCATAGCCTGTGTCAAAATCGGAATCATCTTCATCTTCAAGCCGCAGCTTGACACCTGGAATACCCTGAATACCATAGCGGCTACCCAGACTTGATCGTTGGCGGGCGTGCTCGCCACGAAGAAAGCGGCTGCTGTCAAAGTTCATGTATGCGCTCATCAAAGGTGGCGGACGACTGTCTTCGCTGCGACGCGAGGAAGACTCCTCTCCTTCTGTTGAAGTATCATCCATCACACTTGAGGCTTGGCTTGCGGCGCCTGGCGTGTGCACGTCATTATCTACATCGCTATTAATTCCACTCATTGAGCTGCTCGGAACACCATTCCCGGCAAACGAGCTCGTTGCTATACTATCTACTGACACTACACGGGGCATGGCCAGATCCTCTGCTTGCAAAGCAGCTGTGCGTGCATGGGCGTACGGCTGATCTTGATCAAGGTCCTCATGGGTTACATTGCTCTCCGCTTCTGTGTCCCGCATTAAGCCTCTTGGACTACCCTGTGAGGATTCGCTAGATTTTGTGGACCCTGAAAAGCGTCCATGTAAGTGGTGTGACGATGGTGGAGATGCTACCGACATATTCACCGAGTTCACTCTAGCCACAAGCGGCTCATCGAGGAATTGCACATGCCCTGGGTTCTCCAAGACCCTGAGATCCTCATCCTCCACGTCCTCATCTCCATCCACCTTTTTTGTATCCTCTTCGTCATCTGACTCAAATAAACTTGGGGTCAGCATAACATTGTATCTCGAAATGCTGCTCATACTGTGCGACTTTTTCATGCGCTCTGCCTCGCGCTTGATCTCCTGCGACGCCGAGCGAACCCTATACCCTGACACATCAGAGGCTGATTCGAAGGCATCATTCTCCTCGAGGCTGCGAAAGTTCTGAAAATGTGAATGCCCTTGCTGAAGCAGCTGTCTTTGGTGATAATTATTGCTATCTTGGAAATGACCTTCGTCGAACTTGTCGCGGCTTTCATGGTGTTGGTTTTGGTTTGGCGACTGTTTTTCAGTTTCGTGGTCCTGGCGTCCCGCAAGCCCGGAGACACCAGTGGGAGTCTGCGCTGGGCTTTCGTTCGGCTCCGCGATAACGTCTGCAAGTGATGCCGCAACGTCTACACCAAGACCTGCGCGCACGCGGAGTTCTTGCGGGTACAGCTCTGGTCCTGCTTCTCCTGCAGCGTGCGAGCCCTCCATGGCGCCGCCGCGGTAATGACCGCGATCTTACCCAGTCCTCCGCCTCGTGAAGAGGATAGCTTCCACGCAACGCCTTACCCAAAGGCAAGCGACACACCTCCCGCGCGGCAATATTGGATGCAGAGACGCGCTCCAGAGGTCTTGAGGCTCGATTGCAGCTCTGGTTGTGCTTCTCCGTTGTGGCTCTTTTGAATTAATCGTTCATTCATTCATTCATTCATTCATTCATTTCCTCTTTACGTTTCCTTTTAGTCTCCTAAGGTATCGGAAAAGCAGGTGAACAAGGAGAAGAAAAGAAAGAAAAGAAAAGGCTTTTATAATCATTGATTGATCATGAATGAATGTGATTTTCTTCCATTCACAATGCTAGACTTGAAGACTGTACTAACATGCACTTGCTTCCTACCAAGCTGCGCATGCCGTATGCTGGCAGTGGTTTTTTTCTACCTGCTTTACCGTGGTATGTGCGACTGCTGCAAATTGGATTCCTTCCTCTGCAATCGGGGCTGGTTTCAGTTTTAAAAATTGAGGTTTATAGGTTTGCAAAAGAATTAATTGTCATAAACAAATTTAGGTTTCTTATTTCAAAGACATTACGGGTTTACCAAATATTTCTTGTTTCTTGTTTCACTTGTTGTTGTGACGTTGGGATATTTAAAATATACAAATTGAAAGTGATTGTATTTCATGATGACGAGCATCCCGAAAGCGCTTGGATTAATGACACTCGACTTGGTGCAGTACAGCCTTTACGACAAATTTATAAGTACAGAAATTGAATTTGGTGATCGGGGCCTCTGTAGTGTTGGTGATGGTAGTGTTGGGTTTATCAAAGTGCTGAATGAAGCTGTGTCAAATTAATGAACGACTTGGGGTTAATATCAAAGGAACAAGGAGCATAACTTTGAGCTTTGAATCTCGTTTGACTGAGAGGAACAGCACTATTTGTCGATAGATCTACAAGTGTATAGTCTGCATCTGCTACTGTTGAGTTCAATAGGAGTTGTAAACTACGTTTTGTAATGTTTGTATTTATCATAGTGAATATCACCACGCCAGGTACCTGTAGATTTGTTGATGAATTCTTTCTTTTGTTTGATACCTTTATGGAATTTATTTATAGTCGCAGCAACAGGTAGGGTTTAGAGAAGTGTATATTCCCCTTAGCTCTGTCATCGTCTTTGTTATGAGAATTTTTAGAATTGCAGTACACTGAAGGTTGATTTGATATTAAAAATTAAGAAATTTGGGAGTTTCTGTGATTGGTCGCTCAAGTCTGTTTCGTATGACAAGTCTACTTACCTCTCCGTTTGAGTGCGCTCTGCATTAGCTAATCACTCTATCAAGCTCTCTTCGCTCCACATCGTCTTGACGTGGCCAAGGGATTGAAAGCCTTGTTAAACCTTCGCTCGAATTCGGAGTGACGTTTCCAGAGTTTCGACTAACGCCTGTCCCGGTGCTATGTTTCAAAACGAAAAAAAAATATTGGTTATTCTTTGTTAGAAATTCAAACCTGAGTCACTCTTGGTACGTGATTGTTGACTGTCTCGACTTCATAGAGTAGTCAGATCCAGCAAGAGTAGGTTCCGTTCTCATTTTTTAAAACTGTAATTTCGAAGCCAACGTCTTCCGGGCTTTCACCGATATAACGTCTATTGACAGGCTCAATCTGCTTCCTTGCTTGTATCTCAACGCCTGTGTACCTTGCTTGCACTCCGCAGCACGGGCGACGGCTCCACGACACGAGATGTGTCGTTTCAAATTTCTTTGTCTCAGGACTGGTAGGACAGCTTGAGAATGTGTGTCTCCATAGACTAATGAAGAGAAATATTCTTTGGCAGCCTCAATAAAAGGGAAGTGAGATCAGACAGCTTCGTCAGCATCTCCTCCAGAACAACTCCCCTGTTTATCGCTGTCGTGTCACATAGCCAGAGTAACCTACGTGAAGTCTATCTATCATAGGTAGTTGTTTTTATATTCGAAAGAAGTAGTAGTCGGTTGATATTTTTTTTGTATTTTGCATTTTGTAGTTTTTTCTTTTTCTTCAGACTGGTTTTTCTTTTATATATCCGGAGCTTGCACAGCGAGTAGACAAAGATGCTTCGCGTCCTTTTAGATGCAGAAGAAGCAAAGAGCAACCAAGACCCTTGGAGTTGTCACGGCATTGATATGCTTAATCGAACTCTCTACGTTTCTCATGAGAACGGTAGTTGAAGAAAGTCTGCCTAGCGGGAAACCTCCTGCTCCACTTCTTCGAAAGTTGCATTTACTGGCATGTGAAAAAATCTGTGAGAATTGTTATAAATGAAGGTGAACTTCACGTAGCCGCGCATATCTGAATCTAATATTATCGCCTCCTGTGTAAGCTCACGGTGTAGTTCTCTCATAAATTCTCGTGGGAAATGGTCCACATGAATGCATTCATAATTCCCATCCGAAGAGAAACCAGTTTGCTCGCGCACGTATATCATATTCCGAGGCCCCATAGAAAAGTTGGAAAGGGGGAAAGTTTCAACAATTCGAAGTTAAAAGGCTGCAGCTCTAGAAGCCAGCGGACGTGAACTCTTCTATTTCTAAAGCCTAGAAACTTTCGCAATAGCTTTTTGCCAATGTAACTCGAAATTTTCGTGGATGCGCCTGGGAGCCTTCGAATATCAATATGCATGTAACATGGCTCTTTAATTTCGTCAAAGTGATCGAAGTTTGACTTGTCGATTGTATGCACTTCATCTTTGAGTTCCATCGACAGAAGTCTTGCCTCAAGCTCTCCTACTAATGCATCGTCTTTAGCTTCTTCTTTGGATTCGTATTCTGTGCCAGCCTCCGTAGGTTCGTTCTTGACATGCTTCTCAGCACTGTTGCCCCTTGCCTCCGAGTTGTCCATCCGGGATTTATCTTCACTCCTTCTCCGAAGCTGCAACTCTCAAGGCGTATTTCTCCTTTCCTAACGTGCTTTGCACTCGTGCCTGACCGCTGCAACGAGCTCCTCCTCTGCACAAGAAAGCTCGAGAAATGGGTTTGCTGATCTTAAAAGTCGATCTACTACCAGTCTCAAGATCCAGAGTTTTCAGAGATTTTGAAGGTAGGTACACGTACATACCGTGCCACTACTAAATTTAGTACCTGCGACGACTGACATTACCATTGAGGACCAAGTAGGGAATCTATCACTTATTAGTTCTCCATGTTTGCGAAACCTAAAGAGAAGACCAAAGGAACTCGTTCAGCTTGTCTTTTAAAGAGGGAGGGGGGGGGGGGGGGGTGGGCACTTGTTTCTAGCCGCACGTGCAGACCCCCATCCTGTGGTAGTAGTCCTTGGTGGACACCTTCTCCAAAGCGAACTTAGTCCCAGACTGCCCTGTTTGCGTCAGAGGAAGGTGGGTGATGAGCTAGAGTGGCAATGAAATCTGTACAGAAGCTTGACATTACATTATCCTCCACCTAAATCATCATAAGCAATCAGCAATTCTTCTCATGTGAAACAAAAGCCCTGGTTCTGAATCCCATTCCTTTTACTTCGGCATCTTAGAAAGCAGCTTCTCGTCTTCTTCCTCCCAGGTTGCAGCAAACGGAGTCGTCGCAGATACTATGGTATGCCAAAGATCGCCATTGAAGCGCCTGTGCATTGACCGAGGTTAGGTCCTCCAATCGAATTCTGCTTGATTTTTCAAAGTAGTAATCTCGCTTTTTGACGCATGGTTGTACTCACGTAGTGCAAAGCTAGTAGGTGGTAGTACTTATCCCATTTGATAGGCAGAACTGTAAGAACCTAAACGAGTGTGGGTCGACCGTGACCCTGGGAAAATTCCGTGAGATCCTCCAATTCGCTCGAGCTCATAAGTTTTAGATGAATTCAGATTAGATGGAAGGGAAGTTAATGCAGAAGCATAAACATAGGCAGTGAAGCATTACGTCGTGTACAGGCCAGTGAATATCAGTGGCTGTTAAAAGAAGAAAGGATGCGAGAGAGTGACCCGCAGAACATGGTTCGTATATGTTGCGTCGGGTCTTTCCTCAAGTCCCAGAGACTGCTAGCTATAAGGATTCTTGACGAAAGGACAAACAGGTTTCGCTCTGTCCTCATACTAGCACATGACTTGCAGTTAATAACATGGCAGGTGGTTGAGTCTTATTGTAAAAGGTACAGCGGCCTGTGCAGCCTAGAACGCTTCTTGGTATTATTGTTGTCATCGTTGCAACGTTCAGACGAGATGAAGTTCAATTGCAATAGAGAGTACTTCGATCAAAATAGAAATGACAAAGAAACCCCTTTTCTGGCAGGTATGATACGTCGCAAGCTACGCAAAATACTTCGCCTGTAATTAGTTTGACCTTTCGGATAGTCTGAACTTTGCTGGGTCTGTTGATTAAATTTTCAGCCAAATACTGCTCTAGAGTCCTGTTAATTCCAACTTTACAGCTTTGTGCGAGACTACGAGACTACCCCCACTAATGACTTGTGTCGACGAGTCACGGTCTGCATTGTACTCTTCAAGCTTTCTGCCTCTGGGTCCACTTCCTTTCCTTTACATCTAGTCGCCTCTGTAAACTATAACAAAGGCTCGCTTTCCCAGGGTTCTTCAAGCTTGTGAAACTGAGCTGTCTGTGACCCTTTTACAATAACGGGCAATCTTGAGTGAGTGAAGTGAAGTGACCCGGTACACAAAGCAGTTTCTTTCTCCCGCCCTGCACTTGCCCCCCTTCCAATCCAACTCAAGCAAGAGCCTGGCTTCTTCTGCTTTCGTCACAGTGGCATTCTTAGAAGTAAGCAAGCAAGTCATCGTGCCCTTATCAGCGCTACGTGGACTAACCCCCGCAGACCTTTGTCCATGTCCTGGATTTCGGGACCTACTGCCAGCCTCTGATTTCCCATAGCAGCAGCGGTCTTGCGCCAAGCTCGGCCGGCCCCAGACCTCGCGGCGCTTCAATCAAGCCCAAGAGGTTCGTTCCGGGCGCATGCAGCAGCAGCAGGTCGCACGCACCGGCCAGCCTCTCGCCAGGCCTGTCGCAGATGAGGCCTCAGGCTTCTCGGTCTACAAGTATCGATTTTCTCTCGTTATTTCGCTAGTCGCACCCCTACTGTTTTCGGTAGGTGAAGCCCTAGCGCCACCTCATCCTAGAGGGAATACTGCTATGGGTAAAGCTTAGGAGGCTGCATAGGAGCAACCGAAGGCAGATTATCTATCGAAGCAACAGCCAAAGAGAGAGAGAGAGAGAGAGCGAAGCAAATCAGCCTCGCGACGACTGCGCGAGACAAGACCGCCGCTTGCGCCCACGCCCGCCTGCGTGGAAGTGTAGCGTACCGGAGCCTGATCCTCCGGATCACCCGTAGCGGCCAGCCGTTGCGGCGAGGGATCCACGAAGAACCGCTGGTTGGTTGGATTAAATTGGCTGGAGCTTCGAACGGCCGACGACTTTGAAGCCGTCCGTCCAAGAAGCACATACATACCATGTCTGCTCCTGAAGGCACGAAGATCTACGTGGGAAACCTTTCCTACGACGCTCGTGAGAATGACCTCGAAGAGTACTTTGGAAAGCACGGCCGTGTGACCGGTGTGTGGCTCGCCCGTCACCCTGGTGGCTTCGGTTTTGTCACCATGGTACCGGAAGACGCTGATGCTGCCATTCGTGCGTGCGACGGCAGCGAGTACCTTGGCCGTCGCCTCAAGGTTGAGGTCTCCACCAATCGTGGCGGTCCTCGTGAGCGCGGTCCTCCCCCTAGCGAGCGTGCACCCCGCGGCGCTCGCTCCGGGGATGGCCCTGGCTCCCGGCGCACCGAATTCCGCCTCGTGGTGACCAACCTCCCCCCGCGGGCTTCGTGGCAGGACCTGAAGGACGTTGCCAGGAAGGCCGGAGACGTGAACTTCACCAAGGTGGAGCGTGATGGAACTGGTCTCATTGAGTACTCGAACCGGGACGATATGGAGCGCGCCTTGGACGAACTTGAGGGCTACTCCATGGGTAATTACCACATCCGCGTGGACGAGGAGTCCCGCATGAGAGGCAGGCGCCGTGGAGGTTCCCCGCGGGGACGCAGTTCGAGGTCAAGATCTCGGTCTCCCAAGAGGCACAGCAGATCTCGTTCTCGCTCGCGCTCGCGCTCGCCGAGGCGCAGATCTCGCTCGCCAAGACGCCGGTCCTACTCGAGAAGTCCGTCGAGAAGCCCCTCCCCGAGGTACAGAAGATCGCCTTCGCGGTCGCGGTCGAGATCTCACAGCCCGAGACGCGACAGAAGGCGCGACCGTAGGGATGACCGTGATCGCAGAGACAGATATGACCGCGATGACAGAGACCGGCGTGACGACAGAGGTCGTAGGGATGACCGCGACAGGCGCGACGACAGGCGTGAGGATCGCAGGGACGAGAGAGACCGTAGGGACGACCGCGACAGGCGCGATGACAGACGCGAGGAACGCTATGATCGACGCGGAGAGACGCGCGATGACCGTTCCGAAGACCGCCCTGCTGACCACAGTAACAGTGACTCCCCCCCTAAGGACCACGCAGACAAGGCTACCGAAGATAAGTAAATCAATTGCAAAGGAACCTGGATACATTTTTCTTCGGTCGCAGAATCGAATGTGTCTACATTTAAACAGAAGCTATACTTGACGTCCCTTACTCGCGGGGATAATTTTAATGCAACGCAAAGCAAAACAAAACCCTCGAGATTATCTCACACCGTAAAGGAGTGCAATATGACGACAGCAATGCTAAAAGACACTTTCTTCCCCATTTCTCTCAGGGCGCCATAAATCTTGAGAATTACCATCATTTATCGTCAGCGTTATGGCCTACAACTGATGAGAGCCCACTGCTGCATCATGTTGGTTCAATTTGGGGCATCATCTTGCAGTTCAAGATATACCTTCACACACTATCCCCCCTCGAGCATCTTGAAGCTACCTCTCTCTTCGACTGCGTCTTTTTCACTCTTCCCTTCTAGGTATCATCTCCCTTTTCTATATATCCTTCCTTTTCAAGACAATAGAGACATTTCTTTCTCATTCTTTCGGCAAGGTTGTTCTGGCACTTGCGTTGACTTCATTTCATTTGGCTTTATTTTCGTTTTCTCTATTTCTCTCTTCCGTGCTTTCCCGCTGGGCTTCGTACTGCGGCGTTTCTCTCAGGATGGCCATCATACATTCATACCTTATCTCTTTCTGATGAGTGTGCATTATATTCCTCGTGGCTTCATGAGCCTATATTTTAGGTGGGGACTTGACAACAATGCGATCCAGGAGTTATCCTGGGATTTTCAATGGAGTGGTTTTGAGTGGTAGTACAATTTGGTTTTCATATTCATTTCGTTGTGGATGAAAAAGTTTGGGTTCTTTTTTTTGGCATTATCCAAAGGAAAGAAGTTTCAAATGAACTTGTGGAATCATCAATGGGTTCTTTTTATTTGTCTTTTCTTTTCCATTTGGGAAGCTTTGGTGATGGTGGTGATGGCGGTGACGAGTTTTTCCTTTCCTTTTTCTTCTTCTTCGTATTCTCCTTCTTATCCTGTTTCTCTTTCTTTGCGTCGTATGGTTTAATGTAAGACTCAATTATCCACTCAGGAGTTTTACTTTATGTTACATCCATCGGCCGAATATTAAGGCTGTTGCTTGCTTCAAAAGTTTCTCTCTGCTAGTGTCTAGTTTTACGCATTCAGGGGAAACCATGCATTATATAGATTTACCAACTTGGATCAATGGAGAGAAACATTCGAACCTCAGTCACATCAACTTCTTCGGATCTTGGCCTGATGCACTAACCTACTTTATCTGTTTGCTTGTGTAGGTAGACTGTATGGCCATTTCTTTTTACTTGGTATCATTAGAGGGTACTTTTTTGTCCACTCTGTGGCAAATTTGTATGTAACATAGCATAATTAAGTAGACAAATTTAGCTGATTATCTCTTTAAGATAGCCCAAAAAAAATTCTTGGGTGTAATATCTATTTTAAAAGTTTTGGGATTCGATGTCGATTGCCGATGCCTTGTGTAGAAAATCAAAGAGATAACTCAGGATTAATTGTATCTGGGAATATGGAGCTTCATATTATTGCTGCTGCGAGATATGCTATAAATAACTATATATGCTATAAAATTTATCGCTTAAGATAGGAAACGAAGCTATAAGCAAGGATGCTGAGTATGCGAAAACCCACACAAAAGCCCGCCAGTGAAGCAAAACAAAACTTCCAATCGTCTGATTTGAACCCGAAATTACTCTGTACATAATTCCATGCAGTCATTCCTTCTGACACTTCAATACAACCCGGAGAGTCTGCACTCCCCACGGGGTCATCGCAAGCGAGTTGAATGACAATTAAAGCATTGAACATATATCGCAAAGGGTTAATGCAGCTCAGCCAGTACCAGAAAATAGGAATATCACGAATGGCAATAACAAGACCCGTTGTCTGCACCCAAAGACCAAAGGACAAAGCTCCTAAAATGCTTGCTACTTGCTGATTAGGAGCAACGCTACCTAAAAAGTGCCCCCAGAAGGTCATTGTCATAAGGAACGTGGTGTAAACACCAAGCCACAGGAAAAAAACACTTGCGTTGACCCAGAAGTGAACTAGGAAGTAGAACACTGGCACGTATATAAGGCATGTTGCTATCACCCAGGGACCTTCAACAGAAGTGATCGCAATAACCATCGGAGCTACACCATAATAACGAGCAGCACGTTCACGATAAAATGGAGTACGCTCGTCCATCACGACTGGTATAGCAGTGTTCATAGAAATAACGCAAAGAAAAGATGCACAGGAAAATGTCAGACCACAAACGCTTTGTACATCTTGAGTATTCTCAAGTAAGGATGCCTTTTGCAGAAAGGATAGACCGAAAAATAGAGCAATTAAAATTGCCACAATCAAACGTGCAACATTGTATGAAGAGTTCCGCCAATAGGCATTTACCCATCGTTTCAGAAGTAATTCCTGTTGTTCTGAAAAGGTGCTCGCATAGGAATGCTCAAAGTAAATTTCAGGACGATCCTCAATATTAGTGCGAACAATTCTTTCAAGATTTTCAACATTACTAGCGCACAAATTGCTCTCACGATATAATTCAGCATAGTCTACTCCTTCCTTCTCAACAGCTCCAGCGCCAATGACCTCGAGCATATATGTTGCTGGGTTATACCGAGGACTCGGCATGCGTGGTGTACCTGGGATGCTTGCGAGATAGGTCAGGAGATGTTCCGCTTTTTCACCAAGATTTCCGAAAAACACTGTCTCACCACCCCGTTTGAGAAGAAGAAGTCTATCAAACTTGAAAAATATATCCTTGGACGGCTGGTGAATTGTACAGATAACGGTACGCCCAGCACGAGCAATCCTCTCGAGCCCGATCATTACGATGCGAGCAGAGTTGGCATCAAGACCCGATGTTGGTTCATCAGCAAAGATGATAGCAGGGTTAGCAGAAAGCTCAACGCCAATAGTGACACGCTTTGCTTGTTCTGTTGAAAGCCCTCCTGAGGTTTTAGATCCAATGATATAGTTACGAATAGCACCAAGATTTAATGTATCAATGACACCTTCCACGAAGTTCTCTTTCTCCTTACGAGGTATGTCAGCTGCTTGACGCAAAACAGCAGAGAATAAGAACGCTTCTTCTACTGTGGCCAAAGGACTGTGAATGTCGTTTTGCTCGACGTAGCCGACAATCCGAGAAAATGTTGTTTTGTCTTGCTGACGACCGTTTACTAGGACTTCACCAGTGATCTTACCACTAGTCTTTCGCATAGCGAGCACATCTAGAAGAGTAGTCTTCCCAGCTCCAGAGCTTCCCATCAAAGCAGTCAGAGTGCCAGCCTCTGCAAATCCTGTGATTCCTTTAAGCAGCTCAATAGAGTACTGTCCTCGTTTGTCATTGGGCCCCTGCACAGAATATTGCAAGTTACGAAAAACCATATCACACGGAGTGAAGTTTTCATTCTGCAGAGAGGTTGCAACCCGGAGTTCAATATCTGTGCCTTGCCGGTTTTTACAAGCGCACATCGGTGTGTTAAGCATCCGTGAAGAAAGCGTTTGCTCATCAACAATATATTGAGAGTCAGCTCGGGCCAATCCATGGCTAATGATACGAGACGAGCTTCGCTCTTTTATGATACGTGTAATTTCCTCGACTTCTGCATTCTGACTTGGTGGAGCTTGTTTTGAGCCAATACTTTCGTAGCGCATGGAAGTGTAGCCCAAATATCCTAGAAAAATATTTAGCACTAGGTATCCCATGAGCACCAAAACACCAGCCCAAATATACTGAGGATTTGTAGGAAACGCAAAGAGCTCGAGAGCAAACGCCTGTTGATCTTGTTGAAAGGCTGCTGATGTAAATACTGTAAGAACTGCTGACCGATAGGCCCATGCAATTGGTGAGAGCCAATAGATCCAGATAAACCAAGGCGGCATCGCACTCGGCGTAATAATGAATCCACTAAAGACAACGCATCCAGCAAGCGATAGACCAGCGAAGACTTGCCCGACGCCTGGCGTAGGCACGAATGTGGCAATTGCTCGTAAGTAAGCTGCAAATGAAAGGTTGAGAGCAATCATGATGCATAGAAAAGTCATGAAGCAACCAGCAACATCGTTTGCGCCAGTAGGGGCATTGTTGTCCCATGGTACAATCTCTGTAATCCAAAAGATGAGGGAAGCCATAATGATTGATTCAACAATTACCACTGGGATTGTCGAAATGAGCTGAGCAAGCACATAGTTTATTGTGCGGAAAAAGTGAGAACTACTTTGCTTGTAGTACACAGGGCGCTGAGCAAGCACCACCGGAACTTGCGCCATGCCTGCAAGAGCACATTGCATGAGCGTCGAGAAAATGACACCATAACGCTGTGTGATTGGAGTATAGTCAAATGTTGACCCATCGCCGTTTGGAAGATTAGGATCTAGTTTGAGAAAAATGGTTCCAATAACGACTCCCATGACTGTAGCTTGCATCAAGCGTGCGCGAAAAAAAGAAGGATCCCTCAGAATGAGTTGCCATTGACGATTGAGTACTAGCGTGAAGTCCCTGCAGTAGGTATTCGCGTACCGAGGCTGATTTCGAGCATATAGTTCACGCCGTAGAGGGCTGTCCATCTTTGCCTCAGGGTTGCAAAGTGCTCTAGTGGTGTCCCGTTTAGCTTGGGAAAAAGGCGAGCGCTCCCAAGCTTGTGCCATTTCTTTATCATCACGAGGTGCATCAAAACGAGTTTGAAAGCGTACCCGAGCCGTTGTTGCGACCTCTTGTATGAAATCCGCAATGTCACGATCAAATGGACAATCAAAGCCAATGCTTGTAAAGTAAATAAGCACGTTTTCACGCGGCCCATGGTAAATAACGTAGCCCTGGGCAAGGATTAAAATCTCGTCAAAGAGATTGTATACCTCTGGAGGAGGTTGCAACAGCGCAATCACCGGAGTGAGGCTCAGATTCTGGGCCACGCTAGTAATTCTTCGGCAAACATCGAAAGTTGCAGCGCTATCTAAACCCGTGGATATCTGGTCGTAGAAGGTTACTGGGTGACGAGACATAAGGATTTCCGCTGATGTAACTCGTCGTTTTTCACCTCCTGAAACTCCACGAAGCATGGCGTTACCAATGATGGTGTCCTTTGCTCGATCTAATCCGAGGTTGTGTATGATAAAATCAGGGTATTCCTCGAAGTGTTGGTGCATCCAGGCTACTTGTTCGGGAACCAGCTCATTCCATTCTTTAGAGGTAGAGCTAAAACCGACAGCTTTAGTTGCAGTTGTGGGGCCTCCAAATGAAGCGTAGGCAAACTCAAGGGTCTCTTGAACCGTAAAGACTGGTAAGTGCTGATCGAGTTGCTCCACATACATGGCGAGCTTTGGAAACATGTACTTGTTCAGGAGTAAAACCTGAATAATACATTTGCCCATGGAGCCTGTAGTCCCGACGGGTTTTCGCTCGTCCCGAGAGAACCTTGAAAAGACTCGATACGCCACAGCCTGGTGGACCGAGTACAAGGGTCGACTTACCAGCCTCAAAGCAGCCTGACATTGGATGCAGGATAGTCACTTCAGACCGGGTCTCCCACTTACAAGTTAAAAACTTTATGACTGGCGAAAACAACCTGGCAAATGTTGTAGCTACAGTTGAAATTTCCGTTCCTCCTTTCGGCAGCATCACTGAGTAGCTCAGGTTTTCAAAAGCAACACTCACAGGCCAGAATTTTCACCTCGTACACTGGAGAGGATCTGAGCACTCTCTACAGCAGAAAATTCACGTTTGGTATTGTCAAATCGCTGGTCCAAATTTTGGTATCCAGACACTGGCATCGGCGAAGGCGTAGGGTCAGGGTTAGACGAAAGAGAGTCTTGTTGAAATTGCTCAGAAAATTTGCGGTGGGGACCCATGTTGCAGGATTCTAGGCTATTATCGAGCTGTTTCAACGTCTGTGCATCTCCTTGGATGCTATCAGAGAATTCTGAAACCGAGGAGCCAGATGCTAGAGATTCACCAGCATCCAGCTCAAGATCTTCTGAGCCATCTTCATCGGAATGAAGAGTGCGTGAAGATGTCCAAACCCTCTCAGAATTTTCAGGTGTATCGCCGGAGTTCGAGTTGTTCAACATGCTGCAAAAGCTGTTTTTTAAGGAGAATACCTTCACTTGATTTTTTTTTGTAATGTGTGCTCTTTTGTAGATTTGCTGAAGTCTTTCCACAAATTCGAGCTATGGTGAATTGCTTGGACTTATGCCTTTACGAACTGAGTCGAAGCTATGGAGCTACTGCTACTGGATCTTGACCAATTCACAGCAGGCTCGCTATTATGGGTTTGCCGCGCAATCGTTAACTGACTTGCCTTGCCAGGGATATGACAGTATTGCAAAAGATTGTGCTAAATAAAGTCTGCAGAGGGAAGAGGACAGGCATCGCATCTCCACGTTTGCTTAGAAAAGGGCAATTGATTAGTCGGGGTAACTTTTATACTTGCTTATTTTTTTACCCTTTCAGAGTCATCTGTGAGGATGAATTGATGCTCATCTTGGTTTCATTTATTAAAGTGCCAAAGACATTAATTGCTCAAGGTTTTCCAAGCCACAACTTGAATCGGGATCGGCCGCTTATAGCAAATTTAACCGAAGAAGGAATCGTAACTTAACGTGACGGTTCCAATTGAACGATAGCTGGTTGTATCTCAAATAGTCACTAAAAGGTTAAATCCAGCAACTCAGAGCTCTATTGACTACAAGTATAATTTAAATTAGCTTAAGGATACGAAAACGGTGGAGGATTATCGGTTATGGTTAAAACACGTATTGCAGTTCGAGTAACTATTTTCTGATGCAGTTGTCAGGTAAACTACTGTCTTGCATGCAACAACGAAACGCCAGTTTCAGGCCTAGTTAAGATTTCGATCTTTTTTTCTTTGTTTAATTGTCCTGCCTCCAGTTTTGTTAGGCATAAGAGTTCCCAGCAGTTTCAGCTTCCACAGCTGATTCAGTTTTCCTTGCATACACCGATCTTGATACTTTACGGGATTAAAAAATGCAAACCTGTTTTCTTTTCTTTCTTTTTTGTGTAATGAGCCTCTAACTTTCTGTTTTTGTTCGCTTTAATATCTAAAATCTATTCAAGTATTGCCGATCAGGCCTATCTCCTGATCACCAGCAGCCTGATCACCCAGAACTCTGGTCTGAATTACATCAAACTCTCACGTTCTGGACGAGGGACTTCAAAATGTTGAATCACTAGAACAAAGATCTATTTCTCACACTATCTAATTAAGAACACTGGAGAAATAGCTGTGTATTACCGCCATATCACGGAGGAAGGCATTTTTTTGTGTTACAAAGCGATAATGCTGTCCAATCAAAGAATATTGCTCTTTTCTCTGACTTATGAGCAAGACGAAGTAGTTCTACGATCCAGAAATGCAGTTAGCCAGGCGCAAATGCAGAATGAGCGTAGAGAGAATGCATGCAAGTGATGAGAAGTAGAAATGCAGCTAGCCAGGCGCAAATGCAGAATGAGCGTAGAGAGAATGCATGAAAGTGATGAGAAGTAGTGATGATAGTTTTTGTAGTAGTAGACTGTTGACGGCGCTTGAACTAAGTCAACACAGATCTCGAGTAATGAGAAAGTTGTGCTGCAATGAAAAATAAAAGAAAGTAGGTTTCTATCAGGGACATGGACTTATTCTTACAAAGTCAAAAACTTTAGATACCTAGGATGTACCTACCTAGGTAGTAACGACCCAATGCAATCAGCGATTGTTCTGGCTTGACTTTTTACCCTAGCTAAACGATTTTTACTCTTTACCTCTAGTGAGAGTGGTGATTATTTGTCAGAGCTGGTAGCGTACCTCCTTGAGTTGTTGACAATAGGCTAAAATGATCTCCCAAGCTAACTAATAAACTAGATGATAGTATCCTTCGAAGGTTGAAAAATAGCAAATGACTTTATTTACTTTTTAAAATCATAAACATAGACTTACAGAATTATTTGCATAAACGGATTGCTTTTATTAATGCGCGCGAAACTGCATATTACAGATTAGCCATGAAGCAACGGAACAAGACAGCCTCGCGTCGATCTAATACTACAAAGAATCGCTAACGTGCAGTTATACGCTTCTAAACTGGTGCGACTTCCGAGTTAGAGATCTGTACGTATGGGACATACGCAAATATAAGACTTTTAGGGCTAATGAATTCAGCTACTCGGAAATTCACAACGCTGACGCCGCAACAAGGACATGGAATAAAAAGAGGAGGCGCTTACTACAACATATGGTTGGAAAGCCTGATTAGCATCGGGACTAAACTGCACGGCCTTCGTTGAGCTCTCTTTATGATCACGACTCGAGAGCTCCGCAGGCTCTTTCGTACCTCCGAATCCAAGTGGCCTGCTAGCCTGTAAAGCGTGTCTGTACAAATAAATAAACCAAACGATAACAAAATAGCCTGTATCTAAGTTGCGCTTTATTGCTGGTCTTTAAAGTGGAGGGCGAAGAGCTTTAAGGGGCAATTAATTATCTGACAATATTTGAGAGGGATTTTTTTTTTTTTTTTTTTTTAAGTCAAAACTTTCGTCTCTATGTACAGGTATAGGCTATTTATATTCTTAATAGTTTTACATTGTTTAAAATTAAAAAATAATAAAATAATAGAATAGATATTAGTAATAAAAAGAATGCATGGATCTACTTTCCAACTTTGGGACAAGAAAAGCAAGCCCTCTGTCAACCATTACACATCAACCCCCAACTTATCGCATTATGTGATAGTTCTTTGCGGTTCCCAAACCAAATCATATGCAACTGGAGGAAATGACAAAGCTTTGCAGGGAGTATGCATACGTAATTATAATTGCTGTTTCAAAAAATCTCATCTCACTCTGCTTGTTGTATTAGAAAAATGACACTTCAGATCTTGGGGTTCCTACCTGGCTCTTAGCTTAGTATCATCGGCAAAGAACTCCAAAACAGAGAGAAAGGAAGCTGTTACTGTTACAATCTGTGAGGTAAGCTTCCCGAGGTTTTTAATGATCTGTGTAGTTGATTGGTTTCGGGTCAGATTGCTGAGATTACTGGTGGTTTACAAATCGCAAACTGAATCTCGGGAACGAAGTTCGCTCTCTCCGTTCATTTGTAATGGTAGTAATCCAGGCTGCTAGTTGGTACCTTGGTAGTACCTCCTACCTATTTAGAGAACTGACCTTCGAAGAAACGTCACTCTCAGAGGTACTGAGTTAAAATCTTTTAACTTGGAGAAAAACTCCAACCAAAATAATTATTCAATGAAGAAACGTTAGTTAAATTTTAAAAAAAGTTGTGCCATAACGATGTTTTGTAGCACTGTAATTCGAGAGCTATAGCGTCTAGTATGAACTTTTCGATATATCTAAATATCATGCATTTTGAGCTGCGTATTATAGACTGATGAGCAACTCGGCAGACGACTACTTTGAATTCTATTGTTCTTCGGAGTGTTCGTTCTCCTACCGATATTTTTTTTACTTTTATAAAGACAACTTGAGAATCCGGTTTTTTGTTATATATAATGAAAATAAAAATATAGACAAAGAATGCTACACGTCGCAGGAATTCGAAAGTTCTCGCGACAAGGCAAGCGCCGAATCCTGCTGTTTGCTTGGACACGCCGATGTCACTACTGGGAGATTCCTTGTGTTGATTGATGAGTCGGACGAAAGATTTTGGTTAATGATCTTGAATCGTGAATTCGTTGCAGTTTCTGAACCATTTTTCAGACGCCGGGTTTTTATTTCATGCCGCACGAACTGATACTTTTTGCCGCTGCATCTCAGCGACTGGAAAAAAAGATCTCGCCAAAGCTTCGACTATTATCAGTAGTGAGAATACACTCTTCACAAGGCCCGCACTCGCTGTGCATGACTTTGAATCATTTTCAACACTACAAGGTATCCTTACCTCTCTATTTCGCATTTCCAAGTTGCAAAACATCGTTCGCCATCTGTTCCATTAATTCTGTGTCAGGCCGCTTCAAATACTATTTTGGGAAATACCTAACTCGAAGCCAACAGTGGTCATTGCAATTCCGCAACGCGCTACAGTCCACATTATACGCTTAAATCTTGCAAATAATACGCACTCTCGAATTGAATAGGGTAAGATGGCGTCCCCTTTGCCAAAGTCTATGCGATGTATTGTGGCGAAGGAAGGTAGCATAGAAGAACAAGAACGCCCTGTTCCACATCCCGAAGGCCGAAAGGTGCTTATTAAGATTTATGCCTCTGCCCTCAATCGTGCAGACCTTATGCAAGTTCAAGGTGAATACCATGGGCCCACTGATGTGCTAGGTCTTGAGTGCGCCGGAAAAGTCATTGCCATAGGTGGTGATTGTGAGTTTGGTTGGGTACAAGGTGACCGTGTTTCCTCGCTCCTTGGCGGCGGCGGTTATGCTGAGTATGTCGCTGTTGATGAGCGCCAAGTACTCCGTGTACCCGATGATGAGAGCTTCGAAGACGCAGCTGCTATACCAGAAGTATGGCTAACAGCATTTCAACACTTTAGATATGTAGCAAAGGCCCAACCAAATGACTCCATACTTATCCATGCTGGTGCAAGTGGAGTTGGAACCGCAGCCATTCAACTTGCTCGCCACGTATTTGGTTTAACCAAAATCTTTGTGACAGCAGGCACGCAGGAGAAGATTGACTTTTGTAAGAGTCTTGGTGCAACAGAAGGTTTCAACTACAAGACAGATGATTGGGCACAATGTGTCCTCGATGCAACAGGCGGAAATGGGGTAAGTATTATTCATGACCCAGTCGGTTACCCATACGTAAAAGGAAACACCAAAGCAATTGCAGTAGACGGTAGATGGATTTTCTTCGGTTTCCTTGGTGGTATCCCTAAAGATGGTACGATGCCAGCGCTGTTTGAGGAGGTTCTTCACAAGCGGATCCAGCTCCTTGGGACTACTTTGCGCTCACGCTCTTTAGAATACAAGGCTGAATTGTGCAAGACCTTTGTAGAAAATACATTCGACAAGTTTGCTTCCAAGGTTTTGAAACCTGTGCGCGACAAAAGGTGTTTCCACGGAATTGAGTCTTTTGGACTCGCTCATGAGTACATGGAGTCTAATGTCAGCATCGGCAAGATTATCGTCACGATTGTTTGAAGCACCTTTGAAGCACCTTTGAAACACATTCGCATCTAGTTAAAGTCATCAAGTATATGTTTACCCTTTAGGCGCTCCAGTGTCCTTACTTCATGGTTATTTCGAGATTGTCTCGATTCCTAATCCAAAAGACTTCTGAGGTCTTTGTGAAATAAGCTATATTATTATCCAAATTCTAGACAAACAAATAAATGCCGCAGATACTTGGAGAGAAATTCGAAGCCATCAACAATTGGGGTTTCTTGCAAGGTTCTATATTGATTCAGGGAACATTTCCATAATTATAATAACATCAAGATGACCAGCATAACTGAAAAAAAGAAACACTATTCTGAGAACATTAACTAGATACTCTTCTATATCCTAACACTGTATTTGATAACACAAATACATGCAAGCTTCTGACCAACATGGATTACAATCTTGAGTATAGCTATTTTAAAAAGTACAAATTGCAATACGCAAAATGACGCTTGTTAAACGAATGTAAAGAAAGAGAACTTACATTGAATGGGGAGGGATAATTTGAAGATAAAGATTTACTTTGTCATGAAACAATCTTAGTAGTCGGGAGTAGGATATATATGTTAAGTTGATTGACTTTAATTTCCCCCGCATTTTTTCCTTTAGATTTGATTAGTACTCCAGAACTGCTCTCCGAAACTTGTCTGAAAGGCCCAATGAGTGAAGGACCAAATTTTGGTTGGTCCTTAAAGGAGTGATATGACAGAAACTAGAATTATGAAACACTTTGAAATATTTGGCTTTATTATACACTATGCTATGGTACTACTTCGGCATAGCACACTTATTATTTTGCCGTCGGAATTGCTTGCGAAACAGACTATTCTTAATTTGGCGACTTTTCAAGGTAGTCTTTCCAACATCTTGAGGTAAACAGGGCACTTATAGAAGTTGTCTAGACGTGAAACAATTCTTTTCGGTGGCAATTTGATTCTTCGGAAGCTATTTCATAGCTCTTTGCAATCTTTTCGCGGTTCGAGCGATTGGTTGTTTCTTTTTTAATTAGGCATCGCGCCTTGATTGTCGCTGCTACAGAAGGACTCCTACTTTTCCTTTCCTAGTACCTATGAACGCTGGACGATTATGCAGTCACGGTTTGACGCACACGCCTCTATCCCCAAACTGGACCGTCTGGATTTTTTGACTGGAAATGCCAGATTAAATGAGCGGCAATGTTAATGAGTAAAGGTCTACTACTAGTAGTAGATACCAAGTAGTCACGGCAATAGCAGTCAACAGAGCTCACAGCAAACACCACCGTTCTCCCAGAGTGCCAGGGTACATACTACTAGTGCCTCGAACGTACCAAGTCGCACTCACAAACGCAAAGTAAATGTTTTTGTCTTTTTGCTTTAGGATTTGAGACTGCATACGTAGTGTTAGGTAAAGAGCGTGGAGGTAAATATTCTTCAACATCCTCTACCTTGAATTCTTCATCATTAAGAGCTATTCTCGAGGCGAAGTCTTCTTCTTTCTCTAAGTCCATGATCACACTAGTAAACACCATACATAACTATGCCTAGGCTGCACCTACGAAAACATGTGTGCACGTGCTGGAAACATTTTACTCCTCATTCACTAATAGGTAAGTAGTAGTGCTACTACTTACAAAAAAAATTAAGAGAGAATGGAAATCAACTGTTTATTTCGCAATTGAGCAAGTGGCTCATTGCTTTGCTGGCTCGTTGGCTTTGACTTGCTGGCTGTGATGGAGACTTGCTGCAGCAGACTGAGTACATGGCCTGAGTTGGTTTTCTCTGTTTCATTAGTCATTTTTTAAATTCTAGTTTGTAGCTCTTTTTCCAGAGAGGGAGACCCTTGTGTGTCCAAGTACTTTTTAAAGTACACGCGCCAACTAGTTCTCCTCAGGGCTTCTTTTTCTTACTACCTACTAGCATTTCATGGTAGTCGATCGAATAGCAAATCGCTCAATCGATCCCTCGCTACTAAGTTCTTGTAGCTCAACTTTGTTTGTCTTCCCAGTCCAAAGCGTTATTAGGTCTGCGAGGCAACAAGTTTGCAGCGTGGTGATTCCCAGAGGTTTAAGGGGAGACTTACAGTAGCAGCACAATGGGTATTGTACTTAGCGCTCTGTGCTGCTGCGGCACCTTAGTGTCGTCAGCGGGCTCATGCTGCTGCGCAATGGGCTCTGGAGCTGTCAAGGGGTCACGTCAGGCCTCCAAGGCCACTTATGTGATTCTGTTGCTTCTTTCGGGTCTTATGGCATGGCTCGTGGAGTATTATGGACCAGATGGAGGTAAGACATTTGCACAACTTGATTTCTCATGTGATGGCCAAGACGGCAATACAGTTTGTTCCGATATTGGCTTTGTGTACAGGGTCTCTTTCATCAATGTTCTTTTCTTCTCCTTCATGCTTCTTGCGACCTTTCCTGTGCCAACCTGCACTGGTGAGGAGCGTTTCCGCCCGCTATGTGGCTGGAGCTTTCACCTTGGCTGGTGGTCTATCAAGCTGATTCTATACCTTGGTGCAATGTGCTCCCTTCCGTGGCTTCCGTCTTCTATCTTTGATAATCCAGAAAATGGTTTTGCATGGGTTGCCCGCATCGCATCGGGCCTCTTCATCATTTTGCAGGTTCTTCTGTTGATCGATTTCAGCTATCAGCTCAATGAAGATTGGCTCGATCGAACGGAAACTGGCAGCAAAGGTTGGCTTGTGGGCTTGTACGTGATTACATTTTTGATGTTCGGCGGTGGCCTCGCGTTTACAGCCATTATTTTTGCCAAGTACGATGACTGCCGTGCAGGAAAGAGCTTTGCTGTGGTGAACTTGATTCTCTTTGTTATTTACGCCACCATGACTGTCTTCCGTGAGAAGTTCACAGGTATTGCAGGCTCGGCAGTCCCTGTCTCCATTGTCTTCTTTTACACATCTTATTTGGTCTGGTCTGCCACAGAGTCCATTCCCAGCACGGAGTGCCACCCCTTTGATGATGGCAACAGTGCACTGGTTATCGTTGGTGTAATCATCGCCTTAGTCTCATTGGTTTGGCTTGCTTACACTGCCTCAAAGCGAACCAGTAACCTGCTTGCTGGTGACACCAAGAGTGAGGAGAAACCCAAGCTTGGTGATAGTCAACTTGGTGGTATTTATGAGATTGGCGAGGATAAAAATGGCAAGGCGATTATGGCGCGCGATACTATTGAGGTTAAGGACGATGAGGCTAATGAAGAAGCGAACAACAAGAATGATTCTCTTGAGGACAAGCCGCACATATTTTACTCGGTGCTTATTTTTGCAAGCTTTTACATGGCCATGATTCTAACCAACTGGGGTATCTCGGAAAATTCCACAGATAACTCTACCATTGGCACGGTCTCAAGTTGGGTCAAGATTGCAGCCTCCTGGCTTACTGTCTTGCTCTATGTCTGGACCATTGTAGCACCTTTGATTATCAACCGTGATTTTGACTATTAGATATACCGCTGCTAGGTTCATTGAGAACAGAAACATATCTCCTAAGAGTCAAATTTCTACTGTGAGAACAAATGCTCCATTAGAATGATATGTTCAATCTAACTCGAAACCCGGCTACCAGCTCAACAAGTGCAATTTCGTTGAATTTTTAGTCTCGGGTGCACAATTTTTTACTATGCTCAGCACATTTGGTTTGATTTTGCATGTTTCTTTACCTATATTCTACCAAATGAAAAATATCTTGTTTTTTTTTCTTTTCTTTTTTTCTAGAATTGTTAAATTCAATCTGCAAAGGAAAAATGAAGATTCACGAGTTTGAATTGCATTTGTAGTTCATTTTTACTCCCACATAGTAGTCTAAGAGAAGGTTATGTCTAGTTACTTTTTATCTGTATCCTGACTGACATTTTTTTTGTAATCGTTCCCGGCTTGATTGAAGATGTTGTAAAGTGAAATAAGAAATTCGTATGCATTCTCTCATATGTAATGTTTCCTTTCACGGAGCTCAGCGCAGGTATTTGAATTCCTGCAGTACTAAATCTTGTCTGTCAAATCCCTATTACTCTCATTTGGTCATCTGCATTCAAGTTGCTGATTGTACATTCATTGCACAGGCTTTGTTCATATACTATCTCCTATTCTATAAAGCTATCTTTCTTAAAGAAGTTCACATGCTTGTGCGATAATTGAGGTTTTCCTTAGGCTTTCGACCAGTGCGTCCTCTGTTTGGTTTGTATGGTTTGCGTGTTTTGTATGAGTGCAGGTTTACATGCGGAGGTCTAGAATGGTTCGTTTTGCAGTGTTAAAGCATGATGGTTCTCAATTTACATGATGTTTCAGGTAGAGAGACTTTTAAAATGAAGTCTTAGTCGCTTCTTCTTAATGCCAGTAGATGCGTTTCCTCTCTCCAAATGCTAACTTGCGAGGTTAGCATCTGGAACTGATAGCTAGCTATAAGCGCCTAGGCGGCGAAGTGAATATAACGGTTCATGGTGATGGTCTAATCCTTGATTAGACTAGCTGTACCTTATAAAAAAAGAAAAATGATATACTGATATGATAATAGTCTACAAAGTATTGGTGTCTGCGCCGTATGCCAAGGAGCTTGCGCTTACATAGCGCGGACCTTCTTCTGAAGCCTGCCTTCGTCGAAAGCTCCCGAAAAATGAAGAAGCCGCCTTTGGGCTTTCAGCGGAAATGATGGTTGCAGGACTCGCACATCCTTCTTCTCGAAGTTGACTGTTGACACTTGAGCGACGACGGTTGAGATGAGCAACATGAGGGCTAGCCGAGGAGGATGAATACTGCTCCTGAAGTTGGACAGTATGCGCAATTCTTTCAACTTCTTCCGGGGTAAGCTTGATTGTGTCAGCCACGATTGACAGATTTGGCGGAGGACGCTCCGCTGTAGAACGTAAGATAACCGCTGCCTTTTCAAAGTCTGCAGCCATAAGAATTCCAATATTGATGTGAAAAAATGCTAGCCCATGCTTGAAGATAGCCTCCCAGCCAACTTCAAAGAAGCGATCCCAAATCTTTGCAAGAGGGAGAAACGGGACCATATAGGAAAAAAGGGTAACAGTCCAATTTTGAGAGTAGAACAATGGCTCAAGCCCAATATCTTCAAAATGCTGGAATAAGAGCGGGTGACGCACTTGCATAAAGTCAGAGAGCAGATCTGTAAAACGTCGAAGGTTAGGCAGACCTTCTTGAAATACATTGACAAGTCGATACTTGGGTGCTTCCATCATATATCGAAGGAGCAAAAATGTTTTATCCTCGGATCCACGCATGTGCAGCAATATATTGGCAGCGAGAAAGTTCATTCCTTGCACATAGCCCGTCTCAGGGTATGCAATGGCAAGCGCTCGAAGAATGCGCCCCAGTGCGTCCTTAATATCAGTATTTGCAAAAAAGTCTACATCAGGATAGGTCCGCGGCAAGTCGCGTTCAATTTGCTCCATAGTCTCAATCATGTATTGACTCGAACTGATTGGTCTTTTAGCGCAAAGGGTCTCTACAATGATATTAGGTTTTAAAGCACTCCAGGCTGCGAGCTCCTTTGTGTTGTTTAATTCCCACTTAGGGTCAACTACAGGAAGCAACAAATCTCTAGACGCCATGCGTAGCCAAGCCTCACCCCGCCGTTCCAGCTCCGGGGGTACCAATTTTCTCTCTTCCATAGACGTACGTGGCTTGAGCTTAGACTGGAACATGGTTGGGTCATGATCAAGCATGCCACCAACACCAAGGGGAGATTCAGTTGTTGTAGAAGACCCTGCACCCATTGACGTCAAATGCCCCTCGCGCATGGCCTGTAAGGTTGGCCCCCAGTTGCTATCGATTTGTGGTCACTTTGTCAATGTTCTTGACCTGCACAGACCAGTTTGGTGGACTAGACAACCGTAAGAATGATGTCCTGGTCGTGACTGCTTCAGATGTGACTATTCTATTCCGCGAGAAGTTGGTGAGCAACAAGTGGGTCCCAAAAATCACGACAGCAAATCAACTCGTGGCACTGTGATATGCTGTGACTTTGTTTGAACAAAGCACCTGCAAGGACTCAGAGCTCAGGAAAGAAGTTGTCACGCCTGGATAGCGATGAAATCTCAGACCTGCAGCCACCTTGTTAGATGACGAGCAAGAATAAACCCCACAAGTACAGGAGACAGGCTCGAGTACCTTAACAACTTAGCCCGTTTTAAGTCCTGTCGCTCGGGCGGTGCCACTCCCGGACTTCGTGAGAGAGCGGTCGCAACGCTAATCGTAGCGATTCTGGTTTTGATCGCGGTCAGAGTCGCGCTAGAAGTGTTATTAAGAATAGTTAGGGGTAGATGAACCAAAATTGCAGGACTAAAAAGTATACCGCGATCACGGAGTCATTTCGAATGGGAAGGACTGCTCTAATTGCACATTTGTATGTGTGTTTGTGAATATGGGGACTGTTTAATCTCTGGCGATACAGCTTGATATGAAGTTTCGGACCTGAGTGAGCATCGTATAGGCCTCGACCAGGTTTCGAAGGTCTCTGACATCAGAAAAGAAGGAAAAAGGAAAGAATACAATAAAAAGAAAAAGAAAATATAAAATGAGGAACTACCTACCTAGCTACCTTAAAACGGGTGAAAGGGCAGGCGCAAGAGCCATACCGAAAGAGAACGAGCATAACCTACCTAGTTTTGTTAGTAATGGTTTCTACAGATTAACTTCTGTTGATGATAAACGAAACTCAGAATGTTCTGTTAGCAATTAATTTCAAAAGAGCCTGCTCTTAATATATTCTGCTCGACTACATTTAGCTTCAAAGTTCTGATGGCGCAAGCCATATACAATGGTATGGTTGATTACTAACCAACCATAACTAATTACTAATAGGATCTGATTTACTAACTATGGAACGCGAGAGTCTGTGTTGTGACAATATTGATGAGCTTTGATGCTATGCACGCGCTGCATAGATTAGAGATGTTGAACTTTTAAAATGTTATAGCACATAGTAATAATGGAGGTCAACAGCGAATATATCTATATCTGGCTCGAGCGGGGGTTGGAGAAGAGTCGATTTCATCTGTTATGTTCGTTTCCGTATTTTATCATGCCTGGGAAGCAGTTCAAGACCAGCACTGTGGAAAGCTGTGCACAAGAACTGCGTAGGCATCGTTTCCCTTCAGTATAGACATGTCGGAGGCAGTACAGAGAAAAAGACTGAAATTTCCTTTAGTTTTAAAAACCTGTAAAAATAATCCAGGTTGTGAAGAAGGGTACGTTTATACTATCTAAGGCAGCAATACAGTTTTTTCCACGCACATGAATACTGTTGCAGTAGTACCTAGTTGTGGAGGAAAGCACGCATGGAATAATTTGCAGAGAAAAAAGTTGACGAAGAAAACTATAAACTTTATCGTCGGCGCGTAAAGCTGCTCGAGGCATCATCATCGTCACTAAAATCATCTTGGTCAAACAAAAAACCGCCATTTCGCTGCTGCTGCTGCTGCTGCTGCTGCTGGCTTCCACGAGGATAGCCTGGTTTTACAGCTCCAGAGTTTCGGCCTCCGCGACCTTTGCTATTGCTGCTACTGCGGCTGTCATTAACAGGACGAACCCTTGCGGCTTCAGAAACAAAGTCTTCATCTTCGTCGTCGTCCCCACCGTCCATTTCCAACGCCAACTCATCATGCTCATCATCGGAAGGAAGGTCGTCATCTGAACCAATGCTGAATTTACCCAAACGCGGAATTTCGACTGCGCGAGCATGGTCAGTGTTACCTGTGCCAAATTCATTGACTGCCTCATATTGTACGCCCCGGCGCACGCACAAGCAGCGAATACAACAGAGGAGACACATGGTCAAAGAGAAGAGCCCGAAAAATGCTGCGACACCTGACTGTGCGCCAGCATGCATGGCCCACGAATTGGAAGTAGTTTCACTCTGAGTGTCCTGATCTACCGCGAGATCGAACTTGCGGAGGCAGGGCTTAAATGAGAAACGACACTCCTCTGTGCCATGGCGGAAATTGCGTAAATCCATGGTTATGTTCCAGCCACGAAGAACGTTGACACCAAGGGTTACATCGCCCTTGGTTGGACCAGAGGTGCTGGTATCGCGCATGATGCCCGCGCAGTAAACGCCTGATCCTTCATAAAACATGTATTCTTTGGGGTGTACCGACAACTTGAAAATTGAAGGTCCACCAACCTTGCTGCTCTCAGCATGGAAGTGAAATGTCACGTTCGGGAAGCTATCAAGAAGTTTGTATACACGATACTTGTTTGGACCATCATTATTCGCGAAGAGCTCAGCGTTCTTACGGAAAAAGTCTGTGCCAGTCACGTCGTAGCATGCAAGTGAGCTCGGCCGACCTGTAACACGCTTATTGCCAGCACAACGTGAGATTGAGCTATCTGCACCGTCTGCGTCTGTTGAGGGGTTGCTTTTATCACAAAAGTTGAACAACGCTTCGCGTGCATCATTAAAAAGCTCCTCAGGAAGAAACGTCAGAGAGGAACCTGTATTTATGAGAGCATGGGTATGTTTTTCAATTGATATCGTAGAGTTTCCAATGCTCATCTGAGGGTCTGCAAGAGCACTCACATAATATCCCTTCCATTGGTTAAGAGGGTCTGTACGTTCTTCATGGAGCTCAATCCACATCTCGTCCTCGGCATCGCTAAATTGCAAAGACTTGCCAACTTCCAGGGAACCGCCATAGTAGCCTCCAGGAGCTAGGCACATCGACCATCCATTGCTACGGCCGATCCCAACCGCCAATGTCTCTGAGGACTGTGCCAATGCGAGAGATCCATCTGCGTACATGTTTCGAAATGGTGCACTCATATCCCACACGCATCCTAAAAGAGTGAACCTCAAGCTGGAGCTCAAATTGAGAAAAGTCTGCACAAAGTTTCCTTCTAGCCAGTTTTCATCAGGGTATTCGAGCTCCATGAAGCAGTCATCTGTCCTGCCTTGATTTGTCGCGAGGCAATTCCTCGCTGACGCTGGGCATACCTGGTCATGGCATCCCAATCTCATAGTCTGGTGTAGCTCATTCACGAGCCTCTCCATACGTCGAGACCCGCAATCTTCCTCCGTACAACCTGTGCATGGGGCGTATGTCAATTTTGACGAAGAATCCACAATCATACGCATTACATGTCCTTGCGCATCAGCACCTGCTTCAAAAGTACGGGAAAACGTTGACTTAGCATACACGTATCCCAGCTTGTCTACATCTCCGTACAACGCAACATTTACATTATCAGGGCCATACATTGATGAAAGTGCACGACTGCCAAGCTCGACAGCATCTTGAGCAGCGAGTGTATGAACCGCTAGAAGAGAGGCCGTCACGAGGAGCACCGAGCCTAAAGTAGCGGAGCCGGCCATGACTGTCGCCAACCTGAAGATGAAAAAGCCTAAACAGCGGCCAAGGGAAAGAAGCAGTGGCAGCAGGATAGCCTGCCTCCCTGCCTGGGTTCTATGGGAGACAACCAAGTTGCTTTTCCCGTGCTCTCGCGCACGCTCGCTCCAACGGAGAGAGACAACACAAGAGAGACTGAGATCTGTCTCATCACTGTTTTCTCTTCATTTGTCGATGAATGTTTAAAGTTTTAATTATATATAGGCCTGTACATTTTAATTTAATTTGTCACGACTTGTAACATTATTGGTAGACGTGGAGTATCACTCTCTACTTTTTATTTTAGAGCCTGAGTAAAGAAAAAAGGAAAACGTTTTTAATTAAGAAAGGAATGTGAGGTGGGAAAGGAATCATCTACAAAACCAGCTTCATCGTGATGGATCCACAAGGTGAATGCTGCTTTCATTGGGATATAAGTACTATGACTTCAAAGACCTGGAGGTTACTAGAAAACTGACGCACTAGGGGTCAAGGAAGAAAAGCTGAGCATAGAAAGTTGTGACAGGAAACCAAAAATCTCTTTTATTTCTTTCAATTATTATGAGGACCATATATGAAAATCTGGAGATGAAGAAGAGCAACTTGGGAAGAGCAAGTGATAAGCGAGGAGACGGGGAAGGCCGCGACATGTTGCTTGAAAGATAGGTAGTGCCATTCTCGTACGATCTAGGCATTTAGAATATCAGAATCTTCAGCAAAGATATTTTTTTGAGCAGGCCTATGTAAACCAACGCAAATTAATGTCTAATTTTTACCATCGCATATGTTGGAAAGAGAGTTTACAGGGCTTTTTAATCTTATGAGCTTATCTTTTACACAACTAAGGTGTCCCTATCGATAAGCTTAACGGTTTTAAACTGTTCGAATTACTTCAATTTCAGTTTGCTATGCCTGATTTGCTTGCAATTATCACTTCATACTAGAAGTTGCAACTCATTCTCTGAGACTTACCTAGATGACTGATTTATGATATAAATCATGGATAGCCTCCCGCAAATTTTAGATCAGGATCCCGTTAGCCACTATGAATCACAATATTGTCCAATATTGTCATAGAAAATACTTAGGGAACACAGGTAACTTAAAATTTGGTTTAATTATAGCTATGGTCCTGCTTTGCGAGACATAGAGGGTAAAACATTGGTAAGCTCTCTTGGCCAGACACCCATTGGCGCTCGCAAGTGGCGACCTCGCAGGCAAGAACTAGTACTAAATTTGACTAAGTTATACGAACACCAAGCTTACAAAACTTTGGCGTGAGCCCAGCTCATATTAAGAACAGCCCTAGTCGCTAGGAGCTGAAAAGTCTGTGGAAGGCACCATGTCCTCCTCAAGCAGCACCTCCTCAAGCAGCTCCACAGCACTTTTGGCTATCGTAGCTTGTACAAGTGCTGCAGTTGGGGCCTTGGCCACTGTTGCGATTACGAAGGAACTCCAGACTCGCCAGCGAGCTGCCAAGTTTTCATCAGCGGCAATAAACGCAACATCTCGTGTGGGAAATTCTGGCGTCGCTGAGACTTCTTCGCAAAAGCAAAGTGAATGTGTTGTGGAATCTCACGAGGTTTCAAAAACATCTGTGTTACCACCTTTGCCAGAAAGCGAAATCGAGCTTCTTGACGAACAGCTCTCACGCGGCCGCGTCTTCCTCGGTGACGAGGGCCAGAAACGTCTCGAGGAAAGTTTTGTTATCGTGGTTGGTGCTGGAGGTGTAGGATCTCACTGCACTCATTTCTTAGCTCGCTCCGGAGTTCGCCGTCTCCGTATCATTGACTTTGATAATGTTACCCTCTCCTCTTTGAACCGGCATGCGGTTGCAGACCGTTCCGATGTTGGTAAGCCCAAGGTGCGTGCTCTCCAGCGCCATATCGCTGCTTTTATGCCTCAGTGTCACGTCGATGCTCGCAACGAAATGTTCACTGGCGAGGAAGCTGATCGCTTGCTTGCTGGGGAACCTGATTACGTTGTGGATTGTATCGACGACTCCAACACAAAAACCGACCTACTGGCGTATTGCGTAGAGCACAAAATTCCAGTCATCAGCTCTATGGCCGCCGGAGCCCGCACTGACCCAACTCGTCTGCACTTTTGCTCTCTCGGTGATGTTATCCGTGACCCAATTGCATCTAAGCTGCGCTGGCTGATCCGTAAGAAGTTTATGGAGGCTGGCTCCGAGGCTTTGATTGACGAAAGCTCTAAAATTGAAGTGCTCTACTCGTCTGAGACTGCACGTGTGAACTTGCTCCCTCTAGATGAGGAAGTTGCTCAAGAACAGCCAGACAACCTTGGAGCTGTGGCAAACTTCCGTGTGCGAATCATGCCTGTGCTTGGCCCTATCCCGGCTATCTTTGGCATGTCGATGGCTTCCCGTGTCATTACCAACCTTGCTCAACAACCGTTTGAGCCCCTCTCTGCTCCTCGGATGAAAGAGCGTGGCGCCCACAAACTCTACTCTAAGTTCCGCTCTAACTTGAAGAAGATTAAGGAAACTTTGGCTGCCAGTGCACCGGAGAATGAGGCTGAGGATGCCGCGTGGAAGTCTTGGAACCTCGATGATGTCAGTGAAGAGGATGTTGAGGTTATCGCCTCCCAGTTTGGATTGCGTTGCCCAGTATCCGGCACGAAGCCGGGCGACGGAACCAAGTTCCAGCTCATTATGTGGCGCTTTGACCGCCCCCTCACACCCCATAACCTTGTTATTTGCGCTCCTTCTGGATATGATAAACTTCTCAAGATCCACTCCGAGCGTAAACTGCCAACTCCTGTAAACCTTGGCATCTCGAAACAGGAGTACGACTTCTCTGTGCGCCTCATGGGAAGTGTGCGTGACCAAGCTACACGCCGCAAGGAGGTTACGAGCGAGAAGTCTTTCCAGGCTGGTTGTCAACGGGCCACTACGCACATGAACAAAGATCATGCTAAGGACAATTTGACACTGGTTCAGGTTTATGGCGATCTCCCCTCTGCCATCTCAGCAGAACTCAAATCCATGAACCGCACGGGCATGAAATTTGATTGCAAGCTGAAGGACGGTTCCGAGGAATCTGTAGAGATCTTGTACCCTGGAATTTTGATTGAGGCCTCTGAGCTTCGGGAGACTGTGGTCAAGCTCACTCTCCAGGGCCGCAAGGAGGGTGAACATCAAGTTGATACCCAAGCGAACGAGTCTGCATAAATAACATGATCATGTGCGTATAGCCAAATTTATCCTAATGACACGCTTTGCTGCATCGTTAATTCTCTAGCTAGCCAATCGACACAAAAAGTAAGTCACAACTAGAAATGATTGCTTAAATTGCTGCAAAAAATGCTTTATGGTTTTCGATACTCAAAAGTTGAGACGCATAGCTCGTCGTCATTTCTTGTGGAAATTTTGCTTCTCAATTTTCGCCTCCTGCTTTATCTTACACATAATTAGAGGAGATTACAGTTGGAGATTTTTTTATACATGAGTAATTGATATATGGTCTGGTTTCTAAAAGTGAATATTTACGTGTTAACTTCTGACCACCACAACCATCAAATACGAAGACAAATCATGAATGAATGCAGGTGAATCATTTTGATTCGTATATAAATGCAGAAGGGAAAAAATGTTTCTAAGGTCTTTTGTCTATTTTTTAGTTGTGTCTTACAATTTAACGCAGAAAGTCAAGATCTGCGTCCTCGTCATCATCATTTGCATCATGCGGAAGCGATGTGCTTTGTGAGTGAGCAGTTGGTTCCCCTGCAGCAGAGTCTGAGGGCATAGATTTATCGGACAGTGAAGAGGAGGCAAGCTGCGACGTGGCAGCTTCCACGCTGTGGTCCAGCGCAGCAGTGCTCGTCAGTGATGCCGTCTTGGGTGCTGGCGTAGGTTCCGGTGCAGCCATGGGCATCTGTTCTGCCTCAAACTCGCTCGAAATGGGAGTTGCCTCAGCTATAACCGGAGCCGGTGGCGCTGGTGCCAGCTGTGGCTTCCGGGCGAACAAGCTTTGACGATTAGCATCCGAAACCGCATCAGCCTCACCTGTTGGGGTAGATGCAGCTGTGGTCTTAGCTGGCATTGCGTCAGATTTAGACGAAGTGACAATCTTCGCATCCATAGCGGCTGGTCCCGGTTGAGCATAACTTGCTGTAGCAAGAGATGCGCGAGCACCTGCTCCTGCCCCGGAGCCAGTGGTAGCACTACTTGCCAATGGGACATCTCGTGGTTGAGCAGAGCTGTTAAATGGGCTTAGGTCACGCGCCACCAGCGCAACTTCGCGTTCTAAGAATTGAAATACAGGTCGGGCAATTACCTTCCGCACAGCATCTTCGTCCATGTCCTCCCATGCCCGCAGCAAATCTTCAGCAGCCGCACACTCGTCAGAGCTGAGGTACGCTGTATCATCAAAACCCTCTCGAAAAGAAGCTTTAGCTGCTGTAAGATCATTCCTTTGAAGTTGAATAATTACTGCGCTCAAGCGCAGCTTGAATCCTCCAGCTGTCTGGTTGAGCTCCTTGTACACTGGTATCATCTTATTAAGGACCTGGAGGGCATCTGACCAGCGTCGCATACGTACAACTAGGTTAAAAGTGTTGCGGTAAGTGTCCTTGCTAAAAACAAGCTTGTTGGCAATTTCGAGAATTTCGCAAGAAGTCATGAGGCACTCGAGTGCCTCCGTGAGAAGTGCGTCGCGCTTCTTGTGTGCCTCTGGAAGCGTTGCCGCGGCGTCTGCAAGAACCTGCCCCTTTTTGCTAAGAGCTGTGGACGCCTGGCTAGCTGCTCCTGATTCGCGGTAAATCATCACAGCTTGGCTGTAGTAGTCTGCAGCTGTTCTGGCTTGCTGAAGACCACCTTCGATACCTTTAGATTGGTTTCGGAAGATGCTCAGGTGCATTTCTGCAGCGGATTCCCAGCACTTGGCGGCCGCATTTTCATTGTCACCTTTGGAATTGGCTTCTGCAGCACACTTGTACGCATCTCCCGCTTGCTCGGGGTCACCTGCAGCTTTGAAGGAAACAGCAGCTTTTTCGTAAAGATGAGCTGCCGAGATGTAGTCTGGACTCCATTTGAAGAGCGAAGTCTTTAGGGCGCCCTTAGCGGCCGTCATGTGTTTCCGCGCGGCACTCAGGGCCGACATGGTATCGGAGGATTAATGTGTTTGCCACGAAGTTTCGATAAAGCGGGTTTAACCTCCGTGGGCGACAGCGTGTTTCCCGATTCTAAATGCGTTTTTATATGTGCAGGTTGTTCAGGTTTGCTCTTTTTGATTTTTTTAAATTACCGCTAGTGTGTTGCATAGTACCTTCTACTAGTAGCATGTATGCTATGGCTTTTATTTCTTAATTTTTTAATTTTAAAAAAAAACAAACATCTTTTTACTTATAAAATAGTTTCAGTTCTTTTAATTTTACGAATCAGAAGCTGAAGGCTTACGGAAGTCTGTCTGCGCGCACCTGGACAAAATAGATTAGATACGTACACGTGCAAAATTTAAAGAAAGGTGGCTATGGTGTTTTTCTTGTTTTAACAGAATAAAATTGTGCAGTACATAGTATTATCAAATGAGGGGGGAAAGTGATGATCTGTAGCAGATGTTTTGTAGTATGAAACTACATTGGGCCCCACGGAGAGTCGCAAAACAGACACGAAGTCTCAAAGAGATTAGTACATACTATCGTAGAATTGACACAAGGTCCAGTTGAATACTCGCCCTCAGAAAGTCGTATAATTTGAAAGTTTCTTGAATGGTCCTTCGTACCTTCAGGTAAGACAGTGCCTGAAGAAGTTGGTGCAGATACAAAAGTCGGAGCATCGGCAGGAGGCGCGACGGGAGATCCCTGCTGCAGAATAGTGTCATCGAATTCCACAATTTCATTTTGTTCTTTTTCTTCACTTTGTTGTAAGCTATTTTCGGGGTTTTCGAAATCGTTATCTTCCACCCCAACCTGCAATGTTTGTTGAAGAGGAAGAGGTCTGTCGAAGGGCGCCTCATGGTGAGGACTAGTGATCACTGAGATCTCATTGATGGCCTGGTTGAGGGCATTATCCAAAGCCAATTGAGGATTCCGTAGAAAGAGTTCAGCCACACGAAGTAAAATCGGCGAATTCTTGGGGAACATAAGGATGCTGTAATCTGGTTGATATGCAGCAGATATGGAATGAGGGATTGTATTTGTAATCAAAGAGTCATGTTCACGTAAAAACACTCCACCTTGAAGCCACAAAGCAAGAACAGGCAGAATGGAAATGTCATCTGGGTTCGTTTTGATGTGCTTGACAAAGCGTCTTACGAGCTTATGATCTAGGTGAAACTGGCGTAATTGCTGAACGAGATCAAATGGTTCAACAACAACATCATAGCCCACCAAGGCAAAGTTAACGAGGTCAGTGTGCCGCACACCAAAATCATTGCAGTGAACAACTAATTTCGCGTTTGGGTGATGTCTAAAAACACTTTCAGCAAGCTGGATGGTTGAGGCTGTTACGGCGTCAGCATGCGGCAAGGCTAAGTGAAAAGTGTGATGAGACACTTTGTTGGCATACTTTTGACCTTGGCCGAGACGCACCAGAGGAACTACACCAAAGAGATGTGCAGTGTCAGCATAGAAATGAGAACGCTTCGAGACAACTCTCCAAAAACTGGCACGGTGGCGGTCAACAATGTGGTTGCCTGGATTGGGGAGAGGATCACTCCAATTGAAGTTTTTCCGAAGAGGCTGATCCTTACTCAGCACATGGAAATAAGTCATTACCTCATTCATACCGGCCCCTGTGGCACCTGTTACATCCGTAGTTGTTGCGGCAGCCCCAGGGGGCGGCTTGAGAAACACAACAGGAACACCTTGTGACATTGCAGCAAGGCCAACATGAATTCTTGAGGTTACTACAAGCCTAGCTTCTGTTGCGAAAGTGCGTAAGAGTTCAAAAGCATTTAAATGAAGAGATTCCTCGTCTTGCAGCCCACGCGTCTGAGGAAGCACTGTCCGACGTTCTGCAACGTCACGAATTTCTTTAGGCACAAGCTCAAGACGTGCCACATCCACCAAGAATGTTTTGTTCCGTAACCTGGTCGTAGCATCTTTAGTAATATCCACAATGGTTGAAAAGCAGCCGGAGAAATATGCATCAACTCCGTTTGCGCGAAGGAAATCTAGGGTTGCATGTTCACGCGCGCCAATCGCGCCGTATATTGTGTTGTATCGTCGAAGGTAAGTAAAATTTTGTGCCTGCAAGGTGCGTCGAAACTTTGGACTGGTATGTAACGAAACCATTACAGGATTAAGAGCGTTACTGGGTGGCCAGCGAACGGAGGGTCCAAACCATGAATTCATAAAGATGTGGCCATGCGAGTTGGGTAGTCCTTGATCTCGATCGGTGAAATGGGTGAGATAAGGGACAAACGAGAGTCCAGCGAATGCTTGAAGTTCATCACCAAGGTCCACACCAACTACACGCTTCATGCGTGAAACATAACTAAATGAAGTAAATTCATCATGCAAAATCACAGGTCGATGGGGCATAAAGTGAGGCAGGGTCACGCCACTCTCTGGATCATAGTCGAGAGAAGGCCAGTTCCGGTCTTCATGACAGTGCCATCGCATATCACCAATAATACGTACGCAAATTCCAGGTTTTTTCAAAAGCAGAGAAAGCATTGCAACGGACTGGACATGATGTACGAATTGCCTCTTGTGTTTTATTTTATACCACATATGGTAACGTACGAAATCTTCGTAAGGTGTTCCCTTAGCCAAAGATGCAAGGTTGAGTCGCCGCGCACCTGCAAAATGATTTAAGCACTCAGTATATGCACAATACACAACTTCAGTAGGACAGCGACGCGTTACACTGGGATCAGGGCCATACGGATACGCCCAAATACTGTAAAGCTGATCCTCATAGATTTCGCAAAAGGGACGAGCTTCTTCAGTTCGCCCATCTTCGCTGACTCCCGGTGCAAATGGCTTGGTAGAGCGCTGTTGTAGCCAGGTTTCTGGGCCATACTGTTCTTGTAAACTTCCACCGAGAGATATGACGGCCAACAAAAGAAGAGCAACTAACACTCCAAGAATTCTACTTCGCCTTGAGTTTGCGATTTGACGATCCATATCAAGGCCGACCCAGCCGATCGCCACCACAGCAACACCGATCCATTGACTTTGAGTGATATGTTCATATTGAATATAAGCAGCAATTGCAGCAGTGAGAACTCGCTTCAAGAGCTTCAATCCCTCGTGGGCACCATGGTGATAAACTTGTGTAAGGAGAAGGCTTACCGCATTAGCTCCGAAATAATAAAGGCCAGTTTCAAGATTAACAGACCCCGAAAAAACAGAAAGCCCAGTGGTGTAGAGGAGAAGGAGAACCAACATGGCAATGAAAGAACCAACCACAGCAGTAATACCAAACGCCACAAAACAAGCGTCGACATGTACTGTCTGCATCATCCTGCGGACAGCATGCCCGCGCCACTGCAATAAGAAGCTAGACAAATAAATGAGAACAACCCCAGAAAATACTTCGTGCGAGGGGAGTGCAGCCAGCAAACCACCACCTGCAAGAACAGCACCGAAGGCCATTTGGGTTGATGTTAGAGGTGCATGACTCTGTGGAACCCAGCCAAGGCCCGCCATAGCAACAGCAATAGCCGGTTCAATAAGTCGCGCAAGTTGCATATTTGACACTGTCAGAACGGATAAGCCGCATATTAAGAGTGCATGGCCCACAAAGTGGGCAAAACCAAGCACCAGCCATACAGGCGCAGGTGTCTCTTTGAGTAATTTCGAGAGGGCCTCGTGTTTTTGTTGGCCTGTTGTCCACATGATTGTGGAATGAAGAAGCATTATAATGCCGCTTGTAAGGAAGTGGACACCAGTTTGCGCCACCACGTCGCCACCGCCACTGAAGCCCTTCATGGACCTGCGAAGTTTAATGTAGAATATACAGCTGAGAACAAACCATATAGATACCAGAACCATCGCTGCTGGTCTACTAAATGTCTCTTCTAAACACCCACACGGTCCATCGACCGGGTGATCGGCGTTTTCTTCTTCTTCGAAGAGTGCCATAGTATTATTCTCTAAATACACAGAAGTTTTGCGTTTAAAGCGGACCCTTTCGTCAGCAGATGTCTCTGAAGCGTGTGATTGACCTCCACGACTTTGCGAACCGCATTGTGCAGCGCTCACGAATGATAAATTCCTCAATGCGCTTGAAACAGCGTTCCCATGTGTATGGGAATTGCCTCCTCCAATATTATTATCTCCACATGCGCTGCAGCTCGTACTCATACATGGGCTTGGATGGCTTGTATTCTTATGAGCATGAAATGAATGGTGACTCGAGCAGTTGCCATTGCTATTCCCGCTACCATTGTTGTTGTTGTTGATATTATTGCTGAGATTGGCGCTGATGTGGCTGTTACTTGCATTGGAGCTGTGTTGAGAGTGCTGAATGTGGTGTATTGAGGAGCCTAAAGAGAGCTCTCGGCTACCTGCGTAGTGAAGTCCAATTCCGCTTTCAAAGCTATCTTCTTGAGAGGTTTCTGAGTGTAGGCTGCCGAGGTCTTGTGGCAAGCTGCCACGTCTGCGAGGGCCCTCAGCCACCTCCTGCTCGCCTAGAAAGGCGCCTGCAGAAGAGACCTCCTCCGCGGAGTCCGAAGAATGCCACAACATAAGCTCTAGCCCCCCCCCTCTCTTGAAGAGAGGCACGAAGGACTGCGGAGGCCGTGCTTTGGCAATCGATGGGTTGATGAATTAATCGAAAGTGATTGCAAACTCTTTCTTTTTCCAACTTCTTTCTTATTTTTTCTTAATGTCTTTTTCTCTTTCTTTTATCCTCCTTTTCTGCATATTCATGCTCATTCTCTGTTACTTTATTTCGTCCTTCCCCTATTGTCGGTTTGGGTTTCTTAAAGTCATAGTAAACGTCGTTGCTTCCTTAGCGGATGAAGGTACCATGCATGGATGCAGCTCAGCGATTCTCTGGCAATTATTTTGACTCGCCAAGTTTATTTTTTTTGTTCTTGCAGGCTTTGTTTGTGTGGATAATCTGCACCTACATCTCATGGTGATATAAGAGCGACGAGGTTTTAATTATTGGTGACAAATAGATTGACAAATTAAGCTGGCATTTATTCGTGTAGAGCTTGATTATGGCACTATTGAAGGATAAATGCCAACTAAATGGATGACTTGCGCTCTCGTCTGATTGCATCTCAATAAGTGTTTCAATTTTAAGTCAAGAAATGGATGTACTTGTTGTATTCTTGTGGCCATAGCTGAGATGGATTCACCCTTCATGGCATGGGCATGATAGTTTCGTGGCCATTGCAAGATCCACACAGACTGAAACAAATTTTATAGTGGTAGGAACCCATATAATCCTATTAGTAGTGTAATAAATACTTTCTTACATTGCACCTGAGCAATATATTCAGGTTTGCTATCCAACCCCATTACTGGCGCACCTCTATGCTACACCACCTCACTACTGCTGTCTTCCTGGTCTATCAATTTGCTTCTTCAATCGATTCGTGAAGGTCGCTACCGCCTACTGCAATCTTTGCTTAGACCCACTTGCTTTTAAAAGATCCCTTTCTGCTAGCACAATGAGTTAATAAGGGGCCCTCGAAGTGGGCTCTACTGGGCAGCAAGTAGACCAACACAATCAGCACTACCGGTCTTGAAAGAAAAGCATTTTATAATTCACCTCACGGCGACTGCTTGTCAGAAAGCTGCTTCAAGACGCGCAAGAGCGAATAATTTGGAAACCATCGAGAAAAACCAAGGTTAAACGAAAGACTCCTAAAAAACTTTTCACAAAATTAGCAGGCAGTAATGAGGAGGTCGAGGAGACCTTGATTCGGGGTTCCGAGTTTTAGGGTGGCTGATATAGCAGGGGAATTATGTGCCCACACTGAAGCATTCATTCTACGCAGTCGTTCGGGGAATCTTGGGACATCCAGCAACTTGGCAATGTGGATGCCAGCTTGAGCCAATCAAAGGGGAAAAGAACACAACTTTTGGGATTCTGCGGAATAATTATGTTAGTATGATTGACATGTTGGCTATTATATAATCTTTGCTTCACTTTATATTAAAAAAAACCTTCATAACTTTCTACAAGAGAACTCCGTAGAAGACGGCAGCCTCGAACCAAAAACTCATTTATGGTTACCTAACAGGTAGCCTAATAACGGATTGGAAAAGGTGAGCTTGATAACAACACTCAATTTCACTCGAGTAATGGTTGTACCTACACCACATTTTTTTTTGTGGGACAGAGGGGTAATCAGACAATCTCACAACCTTGCAGCCTAGGTTCCCAAGTACATTTTAAGAGACCAACATCCCAAGTCCCGTAGAGCAACAAGAAGGTCACTGCATATGCGTATGAAATTTCTGTGTTTGTGTGCCTTTTCTACCATATAACTCTGAGAACTATTTGGTCATTCAAGTCAACAGCAGTAGTGAATTCCGAATTCCATCGATGGAGATTTCAGATACATTCTCCAAGGCTCAAACAAGAACACCTCTCAAACAAAAACAGCACGCACGGGCCCACATCGGTGAATCCTACCAGCTCCTGCGTGGTCCGCTTTTAAACTCCACGCTGGCGAGAAACGTTCTTCTTGGACACCAGACATAGCAGCATTCGAGGCAAAGTGCTTACCAAGATATGTATTTGCTGTCCATCTTCGTTAAATCGGCCCCAAGGTATTGTTTTACTTCTCAGGAAATGGCCATTTAAAGTTCATCCGTAGTGATATACATTCGTGATTCGTCGCTCCAACTTTGTTAAAGTCGCATTGTATCGATTTTCTATTCCTCCGAGAAAGATAATCCGGTTAAATACCTTGCCAGGGGAGCGGAGAACCTTTTTGGTGAGAAGGTACGTAGGAACCTCCTTACCTACTTCATAGTAAGCGCATGCTTGCACTTCTCACTTAGCTCCAGCTTCTAAAATTACAATTCCCGCTAGGGAGGTGCCCAATCCTCAGTGCAACAAACCGCAATGACTCGCTTTTCCTAGATCTTCTTGTTTATTCCAGGTCTTTGAACTTTGATCATCATTACAAAATGCTGGAAGAGAAAACAAAACAAAAAAGGAACTCGAACCTAATAGTTTTTACTTTTACCTTCTACTTAGTAACCATAGTGGTCCTGATCGAGAATCAAAACCATTTCAACAATCGCAAAACCCTTGCATTGCAGCGGAATCCAATTCGGAAACCTGCTGCATTGCGATCTCTCCTTAAGTAGTCAAAGTTGGGTTCACTAAAGAAAATTTGTGCTGACAGGCAGCTAAGCTTCGAGCTTGTGGTGCCATGCTTCGCCACGGAGCATCTCTTGCTCGGCGCGGCCTCTTCACTGGTGGCGGTCTAGACCTAGGTGCCGCTTTGCAGGGTCCTGCTCTTCCTTCCGCCGTTGATTACGTGGTTGTTGGTGGTGGTTCTGGAGGTATTGCTTGTGCGAATAACCTTGCTCAACGTGGCTTTGAGGTAGCACTCTTGGACCACGTTCGACCTTCGGACCGCGGTACTTCTTACGGCTTCGGTGGCACCTGTGTCAACGTCGGTTGCATTCCAAAGTATCTCTTTCACCGCGCTGCTACTCTTCGCGACGATGTTTTGCTTGACGGTGCTGCGTTTGGTCTTGCCAAGGTCCTCAGTGCCAGTTCTGATCAAGGCGAAATTCGGGACGGAGAACATTTTCAAAGCGATTGGAATGACATTGTGAAGACTGTCCAAAACCATGTCAAATCACTTAGCTTTTCGTACGCCTCTGGCCTTGACAAAAACGTACAGCTTGTGAGATCTAGAGCAGTGGGTCTGCAGATTGAAGGCGGCGCTAAGAATGTGTTGCTGGACCATAACTCGGGCGAAAACATCAAGATGGAGGCTCGAAAGGGCGTCATTCTAGCGATGGGAGGTCGCCCGAAAGTCCCTGACCACGTGCCAGGAGCGAAGGAGTTCGGAGTCACAAGCGACGATATCTTCTCGCTAGCCAGGTCTCCAGGACGTACACTTTGCGTAGGAGGCTCTTATGTTTCACTAGAGATTGCGGGGTTTCTTGCAGGCCTAGGGCTTGATACAACTGTGGCAGTGCGCAGCAAAGCACTCAGGGGGGCAGCTTTTGACAGGCAATGTGCCGGGAAAGTACTTGAACTGCTGCAAGCACATGGAGCGAAGGTAGAGCAGGCCCAACCTGTGAAACTTGAACGAACAAAGGAGGATGGTCCTATTCGCGTGACTATGGAAGATAGCATGGGATTTCAGTACGAAGAGGAATTTGACACTGTTCTATTTGGCACAGGCCGAGCACCGGAGGTGGCCAGTCTGGGCTTGGAGCAGGTAAATATCAAAGTTGACTCCGTGTCGGGTAAGATTGTAGTAGATGACCAATTTAAAACAACGCAGGCCGGTATCTATGCTCTTGGTGATTGTGCTCTTACCCCATTGGATATGCCCGAGCTAACACCTGTTGCAATTCGTCAAGCTGATGTTCTTGTAGACATGCTTGCGCCTGTTGAGGGTAAGCGCAAGAATAAGTTTTTACAAACCGCAGTGAGCGAGTTCATTGGTGTAAGCGCCGCTGCAAGCCTTATGGTCCCAAGCACAGTCTTCACGCCAATTGAGTATGGCCGTGTGGGCCTTGGTGAGGAGGCCGCATGTGAACAACTTGGTCCTGAAAATGTGGAGACCTACATTATGGAATGGCAGAGCTTGCATATCTCTGCAACACACCGTACGTCACATGATGGAACTGAATACCCACGCCAGTGCATGGCCAAGGTGGTATGTCTGCGCGGGGGAGATGATCCTTCAGAGCAAAAGGTAGTAGGTCTTCATTTTGTTGGACCTGCAGCTGGTGAGACTATGCAAGGCCTTGCTCTTGCAGTCAATCTCGGTGCTACCAAAGAAGACCTATATGACCGTGTATTAGGTATTCACCCTACGAATGCTGAAGCATTTGTTGATCTCACCATCACAACTCGCTCAGGCGAGGACTATGTGCAGAAGGGTGGGTGTGCTGGTGGTCGTTGTGGATGAATTTAGACATAATTTGAAATTAAATCGATACATCCTGAATAGTTTGGGCAAAGGCAGAAATTGCTCACTTTTCACTTCTTGTTTGTCTGCCCTAGCTATATGCACATACTCATGATAAGTTGTTCTCGTTCTGAAGCTACCAAAGCTTTTTCATACCTTGAATTCTATCCAATCCCCACTTCACTCTAGAAGAAAGTATTCTTTGTAGACAAATAGGTATCTTGCAATTCATAGGCATAGACTTCTCCAGAATTAAGTCATGAACATGAGCATTAGAAGAATGGTAGGTAATTCATTTTTTATAGGATTTTCTATGTGTTTTGCGAATAATATGAAGTGGCAGATGAAAAAGTCAAAATTATATTTGGGAGAAACCAAGCAAGCAGAATACGCCCTTTTGACCACGAACAGGGGGTCCAGCTTAGAGGGCCCACTCATCGTTATCACTCCATTCTTCATCACTGCTATCACCACCCACAATCTGGTCTCTGCGGGCGTCGAGAGCCTGCGCAATGGCAGACATGGGGTTTCCTCCAACAGCGCTGCCACGTGCAACCGAGGTACGACGCTCCTCCTGCACTTTGTCCACATCGACGTGGCGAAGATTTTCCTTCTTGGCATTCTGTAAAGCTGCCAAAAGCGGGTTCAAGGGCGCAGCTGCTCCATTTGGTATTTCTTCGCGAGGTGCTGCTTTCTTGAGCTTGACTCCATTCTGAATCGCCGATAGCAGATCGTTGCCCCCGCCACCCGAAGCTGAAGACGATGACTGAGGTGGAGGCGGTGCTTCTGCCTTCTTGAGGTGTGTTCCCTGTTGAATCTGCGCAAGAAGTCCTCCCGGTGCTCCAGCTCCTCCTGCGCTCGGCGTTGGTGTCGGCGGCGGCGGGGCTCTTGATGCAGCCGGGGCCGCGCTTGCCGCCATTGGTGCTCCAAATCCAGGTGGAGGCTGAACTCCATCTCTCGCCATAGCCTGTAGAATTGCCCCTTCCGGCAGTCCAGCCTTTTGCATGCGCGAATACTTTTCATATCCTGGCGGAAGGGCCGTTCCCGCATCTTGTGCTCCTCCAGAGCTTTGCACTGGTGGCGGTGGCGGTGCTGCTGTTCTCGTCGGTGGTGGCGGTGCTGCTGTTCTCGTCGGGGGCGCCGGTGCTGCAGGTGCTGCAGGTGCTGCAGACTGGTCTCCCGCGCCAGAGAAGAAGCTATCAGGCAACATCACGCCATCTTGGGCCGCCTTGTTGCGCACAGCGCCTTCTGGTAGGCCGACCTTGAGCATTTGCCTGTACTTGTCGAAGCCATCGTTGCCCGCACTGGGAGCAGGAGCTGAGGAAGAGGCAGCAGGCGCTGGCACAGGCGGCGGTGGTCCACGCATCGAGGGAACTCTTGTCGGTGGCTGTGGAGGCATTGTGCTGGAGGACGTTGCGTGCAAGGGCACAGGAGGCGGAGGCGGCGCAGAACGAGCAGAGTTTTGGCTTCCAAGTGAAGATTGTGAAGTTGAGAGAGTCGGAGGGGGTGGTGGCACGAGATTTCGGCCAGAGCTTGACCGCGGCGGAGCTCTTGTCGGAGGAGGAGGCGCCGAGACTGTGGATGCCGCAGATGACGGCATTGCCGGCCTTGAGGGTGGTGCTGGCGGCTGGGGAGGGGGGGCTGTTGCTGCCGTGCTGCTGGAGAAAGACTTGGATGCGGCAGGCCTTGTTGGTGTGCTTGGGCGACGAGGTCTCGAGGGTGGAGGAGGACGGGATCGCCGCTTCATGGAATTATCTCGAGACAGCGGGGAGTCGTTCTTCTCCTGAGCAAGAGCAGCGGCAGCTGCGGCAACCCCAGTGGCCGAACTTGTGTTCACGGGCGGGGGAGGAGGAGTGCGGGCCTGAGGTTGCGGCGGAGGTGCAGGAGTTCTGTTAATTGGAATGGCGGGGGGCATCTGTGGTTGGCTTGGGGTGCTCGGAACCTGAGGCACACCACTCGCTCTCGATGGAGGTGGAGGAGCTGGAGGAGCTGGACCTCCTGCGGCAGCGGGTGCACCTTGACGAGCGGGCGGAGCAGCTCGAGGAGGCCGGGGCGGGGCGTCTATACGTCGAACCCTGCGTCCAGGTTTCTTTTCCTCCATTTTGAAGCCAGGCGGGGCGGCCTCCATGAGGAGAACCACAGTGGTAGGAATGTTACGGAGCATTTTAATAACATCCTTGAAAGATAGGGTATCCACTCGCTGGCCCTGGATACCTTTGATGCGATCACCGACCTTGAGCTTGTGCGTACGCTGCGCAGCACCATTCTCCTCAATTGTGCGGATAAGCACTGATTTGATGCGGTTATCCCATGACAAGGTCATACCTACACCTGTAGTACCTTTGGTGAGCTCCACAACATACTCTCCGTTTCTAGCCACTGCGGTAGACTTTCGGCGAGCCTCGATCATATCCTTCTTTGACTTGGAGAGTGGAAGAAAATCCAACGATGCGTGAGCGTTCATTGATTTACCAAAAGAAGATGCGTTTATGAAATCCACAACCATCGTAGCATTTTGTTGCTCCACCTCAACGCTAAACTTCTGGGACCACATCTGCGAATCCTTGCCAAGATTGAAGTTTGCTTGGACAATTTTGTTACGCCCATCTCCCGAGGTGACCTGAAGTGTGCCCGTACATTTACGTGATCCAAGCAAGGAGTGTACATCGGGTGCTTCGGCTTGAAAGGTATATGTGCCAGGCTCCAGACCGCTCTGGACATAGTGGCCATCTTTGCTTGACCTACTCAGGTTCATATCTTTGGTCCAAATACGTTTCGCCTGAGCTGGCCTTAAAATCGGTTTACCTCCTTCTACCACAACCTCGAAGCCTTTATCGATGAGATGATAGTACATTTGCTGTGTCTCAAGCGAGGCAAAGTACAAGTTATCCGAGGTTGCGTATGCCTCGGACGGCTTCATCGGCTTTTGGTCTACCGGATCATAGACAACATGTTCCATTTTGCTCAAAGCCCTTGGACTTTGCTTTCTTGACTACACTATTTTTTTGATTGTATATTTCCTTCTTCAAAAATAACAGTTAAGATGAACGAGATGATGACTCAATCGCCTTTTTGTTTACTTCCCTGCGCCGTGTACGGATCTCTCAACTTGTGTTTGGTTTTGGAGCTCTGTCTCCAACAAAAGAAAGTACTGGCGAATTGGCTCCGATCCGCAGTTGTTCCGCTCGCGGCCGGCGTATATATTATATTATAATATGGAGAAAGATTCACAAACTTGAAATGTGTGTCACCCGTCAACACCTGAAGAAGAGGTCAGAAGGGCGATGTCTTCGCACAAACAATACGCACAGGCAGATAATATTCCTCTTGCTCTTTAGGAAATGTCAAGACAGTTACAGAAAACTTCTTGTCTAAGCGCAGGCAAGCCCCAGCTCGCTTTGAGTTACCACAGTTCGCGCGACGACCTCGAGGCTATTTCCCACGACCTGAGCTACTTCTGACCAGTTGACTGTCTCGCTGACCAATCGAATCGACCCGGAAAACTCACAAACGAACAGACCTTCTGTACACGTGCGACGGCCTCTGAAGCCAAACAAGGCCAAGAGATCGAGGACGAAGATGAAGACGAAGGAAACTCAGCGCTCAAACAGCGGCAGTAAAAGCAACGGCAACAACAACGGCAACGATGACGACGACGCCCACAAGATCAATTTCCCTTTATAGCTTGCAGCTGACGCAGGCTCAGACGGGCGCGACGTCCTTACCGGTGAGCAGCCGAGTTTTAGTTTGAACTGGAGTTGAATTCGACTTTGAATTCGAATTCAAAAAGAGAAAAAGAGAGAGAGAGCGAAGCCGCAGAAGCTCGCCAACTGCACAACCTTCTCCAGCTTCCCAGCAGCGTGGCACCAGGTGTATCGGCGACCGTGGCGGCGGGCGGGCCTAGAGGCTGCCCTGCAGCGTCCCTGCGGCAGCGGACGATGCTCGTGGCTGACGGGGATGGAGTTCTGGCGGCGAGCGAGCTGACTGACTGCCTGCGAGTGTGACTATCATATAAACAGAGCAAATGAAGAAATAAAGAAACAACTAAAGCACTTTGAAAGATCATAATTAATTTGTAAAGAAACAATTGGGCCTACGCAGGTTTTTCTTTTTTCTTATCCAGAGTTAGAGTTAGTATCATACTTACTCGCCATAGTGCCATGATAACTGGTATTGTTAAGATGAATGAAAGTTTTAACATCCACCGCCTTAATAGCCCAAGATAGGAGAAAGAAGAAGGAAAGAAGATAGTCATCGCTCCATGATACCGGTGTTCTTTGGGCTCCGCGGTGCTTACGTGCAATATAGGCGGATCTTTGCGGCCGTTCTTTTTGGGGGAGAACGGTGGACCCTGATGAGGTTCTGTAATGTGGGACCAAGATCTCCACGGTACTGAGACGATTATGGCGGCGGGAGACGATTTGCCTGCCCCCGCGAGGCCCGCCCGGCTCGCCTTTCAGCTGATTAGAAGGGATTGTGAGCTGTGCTTGAGGCCCTCCCGCCTCACTGCTCTAAGCTTTCGCTTGCAGAGAGCTAGCTGGCTTTGGGCCACACGTTTAGGCGCAGTTGCAGCATCTCTGTGTGGAAGAAGAGCCTTCATTCCGTATTGTTGGCTTTTTCACCAGAAACGAAACCGAGCATGCCACTCCTAATAATATATAATACGAGCTTAGCGTTAGTAGGACCAACTTGGTACTAAGTGGTACCCACGCCAACGATGGGAGATACTCCAGTCTGGTATTATGGGAGCGATGAGTTTTTTTGTTTTTTTTAAATAATATGTATTTAGGCCGACGTATGATTGTTTTTGTTTTTGGTTTTTTTGTTCTTAGGCTCAGTCCTGATTCTATTTTTCAATTTAAAATAAAAGGCAAAAGATAAAAGATTAATCGGGAGACTTTTCCGAAAAATTGTGACAGTCACGGTGTTGTATCTGGGACTGGTAATGGAGGGGTTCCCTAGTGGCGTTGCTAAGATAAGAAAAAGACGAAGAAGAATATCAATGGCTGGCATTTCTGGGCGTCATTTTGATTAGCTGATGTTCGCGTTCTCAATTAATTAATAGCTGAGAATTTACTTCGAACCAAGATGATGTTGTGAATCTGAGCACTGATGTTGTGCTAGAGAGACCGCAATAATAACAACTTAAATCATGACTAATCTCTCGAGGATCAGAATATCGCGATGCAGCTCGCGAGCCTAAGTGATTTAGAGAAGAGTGGTCTATAAAAGAAGCCAAGCTAGAGGGACCTTATTCTCTCGATGAGGTAAGTCGCAGTCTTGGACATTTCAGAGGAACCACGGCAGGATCCAAGGTAGAATCACTATTGCTACAATATTCTCAGATGACACTGTACCAAAAGATTCCCCTCATGAGAACAGTGACTAGGGAACCAAAGCTATTCGAGAGCTCTCTTGTTGCAATGCACTGTGTCAGTGTACTGCATGGTAACATCGTATTCCGAGATATTGCCATTGAATCTGTTACGAAGGCCATATATTCCGCTGATATTTGTTGCTCTCCAAAACATCATTCCGCAAAGGAAATTCCAAGATAGAGATGTGCCTATAAATTAAATTATTTGCTTCCACAACCAGTGGCAACCAAATCCTGAATCTTGGAGAAGACTACTAGTTGATTTCCCAGAAAATTACTATATATGTATATTTGATATATTAAATTCTTATCGTTCTCTAGCCTTTCTTTCATTGATGAATTGTTTCGATTATGGAAATATATTTACGTTTGTAGACAGATGTTATTTGAAGAGTACCAAGAGAAGTTCATTATGATTTAAGAGTGTACGGGCTCTAGTTCTGTATTCTGGTATCCCTAAACTGCTCCAAAGCTTTTCAAAAATAGATACTTTAGTTTATGGAGCGAATGCAGGATTCGTGTAACATCTGATGACGTCTGAAGGCATCAAGGCCCCATTGTCTATAACTTTGATGATTCAATGTAAAATTCGAGGCCAGCAGCATCGTTATCGCTGTCTTCAGGCTATGCAGAGCTGCGCTTCCACTATTCACTCTCACACAGCTCGCAAATAGCCCGCAACATCTTCCCACAATGGCACATGATAACTCCCATCCAGAGAACGCTCTGGCTGACCTCTGGCCCCGTTGCGTTTGACCAGTTATTCACAGCAGACAAAATAGTCCATCTCAAACCCATCTCCTAGGAAGCAAAAAGAGTTCTTGTTGTATTGTATCCTCTGTGCTTTCTTCCGAGAAGCTATCATATTATGCATAGGGTTTTTTGTTTTACAAAGGTTAGTAGCTTAGTAGGTAGAGGTAGCAACAGTGGGCCATTTTTACACCCCCGTCGGTCGCTGGAGCCCATTTGGCCATCCGTTCCAACGAAAAGCAAAAGATAAAGTTGGCACTTAGCCATCGTCACCCTCCTCTTCTGCATGCCCACTGTCTCCCCTGATCGACGCCACACGTCAAAAGGTCTTTATTTCTCTTACTCTGCAGCGGGGGGACCTACCTAATGATGACCTGTCTGGCGTGAGGTGGTGCAAACCGCACAGGACGAGGTGGGGCTGGCAGCTGTGCATCCTCATGAATTGTAGAAACACGGTCATCGTGATGCGAATCGACGATGCCAATAGAAGGTTGTGCTTCATTTTGTCTTGCAAAAAGAGTGGGGTTTTAATGAGATCGCGACATCGACATTTGAGAGCTTGCAGAAGTCGGAAAGGCCTCACAAAGCCGGTGATGAGAACTGCTACTTCAGCTGTTAAGAGTGCTGCTTGGACTAGGTAGTAGGTGCCTACCTATACCGTCATGGATATAAGAGCTTGAGATGATCCATGATGGTTCGCAGGCTTCGGAACTGGAGCGTATAGATGTCACTGGATGTCCGGAATGACCAGTTGATGACTGACTTTCTTATTTGGGCTTTAAAGAATTCGAAGAATAGATACAAGCACTTGCAAGCAAAATGACACTGGCTTGATGGCAAGTGGAAATGTGGTACTTAGTTAATACATCACAAGGAACCCTCTTCATGGTATGGAAACTTTCGCTGTAAGGTATATGTGCGTAGTATCCAGAGTTTATTTCTTACTCTTTCTAAGGGAGTAAGAAAATTTTCCTATTTTTGCGGCTCATCGAAGTTATCACATAATCAAATAATATAGTTTCGAGAAACATGCAAGCCTAATCAAGCTTGATTATTTTACATTTCATATCCTTGCTACTTTCGTTTGTAAGACAACTTTTCTTTTGAGCGGAGTTTTATACTCGTCGTAGCTGACCTCTCAGTCTCGGTCTGGATCGGAAACCCTATCTGAGAGCTAACATTAATTCTGTTCGCTAATTAGCAATCCGGCTTGGCATGGGATCAAATTCTTGCTACATTGAACGCCGCAGTGCGACTATTTTGCTTTAACTATAATATGCAAAGCTGATATCAAACTGTCCTTGGACTCGAATTTTTCATTTTCATTTTTTGTTCGTTTCTTTTTCTTTAAAATAAGTGACCTAGATTAGCCTGAGGATCGCAAAATCCTGCCACTCAAACATGCGGTATTAAGGTTCTCACGTCAGCAAACAGGTGGAAGGCATGCTGTTCGCGACTATGCGTGGTTGACTGCTTTTCCTGGGTAGAGTATGAACGCCACAGCTGTGAGTAATAGTATTGGTTTCTCTCCTTCTCGTCTCAGTCAGTTTCGAAAGTCCCGAAAGCGTTTCCTGCTTTGTTCATGGGTGCATGTGTCGGCAAACAAGTTGCCGCACCGGAGCACCTCGTTGGGCGATGGACGTCTGGCGAAGATGTAAGCGCTGGCTACCGTATATGCGTAGCTTCTGCTCAGTACAAAATCTCTCTTCGTGAAAGTCGTCACAATATGGGAAGGCATACTGGGATCATTGTGGAGATTTCACAGACTGGGTATTTGCGCTACTTTAACCAAGAAGGACTCACTGCTAAAGTATACAGTGGTCCAATCACTGACTGGGGCCTTGCTTTTCCCAATGCGCCAATTGTGGGATGCTGTCCAAGCTGTACGTGTGGAGGTGGGAATCGATTCGAAATTGACAACTATCGGAAAATGGACCATTCCAGTTGGCAGGTTGGTGACCCTCCTCTGGAACTCGATAGTTTCCGCATCAACGGTCAACAGGTACACCGAGTAATCGAGTAGTTAGTTTTCATGTTTATTTCTTAAATTAAATACCTTGGCATTCAACTAGTTTTCTTCAGCTGGGGTACAAGAGTTTTTACCATTTGCTGTTTGTTTACGTCAAGATAAAATACTAATTTGTCCATTGTAAATTGGAAATAAAGGGGACTTGCACAAGGGAAAGAGGATTTGTTCTTTACTCAATGAGGTTTGAATCTGTTTTGTAGTATTTCTTAAATTTTATCTTCGTTCGTTTTTACGTTTATAAGTTTAAATTCATGAGTTGCGTGACTTTTGCTTTCCTTCTGATTCATTTGGTTACAATGAAAATTATGGGGGACTATGATACAATGATTGGCAACATACAGGCAAGCACACAAATAAACTGGTAGACCGGGAAGGAAACATCGCCGAGCCTAGGCCAAACTTATCGAAATGGCTTCGGCGCAACAACAAGAGTCTTTGTTTTCCGAACAAGGCTAGGCGCAGATGTCGTCCCGTTAGCAGATGAAACAGTGTGGGACTTGAGGGTCGTGGATTTACTCTTCTTTGTAGAAGCAGGGCGTGAACTCGATGGTTTGGATGTGCTGACAACTCCAGAAGGGACAGTAGGTATGGTGTTGCCACTCCGCACGATGTTTTCCTTCTGGGCAACTCGTTTGTTTGAGATTGAGTCTTTCCAGCGCTTTTTAATTGTTTCGAGTTGACTTGTCAAGTCATCGATCTTTTTGGAGTACTCATGAACGGTGCGGCGATGTTTTTCTTTTTGTGAGGCCATAGCGGTACAGAGGCTCTCGTATTGCCGTTGCTTATCCATAAGTTGATTGTTCAGGTCCGCACGGACCTCGAGAAGCTCTTGTTGAGCTTTATCAGCAGCCTCGTGACGTTCGGAATCTATTTCACGACGGAATCGATCCATATTCATGGTTTCGCGGCGCTCGGCATTCTGCAAATCAACCTTGAGACGCGCTACCTCATCCACAAGTTCTCGCTCATGAGCCTTGAGCTCCTCGGTGCGCGAAGAATAACGGCTCAGCTCAAACTCTAGGGATTGGACCTTCTCTTCGTAGAACTTAATCTGTAGCTCACTTTCTTTGAGGTTTGCTTCGTAGCGACTCTGAGCATGATTATGCTTCTGCTCGAGTTCTTCTGTGCGGCGCATAATCTCATGTTGAAACTCCTTTTGAGCATTTTGATAGTCTAAATTTGCCAGTTCTAACCGTGCCGCCTCCTTCTCCGCTTGCTCCCTAGCCATGCGAGCCTCGGCCTGGCTGTTAGTGAGATCCCGCTCGAGATCCTGCACGCGATGTTGCAACGAGTCGCGTTCCTCGCAAACCTTCGGCAGAAGCCTCGCCTTGGGCTCCATAGGCTCAAGCCGAATAACTTCCCTCTCAAAAGCTCTACTACGATCAACTGCCGTATCGCGGTCTCGTTCGCAAGTGGCAAGGTTCTGCTCGAGGTCATGGCACTCGTTTTTGAGAGCTTCGAGGTTCACAGTTTTTTCCTGTAGTGCCGCATTGAGCTCCTGGTTACGCGTATTAAGTTTTTCGATGGCAGTTCTTGCCTTTCCTAGAAGAGCAACATAGTTTTCGAGCTCTTCAGAGCGGTTACGCAGCTCTGCAGTGGTGTCTGCAAGCTGCTCCTCAAGCTCGTTGTTGCGTTGTTGTAGTGTTTCGCCATTTAGACCATGTAAATTGACTAACTTCATGCGCTCTTCATACTGGTGACATTTCATCTTCAATGTAAAGACCTCCGACTTAAGCTCCTCTCGCGAGGGCTCATCAGAATTGTTGCCACTCAGGCCATGGTAGCTTCCGGGAGGTGGCATAGCAGTCAACACTCTATTCTCTAGTTGTTGTTTTTTCCCACGAATCACTAAAGAAAGCCCTGACGAAGACGATATAGCTCAAGAAGCAAACAAACAAACGAACTTGATTGAGCACTTTTTTCTGTCGTCCCAGTACCTGAGCAACTAAGTCAACAATCCAAGGTCAAGTACTAGCTATAGATCTGCAGCGCCTCAATTGATTACCGCGAGTTAGATGCGAGCTAGCTAGCTAGTAAGCTGGCCGACTCACTCAAGAGCTTGTTCTGCCAACTTAACTGCTGCACTGCAGTTATTCCCGCGAAGAGGATTTACGTGAGAACAGATACCAAAGCCACAAGCTGTTTATACCTTAAGCGTCCAGAGCAAGGTTTGAGGAGTCTCTAGGCCACAAGGGAGTTTCACCTTTACTGCCAATCACAGAGCCCCAATCAGCTTAGCAGCAGACCAAGACAAAGTAACCATGCACAGAAAAGTTTTTTTTAAGTCGTCAGAGAAGGAGAAGCTCTTCTTTAGACTACTTCGCGTTGTCGGTGTCCCAAGAAACGAACTAATAGACAAATATCACGATAAGGGGGCAAACAGGCAAATCGAAACGATCGCAGAGAAGAAAACTTGAACCGCAGGCCCTGCTTCAAGGTAAAATCATAGGCAAATTTATGCTTCTGGGGCTCTTGATACCGGCAAAACGAGGTGGGTGTTATCGACGACGGTTTTACGCACTCGCTCGCGCGCCACCGAGCCTTATATATGTGCGGGTTCCGCAGCGCGGTAGGTGTGCACTAGTCTCTCTATACAGGTGTGTACTGGAATGGGGATGGCGCGGAGAACTAGCAGAGATGGAAATAATGATGAAGATCACGATCAGATGCGCGGCCTGCGTATGCAGAAAATCTTGCGGTTATTGGGGAGAGTATAAACCTCCTTAGCGCTGAGGCAATAGCTTAGTTCCCTCTGGCTTGGGCTCTGCAAAGACGCAAATTTGCGAATAGGCAGCCAGCCTGTGAGGTCGGCGGAAGTCTTCATCAGTGCGTCCAACTGAGGTCTGGGCTAAAATAACATGGCGAGTCCCCGGGAGGGACTTCTGACGCAGCAAGTGCTACATATGGATGATGACCTTGAAGATGAAGAAATTGCGCAACAGAGCACAGCCTTGGTGCTTCGGCAAACTGATGAAGACCACGGTACTGCACATAGCTTAGCGTTGGCCAGAAAAGCTAGGAAACAGGCTGAGGTGGACCAACAAGCTCTACAGAATCGAATCTTGTTGCTCAAAAAGGAAGAGGAAAGAGCAAGACATCGTATTGTTCAAGCTCAACATCGAGTAACAGAGATTGCTCGGCAGCGCACAAAAAATGTCCGCGCGAAAACAGAAGCTTTGGAGGACCGACGTCTAGAGCTTGAGGGGAAGGAGCGAATGCTTGAAAAGGATCTTGCTCGCGCTGCACGAAGAAAGCAAATTCGGGAGGTTCACGAACGCAAAATTCGCGAAGCACAAGAGATGCGAGCATTGAAACAGCAGGCTGTGCAAACTGCTTCGGAGCAGCGAATGAAGGCCCACGAGGATGCTTTGAGGCGGGCAGAAGCTGTCAAAAGATCACGGGAGGAAGCACAGCGCAAACTGCATCGTCGCCAAGAAGCAATGCGTGAGCAGGCACGCAGAGAGTACGAACGAAAAGTTTATGCTGAGGAAGCGGCTGCAAGGAAGATTGAGAAGAAAATACTAAGCCTTGAGAAGAAAGAGGCACAGCTTATTGCACGTCTGCAGCGTACGCAGAACATTCAAACTACAGTTCTTGAGGAACTTCAGGCTGCAAACCAAACATATGACTGAGACAATCCTTCTTCACGTGGCATGCCAATTCTTTTGTTAGTGTTAACAATCCTTCAAAACAGGTGTACCATGGTAGAATTTTCTGGCAAGAGGATTGTCAGCTTTTTGAGAAATAAATTCTCTTTCGTCTCACTCTACTATAGATATCGTCTTGGGTTTCTCAAGATGATGAAAATTACAAGTGGGGTGCTGCTCGATTCACAAAAATGGGCCTCGCCGATACTTGTATCCAATTCAATAATTTGTGTATAATACAGCCACTAGTTTCTTCTTTCTTATTAGTGCAAAGTAGTGAGGTAACGTTTAAAATTGTTCTTTCCTAAAGAAAACATCATTATTGTTTACAAATCAAGAAAGTCTTACAAACTTTTCACTCTATATTGCTTTGTTGATGCCCTAACCCGAACATAAATTTCAGAAGGGTAATTTCATTTTGCATTCACAATTGGAGCAAAGAAATTTCCAAAAACGGGTTCTTCGTGCAGGAGCAACCATGCACATCAGAAAAAGAGTCAATTCTTTTTTCGATTTCTCTTTTTGTTGTTTGTGTGTACCTTGCCAGGGCTTAGTTCTTCTTCCTTCACCCTTTACACTCTCTATGAACATTATCCCTGACTTCGACATTCACTGGTCGATACTATTCTACTACAGAGACTAAAATACAAATCATCCTTGGTTTTTGTTTTTTCACTCTTGGCTCAGAGCTGTGCTTCTCATTTTTTTTTTTCTGTAAATGCGTAAATGGTGAGGTAGGGAGAATCGTGACAATGTTCATTCTTTCTCATATTTTTGATAGAAAAGTTGCCATGAACCATTGGATCATATTTGCGCATGCCACCAAAGCCCGTCTGCGTCAACTCCCAGGTAGTCCGAATCACTCCGACGGGCCCACCATTCGCGCGTTTCCGCCTCGTTCTCTCTTTAGTAAGCAGAACGGGTTATTCAGAAGGGATGTCTTATAATCAAGCGCCTTCCACCGTATCACTCAGACCTTTGTGAAGATTCATGTGCCAAATTGATCCTTATTATCTTAATTCGCAACCGCGTTGACAATGTAGACCCGTTAGTAGCTTGCGATTCTATATGCCGTAGGAGGCTTGCAAGTTGCAAGTTGCCATCTCCGTTTTGGATTCGATCCCTACCTCCAAATTCAGAATTGAAATGTGAAAAAGCTCATCTCTCTTGGGGTCCTTGCTTTCTCAGCGAGAATCCTGTCGCGTATTCACAGCCTGCACCGTGGTGCTATACGATAAGTTTCTAGCGTGCATTTTGTTTATTCCCTAGCTTATCGATTCTCTTGGTTGCCTTGAGTACTTTGGAAACCTTAAGGCATAGCACTTAGGTACCTACTGCACCATGGAGTTCTTAATTGATGTTGTATTGCTCTAGAGTAGAGCTAGAGAAGTGTTTGCAAAGGATTCTCAGATCTGTGACTGATTTGGATTTGGTTCTGGTTCTGCTCCAGAAGAACAGGCGGCGACAAATGTTCCTCCACCGTTCCTCCTCACAAAAGCTCTTTCTGCGAATGCTCCACCAGCAAACTCTTTGAAAGCTCTTCTTTTCCCAAGCCCAAGTGACATTTCTTCATCGTCGCAGAAATAGCCAGACTTGAACTGCATGCAACGCATAAAACATCGCTAGTCACGCCAGTGAATTCTGATTTGTTGCATTGTATCGCAATCGAATTTATGAAGTGAAATGGAACGAGTGATTGCGATCGATGTACGTAATGCAATTAATTTATGCTGGCACTATTACTACCACTCATTATCATATTATTTATCTTTCGTCCCTTCCTCTCATTTCTTGTCTTTTCTCTCTAGCAAACCACTAGTACCTTGGTAGGTAGGTAGGTAGGTAGCCCACAACTTCTTTCGATCTCAGGAACGAGACTAGCACAGCGCTGTTTCCTGGTGTAATTAGAGGGAGGTTGATGTGCAGAGCCACTCGAGGGTGAGACACGAAGGGCTTGGCTATGCGTGAACATTTACCTTCGCAGGCCAGGGATGTGAGAAACCTGTGAGATTAGAATGACTGTAAAGGTCCTGGATCTGTCCTTTTTGGGCACAATACTACATCTTTCACTTTTCTTTTCTTTTCTTTACAAATTTATGTATAATTTTAATTAAAAGATCGACACTGCTACTACTGAAAGCTCCCATTTTGCAGCTTTTGGGTTTAGAAACATGACAGCTATTCATATTTATAGTCTACAGGAGTGACACAGAGCCTGTGAAAACAGAAGTGACCATGCGAGGATAGCAGCTCTTTCCGGAGTGACTACTAAGGCGTACCAGGAAAGGAAGGCATTGAGCAATTTAAGTGAGGACACTTTGGAGTGCGATTGTACTAAACAAATAAGGGAAATGCTAGAAAAGAAAGAGAATTGAACAGAACAAAGGAGAACAAATCAATAACTTCTCCGCCACGGAGACAGACATCCAGAAGACAGTCAAACCTCGAAGTCCGCTTCATCCTGTCAGGCTGCCTGCTATACCGTCTCGAACACGATGAGCACTTCCGGACGCGGCCAGTTTGGCCCAGCCTTTGCATCAGACAACGGTGCCGGCGCTCAGCGGCACCCATGGTACCCTCCTCTTCCTGTGGAAGGTGACCCTCTTGCTGAGGGCAAGCTCCTCATGAACAACTCTCTCACCGGCAGGAAAGACGTGTTCGTGCCTCTCAATGGACGCACCGTCAAGTGGTACACCTGCGGTCCCACGGTATATGACAGCTCCCACGTTGGTCACGCTCGCTCATACCTGTCCTTCGATATCCTGCGCCGCATCATGACGGACTACTTCGGCTACAACGTGTTGTACCAAGTCAACATCACAGACATCGACGACAAAATCATCTTGAGAGCCCGCCAAAACAAGCTTGTCGATGACCTCAAAGCTGATGAATCCGTAGCATTTGCAGAACTTGCCACAATGGTCTCACAAGCCACCAAGGAGGCTCAGGAGGACCTTGTCAGCAAGCGCGAGAAGCTCGAGCAGGAGGTCAAGGAGCTCGAAGGACAAGAGTCCAAGAAGCGCGAGCTCGAGGAGGCTACAGAACAACTGAACATGCACTTGCAGAAGATTGAGGGATTTGCAAAGGAAGTGGAGGATATTGAGACTGCCCAGGCTACCAAGGCTGGCGATCGTGAGGCTCTTGTAGAGGCTGCTCGCGGGGTCTTGTCGAAGAAGCTCGACAAGGAGAAGGGAGCTACGGTCACGGAGCATGAAATCTTTAATGCTCATGCACGAAAATATGAACGTGAGTTCATGGAGGACATGGCTGCTCTCGGCATTCGTGAGCCTGATGTTCTTACCCGTGTTACAGAGTACATTCCGCAGATTATTGCTTTTATCCAGCGCATTGTGGAGAAGGGCATCGGCTACGAGGCTGAGGGGTCTGTGTACCTTAGCCTTGATGAGTACAAGAAGGAGCATAATTACCGTAAACTTGTGCCGGCTAAGGAAGACACAAGTGACGCTCAGCTCGCCGAGAGCGAGGGTGCTCTCGGAGACAGTAACGCGCTCGCCAAGCGCAACCGTAACGACTTTGCGCTTTGGAAGGCCTCCAAGCCGGGTGAGCCTGCCTGGGAGTCGCCCTGGGGTATGGGTCGCCCTGGTTGGCACATTGAGTGTTCTGTGATCGCTTCCGATATCCTCGGTGAGCACCTCGATATCCACGCTGGTGGTGAGGATCTTAAGTTCCCCCATCACGACAACGAGCTTGCTCAGTCTGAGGCCTGCTTCGGCTGCCAGCAGTGGTGCTCATACTTTTTGCACGCTGGCCACCTTAACATCAAGGGCCTCAAGATGTCCAAGTCACTCAAGAACTTTGTCACTATTCGCGAGGCCCTTTCTACCCACACTGCGCGCCAACTTCGCATTCTCTTTCTTCTCCAAGCATGGGACAGCCCTATGGCGTACAGTGACCAAAAGATGGAGGACGCAGTCAAGAAGGAGCGTGCCTTCCGTACGTTCTTTCAGGAAGTCGAGAACCTCTCGCGCTCTGACTACCTTGATGAAGAGGTTGGCTGGCGCATGGGTGCCACTGACCACGAGCTTGCAGATGCATTCCTTGCAACTCAGGAGACTGTGCACCGTTCCCTTCTGGACAACTTCAACACTGTTGAGGCCATGCGTGCTATGATTGACCTTATCACTGAGTGCAACAAGTACTTTAAGCTTCCCGACGTGCGCCCTGCAATCCTGCTTCTGCGTCGTATTGCTGTGTATGTAACTCAGATCCTCAAGGTGTTTGGTGTGGTTCAGGGTAACGATGGCTTTGGCTACCACGCTGGTGCTTCTGAAACTGTGGCTGACAATGCTGGTGCAAACCAGGGCGTTGATGCCTTTGCTGAAGCTCTGGTCAGCTTCCGCGAAATGGTGCGCAACCTCGCTCTTGGCGCTGAGAACAAGGCAGACCCGGCCCTGCGATCCATTCTTCAGGCATGCGATACTATTCGTGACGAGACCTTGGTGGATCTTGGTCTCCGTCTTGAGGACCGCCCTGAGGGCACAAAGTGGAACCTTGAGGACCCTGAGAGTTTGCGTCGTGAGATTGCCCAAAAGCGTGCCAAGGAGGCCGAGGAGCGCCTCAAGAAGGCTCAGGGCAAGGTTGATCAAAAGGAGAAGGAGCTCGCCAAATGGACTGCGGCCCAGACCCCGGCAGCGGAGATCTTCAAGACTGCTGAGTACACTGCTTGGGATGAAGATGGTATTCCTACTCAGGCTGCTGGTGACGAGAAGCCCATCCCTGACTCCCAGCGCAAGAAGCTCAAGAAGGCTATGGATAAGCAGCGCAAGGTAAACGCTGATCTGGAGACAAAATCAAACGGCAACCCAGCTGCTTATCTTGACGCAATAAAGGAGGAGCTTGCTAACCTCCAACAGGTTTACGCCGATCTAGAGGCAGCTGCGTCTTCTCAAGCATAAATCTGTGCTGAGACCTTGCAGAAAACAACACTAACCTATCTTACTAGCGAACTTCCTAACTGTAGCGACCCCGATAAATCAAACAATCTATTCATGAATACCTGGTACTGTCAAATCTAAGCTGTGACCTTTTCATTTTCCAAATTGAGCAGGAAATTACTTTTCCTTCCTTATTGAATATTGATTTCGCTGCATTGACATACGCGATCTCTTCCATATTTTAAACCTCAATTTGCTCTTTTCCTTCTAATGTACTACCTCAAATGCAGAAGCTACACAAATAAGGTTCGATGAAATCATTATGGTCCCATTTGCTCTAGCAACCAGATCTGTCTTATTATTGTATAATCGTTTCATATTTGAGTTTGTCTGCGTATTTGATTTCCGCTTGAAATTGCAGAACAGTGTTTTTAAACTGCGGGGAACTAGTTCCTTGCATCTGCTACCCGTAAAGAGAAAGGTACTAATAATGCATGCTCAGATCCAGCCCCTCAAATTGTCTTATCCTTGTGAAAAAGAACAATGAAAACTCTACATGGCTCTGTCTAAACACCAAAGCCATAGATAGCCTTAACATATAAAAACTTAACTGCAAATTCTTTTCCTTTACCCTACTCGTATCAAACTCCTCCACGCATTCATTCAGACTTTTTGCTTTACATACAAGTTTAATATTGTCTCGATCAGTCATTGAATTGGCGAGCAAATACGCACAGATCTTGTCAACGGGAGCAATCAAAGACACCCTTCAGCACTCGGTTCGTTCACTTCTATTTATGTGCTCAAACTGACCTCAACTAAGCAGTTCATGACACAAGGCTTGAGAAACAAGAGAGCAATTGAAAACATCAATTGACTAGTAGATCTATTACTCTTTTACTCTTTCTGTGATGACTGACTTCTCTTCTACCTTTCGCGCTATTAGTAGTAGGTGGGTAGGTACCTACTATTATTTAGTTGAAATAAGGTTAAAAATTCTACTTTCATACTATATTTCTATTTGTTTCTTGCTTGACTCAAATGGCTCACGCGTTCATTCAATTGCTTTATGCTTAGCGCAACGTGAAGACAGCATGAGCTCCGCTGTGCAGAGGTTGTACCGCGATGGTGCAAAGGCTCTCGCACCAATGGTGCGGGCTGGGAAGCTTCCTTTGCGCCTTCTATGCTTAGCATACGGCGCTGACATAGTGTACTCCGAGGAGCTCATTGACAAAAAGCTCGTGGAAACCGAGCGGCGACAAGTCTCTGGCGATGAGGGCGGCCTCGTGGAGTACTTCTGGACCAAGGACAACTCCACAGTTTTTACCACATGCTCTCTTGAGCATAAGCGTGTTGTTCTGCAGATTGGTAGCGCAGACGCTGACCTTGTCGTCCGCGCTGCCCAGATCTACCAGCGTGACGTCGCCGGCATCGACATCAATATGGGATGTCCAAAGCACTTCTCTATATCAGGTGGGATGGGCGCTTCACTTCTTCGTAAACCTGAGCTTGCAGAAGATATGCTACGCGCTCTCAGACGCAACTTGAGCGAAGATGTTACAGTTACGTGCAAGATCAGGCTACTTGAGGACGACGCCAAGACCGTCGAGCTGGTGAGACGACTGGAAGCAGCTGGAGCACAGGCGATCGGAGTTCACATGCGCGAAACGCACCACAGACCTCGAGAGCCTGCTATTTGGGACAGGCTCTCAGCCGTCGTGGATGCGGTACACGTGCCTGTGTTGGCGAATGGAGATGTCTATTCAGCGAAGGATATCGAGAAATTGCGGTCGGAGTATGGAGCGAACAGGATAATGATCGCTCGGGGAGCACTTGCGAACCCCAGCGTGTTTAAAATGGATGGACCGTTACCCATATTTGATGTTATGAGGGACTATACTAGAGTAGCCAGACTTGTGGGACAGCATGAGAGGGGTACAATGTGGATGCTACAGCAGATGCTGAGGTACAATACAACTGTGCCGCGCAAGTCTAAATCTCCGATTATTGAAGCAATTAAGGAGCCAAAACCGAACCTTCATAAAATTATGGAAACCATGGGGCTGGACCCCGCAATGGAACCCATCTCAGACGACATCACTTGGGAAAAACTTGGTTTACATCCGCCAAGCGAGCTTATGCAGCCATATGCCTTCGCTGATGAGCTTCCCAATGGAGACGCTGACTCGCTCAGCACGCTAGAGGAACCCCCTGCAAAAAAAATTCGGCTCGATGCATAACAAGACTATCGTTAAAGCAGAGCAGGGTTGGACCTATTTTCATAAACCATAAACACACACATATACGATACATATATACACTAACGCAAACGTTTCCGATATACTGCATACGATTCGATTTTTATTCAGTTAACTTTGCCGGGCCCACGATTTTATTTTAAGCAGCACCTGCTGCCGACTTCCATTTAATAAACCAAAAGTTTGCCATGTCATATGCCAGGATGGGTGACGTTTACCTTTCTTAATAAATAACAAAGATTGATAGAAAACATACATTGTGATGAAAACAAGTGGTAGAAAGCAGAACAAGCTTTGTTAATGCAAGCATGCACATAATGAATAAAGCAACAGTGTTATTTTGAATCTCCTATATCAACATAAGCAACGAATAAATACCCGTTTCTTGCAATTTTATACCTCTATATCAACCTGAGGAAAAATCCTTACAGTCCATCCTGCGGATTCTCTGTACGACATATTGCAAACGTTTGAAAGCTAGCACAGCATATATCGCGTACAGAAAAACCAGTAAGGGCGTCTATACATTGTGGTGAAAGCTTTACTGCCGATCCACGTTGATCATCTCCCCATGCATAGACCGCTCGATAGTCTGTCAGCACTACAGTATGTTCGGCTCCACAGACAACTGACTCTATTTGGACATCTGCACCATTTCGACCAAGGGCCTCCACAAGATGTGGTATGCGGCGGGCATCACGATCCCCATGTCCAAGTTGACCACTCTCGCCTTCACCCCAAGTGTAGATCTCTCCAACATCTGTCACCGCAGCACTGTGATAGCGTCCAGCTGCAATGTTCGTTGCCTTACCTGGAAATTGTTTAACCACCTCCGGTGTACTGTTAGGCTCGTCGTGAATATCGCGATCCAAACCGAGTTGTCCCTCGCATCCACGCCCCCAAGCGTATAATGTACCCGAACCGGCCACTGCCAGTACATGACCCTCGCCTACAGCAATGCTTTTCACGACATCCTCTTGCCCGAGTCGTACCAATGCTGGCCGGCTTTGATCTTCGTCATGATTTAGTCCAAGTTGACCGAAATCATTTGTGCCCCACGAAAAAAGTCGGCCTTCACGGCTTAAGACACACACGAAATTCGAACCACATGCAATTTCAATGGCAAAAACAGTAGCCAGAGAATGAACCCAGCGCGGTTCGTTGACAAATCCATCACTTGACGCAACATGATCCTCAACTCGGTAATGTAGATCATCACTTGTTGTGGAACGATACTTGCTAACTTCTTCTGCACTAGACAACGAAAGGCTACCTAGAATTCTGCTCGACGCTTCACGAGAGCTCGGTGCAGAGGGTGATGTCTCGCTCTGATCTGACGAAGAATGCCATGATTGCAATTCACGTGATGCTTCTTCAATTTTGACGGATGACCTAAGCTGAGAGCTACTCCGGGAGTTAGGATTGAATGAATTTACATGTCGTGACGAGTTGGAGCGCCTAGGTGCTTCAGAGGGCAACTGACGATTTGATTTTACTTTTACTTTCATTGCTGGCGCGTACGACCTTGATTCGGGCCAAACAACAGGTACCCCAGGAACAACTACAATTAAGCTTTTGGGCTGAACAAATACTCCATGATTTTTACCACAAGCAAAATAGCGCTTCCCTCGAACAGATCCGTCATTCTTACCATCTGGATTATCTAGCTCTATACCAACCCATATGCCTTTTGCAAATTCTGTGCGACCCATAAAGCGTACTACGCCACAGTCTTCAGCCCTTTGTGTCACCAGATGCACACGTCTACCAACCTGAACTGGAACCGCATCAGGAACTGCTGGTACAGGAGATTGTTTAATAATAGATGCATCAGTAGCAGCCGTATTAGAACCAAAATTTGAAGTAGAACACCCCTCTACTTTTAGCTTGTGAGGTTTATGTGATGGAGGGGAAGCTGAGGTATCACTCGAAAGTTCCACTGTACTAGAAACACCTCCGACCAGTAGAGCATCGAGTTGACTTAGGTCAGCACTTTCAACGTCGACAGGCGGCGAAGCACCAGAGTTGCATTCTCCCGCAGGAGGAGTTTTGCTAACAGCAGAGGAAGTAGAAGACCGTGACATCGTGCGTCGCATAGAACGAGCTGATTTAGAAAGAATCTTACTCATAGAGTGTTTCAGAGCTGCTGTCCAGCTCTCATTGCTACCTGCAGAGCTGGTAGAACCCACACGTGATCGGCTTGCTGTCCACATACCATTTTGAATACTTTGGGTCAAAGTTCTTACGAGCGTGTGACTTTGCACCTTGTCTTGATCTTCATTCAACACAGATTGTGAGTTGCTTCTATTTGTGTTAAGATCTGTCGCCTGAGTTCCTCGAGCGTGAACAAGACATTCTTCATCTTTATCTCCATCTTCATCAAGTTTGACTTCCTCTTCGTGGCCTTCATCATTATCAAGGTAAGAAGGGCCGTACGAACGAACCATTGATGGTACCAACTCAGGTTCATCAATATCAGGAAGGCTAAAAACATTGTCGCTCGCAAATGGGTTTGGGCTTTTGGGTCTCCCAGACGACGATACTGAGGATGGAATTGAATTACTTGAATTGTACAACCCGGCCTGTGACTGAGCACTACCAAAGGACTTGAGAGATCTCACGCCCGAACTTAAAGAATTCGATGAGGATAAAGACGAAGGGTTTGTCCCATTTAAGGAATGAGCAGGGCTTGCGAAGGGATTCTGTGTTGGGGTCAGTAAAGATCTCACGGACTTTTGTCTGTTGAATTCCGCGCGTGCCCAAGCAGGCCATCTCTCAGGAGCCTCCTCGATTTCCTCTTGCAAAATGTCTTCTCTGAGTGCAGAACTTGAAGTTTCATTGACAGCGTTTTGAGCGGCCATTTGCTGGCTATATGCCTCTTGAGCCCATGTAGGCCAACTGGGAGGGGTTTCATTCGTGCTTTCACCAACATCCACAACAAGCTCTGTTGTGCGATTCTTGGCTCCCTTATTTTTGTGAGATTGAGGAAGATTACATATAGCTTGCTGCTGTCGTTGTTGCTGTTGTAGATCTTGGGCTCTTTCTTGCGCCCAGGCCGGCCATTCTGAAGCATCTGCATAGTCTTCCTCTGTTGCACTTGACTGGCTTGCGCATGATGTTGATATTGTACTATCTTTTGGACTGTCTGAGCATTCTGTAGCATCTGGTTGATCCATTTTCTTCGAGGAGCAATTAATTGCCATTGTTCCCTGAACACGTGCACCTTGATTATTTTCCTCCTCAGTTGCAATTGGTCTTCCAGAATCTTGCTTATTTCTCGCAAGTTCCCGATTGTAAGGGATTTTAATTTCATCCAATGAAGATTGACCAGTCCATGGACTTCGATCAGCATCGCTATCACTAATTGAGGAAGTTTCTGACATGCCTTCTACAAAATGTTGACGCGTAAGACCTGCAAGATCGCAGCACATTTCCACTTTTAGCTCGAGATCTTTAGGTGAGCCTAATGAATCCAAATCTCCCCACAAATAAACCTTGCCATCGCGTGATGCAGCAGCCGAGAACTCAGATCCACAGGAAATGCTTGCAATTGAGATAGATCGTTCAGCAAAGTACTTGACATGCCTGAGTATCAAACGAGCATGAGAAGCTGTTGATGTGTTCCCAAGGCCTAGTTGACCTGAACTATTGCAACCGAAGCTAAATACCTGTCCCTCTTCTGTCAGCACAAGAGTATGCTCGAGCTCTGAATCAGATTCTTCGAAACGAGTTCCTGCGATAAGATCAACATTCAAGCTATGCTGCAAGGTCATGTTATACAAATTTGCATCAAGGATTGGTCGCCGCTGCCCATTACCCCATCGAAAGACTCGCACACCATCACGGATTATTAGAGACATGAGGATACGAGCTTCCGAATCTGACATTGAAGTATAAGACATTCCTGAGTCACGTGCATCGCTTGAACCAGAGAAAACCCCAGTTGAAGAGCGAATGCGCCCAAAGCTGCCACCAAAATTCAAGGTACCCAGTTGTCCTGGTGTTAAGCTACTACGTTTAGCATGACTAACTGCGCCGACTAGACTTGCCCGTGGACTTCCAGTACTGAAAAAGCTTTTACCTGTCATACTCCCTTCATGTTCCACACATGAACGTGGAGACAGAGACTCTACTACGCTTGCATTACCACTTCCTCTACGAAAAACTGCATTTTGCTCTAAAACTGACATAGATTTCGCGCCACGTGGTTTTCTTTGTGGTGAGGTTACATAAGCATTCTGGTTGGGATTTTCTTGCGAACCAGCAATACTTTCAGGGTGAATTTCATTAGTGAAGGACGCTTGTTCACTGTTGTTTGATGTACTACGAGTAACATTATCTGTTGTAATTTGAGCCGCTTGCTCCCTTCGATATAAAATATAAGCATCAGCTTCTGCTTGCACATTTTTCGCCTCGTTATGTATCAATGAATCTCGGAACGCGTCCCAGAGTTGCATCTTGTGACGCACTACCGGAGCACAACAAAGCTCCTCCATATCGGGGCGCTCAGACGCATCTTTCTGCAATAATAATTCAATGAGCTCTTTGATAGCGTCAGAAAATGTTCTTGCTGTAGTTCGTGGTAAGGGCTGGGGTTTTTCGCAGATAATTTGGAGTGCAAGTTGAGCAAGGTTTGGGGATTGATAAGGACGACTAAGGGAGACCATTTCGTATAAAACACAACCGAGGGCCCACACATCACTTTTCTGAGTGTATATCCCACCAGAACAAGTTTCTGGAGATAAATAATAAGGCGTTCCTACGAGCTGCATACCTAAATGGGATGGTGCAGAGAGGACCTTCGCAATGCCAAAGTCAGCAAGCTTAACTACACGACGTTCAGGCCCCCATAGAAGTATGTTTTGTGGCTTGATATCGCGGTGTAATATATTGCAGCTATGAACATAACGTAATGCAATGCATATTTGCGAAAACCATTCCCAAATCTGATCTTCGGGCAGGAGGGATTTGGATTGCTTCAAGACTTGTGCCAGAGCTCCACCCGCAGCATACTCCATAACAATGTGTTGCCTACCTTCCTCGACAAAACTCCCAAAATACTGAATTACGTTTGGGTGATTGAGTTCTGATAGAAGCTTGACCTCGTTTATCATTTCTTTGCGCTCAGCATCAGAAAGATCTTGAACTCCGGCCCTCAGAGTCTTCAGCACCAGCAGTCTTCCATCCTCTTTGCGCCTTACTCGCTCCACATCAGCAAAAGCTCCTCGACCTATGACATCGTATATCTCAAAGCGGTCCATTTCGGGGCTGATTGCGTTGGCAATCTGCAGGATGCCTCCGATCCAATCCTGCGGGCGTCGGCAGGGAGATTTCCCGCGCGCTCCAAACGCGCAAGAGGAAAGCTCACTTACCTAGGTCTCTACTCTGACTCGCTCAACAAGAGCAGAGACCACAAGGAAGGACTTGGGGCAACTATCTAGCTAGTCGACCAATACAACTATATCGAAAAAGGTACTCCAAATGGAACTCTCAAATGAAAATACTGGGCACACCGCAAGCCTGTTCCCTGTTACACCAGGACAGCGCACCACTTAAGAACAACACCTTATACTGTGTTGAGTATTCTTGCTCTATTATTATCTTTGAATTCAAAGATATTGTTCGCTGAGGATGGCAAGCTCACAAAGCTACATGGGCGATGCCTTGCCTTCATCTGGTCTTTAGCTGTGCTCAAGTTAGGACAAGGATAAGTTTGAGTTGCAAGCTTGGGAGTTTTGAGAGTGACCATCCGCGCCAACACAACGGATCATTTTTAAAAGAGCAGAGGATAAGAATGTAACTATTGGAAAACATACGACTCAACACTCATAGTTCTCCCAAGCTGTAGTACATAGAAGTGCCTAGGGAGTGGCTAGTCCCCTCGTGCTAGTCCCCTCGTGCTAGTCTCGCACAGGGAAAGACCCACAAAACGTTGGGTTTAAAGCTAAGACGAAGACAAAAACCAAAGACATGATGATGGATGGTGCGACAGAAAAGAACTCGACAAGGAACACAGCTTTGGATATTTTAAGATAGCAGTAGAGCACCATATAAGCTGTATGCCTCTCCACAATTGCTTACTTGGTTATTGCAAAAGCTAAGTGCTTTTATATGTGGGATACATAACGACTAAATTGAGTTTGGGTCAGTCGCAGTACCGACATAATTTCCAAGCTGGTTGAATGTCTCAATCCAAGCCTTCACTCCACCTCCAAGCTGTACCCGCGGTGCCATGATTTCTTCATAACATGCAACCGCTGTAGAGAACTGATCATTCATTCCGCGACAGTTGCCTTGGCTTCGTCTACGCTGTGAAAGTGACTAACTATCTGTATGCATTCTTCGATGAGATTCGTTCTTGTTTGGCCATTCCCAGCCTTGAAACCTCTCAATTAAGCGTTTACTTTCGGAATCCACAAACCCAATTGACAAGTTCACCAAAGAACTAAGTAACTAACTATGTGTGCCATAAGTCTGAACATAGCTGCAACGAAGCCAAGAAAGAACTTAGGTAAGATAAAAGATATTTTCATAAAGATCTGTTTTGATTGATTATCGATCCTATCAGAATTGAAGATCTTGACGGTTCGGATATTACATCGTTCCGCGAAGCAATCTGCGGCCCCAGTTGAAGAGGCGGCGGGCGCCAGACTCGCTGCTGGAGCTAGAGTCGGATGAGCTAGAGCTAGAAGAGCTGGAGGCACTGCTGGAGCTGGAGCTAGAAGAGCTGCTGCTTGAGTCAGAGCTAGAACCAGAGTTGGAGCTGCTGGAGCTAGAGGCACTGCTGGAGCTGGAGCTGGAGCTGGAGCTAGAGCTGGAGGCACTGCTGGAGCTGGAGCTAGAAGAGCTGCTGCTTGAGTCAGAGCTAGAACCAGAGCTAGAACCAGAGTTGGAGCTAGAGGAGCTGGACGAAGACGACGAAGAAGAAGATGAGGAGCTGGAGCTAGACGAAGAAGAGCTGCTGCTGCTGCTGCTAGAGCTAGATCCAGAGCTAGAACTGGAGGTGGGCTTCTTAGTCGGGGCCTTGGTAGGCGATGAGCCAGAGCTGGAGCTAGATCCAGAGGAAGAGCTGGAGCTCGAACTGCTGGAGCTAGACGAAGAAGACGAGGAGCTGGATGACGAAGAGGATGAAGAGCTGGAGCTCGAACTACTAGAGCTAGATCCAGACGAGGAGCCAGAGCTAGATCCGGAAGAAGAGCTAGAGCTAGAAGAGCTGCTGCTGGAGCTGGAAGAGCTGCTACTGGAGCTAGAGCTAGAAGAGCTGCTGCTGGAGCTAGAGCTAGATCCCGAACTAGAAGAGGTAGGCTTCTTGGTGGGAGCACTAGTGCTGCCATTGTCAGAACCAGAAGAAGAAGAGGTAGGCTTCTTGGTGGGAGCACTGGTGCTGCTGCCGTTGTCAGAACCCGAAGAAGCGGAAGTGGGCTTCTTGGTGGGAGCACTGGTGCTGCTTTCAGAGGAACCAGAACTAGAGCTGCTAGTGGGCTTCTTGGTGGGCTTGGCGGTCGGTGCCTTGGTGCTGCTGCCGTTGTCAGAACCCGAAGAAGCAGATGTGGGCTTCTTGGTCGGGGCACTAGTGCTGCTGCCAGAGCCAGATCCCGAACTAGAAGAGGTAGGCTTCTTGGTGGGAGCGGCGGTGCTGCCATTGTCAGAACCAGAAGAAGCGGAAGTGGGCTTCTTGGTTGGCTTGGAGGTTGGGGCACTGGTGGTACCCTCGGAAGAGCTAGAGCTGCTAGTGGGCTTCTTCGTAGGTGCTGCGGTGTCGCTGCTTGAACCAGATCCGGAGCCTGAGCTGCTGGATGAGGAAGAGGAAGAACTGGAGGAACTGCTGCTGCTAGATGAAGAAGAACTGGAGGAGCTGCTGCTAGACGAGGAGGAAGATCCACTGCTGCTAGAGGAGCCACTTGAACTGGAGGAGCTGCTGCTGCTAGATGAGGACGAGGAAGAACTGGAGGAGCTGCTGCTGCTAGATGAGGACGAGGAAGAACTGGAGGAGCTGCTGCTGCTAGATGAGGACGAGGAAGAACTAGAGGAGCTGCTGCTGCTAGATCCGCTGCTGGAACCGGAACTAGAAGTAGGGTTCTTGGTCGGCTTAGCAGTAGGAGCATCAGTAGAAGAACCAGATGTGGGCTGTTTAGTGGGCTTCTTGGTGGGGGCATCGGTATTACTCTCGGAGTTGCCATTAGAAGTGGGCTTCTTGGTGGGCTTCGAGGTCGGGGAAGCAGTAGAGCCAGATCCACAGCCAGATCCAGAGCAACTAGAAGTGGGCAACGGTGTAGGTGCCGGGGTGCTCTCAGAACCGGAAGAGGGCTTCTTGGTCGGACTCTTGGTCGGGGCAGAAGTAGAAGATCCGGAACCAGAGCTCGGTTTCTTAGTGGGCTTCGAGGTAGGCGCATCAGTATTAGTCTCTACAGTGCCAGAAGTCGTGGGCTTGACAGTCGGGGCAGCAGTGGGGCTGTCACCACCACAGTGAGATCCGGTGCAACCAGAATCGGAAGAGGGCTTCTTTGTAGGCTTAGAGGTCGGGGCAGAGGTGGATGATCCAGAAGTAGGCTTCTTGGTCGGCTTAGAGGTCGGGGCAGAAGTAGAAGATCCAGAACCAGAAGAGGGCTTCTTGGTCGGCTTAGCAGTAGGAGCATCGGTGTTACCAGAGCTCTCGCCTCCCGAGCTCGGAGGGGCAGTCACAGTCGGTGCGGCAGTCGGACCAGAACCACAGTCAGATCCGGTGCATCCAGAACCAGAAGTAGGCTCGACAGTCGGCTTAGAGGTCGGGGCAGAAGTAGAGGATCCAGAACCAGAAGTAGGCTTCTTGGTCGGCTTAGAAGTAGGGGCAGAAGTAGAGGATCCAGAACCAGAGGTAGGCTTCTTGGTCGGCTTAGAAGTAGGGGCAGAAGTAGAGGATCCAGAACCAGAGGTAGGCTGAGCGGTGGGGGCATCGGTATTGCCAGAGCTCTCGCCTCCCGAGCTCGGAGGAGCAGTCACAGTTGGTGCGGCAGTCGGACCAGAACCACAGTCAGATCCGGTGCATCCAGAACCAGAAGTGGGCTTCTTGGTCGGCTTGGAGGTCGGGGCAGAAGTGGACGATCCAGCAGTGGGCAGCTTGGTCGGCTTAGAAGTGGGGGCACCAGTAGAGCTTGAACCACAGTCAGATCCGGTGCATCCAGAACCAGAAGTAGGCTTCTTGGTTGGCTTAGAAGTAGGGGCAGAAGTAGAAGATCCAGAACCAGAGGTAGGCTGAGCAGTGGGGGCATCGGTATTGCCAGAGCTCTCGCCTCCCGAGCTCGGAGGAGCAGTCACAGTTGGTGCGGCAGTAGGGCTGGAACCACAGTCAGATCCGGTGCATCCAGAACCAGAAGTGGGCTCAGCAGTCGGGGCGGCGGTAGGGCTGGAACCACAGTCAGATCCAGTGCATCCAGAACCAGAAGTGGGCTTCTTGGTCGGCTTGGAGGTCGGGGCAGAAGTGGACGATCCAGCAGTGGGCAGCTTGGTTGGCTTAGAGGTCGGGGCAGAGGTAGAGCTGGAGCCACAGTCAGATCCGGTGCATCCAGAACCAGAAGTAGGCTTCTTGGTCGGCTTGGAGGTCGGGGCAGAGGTAGAGCTGGAACCACAGTCAGAACCAGTGCATCCAGAACCAGAGGTAGGCTTGGAGGTAGGTGCACCAGTGGAAGTCTCTACAGTACCAGATGTGGTCGGGGCAGAGGTAGGGCTGGAGCCACAGTCAGACCCGGTGCATCCAGAACCAGAAGTGGGCTCGGCAGTCGGTGCAGCAGTAGGGCTGGAACCACAGTCAGATCCAGTGCATCCAGAACCAGAAGTGGGCTTCTTGGTCGGCTTGGAGGTCGGGGCAGAAGTGGACGATCCAGCAGTGGGCAGCTTGGTCGGCTTAGAAGTGGGGGCACCAGTAGAGCTTGAACCACAGTCAGATCCGGTGCATCCAGAACCAGAAGTAGGCTTCTTGGTCGGCTTAGAAGTAGGGGCAGAAGTAGAGGATCCAGAACCAGAGGTAGGCTGAGCAGTGGGGGCATCGGTATTGCCAGAGCTCTCGCCTCCCGAGCTCGGAGGAGCAGTCACAGTTGGTGCGGCAGTCGGACCAGAACCACAGTCAGATCCGGTGCATCCAGAACCAGAAGTGGGCTTCTTGGTCGGCTTGGAGGTCGGGGCAGAAGTGGACGATCCAGCAGTGGGCAGCTTGGTCGGCTTAGAAGTGGGGGCACCAGTAGAGCTTGAACCACAGTCAGATCCGGTGCATCCAGAACCAGAAGTAGGCTTCTTGGTTGGCTTAGAAGTAGGGGCAGAAGTAGAAGATCCAGAACCAGAGGTAGGCTGAGCAGTGGGGGCATCGGTATTGCCAGAGCTCTCGCCTCCCTGGCTCGGAGGAGCAGTCACAGTTGGTGCGGCAGTAGGGCTGGAGCCACAGTCAGATCCGGTGCATCCAGAACCAGAAGTGGGCTCGGCAGTCGGTGCAGCAGTAGGGCTGGAACCACAGTCAGAACCAGTGCATCCAGAACCAGAGGTAGGCTTGGAGGTAGGTGCATCAGTGGAAGTCTCTACAGTACCAGATGTGGTCGGAGCAGAGGTAGGGCTGGAGCCACAGTCAGATCCGGTGCATCCAGAACCAGAAGTGGGCTCGGCAGTCGGTGCAGCAGTAGGGCTGGAACCACAGTCAGATCCAGTGCATCCAGAACCAGAAGTGGGCTTCTTGGTCGGCTTGGAGGTCGGGGCAGAAGTGGACGATCCAGCAGTGGGCAGCTTGGTTGGCTTAGAGGTCGGGGCAGAGGTAGAGCTGGAGCCACAGTCAGATCCGGTGCATCCAGAACCTGAAGTAGGCTTCTTGGTCGGCTTGGAGGTCGGGGCAGAGGTAGAGCTGGAACCACAGTCAGAACCAGTGCATCCAGAACCAGAGGTAGGCTTGGAGGTAGGTGCACCAGTGGAAGTCTCTACAGTACCAGATATGGTCGGAGCAGATGTAGGGCTGGAACCACAGTCAGATCCGGTGCATCCAGAACCAGAAGTGGGCTCGGCAGTCGGTGCAGCAGTAGGGCTGGAACCACAGTCAGATCCAGTGCATCCAGAACCAGAAGTGGGCTTCTTGGTCGGCTTGGAGGTCGGGGCAGAAGTGGACGATCCAGCAGTGGGCAGCTTGGTCGGCTTAGAAGTGGGGGCACCAGTAGAGCTTGAACCACAGTCAGAGCCTGTGCAGCCAGAACCAGAAGTGGGCTTCTTGGTGGGCTTAGATGTAGGCGCACCGGTAGAAGATCCAGAAGTGGGCAACTTGGTGGGCTTAGAGGTGGGCGCGCTAGTAGAGGTCTGGACACCACCATTGGAAGTAGGCTGAGCAGTAGGCTCGGCAGTCGGTGCGGCGGTAGGGCTGGAACCACAGTCAGAGCCTGTGCAGCCAGAACCAGAAGTGGGCTTCTTGGTGGGCTTAGAGGTAGGCGCACCGGTAGAAGATCCAGAAGTGGGCAACTTGGTGGGCTTAGAGGTGGGCGCGCTAGTTGAGGTCTGAACACCACCATTGGAAGTAGGCTGAGCAGTAGGCTCGGAGGTGGGCTCAGCAGTAGGGCTGGAGCCGCAGTCAGAGCCTGTGCAGCCAGAACCAGAAGTGGGCTTCTTGGTGGGCTTAGAGGTAGGTGCGCTAGTAGAAGATCCGGATCCAGAGCTGGGCTTCTTGGTAGGCTTCGAGGTTGGGGCATCAGTGGTGCCTTCACCATTGCCAGTCTCGGGCTTGGTGGTAGGAGATGGGGTCACACTGTTCTCAGATGTAGGCTTGGAAGTCGGCTTAGAAGTGGGCTTGCTGGTGCTGCCAGTGGAAGATCCAGAGGAAGGCTTGGCGGTAGGCTTGGCAGTAGGTTTGCTTGTGCTGCCGTTCTCGTTGCCAGTGGAGGATCCAGTGGAAGGTTTAGAGGTAGGCTTAGCAGTGGGCTTGCTGGTGCTGCCGGTGGAAGATCCAGAGGAAGGCTTGGAGGTCGGCTTGGCAGTAGGTTTGCTGGTGCTGCCGTTCTCGTTGCCAGTGGAAGATCCAGTGGAAGGCTTGGAGGTCGGCTTGGCAGTAGGTTTGCTGGTGCTGCCGTTCTCGTTGCCGGTGTCAGAACCACCGTTAAGAGTAGGCTTGGACGTGGGCTTGGGTGTTGAAGAGCTGCCGCTAGCGGTTGGGCTGCCGCCGTCAAGACCACCAGAAGAGGGAGCGCCTGTAACAATGGTCGTGTTGCCACCTGTGATGCTAGAACAGTTATCACTACGAACGATTGCCTCCAGGTAAGGTTCAAGCTCCATAACATAGTTGGAGAGCGGGCTGGTCTGAAAGACATCACCGGAACTGTTCATGATCGGCGAGTAAAGCACGTTAACATCCATATTGTCGATGGCATCCTCTACAATACCGGCAAGACAAGAAATTTCGTAGCCATCGGCAGTTTTCTTCTTGTTTGTCATTCCATCGCAGTATTGGTACACGGTAGTTTTGTTGACGTTCTCAATGTTGTTGTTGCCATCACTGAAGACAATAATAAGCTTGGTAGCGTAGTCGCGGGCATTGACCATCATCTCTTTAGCGTGTGTAAGGCCGAGAAACAGGTTGGTCTCGTTTGAGGTAGAAGCAACTACATCATAATGAATGTAGTTCTTGGTGTCATCATTGCTAGTAAAGTTGGCAAGGTCGCGCTGGACCGAGACCTGATCGTCAAGGCACATGGCACCAAAATGATCCTTGCTGTTAGCAGTACCAATGTTGAAGTACGGGAGAGCATTGATGGCGCTCTCTTGCTGGGCCTCAATGTAGCTCGAGTTGCCGGAAATGTCAAAGACGAGGACCACATCGAAGATGCATGTGGTCACAGCGGCAGCCGAGTTGACGGCACAGAGCAGAGTGGCCACGGCCACGGCCCAGTTCTTGAGCATTGTTACGATGTCGAAGGCTGCGCACAGGCAGGCGACCTCCGAAGATCGAGTTTGGGGTTTGCCGTGCCCCTGGTTGAAATTGGGCACTTAGTTTGAAATTCCTCCTGCAGCATACATGAATGGCACTCTGCTCTTGCCTAGGCTTGTCTTGGCTTTTTCTTTTCAAACCTTTGTGGGCTCTTTTTTTTTTTTTTTTTTTTTTTTTTTTTTTTTTTTTTTTTTTTTTTAATAATATTAAATAAATTTATATATTTTATCAGAAATATTAATTTCTAAATAAATCGATAAACTAGGTGTTAATCTGATGAGTTCCTGGCGAAAGAAAGAAATAACCCAAGTTTCTCTTTGTGAGCCGTCCGTCATGTCTATCTACTTTGTTTCTCACAGACCCGAAAACTTCCAAGGTGCAACTTGAAGAAGTCAAAGGCTCTTGATCAATCAAGAAAAGTTTATTCCACATACTGTAATGAAAACAAGAAGTTTTCATGAGGGACTCTTATGAAAACAAAGAAAATCAAATCAATTCAAACTTATATTTTTTAAAGGAAGAAGACATTAACATTTTTTTCTTTATTTTCAAATGTTAAAAATAAATTATATAATACATTTTGCAGTTTATTTTATTTTAAAGGAATAAGAAAGGTCAGAAGCACGCTTTGATAGCCAAGATTTGTCTCGGAAATTGAGAGCAAGATGAATAACGATACAACTACAAAATAATGATCAAATGCTTCTCTCCCCTGCTTCGGAAAAAAGTGCTCCAAACTCGCGAGATTGCGCGAGTATGAGGAATTGCAGAAATATTTTTGCAAACTCATCTCAGCGAGCTTAAAGATCTTGATAGGAGCTGCGCGATGGCGAAACATGACCATAGAGGCTATGCTGAGCGATTATTATCAAGCAATGGAGTTGGGGTTTGCGATAGGTTCTTAACTCGAATCATAAACAGATTGAACTTGCATCGTATTCTTGTTTCTCGAATCATAGTCTGAACAGCAAATTTCCTTTCGCCCCTTTCTCTCCTTTCTGGATTCCCTTCTTTTCTTCTTTTCAAATAAAAGAGATCCAACAATAAAGATTTTATCAATTTGGAGACATTGCAGAGAACTGATTCAATCGATTATTTATTGAAAGTGAAACTCCACCTTTCTTGAAAATAAAAAATAAAAAATGATACCAGTGTAGTGTGTGACTGGGATTGAACATGCGAGATAGAAGGAGGCTTATTCTCTGCGTCGATTCTTCGGAAATGCATGCTTTCCTTTATGCGCAGTGGCTTTCTCATTTTGTCGCGGCCATACGCATATTTTATCTTCAAGCATTCTTAAACGCCTAATAAGTTGCCTTTGTTGTTTTCCTCATGACAGCTTCAAGGGACTTTGCAGACGGCAAATCCGTCGAGTAAAGAGACGCAACCATGAGAATCTCAGTCCTTTGAACATGAATGAATGGATGAATAAATGAATGAATGAATGAATGGTTTATCCACGAAGGGGTGCTTTGGGGCAACAGAGCACCGCTCTAGCAAATATCGCCTCACAAAGACGCATCGATTAGAGCCATTCTAACTATCGAAGGACTGATTAAGAGGCCGCGAGAAAACGAAAGAAAAAGAAAACGAAAAAAAGAAGAGAGAGCACCAATTCGAGACTCTCCATTTTCCAAGTCAGGCACAGCCGAGGAGTTGCTTAAAGGACGAAGAGGCCCTGGAAGGAGCACTCTCTCAGCTACTTCGCAAGTACCGAGGTAGCATAGCATAGCACAGCATGCAGCATATGGCTATCTATCTCTGTCTATCTATCCATTTAGCTACCTAGCTATTCGCTATGAAGAAGTTGTAGTTAGTTAGTTAGTTACTAACTGGCGTTCGATCTCTTCAATTGAGAATGGGCGATGAGAGGCAGCCAGAGCTGTTAAGTCTGTGGAGTTTGTTTAAAAGTCCTTGTTTTGCTTTGCGTTCCTTCCCTCTTTGCTGGAAGCTAGTACTTTGAAATAAGAAGGGTGAGTAAGGAATAACTGAAGACCTAAGTATGATCTCGCTCTTTTCAGGTCTCAAAGTCACGCTGAGCATATGACCTCGCGCATCGATGAGCTCTTTCAAAGGCTGCTTTCGTTTATTTTTTCAATTCCAAAATGTTTCACGCGATAAAGATTTTACTAAAACTTTTTAAAACCTCAAGGATTCTTGAAAGCGATGCTTTCTTTCTGCTCGACGCATCTGATGCATGATACCATCACCGCAAAATGCAGCAGACCAAAATAGCCGCAGCCTGCCAGAAACTGCCCATCTGATCACGGCGCTTTTGCGAGCGCGGTCTCCTAGCTAGTTAGTTGCTTTCCCCTTCATTTCCACCATTTGCCGGAGCCCGAGGAAAAGCGAACTTGGAGATGGTTTCACGAGATAGCTCATTCCTTTAAAACATTTTTTAATTCTAGTTATTCATTTATTTATTTATTTGTTTATTCATCAAAATTAAAAATTCCTCCGTTCATGCTTTCTTCTTCGCTTTTCTGTTCGATTGCCCCAACCAGCATGAAAGGAGCACAGCAGTAGGAAGATGCAAGCCATCCGTGCATAACCCTGTGATCAATCCTCCGTCAACTTGAATCCATACCGCTCTCTTCGCAGCCGCCGTCTTCCTTTTAAGCCGTCTGTGAATCGCTGTTCTCTTTGCGAGGGATCTTTGGCCATCTTTTCAATGCCGTGACTCCTTCTCTAACTTCTCCGCTCCCTCGTTATCTCGGCCACTTTCTTACGCCGGCAGAAGCGAGAATCTTCAACGCGATCTATCGCAGCGGTCGCGCGCCGTAGGAGATAGATGTACTGCGGACGCGGGCCTCCTCGCGAACGCGAGAGTCCACGACAGCAGAGGCCGCAGGGGCCGCCGCTGCTGTGCTTGCCGTTCTTTCTTCTATTTAATCAGGTCGATCGACGATGATGCGGAGGTGACGTTGGCTGTTTCTTTGTAAGGCCTCTTTGGCAAAGAGAGATGAATGAATGAATCGAAAGAAAGAAGGAAAGAAAGAAAGAAAGAAAGAAAGAAAGAAAGAAAGAAAGAAAGAAAGAAAGAAAGAAAGAAAGAAAGAAAGACAGAAAGAAAGAAAGGAAGATCATCTTGTTTTGTTCTTTCTAGTTTCCTTCCTTTCTTCCTGTTTTTTTTGGGATTAGTATGATGTCAACGATAAAGAAGAAGTATTTTGTTCAAAGGCATTTCAGAGGAAGCTTTCTCTCTCTCTCTCTCTCTCTCTCTGCATCGACTCACTCGGCTTTGGGCCACGTGTCCTTAGACCGCTCTTGTTTGTTTGCTTTTGTTTTACTTTTGTTTTGCTCTGGCGAATGTACTGCATAGTTGTCCGTAGGCAGCCTGAGCTGGAGAGAGAGGTTGGTTTCGCACAATACGCTGCTTCGAAGCGCCTTGAAAGCTTCGCCTTTGCGGCAGAAAGAATAAACTCCGCATCAATGGAGTGAATGATGGCGCCCCAATTCGATCAGCGGAAAGAAAGAGAAGAAGAAGAAGGAGTGAGCTTTATTATTTATTATTTATTTGTTTAATCATTATAATTTAATTTTTGTGGGTAGGCAGGCAGATAGCACTAACTACCAAGCAAAGAGACCCGAACTTTTAAAAGCGAGACACTTCGAATGGAAAGAAAGGGAAAAGAGAGAGTAAGGAAAGTTGTCATAAGTTACTTGTGTGAGAAAAGGAAGGCTCTCGGAGTAAACCCATTCACTTTCAATCCAATACCAACAGACTGAGAAGGTCGAGTACCAAGAAAACGAGACAACGAAACAAAAGAAAACGAAAAAGAAAGAATGAATGAATGAAAGAATGAATGAATGGATTAAAGTAAATGAAGAGATTCCCGCTGACCCGCTGAGCTATAGCCAGCCGCCCGAAGGAACCAATGAAATTGAACGATGATTATTTAAGCGATGTTAATTTCATGAGTGAATGAATGAATGAATGAATGAATCTTTCGAAAGCACCTTAGTGGAACACTTCCTCAGCTCATCAATAGCCAGTCAGCCAGTCAGCGAGACATCTGTATTTACTGAGGGAGGCTACAAAGAGGCAGGCACGCAGCTAGGCCCGTTGCCGCTTCTCGACTGCTGTAAGCTGAGGAAGCATTTTTCGATGATCTGTTTTTGGCTCTTCTCGTCTTATACCTCATTTCCACCATTCTTTTCAACTCGGCTTTCCTTTGTGTTTTGCTTCATATTTATAACTTTTTTTCTTGAAATAAAAAGTTTAGTTTAAATCATTTTTTTTTTAAATAAATAAAGAAATAATAATAAAAAGCATCAACAAAATTGTCGATGGTATATTTAGCATATTCTCAAAGGCTGCGTTTTAAGCGGCCAATATTGATGGATGCTGAGTTTGTTCTTGGTTGGAGGTAAACAACTCAGGTACTTCTAAGCATATCGATTCATGGAGTTATATACGGCAGGAACGGCAACCGCTCAGGGACTGGCTGAGTCAAGTGCCCCGCAGCCATTAGCTTGAGGAAGAGGGAAAGCGAGAAAAGGCAATCATCGATCGTCCTCATTGCGTTTCATCGCAAATAAAGCATTTTCTCGTCTGAACTATGCGCAAATACTATAGACGCACCATTCCCCTCCTTTTCTTCAAATTTCACCTTTTCTCAATATAATAAAGAAATAAGTGAATATAATTGTTTACTTTAAATTTCAAGAAACACATGACATGTGTTGTCCCTCTATATTTTTGAGGTAGCTGAGGAGGAAACCCTTTCAGTTGGCGATGATAAATAATAAAAATAGTAAAAAGAAGTCCACTACATTTTCAGAGTTCACTCATACTTGGTAAGTCTAGCAGTGGAGATGAAGCCCAGGAATTCAAGTTGCCAAGCGGAGGGACTTAGAGTTGGTTGTCTGTACGCCCTCATGCATCTTTTAAATCGTCTGTGAAGCGTACCTATGCGACGAGTGCGTGAACTGGACTGAAGCTTTTGAGGCGTTGGCCCGAATGGGTGGAGATTTGTTTGCATGGGTATGAAAGATTGAAAGATATCTTTCATCGTAGGGGTCTTGAAAAGAGTAGAGTTTCATTTTTACATGATCAAGGACTTTTTAGCACCAGGTCTTTATGACGAACTGTGGTACGCTGCGCAATATGCGAGATCCCTTCGCGCTTCCTTTACTTTTTTTCTTCTCTAGCTGATACCAATATTATTTTTACTTTTTTAAAAAAAGTTATTTAAATTTATTTATTATTTCCTTTTTTAAAATTTAAATAAAGATGAAAAGATGTTCAAGATATTTTCCCTCTTCTGGAAAACGGAATTTAAGTCGCAATGAAAATACTTTTCTTCTTTTAATAATAATAATAATAATAATAATAATAATAAACACGAAAATATATTGCAATTTCGCAGCTCGAGCTCTAATTTATGCACGAGTGGCAAAAAGCTGAGTTTGCTGCAGAAGCTGCATCCTACAAAGGCATGGTTGGCCTCCTTCCCTTTGAGAGACCGGCGCCATCGAGTGGCTTACTTCCCGCCCGTGTAATTCTGCGAAGGCGAAGCGAAAGGAAAGGCAAGGAAAGGAAAGGAAAGGAAAGGAAAGGAAAGGAATGGAAAGGAAAAGGAGGGTTCTTCGCATCCACCATTCCTTTCCACCAATCAGCTTTGGTCCGTGAATTAGGCAATGAATGCGCCATGGACCAGAGAACACTCAACCGCTTCTAAATTAAATCCGTGCCGAGTGGAGGAGAATCAATCTATGACGGAGTTAGTCAGTGAGTTAGTGAGTTAGTTTGGAGAGCCCCAAATGTACTCTCTCACTGTCTTCAGACGGATGGCGGTTCGTGTATTTATTTCTATCTGCCGCACCGAAGTTGACAATTGTTTGAGCGGGAATCATACTCTGCGAATCCTCTCTGGCGCGCTTTAGCGTCCAAAACGTTGACCGCATCATTTCCACGCGCTTGAACGGGTGGACACGCAACGCAACGCAACGCAACGCAAGCAAGCAAGCAGGCAAGATAGCAAATTTGGCCGGCACTTGGATTAGATACGTACATGCTGGAGACCTTCCTCGCTGGCACTATCTTTCGGCGGCTCTTGTGATGTGATGTATGCGCAGAGCAGAGCAGAGTAGAGCAGAGCAGAGCAGAAAAGGAGCGCTAATTTGCAAGGGTTTATTTATCTTGCGAACTCGAGGGCTCCACGCTACCTTTGGGCGGCACGCCTGAAGTCGGCTGCGCTTGAACCTTGGTTTGGGGCCGTTAGAGTCCTTCGCCCCACGAGGATGCTTAGCTTACTACCCCAAGCGTATGGTAAACAAGCCGGCCTCGAGTAGTTTGCTGGCTTGGGTTTTCTAAAGCAAGGCGAGCTGAGCTGCCTGCCTGCCTGTCAAAGGCCTCTTCGAAATCCAGTCTTCAGGCCGGGCTCGAGCTTCTGCTGCGTCGAGCTGAGATGCTCTTCTGCGATATGCCGCGTGTCTCGCGGCTGTTGTCATCAGAGGTCGCCCGCCGCTTCGCTCTGAAGAACAAGCCGCGGACCGAGTCATGGAGGAGCAAAGTTCAAGATGCAGTGAACGAGTCCAAACCATTTGCGAGAGGAGTGGCGCCCTTGGAAGGAGTGCTCGCAAATTGTAGCTTCGTGCGCGACTTCTGAAGACCACGACATGGGAATTACGCCGAGCTCCTGTCTGCCTGGCAGAAGGAGCACTTCCATCAGCTTTGAGAAGTGCCATGTGCAGGAATTTGGAGGCCAAGCATGCGGGTGAACCATGGCATTCTCGATGTGATGTTGATAATCTTGCACGTCGCTTTTTTTGCGAGTAGATCACGCGTTGACTTACAAGTGTCGCAGAGGAGGTTCGCAGAGCGCGTATCTGCCGCAAGATTGCAACGAGTGAGGCCGAATTGTTTGAGCTCAATCGAGCATTACTTCGGAGCCTCGGACTCTTCAGGCTTCAACAAAGCGAACCATCTGCTTTGAATTTCGCTGCTGGCAGCGGCTGCAAAGGTTCTTTTCTGGAGAGAACCACAAGTTGGGGTACGGGTACGATAGAGTAAGGCGGCGAGACGCAGCGTCTGAACAGCCGAGCGAAATCCCTCCCCAGACCTTCTTTGGTGCAGTTGATCTTCGAATTACAACCGAGCAGATTAAATCTTCCTTCGTTTTCGCTGCGTTCAAGCTGTCCTGATAAGGTCTCCGTGTCTGCTTCGTGCCGACAAGACGCTGCGAGACTTCGTCCAACCAGGTACGTAGGTACTTCTACCCTCGCCCGCTGCCCGAACGAAGAGCAGTTTCCTCCATCCAAGTGCAGTCGCATCGAGTCAATCCATCGAAGCGCTCATCTCCATTGCGTTCTTCGCGTCTGCATGCCGTCTAAGTCCTTCAAATCTAGTCCTTCAAATCTAGTGCTTCAAATGCTTCAAATGCTTCAAATGCTTCAAACTCTTTTTCTTTTTTTAAATCAAATCAAATCAAATCAAATCAAATCAAATCAAATCAAATCAAATCAAATCAAATCAAATCAAGCTCAATGGATTAGAATCGAGCCGAGCCGTGCCCCTGCGCGTCTTCGCCAGTCTCCGCCTCTGTCCTGGCCGTTACGCTTGACTTCCCCAGCGGTTGTCTTCGCAGGTTTCTCTGGCGACCTTCTCTTCCCACGCCCATGAACCCGAACGTGAGGAGTCTATCTCTCTATCTCTCTATCTCTTTATCTCTTTATCTCTCTTTTTCTCTCTATCTCTTTATCTCTTTATCTCTCTTTTTCTCTCTATCTCTTTTTCTCTTTATCTCTTTATCTCTTTATCTCTTTATCTCTTTATCAATCTTATGTCTCTATCTCTTTCTCTCTTCATCAATCTTATGTCTCTATCTCTTTCTCTCTTCATCAATCTTATGTCTCTATCTCTTTATGTCTTCTTTCTCCTGCCCGTCTCTCCATCTGGCTCAGTGTCTGTGCTCTCTAAGCTCGCCCCAGGCCCTGAGCTTCATGGCTCAAAGCGAAGGTGCCATCTCCAAGTCCCAGCTCGCACGCACGCTCTCTCGCTCTGTCCATGCCGATGCAAGCTCGTCTCAGACAGGCTCATGCCACGGCTTCAGGCGGCATCTGCACGAATGCACTCTGCACGAGTGCGACAACAATAACAGCACAAGGAGGAGGGAGCACTCTGGAGGTCTCAAGGTCTCAAGGTCTCAAGGTCTGTCTATGTCCGTCTATCTGCTTCGATGTCCTTGGAGACAGAGGGATCTCGGTTCTTCTGGTTCCCTCGCAGTTATTTTTCACCTAGCTAGGCTTTTAGGGTATGATAGCTAACATAGAGCTTGGTCTTCATTGATTGATTGATTCATTCATTTATTGAATGATTCATTCATTGATTGATTGATTCATTCATTTATTGAATGATTCATTCATTGATTTATTTATTTGTTCAATCGATCAGTCAAGCATTTTTGCTGTGCGATATTACTGATTGTTTGGTTTTGAACAGATAAATGGTGAGAGATGCTGAGAGAAGAAGACGGAGGCCGATGGGAGGAGACGGAATTTCACTAAAAGCGAGGGGAGTCTTTATACTAGTATTAATATTTTATTAGGTCATTATTATTTTCATGCGTTTTTTTTACAAAATGGAAAAGAAAGGAGAAAGATGCGAAGAGGGCTCTCACAAAGGAAAGTTTATTTTTTAAAATGACATTTTCAGATACAATTTATGGTAAAGGAGGTTTACTGGTGGTAGTGTACCACCGCGGAATGCTTACGGAAGACCTGTTTTGTTAGGCTTGAGAGAAATAGCGAGCAGCCAGCGGGTGATTGGCTCAGCAAGCTAAAAGCCACCGCCGATTATGCAATGGACGGCTAATCTCATCTTTCATTGCTTCTTCGGCTTTCTTTGGATTTGTCAGCAGTTCTTTCTGCTTTTCCTTTTTTTTCGCAGGACTTTTCGAAAACTCGAAATCTGATAAAAAGTACATCCAAACAGCAAAACAAAACCGCGATCTGTAGGCTTTCAAAAAAAGAAAAGAGGGTTTGTCCAATTAATTACCAGAGTGGTGTCCTTAGTTTTCGCATTCAGTTTCGCAGTTTGCGACGTTAGCCAAAGTAAAGAGAAAAGAGCGGTATTTTCAAGAAACCAGAACGAAAGCTCAACTTCTCTGCATACCTCAAAAAGCACTGGCTGCGAGCGACACGCGAGGAACGGCTGTCACTAAACAATTCAGATGATCGAGAAGCACCCGCTTCCGCCACGCTTCTATCACGTACCGCCGCTGGTCCGTGCAGCGTTGGACCACAATCTGCCAAGCCTGGATTTGAAGGCCTTTTCCCAATTCCAACACACACCAACCAGGTTCCCTGCTCAATTGTTACCTTAGTACTCCCTGCAGTCGAGCCAATAAGTTAAAAACCTCAAAACATGCGTTAAATAAATTAAACCCAAGCCAGTGCAATTATACCATTCTCCAAACACTTTAACTTATTACCTCTGACTAAAGCCACTGCGTGTTATAATCTAAGTACTACCCGCCTAGCTACAGGTACTACCTTGGTACCCGCTATTCTTGATGATCAATCACCTACCTACTACTTTTATTCGCTTGTGTTGTATTGTATTCTAAAAACTAAAAAGTATATATCAAGATAAACTTTTTCATTTATATTTCATAACCCGTTCTGGAAGACGGGCGTGCTTGCAAACGCCTCCTCAGCTGAACTTAAAAACCCCGAGCTCGCTCACAGAGCAAGCAAAAGCAGCGCCACCTCTGTCTCTAGAGAAGAACAAACAAGAGCAAGAGCAATAACAAGAGGAGCCTGCTTGTTCTGCCAGGCCGGCCAAGATCGTGCGGTTATGGCCGTGGAGGTGCGAGCCTTAGGCATCCGTGGCTGTAGTAAATAACTTGGCTTTGTAGGAGGCCGCTATGCAGGGGGCTGCGGAATAAGAGCCAGGAAATAAATGCCTAGTTTGCGTCGCACAATAACAAAAGCATCGCTGTTTTTTTGGTTATTTGAAACCCTTTTGAGTAACTTACTCGCTAGCTATAGCTAGTAACAGTGCGTTGTTTTCCTTAACAACTCGCATAAAACTTCCCACCCTGGCTTCTTCAGTGGTCCAGGTATTAGACACCAAGATAGGAATACTCCTAAGGGTTCCAGAATGGTCATTTCTCCTTTCCCTTTCACTCTCCTCTAAAGCGGTCAGAACATAGGTGTCGCTACGAATAAAAGGTAGGCAAGTCCTAGGCGACGCCACTTCTGCATGAACCTAAGAGTTTCAAAACCCCCAAAATCGAACTCGCAAGCTGATCTGATCCACCTATTTCTATTTCTTTCTCCATCCATCCGTCCATCGATCGATCCACCCATCCATCGCGTGCTTGCACGAGACTGAAAAAGAGCGACCGTACCCAGTAATCCTCTACGTGCGTCGCTGCTCAACGATGCCGGCGCCCATCGCCATGAGCACCATCAAGAAGCACGCAAACGACGTGCATCTCCACTTTTTCAATAGGAGCCCTCTAAGCGTATCTAGCAGATCGCTAGCCGGCCGATCGCTAGGCCTCGCTATCGGCCTCTTACCCGCAAGGAGGACATACTTGTATGAGCGTGGCCTGGGAGTCACTCGAGACAAGCACAGCTGGGAATTCACTCACTCACTCACTCACTCGCTCACTGCGAACGGGGATCCATCATTCCATTCGTTCTGAGATATTCGCGTTGACTTTGTCTGCTCTTCGTGATCAAGCTTGGTACGCTCGCTGGCCTGGAGGCGGCGGCGATGCGGGCTGCCAGACAGACAGTCACACAGACTGACAGACTGAGCAATCAGGCAGTCAGTCAGTCAGTTCGTCGATGGGCCCAGGCCTGGAGCGCTGCATGACTGACGGCTCCGCGCCTCTGCTTGATGGCACCCCGAAACAGATCCTCTGCGGAGGGTTCTGAAGAGGGCGGCGATTCCATGCACCGGATCGTCTCCATTGCATCTCCATGCCTCTTCTGAATGGCGCATGCCACGCATAGATATCTTATCTTCGTCTGTTTCGATCAGCTGTCGTCCTGCGCTGCGCCGTATAAGTCAGCCAGTCAGTCAGTCAGTGTGTTCGCATCGCATTGCATTTGCATTGCATTTGTATTTGCATTTGCATTGCATTTGTATTTGCATTGAATGCGGATGGAGGCTTACTAGGAACGAGGAGGAAGATTGCGTGTTTCTTTTTTCCCCCTTTTTCCCCCTTTTTTTGAAATATTTTAATTTAAAATAATAATAAATACTTGAGGTTTATTTTATTTGAAAAAAAAAAAAAAAAAAAAAAAAAAAGGAGGAGGAAAGGAAAGTCCTAGAATCTCGAACTTCGCATTTGTAAATAAGTAATTGAATAAATAAATGTTTAAATAGATAGATCAATGCACGTAATATATAGATAAATTAAAATTGCCAAAAATGTTGATGTTCATGACAGGATAGACTTAAGTTCCCTGTTGTTGAATAAACGACTCCTATGAGGGTAAACTAAAAGGGAGGACGATAAAGGCGCCCCTGTGGAAATCCCAGTTTTGGGAGGAGTGCTCACCTTGTTCTTAAAAGAACGGGGATCGCGCCCATGATAGTCAAGATCGAGATGGCCCTCAACTACTTAAGCGATCTCTTCTCCTGAAGTCCCTCCTCCTGAAGCAAGAACAGCACAAACCAACGAGCGAACGAGCGAACGGACCAACAAAATATCTAGCTCTCGCCACACCAGAGATCCACCCACGTCCCCTGCCACAATGTATTCAATAGCTAGCTAGATAGCTCTTCTGCAACGGATCCACGCTTATCCACTCGCTTCGACGCCTAGCTCGCGGGGTGAGTTAGAGTCCATCAAAGTTCGTCTTTTGCGCATTCATTCATTCATTCATTCGTTCATTCATTCATTCATTCATTCATCCGTTTGGCAGTCAGCACCTCTTGATTCTCTGTAACCCCGAATTGCTGCTGCTGCTGCTGCTGCTTGGAATGCCACTTGGCTGGCGGGAGTCGTAATACTTCTTCTTCTTCTTGTTGTTCTTCTTCTTCTTCTGCTGCTGCTGCTGCTGCTGCTGCAGTTCTCCACGAAGTCCACGCCCGGCAGCAGAAAGCTCTGCCGCTCAGGTTTGTCCCCTCGAGGCCGCTGTCACAGAGTGACCTTCAAACGGGCACAGGGGTCCGCGTGAGCGTCCAACATGAGCTGAGCGTCCAGCATGAGCTGAGCGTCCTGGGCCGCGACGGGCTCCAGCGACGTCGCTCACCGCGTCGCCCGAAGCCAGCTGCACGATTGGCTTATTCGCTATGCAGCTCCAGAATCGTTCTGCGATACCTTGGGCGCCCTTTTCGCCCGACTTTGCGAGGGTCGCTCAGCGCATGCTGCACAGCGGAGGAGATGAAGCCAAAGATGACGATGAAGATGGAGATGACGAAGATCTTGAAGGCATAGAAGGAGAAAGGCAATGAAAACCGCGACGCTGTTTGCGCGATACGCACTGAGGGACGAGCCGCGGTGTAATCTTTTCTTGTTCTCGTGCTTGTTATTCTGCTGGTTATTGTCCTTGTGCTTAGACCTGCCGTGGCTTGCTTGCTTGCTTGCTTGGGTTGGTTTCTTTCTTTCTTGAGGGACCCCGAAAGCGGCAGGATAAGCGAGGGCGACCGCTCTCTGGCCAAAGTCTACGTGTAAGCGGTTGCGGGGCTGTTCGACGGCAGTTGCGCGGTTCGCAGCGTTTGGTTCGCAACGGGCGATGAATGAGCTGCCGGCTCAGATGCGAGGGCCTTGGAAAGAGGCGGATTCTGCCCATTCGCGCTTTTCTTTGCTTCAAAATTCAGAGGATAAGAATCCACTTTATATATATATCTATATACACTTTAAAATTAAAGTGAGCTTAGTTTATTCGAAAACAGTAATTCTTACTTTTTAATACTCTGCTATGAACCCCCTTGTTATACTGTTCCCTATCTTGAATTTGTTCTTGATCTTGTTTATTCTTCCTGAGACCAGCATGCAGCATAGTGGTGTCCTGAAGAATATGGAACTGAATTGGTTTAAGCAGAACTAGGCCCAAGGGTCGGGAGTACTGAGGGGTACGGAGCCATGGCTGGCGTGCCTGCTCAAGCAAAGGCCATGCGGTCCACCTTGTTTGAACAAGAGGCGTTCCCAGAAGAAAGTCGCTGCTTGCTATTTTAATTGCTGATTCTCAGCGAGAGAAAAAAAAAAAAAAAAAAAAAAAAAAAAAAAAAAAAAAAAAAAAGAGGGAAAAGTGAAACTCTGCTCTATCTCATTATTTTGGTCACACTTTCTATTCAATTAAGTTTCGTTCTTAAATTTCATTCCTAGAATAAATAAATAAATAAATAATATATTAACTTTACTTTTTTTTAATTTCCCTGAAAGCGCAGGTGGAGCAATGATCTAAAAACCGAACTTCTTCTTCTTCTTTTCTCTTTCTTCTTCAACGCAATTTATTTATTTATAAAAGAAAAAGGGTGATTAGAGGAAAAAAAAAAAACGTTTTTAATTTCTTATTTCAGACTATTTGTATACTTCTAAAAAACATCAATCAATGAATATTAAAAAAATAGCAGCGCAAAGAGAAAAAGAGCGTAGATAGTGGCAAGCTGGAAGAACGTAGGTGTCGCAGCCGCCAAAGCCACGCGCAAGGAGAGCCTTGTTTGGCTGACGCTCGGACTCTCATTGAACCAACATCATTCGCCGTAAAAAGATACAAACATACATATATACATACATTCATAGACAGCAGAGCATAGAAAGCTTCGGGAATGAAGATCAGTGACATTTCATTCCATTTTTGGGGTTCCCATCCGATCTCGGCATTGCATATCTGTCTTGAACGGCGATCAATCTTTGTGGAGAGGTTCGGACACGAACCGATATGAAGAAATCTCAATTTGCTCGAAGGCTCCGAATGGGGAGGATAAAACTGCGCTGCAGCTTCATAACTTCATAAGCACGGCCGTCTCAATGGGCTCCGCGGAGTACCTTTGGCCTTCCTTTCCAAAGCTTTCGTGCCTGGTTCCAGAACTAGTTAGCATACTGGTCTAACTTCTCTTCTCTTAGTCACTCGCCCTTCTATGGTTGGGAAGTCCAAACCCGTCGAAGAGGAAGGTCTCAAAACCGTTGTTGGCGCAAGAGAATGAATGGCCCAAACAGAACGCGCCTCTAAGTCGAGTTCGCAATCAAGGCCAACCAAGCCAGCCAGCACCACAGATTCTTCTGAACAACCCAGAACAGCCTGGTCTTTGTGCTTCGTTTGCCTCTGTTCTGGAAATCCATCAATGGTTATTCATTTATTCATTCATTCATCCATTCATTCATTCCGCCACGCTCTGGAAAGGGCCACATGTAATTCTGCGATCAGCTTTAGGATTGAATATTTCCTTTTTCTCTTTCTTTTTTAATTGTTTTATGCTTAATTTTTCAAACCAAATGATGCTTGTTTTTCTGTTTTCTGCGTTCTGTGTTCTATGTTCCGTTCTGTTCTGTTCTGGCTCGGAACTCCTTGCGAAAAAAGCAACAGACGAATTGCAATTCGTTGAATGCAGCAAGTTGGCCATCGAATTGATTGAGATTCGCCAGCACAGAAGTCGTGCGAAAACCGCGTTAAAACTACCGCGTACCCAATCAGCAACTGGAAAGTCTGCCTCTCAAGCAGTCTTGGACTTCGAATTCGATCGACTGGCGCGAAAAAGATTGGCGAGATTGAGCAAATCGTCACAGGAATACACCGAATGCCCGTCGGAGGCGCGGACGGCCGCTGATGAGGGAGGAACATTTACTTAAATCGAACTCGTGCGGCGGCGATGCCCACGTACTATGTATATATTTATCCAAACTCTCCATTACAAAGTTGGAAATGAAAAGTCGCGAGGGAGAATTTGGAAAGCAGACAAGTAGCGCAAACTCAACGGGGAAGGAAAAAGAGATTCAAAGTAGGACAGATGGCCATTGGATTGTTCCAATTGAGGAGATATGATAATGTATCCTTGCGAAAACCGTGCTCATCTTAATTTCTATTATTATATACAAGTCACATTTGCTCTCCTGACAAAGTATCTTTGTCACATACACATTGTATCTTCTTGTGCTGAGTGCGATCGCAATATTCGAAGACTGACTCCCTTTTTAAACAGTTAACCGCGGCACGTCGAGAAGAATGAGACAGCCTCGCCGCGATGCACGTCTTGGATCGCGTTCGAGTCCAGATTTTCTGCCATCCTTTCTTCAAGTGAAAGCAGTAATCTCAAGATTACCGAGAATTGAGTTACTAGTATTCTCTTCACGGGGGAACCATACAGGGAATCCTGAGCATGCGTCCATGGCACTCCACAGAAAGGATGAGAAAGGATGATAGAAGAATCGCGAACAGGCAACCAAAACTAAGCTTCTTGGATGAAGAAATGTGCTAAATATTTAAATGGAATCAAATCATGGCTCGCTGCAGTGCAGTACAGTGCATACAGCAAGTGAATACAAAAAGTTGATTCAAGAAAGGTGATATAGTCCTATAAATAGATTGCTGCTTGCCTCAATTTCATCATGAGCATCCATTCTTCTCGAGATTCAAATTTGAGGGCTGGAATTTGCAGTGGCCGGTGAAACTCTTCTTCCATATTGGCAATTACCGCAGACTTTGCGAGACCCCAACTCCTCCACAGCCTTCGCTATTATTACAATCTAAAGTCTCTCCAAATTTCAGTTTCATCACTCAAGCTCTCCTGCCTCGACCTCAAAAAAAGGCGCGAAGCCCACAGAAGAACTCGACGGCGTGCTTCACGAACCATTTGGGGGGGCGGCTTCTTCGCCGTATGCATCTCTATAAATCACGGTGGATAGCTGCAAAACTCAATGCTCAAATCCTCCCCTGTTCGCTTTCTAGTCTTCTTCGCTTCCGCCGTGGATCTTTCGATCATTGCAAATCGAAATGTAATTGAGACACCAGCATTATCTGATGCACCTCAACAGCAGCAACAACCACCACAACAACAACAATCAGAACAAGGTGGCGCCGGTCTTCTCCACCCTCTTCCTGTGCGCTGCGTGCATTTCTGTGGGCTTCACCAAATCTTGACCAAGAATTGCGCTCGCTCAAAGTGCATCAATCAGCGAAGCAGCAGCAGCAGCAGCAGCAGCAGCAGCAGCGAATGACTTGGTCGATCCGCCCTCCTGCGCTTCGCCTTCTTCTTCTTCTTCTTCTCCTCCTCCCCCTCCTTCGCCCGGACATGTAGCCCGTCCTTGCGGTCGCCAGCGAGGGCCACGGGACAGCCTCTCGTGGGCAAGACCTTCCTGAGCGCTGGAGCACCGGCGGTCTCCCTGCTGCGCTGCCTGGAAACCATCACGGCCCCGGCACCATCGTCACCGCTGCGATCATGGCGTTCTTCTCCGCAGAGGATGGATTGATTGATTGATTGATTGATTGATTATCTCCTTCGCCTCGATCGCTCATCCGCGCGTTGCTCTCCTCTCCACTCCCAGTTCATCAGGACCTGTATCTCTGACTCTGTATTTATGTCTCTGTCGGTTTGTCTCTCCGTTGACCTTGGATGGGACTCGCTTGCGCTTCGTGTGTGCCACGCACGGCAGAAGACATTTCGTCGCTGCGTGCAGTCGTGTCTCGCCCTTGCCGACTGCTGCGCTTGGTCGTGATGCCGATCAGCGGCGGCTCGAGACAACGAATGAATGAATCAATCAATCAATCAATCAATCAATCAATCAATCGAACGATGGATCAATGAATTCATGAATTCTTGAATTCTTGAACCATGGAATGAACGATCGAATGAACGAATCAATCCACGACTCGACATGCATGCATTGTAGAAGGAAGATCTTGACGAGCACGAGTACGCGCGAAGCTTATCTTCGACGAGGCGAGCTCCGGCGCGAAGCGAAGAGAAGCGAGCGAAGCGAAGCAGTGCAGGTCCTCTACTTTCCTGCACAAGAAAGAAGCGAATCGATCGAGTCGAACGAAGCTGTAGCCTTGATTGACAGACCGACCCCTCAGGCTCCTTTCATTCATTCATTCATTCATTCATTGTTGCTAACTCCTCCTCGAGGCAGTCCCCGCGCCATAAGGGCAGGAAGGAGTCCCTCGGCTTTCCTTCCTGATTTTCCACCTCGTTCGCACACTCTGAGCTAAGTCTTTCCGTGAACTCGCCTTCCTTTTGCGGAGGTGCCTGCTTCTTCATGATTTGATTTCAATTTGAGTTCAATTTGATTTCAATTTGATTTCAAATTGATTTCAATTTGATTGATTGATTGATTGATTCATCATTTATTCCTTTGATTACAACTTGATCACAACTTGATTGATGTCGATTGATTGATAAATCGCTGGCTGGCTCGCTACAGGTCGGGAAGATTGGACCTGCGCGCACCCCAAGGGGGCTCCGCAGGTCTCCATGACGGACTGTAGCTCTTCCTCCGCCCTCCTGTGACTGCGGTTCGAGCGGAGTACAAGAAGCTGTGGGGGTACCCGTACGCCGGTCTCGCTGCCACGTCGCTTTTTATACAAAAAGAAGGAAAATGATGTTTTAAATAATAATTTGTTTTGTTAAAGTGCCAGCTTTTTTGCTTTTAGCTTTTGAAGAGATTGATTTTTTAATTTTAAGTATTATCGATCGAGCAAATGATCTTTTAAATTAACTATAATTTAAAATAAAACTTCCTTTTCACTCTTTTAAATGTTGAAAATGAAAACAATGAAAATAATGAAAATAAAATTAAAAAGGGAAAGAAAAAAAGATGAAGTGCTTTTTCAGTTCGAGAAATAAACCAAGAAAGAATAAAAGATAAAAAATCGATAGGTAGGTAGGTAGTAGATAGATTTCAAAAAGGCGCTTCCTTCTTCAACGTTAACGAAGCTTTAAAAGCCTTCTCTTCGCTTTCGACCCAAACCCGAAGCGCCTCGGAGTTTGTTGGAGAAGGCGAAACTCCTGGGGCCCGTTAAGCACCTAGCTACCTAGCTAGCTATCTATCTCTCTGGCCTGCCGCAGCAGACCTTCCGAGAGAAAGAAAAAAGAAGAGTCGACGGTACGTGATGTAACATGCATGCGAGTGCGAGCCAGACCGCCACAGGCCATCCACTGGCCAGGCAAAGAAAGAAAGAAAGAAAGAAAGAAAGAAAGAAAGAAAGAAAGAAAGAAAGAAAGAAAGAAAGATATCAGCCATCATTAGCACTTCTCAGAGGGGTCTTCATCCCACGTATGAAGGAAGGAAGGAATCCATGTCACACAGAGACGTTAGACGTGCGAGGGATGGAGAGATTTGAGTGCAAAGTATCTATGAAGGAACGAATTGAAGAATGAGTAAATTGGTGTAACAGCCCATTCAAGGGCGGGCAGATGAAGGAAACATCGCTGCCTCTTTCGAAGAGCTTAAGCATTGGCGGAGCGTTCGTTCGTTCGCGTGTTTGTATGATTGGTCGCTCATTCATTGATTCATTTGCGTATAGAAGGATCGAGTGAGTGCGTAAATGAATGAATGAATGAATGAATCTGCGTGGACGAAGGCAGCTTCTAAGTCTGGAGGGTCCAAGCACGCCACGATAAATCAATGTTCGTTAATTCATCCATCTTCTCGTGGCATCTGCGTTGAGTGTACTTGGACGTTCGGGGTATCTCTCTATCTCCCTCCTTAGTCGCTGCTGCGAATTCTGACCAATCTGCGATAGGCCGTTTGAGCTTCTTCAAGATCGCAAGAGCATTTATCTGTAAGCCGCCGGACTCTGAATGGGTGGAGCGCGCCTCTCGGCCACTTGAAAGACGAGCTACATGTCGAACCGACACGAAGAAGCCGCTCTGCGAATATAGCTATGGGTCCCAACCTAAGTCCAAAAGACTTACTTAGCTCTTTGATCCCCTCTCCAGGGCTCTCTTTTGTTGAAGAGATTAGAAAGAAAGCCCGCTTCTCATGAGATTTGAGCTTGCTCGATTTCTGTCTGCCTCTCACAAGAGTTAATTAATTCACCAGGCGCCCTACTGCTAGCTAGCCAGCTAACGCACGAAGTCATAAGGAAGGGAGGGACCGCACGAGAGTAAGTAACTAAGTGGCACTCAGGGTGCCTACCCACGTCCTACCGCCTTCTGTGTTCTTTGTGGGAGTGATTTGTGCTTAGCAAAAATGGTAATCTACTTTTGAAGGCTCGCCACCAATCGATTGATGGTCCAAGTTGCACTGCTGCCCTGCTCATAACTGGCCACTGCCTCGCTCCTCCATCGCTTTAATCAATCCTGGCGTCATCAACTGAGGCCTGAAGCTTCAGACCTCCTCTTTCGCTCTGTCTATTCATATTGGGGGGCTCGCCATCTTGATCTTGAATATAAAACAGCGACCAATAAGTCAAACGACGCGCAAAACCGGAAAACACACTGTGATTGATTGTCCCGAAAGTATCTGAAAGTAAGGCGGTCTGAGCAATATGCTTTAATTTAGCATTACAGTCCGCAGGTTTCGCCGCACTACGCGTCGAAGAGTAAGGTACGTATCTATGCTATGTACGTGTGCGGCAGCGCACCGTTAGCTTCTATTCTTACGCCGCACTAAGTTGCAAACGCTCTTCGAAAATGTCTTTGGGAAGGTCTCTCGCTATTTTTAGCCGCGGGATTGAGTGGCCAGATGGTCCCCTAGAGCTGGGCCGAGGTGTTCCTGCGCTATGACTGTCAACAGCTGGCTAGCTTGCCTCCACTTCGACCTTTCATCCATCGCCGCCAACTCGAGGGTAGCCATAGGTCCATCTTCGAAGTCAAGTTTCGAGCGCAAGTACGCCCTGAGGACTTCTTACGTGGGACATACGACCTGTGTATGAGCACAGAAATACAGAACCTAGAGTGAACTGCGGCGGAAGAGAGCGAGCATTGAACTGGGGTGTGTACTGCACTGAAGGAGGACTGATTCTAGTAAAAGCTAGGGAGACGTTGGCTGTTCCTATACTGTGCGCTTCTTCGCACTTTGTGCCACTGAGCAGTCAGCCGCAAGGCTTCAAAAGAAGTTGGTTGATACGTGGTGGCCAGAACCATGAATATCCCAAAAGTGGCAATCGACGACGGACACATACCACTTTAGGCGTACAGAGCACGTTCTCGAGGTCTTTCGAGTTTATTGCTGAAAATTGCTCGTGGAGATAGATACTGCAACAGCGCGAGCGTAAGCAGATTCAAGACATGTATTATATGATATATAATATACGTATATTCATTTATTCATTTATATAATTATTTATACAAATAGCCAGGGTGAGATATTGAACGCAAAGATTCCTTTCAAGTTATTTTATGGAAAACAATCGACCCAGTTCTATGATTTCTAAGGAGACAGCCACTCCTTCGCTTCACCTGGCTTCGTCTACTCTGTTCTAGTCTATTCTACTCTCTTCTCTTGTATTCTGTTCTCCAATCCCCTCCTCTACTCTCTTCCCTTCCCCATTGATTGGCTCTCGGCTCTGCTCTGAGGTCGATTTCGCCGCCCGTGATGCCCTCTGCGAGGTCCGTGAATTCCTTGCTGGAGTCCAATTCGATGCGCATGTCTCACTGAGCAGTCTGTGTTTTGTGCTTTCGTGGGCTCCAGTGATCAAAAAAACAACGACTCCCATCATTCAATCCATCAATCAATCTAATCAAATCAAATGAATCAATCAATGAGCGCACTCCAAACCTCTCATTCACGCACCTCTTCACAGCGGTAAGCGCATTTAAGCAGGCATCTCTCTCTTTCACGAGCACAGTGCGCACAGTGTGTAAACAGTGCGGGATGGATGGTACCAGCTCTGAAGAAAGAAGAGGCTTAGCGGGAAGGAGACAGCGAAGCGCGAGGAGGCAGAAAGCGGACAGAGCTCAGCTCGCCACCACAGCGGACAGCTCCAGAAGCTGCTGCCTATGCGCTTCACTCAGACCGCTGCTGCTCCCAGCCAGACGTTTGGTTTCGCCTCCCTTGTCTTCGCAGGGAAGAGAGGGCTCCGGATTCTTGAGCAGAACGGACGATGGGATTACCAACTCAGTAAGTGAGTGAGTAAGTAAGTAAGTAAGAAACTGACGAAGTATGCGCTCTGGCTTTGGGGAGAAGAGAAAGGCGCACGGGCAGAGAAAAGAGGCAAGGCAGAGAGGCCTTGGGACCCCTCGCAGAGTGGAGAGAAGTGAGTAAAGATCATCGCCATCGCAATCGAACTCGCGTTGGAGTGAGATGTATGCGTGGCGTATTGAGGCCTGGTTTTATCTATGAGGCCTTTGACAAACAAACAAAGAATCAAACAATTGAAAACAAAAAACTTAAAACAAAACACTGAAAATAAAAAACCTATAACAAACAAACAAACTTGAACAAAGAACAAACAAACTTGAACAAAGAACAAACAAACAAACAAACAAACAAACAAACAAACAAACAAACAAACAAACAAACAAACAAACAAACAAACAAACAAACAAACAAACAAACAAACAAACAAACAAACAAACAAACAAACAAACAAACAAACAAACAAACAAGATCAAAAAAAGAGCCACGAAGTTCGCTTTTATTCCAGCTAGACCTTCCTGCAGTCCTCTCTTTCGATGGTTCGGGCTCCATCCGTTCCCATCGCTCATCGACTTTCGTGGGATGGAAACAGTGACCACAAAACTTCAACCAACTGAGCAACTAAGCAACCAAGCAACTAAGCAAGCAAGTCGAAATGGTGCAGCGATGGAAGGTGTGCGCCTTCCTCCCTTATTCTGAGTGCTCCGTTGCTGCTACGCCTTGCATACAAAGAGGGACCAGCTCGCTTAAGGCAGTCAGTCAGTCAGTTAGCTAGCTATAGCTAGCTAGCTATAACTAGCTAGTCAGTAGTCCGCTGCCTCGCTGGTTCATCCAGCCCAGCTCCATTAATCAATGCCTGATAGAAAGATACTTAGTTGGTCAGTTAGCCCTTAGTTCGCTCTCATTCCATGTGCTGGCGAATGAAAAGCTTTCTTTTCTTTTCTTTTCAGGAAAGCAAATTGGGAAAAAACGTTGCAGAGGACTCTAAACTACTGCTGCGTTATTATATTAACTGAGGCCGTCGCCCGTTTGGGTCGAGTGAAATCCTGCATGGAATGTAAGAGCGAGCGAGCTGGAAAGGAGAAGAAGAAGAAGATGAAGGAGAAGAAGAAGAAAAGGCGACGACGCCCATTACCGTCTCTGGGCGATGCGTCCGTGTTGGAGGTTGAAGAGGAGGAGGTCCTCGTTCGCGCCAGTCAAAGCCGGGATCGCGAAGGGAAAAGCGGGGTAAATTAATCTAGGAATTACGAACGGGCCAGCTGGAATTGAAGCTGATCTTCCCGCCTCGTTTCCAGAAGTAGCTCATGATACGAAATTAACTCCTCCTCCTTGTTCTGCCTTCCTTTTCTCTTCCTTTTTTCACCTTCTGATCATATTTATTTATTCATTCTATTTCATTGTATTTTGGTTTTCAATTTTATTGTCAACCTTATATTTATTAAATAAACACCAACAAGATGCAGAATACTTAAGGACCGCCTCTTCTTTCTTTAAACTTTATCATCAACAACAACAACAATAACAAATAAAATGATCCATGAAAACAAACACAATGAAAGCCTATCCTAACCGGACGCATCAGCCGTCCCTCGGAGCAGACGCCCACATATACGTGCCACTACGCGCCAATGATGAGCGTGACGAGTGGAAAAAGGAGGACGCAGAAAAGAACGCAATGGTTCTTTTGGTTCTTCTTCTTCTTCTTCTTCTTTGAAATCGCCGCCTTGCTTTGAAAGGCCGGAGGAAGCGAGAGAAGATTTACTGTATCTTATGAGGCTTATTTGAAGGGGGAGTTAGGTAATGTATCGTTTTGCTAGGGTCAGACAATATCCTGCAGAGTCATGACACGTACTAGCCCGCTTATTACAGCCCGCTTAAAAAAAGAGAAAAATGATTAATGAATATTCGGTTGGATTTCTTCTTTTGAGAAAGTTTGGAAAAACCAAGACAGCATTAGAATCCTCGGACGGCAGAAAGGAACATGTTATACTTTGTCATAAATCGCCTAAGCTATGAGGGTTTTTGTTTTCTTTCGTTGAATTACCAACTTCGAGAAGCATTTTCTGTTCGTTTATCCTCCATCTTTTCAAAAATAAGATTTACATGAAAGTATTTTAGGTCTTAAAAAAAAAAAAAAAAAAAAAAAAAAAAAAAAAAAAAAAAAAGGAAAACATAGTTTGTTTTTTAAACTAATCAAAAATCAAAATCATCTATACTTTAAAAGTTTTATTTTGAGAAAAAAAATATGCGTGCGAAAGTTGTCTCTACAACTTCAGATATTTTCTGCAATCAGAATGTTTTCCTGCTTTTCCATATTCACTCGCCTGGTCAACAGTCTGCCTAATTCTTGGGGGGGTGCTTTCTCTCTCCTCTCGACCGCTTTCGGTTGACCATCCATCGCTCCATTTATATATATTTAAAAAAAAATTAAGGATCAAAATTCATAATTCTAATATTTTTATTGATCTCAAAAATAACTTTTATAGCGCAAGCCAATGTAACAAGTGAAGATAAACCTTCCTTTCTCTAATTCACTTTTCTACCATCCCGGCGTCAAGTGCCCTTGTTCGTGCTACGATGCTGCCTGACTCTGCTCAACAAACAAAAGAACTGTGCCCAAACTTGAAAGGAGAGGGCGAATACCTGTTGGCGAGCCAGCAAGCTGAGGCTGCTGAGGCGGCGACGAGGCAGACGCAAACGCAAACGACGGAGTCTGCCTTTCTGTGTTCGTGCGAAAGTTAATCATGGAGAGCTGGATGCTTGCTTGCTTGCTCATTGCAGCTAAACTGCGCAAGAAACTCCGAGCGGCAGCCTAACTACGCCGTCGCCGCTGACTGCTTGGCCGCTGGGGAAAAAGAGTGCGCTCTTGGAAGGCGCAATCATCCCAAAAGTACTGTCCATGCATGCGAAGGAGGACTTTTTGGAATGACTTTCTTCTGACTTTAAAGAAAAAAGCGATTGAAAATGCCCAGTTGGTTCAGTAATCTCGTTTAGTTTCTTTTTAGTATTTTTAAAATAAGAATCTATTTAGTAGTATCATTAACTTAATTTTAAATTATATTGTGGATGCAGAAATTCGTCAGGGAAAGTAAAATAAGAGGGAAAGGAATGTTGCAGGCGGATTAGAGGTCTCGTTGAAGAAGGATGGCGGCCATGATCCATCATGGCGCCACGCCTCCCGGTCGCTGATTTATTGATTGATTGATTCATTCATTCATTCATTCATTTATTGATTGATTGATTGATTGATTGATTTATTGATCTGTCTACTTATTTATCTACTTATTTATCTACTAATTTGTTTAAAAGGCGTCGCTGACGAAGCACGAGTGATCTCCGATTCGAGGCACGATAATCGATCGCTCTCCATTGGTATTGGAGAGAAGGCCTGCGGCGATAATGGTCAAAGAAGAAGAAGAAGAAGAGAAGAAGAAGTTTGCCTGATTTGGATCTTTTCGGTTTTCTGTTTCTTTGTTTGTTTGTCTGTCTGTCTGTTCTGCTCTGCTCTGCTCTGCTTGCTTCGGTCTGAGCTCTTTGTCTTTTGTTCCTTCGGCAGAGCAGTTGGAAACTCGGCCCCTTCAAAGTGCAATGCGCGTGGTCCGTGTCCATAGGCATGGCTGCGGAGGGTAGCGGGCGCCTAAGCATACCCTAACGCCATGGTTCGGTCTTTGGAGACGTCTGAGGGCGATCGATTGAGGCGACACTCACTTTGCCTTTTCATTTCGTTGTTTCCTTTCAGGAGTCAGCGACCGGAAAAGTTCTGTATGTTCCTGAGGAAGATTTCGCAAACGGGAACCAGTCCCGCTCCCTCCGTTCCCTCTTCTTTCTCTCATTACTAGCTTCACTTTAAAAAGAAAAGAAAAAAGTTAAAACCTTTATTTCTTCGACGATGCCTCTTATTTCTTTTTACCAAATTTTGAACTGCGAGTCCTAGCCCGCGCCATAGCAAACCACTAAGCCCGCCTCTGCCTCTGAGAGAGAGATGGGGGGGGAGAACGGCAAAAAGATGCACATGTCTGCAGAGAGGCCTTCGCGGTTCTTCTCTTAAGCATCCCTCCGCCGCTTTGCTCAAACATGGTTGAATCACTGCGATGCGTTTCCGAGCACTATCCGCAGAAGCTGCAGGATATAGCTCGAAGCGAAGTGAGCGCCAAAGTGAGCGATCGCGAGAGCGCAGAGGAGGACTAAGTAACTCCGTGAGCCCATGAACAGGTAGGTGTGCACTTTTGTGCCTGACTTGACGCTCGACACTATCATGTACCACAGAAGGCGTTCCCATTCGACTCTCCAGCTAGAGAAAGCGGTAGTGCGCGCTACCGCCACCATTCGCCTACAAATGCACGCACACTCAGAAAGAGTGCATGCGCTGATATGCAAATAAATGGGCGCTGCGCGGTGTGGCGCCTGACCGCACAGGGAGGATCCAGAATGGTTGTACCCAATGCCGCGCTCGCAACGATTGGCCGCTCCGTTGGCCGCGATCGCCATCGATGAGGCGGAGGATGCAAACGCCGAGCGTCTGTCTTCCTGAGAGACCGACCTGAGGACGGAGCGCACCCAAACAAACACCTGGCTTAGCTAGCGGGCGTCCTGAAGTTTGTTTGTGGGCTCGCTCGACTGCCTTCGAAGCCGCAGAGCGACGCGACTCCTTCTCTGTTCTGGTGGCTGGAGTTGGAGTGGACATTGTGCGGCGCAAGACCAGATCCTCGTCCCAGCGCGTGATGTGCTACTCGCAAAGGCGAACGCACGCACGCCTGAAGACAGACCAAACGAACAGAGCGAACGCCGGTGAGCATCGTACAATGCAATGCAGTACAATGCAATGCAGTACAATGCAATGCAGTACAATGCAATGCAGTACAATGCAATGCAGTACAATGCAATGCAGTACAATGCAATGCCTCTGCGCTCCGTGGAGTGATCGCACGGCTCCACTTATTCAAAGCCCCCTCTCTCTTGAAACCCCATCAAAACTATCTGTCCACTTTCCTATCTCTCTCTCTCTCTCTTTCTCTGTTTGTCTCTTTGTCTGTTCGTCGATCTGTCCATGCCTCATTCAGGAACCTTTCTATCTGGAGATCAATGGGTTCCTATGGACCTGCTATGTCCGTCGCTTTTGCCCTACATTACCAGCTCTTAGCCAATGAGTAGTCACCGCAATCACGCGTGATACTTAGGGTACCTTAACAGCTTCCTACGCGGGAAGGTGTGTACTGGGGACAGCGTGAGGAGACAGCGTGATTTCCTTTTTCCTTTCTTTCTTTCTTTCCTTCTTTCTTTCTTGTTTGTTTGATTGTTTGTTTGATTGTTTGTTTGATTGTTTGTTTGGGAAGGCTGGAGTCTGAGGAAGGTGCATTTCGCAGAACGCTTGTTCTCTTGCTTGCTTGCTTGCTTGGGTAGAGCGGTCCGTAGCGAGAGCTTTCAGGAGAGAAGGTGTCACGCACTCGCTGGCCTCCTGGCTGTCCATGACAGAGTGAGTTGGTTTTCTGGGGTTGTTTGTTGGTTGGTTGGTTGGTTGGTTTGTCTGTTTTAATCTGGAGGCGGTGACTTTGACGCTGCCAGAACAGCCAAGCAGAGTGCCCTCCCAGAGGCTAGCTGAGCGGTGCGTGCGTGCGAACGCGAGGATGAAGGAGAACTGCTAGCGACGGGCAGGCAGCGAGGGCCCTGCATAGTGCTGTCACGGACAAAAGGCCAAAAGGCAGTAGGAGGACCAAGACCAGACAGCATCACGATAAGCGAGGGCCCCAGGCACCCTCAATCGTCAGCCAGAGGCGGACCCTTTCCATCCTGTAACTTGCGGATCAAACCGCATCGGTACGATGAGAGAGCAGGTGTCCAAGAAATTAGCTTGAACCCTGAGTGAGTGAAAACCGTGTACTCGCTCTGAATGAGAAGAGGCTGGAGGAGCAAACGCTGCCTCGTCTAAACCAATGAAGGGCAGGTTTGAGCACTAGTGATTATAGTTACCTCGTTACTAGAGATTGATGCCATACGCCAGTGAGATGAAAGACAAAACAATGAGCGTTTCACGGTTCACGGTTTCTTCAGTGGGCGGCCTAATTTCTACAAACGAAACTTCATCAAAAACATAGTTGCTTAAAAGGTTTACATCTACAAGGAGAGCAAACGAATATAGATTGTTAAGCATATGCTATAAGCAAGATTGAGCATTATTAAATTGAATTACACTGGTAGTAGTTGTTTCTTTCTTTGGTGTTCAACGTAAAGATGATGGTGAAAGTGGAATACTGACACCATATTTAAGGGAATCTGAGCCGCATTATCCGTATCGCGAACCTTTGTTAATAACACAGATAGTGTTATGAGGTTCAGTGCTATATAATTGGTCTGCTCCATTTCCATAACCAGTTTAAATATAAAGCCTTGATGAAGGGGGACCTCCACTTGTAACCTGAGTTCCCTAAGCATCTTACGAAACACGAGAGGCGTGTCAAAAGTAAAATATTGCAATTTCAAGATAAAACGATGTTTGCTGTGTGCATATACCAGAGAAAACTATGACGCCTTAACCAAAAGTTATGCATATCCATCCAGTTGAATGCAAGCTAAATGGATATTTTAGCTAAACTTGGACATATATGACCTTCGCCAAAGTAAAGTATGCCATTCACACTGGCTTAATATTGAAAGTTGATACTTCCCAACAGGCAAGTTTACTCAGGAATCTAGTACTTGATATATAAAGGCTGAATATAGTAACCCATGAAGACTGAGGCGTTTTAAATTATACGATTTTGCAATCTCTTGACCTTAGCAAAGTATTTCAGATTTTCTCATCAATATAGCGGATGTACTTTATAATACGAGACACCATGGAGTTTACTTATGATCTATCCAAGGGTAGGTCCCCAGCAGATATTCAAGCATCTCTTTATTTCTGCTTATTTGAAATATAGTAAGAGCTTACAGATTGGCCAGAACTTCTTATTTGGTGGCTTGGAGGTCACCATGTTCAACACAAGTGGATGTTCTGGTACATCACACATTTCTGAAAACGATTGCCTACTTAAATATATATATACATACATAGTAGTTGCTGAGAGTTCTAATTATCAGAGGAACTAGTGGACGCGGCATTGCTAGAGTTCTCGGTGTCCCTTTGTTAGAACCTGATAGATATGGGGCATTCAATAGAACCGAACTAGACAATCAAACTTATGTGGGTGAGAAGCCAAGAACCAAACGCGCAATTTCACATTACTAAGAACCAGATATGGTGAAACCTGGATTGATTAATGAATAAGTTGAAATAAACTAACCCTGTCAAGTACATCTAGCACAGTCCAAGAATGTCTTAGCCCCCTAATTATTACATAAATCCGTCTTACCTGAAATTCTTATCCAAGACAGCAGTTCACTAACTCCTTAAATGAACCTTCTGAAAGCTTTCATCAAGGCTCTTGTCTTCATAATTATATCCAGCCTCCAGCTGGCTAGACTCATCTTTCGGTATTATTGTTCAATTTACTTGCCTTTCTAGCCGGTAGCCGCAGCTTCTGTAAAATTGCCATGCTAGAATCAGCATCTTGATTAAATTATTCGAAACCAAGAAAGTAAAACGTTACACTGTTTTTATTCGTAGATGCCAACCCAAGCGCATCTCTCTACGGAACAAGTTATAGTTAACCTTGCCTTGTTTTGTGGGTATCGAAGTTCTTTTCTACAAGAAAATGTCTTTCACTTCAATCTTTCAAGATATCGGCAGCTGACTCTTATAGTTTATACTAGGACTGTAGTTGGATGATCTTGAGGGATTACAAGGAAGCAAGTGCTTACACAAACTTGATATCTTGGTGGAAAACAAAAATGTCAGTAACAAGGAAGCGCAACATGAGATCAACAACACAACAAACGGTCGAGCAGAAAGTACTAAATGTTTCAAGCTTTTTGTAAATGTCTTATTGCTATAGAATTAGTTGGTTTGCCATCGCGTGACTAATGAACAATTTACTGTGTTTAGAGCATTCCGCGGAGGGCACGGCGGTCGCCAGAGTCCGAGCTAGAAGAGCTGGAGGAACTGGACGAGCTTGAGGAGCTAGAAGAACTAGAAGAAGAGCTAGAAGAACTAGAGCTGGAGGAGCTGGAAGAGCTGGAGCCAGAGCCAGAGTTGGAGTTGGAGGAGCTGTTGGAGGAGCTGGAGCTAGAGCTAGAGGAGCTGGAGCTGGAGCTGCTGGAAGAACTAGAAGAGCTGTTTGAGCTAGAGCTAGAACCAGAACCAGAACCAGAGCTAGAGTTTGAGGAGCTGCTGCTAGAAGAGCTGGAGGAGCTGGAGCTGGAGGAGCTGCTGCTGCTGCTGCTAGAAGAGCTAGAGCTGGAGGAGCTGGAAGAATCAGAGCCGGAGCTGCTGGAGGAGGTGGGCTTCTTGGTGGGCTTGGCGGTGGGCGAAGAACCAGAGCTGGAGCTAGAGGAGCTGCTGGAAGAGCTAGAGCTGGAGCTGCTAGAGCTGCTGGAAGAGCTGGAGCTAGAGGAGCTGGAGCTAGAGGAGCTGCTGGATCCAGAGCTGGAAGAGCTAGAGCTCGAGGTAGGCTTCTTGGTCGGGGAAGCAGTAGGGGAAGAACCAGAGCTGGAGCTGGAAGAGCTGCCAGAGCTAGAGCTGGAGCTTGAGGAGCTGGAGCTGGAGCTGGAGGAGCTGGAGCTGGAGCTGGAGCTGGAGGAGCTGCTAGATCCAGAGCTGGAGCTCGAGGAGGAACTGGAGGTGGGCTTCTTGGTCGGGGCAGAAGTGGAGCTGGAGCTAGAAGAAGAACCAGAAGTAGGCTTCTTGGTGGGCTTGGCGGTGGGCGAAGAACCAGAGCTAGAGGATGAAGAAGAGTCGCCGCTAGAGCTCTCAGAAGAAGAAGAGGAGCCACTGCCAGAGCTAGAAGAGCTGGAGGAAGAGGAGCCGCTGTCACCGGTGCAGCTAATGCTGCTGCTGCTGCCGTTGCTGGTGCCTACACAGTCGCCAGTGCCAGAGCTAGAGCTCGAGGTGGGCTTCTTGGTTGGGGCAGACGTAGGCGAAGAGTTAGAGCTGGAGGAGGAACTAGAGGTGGGCTTCTTGGTGGGCTTCGAGGTCGGGGAAGGAGTGGACCCGGAGCTAGAAGAGGAACCAGAGGTGGGCTTCTTGGTGGGGGAAGGGGTAGTGCCAGAGCTGGAGGACGAAGAAGAACCACCGCTAGAGCTAGAAGAAGAAGAAGAGGAGCCGCTGCCAGAGCTAGAAGAGCTAGAGGAAGAGGAACCGCTGTCACCGGTGCAGCTAATGCTGCTGCCACTGCCGTTGCTGCTGCTCACACAGTCGCCAGTACCAGAGCTAGTGCTGGAGGTGGGCTTCTTAGTCGGAGCAGACGTGGGGGAAGAGTTAGAGCTGGAGGAAGAACTAGAGGTTGGCTTCTTGGTGGGCTTGACAGTAGGGGCAGAAGTGGAGCTAGAAGAAGTAGAACCAGAGGTAGGCTTCTTGGTCGGGGCAGAAGTGGAGCTAGAAGAAGTAGAACCAGAGGTAGGCTTCTTGGTCGGGGCAGCAGTGGGAGAATCGCCAGAGCTGTTGCTAGAAGAAGAAGAACCAGAGGTGGGCTTCTTGGTCGGGGCAGCAGTGGGAGAATCGCCAGAGCTGTTGCTAGAAGAAGAAGAACCAGAGGTGGGCTTCTTGGTCGGGGCAGCAGTGGGAGAATCGCCAGAGCTGTTGCTAGAAGAAGAAGAACCAGAGGTGGGCTTCTTGGTCGGGGCAGCAGTGGGAGAATCGCCAGAGCTGTTGCTAGAAGAAGAAGAAGAACCAGAGGTGGGCTTCTTGGTCGGGGCAGCAGTGGGGGAGTCACCAGAGCTGTTGCTAGAAGAAGAACCAGTGGAGGGCTTCTTGGTGGGCTTCTTAGTGGGGGAAGAGGTGCCGTTCTCGCTAGCAGAAGAAGATCCGCCAGAAATAGTGCCAGAACCGGATCCAGATCCAGAGCTAGAGCTGGAGCTGGAGCTGGAGCTGTTGCACTGCTCCTGAATGTGAGAAATGTAGACATCAGCGTCAATCACGTAGCTTGAGAGAGGGCTCTCCTCGAAAACGTTGCTCGAGGAGTTGGAGGTGGGGGCGTAGAGAACGTTGACATCGTTGGTGGTCTTAGCATTGCTGACAATCTCGGTGAGGCAAGAAAGCTCAGTGGTAGCGTTAGTGCAGTACTGGTAGACAGTGGTCTCGTTCTCAACAGATACGTAGTTGTTGCCATCACCGAAGACGATAATGAGCTTGGTGACGTTGTCACGAGCATCGAGCATCATCTCGGTGGACTTGTTGAGGGCAAGGTAAAGGTTAGTGTCGGAGCTGTTGCTCTGGTTGATAGCATCAATGTAGGTCACAGTCTCGTTTCTGTCAGCCAGCTGCATGAGATCCTCCTCGTTGTAGATGGCACTGTCGAAGGTGATCGCACCAAAGTGGTCATTGTAAGACTCGACGCCAATGTTGAAGTAGTCGATGAGCGAGCGAGCGGTCTCCTGCTGCTCCTCAATGTATGCCTGGTCTCCAGACTGGTCAAAGACGAGAACAACATCGAAGATGCATGAAGAGATGTTGGTTGTTGCGGCTGTCGCACTAGAGACAAGCACGCAGAGGAGCGTGGCAAGTGCCACGAATCGACCCTCGAGCATGTCGATGGTCTATCAGAATACAGCAATCGTCCACTGCTTCTTCTGTCTGGTTTGTGTGTTTGTTTTGGGTTTGTCAGGACGACTTTGTTTTGGGTTTGGATTTGGATTTGCTTCGGATGGTTTGCCGATCCCCAACTTGCTCCCAGTCAACTAAGATTTAAAAAAAAATTCTTTCCGCTTCTTCTTTCCATACATTCAGTTTCTTTTTTCTTCTTCTTTTTCTTTTAGTATTTAAATAAAACCCTTCTTTTCCTTTCCTCTTTCAAAAAAATAAATAAATAAATAAATAAATAAATTCACTAATTAATAAATTTCGAAATAAAATAAAAGGAACGCTCCTCTGACTTCTTTTTTCTGAAAAATGAAGCCGCTTGAAAATTTTCGAACCACAAATTCGCTCTTTCTTTCTCTTCCCCTCTGTTGTCATGACAAGGAACACAAACTTTTCTGGAGACAAAGAGAGACCAACGGAGCAGGCGAGTTCCTCTACTTTCTTACGAGGCTCGCTAGCCAGTCTAAGCAGACGTCCCCGTGGCAGCTGTCTCAAACCCTACTCTGCAAAGGAATGGTGGCGCAGTTTGGTTAGTCAGTCAGTCAGTCAGTCAGTCAGTCAGTCAGTCAGTTAGTTAGCTAGCAAGAGATGGCCCAAAATCGCTCTTTTCTCCACTCGAGAGAGTCTCGCTGACGCTATAATCTCCGAGCCCTGACCTGAAAGTATTCGCGCTCTTTTCGAGCCCGCTTAGCCATAATGAATGAGGGAACAAGTCGAAGGATAAAGAGATGGATAAATAAATAGATAGATGTCTAAGACGGCTTCTCCTCTTTTCTCGATGTTTTATCTGCTGGATATATTGACGAACGCAAAATGTAACTTTGCGGCATCCCGCAAAAAAGGGTCTTCTAGTGAACATTCTCCTTCCTTCAAGTTTGTTGTTTCCTTTTCCTTTTCCTTTCCTTTGCTCCAAGTCTCTCTTCTCTCTGCCTTTGCTCTTTACCTGACTTTTTTACTTTACTTTCAGAGGAAAACAAAGTTGTACCTGCCTCCTTAGTCACGCCATGGGAAGTAGCGCCTATCTCTTAGTATCTCTACTTTTCAAGCAGAAGGTTTTTACTATCTCGAGTGAAATTGAGTTCTTTTTATTTAATTAGATAAATTTGTATTAAGCCCCTCTTTTCATCTCTTTCCAGAAAACGGAGCAGGACCTCCTCAGGAGATGAAACCTATGACTAGTCGGAGTCCCAATTCTTCCAGAGTTCGTTGTGTTCCTCTGCGACAGCGCAATGGACGAAGGAAAACGCCACGCGTATCGATGGGTTCAAGAGAGGAGACGCAACTGCCGACCTAACAAAAGCAACCAGGCAGGCGCAGGTGCCTCGTATATTGATTGACGAATGGGGTTGGTTATCTTGCTCAAGATAATTTCACGATTTTGTCCATTCAAAAAAAAAAAGAACGAGAAAAAAAGAACGAGAAAAAAAAAAAAAAAAAAAAAAAAAAAAAAAAGAACGAGGAAGGAAGGAAAAGGGGGAAAAGACTTAAGAAGACTTCCGAGTTTCCGAATCTCCTTTTAGTCAGAGCATGAGATGCACCGTGCATATTGCCTCCAAGCTCGGTTTTCGCTAACTGCCCCATAACAATCTCCTAGGAGGCTGCCTTCGCAATCCGAAACCCCAAAGCCTCCTTTCTACTACTATATAGTCTCCAATCTCCTGACCTCTTTCAAGTTTTATCACACAGAGATTTCATTATCAGTATCAGTATTTTATTCAATTCAATTCAATTCAATTCAATTCAATTCAATTCAATTCAATTCAATTCAATTCAATTCAATTCAATTCAATTCAATTCAATTCAATTCAATTCAATTCAATTCAATTCAATTCAATTCAATTCAATTCAATTCAATTCAATTCAATTCAATTCAATTCAATTCAATTCAATAAAAACGTTTTGGTCATGAAAAGAATAAAAATCAGAACCCTTGGGCAAATATATATATATATATGTATGTATGTATGTATGTATGTATGTATGTATGTATGTATGTATGTATGTATGTATATGTATCTTCATCATCTCCCTCTCTCTCTCTCTGCGGCGGTCGAGAATCCAAGTCGTGGCGGCGAACGAGCGTGCACTGTCCGTCACGGTCGCTGCCACAGCCGAGCAGCAGCGGTGGCCAGCCGGCCAGCCAGTCCTTCGCCCGGCCCTGAACCATGCGTGCTCGAGGTCTCGCCGTCGCTCTTTCTGCGCAATCGCCGTCTTTTGCTCTCCATTGCATTACATCTCTCTCCACATTCATTCTTCTCTTCTTCGCTTTCCTTTCACTAAAGAAATAAGAACCAAAACAAACAAATTACAAATTACTTACTTTAATAATAAATTAATCAATCAATCAATCAATCAATCAATCAACTAAAAGCATAAAGAATCAGTGTGGGGCTTCGAAGAGCGTGAAACAGAGCGTGAGAAACTCCGCTCTCCGTCCTCCTTTCGTTGTGTCCGTGTAGTGCGTGAAGAGGAACGAACCTCTGTCGTGTTTACGTATCCATGTATTTTATCGATTTATTCATGTATTCATGTATTCATGTGTTTATGATCTTCTGTATCCGCTGTGTCGCTCTTAATTAAGCTGAGCGTTCTCTCTCAAGGACCTTGTTCTGTCCTGCGACGCTGACATTCTGCGGACCAGAGAGGCCGCCAGACCAGCGCAAGCATCGCAGAAGGACGCACGGAGAGGAGGACCGACCAGCAGCTGCACGGACGCGGCGGTAGCGGACGGAGGGGGTGGACTCGATCGAGGCAGTCCTCGCTTGCTTGCTTGCTTGCTTGCTTGCTTGCTTGCTTGCCTGGGTTCCCTTGAATTAACTATTTATCCAATGCAATGCGATAACGAATGCGCTGCTTCGGCATCCATTCATCTTAAATTCATCCATTCATTCATTCATTCATTCATTCACTCGTTCACCAACGCATCCGTCCAAATCTGCGCAGAACCAAACAAAGTCATAAATGCGACGCGGAGGGGACCGACGCGACTGCCCGAAGCGGGTCCTCCTCGCGTGTTCGCTTGCCTGCTTGGATGCGAATTGATTTTGATTTCACTTGCGAATTTTGGGAATTTGCAGCCGCGGAGAACCCGAGGAAGATTTAATTGGGATCTCATTTGATTGGGATCTCATTTGATTTCGGATCTCATTTGATTTCGGATCTCATTGGGGCGGACGATGCCGTCGCGGAAATGCATGGATGAACACGAGATGGCAGGGACCAAGGGATTAAACTAAGCAATGAAGCGATCGAGCGACTGCACCAATGCATCCGTGTAATGCTAAACTGCATGCGGACATGGGATTGAAGCAGGGCAGAGCAAACCTGGTTGAAGTTGTGTCCTCAGAGGAGGGCAGCCGCTGACGGAAAATGGAAGCAGCTAACGGAATGGATGTCACCGCGTACGCGGCGCTTTTGACTTAGCTTTGGTCTTGAAGACTTGTTGTTTGTTACCTGCATACTTTCTTACTTACGCAATGCTGATCCCCGATCGTGACTTATTTTTTAGGTACTTTTGTGAATGGCCAGGCACCAGCTTGGTAGGCGGTGAGTGAGTTAGCTAGTTAGTTTATGAGCGAGCTGCAGCTCCACAGTGATTGTAGATTTGATGGTGTGGTTACAGACAGAAGAAACAGTACCTCGCATTCCGTACTTACAGCAACGCCCGTTTCGTGCAAACCGACTCCCCCTCGAGGCGAGTCTTACAGCTCGTGGCGCATGCATCGTCGGAGAGCGAATCACCATCGATTCCCCGAATCTCCAAATCTACCTTGGATAGCATGCAATTCATTCTTGAATGTCTCCGCAACCCATCATGCGATGGGTGATATCTTTCTTAGAGTTTCATTTTCTATATTTTCATTTATTTGTTTATTTTAATTTAAAATAAAATGAAATACTTTACTTCTTTAGTTTATTTCTTTAACTTTACTTCTTTTACTTAAGATTTGTTTGTTTAAAGTAATATTTTTAAAATCTATATCGCAGTTCTGTGAGACCCCTACCAGAGCGTAGGACATTGCTAACTAACCTGTGGCTATCACAACTCGAACATTCCCTTAGCACATACATACCTAACTACCTAGGTACCCAGCTGTTCCAAGGGTGTTCTGCTTCAATGGGGTCTGTCGGTTTGGCCGCTGACTAAGCGACTGACAGACAGAGTGACCGTTCCAGTCGTTCCAACTGTCTGCGCACACGACGTGCCACTGTATCGCCCAACAGCATCGCTCGCACAATTAATTTAAAAACCCACCGCGCCTATAGAGAGCGCGCTACTGATGCTGCTAATGCCTGCCAGACTAGCTAGAATAGTAGCGCGGATACATTCAAAGAAGAAGATACTGATGGAACACCATTGCGTTGGTATCTTCTATGACGGTCAATTGATTGATTGATTAATTGATTGATTGATTGATTGATTGATTGACTGACTGACTGACTCATTTGGTGGATGGGCTGGTTAGTTTAGTCCAGCGAAGGGGCCAAGAAAGAGCGCTGGCCACGAGGCGAGGGACGAAGAGGCAACCTGGCTTGCTGGCTAGCTGGCCGTGAAGAGCGGTCTTCTGGCACGCTCCTCGCGACCTCATGCACGCCCAAGAAGAACTTGAAGAACAGTGGAAGAAGAGCCCACTTCGATAACAGAAAGAAAGAGCGAACGGTCCTATCAGGCACTAGCTAGCTACTAGTAGAAAGGCAGAAGGCTACTGACTGACTGACTGACTGACTGACTGTGTCTCTCTTTTCTGTGCCTGTCTGCCTAGCTAGAAACTACTAAGCTATTCGCTAGGAGGCTTCACGAGATATGTGGATGGACGGAATTGATTACCTATGCGCTTATGCAAATGAGACAAATAGACAAATAAATAGACGAATAGACCAAAAAAAGCAAACAAACAAACAATCAAACAATCAAACAACCGAACAAACAAATAAACAACTAAACAACTAAACAATCAAACAATCAAACAACCGAACAAACAAACAAACAATCAAACAAATAAACAACTAAACAACTAAACAAACAATCAAACAAATAAACAACTAAACAAACAAACAAACAAACAAACAAACAACTAAACAAACAAACAAACAAACAAACAAACAACTAAACAACTAAACAAACAAACAAACAAACAAACAAACAAACAAATAAACAACTAAACAAACAAACAAACAAACAAACAAACAAATAAACAAACAAACAAGCACTCGAGTCGTGAACTGCTACTTCGCTGAGCTATCTTATCTTGGCGAAGATGGTTTAGATTAACTACCTTGGAGTCGGCACCATCGTAGCCAACGCATACTGCATGTTTGCATCGTTTTCTCACCCTTGCGCTTGCTTGCATTTGGCTTGGCTCTCTCCAGCCCGACTCGAGCTGAGCTTCCTCTGCTTGGAGAAACAGACGAAGTATAGGATGAACGAAGATTGAATTGATTTATTCCACGAAGCGAAGAGTGCGTACCTACCTTAGCTATAGCTAGCTTAGCAATGAAGCCTTCTTCCTCATGACAGTAGCAGCGGAGCAGGGTCTGTCTGCTTGAGCAGGAGCAGGCGAAGCACGAATCAACAAGAGCCATGGGCTTTGCATGAACCGTGGATCACTCTGAGTCTCTCATAAGAGCTGTTTGTTGATTCTTGGAGCCAGGCCATGGAGCGGACAAGTTCCAAAGTCGCTCAGAGACCGAGACCTTCACTTTTGGAATGAACTTCCGCTGTCTCCTTCTGTTAATCGGGTTATCTATCTCTGCTTGTTTTGCCCTTTTTGGTTTTTTTTGGTTTTTTTTTTTAACTATTTTAAAACAAATTATGTAAAGACCATGATCCAAAGAGAAAATTGTTTGAAGTTGAGTTCGCAGATGAGGATTGATTAAGTAGCAAATGAATGCATGAATGAATGAATGAATGAATGAATGAATGAATGAATGAATGAATGAATGAATGAATGAATGAATGAATGAATGAATGAATGAATGAATGAATGAATGAATGAATGAATGAATGCATGAATGAATGAATGCATGAATGCATGAATGAATGAATGAGAGGCCTTTTAGCCTTTTAGGACCTCGACAATCACTCGGTGAATCATTCATTCATTCAATCATTCATTCAATCATTCATTCAATCATTCAATCAATAATTCAATCAATAATTCAATCAATCAGTCAATCAATCAATCAATCAATCAATCAATCAATCAATCAATCAATCAATCAATCAATCAATCAATCAATCAGTCAGTCAAAAAGACGGCGAATTTGCGAAAAACGCAGCGCAATCTGAAGCCATCAACGCTCTGCGCTTCCTCCTGTTTACAGACAGACAGACGGACGGATGGGGTGGGTACCCGTTCTGATTAGGGGTGCTCGTGGCGGCCTCGAGTCCGGCTGAGTCTGAGACTTGGAGGGACTCAGAGGCATGTGGCGCGCATGCACTTTTCGCGATGCGTCACTTCAACTCGCCAGCCAACCGCCCATGCGATCGACCATCCGTTCCTGAGCAAGTTCCGTCTGTAATTCCTCTCCCTTTTTCTATAGGTCACCGTCGGGATCTCATCATTCTTTCTACCCTGCCTTCTTTTTCTTTTTCAAGTAAAAACTAAATGCTTCATGTATTTGTTTATTTATGTTTATGTTTTAATCAATTTTCAATAAGTTAAGTTGAGAAGAAGAAGAAAATGTATACATATGTATATATATGTAAATGTAAATGAAATACCTCGAAGGATATGTGTATATATATGTATGGAGCAAAGCCGTGACTACAATGCGAAATGCCGTGCTTGGACGGCTTCTTTTGCTTCTCTTCGTGGCAGGTTCCCACTGAGCTGGTCAGCTGGCTGGCAAAGGTGCTGTAGCACGGTAGCTTCAACTGAGGCTTTCTCCCTTTTCTCTCGTAATGTCTTTCTCTCTTCTGCGCCGCAGAGACCAAGAAGTCGGCGGTCCTTGTCGGGCGAGCAGCAGGTTATTTCGGAGCCCACGGCTTCGTTTTTAGCCCTCCTCTCTTTTCCCTGATCGTCAATGTTTACTTATCCATCACTATATCTCTAACTTTAAAATAAATAAATAAATAAATAAAAGTTTTCATTCATATCCTAAAAATAAATTTATTTATCTATTTATTTATTCATTCATTTATTTATTAAAATGAAATCTTCGATCAGGCAGCTGTGATTTTGTGGAACAGGAGAATCCACGGGTCATAGTCAATCAAATCGCTCTGAGTGAGAGATGATCGATAGCTGTAGCTCTCTCTGGGCGGTAGCGCAGCCTTCGCTCGAAACCAGCGCCCGGACTATCAATCGTGAATACGTGCAAGACCTGCTGACGGAGGGAGACCCGAGAGGCGAATCAAATTCTCTGAAGAGAGGGAGGGAGTCTCGAGACCCGAAGGACTTGAAGACTGGAGCAGGTTCCCGCCAAGCTTTTAAAGAAAACCTTCTGCTAGCTGGCGAGTGGACTAAAGGGACCGACCCGCGCACTTAGCCTCGTATCGAAAGTGCGGCTATCGTTCAAGCGAACTCGCTCATAGCCAGAGAGTAAGACCCAACGCCGATTTGCGGTCAGCGTTATCGATGAATATGATAGCTTCTGCGATCTTTTCTTGTCTCTAATGCTCGTGGTTTTGCGATTCCTTCTTCGTCTTCTTCTTCGCTCTTTAAACTAATTTTGTGCTGTTGATTTTGTAAAATAGAATAACTTTTAAGCTAATTGGTGTTGTTTGACGAAGACATGAATTCTAAAACATCGCATAAAAGCCAAAAGAGACCAAGAGAGAAAGAACGAAAAAGAGCGACGGGTGGGTGGCTGGCTGGCTGGCTGGCTTCTGGAGTTCTGACTGATAGATAGCTCGATCGATGGACAGTGGATAGATAGATGGTGAGTTCGATAGATAGCGGATACGAGGCGAGAGCTCGGCTTCGTTTGAATTAAATTCAATCTTCACCTCAACCTTTAATTCAGTCTTCAATTCAGTCTTCAATTCAGTCTTCAATTCAATCTTCAATTCAATCTTCAACAACTCAATCTTCAACAACTCAATCTTCAACAACTCAATTCACAGAAGCATGTCTGGAGGAAGACCAGAAGGAGTTTCGCCTTCTTGGGGGACCTTCGAATAGGAAGGTCTCCAAAGCACCAAGTGAGTGAGTGAGGGCAATCATGACAGTAACCCATATAAATATAAACATACATACATACATACACGTATAAGCAGATAAGTGTGGCGCTATCTGGTTCGACTTTGTGATGACTTTCTTTCATCTCTACCAAGTTTGACTTGTACGCACTGCTATGGGGTTCTTAGCAGAAGTGCAAACTTAAAAGAGAGAAGGAAGAAAGGAAGAAAGGAAGAAAAAGGGAGGCTTAAAATGTGCGTGCTCGCTTCTCGCCGCGCTGCTCTCATGACGAAAAGCACTGCGGAAACGCTGTAAAACAGCGTACGTGCATGAAAGAAATCGCGGACTGACTGTCCAGCGCGGCAGAAGAACATTCCACTCAATCACGTGCACCGAAGCTCTGTCAGTCGCCGCGTAGATAACTCCTCGCATATTTTGGAGGTGTGCGACTTCTCGACCTCTCCGCTGGCTACGAGCTCTAGTAGTAGTGGCTAGAGGTACTCTACTCTAATCCTTCGCACATTCGCTCATTCGCTCATTCTCGATTCCAATAGATAGAAGATGGGCTTCTTAGAACCGCCTAGGAATGGCTACGGAACGAAAAGTGCGACGGGCCTTCTTCCCCAGAGCACGCACCAGTCAGTAGCACCTGGCTAGCCAGCACTAGCCATAGTTCCTGCCCTATGATCTGATTTGATTTGATTTGATTTGTTGTTGATGGCGTTCAATTAGAGCACAGAAGTCGCAGAACCTTGAACTAAAAGGTGCGCTGAGGACCAGAGCATAGCAATCTTAGCACCTGTGCAGTCCGTATACGGCGCCTGGCAGTTGCAACGTTGGAGCGGCATTTGCAGCACGCGTAGGCCTTATTAGAGTACAGATTGCTGGATGCCAGTGCCTTTGGGGGCGGGGGGGGGCTTAATTAATTAAGCACATCGATGACAAAGAACCAAGAACCAACCAAAAGAGCGGTCGCTCAAGGGCGTCCGAAATTCCGGATTGCGAGGTGATGTCTATGGTGCTTCATACAGGAGACTTCTCTTTACGCTGCTTACTGTAGATAAGCAAAGGGTGGGGCGTCCTACCTAGAAAGATGCTGGCTTCTGTTGCAACGAAGAGTTCTCGAAGCGCTCTGGCATTGCAAAATTGGCATTCATTGGGGCATCGCATTGCAGACTGAACTTCCGAGCAAGCTGATATTGGGGAGAAGTGAGCGGAGTCCTTGAAACTTCACAATATTACCTCGCGCATTAGGATACCAATAACTAACTAGCAGACCGTTTGGCGGCTTTGGACGAAGCGCCTTGGATCGGGCGTGGGCATGCTGCTGTAGCCAGCACGCCTACAGCCGGAGCACCTGACCTGCATTTCACTGCAGCCAGCACACTGGTTGCGAGACTTCGTACTCGGTCCAGTGATGTTTGTTTCTACTCGTTCTATACTAGTTCGGCATTTTTGGTGAAGAATACAACGCACAAAACCCTCCCCGGGACCATCATGCTACCATAAGACGCAGTCTCGTACAAAATACGAGTTCTCGGCGAGAATTTCGGTGCCCAAGTAATTCTATGCGTGTGGCTCCGCGGAGAATGAAGTTGTGAAACCATATTAATGTATTGCGGGCCCCAAAGTAAAAGCTTCCTGGCGCGAAGAAATCAATTAACAAGATAGAGTCACCGATCTTACCTTGAAGTGAAACTAAGCGAGTAGGCACTACTACACCACGATTCTGACGAACATCCTCATGCTCAAGCTGCAAGAAAATCCCATCTATACTTTTATTTATGAAACGAGGAGATAATCTGACTCAGAATGTGAATTCGCGTTCTCCGAGGAGTACCGGAGAACATATTGTTCTCGTTTCCTATGGGTTAGACAAGCTTTTGCTCCTTTTTGGTCCATTACTAAAGTTGACCAAGGATATCTTACTATATTAGCTGTAGAAAACTTGTGAACAATGTGTTTTCCTCCAAAAGTATTATCAGAACAGTTTAATGCCTTACCTCAAGTAATAGGTACGAAGTAATGAGTAGCATTTAACGACAGGATTGTACGCACAGCTACTATCTGCTAAAAGAAGACATGGTTTCTTGCATAGAACGTAAGACTGAAAAGCAGAATGATGCTTTCCAGCAATCGTATTTTATAAATCTAGAGCTTCAATACGAATGAATAAGGTCAATATTTAAGAATTTACCTCTTTGAAATTATTTGTTGATTCAAATGTTACACTCTAGGAGTATGCTTCAAAGGGTGATTTATGTCTTACCGATGTATTGATAAAAATCAATTTCTTATTCTAGGAGGTCGACATTTCAATGGTGATTTTAAAATGCCCTATCAATTTAATAGATAGGGAGTTCTTACTCTTCGTTTAATGCATTACGCTCACAAGTAAACTGCATCTTCTTTATTTTCCAACCTTCTAAAATAACGCGTTAGACATTGTTCTTTTTGAATTCCAAATTTATGGGACGTGACTAGCCTCAAAGCATCATTCAGGCAGGTTGACAAAAAATGAATGCTTTATAACACATGAACCAAGACAAATAATTTTCGGCAAGAGTAGTTATATAAGTTATCAAGCTATCTGGCAACCAGAATCTGAGGTTTAGGACACTTGTAATTTCCTAAATGTGTGATCTTCTTGTCCCAGGAATTCTGTTTTATAAGCACGATAGTCACCTATGAGCTCGCCAAGCTTTGGCCTTGCACAGATGCACATATAGGTTTCTGCATTCTTCCAAAGTTGTCAAAAAGCTATTCAAACCTAGTTCAAGATCTGTGAAGTCAAATGTGAAGTAATGAGAATAACTACGTTAAGACAAATTTCACTTGAACCTATCAATCAAATATGATATGGAATGTGAGATTCATGAAGAATACGATGTAGATTAGGAAGAGACATCACTGTGCGTTGAAAATAAACCGAAACCCAGTTTCAAGCATGGGCTGTTTTGCACTCGTGTGAGCTAAGGACATATCCGTAATTTAATACAGGGAAATGCTGAAGGATAAGTTTTCGGTATAGATGGTCAAACGTGAAATACCGCGATTAGTGTTTTGCAAAAACACGCACTATAAATGCCAAACCCAGCATTGTAACATTCAAGTTTAAGCAATTATATATGTTAGATACAGCACCAAATGTAACTTTTCAGTAGTGTAAAATCATTTTATGAGCTTGCGTCAGGAATGGTATAGTATCCAAGGGGGCTACTGGTACTCAATAATGAAATGTAGTTATGATTGGTTAGAGGTCACCGAGGAAATGTCTTAGATTCTTGTGCTTAGTTAGTATTGAGACTATGATTTATATGTGTCTTATTGAATGTGCTTGGGTCTGGATACAGGATCTGGATGAATGTAGCATTTTAGACCGGAGAGCCAGGTAGAGTCTTGGACTGGTCAGTTAGGTTAGGTGAAGTAGGTGAGATTAGGGCGCTTATCTGTATATTGCTTCAAGAGTGTCACAAACGTGTTCCTTTGAGTCTTGCAAATTCGTGCGGTAATATTGTGTCTGCTTTCCTTCTCAGTACTTAAAATTGAAGGCATATGTGGACCATAGATTAGTAGAGTTTTGGATACATTATTATAAGTCTTAAACATAGGACTTGTATATGATGAGGATGTAACTATCACATACGATGGTGTGGGACTAAGGAAACTCAAAAGTGAAAGTGTATTACGTAACCAAGGAGTCATGTGTAAGGACAACCACAATTAGTGGCTAAAGAAACAAGTGAACCTAACCCTCTTGAGTTCTACGTAATGACAGATGAAGCATGTCTCCCACCTGTGTGTTCATCTCCAAAGTTAGCACATCGTATGTGTGGGACTAAGGAAACTCAAAAGTGAAAGTGTATTACGTAACCAAGGAGTCATGTGTAAGGACAACCACAATTAGTGGCTAAAGAAACAAGTGAACCTAACCCTCTTGAGTTCTACGTAATGACAGATGAAGCATGTCTCCCACCTGTGTGTTCATCTCCAAAGTTAGCACATCGCTAACTCTATGAGCCTAAGTATACAACGCATTCATGATTCTTGTTATGCCGTCCAGGCTTAATGTCTAGACCTTCACAGTCAACATCTGGATGCTCAGGAATAAGCTTTCAGTAGCTGTGGAAAATGACTTTGTAGAACTATAGCACTTTAAAATTACTGAAAATGTTTATAAAATTAGACCACTGTTATTTCTGAATAGAGGAATGACTAATGCGAGATAGAATCGTGAACTGCTTGGAAGTGTTGACTAGACATTGTCGAACTCTGAGATTTGTGGCCTTTTTACCTCAAAGTCACTGGTCCAGTTTTAGGATAGCTTGCTCTCCTGCTGAGGTTACAATCGGAGGTGCAAGCAAATACACTAGTTAAAGAGTCCCTAGAAATCCTTTCCGAGACCTAGGACAACAAGATATGGTTATTCTATGAACAAGATTTGCAATTGATCGCTTTCGGGACCTTAATTGAGTGGCTATGCCCATCGCTTAGATCCTTTCTATGTCTGAGACTACCGGGGAAAACAAACCAAACACCCGAACTGATGCCTGAAGATATGGATCAGATTTCAATCTTATGAGATATCTTTAAGTCATGACTAACTCCATGATTATTTATATTTAAGTACAATGACAGTAATATTCTTTGCATTCATTTCCGAGGCCACCTGATCGCTAAGTCGTGAACCAAGATTATAAATATTCCCTTCCTTCTGATTTCACTCGAATCCCACCCTCTTTAACCTCTCTCTTGATAAGTGCCAACATACAGTAGAATTACAAAAGATAACTACTCACTGCCCACGATTTCACTTTATCAAAGACCACGATTAAATTGATTCAAAGCATTACCAATGCGAATGATGCTGAGAGATGACTCTGGTCAGCTTGAGGTTGACTATAAAGGTGAAGGCAAGATCTTAATGAAGGCTTTAAGAAGCTTGATTCAAGAGTTAGTGATATGCTGTCCTGGAGAATGAATTCCAGGACAGATGAATTCATGTAGTAATGGAAGAGGTTAGCACATTCTTGAATGATGTTAGAGATAATCGACGGGGCTAGGTTGATTCAACCTCTTCAACCGTTGATTCAAGTTACACCAACTTGAATATAGATAAGTGTGTAGTCACACGTTTGGTTCTTGGCTCTGGCATCCACATGGATCTTGCTGCCTGCTCTTGCTCTATGGTAAGCCTATGTCTACTAGGGTTTCATAAAGGGATGCCAAGAACTCTAGCAATGTCTTGTCAACTAGTTCCTTCGATTGAAGATCTCAGCAAATGATCAATTTTTAAAGCTATAATAAGTTTTAGTGTAGAGAATGTGACGCACATGTTTAGGTAATGTCTTTCTCCAATACACTACTGCACTTGTCGTTAATAATCGTATTAACTGTAGATCGTCACGAGACTTATATTCATGTAGACAGTCTATGGATCACTACATTAACCATCATGTTTATGGCAGGTCATGGAAAAAGCAAAATATAAACAACCACACTATAGTCAGCTTAATTAGTAAGTGTACAGTTGCACGTAAAAAACATTCCTACCTGTTCTAGGTTTGTCTTTTTGATGAATTACTAGATTGTGAGTATATTAAATGTATAAGAACGTGCGAGAAAAAGGTGTCACCAGCATCACAGCAAGTTGTTAGGACCCTTGACGGACTTTCTACATGTGCTTCTGGTGTATCTCGCTTATCGTTCGTTGTTTGATGAAGAACGGAATAGTTGATTCTTCTAGTAGGACGTGATATGCTAGAGACTTGGATTCAGTTAAAATAAATTACAGCTTCTCTACAATAGGCACACAGTATGTATTGTTTATTTGTCAAAATAACGTCGCAGTTAATTAAGCAAAAAGGCTAATGCACTCTAACATTATCAGTCTGACCTCACTGTAGATCCGTCCTTCAAGTAATTTTGAGGAAAACAGTACTACAGCATGAACTTGAAAGAAAACTTTCTGTAAAACAAGGTTACCAGGGGCGCAGGAACTGAGCGTCCAAGCAAACAAGAAGATAATACAAAAGAACATTTTAGTCACAAGTATAGGTGAAAGCAGCTTAAGTCAACCATGATCAAAGAAGTCTCGATTATGCAGTGGTTGCGATATTGCATGGGTACAATGAACGATGTAAAGACTCTAGAAAATACAAATCCAAAGTTGGACATGTCTTGTTTGAATCAGGCAAGATTTAGTAGCGGAAGCCAGTCTACGAACGATTCTGCACATCATTCGAAATAGCAAAACACCGAGTTACACATGATGTTTATAAAAGTCGCTGTCTCAAATGGTACAATTGCAAAGTCCGTGAATGAAACAAAGGACAAAATTCCATTCGCAAATTCTATAAACCTTTCACAACTGTCGTTTTCTCCAATCCATTGCTATGATTGATTCACCAAGTCACCAGGTGAAGATTCAAAAGAGGCTAAGCAATTCAGTCTTACCTTTTCGTCACCGATCTATATTGGGATTTAAATTACAGCAACTACTGAGTCAGCAAAATGTTAACCTAACGTTTATGCTTATTGCTAAAAAATGACTCTGGTCAGCTTGAGGTTGACTATAAATATGAAGGCAAGATCTTGATGAAGGCTTTAAGAAGCTTGATTTAAGAGTTAGCGAACTGCTGTCCTGGAGAATGAATTCCAGGAAGATGGAATCATGTAGTAATTAAGGAGGTTAAAGCAATCTTTAAGGTGATAGAGATAGTCGATGGGGCTAGGTTAATTCAACCTCTTCAACTATCGATCCAAGCTACACCATACTTGGATGTAAGTACTGTGTAATCACACTTTAAATTCTTAACTATGGCAGACGCATGAATCTGGCTGCCTACTCTTGCTCTATTTTAATCCTTATGTCAGTGAGGGTTTCACAAAGGGACGCCAAGAACTATAGCAGTGTCTTGCCCACCAGTTCCTTCGATTGGAGATCTCAGCACTTATGAACTTTGAGATTTCATGAAGATGTAGTTAATTGATAGACGTTGAGTGCAGTGACGAATGAAAGCTGAGTAGTCTCGACTTATTACTTAGTAATCTTCTGGTATTGGTAAAGTTTACCAGGTCCTCTGATTATCTCAGCTCCATACCTATTATATACGAAGCATCGGGAATACACTTGTGGCTCTCAGACGTTAGTCAAGGCTAGGTATTTGACAGATTTCATCCGTTGTTTTGGTTTAGGTTAGCTTAGGTGTAATCTAAAGAGTGCTTAGGATTTACTCACGCCAATAACTTGGGGGTTTGGGAGCCATTATGTGCATTACTATGCTTCTCCAGAAGCTTCACATAGGCCAAGACTCGCACAATTGACTTGTTAGAACTCTATCAGTGGTAGACTTGATTGTCAATCGTTGCAGTGCTCAAATCTCTTAAATGCGGCAAAGAAAACTGCTATTCAAACTATTGGGTTTTCTGATAAATTTAGCAAGAGGAGTTGCATATTCAATATGATTGAGAGCTCAAAACTAATTTGAAAAATAATCAACGCAGCCACCCATCGCTGAGACATATGAAAAAGAGATTACTAGAGTTGTTATCGTGCGATTAGAAGTTCTCAAAGAATTAATTTCTGAATAGGATTAGGTTTAGACAACCAGATCCGTAGTTGTGAAACAAAGGACATCAATAACTATAGTGCACATACACGCTCAATAGAATTTTACAATGCAATCTAAATTCATGAATGATTAAGTGAGCTAATCAAATATCTTCAATGATCTTATATCTATATTGAGTCGATCTAATTCTTTTGAACATAGCATCAATTAGATTACCTCCGAACTCACTTTAAAAGAAAACAGATCGCTAAATTTGGAAGCCAAAATTTAAGGAACCCTCTTCAAGCCTTATCTAACTTGCTTTCTTTCGTTTCTCGGATTAGTCCGTACTCACCCCCTAGCTGTCAATAATCATTTAAGTAGGCGTGATACAAGGCTTTGCAAGAATATTTAGAAGCACAGGTAAATTTCCGATATTCAATAGAGCTACGGAACATATTTGTTCAGGTATACACTTAATATACCAAGGGTAGTCTCAAATTAATCGAAGAGCCCTGATATTAAATAGTAGAAGTCAGGAAAGATGTGATCTTCGATATCTTGAAGTTCAATATTTGTATCATCGCTTCTCCTTTAACAAACTTATAGCAAATCAACATTGAATAGAGTTTTTGAAACGATGCCTCTTTACACAGTTAAAGGTTATGTAAACTCAATAGTTACCAAACGAATGCCATACATTCGTGGTTAGCTTAATCTGAGTGCAAGTATTGTTGTTAGCTTTGTGCTTGCTTGGTTAAGAATCAGGTCTGTTGATTCAACAATTGTGGTCATTCATCAACATTTCTCTCCAACTGTGTATTTCGTCCTATGGCTTTGCTAAAGTCTCCGATTGATAAAACAAGACATCGCTTGAGCTCTTAGCGTCCTATTGCAGCCCCCCCGGATTTAGGACCTAAAACTAGAACTAGACAAACCAAATGTGTGGTTATGAACTAGAAATAGACGATGCTGCATTCACTAGATCTATATGTGGCGGTATATGAACTGATTACTGAAAGATAACTCAACCTGGCCAACTAAATTGCCTCTATTACAGATCAAGCCTGCCTTAGCCTCTTAATTATAAAATGAACCTGTCTGCCTTGGAATCGAATCCCAAGGACAGAAGATCGTTAACTCTCAAATCCGAGGTTATCAAGCCTTCCGTAGCCTTATTTAAACCTCTTCTTTTATCTTCATAGTCAACCTTTATCTGCCCAGATTCATCTTTCACCAGGTTAATGACAAGGTATGGAACTTTTTGTCTAGCTGAAGTCAACACTAATTTGACAGAGCTATGACTTGTGTTTATAGGAAGGAATGGACTTAAAACTACCTATACATGTAGGACGAAACCATTGATTCCAAGAATTGGCGTGAAAATTACAGTAAAAAACTAACTTCATCAAGACAAGTAGGGTGTTAGAGATGTTACAGTAACCAGTATCAGGAAGGATACAATCGCTTTGTTTGGGAAAGATTATAAAAGTCGACGTAGAGTTTATATTTAAGACAATGTAGGAGTTGCTGTAGGGTCCAAAGTTGGTGAGAGTGATGGTGCTGTTGTAGGATCCAAAGTTGGTGCTGATGTAGGGTCCAATGTTGGCGAGAGTGACGGTGCTACTGTAGGATCCAGAGTTGGTGCTGCTGTAGGGTCCAGAGTTGGTGCTGCTGTAGGGTCCAATGTTGGTGAGAGCGATGGTGCTGTTGTAGGATCCAAAGTTGGTGATGTTGTAGGGCCCAATGTTGGGGAGAGTGATGGTGCTGTTGTAGGACTTAGAGTTGGTGCTGTTGTAGGATCCAAAGTTGGTGCTGATGTAGGGTCCAATGTTGGCGAGAGTGACGGTGCTACTGTAGGATCCAGAGTTGGTGCTGCTGTAGGGTCCAGAGTTGGTGCTGCTGTAGGGTCCAATGTTGGTGAGAGCGATGGTGCTGTTGTAGGAACCAAAGTTGGTGATGCTGTAGGGCCCAATGTTGGTGCTGATGTAGGGTCCAATGTTGGGGAGAGTGATGGTGCTGTTGAAGGACTTAGAGTTGGTGATGCTGTAGGTACCAGAGTTGGTGCTGATGTAGGGTCTAAAGTTGGTGATAATGTAGGGTCCAATGTAGGTGATGATGTTGGGTCGAAAGTTGGCGATAATGTAGGGTTAGGGGTACAAAATCGAGGCCCGGACACAAAGCTCCATTTTGTGGGAGTTGGTACACTTTTTCTTGCAATTTGATATAAGTTGCATTCTTTCTCTACTCCTTCGTAAGTCCAGTATTCACAACTGTCAGTTATTTGGCATTTTTGCTGGCACTGTGCAGCGAGGTCTATTGTAGTAAGGCCACGGCTTCTTCCTTTACGCTGATTTCTGCGACGGCTTGGCTTGCGACTGCTACTTAAGTTTGAACCATCATTTGATTTGATTTTTTTGGTTTTCACATATTTCGTATCGAGAAGAAAGCAGTCCGTGTTCACATCCAAGAAGCTTTGAGTCGGCGCCGCAGTTGAAGATGAGGGTACTAAGCTGCTACATGAAGCATTATCTGCACTTTTGTCATTACTCAGACTGACATACAGGTCGCTCAACGACGCCAGTATATCATCTCCGCCGCCCCTTCGGTCTGGGACTGGGACACGAAAGAGCTGAATGTTAAGTTTCGCATGCGCCTCGATCATCAAGGAGAGGCATGCTTTGTATTGTTCAAGTCCAGTTGCACCAGAGCAAGCCTTAGGTCTATCCTTCCGAGATAACTGAAGTTGCCCATCCGAAACGAGAATGATAAATTTAGGCGTATCTTTTCTGCCGTCTTGAAGTGCAAGCTCGAATGCACGGTCCAAAGCATCTACAATATTCGCCTCGTTTTTATTTGAACTTCGAAGATTTTCAATGGTTTCTTGTAGCTTTCTCATGTCGTTAAATTTATTAAAAGAGAGAACATCGTCGACGTCTCGATCGTAGCTGACAAGCGCAAATTGGTCACTCAAGTTATCCGTACCTACATTGAATGTAGAAACCACTTTTTCGGCAAGTTGTTGAATTTTGGCAAACTCATTTTTCCTTCCTGTCGACTGCAGAACAAGAACTGCATCTCTTGGCGCACAAGAAGCAGCGGATGTTTGCCGCAGTTGAAGCGTCAAAAATGCAATAAATATGCTCCAGTACGTTGCGTGTGACATCCTTGAGATCTGCGAATTTGAGGTTTGCAGTCTCTGAGAATTTGGGATTTGCTATTCAGGTCTGCTTAGCATCTTTGAATGTCCATCTTTATACTTAGTTGAGCAATCACCTTGGTTCGGTCGATGTAAATAAAGATGTCGTCTCTGCATAGGCGGATCTGAGTGCCGACGCGTCTTGAATCATTGCATAAACACGTTTGTATACTATACCCCCATTTACCTCACTCCTTCTGAGACTCAAATTTCTCATAGGGAGTACTATAGAATTTATTGTCTTACTCCACACTTTGACGTTTTATAAATACAATATTACCTTTCGCCATTTATTACATTCAGAAAAAAAAATGACAGCAAGGCTAGCACACATCGAAACTGATTCTCTCTCTTCTCTCCAACATGTGCTCTGTACTTGATGCTGTATACGTGAGGGGTCCCTCCCTACCACTAGTTACCAAGCTAAACATACAAACTCATTCTAATCAACTTTGCTTGCTCATTATGCATATTCAACATTTATCCTGCCCACAGCTGGTGCTTCCTGGTCAAACGGCGTTTGCGACAGCTTCTTCTATGCCTTAGCAACTCAGCCTTGACACCTTCTTTTGTAGTATGTGCCGACCAGCAAAACGTCTACCACGTCTACTCTTCATATATCAGGCCCATGATTTACACTTTGGCTGTTTGAACCATATGAACGTGAGCTTGTAACGCTTCAGATACGTCTGTACTGCAGTCGGCGAAGTGGATTAGATAGAGGGATTATTAAACCACAACATTTCACACTAATTTCCCTGCACAATGCGTCCGCTGTGAAATGCTATTTGGCAGAACTGTACACATTTTACTTTCAAAGCTGCTAGTTCTAAGCAGTTGATCCACATAAATGAAAAGTAACTGGCTTTTGGGATTCTCCACGACGTGAATTTCGGAAGCTGTATCTTCTAAACATAGGCATGTCCTTTTTGAACATCCTTCCAATCCTGAAACGATAAAATCCGATGAGTGGACCCGAACACGTGAACCTTGGGCTCGTACCAAAACGGTTTAACATTCTGTAAGAAACTAAAGATTCTGCTTACAGATTTCATACTCTAAAATTCCAAAGATGGTATTTGGTTGTTATGATATATCAATTTCTAATTTTTTGCAGAACAACTGTTTCAAATCCCCGCTCTTTATAAAAAAAATAAGTGTTAAAGTTGCCTATATGATAGCGCGACCTTCCAAAAAATACGCCAATCCTTATTCTACTGGCTGATAACATGTTTCTTTGATTCGTTATAGTCACGAATAATATAACAGTGTAATTGGGAGTTCTGAGCAGTTGTCATGATACCTATTAGCTACTGCTTTAATTAAAAACAAAACTCTGCACTGAGTCGCATAAACAGTTATTGAATAATTTTGTAACTTAGCTAACCATAAATTAAACAAACCTCTTTCAAAAGAAAAGCTTATGTAATTACAGTTCATAGAAATGAGCCAATTCGCTGTGCCATTCTACGACGTTGAACTTCAGCTTGGCACAGTGAATGTCATAGCCAGAGATAAACTGAACCTTGGATCAGCCTAGTAGATAACTTTGTGTGTTGAGTATATTGATTTGGAGTTTATAAAATCATTATAAATATACCAAGGCTGTGTCAGAAACTTTTGTAAAGAGAAGTGATCAAATTTTAGCGTCTGTTCAGTAGTCAATTAATTGTATACTTTGGGGAGAGAAATAGGATACAAAGTTTGATAAAACTTTCTGCAATGTTGTGTCGAAATGGAAAATATATCAATGCATGCAAGTGAACTTTGGAATGTTTCTGAGCAATACTGACTTAGTTTTGGTTGAGTGAAGTGATTTCATGAAGTTCCAGTTTCAATGAGTACTGATGACTGGTTCTGTTGAAACCGCATCCGTAACGAGGGCAGTATTTTCTTGGCTAAGGCCTGCATCCGCTGATGATGTTAAAGTTGGCTTGACTGTTGCACTGTTGCTGACGCTACCGACTCTGTTTGAGGAATTTTCAACGCGCGTTGCTTTGTACATACTAATCCGTAACTTACACCACGCATTTCACTGCACGAGAAAACCCAGAACCACGCCAGAGAGCCAGTATTGTTAAGGTATTATTGATAATAAATAAACATAGGCTACATGAAATTTATATCATCGATGACAAGGGTCTTTCAGCAATCATTGAACATCTTCAAAGAAACATGACAGCTACTCTCAGGATGCTAGAAAAACTTTTTTTAATAAGTATATTTCAGTAACAACGCCAAAAATTGAGAACCTCTGCAAAGCTGGATGTCAAGGGTTTTGTATTTCGTTCATTGTCATGATTGTAAACATCAGAGGTTTGCTCAATTAGCTTTATAGTTAGTTGGACATGTTGGGGTTCTTCTGCTTCACCTTCGATGATTTGAAGAGAAGGAAGAGAGGCATCAGATATGTGTTGATGTCTATACTTATTTTCAAGGAAACGTGACATTTTGCCAGGAAATTGGAATTTCAGCACAGACGCTCATGATTTTGAAATATTTGTGATTAGATTGAGGAGTTCTTAGAATATTTTAGCATCATGTTAATTTAGATCACCCAAAAAATAATGTTGTTCGAAGACTCTGAGTGTGGATACGAGATAGATTCATCAGAGCAAGCATTCAAATGAAAGAGTCTTCATAATCCCAGAAGCGTGCGGGAGGGTCTTCCAGGAAACACTCCGGGTAAGTAAAGAATATCCCAAAGGCTTGTAGACAGAAGTTTTTTAATAGTTAGAGTTTAATATTTTGAACTTGATGATCGTAGAGGTATGTGTATCATTTTGGGGGTAAAAAGTAGTAGGGTAAACAAATTTATAGTGTGGGTATAATTGAGGGCAGATTTGTGGGCATAGATGATGATGGAGGTGCTTGATTGGGCATTTGCATGTCCTCATCAAGATCAAAAACATCATCGTCTAATTCATCATCTTGGAGCTCCAGCTGGTCTCGCGGAAGCTCAAGGCGAGTCATGTGCATCTGATCAGGAGATTGGTCTGATGCAAAGTCATCAGATGCGGCATCGTCACCTTGGATGTCATCACTGTCCTCATCGGCTTCAAATACAGTGTCAAACGAATTGAGGCTATCGTCAAAATCATTCGGGGCAGGCATGGTGTCCTGCGACATGGGAGCCCCGCCTGTAGAGGCATTGACCGACATTGATTGGTGTTGATGGTGGCCAAGATAAGCAGCAGTTGGGTATGACTGGGGATGGTGACCCTGGTTGTGAAGAGTATTTGGGCTCTCGCTCTCCATCTCGGGGCTTGCTTCAGGGTCAAGATCTTTTTCGTCATCTTGCTGAGACTGTGCTGTCTTCATAGCACCAGGGTGGCAAGCGCGGCCTCTAGATTCTTGTTTCGATTGACGCTTGATCTGTGAGACGTGTGAACGCAAAACTGTGTATCGCACCAAATCCGTAACCTGGGCTCCGGCTTGCAGCAAGTACTCTCCGATTTCTGTGTGGCCCTGAAACACAGCCCAAAAGAGTGGTGAGCGACCTTTCTTGTCACTCTGCTGAATGTCTGCTCCAAAGCGGATGAGAAGTTCAATACAAGCGGTTGAGCCCTCTCGCACCGCCCAAGCAAGTGCAGTCATGCCCTGGCGATCAGGGCGGTCCACCTTAGCACCAAAGTTCAGCAATAATTCTGCTGTTGCGTAATGTCCATTTTGGCAAGCTGCCATAAGTGGGGTGAAGCCGGATGCATCAGGAAGATCCACACGGCTCCCATTTCGTCGCAGAATGTCAACACAATCAGTATGGCCATTTGTTGCTGCATAAAGCATATGTGTGAGACCATGAGCATTTAAAAAAGAGTAGCCGGTTTCTCCTGAACGGCTGACAGCTCGTTTAATAGCCTTGAGGAGTAAATGTGCGACAATAGCATGTCCATCGCGCACGGCATACATGAGCGCATCAAAGCCTCTGCAGTCACTATCCATTGGATTGGCGCCACGTTCTAGAAGGGCTTCGACAGTGCCAAGGTCTCCGGCACGTGCCGCAATCATGAGGGGAGTGAGCTCAAGCGTCCCAAATCGAGCAGTCGGAAGACACTCCAGGAGTCCTTCAACTTCGTCTGCTTCATCATCAAAACGCTTTTTGCGCATATCAAGTGCACCACGATCGGTGAGACTAAAGCTGACTGCCTTATGAGGGAGGAGCGTGCCTGGTGACCGAGCAGCCCCGGCACTGAGCTTTGGAGCACAATGCCTTCGACTTGTGCTGACGAAAGAAACATGTCTTGATCGTTTCCTTAATGAGACTTGCTCGAACTTATCCTCCACCTCCTCGAGTTCATTGCGGAGCATCGTGCTCGAGTGTTTACGAAGTGCAGGTACCTTAAGGCGTGTGCGGGGGGTGTCCCCGCTGCCTTGTATACTGCGACTGGAAGGAAAGATTTTCACGCGCGTCTTTGCAGGCCTAATTTTGTCAAAACCTCTAACACGCTCTGGGCGACACAGTTTGCTAGTCTTTGTAGTCCCCTCAAGAAACTAGGCAGGTAGTACAGAGTCTGATAAAGCGAGGAACTCCAGCAAGGCAATGTATAACAAGAGTCGCTACTTGCGTGTGGTGCGTCAGCTCACAATACCTGTCCCGTAAACGCTCACCTCTCACTGAGCTCTTGATAGACGCGGCCGACGCCCTTGGAATCTTGTGATCGCTTCCGATGAGTGCTTTTAAATCTGGAGAAGCCCACGTACGCGCTCGTGGCTTTCTGATATTTGTCTATTACTATTGCTTTCTGTATTTGTCTCTTACTTCACAGGACGGTCTGGGTCCTGCTCACCTGCGAAATTAGCAAGCACGGATTGCGAGCAGCCTGAGTCAAGGTGTTATGGGGCCTTGGGGTCTCGAGTTTAAGCGCATGCAACAGCAGATGGCCACTGGCACCAGCACGAGTAGCCGCAGTAGTAGGAGAGGGACCACGAGTACAAGCAAAGAGATTGAAGAAAAGACAAAGAAAGAGAGATAGATAGAGAAGAGACAGACACAAAGAGACAACAAAGAAAACCGAGACCTCGGGCTTGCTGCCTCCTCTCGCTGTCGTCTAGTGGCAACAAAGACTGCTACTCGTACTGCACAACACAATGCCTTCTTGGTTGTCTGTTGAGTGCTTCGTCTCCAAGAGAACTAGAAGCAAGAGTTATTGAACTGCCTGCGTGAGCAAGTAAGCAAGCAGACAAGCAGGTCGAGGTCTGGCGCCTGACGATGGATGTGCAAATGAGTTGAAGAATAAACCAAAGACCAGCGAGTAGCTGCGTTCTCGGGTTTAGGAGGTGTGGTTGTGTTCTGGTTGGCGCGCGTGTCTGCAACCGGCAGAGGCGCCGCCTAGGCAGTTTGTTTGATAGCTCACGGGCTCGACGGCCGGGAGCTCCAAGAACGAGGAATGATGATGATGATGAATGAACGATTGAATGAAAGAGGAAATATAAACAAAAACAATAACTACTTCTACTACTGCTACGACTACCTGCTTTAAACAGAAAGGAGGGAAAGAAAGAGAAACCACAAGAAAAAGAAAAGAAAACAAGGAAAAAGAACGAATCGCTTCTTTCTTTACTTATCGTAATTTTTACTTTTCCACTTCTCACCAATTAGCCATTTCAATTCCATCAAGTAGTAGGTATCATTAGAGGCGCCTAAGTAGCAGAAAGTAAGTATTTTCTCTTTTCCTGAACTCTTGATGGAAAGCACATTCTTTTTTGGGCATATTAGTTTTACTTTGCTTTGCTTTAACTTTTAATAATGCAAGGGCTCTCAATTGGTGGAACGGTGAAGAGTCCACGAGGGGTGCATAGGTGATGCCATTTATACCAACCATTATAAGCGCCGCGGTGTATTCGCATGTGTCCCTTGGTACGCATGTATCAATCAACGCCAAAAGAATAGCAACGAATGGGTGAGCGGAAGAACCAGCGAGAGAAAATCAAAAAGGGCTTTCGGAAGAAGCGCTGCCTTTAATTTCCGTTCTCTTCCTTTTCAAGGCTCTTCTTTCACTTTTTATTATTATTTCAAATCTGCTAAAACAAACATAACAGAAGGAAGGAAAAGAAAAGAAAAGAAAAGAGGAGGAAGGGGAAAAGAACAGCGGGATTAGCCTTTTAATGAAGCAGCAGAGAAAAGGACCGTGTGAACCCTTTCCTTCCTTTCCACTCACTTGACTTGTTTTATTTCCTTACCAGAGCGAGGGAATCCTTGAATCCTTTAGAAATGAAAGCCACTGATTAGACAGAGGAAAACCTCGCCTTCCTTGTCTTTCTTTCAGTTTCAACGCACAACAAGGCCTCGATAGTTTTCTTTTTACGTCAACACAAACCTTTACCTCGCTTACTTTCACTCGACCATTCACTTCGCTCCTCTGTTCTCTTTCGCATCATGCAATTCGAACTTGTAGTCACCCTTCCGGCGCAAGGTCGTTCTGTTTCTTTGTTAAAAACAAATTTAATTTAAACAAAAATCCGCGACGGATTCCTTTCTTTGGTTGGTTACCGGAAAACTTGTCTCGTAATGAAAGAATGAACATAAAAATATATATTAAGTAAAATTAAAGTAAAAAGTCTTCCTCCGAGTCTTGAAGCAAAATATAAAAACCCTTTGCGATTGGTGGCGAGTCATACTAAATTCATGCAGTTTGATCTGAGAGTCTCCTTTGAAGCCAGGAAGAGGTATACATATATCTGTCGGGATGATCTCCACGTCAGTGCAACTGCTGACAATCAAACTGTAGCCGGGTCTCGACATTTGATTTTCAGAAACACTTGGCTTATAGCGCTCATGACACACGATCGTTTTTCGTCATGTCTCACCGTACGCTGATCTCTATCCATTCTATTTTGTAGATAGGCTGAATGAAGTATATTGAATTAATAATAAAAAACAAGCACTCCTGGAATCTCAGGCTTGTAGAATCGCTTTAACCTGCAATGATGAGCTTTTCTTTTCGGTGTATGCCCAGTTTGTTTGATTATGCACAAACCTGTGGAGTAAAATTATGGGTATTGGGATATGATGCATGCTTTTGCTTTGAGCATAGGGATGGTACATATATACTTCTCCCTCCAAGCTGTTGAGATGGTCTGTCTGCTGCAAACCACCAAATACTTTTCTTCCTCTCTTTCTTTTCTTTCTTCCCACTTTGCCCCTTCTCTTCGTCTCCACTCCTTCTTATGTTCCTTTCTATCGGAACGCCGTTTCTCTTTCTCTCTTCGAGTCCCTTTACACGTGCAAGTATATTACATATATATATCTATAACAATGTTCTTTGGGTGTTCTTTTCAATGTTCAATATATAGGCCTGTCCTTTAGAATTTGTAGTACCTACTAAATCTAGATTGAGGGATGCGAAGTCTGTGCTCGCAGCTCAAAGGAAAGGCTCCAATCACTCGATTATCCAACGAATGAATGGATCGACGGACCGCCGATCAACTCATCATTCGGTTGGCCAATCCAACGGCCCGCAATTCCTGTCTTGAAAGGGTCGCCACCGGGGCAGTCGATGCCTCCTCCACCCAATCAGCGCTTAGATAGATCCAGGTCCTTGAGAACCAGTGGAGGCAGGAAACTAAAAGGGCCTCGCGCATGACACGAGCAAAGCGGCTCCTTTGGAAAAGAACGCTTTCTTTCTTTCTTTCTTTCTTTCTTTCTTTCTTTCTTTCTTTCTTTCTTTCTTTCTTTCTTTCTTTCTTTCTTTCTTTCTTTCTTTCTTTCTTTCTTTCTTTCTTTCTTTCTTTCTTTCTTTCTTTCTTTCTTTCTTTCTTTCTTTCTTTCTTTCTTTCTTTCTTTCTTTCTTTCAATTCAGAGGGGACATAGTTCATTCCACTGCTTTCTACTCAAGTTTTTGTTCTTTTTTACTCCTTTGGTATATCGCCATGACCTTTCATTTCATACTCTTTGCAACAAGAAAAGAAAAGAAAAGAAAAGGAAAAGAAAAAGTACTACTAGGTACTTACTTCAATTACGTGAGCGACTGGCTGCTCCCAGAGAAAGAACGGAACGCCTATCCCCTTAGTACGGTGCTTACCTCGGTCGTTCCAATGGCCACCAAATTGTTCTTTTCCAGAGAACTGAAAGTTTGGAGCGAGAGGCCAATGAACGAAGGAGCCTTAGATTTGCTACTAGGCACGTGTCTAGCTAGCGAGGAATGTATGTATATGTGAGGAAGACGGAAAGCCCTGCCCACCACTGAATGCGAGTCGAAGTCGAAGAGGAACCGCACCAGCCGTTTCAACTTAAGCTCTGCAGGTTTGCTTAAGTTGGGAATCAGAAGGCTCTCATTGCGTGAAGCTGGACTCGCTCATGCGTAAAGCTGCTGCCATGAACGACACTCGAAGCGCCATTGGCTGAGGTGCCGAAGCATTCCCCAAACCAGCAGAACCGCCTACCAATTGTAGGCCACACGCTTGCTGCCTCGATTCCTGCCCAGAATTTCTACAAGATTACCCGGGCCTTTGCTTCTGCTGGGAACCAATGGCAGCCGGCTGCTTCTCCTCAGTTCAGGCGACATACTCTTGTGGCACTTTTCTCGGCAATTTGTTGTGCGCTTTTTATACTTGTATCAATTTCTGCGATGTGCTTTGCACGCACTCACAGCAGAATACAAGTATGACATGATGGACCCTTCACGGCCTGTGGGGAGATTTCTTCTCTTCCTGCCTGTCTTTCTAATCCGCATTCTCAAACAAATAATTCCGAAGGAAAGAGCCTGAGATCGAAACTCGAAGCGATCGACCACTCGACACGAGGCGGAAAGAAAGTGCCAAAGTATGTTTGTTTTCCTAGCACTCATTTTGTTTTCTTACCCGTTTCCAACAAACAAAGGGTCACTTTCTCTGTAGTGTTTTCATGTATCACGCCACCACTCAATGCTTTGGATCAATTTCTTTTCTTTTCTTTTCTTTTCTTTTCTTTCTTTTCACGCGGACGCCCTCAGTGAGTGCAAATGATTTCTTTTCACACGTTGCACCTCCTGCTTCTATGTATATCCTATTAATTATATTTTTATACTAATGCAACATGATGTTGTCTTCTTCTTCTTCTTCTTCTTCTTCTTCTCTTGAAACGAATAAATCAAATAAGAATTAACGAACTGTGCAGTTGAGCTAATGACAATTTACAAACCATGCGTGACATGCACCATATTCGGAGCCTTCACACACAGAGTCGATGACAATCGATACGTCATAAGCTTGTCAGGTTCTCCCGGAGCCTCCTGCATCATCAGCTGTGATTCGTCCTCTTATTCGCCATGCCATACAGTGTCTCGTGCGTGGAGTGCGGCCAATTACAATGATGCTGAGTGAGACGGCGCTGTAAGTTACCTACACTCAGCTGTCATTTTGTAGTATGGAAGCGAGAGCTCCTTCGAAAGAATCGAACAGCGGGAAAGGAAGTCTACAGCAACTCATAAAGGGGCATAAGCTTAGGTATTCCTGCTGGCCAGCGGGAAGTTCCCTAAAGTAATACGAGACCAAATCAACGATACAATGGCATTTAATTACATTCCCCCTTTTGCTTCTTCGCAGCAACAGAGAGAGGGGCCAGGAAACCAACCATCCTTCAACGAAGTAGATACCCTTTTTGCAGAAAAGGTATAATATATTATAATATGATATAATATCAATAATGCACCATACGTGCTAAGCACTTCCACTCTCTTCAGAAGTTGGACTATTCGAACAAATCTTGTTCAAAGGAAGAAGGTCCTCTCCGGAAGAGGCCGTGCCTTGAATGGATGCTGCAATTTTCGGAGATTGGTTGTTGTATTCGTCTTTATCATGACTCCAAATAACCATTTCTAAGACAGCTTTTTTCCCGCTTGCTTCGCGCTTCCTTGTAGGAATAACTGGACGCCGAGGCAATTTCCTCACCACCCACCTTTCAAGTTGAAAACATCGTTTTTTAAGATAAAAATACTTTTTGCTTCTGTTCTTTTCTCTTTTCTCTTTTCCTCCCTTCACCCTTTTCCCCTCTGTCTTTTCTGTTTTGAAAGCAAAACAGAACATGATGTTTTAGTTTAATAAATAAGAAGAATCTTTGGTCATCAAACCTTCTGAAATCCTATTTAAGTAGAACCGAAAAAAGTAGAACACACTGAGAGCAGCAGTAGGTAATAAGCAGGGACCATTCAATATCGATCGCAAACTCGCATTGTTGCTAATTGACTCCTGAGGACTTGAAGAAAGCTCAATTGTGTATTCTTCTGCTGCATTTTCTGCTCGGTGGTACTTTTTCCTTTTATTCCTTCGTCCCTGACCAACGCTGATGAGTGCCGACCGCCTCCCACTCTAATAAGCTCTGAGACGAAGTTTGTTGCCTGCATTCATCCTCTTATCAGGTGCAATTGCGGAACGAAGAGAGAAACCAGTGTGGTCGATGGTCTCCGCAAATCATACGGATGTTGAATTGAATACTTTCTGTCTATTGCTTCCTTTGATAAATCAATAAATCAATAAATAAATAAATCAATAAATAAGCAAATGATCTTTAAAGTTGTAAGTTGACACGCAGGGTGTGCACCCCAACCACTGACTCCGCCAGAGAATCATCATAACCGTGATCATCGGTTACGATTGTGAGATTCGCTGCTTTCAGGAGGTCTTCAGCTGGTTATTGGTCCGCAGAGCGCAGTGATCTCACGAGCACCAATCAGTCAATCGGCCGGTCGGTCGGTCGATAGGTAAGCCGAGTGAGCGAAGAGGTAAAAGTGTTTCTTCTTTGGTAGATGGATAAATAAATATATCCACCACAGATTCAGAGCAGAGGGAGCTCTCCCTTTCCCTCTTTTAAAAGGTCTAGCTACTAACGGCCTGTTTATGCGCAATCCTGCCCAGAAGTACATTTTGAAAAAAAGAGAACCATCAACTTGAGATGGAGAGCAATCTCATCGATTGGTGTGGTTGGCTTTCAGTGTTCTTCTACTCTTGAAGAAGTGACGATTGTCGCAAAAAGAGTATCCCGTCCCTGCGCTTTAAAGGTACGCATTGGTGGTGGACCTATTAAGGTGGGTTCTACTTCAAGCAAAAATGTAGTGCTGCCTTCGTAGAAAAAGAATAGCAATTTTATTTTTATTTAAAGAAAGAGAAAAAAAAAGGAGAAAATTATCTTGCTCAGTGCACATACTATACCTTTTCCTACTCGAGGACACCGAGAACGCTTTGAACAGTAGTAGTTTTGATAGGTTCTATCTCTTTAGCGGCAGATAGTACGTATAAGTGTTCTATATGACGTTCCCGTTCTTAAACGTTGTCGGTATTCAATTCGTGATTGTCTCAGCGGCTGGATATATAAAGCAAATAGCTGTACAGTCTACGTTCTAGTACCTAAGGAAAGCAAGGAAACAAGAGCGACTCACTCGTCGATTCCCTACGAAAGGTGAAGAAGAAAGGCTTCAGCGAGAAAACAACCCTCACTCCATTCAAGCATTCAAGCTTGAGAGCTTGGTAAATTTCTTAGGCTTCTCTTCGTGCAGGACAGAGATTTCCTGGACATTTCTGCATTCTGTGTCAAGCAAGCAACACTTGCTTGATGTTTGTTTGTTTAGCCTACTTGCTTGAGATAAAGGGCTATCTAATGTGATGTTTTGGCCAAGATTGGTTGGTGGAGCGTGAATATTGACTCGTTTGCTGATAGATGCTGTTTTTTGTTTTCGTGGGTCTCTTTTGTTTGATAAATGTCGATAGATAGAGATATGATATACACCCAATGATGATGTGTGATTTCTATTCTTTATTTAAAATAAATTAAATCAAATTAAAAATGGAAATTAAAAACAAGCAAGAACGCTCGTCGGGACTCTTTTTTTTTTTTCTTTTCTTTTTTTTAATTATAATGTGGCAGTGCTCTCTTTATTCTTTCCCTCTTTTTCAAGTTCAACATATATTTTTTCTATTTATAAAATTAGTACTAAGAATAATGATAAAAGTAAAATAGTTACGGAGGAATAGTTAGTGTCTCGTGTTCTTTTCCCATCTTCGTACTGCACCCAGAGAGAAAGCAGTATCTCCGGGCGCCGTGAAATGTCTTGGTGTACGAGCAACAAACCGTTGATCTCAATACTTTGAGATTCTCTCCAGCACCTCCAAGTTCGTCGCCAATCAATTTGGAGTAGCCGAAGCCAAACTGGAACTGTGGCTTGAAGTTTGCTAAGTTACATACCGCCGACAACTTACAGCAGAAAGAAGAAGTTTTAATTCATCTTTTTAAAAGAAAAAGAAGTAAAAAGAACAGTATTAGGCCCCGTCCGTACCAGTGAAAAAGAGGAATCATTGGCACGTACGAAGGGTCCCCGTACCGCGCACCCTCGTGTGCGCGGAATCGGTGGCGGTGGAGTCCACGGCCATTCGTTGCCTGCTTGATGGCAGTAATCTTGCGAGGCACAAGTTTGTCAGCCGTTGATGCTATGACTCTTGTGAGCGTGATTTGCTTTAATCTCATCGTACTTTATCCGCCCTCTTGCACAAGATGAACTAACCCGTTGACGCACTTTGCGAACGATCGTACAGGGCCACGAGAGAAGATTGGGATCCTGTGCCAAATAAAAAGATCTCAGTCCTGGGCTTCTAGCGTTATATAATTTTCTCAGCTTGAAAGTTCTCCAAGTCAGAAGAAGCAGAAGTTTCTTCGCCTTATTTTGTTTGATACCAGTATCTTTTTTTTCAATCCTGCAAGTTGTTTCCAACTAGATAAACTAGGAAAATGTGATTTTTGGATTCCTACATTCAAGTTGTTGATTTCTAACCTCGCAGTTAGGACTAGTTTGCATATTCAGCTTCAGTTCGTTGACAGCACAATTTGAACAAAGAATCAGAGACTGCCTAAGCCTGAGTTCTTTTTTTTTTTCTTTTCCGTGAGGATTTATGAAGGGTGTAACGTCCGCCTGCCTGTATAAATCACGCAGCAGCCTTGTCCTTCTAATGTGTTAGGTGAGGAGGAAATGACACGTGAAATGTCTTCAGCAAATTCGCCTCTGGATGACTCCCGTTGTACCTACCGTCTTCATGAATAGTAAGATTGACAATAAGACAGACTCTCGTCGCCATCTATGACAATCTTAATTAAGGCATTAAGTTGAATGATGTTGCTGCTGCCACAAGATTTGCCGCACCACAAGAGAATCGAATGGATGGATGGATGAATGAATATAGAAAATATGACGATTCTCAATGTTTTTTTAATGTTTTTTTTTTTAATGTTTTGTGCACACGTGGCATTTTTAAAATGTATGGTGGTTACTGGCACCTGAAAAGCACCTTCCGCCATTGGCGAAAGTGGCACATCCAACTGAATGGATGGTACCTGTGGCTGCACAGCGTTGTGCATAAGCTTCAATTTGGTCTCCTCAAGCGCCCTCCTTATCAGAGGCTGCCATATAAGAAAATATTTTGTACTTATTGTACTTTGGCTAAATTTCACAGCTGTAGCATGCAAGCCCATCCGTTACCGGCGAGGTAGAAGAAAAGTCACTGCTAAATAGTCTATAATTAACAGCAGCTACCTACCTACCTAGTCTTGTCACTTGTGGGCTCCGCAGACTCACTCGTTCTTCGTTCTTGGTAGCAAAACAGTATTTACTTTTAATTTTAAAAAGTAAAGTGGGGACAGTTGATGCTCCCTTCATTTGGATAACTACTAGTTTAGGAGACGCAGTGCTAGTGCTAGTAACTAAGATTGGTGGTCTACATAAATGCTGGCGATCGTCAGGTTAATTAGTCAGTAAATCCAAGGTTTGAGAAACCTGACTATGTGGTGAGAACTACATGACCCGACCAGAATTTAACAAAGGTAATCCATTCAAGTTTGACACCACCGCATTCATGGCATTGATTTGGCAATGATGGCCAGTGACTCATAGTGTACAAACGAGCGAACTCCAAATAAGCTTGGCAATGCTCATTACTTTTCCTCTCTCTCGCCGATTATTACTAGTCCTTCGTCAAAATCTGCTACCAGCTTTGTTTATATAAGATAGGAGACCAGTCCCTCTTTGGAATGCTTCATAAGAAGAGCAGTTTACAAAAGCCAACCATCACCGGACTACCCGGACAATATACCACTTAATCAATCCCGCACAACCGACACATTGGCTCATTATTTTGCACAATACAAGCAGCCCAGAGCGCTCAATCAGCTGTCCATTGCCTTCACCAACTCGCCGAGCGAGCGAGCGAGGGAACCATGCGTTCATGTTGTTGTGTAAGTGAGCAAAAGCCTCGTTCCTCAGAGAACACTGTGATTTTCAAAATTATAAAATCATACTCTAAACGAGAACATCATGTTTTCAACCAATGAAAGAAAAGATGTTTTGGATAAAATCATCTTTCTCAAATTAGCTATCTCTTTTCTCGCTCCTCTTCTTTCCTGGAAGAGAACTCGCCGAAGCAAAATAAATCGATTGTCCAACGCCGCGGAGATCTGAAGAACAGGGTTTTGCACGGCCACTGAACAGGCCACATTATTGAGAGCTTGACTTCTGCAATTTATCTCTTTCAGAAAGCCAACCATCAATCAATCTATCAATTAGCTGACGCCATTCAGATTACTCGGCTAGCTAGCTAGTACCCCTCCTACCTGAAAGGCTAGCACCCTCTGCCCCTTCCTCTTGTGCTTGCGCATCGCCTCAGCCTCAACTGACGCGAGAAGGAGGAGAAAGGATGCCAAAGACCTACTCCAGGCTGGCCAGAGCCACCGAGCGAAATCGATAAACTAGCTCGAAGAAAGGGCACACGCATCCTCCTCGATTGAAGACCTGCTTGCTCAGGCCTTCCAGAGAGCAGCTTGAGAGGTGGCTCAAACAGCGCCTGTATCAAACAGCTGTGAGTGACATCGTTTTCAGTTTGGCCTTTGGCCGTGAAAAACGAAGAGAGTGGAAAAAGATATTTTGCTGCCTTTTGTAGTTAGTATTCGTCGCTGTATTGTGTTTATTGTACCCGATATTAAGTGCGTAGAGATCGGATATCACGTCTTTCGAGGCTGGCGGAAGTAAAGATAACCCTCTGAGCGCATAATAAAGCCTGCCTGCACCTTGGATTTTTGTTTTTGTTGCGGCAGCTATAGAGAAGAATCCCTCCCTCATTCGCCATCATTGAATGGTTGTTCGAATGAGCGAGTCCTTCGATGCTTGCGACTAAAAACAAAACAGAACAAAACACCGTTCTTTCTGTTCTTTCATTTATACATATTAATTTTTGAAGTAAAAAGTAAAATTATGCATTGAAAGGTTTTAGGGCTAAACCGTTCTTTTGGTGTGTTCTTTTCTCTTGGCCATTCCAATTCTCTCTTCACGGCAAAACTTTTTTCTTTCTTTTCTTTAAATGAGAGAGAACTTGAAAATTTGGAACAGGAAATGATTTTTTTAGTAGTAGTTAACTGAAAGCGTCCGGCAAAAACTGGTACGCACGGCTGCATTTCTAGAGTATCATACCTTTATTCTTTCAGCCATTCAAGATTGGTCAACCGTTCAACTTCGAACCAGCCTGCCTGAAACTCCTTAGCTTTCACTGGGCAGACCTGCATTGACTTCATCTTGAAGCCAAGTCTGAGTCTTTGCAGATCTAGTTCTTGACAAGTCACGAGTACTTAATTCCTGAGGCGACTCTTTGACCTGCGGAGTCCAACTTGGCATCACAATCAGGAACGATGATAATTACCAAACTACAAGAACACAAGAACACGCAATACTACTACCTCTACTACTACTACTACTGATGTATCATGGATGCTCTACAATTTCTTTCGTTCACTCGCGTGTCTTTCTTCTTCGCATCTGATTGAGGTATAATTGTCAATCAAAGTCGTAGTTCTCAGTGGAGAGAGACCTCATCTTTGCTGCATCACAGAGGAAACAGTCCTGTGAAATTGGAGAAGAATTGCTTCGTTTTGACATTCGTGGTTGCCTTCGAACGAAGCAAGCTCTTGAGCTGCATTTGATTCAATCCTTGCTTCATGCGAAATGAAGTCGTGAGTCCTCCACACCGATACCCGCACATTGCGACCGACTGGTGCAAAAGCTCTGCGAGCAGCTCTGTCTCCACGGGTGAAGACCGGCGACGCTGCGTACTTGGACCATGAAAATCTGCCCAACTTGAACCTGGTCAATTTCACTTTGAGCGGGCGGAAGGAGGAGACCAAGAGAGCTATTATAATATATGTATCTACGTACCTACGTTTGTGTGTATGTATGTATGTATGTATGTATGTATGTATGTATGTATGTATGATGTATGTATGTTTCAAGAGGAAGCAAAGATTCTACAAACAAAAAAGAAAGGTCATGCCTCATCTCATCATTGTTGCTGATGATGGTTGATGTAAGGGTGTCAAGATTATTGAAGGTCTCTGTTTGGTGACGCCGCTTTCGGATCATCCAACCGTCTGCTGGTTGGGCAGCAAAAGGACGAGTGAGACTTGCGTCGCAAAGATGATGATTCTGAGTGAACCAATCAATCAATCCCTGCTAGCTACCAGTTATTATTCTCAGGCAGCGACTGGCTGGACTGTATTTTTAAAATAGGTGGGTACGAAGAAGGGAGCAGGAGAACACCACAGTTTGCCTGCCATTTCCAACTTCTTTTTCCCCCATTTTTATTATCTTATTATTATTATTATTATTATTATTTAAAATTAAAAATAATAAACAATTATATAAATAAAATTATGCACCATCTAATTTTATTTGTTTTCAAAGAGGAAATCTACAAAATAAATGTTTCTATTTAATTATTTTTTGCTTTGAAAGCTTACGATTATTTTCTACAGAATTGAAAGCTTGGTTTCAACGAATTGATCAATCAAGATTTACCTGCGCGTACCTACTGCTCATTGCACCACCACACATACCTATCAAGGTAGTCTTTTCCAGTTCTAAGCGCAGAGTAGGTAGTGGTTGAGAGGTATTTAGTTATCTACTACCTCTATGTATGAATGTATGTATGTATGTGTATGTATGTGTATGTATGTGTGTATGTGGCTTTTTTTCTTTCGTTCTGTTCTCTCAATTCTTCATTCGTGCAGTTTCACGAACTGTGAGAAAGCAGAGCGAATTGACTTGCACCATTTATTTACTTCGCGTGTGGGTGTAGATATGTATAGCCACTGACTGGGCTATCTGAGCTGACGTATGCTTATTCTATTTTATTTGCTGTCCTTTTTAAAGTTAAAAGTAACTATATCTAGTATCTTCCAGTCGCCGTGCCTCAAAGAGAGCTTGAATGTAACGCGCCGAATCCGCCGCGCCTTCGTTAAACATGGCCCAAAGGAAGAACCAACTGCAATTACAGTCGTCAATCCTTTCTAAGTCCATGAAAGAAAAGGAAGGACGCCCAAAGAATATTCTGCGACTATTGGTTTCGACGTAATTTGCCTTGAAATAAGTGATCCCGTGGATGCCAAAATGCAAAAAAGCCAAGCGGCTGCTGCCATTTCGATTGCTGTGACGTCCACTGCATCTGCACTCCAGCCTTCGAGGACCCTTCGCGTGCTCCTTCGTAACCCCAAGCCAACTGTATGCGTTTGCTTGCTCCAAGCCAGAGCCAGATCCACGGGCAATGCTCGAACCTGAGTTATGAAGAGCCTTTGGAGGTAGGACCTAGAACGAGGACCTCTCTCTTTCTCTGCACATAATGCCACATGGGTATACTATATATAGAGATCACCATTGAACTACGTTTCTGAACGCCATAACTTTGCAAACCACAGATCTGTACGCTCTGGCAAACCTGAAGACGAGCACAGAGGCTGGGGAAAGACCTTGGCCATGGCTGCTAGCGAGAATATCCTGGTATTCCGCGGCTGCTTCGTTCGAGGCCTCGAGTTCTTCTGCGGCTGCTCGGAGCTCCACTTATTCTGTTCGTCTCCGTTTCCGAAGTGCGCACCTCGAGAGCTAGCTAGCTAGTAGATGCCCATAGGAGTAGCCTATTGAGCAGCTAGCTATATGGCTAAACCCTGACTGGTCTGGAAATGAGCACCATCGCTCGCAAGCGATGGATTGAAATCCGAAGACCTACAGACGCCAAAAGAGCTCGAGGCCAGGAGTGTACGTGGGTAAACGCATCGCAAGCCCGAAGGGAACGTCAGGTCGCGCAAGTTCAAGCGAATGGCTGTGCTTAGAGCTCTGGAGGCGTCGAATTTGGGTTTACAAATCAAAAGGAAATGTAATGTAATGTAATGCATAAATGTGATGCAAATTGCAAAGCTAAGACCGTCGCCTTCTTTGGAGAGGGGCAAAACCTCGACAGCGATGGGTGGATGGATTGATGGATGGATGATTGAAAGGCAGACGAGAGCACGAGGTTGACGCCCACGGATCTGGCGCGGAGATATCTGTGGACGGAAACCACCAGCCACGAAACGCACTGCGGCCGCCACCACGGAGGGGCTTGGGGCCTGGATGGCTGTCCATCTTGAAAAGAACTTGAATTGATGCGATTTTAGTCATGAAAATAAGTTTTAAGTATAGGCCTGCTTATACGTTGTTCTTTTTGTTCATTTAATAAATTTAAAAACAATTGTTTTCAGTTAAAAGTAAAGATTGAAAATAAAACATTTTGTTCTCCGTGTGTTTTTGTTTTTTAGTTTAAAAGAAGTGGGTACCTAATACCAGTCAGTCTAGCGCTGTTTCATTTTAAAGAAGGATGGAGTCCAGGAGAAGAAACGTTCTTTCAGCGGTGGCCGTGAGAAGCGTTCTGTTCTTCCTTCGAATTAAGTGCAGGGAATATAGCTTCTTGTTCTTTTCCTGGCTCTCTGGCTGGCTATCAGATCCAACTTGCCGCGCTCTTTCTTTTCTCTTGCTCTTTATGCCATCAATCAATCATGATTGTCACTCAGAATCTGCTTTTAGATGTCTCGAAGCAGAAGAAGGAGAAGGAGAGGAGCGAATGAATGAATGAATGAATGAATGTCTTTTCTTTCCGTTTCTTTCCCCCTTTCATTGCAGTGCTCCAGATAACGAAGAGCGGTTGCTTGTATGTAGTCAATCTCCCCTTAAACCGCTTCCCGCCGCTCGATCGTTGTGGTGCCCAGCTACTTGCGATGAATGCAGTGGCTGCACCCATCTCCGTTGGCCGTGATGTGCAGTATTTAAGAAGACCCCGGCCATAGAGGACGAAGAAACATGGACTCAATGTGTTACGTTGGAGCTGCTGGTGAACCTCGGCCGTGTATACTTCGTTAGCCATTCGTACGCATATGATAGTGCGTGCAATGTTTGTGTAACTTTAGAGAGAATGAAGAATAGAAGAAGAGATATAGATCTACTAAACTTGATCGCAGAATAAGAAGAGGCCAGCAGGCTGATAGCGATAAAAACAAGCTATTACCCTATTCTTTTTAAAGAAAAGCCGATTGACTAAAGCACCTCGGCCGCAAACCTTAGTGATCGCTTGTACAGGACTGCCTTTTGCGAAACATCAATTACACCACAGATTTTGATGATGACGAGAAGAAGAAGTTTTGAATCGCTCGAAATCTCTTATATGGTTGTGCATGATAATAAGTTACAAGATCTGGGAAGAACTGCGGGGAAAATGGAAAAAAGCGGGGAAAAGAAAAAGAAGAATAATTAGGTGCTAGTACTGCTAACTTTCAAGAACCCGAACTACAAGGCAAGCTTAAAGAACACCAGCTTATGTACTTCGAAACGATTATCAAAATTAAGCAGCGCCAAAGAACTTGAGGTAAGAAGCCACGAAGTAGCGCACCACTGACCAACGAGCATATGATATAATATTTAACGCAGAGTGGTGCAGAATGTTGAACGCACATCTCAAGCACAGTACCTCTTCAGAAGGTATTGCCTTGAACAACCTGAACGCTGCCTTGCTGGTTTGCACGTTTTGATCGTTTGTGTTTATTCCTCTTTAAGGAGAACAAATGGAACTTCATTGAAGAGCAAAGGTATGCGTTGCTCACCTCACCGTGCTTTTTCATCCATTCCTCTCTAAATTTGAACAAATCTTCAACCTCCAGAATGGCAGCTACGTGTTCTAAATGATAGACAAAATCGGTCACTCCAAAATTGCTATTTGTGAGGTGCCAGAGGTCCTGCACGCGAGCAGGTGCGTTTTTCACGTCGGGATTGTTGAGAACGTATATGCGTTGAGCTGTGGATAGGTTTCCATACTTTGTATAGACCTCCAGCAGCTTCTCATAATCGTAAAGTTTGCCCTTTCTAACCACGTTTTCTATCGCGGAAAGTAACTCCATGCTATTTCTTTTTTTCACTCTGTCTTTCTTTTCTGGATTCCCTTTCACTATGAATGAAATGCTTAAAGGAAACCAAAATTAAAAAAACAAGAAGCGGCCCTGATTTTTCACTTGTCATCAGGAGGAGAGAATAATTGAGAAGTTTTTTTTAACAAACTTGAAATGTTTAGATAAAGTTATTTTTTTAAGTACTGCTTGACTTTGCGTATTTTTCAATAACGCCATTCATCATAAGCAAGAACCCAGTACATTCTGTCTTTTTTGTTTCCCTTTCGTGAATTAGAAACAATCGACGAACGAACTCTTCGCTTAGCATAGTATGCACTTCGCTGGGTTTTTCCTTCGGCCTATTAAAGCTCCAATCCACCCCCCTTTTACCATACTTCTCCACCCAATCTTCAAAAAATATTTCCTCGTCGACCCCTAGCATTCTAGCTACTCGGGTTATATAGTATACATGCCCAGTCATTCCATAGTGGCGATTCGTGTAGTGCCAGATCCCTAGTAAACGGCGTGGGGCATTTTTCACCCTGGGATCGTTGAGAACCATTGCACGTTGGGCCGCAGAGAGATTTCCATACTTTTCATAGACCAGACACAAGGTATCCAGATTTTTAATCTGTTTATCATCAAGCAGTTTTTCTATCATGGAAAGTAGACCCGTACTATTCTTTTCTTTTTACTCTGTCTTTGTTTCCTAGCTTCCTTTCTTGCAAATTTTTAAATTGCTTAAAAGAAAAAAAGGACAAAGGGCTCCCGACTTTTGCCTTACCGTCTGGTAGAGAGAAAAATTGAGGAGACCTTTTTCGAATTTTTTAATTTTTTTAAGTTGATTTTATTCTTTAAGAAAATTAAAGCAGAAGCAGAAGGAAAGTTTTATTAAGCAAAACCCAAAATAGGCCTGCTGTTTTGATCTGAGCATTCTGGCTTTGATGAGCGTCCTTGATGAGCGTCCTTGAGGAGTTTTACCATCTCCCGTGGAGGGAATTTGCACTGCACCGCGTGACAGTTGAGCTGGCGTCGGACACAAGTTCCCTTGTTATACTTACTTACGTCGGTCTCGATGTAATCGTGAATTCTGATTTGGTACTGGATAGTGTGACTTATCTGAGAATTTGCCCATGCACGAATGAGTATGATATAAAAATTCGATTCGAGAACAACCCAAGGCTTTTTTTAACGTTGATCCGGCGCTGTGGAAAATTGAAACATTTTGAGATGGATTCGCCTGAACGCCCCGACCCCTTTGATGTTTTGGAGGTGCTTCGTGAAAAGTCCCAATACTCCCTCGAGAAACTTATTCTCAACGATTTCAAGTGGGGTGAAAAAACAATCGAACATGGATACTTTAGTTTTTTCCCCAAGCTTTGCCACGTCGAAGTTGAAACAAAGTCACTGGATGAGTTTTTTTCGGTGATCCTGCCTTTGGTGCCCAAAGACTCAAAATCACGACTTAGGATGAAATATTATTATTGGGATGATATAGATATTGACAAGTATTTATATTTCCTCGAGCACCATCTTTCTCCTGTTCTAGTCAACTTCCGAACCCTGCGCATACGCATTAATAAATTATTGGGTGAAAACCCCCGTACCGGAGCCGTCATCCAGAAATTTATTGACGACCAGTCTACGAACTTCAACACAGTGGGCTTTCGCATCCGCACGCCTGATAAGACGGAGTTTCATTTTCCTGTCGTAAACAGAATTTGGCAAAGAGTCAGGCGAAATCTGGTTAAAATTGAGAAACTAATACGACTCGTATCCGCCCTGCACGAATGCAAGTTTCCTGTGACTCCTTCCAGAGACCCCAACAGGTGGTCTTTGGGTTTTCTAGAAGAAGGCGTGGAGTCAGATTTGGAGATGCTTGAACTTCTTGGTCCTGGTGAAAAAAAGAACAGAGTGGGTGCGAAACTCCGGCGTCTACGTAAGAGAGCCTGTTACTTGTTTGACCTTGCCTTGCCTTATGGGCACATTTTGGATTACACCTCGGTCTGGGACTTGAGTGGATTTTATAAACCCAAACGAAAATAATGAGATTTTTTACTTTATTAGGTAGAAACAGCAACAATTTTTATCGCTGGTCCGTTCGGCGCCCTCTGTGCTCTACGACCGCGTTTTGTGCAATTGTGATAAAATTGCTGTTCGAGAAGAAAGCATGTGCAACATCATTATCAGCACGAGCATCAATGGACAAAACAATGTCGTGGATTTCATGTCTACAGTTCCGCTCTTGACAGTGGAGATCTGTGATTGTTTGGCTAAGTTCATGCGAATCTGATTCCGCAATAAGCCTCGGGCCATCTATTTCTCCTGGGTGACTCAAGAAGGAGGTCAGAAAATCACTCGCCTCTTCTGTCTGGCAAACCATCATGATCACAGGACGACTGCGTGTTCTCCAATCCAAATCCCGTTTGAATAACTCATTCATGTCTTGTTCTCGTTCTTTTTTTGCCTGTTCCTTCTGTTTTTGTCTAATCTCATGGATGTATAAACATTCTGCATCAGCTTCGGCCCTTCGCTGCGGGGTGGCCTTGTCATAGTTCAGCTCCTCAACGCGGAAGAAATCCTTGCACACGGAAAGGATTTCAGGAAATTTCTTTTTATTGTGGTTGGTCCAGTGAAACATGGGAAACCGCTTCCCGTTGTAGATCTCAACCTTGGCTTTTTTCGCCCTGAAAGCCAGATCCGGAAATACACTTAGTAGTGCTTTTGTATTTTGTCCCCTTCTGATCTTTTCGCTTTCTCCGCGATTTGGATATTTTACTTGCATCAAGACTGGGACGAACGCTTCATCGCTAGTTAGATCCGGTACCGTTGTGCGACGCATCATCGTTATCACATCTGCCCCGAAATCATCGAATGGGTAACAAAAGGGTTCGACCCAATCCATCAAGCCCTCCGAGGCATACCCGTTCATTTCCGATAACCAATCCAGCGTTTCCTGTTGGTCTCTGCTACAATTGCGCACCAATTTTCCGAATGACGATCTTTTGGGCATTTCAAGATGATCAAACAACATTTCGCGGCGATCAGAATGGTCCTGAATAATAATTTCCTTCGCCACATCTAGTGTAGAATTCATGTGTTTCAAAGCACATAGCATGGTATAGTACTCCATATAGTCTTGCGAACCCGTCTCCCTAATCTTGCTGACAACAAACTCGAGGAGGGTTCCCTCCTTAAGAAAGTTCTGTAGTGCTGCTTCAAGCACCAGAGGTTCATCAAGTTTGACAAAGAATCCATCTGGGACATAGCCTCTTCGTGTTGCCTGGACCGTTACCGAACTGACTTGACAGACTCCGTCGTCAACCAGTTTCTGTGCAGATTTATTCTTTAAACAAACGGGTTCGTCTGTAAAGAGATGCGTTACGAGCGCATCTAGGAAATCTTGGAAATCTTGGATTTCTTTTTTGTTCTCATCGATCCGTTTGATTGCAGTCAGTGCGGTGGAGTTTGCTTTATAACGCCAGGATGCTCTTGATTCGCGCTGATTCTCTGGTATAGTATCAAAAGCGTTCGGGTGTGTCATGATTTCGACGAAGCGACGTATCTCTTGAATGAAGCTCGCGTTGAGGTCTTCTGGGTCACTCGATTGAAGTTCTCTCCCCAGTAGAATATCTAAAAATGCAACTGTCCACCTGGGTCTTCCTGTAAGCCATTTGCATGTGTACTGAACAACATGTTCATCCAATTGGTCTAAGTCCAGAATAGTCCCAATATATTGTTCAACGCTAGCTGTGCCTAGTGAGGGAAATTTGTAATGCAAAGATGGGTTCTTGGTATCTTTTGCAGACGCACTGGACAGTTGCGTTGTAATGTGGACCATAGAAAAACCCGTTCCGGAGAAAATGGGGTGATTAATGAGTTTGTGAGTATCTACTATGGACGTGAGTATTTTGGAGACCGGAGAGAGCAAACTTCGCCTCTCATCTTGGTCTTCAGAGGAGTGAAAAAAACCCACAAATTTCTTGGCTAGTACTTGTGTTTCGTCAAAGGCTACATTAAACTTGATACCTTCAACTAAGTCACGGATGTTTCGCCAGATGGGTTTTAATTTCTTCAGTATACGGCGAGGTTCTTCTGCAGCGTTTGAGATACTCAAATCCTCGTTAAAGCCAGAAATAAGTGTAGAGAACAGTGCGTTAAACACATCCTCAGCGAAGTAGTGCCGTGGTGCGAGCTGTACGCGAAGCCAAAGCTCCTCGGAAGGCACCTTTCCATGTGTGCCGAGGGCGTGCTTGAGTGCACAGAAAACCAGCAGTCTACAGAATATCAGAGCGATTGTGTAGAAGTTTGCAAGCTCACCATTTTCAAGTGGCGTGGATTCTTTGGCAAAGCGCCCCAACTCGAAGTAAAGACTTGCGATATCGTAGCTGCCTGGGTTGAGTGTACGGCTGTCAGCAGCAACGAAGTACAGTCCGTAGCTTCGAGCAAAAATCTCAAAAATCAATCTCGTCTTTCCAGCGCCCGAGGTGCCGTAAAAGCTCATGAGTGTTTGGTGATCACCTGAAACAATTTCGTCAAAGTTTTCAAAATTCTCGTTAAAACGCCCCAAAAGATCATGAGTGAGGAAATCGGGGGCTGGGCTACCGGAGGCGAGATTTAGCGGAATTTCGACTTTGGGGTGAAAAAGCTTCGCGAACTTCCCTTCGGGCGTGAAAACTGGCACGGGTTCGAGGAATAGTGCAGGGTTGTCTCTGATGTGCCGATATGTTTCATCCAGGGTCTCAGAGACCGGTGACAGCACCGCATAAAAAAACTCCTCATCTCGTGCATCTTTCAACTGTAGCTGTGTCAGTTCCAAAGATTCTTCATACATCTTAATTCGTCGCTTGCTGAGTTTCTCATCGCTTCTCAGTATCTTCAAAAAATCGTTGACATCTTTGGTTAGCTCTTTCACGGTGCTTTCCGCATTCTTATACCTGGCGAGGACATCGTGAAGTGGAGAAGGCCACGCCTGGCTTGCTGCGCCATCCGCCATCCTTGCGAGTTTGCTCGTCCTGTGTATTCCTAGGCGCTCTGAGTTAGGGATTTGCTTGCTAGCTTGCACCCATTGACTTTTCAGGGGATTGAAAGAGGGAAACTTGTTCCTAGAAAGTTCTGCTTTACACACTTTATAAAGAAAGGGTGTGTAAAGCCAAATAACCAATTAAAAACATTTTGGGTTTTATTTAGAATTAAAATAAAACACTGGAGATTTTCATAGTGTTAGTTTTTTTTCTATTTTGCGAAACTATTAATAGATAAAAGATTAAAAATTTTCAAAGGTTTTCGGTCCTATTTGCTAAGGAAGAAAGAGAGTAGGAACTAAAAGATGGTGAAAAGGAAAGTTGGCAAATAGTTCAATGCAAAAAGGCGATCTTTTTATTTTCTATTTGCTGAGAAAGAAGAGAAAGTAAGAATCTATCTGTAGTGAAACGATGTTTACTGCCAAGGATTGTATGGACGCGGCATTGAAAGTGAGCGATGCCGAGGTGAATGCTCTGATTCTCGAGGAACTGAAAAATTATTTGCGGTGGAAACTGTGTTCGATTGAAGAATTGATAACAAATGTTGCCCAACGGGGTGGGATGAACACCCGTATTAAATTGATTCGTTATTCCGAAAAATTGGACGATGCTGGGAACGAAATTCTAGAGAAACTAGTTTTACAATGCTCGAAAAGGATAGTGGGGCGTTTAGAAGAACTTGGTTTTGTTATATCTCCTCTGGGGTTTAATTCCTTTAGAATAAGTTGGGGGGAGAGAGTTCCAAGTCTAGAGGACTTTAGAAAGTTCGACTTTACAATTACACTATAAACAGATTGATTGTATCTAGTTACCGTTTTCTTGAGGCACTTGTGTATTTGATTTTTTGAGTAGAATTGCTCCTATAATTAGAGCTGTAATTCCGAGTCCGCATAAGATAGCCCCGACAATGATTGGTGCCTTGTTTGAACTACTGGCGTTTTGCACTGTGCCAGCCCTCGGAACGAGAGTTTGTGGAATCAGATACCACAAGCCAGTGTCGGTAGTTTTATCTATGAAATGGGGCAACCAAGTGCCGAACAGAGTATCGAGTTCAAGGGCTTGGCCCGTGTTTCCGTGCACGATATCCACGGACCCATCTGATTTAAAGTCCAGTTTAATAGGAATGGGATCGTTTCTATCTTTGTCCAGCACTACAAATGGCGAGATTTTGTTTAAATAATCTGAGGATTCGGCGAGGAATCCGTTGCTAATATATAGGTTCCAGGTGAGATCAACTGGTGTTTCTGATCGGGCTTCGAGTCGAAGCAGTTGTCTATTATCTGAGTCGGATTGGGCGGTTCCGATTTCCAGGGTTTGGATTTCTCCGAAACCATCTAATTCTTTGGGTTCTGCGGCTTGAAGAAAGCTTTGGACTCCATTTCTTTCTGTCCAGAGGTAATGGTGTAGCTTAAATGTATCTCCGGAGCAGAAGGTTGTAAACTTGCTGACTTGAAAACAGTCGCTACTGATGGGAGCCGTTGGTCCTATGGTCACGACTGCAGCAGTTGTTGTTTCGGTGGTGCTAGTTGTTGTAACAGCGGGAGTTGTCGTCGCAGCTGCTGTTGTAATTGTTTCCGTGGTAATTGGGATTGTGACATCCTCTATCGTGCTCCGGCTTTGTTGCGTTTGACCAACTCCGATGACAATGGCTCCAGTTAGAGTGGCAATAGTTCCGCTGGCCAGGAGCGAGATAGAGATAAGTTTTAACTTTGAATGAGGCGGTTTATCTAGGGGTGTTTCGTCCATTCTGTGTTCGTGTCTATCTGATGATAATGATTTTTACTAAAACATTCTTACGCCTGGCAAAGATGTTTGCGCCGAGGATTTTTGGGCCGCAATGTACCCGCTCTGGGTTCCTTGTTTGGGTTGTTCAGGCTGTTTGGGCTGTTTGGGCTGTTGTGGCTGTTCCTGTGGTGGTCGCGTTTTGTCTTCTGTGATCATGATCCACGCGATTGAGCCAATAAGAGAGAGGGCTCCTAGTCCAGCGATTACACCTCCTGAAATAAGGAAGGTACTTCTGAGCTTTTGTTTATTTTCTTCATCATTTGCTTCGCTAGAGTCAGTAACAAACCTTGCTCCTTGGCGACTCATGAGAGTGACTGGCTCAAAGGTCCATCGTCTGTTTGCTAGAGAGGCATCGCTGCCCGCGGAGCCGTATCCGATGTTGTTATTTGAGTAGTAGCGTTGTATCCAATTATTTCTGGTGGAACTCTTGATGCTGTAAGCGCCGTTGTTAGAACTAACGTTGAAAGCGTTGGTCTCTATGGCATCTACGTTTCTCAGAATTGCTAGTTGATAAATATAAGCAATTGACGCATCAATAAAATAGCCCAGGCTTGGAGCAAGAAAGTGCACTCCGTAATCAGTAATATTAATTGTCACTTCTTGCATGTCCTCTTGGGGGTTTGTTGCACTTGAAAGAGTGATATAACGCCAGCTCCCTTGTAAGCCTGCATTCCAGTCACTGGAATATTCCATGTACCGCTGCTGTCCATTTGAAGCCAATTGAGTGTCTTTAATTTTATAGACGTCGCCAGCACAGAGTGTTAGACTTGCGTCAATCACTTTGCAGACACTTGCTACTGGGGCGGTAGTGGTCGTAGCAGCAGCAGTGGTTGTGGCAGCAGCAGTGGTCGTAGCAGCAGCAGTGGTTGTGGCAGCAGCAGTGGTCGTAGCAGCAGCAGTGGTTGTGGCGGCAGCAGCAGTTGTCGTAGCAGCAGCAGTAGTAGATGCTTCTGTAGAACTGCTGGTTGTGCTAGTGTCACTGGTGGTAGTGTCGCTTGTTTCGCTTGCAAGTGACCTGCTGCTAGCAACGTTTTGTCCGGCTATGAGAAGTCCAGCTCCAGTAAGAAGTATGAAGATACTGAGCGCGAGTAAGATGACTTGTGCTTTAATCATAGTCTGGGTGTTCAAGAAGTATTAACAAAAAATAGTAGTTCTTCAGGTTTCTGGCTCCTCCTCTTCCTCGTCCTCCTCGTCGATATCTTCTTGGTCGCAGACGCCTTGTTCAACCTCTTCCTTGAGCTCGTCGATCCAAGGTTCGTTCACCTCTTCGTCTTCGCTTTCCGGTTCTTCCTCGACTTCCTCCTCGGGAGGTCCTGTCACTACAGGAGGACTGGTCATAGGGGTATCCTCTGAGAACTTTACGTAAGTGGGGCGGTTTACAGAGGATCGGCGCGTGGCTGCATAGAGTCCGGTTCCGAATTCGCACATGCGCGAGCTTGCATCCCAGGTGAAGTGAGTGCACTTTTCGTCCTCGTTGCACTTCGTTGCGCAATTCTCTGCAGTGCTAGCACTGACCTCCTTGATAACTTCTTCGACTCCCTGGCCATTTGCGGTGTGGTATCCTTCGATGTGCTCCGGGAAGGGTCCTCGCTGGAAGCGGCAGATGCTGCGAAAGTTGTTATAATATTGGTCAACAATAGTGCGCTGCAGTCCGTTCTGAGAGCGAGCGTCTTTGACGTCGTTGTTTACATAAACGGTGGTGCCTGTGTCGTCATTTGCAAGTGCGCAGGATTGGTAGAACTTAACTGTGTTGGCTGTTTCGTCAACTTCTACAAACTTGCACTTACCCTTGCAGTTTTTGATCTTTTTATCGAGATTTGCAGTGCTGCGGTAAGTCTTGGTGGCTTTGCTTCCTTCACACTGTGTGTTTGGCGATACGAAGAACCCGTCATACTCTGACGAAACTCGTGCAGTGAACTTGGGCGGTTCGAAGATTTCGCGGTCCATCTTAGTGTCTTCTGAGCTAGCTTCAGGGCGCATTTCCTTGACGAACTCTCGCGTGCGACCAGACTGATCGTAGTCGATTGTCTGGCGCCAATCATAGGGCGAGAGACCACGGACTTCGTTAGAGCCACCAGCATGCTGTGGCAGCGAGTCAGGGACATAAGCAGTGCCGTCATAGAAGTACTTGATGGGGCGCCCCTCTGGGTTCCAGAGATGAATTCCTGTGCGAAGTTCGTTGATGCCCAGCACACCGTGCGTGAGGCTCATTGTGCGCACGATAAAGCCACGCATGCCCTGGAAAGTTCCTGCGTTAAAGTGTGAATTCATGTAAATAAATACCATTTGAGGATCATCGCGCAGCACGGTTTCTCCTGACTCCTCATCGGTGACATAAGATTTGGCGTCTGGCAAGAAGTAATAACCAACACAAACACAGGTGTGCCCGCTGTTAGTGCCGGCGCGCATGTCGTCGCCCTTCAGGTAGTTTGCTGTAGTGTAGCCGTCGAGAGAGGCGCGGACTGCGCGATCGACTGCATCATTATAACCAGTGAGCATAAGCTCTGGGTACAGGATCTTGCCAAGTTCCTTGATGGTGCCTCCAGAAAGACGCCAGTGCTCAGCAAAGTTATCACCAGAAGTGCTATTAGCAAACGAATGCACCACGGGTCCGTAGTTATCGAGTACCCAGGCAAGGAAGATAGCTGGTGAAGCTTCTGCCATTTCTCCTGTCAAAAAGGTTCCCTGGTTCTTACAGACGTAGAGTGGAGAATGGATAGAGTACTGGTTTTCGCGCGTGCGACCATTTGTGCTCCACGACCAATTGTAGTTGCGAGTCATACTTGTAGCACCGACTGCGCCTCCGAACTCTTTAGCTGACTTGAAAGGTGCTCGCTTCCGAACCTTCTTATTAGACTGGAAGTGGCGCTCCCACTTGCCATCACCCTTGTAAGCCAGAAGTTCAATAGGTGTGACACCCTTCTTATTCTTGCCGCCTCCCCACTTATTCTTTCCGTCGCTGCGCCCCAGTTCTTCAGGCTCTTGCGGTAGCGGTTCCAGGAAGGGTCAGAACAGTTGCCCACTGGGTTGTAAGGAGCAAGGTGGACCCAGTCCTCGATGTCAACCTTTTCCGAGCCAATTTGCAGGCCATCAGGGACCTTGTAGTCTTCGTCTACGAATTTAGTAAAGTAAGGATCGACCTTATTACTGGTGTAGACCTGGGAAGCTTGCGCCTTGGGGTCGTCGCGCTTCGATGGCCACTTAAATTCTTCCTTGCTGAGAACGTTGTCCACTGACTGCACAAGCTTGCGCTCTGCCTTCTGGCCTTCGGTGTCGAGAGCGTAGTCATAATTGATAAGCTCGCCTGTTTCTTCGTCTGTCTTAACTTCAACCCAGGTCTCTAGCGGGTCATCTTCGTTGACAATCTCGTTTCCTACGCGCACAAAATTGTCCTTTGCTAGCTGGGTGTGGTAAGAATTGGCGTAGTAGAACTGGTGCTTATAGTGATTGGTGTAGAGGTAGGGTACGTTAGCAATCTTGCGGTGGCGACTCATCTCACCGAGCTGCGCACAGCGATGCAAACTCATTTCTTGGCGCATGCCTGTGAGCGTGCAGATACTGCCGCACTGGCTGGTCTGAACAGGCCGCACCCAGCGTCGAATAGAGCGTTCCTTGAACTGTCCGTTTGCAGTTGGCGGGATGCCACCAATGTAGCGCCAGTCAACTGCGTATCGCATGCCCTTAGGTAGCTTTCCATTCTTCACGACGTTTTCGGTGAGCCAGGAATCGCGGTCCTCCATGAACATTTCTTGGGTGAGAAAGGGGTGCTCCTCATCAACTGCAGGGTGGTTGATGGTTTTTTCGTTGCTCATGTTCACTGTACCCCAGTCGAAACTCTCTGCATCAGCAAATTCGAAGCGACGATCTACATGCAAAGGAGTGTACCTGCTGGACCCGTCGCTTGGTGCGAAACGAGCCATGTCAGGACAGTCAACTTTCACTCCCAGGCGACCTGCTGCGAGACTTTTGTTGCATCCTCTTCCAGCCTTGTCTTTACCCATGTTTGTTGTCGCTGTTTTTAAAGCATTTTGAAATACTTGAGACTTTTCTGTAGTAGAAACCATGATAATGAGATCCAATAAGTATGGTTTAGAGTAACTCTAACTTCTGTAAGACAAAATAAATTTGTGCTCCCTTTTTCAAAGTGAAAAACAAAACAAAACAAACCAAGAAAGAGGATGCCGCCACCTAAGATAAATCAATTCAGAAACATTTACCTTGTGTTGTGTTTGCTGGTCACCGGAGCTATGACATCTGTTCTTTATACTTATCGCTACCAAGAGCGGTGAGTAAAAAAGACCCTTCAAATAATATGTTTTTGCTATTTGAGACCAGAGAAAGAAAAGGTAATAATGATGAAGAGTTTTGGTGTTTTAAAACCGGCATTTGTTTTAGGTAGTGGACTCTCTTTGGCGTGTCTTTACAGAAATTGTCAGAAGAGCAACCTCCCTCCCTTGCAGTCCGATAAGGGTGATTTTTTCGTTCATCCTTTAGAGCAGCAGTTGAAGCGACACGCGTATCGCAAACACTTGGCTTCGAGCCGTGCTTACATTTTGTCTGGAGTCAAAGGGTGTGGAAAGACGACCGCTCTTCAGCGGGCTTTACCCGGTGCTCATTATGTGGATTTCGCCTCGTTTGACAAGTCCTTTGTAAAGTCCCTTGGGGTGAAACATTGTTTCATTAGCTCTTTCAGTGACTACCCTGCCGAAAAGGTTTTTGAGAAGCTTGTAGATTCAAAAGCACGTCAGGAGTCTCCCTTTGTTGTGGTTTTAGATCATGTGGAGTGCCTGCCCCCTTCTGAGGTCCTTCCTCAGTCCAAGATTGGTTCAAAAGAGACACCGATACAGTCTTTGCTGCGCGAGTTGGTGAACATCGATGGATTGGTCATTTTTGTAGTGAGCTCGCTTCCGCATTACTCAAAAGCCTGCACTCTCACAGACGGTATAAAAAAGATAAGACCCTTTGACGATGGAGATTTATCCTCGTTTTTTCTGTCCGAGAAGGATTGCACCAACCTTATGCAACTGTACGGTGTGAACGAGACATCTGTTGAAGCATCAGTGTGGAATGCACTTACTCATGCGTGTGCAAAATCTTCGAATGTCGAAGTCATTAAATCATTTCTGCTGCGAGGTCCTTATACGCCCGAAAAGCTCGAAAAGTTGAACCGTCGAGCACAGGGAAGCGCAGACCGATGGACCGAGCTTCAAACCTTTCCATTTTGGGTTTAAATTTTCTCCCCTTTAAAGACTAAATGCAAACAAAGGAAATACAATGACTCTAACACCTGAAGAATACTTAGCTCAGAGAGAGAAACGAGCGGGGCGTTATTTAATTGGAAACATTTGTGCTGCTCTGACCATTGCACTTGCTGTTAGTTTAGTTGATCAGAACGAGCACTACATTCGGCGCGCTATCACCGTTTTCTTTGCTACTGCGGCAGTTCTGTTCATTTTTGCCTTTTTGATGCGCGAAGAAATGCCTAGTGTGACCACAATCTATCCACTGGGGTATGCGGTCCCTGAAAAGCACATGGAGCGCTTGCCTGAATTGCTTTTGACCTCTCTTTCCTGCTGCTGCGCCGGAATGCTTATCATTATTATTCACATTGTTCGAAAGGCCTTTTTCCCTCAGGGTAAGTTCACGCTGCCCACGCTGGCGGCTACAAGTCGCGCTGGCCTCAAGCTTCTGAACTGCTTCGTTCCACTCGCGCAGTGCCGATGAACAAGACTCGCCTGAAGCCTGTCATCGGCGAGCTTTTTGGTCCTGATGGCCCTGCAGAAGGACTGAGTGGCGACGAGACGTTTGCCTATATCCAGGAGCACCTTGGCAGTAATGAGGTTGTTGTTTTGCGTCGCTCGAAGATTCGCAATAAGAAAGGTGGGACTCCTTCCCTTTCTAGCGCGACTGCGGCTACTACTACTACTACTCCTGTGGAATCACTTGCTCCGCCCCCAGAAAATGGTGATGAGAGCGATGACTATGCTGATTCAGAGGAGGAGGACGAGTAAGTACGCACCTCGCTTCTTACTATGATTTAAACAAACCAATTTTAATCTTTTTTTACCGAAAAGTGAGTATTTTTTTTAGTTTGGGAGTGTATGGTTGACAAAGAGATCCTACTTCAATGTCCACGACTGCTGCTCAAACAAGTGAAGCTACAACTACAACTTACGAACCCACGACAACGGTGGAAGCTACCACGGATGCGACCAGCACTACTGCAACGCCGGCGTTAACTTATGATGATTTGTCTCCAGTACTCTTACTTTTGATTGCTATGTCTTCAATCGTGACTGACGGCGATTCGCAGGTGAGCACTGAACAATTATCAATTGCACAAAAATGGGTCGATGCTTTGAAGGTCTGGAAGCAGGCATGAAGATGAGTACATTTAAACGAGACGTTGAGACGGTAGCCTTGCTCCAGACACATTTTGTTTCTGCATATGGCTAAGTCTAACAAATGCGAAACCATGCTGGACTGGAGCTGTAGAAGGGAAATAAAATGTTCATGCATGAATTGCCTGCACTGCTCTACAAGCGTGCACACGAGATAAGCTTGCACACTAGATAGTTCAGAGCTTGATCTATGTCTTATAACATGTAGTTCTTATTATTACAATCCAAAGTCATAATACATGTGCCTTTGGTTGATTACTCAATCTCAATACAGGATTTTTTTATGGCGCGAAAAATATTCCCTCCCTTTGTTGCTACAATTAGAGGCGTGAAGTGTGAATATGCTACAAATGATTTGAGAGCAAGACTAAATCAGCCAGCCATATTCGACACCACATTCCTCAAGGAAGACCCAGCAACAATTTCTAAACATTATACACATGTGCATCTATTTGATGTGACCCGGTCCATTTAAGAGCAGAGATAAGTCGAGCAAGAAAGTTTAATCGTATTTTAAAAAGATGCTTCGCTCCCCGTACTTGTCTAGCCCACTATCTATTTTCTCATTTGCGTGATTGTTCTACTTCTTGAGCGACTTTATCAGGAAGAATTATCGCAGGTTCTCTTGTTGTCTCAATAGTGTAGGTTTACAATTTCTTCAGAAAAGCTAAATTGGCAACTTCAACTTGAACAACATCTCTTCTAAAGATCATGTGCACGCTTTGTACAATTTGTCAAACTTTCAAAAGTACTGAACTCAATCTGAAACAACTCTAAGACAGGACTTTGGAGAATAAAGGGGAAACATTTCATTGAGTCTCAAACCTAATACGTATTGAACAGAATTCTTGCCAATTCTTGCCAAGAACAAAAGCCACTATCCTCTCAACTCGGGTTTACCAAACACGTTTCAATGCACAGATTAAATATATCATAACAGTATGCTTTATTTAGTTTGATAGGAGTAGCCATAATGGATGTGACACTAGATAAATTATAAGTTTTTTTTAATTAAGATCTTCGCAAAAACAGAAGACAAAGCCTGAAGCAGATTGTAATGGTATCTGCCTCAATATGCAAATCATGTCTGCTCCATGTGGATTTGAAGCTCCTGTGTTTTCTAAATTTTTGTCTGTTATCTTTGTCAAAACAAGAGAGGTATCTGAGGCAACCTGAATTCACCAAGGACGGCCTTCAGTGTTGTTTTGATACTCAACACTTATCCAATGAAATACAAAAGATCCTCAAAGTTACATTGGGTAAGTTTTGGCTACGCAGGGAATCCTTTAAGCCAGATCTAAAAGAAATAACTCGGAATTCAAATCATGAACATCCACAACCAATTCGTAGAATAATAAAGTCAAACAAAATATCTTGGGCAAAACAAATAATTGGCTTTATGAAAAGATGAGAATTAAATCAAGGCCCCAAACTGTACTTCATGACTAACAATCAATACAGCAAGAGTTTTCTTGCGTTGCCCGATAAGGTTTATCTCCGATTGGAACAAGGTCATACAAGTTTCTCTTGCGAAGTGAAGGGAGATGGACGGTCGCCGTGCTCTGACGTGCGGGTGAAGAGACAAACAAGCCTCGAGAAAAGGGGAAAAAGATATAAAGAGGGAAAGGATGGGACTTCAATAGACCTATAAGATCAACGAAGAACAACGAAAAAAAAACGAGACCGAAGGCACGCAGACGGCGACAAGTCAGGTTGATGTGATGTTATAAAGTTTAAACGAGAATACCCTCGAACTTCTTCTGGAACCAAGCCTGGGTCTCGCCCTTTGTCACCTTGTGGGAAGCACCGATCCGGGAACGGCACTTCTTGCGCTTGGACACGCGCCAGCCCTTGCGGCCCATAACAACGTAGAAGTCCATACCGTAGATACCGGTGTTGGGGTCGTACTTGAGACCGAGATCAATGTGCTCAGTAATACCGAAACCGAAGTTGCCGGAGTCGGAGAAGTTGCCCTTCTCGAGCTCGTACTCCTTGACCTTGAGGCCACGCTCCAAGATCTCCATGGCCTTGTCGCCGCGGACGGTCACGTGGCAAGAGATCTTCTCGTTACGGCGGATACCGAAGCCACGGAGGGTGTACTTGGCCTTAGACTGGCACACCTTCTGCTCAGAGAGCTGCTCGAGCACCTTGCTGGCACGGGTCAAGCGATCACCGCTCTCACCAACAGAGATGTTGAGCACGAGCTTCTCAACGCGGAGCTCGCGCATAGGGTTGTTCAAGCCCTTCTTCTCCTGAGTCTCGGCCTGTCAAACATAGCAACAAAATAACACAATCAACACAACTAATGTTAGTCAAACACTTGCTCTCCATATCTTTTTTGCAACCGCATAAGGACCGTCAATAATTTGCAATCTCTCAAGCATTCTAGCTCATCAACTACACTATGAGCTTTGCATGCTGTCTCAATCAACGAGAACCGCGCAAGGTACGAAGAACTATACTATCCATAGCCAGATTTACTCCCTAGCAGTCATGTGAAGGCTAGAGAGCAGACAAGTTATCGCCACCATCCACAGGCAATCTGACTAAGTTTGTAAGTTTCATCCTATACATTGGTTCATCGCACGATGGCAACCACCATTCCGTCACTCGTTACCACCTATAGCCCAATAGTACGACGATATGAAAGCTCTGAAGCAAGTGACCATGACGGTGAATCATCACTTTTCATTTGCAGGCAGAGTTCTCAGGGATCATAGCACCAGCCGTGCAGGCAGCGTCTTGCTCGAAATTAATAGCCATCGAGTGAGAAGAGATAAACCTCAGCCCCGTCGTGCTTCCAAGGTTGTGGCACCACCACACATTGAAGATGCCCGACCAAACAGGCTAGCAATCACTGTGGCTACGATTACGCCGGTCTCGTCCATAATCGCATAGCTACATCGCCCCAAGTCCTTGATATCCAAGGTGCTTGTCTCGCGTTCGCTATCCACAGCCTTTCGTTCATGTCGAGCAAAGGCCATCATGCCACATCTTCAAATGCAACACCGGTGCCGCCTGGAGCAAGGCTTCGCAGCGTGCGTATCCAAATCCTGACGTGGGTCCTCCGCGTCCTCTCCTGCGCCTTCGCGCACGTACCATGGTGCCTAAGAAAGAAAGCAACTAGCTCCTGCCGCTGTTGCGCTCCGTCCGAGTCTGTCTGTGCTCTGCTCCTCTCTCCTCTCGTCGCCTTCCACGCCTCTCCCCACTTTCCTATTATGCCCCCCTATTGCCTCATTACTTGTAAAAGCCCGCCGCGCACCACGATGCCCTACCCCCTCCGCCACCGATCCCTTCTCGCCTCCTCCAGGAAAGAATATTCCCCGCGTTACCCCTGCTTGCCAAAGGAGTGGTGCGCCGGAGTTCCCTGTGTTACCTTGATTTTGTGTTAGAACTTTGATGCCGTAAACACTAGGATCAAAACTAGGGTTTCAACCCTAGTTTAGGTTCCAAAGGTTCTGGAGGTTGCTGCCTCGCTCTGTTCTACTGTTCTGCTTTGCTGTTCTGGACAAGCAGTGTGTTCAAAACTGTTGGCGTTCTGTTCTTAGAAAAAAATTTGGGTAACATAGGGAATCTAGGGAATCTAGGGAATTATGATCGCATAAAATGAGTTGTGCAGATGTGGTTGGTAACCAGAGTACCCCATGCTGACAGACCGCGGGGTGCCTGGAGAAGCTTGAAGGACCCCAGCACTAAAGTGGGACTAACTTAGTCAAAAGGACCAATATGGGTGAGGGACTACAGTGAGGAGTCCTTAGACGCGAGAAGGAGACTGACGCGCCGAAGATTGGTGGAAAGAAGGACGGTGGGCCACTAGGGGTATTTTTGAGGGGAGCGGGGAAATTTCGGGGGATAATTTATGAGCTCGATCTCTGCGGAGATGACTCGCCGATTTTTATGAAAATAATATAAGTTTTGTTATTTTAGATTGCGAGATATTAAAGTTCTGCTGGTAGGGCTGGTTTTTACTTCTCACAGATAAACCATCAGGGAGGGCGACAATAACCGTAGTGAAGCCGCTTGAGACAAAACGCGCGTGTTGATTGGCAAAGGACTGCTGGCAGGGCCTGGACTCGGTATCAAAGTTTAGTGGCTGGCGATCTTGAAAGAACTAAAGAGCATGATATAATTTGGTATATGCAATTCTTACATTAGGTAGCGATCAAGAGTTTCAAGATAGGATGCCCTTATAGGGGTTCTATGGACTTGTGTAAATCTAGCAGGCGAAATTTCGAGTAATGTGGCACCTATTTGATTGTGTGCTTCAACCTTTGCTCGAGCAAGTTGGGCAGCTCTGAGGACGTCCTGTTGGAGATGAAATTGGCTTTGCTGAAGATGATCTTCCCATTGAACCTCTTGACGAGCACAATATTCGACTCCTAGATCTCTGCAAGCCTGCACAGTGGTCGAATCCTGAGCCAGAAAAACGTTAAAACATGGTGGTAATTAGTGCTGGCTCTGGAGGACTTGTGCGCATGAGGAAATGTATTTTACTTTTCAAAGTCTTGTCTTCCTCTGATATACCTCATTACAATTTCGAAGGAAAAGTCTCGAACAGGAGTCTCAACAGAACTGGCGAAAGGATTTACAACGAAGCGTCATTTTCATAGTATAACACTACAACGCCTACACGGTTTCCTCTTGCACACATTTGCATTGTTTCACCCTCTCAGGTAGCAGTTGTACAATTTCATTTATTGTAGGATTGTGAGCGAGGTTATTCCTCCTCTAGATTAAGTCATTCAGAAAAGGTGCTCTCTCAGACATCGTTCCGGACCTCCACATGCAAAATATGCTTCTAGCAATACGCTATTTGAATCTGCTGACACTCGCTCAAACGAAAAATCCTGAGAAAGAAGAGCTACATCTGGCGAAATCGCAATTTGAAACAGACACGCTCTGAAGCTGAAAATGTCGCTACAACCAAACGCTTCGAGACAATTGTATCGTTGTTGATAACTTCTATCTGTCCCTCTATTTAAGCTTGTTCAAAATGAAGTTAACCTTTACAAGGTACTAGGGACAGAAAGAATATTATTATCTCAGTATACTTAACGTAAGTAATATGGTTATCATAGGTATCTCAGGGGACTTGTGAAGCCTTCTTAGAGAAATCTTTAAATTTTTCTTTTAAAGATTTCTAAATTTAATGATAAAATGAGACCTGAAGAGTTAGTTATGAGAGGAAAAGAAGAAGAAAGGCATGACGTAGAACAAGAATCCTGGCATGCTCAACCCTTCTCTGCTGGTGTTTCTCGGGAGCATGATGACGCATGATGCGCTAGACGGTCCGACTTTGTTGGCGGCGGCAAGGGATGCAGAGTGATGGTGCAATCATAATTGCAGGTCCTTCCTCAACATCCCATCTCCATGAAATGATGGCGCACCCGCTAATTCTGTTTTCATCATCCCTTTTGTGTATTTCTTTTATAAATTAGGAACGGTGGCCGCATTAAGATGGAAGAGAACTAGTTTGCTCCCTCCTTACAGCAGTTCCCACGGAGGCTGGCGAGCCCTGGCCCAATATCAGCGGCTGGAGCGCTTGGCTGAGACCTCTCTGCACTGCCGATGCTTACTACGCAAGGAGCGACACAAGAATCGGGCAAGCTCTGAAGGGCCTTGAAAACTTGAGATGCAATCAAGGCAGAGACAACAGTCCGAGCTGACGCACAAACGTTTGGAAACAGACCGACAAACACAACGCTTCGCACTTGCAATCTTCCTATCTCCCCAAGAAAGCCCGCGGAAAAGCTCTGTGAGTCTAATACAGGCCCCGCGTATTCCTCCATTCTTATCCCCCCTCACTGCGCTCCCTCATATTTTATGGGATCCCCTCGATTGAGTGCACCGGGTCGATAATCAAGTATCCCCCCATGCACTCTTGTGACTTTCCTTCCTGAACTGAATCAGGTTGGCTCATCATCACCTTGAAAAGGAATGACGGCGCTTGTGATGAACCATTGGAAAGTATAAGCCATGGCAAGCCATTTCTTCGCTTGTTGACGGGAAGCACGCTCAAGTTTGAAGCCAAGCTGGGAGGAGGACCTCTTATTATTTGTCCTTTTCATGAATCCTAAAACCTAAAGGATGCATTGCGATCCAAGTTCGCTTCGTATTTTCTAGTTTCTGCAATAACAAAAAAAGTGCTTTTAAACTTAAAAAGAATGTTTTATAATTCTTAATTTCTTTTATCCTTTCTTAACTTTTTACCCTTCTTCTTCTTCCAGTCCTTCCTTCCTTCCTGCGTATGTTCCTCTCTCTTTCTCTCTCTCTCTCTCTCTCTCTCTCTCCCCCCCTCTCCTCTCTCTTAAGCAGACGATGATGATGCGACTGATCTTGAGGATTCTCCGCCTTCGATTCGAATTTGAAGGTTTAAATGCCACCTTGGGAGGATTTGAATTTCTGAGCGTTTGGATTTGAATTTGAATTTGAATTTGAATTTGAATTTGAATTTGAAATTTCAAATTTCAAATTTTCGAATTTTCGAATTTGAGCGAATTCGAGTTCCTATGTTTAAGCAGTTCCAATACACGAGCAAGTTCCGTGAAGCGCTGAGTCGCCGCCTCCTTTCGACACGTAGAAGGCGGTGCTTGCCTTGTGTGTGAGCGAGTGGAGTTGCTCTCTGTGTTGCCTTCTTCCCGCCTGGAGGCCTGTTTTTGTGGCGGCCTCCGGCGCATCATCGGAGTCGCGCGCTGTATCCGACAGTGAGTGAGTGAGTGAGTGAGTGAGTGAGTGAGTGAGTGAGTGAGTGAGACTTAGTGTAGTGGTATCTGTGTCGGCAGGATCTCGCTCGCCACCATGCCAGCTGCCAGCCACTTCCCGAGGCGTGTAGTGGATGCTGGCAGCGGCTCAATGGTCGATCTCGTGGTGGCACTGTACGAAAGAAGGCCATGAGCAGCGTACGAGCTGATCGGCTTTGGCTGTTTTACACTCGATGCGCCACAGAGAGATTGGATGGGGATCTAAGTATCTACGTATTCAATTGAATCGTTTGATAGGTGAACATCGGACATCGGTGGAGCAGCACAATTCATGAAGATCGTCTTCGAGTGTCAGAGTTTCCTGTTTCTGGCCTTCAGGGAATAACTAAGGGAGATGGGCGATCAGGATGAAAGTGGATGGTCGCTGCAGAAGGATGTGAATGGCAACAAACAAACGCGGCTCAATCAGCCGATTGAGGCAGGGTCTATCGTCGCCAGCGACTGATTGATCAATATCCAAGCCAACCGCACCGGAGAAGAAATATTTATTCATTCCTCTTTTATTTATTTTATTTTTAATCAAAGAAATCCAAAGAAATAAACAACGAACAAATAACTTTGGAAATAGATAAATGAATAAATATCATGAATGGATGGATGAACTCCTAGCGAAGAAGTCAATTTTGCGTGGAAACTGACAAAGGAATAGCCACAAGCGAAGCAAACTAGCTCGCCAAGACTACCAGAGGCCTCAGACAGACAGCGATTTGCCCCGGCCCGAACCCTCTCGGTCTGAGACGCTCGTCTATCGGGCGCCGAGCGGGCCCAGCAGGAAGGAAGAAAGCTAGCTAGCTAGCTAGGAAAGAACTCGAAGGAAAAGAAGCCAAAAACATGAAGAAAAATCACTCAAGAAAAACATCATCATCAAACTTGGAGCGAAAAATCAGAAATCGAAGGAGAGGTCCCTACCACCCTCAAGCTCGCATAACCAAGAAGAAGAAGAAGAAGTAATAAACCAGCGACAATACCAAAGAAGTGAGCGGAAACGAGGAGGCTTAGGCACTTTCTCAAAGCAAGGGGTTTTATCGTTTGCACTTTTTAATCCCCGAGATGCCCGTCCTCCTCCTACTACCGAATAGAACTATTCACGTATAAATCATAGATCATAATGTTTTTATTTTATTTTGTTTGTTTGTTCAAAGATGATGATGATGATGATGATGATGATGATGAGCACCTGTTTTTATGATATATTGTTATGAATGGATTGCTTTTAACTGTCCAAGTGCCGACAGAGATCTCGCGCTTAAGCGCTCAGGCTGCGGGTGCCTTGGAGGGAGAGCAAGCTAGGAGACTTGCTGAGGTGCTTGCTGTTTTCTGTTCTGCCCTTGAGGTCTTTCGCTATCGGCAAACTGGCAACTGCTCTTGAAGCGTGGCGCTTAGTACGAAGGCTCTTTCGTGTTGTTTTCAACCCATTCATTAACTCATTCCTTTTGCTCTTGCCCTCACTGGAACCAGTTCCAACGCGTGGCAAAAGAAAACAAAAATAAACAAACAAACAAACAAACAAACAAACAAACAAACAAACAAACAAACAAACAAACAAACAAACAAACAAACCAACAAACAAACAAACAAACAAACAAACAAACAAACAAACAAACAAACAAGAGTAAGAAACAGAAAGGGAAAGAGTGCAGTCCAAGCTACAACGCTTCAAGCAAACCTTCTGCCAACAGGTAAACCTTGGCAAATCCTCAAGCAGGCAGAGAGAGAGCCTGAACTGAAGAAGCGGCAAAACCCAAACCCAAACCAAACTAAGAAGCCGAAGCGGAAGCCACTGAGGAGCGTCAGGCTATCTACATATCTTTCAACCCGTACGTGCGTGCGTGAGCTTGTAAACCTTAAGACCGACCATGCCTCAGCAACAGAGCTCCGTAGCAGAGACCCTGCAGCCGTTCGTGTGCGGTGGCATGGCTGCATGCTTTGCCTCGTCTTGTATCCACCCCATCGATTTGACCAAGGTTCGTCTCCAGCTCGCTGGTGAGGGCCTCGCCCCCGGTCAGGCCAAGCCCAGCTCTATGCAAATTGTGCGCGATGCCGTCAAGGCCGATGGCATCAAGGGTCTCTACTCTGGTCTCTCTGCCTCTCTAACCCGCCAGGCTACTTACGGAACTGCCCGCATTGGTCTCCACCGCTCCTTCAGCAACAAGCTGCAGGAACTCAACGGCGGAGCAGACATTCCTTTCTGGCAAAAGACTGTCAGCGGTCTCTGCAGTGGTGCCATCGCTGTCTGCATCGGTACTCCATTCGACGTGGCCCTTGTTCGCATGCAGAGCGACGGCACCAAGCCCATCGAGCAGCGTCGTGGCTACAAGAACGTCTTTGACGCCCTTGTTCGCATCTCCAAGTCTGAGGGTGTTGCCGGTCTCTGGAGCGGTCTCTTGCCCAACATTCTCCGTGGTATGAGCATGAACGTCGGTATGCTTGCCTGCTACGATGAGGCCAAGCAAGCCATCGTAAAGGTTACCCACGACCCGGACTCCATGACCACCCGCATGGCCTCTTCTGCCGTCGCCGGTTTCTGCTGTGCCTTCCTCTCTCTTCCCTTTGATCTCATCAAGTCCCGCCTCCAGAACATGCGTATTGACCCGGCCACTGGCAAGATGCCGTACCGTGGTGTCATGGATTGTGCTTCCAAGGTCTTGCGTAACGAAGGGTTCTTTGCGTTCTGGACTGGCTTTGTCGCCTACTACGGTCGCTGCGCACCTCATGCTATGATCATTCTCCTCTCTGTGGAGCAGATCACCGCGATGTACCGCGACCTCTTCGGACTCAACGAGGACCGCCACGCCCTCTCTGCTGCTGCTCGCTTTACCTCCACCGGTACCGTCAGCAACTACATTGACGGTGATGACGACGATGTCGTCGATGATGATGACAACATGAAGGAGTAAATTACTGTACGCCAGCGAACATGCGTGCATGTGTAACCCCTCACATGTTCTCTGACATTGTGCTGTATGTACGATTTGTACAAGCAGCTTCTGGCTGTGAACTCTTCTTTAAATCACTTCTGTCCAATCTTTCATTTGTTACAAACGCACATTCTCACTAATGAAAGACCCAACAGTGACAGGAAAAACCTTTTTCTTTAAAAACTCACATATCATAATACGGACGGATTAATGATACGTGGCTGCCAGTGTGGTTAACCGCGGTCTAAGAATGTCCTGTGTCATGATGAAAACCTCTTCTTCGCTCCTGAGCGCATGGGTTAAAAGGTATGCATACATCATTACGAATGCAAAAAAAGCTCGTAACAGGAGTGTTTACCTCCCCATGTAGCCCACAACACACACAAAACCAACAACTGCAGACTTCATTTCTTCTTCTCAAGTCCTTACGTATAGTAATTTTATTTGGATCATCGTGTTTATCGCAATTTTCATCCTTCACCCACGTCTTTATCCTCTGAATATTGCTAACAGTCTCTTGTCTGCTTGCTCACGGTATTTTCTTTTCTTGTTTTCAAGAAAGTAAAATTAGCACCTACTAGGAATATATATATATGGTAGCATACTTGATAACTTGTAACCTGGGAACCCATGTCAATTCTGACCTGAATTGTCACTTTTTTTTAACTAAAGACATACCAGAAGTAAATACGATAGTGCGCCAGCTCAAGGTAGAATATGGTCATTTCAATCGTAGTCGAGAATTTAGTTGTTTGTGCTGCGTATGCAAATTCAAAGTCAACTAAGTAACCGAAAGCCCTTCTCTAATGTTTTTTCATATTTTTTAAATGCATAAAAGCTACCCTTATTGTCTTATCATAGATTGAGCATAAAAAATGATAGCAACATTTAATTATATATATTTCCAAGCTTTAAAAGTGGCCTAGTACCTGCCTACGTACAAACGATTATAGTTTTTTTTCACGGTCACCAGTAATTCAAAGTTCGCCATGGACAAACGGCCTGTAGTAGTACATGCTAAATAACTGCTAGACACAATAATGTATTTGATCAAGGCATCACTGTAAGCCCTAGAATGACAAGTTGACTTACAAACTATGCTCGGATCGTTGCCGGGGATAAGAGGTCGGTTGATGTTTAAAGTATTAAGAGTGGCCGCTAGTACCCTCCTAATCAACCCCTATAAGTTTTGAGAGTATGGATAATAATAGTTCATGGCATATTTGGTATAGCAAGAAAAAATACTTCTTTGCAAGTTCAACAGAAAAAGATATAGTGTAGAAATGGTCATTTTCTAAAAGGAAACTATCATACCGTTCGAGTGACTTGGACTTTTCCCCAGCCAATTCGAGGCGAAATATTGAATAGATAAGTGGGATCCCAAGCAATGCAAAAGCAACAAAAGTCTATTGTTCTTGCTGCGAATGGGTTTCTCACTTCAAAGTAAGCTAAATGCCTACTATACAATGTTATAAGAAGGTGGAGCAGAGGCCCTTTGTTGAAACGCTATGGTTTTCTGCGCACTCAAATTGCATCAAAAAGTTCAACTTCGGAGGGAACCTGTAAGATGAGAAGGAGAGAGCATCGAGGAGTATGAGTGGGATAAGACAGCAGTCGAGATGGACATGATGCCTTCTTTAAATTTCACCCTGTACATAGAACGCATATACCGCCTCCTCCATTCTGGTACGAGGTGGCTCGCATCCTGTCCACAACTTAAACTGAGCAATACCCTGCTCAATAAGCATTTGGATGCCCTCAAAAGTTTCACACCCATGCTGTGCAGCCTGCTGCAACAGCTTTGTGCGACGCGGACGATAAGCAGCATCCAGCACCACAGGTTTGGACGCAAGAAGGTGCTCAGGAGCAGTAAATCCGGCGCCACTTGGCACAGTACCCACAATACAATCCACGGCAGGAATTTCCTCAAGTGAACGTACTGCTGATCCTCCGAAGCGGTCTGCCACAGCAGCGGCCTTTTCATATGTGCGGTTGTACACGATCAACTGCAAACCCATCTGAATTGCACAGTAGCTTGCTGCTAATGCGGTGCCTCCTGCACCGATCACAAGTAAAACCGCGGGGCCAGCCCCGTCATTCTTGATACTTGAAAGTCGAGGCGAGCTTTCCAAGAGCGCACGAATGCCTTGCCAGTCAGTGTTATCTCCAAAGAGGGTACCGTCTTGGCGGCGAGCAATTGTATTTACCGCGCCGATGCTCTCTGCTGCTGGGGAAAGTTCGTCCAAGAAGGGTGCCACAGACTCCTTGTGCGGAATAGTTACCGATGCACCGCGGAAGCTCGGCTCCTTCACTTTGTTTTCCACGACCTTAATGTCAAGACTCTCACACAAGGAGTAGTAACGTGTCATCCTAAGATCCTGAAAACCCTGATTGTGGAAAGTTGGAGACGGAGACGCTCCAATTGGATGTCCAAATAGATAGTACCGTTCGCACGCAGGGTCTGTATCCGCATAAAAGTTCCGCGCAGCACACTCCATCTCACGGCGTGGCACGTGCTCGACAGGGATTCCAGACCAGAGTGACATTTGCATGAGGCCCTGTTCAACGAGCATATCAATGCCCTCGTAGGTGATGCACCCGCAGCTCGCGGCTTGCTTCAGCAGTGCGGTTTGTCGTGGTCTGTAGGCCACGTCCACAACCACCGGCTCGTGCTTACGCAAGAACGCCTCATGTGGCATGCACAATGCAGATGAGGCTGGCACAAGCCCAATAATGAGGTCCACAGGCTCGTCAAAGGCATCGAGGTCATCCACGACAGTGCCAGGGAACGCCTGAGTGAGCTTCTCCGCCCGCTCCCGCGACCTGTTCCACACAAAGAGACGGAGACCGAGCTGTTCCACACAGTAAGCTGCCGCAAGTGCAGTGCCGCCAGCTCCAAGAAGAAGCGCTGCTCCAGACGTGGCGAGACCCTTCTCGCTGCGAGCCTCAATGCCATTCTTGGCGAGTTGATAAAGTCCATACCAGTCTGTGTTGTCTCCGTGAAGCTCATCCTTCTCATTCTTCACGACGGTGTTGATGGCTCCAATGCGCTCTGCAGCATTCGAAACAGTGTCCATGTAAGCTCGCACAAGCTCCTTGTGTGGCATGGTGACGCTTGCTCCCCTAAACCTCTCGGCCCCAATTACAGTCTGTATGCGTTCTGCATCCTTCGTCTCGCATAGCGTGTACCTCGATGCCATTCCCGAGTGCCTTGAAGCCTGCATTGTGCATAACGGGTGACGGAGACGAACGAATAGCTCCTCCGATCAAGCAATAGTGCTGCTCTGGATTTACTGGAAGGTCCTCCCGTAGCCGCACAGCCGCCGCTGGCGTGAGCGGGAGGATTGAGGGTCCACACCTTCCAGAGACAAGTGCCTGCGCCAGTGGAACTCCATCTCCCTCTGCACCAGCGACATCGAGCATGAAGGCGGCAACCTTGGGCAAGGTAATACCTGAAACCTTTCCGTTGATGATCCTGTCCAGTGCGGCCACGAGCCTGACAGCCTCCATGGCGTCGGCAATCTTCGGCGCAGTCACTACGAGCATGGCGATTCTCGAAGCAGCCTCCGACAGAGCAGTTCCCGTGTACTTGCTCACGGCAGCGATAATAGCGTCTTCGCTAGAGAGGTCTTTGGCAGCAACACGGAGCGCGAATACTGTGGACCCGGCCCAACGAGGGAGCACAGCTTGCAGTGACTGCTCGACAACCTCGACACAATCCGCAGCGACGCACTCCGCACCGAGCTGCATCGCGAGTGCCGCAAGTTGTACATCCCCGCCTGCATCAACTACTACAGGCAGCACCGTACGGCGGCGTGTCATTGCCACCTTCGCGGGCCACTGGTCGAGGGGTTCAGCACCAGCGAGCCAGACCGCGTCTGCACCAGCAGCTGCAAGCTGGCCAACCTCTGTGGCAGAGGAGGCAAGGTGAATACGTGCGTTTGGTAGGAGTGGTGAGGGAGCAGGCTCAGCGAAAATGGCAGTTGCAAAAGATTCAAACTCGCAGGACACGCGCGCCCAGTTGCGATCACCAAGCAGAATGGGAAAGCGATGAGAGAGACATTCCAAGAACCACGGCAGACGGCGCTCGTACACCTCTAACACGCCGGCATCATACTGAGGACGGCGAGCCAAGGAATCCGATGCAGCGACGCCAGTAGAGGCCCCATCTTCTGTGGCATCCTCTGCCTCGTCTGTTGATGCTGATACTATTGGTGATGGTGATGGTGTTGCAGATTTGGAGGCGGCCTCGCGAGCCTGATTCGCCTCGAGGTCGATGCAAATGTCCTGGATGTGGCGATCTACAAAAATGACATTAGAAAGGGTCTTAAGGAGATCGCGGGCTTCTTGAGTCTCGACGATACCTCCACCGCAAGAAATGACAGCACCCTCAGGATGCTTAAGAAGAGTGTTGCGAAAGGCAAGGAGCTCGAGAGCCCGAAAACCATCCCAACCCTCGGAAGCGACGATCTCGCCGCAAGGACGACCCTGCTCCGACTCGAGGACCTCATCCATGTCCACAAAGACGTATCCGAGAGCGGAGGCACCGATGCGGCCCAGCGTCGACTTGCCGGCGCCGCGCATGCCCATGATGACCAAGGTGGGTCGCTCCATGGTTGAGTGCGGGTACGAAGTCTGCTGTGCTACAGCTGCTGACTAGAAGGGTGGAGTAGAACGCCTCCACAGAGGAGAGCTACGGGGTGGCGCACAGGTGCCCGAAGTTTCCTCCCAGGAGAGGAGATCAAGCGCAAGTGTTGATGTTGTTGATGTTGTCGAGGATGTTCTCGCTTTGATGAGATATGCTAAGAGCTGAGGTCATGAACGTAGATTAAGAATAGGTAGTACCCAGGGTAGTGTCTAGTAACTGGGCTTAGCCCACGTAAATTCGTTCGAAAATATCAATCAAATTCTGTAATGCGAACAGGTGCCAGAACGAGCGTGGGATGATAGGTTCCAACCTGCTACCTAGATACTAACATCAATTTGATGTGCATGGATTGATAGTTATCATGCATGATTGCCGACAATCAGGACCTGCTTAGTTTAGCTTGAGCGAACTGTGAAGCTTGGGCGAGCTTGATGGACTTGTGAAATCTGATTGATCGCTTGTTGTTTAAGAACCTTTTTTAGTTGGAAGCGATGCAAGAAATATAAAGTTGCTTTGAAGATTGGTTACTTTTGGTGCGACCACTGTGTGTTTCAAATAATGCTATTCGGGTGAGAGATAATACCTTCATTTGATCCTAGGAAACGAAGAAGAAGCAAAAACATCGTTCTATGCTAGTGAACAAATGCACGCGGCTGAAACTTGAAGGTATCAAAACTGTTACCTTTAAGTGCTGGCCAGTTCCTGCCGTACGCCACATGACTACAACGTATAGCCCATACATACGCCAAACTCATAAGATACCTAGACTAGAGTCTCTCACGAACCCCAAGAAAAGAAGAAAAGCAGAAGCACAACTACTACGACTTGAAGACAAAATAGACCGGTGGCAAATCGCAAACGAGAAGTTCTGTGCTGCCTTCGTTAGCCGCGCTACCTTCTGAGGAGATAGCTATGATGAGCGTGTCTAAAAGCACACGACGACGCGTTGCAATCTTTGGCAGCAGCCTGAATCCACCAACTGGACTCTGTGGACACCAGTCCGTGGTGGATCACTTTGCCAAACTCTTTGATCAGGTCATGGTACTTCCAGTGTACGCGCACGTCTTTGATTCTAAGAGAAACTCGCTTGAGCCATTTGAGCATCGCGTGGCCATGGCGAGGCTCTGCTTCGCACCCCTTATAGAAGCTGGAGAAGACGTTGTTGTTTCTACTGTTGAACGTGACCTTACTAAAAAGCTGGGGGCAGAACAACGCCTAGGCACGTACCAGGTTCTCACGTACTTGCGAAGCCTCCCAGAAAATGCTGATACTGACTTCGTCCTCATTCTGGGTACTGATACCTTCAATGATCTATGCTCAGGTAAATGGAGAAATGGTCCTGAGCTTCTTTCCACCACTGAGATCGCCATTATCCATAGAGAAGGATATCCTATGGTTCAAATTGACCCGTCATTAAATATTAAGGCTATGATCTACGAAATGGGTGCAACCTCTGAGGGTGTGTCTTCCACTGGAGCTCGAGATGCCTGTGCAGCCGGAGATGAAGCTACGATGGCCAAATATCTTCCCTTATCTGTCATTGAGTATATAAAAGAGCACAAGCTCTATAACTTCGGCATTGGGGCGCCATGAACAGATATTGCTTCTTCTTGCTTTTTAATATCTGACAAAGAAAAGGTATTTAGAAAGACGCATACAGCAACATGTCACTCAGGCATCTAATGGTTGACTCAAGAAATATTGATAGCTTTTAGATCATGATAGGAGAAGGTGACACACGTTTTCACAATACTTTCATCGCCCACAGATTTATATAGAAAGCTGCTGTAATAGGTCTACCTCTGTCAGATGCTAAACCACTTGTCTCATATCTGCAAGAGGACTTATTTTCATAGAATTCAGCTCATTTGAATTGGAATAGTAGACTTGTCCAAACAACTGAGATCTACTTGGACACTAAAGTAGCATTAAGTTCAAGTTGTACCATATTTTTTTTTAAATCTTTTTTTGGGGGGAAGGGGGGATATTCTGTTCGGAGCTACCTATCCTAGTTTAGATTGGCATTGTCCACGCGTTGAAATCAAAACATGTATGTTTTAAAATCTCCACTATCCTTTTCAACTGTAGTCTCGAATCCCATGTCATATATATAAGAACATCCAATCAACCCTTGAGGTTATCTTCTGCAATTGTGAACCAAGAGAAAGATGCTACATAACAAGTATCAGTGTTTGTTATCGTTATTTTAAGTAAACAAGATAGGATATATCATGATTATTGAGGAAATCTCCCAGATAATGAATCATCTATGTCTTGCAATATGAAATAGCTAGTTACTTTGAAACCTTTTCCTTAGCCTGTTCAATGAAAGACTTCAGGGTGGCAATTTGACTCTCCAAGTACACCTTGGAGAGAGGGTTGAGGACCTTGGGCTTTGTTTCACTCTCTTCAGAGTCTTGGCTTGCTTCAGCACCTGATGACTTGGCCTCCAGGTCAGACTCAAGCACCGCATTCTTCAGCTGAGACTCCACACGATTGAGCGTTTCTGAAGCCCGCTCAACTAAGTAAGCATAGGCTTGTGCCTCATTCTCTTCAGAAATTGTTGAAATAATAAAAGGCTCGGGAGCATCCTTCGGGTGGGTTTGCTGGGCACGCAGAAGCTGAGTAACCTGCGACTTATCGGCGACTGCAAGACGAGCAATCTGCATAGATTTGCTCTTCTCATCGAGCATGAAAGGCAAAGAACCATCGAGTCGGCACTGCTCAGTGAATTTGAGCTTGAGCATCAAGAGGGGGTCCTCTGAGCGGAGACCAATTTCGTCAATCACGACGTCATGCTTATTTGCTCCAGGAGCCATACAGAAACCAGCATAAACTAAGAGGGTGTCGTTGGGGCGAGGTCCGTAAAAAATGCGGTACTCTTCATCCTTGGCAAAGTTGCGCATTGACTTGGATTGCAGTGTATCCGTTGCCATGTCAAAGGTGGCATCGTTTTTGCCCTCATCGTGGTTGCACATATCAAAGACTGGAATTAACGCAAGACCGTGCTGTGCAGGGTTGCCCTCCAAGGGCACCGGGTTCTGACGAGTCATGGCAATTTGCAAAGCCCAAGCAAAGGTAGCATAGTTGAGTTTTGGCATGCTAGCGCGGAGACGCGGCTCCACATGACAGTAATACATGAAAGAGTTCAAGGCGCGCTGCGATGCCTGGCGGCCCACCTCAGTGTTCTCAACACCGTTCAGCTGTTCGGTGGTCCAGTTCATTGGCATGTTCTCGAACGAGCGTGGAAGAATATCAAGGTAGGGCTTAAAGAAAGACTTGTCTCCACGTGCTACCTCGACCAGAAGTGCAAGCGCCAGAGCCATACTTGGCACCCTGCGCACCAGACCATCCGTACGGAGGATCTCACCAACAATATTGCGCTTCGATTGAGACCTTGCCACAGCCTCCACCGTAATCATGAGCTTTCGAGGCACTGTGAATGCAGTTTTGCCTTCCTCAAGGGCATCTGTGCACACGACACCATTGCATCCGAGCTCCTTAATGTACTTAAAGTCCACACAGGAAAGCTCAACGCCGTTCTTTACAAGCCAATTTCTAAACGCGTCCATGCGAACCTCTTCGTCGAGCTCACTGCTTTCATCCTCTCCGCCAAAGGCAATCTTCGGTTCGCCCTCCAGCTGTCGAATAAGCGACCTGCATTCGTCGATGATATCCAGCTTTTCACGCCACACCGCCGTGCGTACACCGCGACCTGCCTCGAACTGGATCTTCGCCAGTGCTCTCGTCATCTCCGCCATGATGTGAGAAAGCTCTTTAACGTCGTCGACGACACCGTAAGCCCAGTGTCCACCTAACTTTGGTCGCCACGCAGCGAGTGTAGTGCTTGCTACAACCTGTTGCCTATCTGCACTGATCCATCATTGCACACCGCATTACAATTGATCCTCCTTCTCTTTTTCTGCTTCGCCATTGCTATGTATGTACCTCTGCGTATAACGCACTTGCGGTTTAACTTTCTACTACTTCGCCACAATTTGTTCTATAGTAGACCCACATTGTCCACTGTGCCACTATCTGTCCCCCTTTTCTTTCTTCGCCTTTCGAGACTCGTGCCTTTTCTTGAGGAATGAATGAATGAATGAATGAATGAATGTCTGCACATCAGTCTGCGTGCTTGTTCGAAGGGCGACCCAGCATTTGCACGAAGCTGCAACGGATCTCAGCAACGATCACGAACTGGCGTCTGCTCAATCGCAGGCATTGCTCTCCTTCAAGTTCATGAAGTTCGCTCTCTTTCTTTCGGACGAGGGAAGCGCCCATGTCTTGTATTCACTGCCACGTAACAGCCTAATATAACATGCATACATACATACATGTGGTCTCGTAGGGTCTGCAGTGACCTTTGGAGCGGTGTACCATAATAATGGTATCAACCAGCTTCACGAAGTTCGCAGATTTGAGACTCAGAGCGAGCACGCTTGGGCTGCCAACAAGAGCTCGAAGATTTCCACACGTAACTAATACCACAGGCGTCAGGTCAGCCAATGGCCCACCAGAGAAACGCATTGGTACTTCAGTGGTGACTGAATGAGAATTGATACTTACTTGTTCTTTCCTAGTCATTATACATGAGAAATTGCGAATCGCAGCGCTGGTAAGATTGTGATTTGCATGTTTGACTCGCTTGCGCTCTACGATACCTGCGCAAAGAAGGGCTAAGCTAGCACGATCCATCCGCCTCCTCTCGCCGTGGGTGGCTATTTTGGCACCGCTTCGGTGGAGTTCGATGCATTCCGACTACAATTTGCTCACTTTTGAGCACAAGCTGGGAATAATAGTATACTGATCAGGCAGTCACAGACGGCAATTGCGTTCCAAAAGCCCTGCAAGAACAGACTGTTTTGCCTCAGTCGTATCCTTAATCTCTGAAAACGCCGACAATGCAGAGAATTAATTGTTGAATCCATCACCAGAGGATCGTGTAGGGGTGCTCTACTTGATCCTACTTTACCAAGGTAGGTAGGTAGGTATTCATAACAAGAGCATGGATTGAGGCTGATTTCCTTTTTAACAGTTATGGCCGCCGTGGATAAGTAGAACCAACACCTCCACAGCAATACCAAATCAGAATCGTGTACTCCTGGAAAACTAAAAACTATAGGACACCATGGCAGCGCGGGATGCCTTGCGACGCGTGCTTGCTGCAGTAGCATCTGGACAGGTAAGTTCTAGCTTGTAAACCAAGTTGAGAATCGAAGAAAAGAGCATCTCGATATCTGGCTGGCGATGCTGGGTGTCTTGGTTACCCCAGATACCGAAAAGCTGGAGCTGTGAACTCAAAGACAAGCAAGTGCCTATAGAGGTGATTTTTTTGCATTACGAGGACATGGCAAGAATCTAAAGTTCTCTTTATCTACACAGTAGAGTGTTTCTACGTTTCGTGAAGCAGGTAACAATCTTTGTGATGGAAGAAAGATCCGGCAATACTGACGTGCAATGTTTATGAAAACAGAGGACAGTAGCACAAGCAGAAGCAGACATTGCAAATTCTCTTGCAATCGATGCTGTAGAGAGCTTCGCTAAGCTTGATGCCGCACGAGAGATTCGCACTGGTTTTCCTGAAGTTGTCTTTGGTCAAGGCAAGCGCCCAGAACACGTAGTTTCCATTTTTGAGCGAGCTTTGGAGCGGAAGATGCCACTCTTCGGAACACGAATTGAGCCTGAAATTGCAGACCTACTCGCGTTGAAGGTTGAAGGTATCGAGTACTTTCCCCAAGCCCGTATTGCCTCTATCAACACGAAGCGTGCCACACCTGTGGCCGATGATGACTTTCAAATTAGCATTCTGACAGGAGGCACTGCTGATCTCAATGTGGCCGAAGAAGCAGCAATGACGCTTGAACTGAACCAAATTGCACCCCGTAGAGTTTATGATGTAGGTGTTGCCGGGATTGATCGCTTGTTAAGGCAAACAGAGGTTCTGCGAAAATCAAAAGTCATTATTGCAGTTGCTGGTATGGAGGGAGCTCTGCCTAGTGTAGTTGCAGGTCTTGTAGACTGCCCTGTCATTGCTGTGCCAACAAGTGTTGGGTATGGTGCGTCATTTGATGGTTTAGTGCCTCTTCTAGCGATGCTGAATGGCTGTGCACCTGGTATTTCAGTTGTCAATATCGATAACGGATTTGGCGCAGCTGCGGTTGCCCAAAAGATCCTCCGGATAAGTGAGCGGGAGAAGGCCACAGCTGCGAAATAGCTCTTTTTGATGTCATCTATCTGCCTTTCATAGATTGTTCATTATATTCTCTTTTCTTTCTTTCATAATATGAATTATTAACTAGTTAACGTCCCCTGTGAGATTGAAACCATGAACTCCTGCCAACTTTGGTCTGTCTTCAAGCATATCTATAAAAGTATAAACTTAATCACGGTTCATACTGAATAGCCTGCTCTAACCTCAGGTGGTCGACTTAGGGCGGGCTCAAGCAAACTTCTAAAGTAGAAATCAAGAAATGCCGCTAAAGTAATGAAATTAGCTTATACATTATAAAACCACCCGCATGTGATGTCAGGGTAAATCTATTGATAAGGAACATAAATTTGAGAGCAATGAACAAATAGAATTCAAGAATATTTGCAAGCAAGAGCAAGAGATCAAGCCTGGCAGGTGGTAGGCTTCTGATATGTGAAGCACGTATAATCCGCTTCACTGTACGCACAGGCCTTCTTCTCAAGGTTCTCGAAGGCTGCAGTGCGTAAATTATATAGATGCTTCTTGTACATGGACTGTTTGTTGCCATTAAAAATACGCAGAGGCCTATGTTTGGCACCAATGATAGACTCCAATGCATAATAGTCTTCTCTAATATTTTCAAGTTTGCCGATAAAGTCAAACTCAAGAAAATTCCCGACCCCATCCGGGCATCGCTGGGTTTTCCAAACTTGTGAATACATATGTGCTGGTGTCAAATCACTCCGCAGGTGACTTCCAGTGCGGACCATATCAAGACAATTGAGAATACGATTTGGCTCATTCTTCATTGTCCGATTGATCAATTGAAAAGAGGTGCGTTTTTTAAGAAACCTATCCATTCGTCGATCTATTTCAGCGTATGCGCTGTAGAACATTGATAATGGATCTCGAACAAAGGTGAACACAAAGTAGTCCTCCAGCTTGACAAATGGTTCAACAGCGCGCCTTTGTTCAATATACGTATTGATTTTATGACTTCCAATTGTGATGGCTTTCAATCGCTCGCGCATAACTATAGAAAGTGTTTGTGAAGCAGCTTTCATGTTCGACACATAAATGAGTTTATACGCTTCGGAAATCAGGATCTGGCTCCCCCGTTCGACAAGTGCCTCTTCAGTACCTTCCATGCTTGATGAGCATTTTGCTCGAGACGAGATTCCTACTGTTCCCTCTGAAGCTGAACCACTTGGACCGTAACGAATAGCGCGGCACGCAGGAGACTCAAATTTTTTCATACTTTCTTTGACTGACTCTGGTATGAATGAGTAATTGCGTTTAGGAACATTATACAATTTGAGAGGTGCAATTTGCTCGACTAAGACTGGTGCTTGAAGAGCTTTCTCTGCCCCGTATGTACTATTTTTCTCTAACAGATCGGTGACGACCTGGAGAGGTGAAAGAACTTTGTTCGTTGTCAGTTTACTTTCTCCAGTGTTAAGTTCAAAACGAACACCGGTTGGCTCTTTTGTGCCCTCTAAACCTTCCACTTCACGAGTCGTGTTCGCGCTGTTCTTGATTTCTGTAGATAGCGAAACGGTAGCATTATCATCTTCAGCAATGCTGACTCCGTGTGAATCTATTAGAGATTTATTACTGGGTCCTTGAGAATTCGACAACAGAGGTGAAGCTAGTTTTGCAGATTCATCTCTCCTTGATGCAATCGAGCTCGTTTTGTTCTCCGAGCCCTCACTTGAATAGTTGTTTTCATCACCCATCTCTGCAGTCGCTACTGATCCCACCGCTTCTCTCAATACAAATTCCGTTGACTCCTTGCCTATATTTTCTGTTGTTGAATTAGCAGAAATGCTAGGGTAATCTGTGTCGTTCGACAAATGAGATTCTCCAATGTCACTCTCGAGATCGTCAGAAGCTAATGCCAAAGTCAACACATTGTCTACTTCTGAATCTTCGGTCCCCGATATCTTTTTCGAAGCGTTTTTACTTACAAAGGAGCTAACATTAGTAGTCTTAACAAATACTGACTCCTTAGCTCGTTCTTGTATTTGGCCATATTGATGTTCAGAATCACCACCGTCATTGAGTTTCTTAGTAGCCGTTTCTCCATAGTTACGATCAGGCTTCCAAGCTTCCATGCTCGTGTTGCTAGGGTCTACCTCGCGCACTTCCACATCGACTTTATGCAAGGGCTCAGTCTCGCTACTCGTGCTTTCACCTCGGCCACAAGCCCAACTCTCCCTGCAAGGTTTGTCGTCTGGCCCCAGGTCTCCAGTAATGGACTCCACCTCAAACCATTCCGTCAAGCCTCCCCTTAGGTACGGCTCGATGGATCTTGTCACCAATATGCTCAGTAAGGAGACCAGTAAAACCACCATAACTTGTCTGCACCTTGCCGTGTGCCGTGGCATAGGGCCGCGATCAAAGGCCTTGCCCATGACGGGTGCCTCGAACTTTGCCAGCCCAATTGTTGCGGAATTGCTCGATTGACATAGGTAGATGGTCTTGGAATCGAGGCAAATAAACCCTTTTTTTCTTTTTCTTTTTAATATTAAAAAATTAAATCTCTTTAACTCAAAATCTTGTCCATGTGTTCTTCAACAGGGCAACAGCCACAAAGAAGATAGCAACTGTGACGGCTCTTGATGATATTGCTTCAATGCTGTGCGAGGCCAGGAGCTACTCGTCATGGCCTATTGACCGAGAGTTGCTTTGATTTCGCGAAATAAATACGTGGGAGTCTGCTCCGTGAAAATTGAAGAAGTTTTTCATTGCTTGCACTTTCCACAAATTTCATCATTCAGGCAACTCTAACAAGTAACCCAATTCTAACAAGTAACCCACAGACCCAACTTGAGATTGCATATTATCAGCTTGCTGCTCAAGACTGCCCTGGCCATCGCTCGTGCCCTTCGAAGTCTATGGCGCTGACGTCGTTGTTGACGATGATGACGAGTATTAAACAGACTTACAACGATCAACTGACGATGAAAACGACATCCTCTTTTTCATGCAAGTACTACCATATACAATATATGAGAGGATAGGTATTCTGTGATTTGATTTCCTTTATTCTGTTTTAACTTTTATTTATTTAAGAGAATGGGAAAGAGAAAGTGATGAACAAAAAACAGCGACTAGGATTATATATAGCTTCATCACCAGATACCCTTACCTATGTAGGTGTCATTCAATTCAGACCCACAGGAGGTGCTTTTTCTGGCCTCTTCTACAGCCCCTCCTCGATTCTTGATTTCCTCTACCCTCGCCAACATTGCGAGAGCACTTCGAAGGCAGTGACAGGCCAACTGATCATTGCGAAAGCACAGATTAATATTTACTTTAGATGGCTCCACTGGTGCGTGTTATCCACGAAGGAAGTTTCTGATTCAGGGCTCGATATTAGATTTCCATGAAAGTGGTTGCACTTTGGTTTTTGTTTTTTCTGTAAAAAAGAAGTTAAACGTAATGTGAATCAACCGCTTTGAAAGACCCTGGTTGGCTATTAATACTGGATAGGTTGGCACCTAGTATGCACGTGCTAAACGTTTTGAGCGCACATGCACGCTTGTCTGGTGGCTTGGAGTACTTAAGATTAAGAATAAGCGGCTTTGCCAGCAACAAGCTTGCCGTTTATAAAATTGGACTATGTTGGAGATTTTCTGCGTCGTTTCCAAACATTATTTTTCAGCGGGAACTAACTAGTAGGTAGGAGTAATTATTAATCGATTTTGCAATGAGTCCACGATTCTAAATAAAATAAACAATTGTGAAGAAACGAAAAGAGCAAGGCCAATCAAGAGAACTAACTACACGAAGCCTCATGAATATGCAATCTTCAGGATATGAGAGGGGCCCACCTCCTCGCTATAAATGGTTGTAGATATCCACTCTCTAGTGGGGAAGAAGTTCATCACCTCATCCAAGTATTTACTGGTAGGGTTCTAGTGGGGTGGTTCCGAAGTACAATAATCGGAAATGCCTTCCATAAACTTGTGGTGTTCACGAAAAGCTTGATTGACGGAATCTGAGATAACCTCAAATTGAGCACAAGAGAAGCAGGTGGCTCCGCTGTGATGAGCATCCAAGTCGCAAGACGTCCATTCTCATGGAACAAAAGACCTGGCTGATCGTGATGATACCGCTATGGCTTGATCGATCTTTGATATGAAAAATGTGGACCTATAGTTTAAACTACAAAGGTTTCGCATGGAGGTCGAAGCTTAAAATTTCAGAAACCCTTTACAGTACCTTCTATCCTAAACTATAGATGCTTCCTCTCAGCTCATTAGAACTGGAAGGAGGCCGATGAAAATGAGCCCGAAATATCACTAGCTAGAGAAAAAGTAATTATTCTGCTTGATGCGTGACAGGAACCCTGCCGTAGTTTCGAGTACTGTTTCTTTTTACTTGTTGAATGAAATTGTAAAAGTTATTGACTCAGAAGTAAAACCGGCAATGTATACAACAATGAGGGATAAATGTTTTGGTGTAAGTTTTACCCGAGTCAAAGGATTGATAACCTCTGACTCGTGGTAGTGGAATAATAACGATACTGTTCTCCAGAAATAAGGTCAGTATGAGCTACACAAGGGATTGACTTGAACTCATAGGATACAATCCTACAAAGGCTAGGGTAGGCCCCAACATAGGACGAAATGTATTTTAGTTTATTTTCTAACAAAGTTGCAACATCTTACTTTGTTTTCAACGTTCTGTAGTACATCTTGAATGGTGTTAAGATTTATTTTCGTCCCCGCTCGTAGAAGTGGCATAAAATAATTCTAGGTGTGATAGGATTGAAGCATGTCGCAAGTGTTAGCTACATATTTAGACGATAATATGTTTAATTTAAAAGGAGGATATGTGTGAGCCGGACACAATGGAATGAGATTCTTTTTTCGAATTATCATAACAAAAGATTTGGATTACTTCACTGGCGGTCACTATCTTGAAAACAGTAGGTTTATTTGGTAAAATTACTCGATATCGGGGCTAGAAGCATCCGAGGCGGCATCATCTACCTCCTCTTCGTACTTAACAATATCTTCGGGTTTGACCTGGTAAAGGGCGAGCATTTCCTCCTCAATAACATGGGTCTCACCAACAATGACCAAGGAGTGGAGAGGAGAACCAAAGTCAACATCGAGAAGCTCCTCCATAGTTCCAGCCACAATACGCTGAGTGGCCTGGCCAACACGAGCCACACCAACGCAGCGAGTCTGGCGGGAAAGAACACCAGCCTTGCGAACCTCTTCTTCAATGTAGAGGAGCTGCTGCAAAGCCTCACGCACAGTCATGTAACGAGGAGGGTCATAGACAAACTTTCCGGTGGTCTCGAGCTTCTCAATGTTGGGCTCCTTAACCTTGATGTCAAGCAAGCAGAGCGTGTGGAGCTTGGCCTTGGCATTGACCTCAATCTTGTCGTAGAAACTGTCCGGCTTCCAGTTGCCTTGGAAAAGAGGGATAGATACAGTTTGGCCAAAGTTGTACAGTTGAAGACCACAGCTTCCAATGGCGTTCATAATGGATGCGTTGTGGATGACCTGCACCTTGATGCCCTTCTGCACAGCACGCAAGTACATGTCTGTGTGTGTGGTTGCTCCAAAGGGGTCACCAACCACAAGCAAAGGCCACATCGACCTCTTCAGCGCCTTCCAAAATCTCATCAGATCCAGTCTCAACAAGTTCGCGATCTGCCAAGCGAACGGGTCTTCCGTAGAAAGCCTCGAGTTTCTTGGCGTCCACGCCCAGAATCGATGTGTAATGCTCCAAGAAGACACGCTCGCAGCTCTTTACAGCCTCAAGGCCCTTCACAGTGATGTCAGTCTCATCGCCGAGACCAAGTCCAATGATGTACAGCATCCTCACAGACGGCCTTTTGCCTAATTCTCAAACCCTGCAAGCAAGTTGAGGCTGCTGCTGCACTTGAGCAGAATGGTGTTTGAAGACCAACCAATATTTCTCCCTTGGCCCTTCACTAGTAGGAATGGCTTAAGGCGCCATACGCTAAAGTATAGTAGTAGTCCTAGCCTTGGGGTTGGGGAGACTATAATACAAAGTATATGTACAAGAAAGACAAGGAGGACATTGAAACAAGCGGAGTGCAACGCATAGAAACTTGCAGAGAATAAAAAGGAGAAGCCGGTCAAGCAGGGAATGTGATTTCTTTTCTTAGCAACTTGATGTTTGAATGTACGACATCAACTACACAAATTAAAAAGGACAATGAAACGAAAATATCAAGCTTGATCATCACATCGATCCGGATAGATTTGAGTCAAAACTACTCGAATCATCAGCAGTTGGATCATAGTGGGGACCGAAGATTCAAATAAGTCTTTTGGTAAGAAATATGAGATTTACAGATCTTACTAGCTATTCTAATGCAGCATATGGTGTAACAAAATTTTGCAGAATCATCACTCACGGTTCTGCATCTGTACAATTCTTGAGCCTCTCAAATGCAGTTTCTGATTGTATAGAAGACATTTGGAACAGTCCATGTTTGTTAGGAGTTTGGTATGATGCTTTCTTTTCAGCACAACAAACCTCTGACTTTGTAAATGGAGCTGAGCTGCTCTAAGAAATAATACGCCAGCCTCAACCTACTCTGCCATTCAGGTAACATTAAAAGCCTTTAATCGGAACAAGATCAATAGCCGTAAGTGATATCTAAAGCCATTTATATGCTTTATCCTCCTGAAGAGACTAATCACACACCAAACGAATGTAAACAGCAATGTATGATATGAAGCATAAGCTCTTGCTAGCAAAGTCGGCACAGATGACAACAGTTATTGAGTGGCTTTAATTATAATATATTCAGCTTCAAAGTGATATATGACTAATTTAAAACTTTAGAAAACGATTTATATATATTGCAGGAAAGCCAGCTGTTTTCGTCTTCAAAGTCACTTGCGACGCTCTAAACTTCTTGTTAGTACGTATTTTCATGTGCCATAAAACAAGAAAAGGATGGTATGTTTATTTTGAAACAGAAAACCTTTGCTGTGCTCATGATATATATCTGTTAGACCGTATACCTACTACAAACTCCATAGAAATACTTAGTTTTACGATGCGGGGGGAAGGTTTCAATCAAGTATGAGAAAACGTGGAGATATTACTTTACACTAAAGGAGTATGTTCAGTTGCAGGAGCGCTTCAAAGATAGCTGTATACGGTTGCTTAGATCACAAAGAGAATTACTTATCCTTATTTTAACACCTCAAGCCATTTTGCTTGACTGTAATAGTGATTCCTAGGAAGGACGAATTTAATGCCATTTCATGAATGGTGGTAAAGCAGACAAATAAGACCCTGAGGATAATAAAAATGTCACATTTTTTCGCTTATGAATTAAATTGCAGTAGCCAAAGGATAAATTACAGTATTTTGGCTTTCCTAAGTACGTCTTTAAGATGGTTTTTTCCATCCTACAAGTGCTATTTTGGCAGGAACTTCTATCGCTGCTCTTATAGGCGTCGATTTCAATGATAAACCGGTATTACTGTAACCTTTCGGAGCTCTAATTTGGTATTGATCCGTGCAAAAAACGCAAGATACTATCCAAGGGGGCAACAAAGTCCTACTCCTCACAGCCCTGTGCATAAAAGACCCACAAATTTAAATTGAACATATACTTCTTTATCTACAACAACATACAGGGTAAGGAGCCAATAGCATACTAGCTTGTGCAGCATATTCATGAAAATTGAGCTACCTTTAGACAAGGCGCATCTTTGTATTTTGATTTTTTTCTTGCGGTTTCCATAGTTATAAAAATAAGGGCTAGCACATTTAAAACTTATTATCTCTTTCGAAGGAAATGATTATTTGTTTTTTAAAAAATGATTTTTTCCCATAGCACCAAATCTAAGCCTCGCAAAGATGATTCTCATAAAAGCCAACTAAGTGGAATCAAAGAAATCCATACTATTATCGTTTAATACTGAGATTTTTAAGCATATGGAAATCAATCAAGCTAGAAACAGAATCAAGTCAGCTATTTAGCTATGAAGATATGCGGACTAAGCGAAACTATAGAAATATAGCTTGTAAAGATAGGTTGCTCTTGATTCTGTTGATTTATGTTTGGAAATCTCCCAAAGGATAGTTTTGAAACCAGCTAATCAATGCAAAAAGAAGATCAAACCACGATATATGCAACACGTTTGAGATGAAATCAATATTCTAAGCGAGTACACGTGCACTGGGCGCATGTTGCCAAGATCTCTTTGTCGAATTGTTGATGTCCTCTCCCATTTCCAAACTTCTGCCGCTGCAATTTGGGAGGCATTAGTATCGCTCGCTGTTTGCCTTTCTAAAGTCAGAAAGTTGTGGTAGTCAAGATTCTTGTGAGGTATCATATAAGGGATTGGATGGCTTGAATTTGTATTGTCAAATTCCATTTGAAACAGCAAAAAAACTCTCTTAAGCAATATTCCGTATCTCGAACTATTCCTCTTGAGAACGCAATTAACAAGGGGAGTTAGGGTAAAGAAAAAACATACCTCCCCTCCCCCGGGGGGGGGGGGTAAATTCGTCATTGTTAGCTGTGAAAAGCTAGAAACTTATTTGAAAGAAAGCGAAACCGCAATGCTATTAATCTGAATTCCAAGGATCATGGCCCGTGTTCATCAATGATGGAATCGAAGACCTTAGCTGATTGAGGAGATAATTCTCCGTCTGAGTTGTGAGGAACGTCCGTCGAAAGCTCCTCAAACTCCTTATCAAGCCGACTGTAGTCTTCGTGAGTTGCTCTGCCTTCCTGTTCCAAGCGAAACAAAATAAATTCCGTCTTGGAGAGGACATCAAGAAGATGTTTTTGGCTATAGCGCTGGAGCACTGCAGTTTTCAGAAGATGTCGGATATTCTTGATCCCAGGATTCGCTGATAGATGGTCCCTGATTTCCTGGCGTCGCCTCTCTTGAGCTTTACGCCACGCAATCTTCCGGCGTTGAAGAATAACATCCATAATGCTTCCAATGAGTCGAAACAAAGTGAAGAAGCTTAGTGTAACCCAAAATATTGAAAACAAACGACCACTGAAACTGCGTGGTGATAGATCTCCATATCCAACTGTCGACAGCGTTGATACAGTAAAGTAAAAGGCATTCACGAATGTATAATCCTCTGAACAAACAAAAAAAATCACAGAAATGACCATGAGACCGACTACGATTGAGAAATTGAAGTACATACGCCAGCGTGCTTTTCTCATGTACTCTTTGGTCTTTTCCAAGTTATCCTCGTCGATTTCTTCTGAGTCGATTGAAAATAAAAAATCAGACATTTCAAGTGCAGCACCGATCAAAACAAGGCTCACAAGGATGTATATTGATACAAAGATTTTGGCGCCGTCAGTGGTAGGTACAACATCTCCATAGCCCACGGTTGTAAGCGTTACTACAGCAAAATAGAACGCATCATTGAATGTTGTGTTATATGTATCTGTGTATCCTGTGCTACCAAAATCAGGATTGATATATCGAAAGATTAAGGCTCCCAGCAAGCCATACAAGAGCACACCAACTGCGACTAGTCCCAAAACGATGATTTTATTATCCATGATAGAGTCTTTTTCAGGGTCTTTTTCGCCCAGGCACTTTAACTTTCTGAAATTCACGAGCATCTCCTTCATCTTGACAGTCACACTGCCAAATAGGGCTAAATTATACAATTGACTCCTGTGTAATGTAGTCTGGTTATCTTTTTGTAGCAATTTTTCTTCCTCTCTTGCCTCAAAAAATAGAGTGCTAGCTTCTGGTCTTGTTGTGTAGTGACACGTGCTGCCTCCTGATTCTCCAGATTCCCGAGTCGGTTTTGGGACTGTGTTTCAGAGCCACGCCTTAACAGCCTACAGACCAAAAACTTATTATATGGAGGGAGAGACCTGCATACGCACACTCCTTCAGCCGTTTGCTGCCTCGCGACAGTAAAAGCAACGAAGCAACAGAATACAGCTTTGCGTGTCTGCGTTGTGTTCTTAGTAAAGCATTCTAACGAGGGGCGCCGCTTTGTGCAGATATGACTTTTTTAATGCGAGGCTAGGGGAAATAGTAATGACTATTAATACACACTCTGTTGTGGTATGTACCAGAGTCATTCATTATATGTGGCACGTGCAGAATGGATTGTTCATTTTCTTAGATTGGGATATTACCCAAAAGTTTCTTGGTTGCAGCTGGTTGAACGATTGCAGCACCAAGTCACGGCAAGTAAACACTGCGCCTTGGATGGCAAGCAAGGCTCGTGAGTAGAGAGATAGCGAATGGAACTTCCGAGCTAGAAGTTACATAGAAAGATTTGGCCAAAGGGGATTCATCAATTTTTTTAATGGTATTAGGTAGTACGTACTCTAGATACCTGGGTCAGACTCATTGCCCACTATATACATAAGTATTATTCAATGTCAGGGGATTCAGATACAGCTGCTGTGGCAGCAGATACAGCTGGTTGTTGTACAGAAGATGTTTGCAAGGGAACCGGTGTTGAGGGCCAGCGAACAATTTTTTGCAACAAGGGACTTGAGGTAGGTTGGCCAATATGTCCAAATAAAGCACGGCGCAAAATATCCGCAGCATCTGTAAAGGCACGTTGAATAGGTGCAATGCGGAAGCAATTGCGGCCAACGTTGTTGCCTGGGCATAGTGGATCATCTATGAAAATAGGATCAAATCTGTGCGAATCTACAGACGATGACGCAGCTTCTGCTTGCCCTCGCATTGATAAATGGCTTCCGAGACGGCTTTCACGTACGTGAAATGAACTTGTGCGGCCTGGAAGGCTTTCAGTATCCGCTGAAGCAAAGCTTAGATAATTCTCTGACTTTCGTGGAAAAATTCCTTTCGCTAAAGAAACTCCCATGGCCGCTGGATCAAAGTGACGACCGTAGAAATTCAGAAATCCTAACAATAGATATCCTAGATGCGCACTGATGGTATAATCAGGTGTAAATTGACCATGACTACTGCTTCGAAGTCGCGTGCCATGTTGACGCGGCGGAGGAGCCGGGGCAGGGTTGCCGTTCTGGAGGTATACAACAACAAGAAGTAACAGCCCATAGGACGAGAGCCCTCCCGAATAGCTATATCCTAATCCACGATCAGCAAGGAATTTTTTCAGGATGAGTAAAAGTGGGGTCAGAGCGAGGTGCTGTTTACGCAAAGCAGCAACTAATTTGTTTGTTGCCAAACCGTTGTGCTGTTCTGTCTTAAATGATATGTCAAGTTGTAGATGCATTGGGTCAAGAGTAGATAGCTTGATGATTGGCATTGGTGTATGGATCGTTTTCACTGTGTCACCGTCGATCCATTCTGCAAAACGAAGAGCCTCAGCAAGATTCTGCTGCCAGGTCATTTTGATCGCATTGCGTCCTTCTAACGGACCAGGCTCATCTGCAATATCATCTTGCATAACCTTTGGAAGGCA